>CM029642.1:49262877-50737123 GCA_017311315.1 Dendrocalamus latiflorus | reverse complement strand
GCACAGAAATGGCAACTAAAGGTAAATCAAAACATATGAAGTACCTACGAGTTACTCAGCTGTAACACAACGGCTTGGCTCAGCGATGATGAGTTAAAAATTTTATGAACTCATGCTAGTTTATTGATCTCACGAAGAACAACATTTTACACTAATGCATGTCATCAAATACTTATAGTGGAAGGTAACAGGTGAACTCAAGCAAAAATAGGTAAAAGAAAGATCGATTCAAGAGGGTGCTGCACTATTTTGACAGTATGCTGGATTGGAGGATGCGTAAAAGGGACAAGTGAAAACTCACATAAGCATTTCATCAAAACATGTGAAGGACGTGCACACAGGGTGCTAATTTCTTTTGATGCTTCAAATACTGAAACAGATGGCAGGCATGCATGCTTACCAGCGAGGAAGAGGCGAAGAGTGTGTGGCGAAGGGAGCGACAGAGAACTCGCAGTGATGCAGCGGTCTACAACAGTCCTGTCGCCCAGCCACCAAAATTATTCCTGATCGAATGTGGGATTATAAGAGGAACAAGAGGGAGAAATGCTGGCAAGAGCTATCGATAACGCCGCCCCTCTATTGTGCCATTGAAGCTGTCGATCAAATGACAAGAATATAGTACTAAGACATTTAAAAAAATACCTTGCATGAATTGATGCACCTTCGTGAGCCGGCATATGAGTTGTCACCATTGAGATCCTCCCTTGCCCTTGTCTTCTTCCATGTCGGCGTACGCACCCTGCCACCGATTTCGTCACCCGCTCCTCCTCCGACGGGACGTCCACTGCCACCATGGCTGCACTGAAGAGAGCAGCGAGGAGGAGGCAGATGTTGTCTAGTAACAATGCCATTGCCCCATCAGAACGACCTTGCCGTCTCCTAGATCAGGTCTACACAGCACGCATAGAGAAGTAGAGTGGCGAGGGAAGGATCATCACTTTATCGTAGCAAATATGGGGTGAGTCGAGGGCGTGGGAGAGCGCGAGGCATGCGAGTTCGTGCAGCCGCAGGCCCCTGCCCCTGGACAGGTAGAACTTGACGACGCAGGGGTCCCCCTCCCCGGCGGCCCGGCCTTCTCCTCCTAGCGGGCAGCATTGTTGGCGCCGAGGCGTGGAGCAACACGATGACGCAGTCGAAGAGTGCGAGCGCGAGTAGGAGGAAGTAGCGGATGATGGGGACAGTGTAGCATGGGTGGAGGAGCGACTCGGCGAGGGCGGCAGTGACTCTGTTGCCGGAGGACGCAGCGGCGCGGTGGCACAGTCGTGGGAGGGCGCGGCAGGGGCAAATGCGAGCACGAGGAGGTGCGGGTCGGTGTAGAGCACGAGGCAACAGGCGAGGAGGTACACGATGGCGGCAACGGTAGCGACGGCGGTGGAGGGGAACGGTTGGGGTTGTGGCCTGTGGGCGGGGCGAGTGAGAAAGGGGGAAGTGCTTCGATGCCTTTCTAGGACATGGGTTAGTGTAAGTTACGGGAAGGATGACAGCGATGCCTCGGGCGCAAGGAGAACGGAGGCGCAGGGGATAAAGACAGCGGCGGGAGTCATGGTCGCCGGCGGCCTGGCAAGGAAGCGACCGTCAGCCTGTCGGACCTCGGGTTAGCAAAACCCAGATCCTCTGTGATTCACCGCACTATTCCCTGGATCAGTAGATAGTGCTCACAGATACATTACTGTATATCGAAAACATATCATGCGGAAGCGTAAATAATACAGTAATACTTACTCATGGGCCGGTTAGGCCGAAAATGATAAAATGCAGCAGCGGAAACTTCACACAGGTGGGACCCGCGGGACTTGCCCACAGGCAGCCAACTGGGGTTCACGACCTAGTCCATGACCTCATCGTCTTCCAGCTCTGTCGACCCTTTTTAGGCATCGCAGGGCTTGACTTTATTTCCTTTCTGACTGAATGATAGCAGTTAAGCAAGAATGAGTACGATGATACTCAGCAAGCCACCACACAGGATGCAATAATAATAGATGCAAGGTTGTCAAAGGAGGCTTGAGGTTCTTTTATTTGCTTAGTGCGACATTTGCAATACTCATAATTAAAACTCCTATAACTTGGCATTTTATAAACATGCTTTAAAGAGTTTGAAATTGTGCAATATTTATAACGGTGTAGGTTCCATCCACCGATTACATGGTTCCAACCACCTATGCTAGCTTTTGATCCTTATGCCACTTCCATATTATCAACCACGCTGGAGTACGTCCCTCCAGGAAAAATTCAAAATCAGAGTACCTCCCTCTGATAGGTTTTTGTCCCACCCACAAAGGTTTTTGAAATAGAACTAACTCGAGGAAGATTTCCGTGTCCGCCCTTGACCGTGGGCACGGCTATTCGAATAGTTGTATACTCTGCAGAGTCTGTACATCTTTACCCACAAGAGGTAATCGTCCCGATGGTTCTACATGATTCCTTAGCCATGCAGATCGAGAGACTACCACGAGGCCTTTACAATACCTCGCTCTCTAGCATCTCACCCCTATGGGGTTGCTTCCATAGGTTGTGCGGGATGTCCACCACAGGTTAGCGCACTCGGACTGCACTCTCCACCATACGCTAGCCTCGGCGACGTCACCTATATCCGATGTCCCATTCCACGGGGGATTTTATTACCCACCTACACACGTTCTCCGTGAAATGGCTAGAGAGTCTAGTAAATTATTCAGCCAAGCCTACAATTTGCCAGCTTGTGGTTGTACTGTTGTACACGGAGGGGTCATCACAGGATTAAGTCCTTAATGTGTCCGGGCGGTTCATTCCACAAACCACAATCCTCGTGTTACATCCACACCCACCGCTCTTACCATCCGCCCAGACTGGTATAGCATGTTTTAAGGGTTTTGAGAAGCATAGAATAAGTAGTCGCAAAGTATTCAGCCACGTACATCCCGTGACTATCCCAAAACAAGTTCTTATGTTTTTGAAGATTGATGATCAGGGCAATTAGCGCCCTGGACTTGACAAGACTAGCATGGCATTTAATATGACTTATAGCTAGTAAAGTTATCATTAATATCTATGGTGACAAGGATCAGGTGATTCAAGTATCAAAGGATGGCATAATAAATTTAATACAGCATCAAGTGGGCATGTAGCTACCTTAAGCTTTGACATATATTTGCATAACAAATTAGGCATGCAAGTTGGTAGTTTAAAAGAACATAGTTTTGCATAAAATGTAGGATCAATATGATCAAAGTGATGACTTGCCTTGCTTGTTTTACCACGGCCTTGATTGCTCTAATTCAAAGCCTTCTCATTCATTGATCTAAATTTTTACTGGTCCTCGCTTTTACCCGAGTCTTGGTCTTGTTCGAACCCGTCGTCCTGTTGAGTCTTCGGATTCTAATACGCGGCAAAGAAAGGAAAGACCAAATAAATCCAAACACTTTAAATGCCCAAGTTAATTTAAATTATACATTTATTACGATTTGAGAATAGAAGGATATATGATTCGGGTTAGTGCGCCGTAAGCACAGCGGTAGATGAATTGGGCGAAGGAATGAGGTGGCAGAATAGCTTTACCGTGAGGGAAAATTTTAGGTGAACGGAGTTCAAAATGAATAATTACCTTCAGGCATTTATCCATTCTGGAAAAAGGCAGTGGCCAAACCTCGCCAATTTGGGGGAATTGCGAGGCTCGATCGCATCGATTCCTATTTATCAAGAAAGTTCCATGAGCCAGGCAAGGCTTATGGACAGATAAAAGAGGGTATCGAGGGTAGTGTAGAGAAACATGATTTTATGATTTTAGAATACGGATACGTAAGATGAGTATATTTGTATACGCGGTGTAACTTTGATATTTCATGCGGCAATACTCTTTTAAGATTGCGACTGCCAACTTAATGAACCCATCTTTTTAATAGTTTTATTGAAGTATGGAGTTGGTCCGATTAGTCCAACTTTTAAGATTGATTATTCTGCTTAATTGACAAGGTTATTGGAAATGGTCGTCGATTGTGATTTGCTGGAGAGGGGTGCTATGAATCAATAGGGATCTTCTTAATAAAGCTATTTCTTTCATTATTATTTATTCTTGAACATTAAATTTAAATCCCGATATAATGATGGGGAATTTGGATGAGAGACAAAGATTAAGGATTGCTTTTTCTTACTCAAGACTTTCTTAATCATATTTTATTTATCATCTTAAATCTCAGTATTTTAAGATAATGCTAAAGAATTTACTACAAATATTCTTAAGCATTTTCTTGAAGGGATAGTTGTCATGACCTCAACGATAAGTAAAGCAAACTTGATATTTTATGTGACACCCCGATGATATCTGAGAGATCACTCTAGCGAGCGGGGTAGTTTCAAATCTTGTTATTGAAGTGTTATAACCGATGATACATTCATTCATATTACAGTAGTAATTACCTTTGTTTCCATTGTTTTATTTGTCCTAGACTAGGCAAGATGAAATGGGGAAATTCTTAAGCTTCATGATTTAAAATCTTTTAGCCAAGATATTATTTTTATCTTGTTAACTTCATGTTAATTTCTTGATGCTAGGAAAGAGTTCATGGCAAAGGCTTGTTTTAATTAACCTTGTGCATGAGAATTTACTTATTAACCTTGATTGGCCTATAATTGACTAATGCCTAGTTTTTAATTTAATTGCATAAATCTTGTTAGTATGAATTTATAAATAATCCCTTATTGTTATTACTGCCCACAATTTATTTCAATGTATGCTGGATTATTTGCATATGGATTCATCATTTAGACCAAGGGGTGAAGTTATGCAATGCAAATAGCTAGCTGGCCCACGTGACAGACACAGAGACAAGAGACAGAGAGAATGGAGCTGCTCGGCAGATACAGAGCAGAACAGGAGAGGAGTAGTGGAAACATGGGAGGTGCGCGGCCAGGAGGAGGGGCGGTGGCGCCGGCGAGGGGCGGCCGGGAAGGTGCTGGCGGCCGGCAAAACGAGTTGCCCAATTGACGAGGAGGCTCCAGGGGTAGAGGCTTTGGCCCGGGTGGCGTCCAGGCAGGCTGGCGGCGGTCCTAGGCGGCCGGCGTTGAGGGAGGACGAGGCGCCGGCGGCCGGGAAGGAGAGGGGATAAGATGGCACGCACATGAGCACGAGCAAGATGCCGGGAGCTCACCTGAGCGGCTGAGTTGGCCGGAGGGCGGCGGAGGCGAGCCGGCGACGATGACTAGGGGCGGCGGCGGGTGGCTCGCGTGGAGACGTCACACCACCGGGGAAGAGCACCGACCGACCATTGGGGAAACTCCGGGGCACCGAGTAGAAGCTCACGGCGAGAGGAATCGGCCTGGGGTCGACCGAGGGGGAGGCGGCGGCGGTTTCGGATGGTGATGGGGAAGAACGGCCGCCGCAGCAATTTCGGCTACGAAGGCTCAATTAAATGGAGGGGGAGGCACTGGGCATGCGGGGGCGCGCCGTGACGCGGCCACTTGGTGGAGGGGGTGGCCGGAGCGGCGGGATGGCACGAACGCTGGTGGCCGGCGCTGGCGCAAAGCCGCTGCTCGGCTTGGAGGAGGGAGAAGAGGAAAGGGGGAATGGGGAGAAGGCGAGCTCGGGTTCTTTTATAGCCCAGGGGAGTACCGTCGGCATGGGCGAAGGCATGGCAGGGGTACCCTGGGCATGGCGGCGTGTCCTTCGGCATGGGCGACGGCATGGGCGCGTCGTGGGTAGGGGTATGGCGTGGGGCTAGGCCGGTGGTAGGGCGCTAGCGCGGATGTGACCGGGGGGGCAGCCGGGGGCGGCGCGAACCCGGGGCGGGGCGAGCGACGCGAGCTGGGCCGACGAGCGCCAGGAGCTGCGGGCGGAGGCGGGCCGGCTCGGCGCGACAAGACGCGAGAGAGGAGGATGGAGGAAGAAGAAGCAGGGAGGAAGAGAGGAACGGAGCGCGTCGGGTGGGCCGGAGGCCAGAGAAAAAAAAGGGGAGCAGCCGAACGGGCTGGGAAAAAAAAGAAATGGGTCGGGCCCCCAAAAAGGAATTTTGGGATTTTTGAGATTTCGAAATTTTGGAAATTCAGATTTGGTTTTTGTGAGGAGATTTTGAATTTGGAGTCTGGGTTCAATTTTTAGGTTTAACAATTTTAAACTTAAGATCATCGAGTTCTGGGGAAATAAACCTTAATTATCCGAATTTGAATTTCAGGATATGCACATTAGATAGAAAAGATTGTATATTATTTTCAATTTCCATTCTTGGCTTTGAATCTCCATATTTAAATTCTTAAATTTAAAATTATTACTTCCAAGGAGATTTGGATTTTCTCAATCTCAACTTTAAATTTTTGGTTCTTGATTCCAAGATTTGGACTTTCATTAATCGGGCTTTTGGCAAGGAATCAGTTCGAGAAAATTTGAACTTCACCAAAACTTTTTAAAAACGCAGGAGAAACAATTTAAAAGATTTTAAAATTTTCGTAATTACACTAGTTCCCTAATTGGGATGTTACACAGCCCTAACCTTAGACTCATGAAAGATGGCTGAACTAGGAGGAGGAACAAGGAAAAAATAAAGGGGGAAGTAGAGGGGAGGCTGTTTGATTGTGGGAGAGGGGAGAGGGTTGCGAGATGAATAGTTTAGAGCATCTCCAAGAGTGCTCCTATAATTGATCCCCTATACTCTTAAATAGGAGATATCCTAAACTCCAACTCTCCCTAAAATCTATGAATTTTACAGCAGTTCTCCTATATCTCCATCTCCTAAAATTTTAGACTTGCCATGTCATCAATTTGACCCACTTGCAGATAACAGAATTCTTGTTGGTGTCTCCGCGGCGGTGCTCACCTCCGAGGCGATGGTGCACTCGTCGGCTTTGCTGCGCGGCGTGTCGTCGCGCCTCCGGTCCATGTTCCACGCCGCCAGCTTCCCGCCGTCGGCATTCTTCGCGCTGCTCAACGCCAAGCTGTCACAGACCGTCTTCACGTTCGCGGCAACGCTGCCTTTCACGCTCACCTTCCTGCTGCTCGCCAAGGCCTGCGTCGCCGGCATGCTCCGCCCGGAGCAGGCGCATGAGCGGCCCCGCCGGCGGCCGCTCGCGTCGCTCCCGCCCTTCACATTCTTTTTTTTTGAAAAAAAAAACTGGGAGACATTAACAGCTGCTGAAACTTCTGAGAAAAAGCTTGTGTCACCTGTATCGTTGGAAAAGCTATTACAGTAGAGAATATTTTAAGGTATGCTCCAGGACCCTGGTGATCACACATCTGTCAGATGTTTCATCTCTGACTTCGAACAGAAGCATACTGTCAGATATGAGATGGCCCATTGTCACATCCCAAAAATTTGGCTTTTTGAAAAATTTAAATTCAAATAAATTATTTTAAGGTAATTGGATTTTACTTGGCTTTTATTTGCCTTTTTGGATTTTCTGGAATTTAAAAACTATTTTTAGAGCTTAAAAAGTAATTCAAAATATGAAAATTAAATATCAACAGTAGTTGGAAATAATTTTATTTAGTCCAAAATATGTCCAGGAGCTTCTGTGAATTTTTCTGGAATTTTTGGAGGTATTTTCATATTTTTCTGAGGCCTAAATAATTTTCTAGCCTTTTCTGAAATTAGAAATCAAATTCTGAAAAATAAAAACCTCCCTTTTCCTCCGGCCGACGCGTGGACGGCCCAGGGCCGCCCACGTCGCCGCTCGGCCAATCCAGGCCGTTCCCTCCTCTCTCTCTCTCGCCGCCAAGCGGGCCAGGCCCGTCAGCGACCCCCGCCTTCCCCTCCTCCGCGCCCGACGCGTGGACGGCTCGGATGAGCCGCGTCCCCGCGCCCGGCATCGATCCACCGTTCCCTCCCACTTAACTCGTCCCCGCCGCCCGATCCGCCCTCGGGCCACGCGGCTGCCATCCACACCCCGCTCCCTCATCTCTCTGACCCGCGGGCCCCGCCCGTCAGTGTCACGCGCCTCCGCTCCCGCTGCCACCCCGGCCCCGCACGTCAGAGCCGTCGTCTCCCCCGCGGAGACGCCTTCCTTTCTCTCCTCCCCTTTCCTTTCTTGCGCCGGCGACCGATTCCCCCGAGGATCCCTTCCTTCCTTCCTCGGCCCCCTCCGGTTTTGGAAACCCCGAGCGCCGCCGCGACCGAATCCCTTTAATCCCGTGCTTCCCTTCCTTCTCCGCCTCCCCTCTTTCCTTTCCCTCGCCTCCCCTTCCTTTTTCCGGCCGACCACCCCGGCGAGCAATTGCCTCGCCCCTGCTCCCCCTCAGCCCCTATAAATGCCCCATCGGCTTCGCCTTCTCCCGCACCGCATCCCAGCGCACTCCACCGCAGCTCCCGAGCCCTCTAGAGCCCGATCACCGTGCCACTCCTCCCCTCGAGCTCCGCCCAACTCCGGCGAGCTTTCCTCGCCGCCTCGGTCGTCCCCGGAGCCCGTCGTCGCCTCCCCGAGCTTCCTCACGCCCGGGCGATCCTCCCCGACCCCTCGGCCGCCCCTCCCCGTCCCCGGAGCGCCGTCGCGTCGGAGCTCCCGATCCGTCGTCGCTGCCTCCTCGTCGCCGGCCACCTCCGATCACCCCCGAGCCTCGCCGACCCCTCCAACCGGATCCCCTTCGCGCCAGGGTTACATTTCACGCGCCGCCCGAACCTCTCCGCCACTCTCTCGTCGCCGGCGCCGTCGCCTCCGACCATCTTCCCCGACCTCCCCTCCGGCAGGTACCTCAAAAGGTATGGTTGCCCTATATGGGTAGGCAAAGCCTCCCCCGCCCATCTGGTTAGCCGCGCTCTCTCTCAACTCCCCGGTGCGCGTTCGAGCCCTCGGCTCCGCGCGCTGGGTTGAGTTTTTCGTTTAATTTTCGCGACTGACAAGCGGGCCCCACCCGTCAGAGGCCGCCGGTCTGCGCTGCCACTGCCGCCTGGGTCCCACCCCTCTGTGCTGGACTCTGACAAGTGGGCCCGAAGACCAGTGGGACCCACGTGTCAGAGGTTGACTCATTGGGCTCACTGTCCAGTGGGTCCCACATGTCAGTGACCGCCAGTGGTTACTGTTCAGTGGGCCCCACCTGTCAGTCTCCCAGAATTAAAATAAAAGATTAAAATTTAATTCTCCAGTGGGTCCCACCTGTCAGAAATTTCCGAATTTCTCGATTTATTCAAATCTGAGATTTTCAAATGAGCATAACTTTCTCATTTTAACTCCAAATCCAGCCATTCAAATTTCTAAATTCATCTAAAATCAAGATCTACCCAATTATGGCCTCTGTTGAATTTTTGGATTTTATTTGAATTTTCGTTTGTATTTATTTCTTTTGTTGCTTCGTCTTTCCTCGCGTAGATTCCAACGTTGTCGACGATCCCTCTTCACAGCAGCAAGAAGACCCAGAAACCCTGCAAGAAGGCAAGTCTCCTTTGATCATCTTGAACCTATGATTTTGAAATGTTTTAATTATTTTAAATGTTATGCATTGCTATTTACATAAAATGATAATTCAAATCTTAAGGTAGTAGTTAATCCAACTTTGTTATGCCCTCCATTGGAATTGATTGTCATGTACCCTTGTCACCATAGAATTTCCTTTGTCTCATTAATGAGAATATTATAATTACTTGTTGATGTTAGTATGGTAGGATAATGCTTAGTCATGCTATCTAATAACTTTGGAAAATCTTGAAAATGGGAAATTACGATTTATTAAACCCTTGTGTTTGAAAGTGAAGTGGCAATTGGAGTTGTCACTGTGATTTTAAAATAAAATAAAAATGTGAAAGTTGGTTTAGATTAGGGTGGATGGTTGTTTGGGTTGGTGCAGTAAGCACGAGAACTTGTTAAGTGTATGTTCCACCCTAGTCAATTAAGGACCGACGCTTGTGTTTGTCCAAACTGAGCATTAACCGTACAACCACAAGTCTATATGGGTACGACCTAGCTAACTAACCTATAAAGGTGTAGTTTAGATATCACCAGTGGTGTATTGAGTGCCAGGGCGTACTGGTTACTCATAGTGAGGGACAGGGTTACTGTACTCATATGGCGCAAGAGGGGGCTTCAGATTGGGCGGATTTAACCCTTCTGCGGTGAAACCTCAGCGGGTGGTCTCTAGCTATACTGGAGTAGGTGAAAGGCTTTGTGATATTTTATCTGGGTCTCATGCCAAAGGAAGCATGTTGACTATTAAGATAATTTATCTCTTGTGGGTAAAGTTGTACAACCTCTGCAGAGTGTAAAACTATTCGAATAGCCGTGCCCACGGTCAAGGGCGGGCAAGGAATGCATTCACATGGTAGATTTCTGGTTTTGATTTAAAATCAAAAGTTTTGTATTCTGAGAGTGGAGGGAACTCTCGGAAGGGTATCCTGGCGGTTGGAGCCAGAGAGGGTGGATGGAACCCGCGGTTTAAAACTTGACCAATGGTAATTTGGTTAGCTAGTGTTGGCAGTTGGAACCTTCACTAGAAAGTTAATTCTGTTAAAACATTTACTTCATTAAAATAATGCCTTCGAAAATAATTAGTAGTAATAGAATTTTAAAATGTTGCTTTGTGCAAAAGAACCATATGACCTCCTTTGTTAAGCCTTGCATCTATGCATTTTTCCCAAGACTTGCGGAGTACTTTATGTACTCACATGCTACACTTAAAAATAACATCTCAGAGGAAGTTGAAGCTCAAGAAGGTGACTACGACTACTGCTTCGCTTGTGGCTGTGATGGATTCTTCCCGGAGGACTAGGTCGCGCTTCCCCAGTCAATTGCCTGTGGCGAATTGATGGGTCGTCCTCGAGTTTTATTTGCTTCCGCTGTGTTTGATTATGCGAGGTCTTAAACCTCCCTTGTAATAATGAGACCATATGGTCAGTACTCTAATTATTGTAATAAATCGTCGATGGTGATGTTCTCCATTCTGTTTAAACTGTGTGCACTAGCTTTGATCTGGGACTAGTGCAGTAATACACAGGGGGTCCGGGTTTGAGAATCCGGGGGCCCGACAGAGATGGTATCAGAGCCAATTTGACTGTAGGACGTGACCTAGATTAGGAATGGCAAACCATAAGGACTTATATTTATAAAAAGAGTATATTAAAAATGTGTAAGCTTCTTTGCTTCTACTCTCCTCCTACTTAGAATCTCGTTCTTGTCTCCAACTCCATTTGTTAAAACTTTTACTAATCTTTTCTTTCGCTCAACTTTGTAGATGGCTGGTTCATCCTCCGCTGCCCCGTGGGACTACTACTCACATGGAGAGGATGCTGGAGCATTCGCTAGCCTTCTCCGGCAGCTGATGCAGTGTCTGGAGTACCGTCAGCCGCCCATCTTCAGGGGTCGGAAGACGCGGATCCTGGATCGAGACTCTTGGACGATGGAGGTATTCCTGTATGCACGGGAAGAGGAATTCAAGTCCCACACCTACCCCATCAAGTACCCTCGGTCCCGCTGTTTCGACGCTGTCCAGGACGCAGCACGCCTCGCCATTGACGAGTTGTGCCACCTGCACAAAGATGCTGTACATCAGTCCCCCTTTTGCTTCTTCATCAACCCTCGCCCAGGACAGAGGTATCTAGATCCCTTTGATATTCCCGCTGACGATCCTCGACTGTCACATCAGGTGCAGCTCACCCAGGCAATGGCCGTCACTTATGCTAGAGCTCAGGAGGAGATTGGACAACTTAGGATGCTTCTCACCTCCAGCTACCAGCATTCGGACACACTTCGCGCACAGCTTCTCCAGAGCCAGGCAGCTGAGTTTGAGCTGGGACGTCTCAGGGCCGCAGCTAACTACACGCCGTCTTCACCCGTAGTTGACTACACGCCGTCTTCTCCAGTACCAGCTGTCATCCCCAACAACCCGGCACCAGCTCGACTCTCGGGACTCCGCATCAGGATGACAGCACGCAAGAAGGTGCGACGCCCCAGTCCGCCACCTGTCATTACTCTCAAGAAGCGCAAGCCTTCTCCTTCCCGTTCTCGGTCGACTGCCTCCAGTCGTAACCGTGTCTCGGCCGAGTGTGACTGTTCACGTCACCACGTGAGAGAGCGCCAGGAAGACCCGGAGGAGGATCCAGAAGAGGACCCGGAAGAAGACCCTGAGGAGCGCATCTTTGGAGAGGATTAGTAGTCTTTTGAGTCCGTAGTACCCAAATAAAATGTCCGCGTCCTTAGAACGCTTATTGTTATGTTTTGGTGTGTTAGATGGACTGTACCAGGCCTATGCGCACTTGTGGTACAGCCATCCTTGGAGTTATCTTGATTTTAATAAAAAGTTTCCCCTAAGTGGTTGCTAGTTCTTTCTTGTGTGTTGGCTTGGGATGTGGTTTAGTTCCCCTAATCTCTTACCTTTGCTATTTCCCTCTTACCTTCTGCTAACCTAAACCGCTTCAGATGGTGAACACGAGGAGCAACCCTGGCAGCAGCCGTGACGCCAACAACCAGCCGGAGGACAACATTCCACCACCTCCCGCTCAGGCCCCCAACTTGGAGCAAATGATGGCTATGCAGCTGCAGTTACTTCAAGCTCTCGCCCAGAACCAAGTGCAGCCAGCCCAGCAGGCACCCAACCAGGCACCCCAGTCTAGATTGGGGGAATTCATGAGGACAAGGCCTCCCACTTTTGCTGGATCAGTGGATCCCTTGGAGGCAGATGATTGGATCAAGGATGTGGAAAGAAAATTGGTCCTAGCTCAGTGCAACGATAATGAAAAGGTGTTGTACGCTGCTCATCAGCTCAAGGGAATGGCTGCCAACTGGTGGGAAAACTACCGCGCCGCCCATCAAAATGCACAAGCCATCACTTGGGAGGAGTTTGTCGAAGCTTTCCGCACTGCCCATATCCCTACTGGGATAATGGAAATGAAGAAGAGAGAATTCTACCAACTGCAGCAGGGAAACCTCAGTGTTTCCGAGTACCTGAACAAGTTCACCCAACTGTCCAGGTATGCATCTGAAGAGGTCACCTCAGAGGCGACCAAGATTTGGAGGTTCACGCAGGGACTTGACCCCAATCTCAAGGTGCAGCTGGTATCCAATGACTTCCCAACCTTCCAGCACCTAGTGAACAAGGCCTTTGTCCAAGAAGATGCTCAGCGCCAGCTGTACGAAAATCGGAAGAGGAAGTTTCAAGCCCAGCAAGGAGCAAGCAGCTCTCGATTCCGCCCCAACGCACCTCACTATCACAAGCTCTCAGAGTCAAGCGTGCCGAGGACTCCCTTTTCAGGACCCCGCCCAAATCCACAAACTCCCCGGGCAAACAATGGTGGCCAACCCCCGCAGAACAAGACTTCAGCAGCAGGAGTGCAGTGCTTTAACTGCAAGAACATGGGGCACTATGCCAGCAACTGTCCCCAGAAACGCCCAGCAATGACTCCAGTTCGTTTCAATCTGGGGACTACGCCAGCAAGAGCTCCGACTGCAGGTCAAGGCCGTGGGGCACCACAAACCCCAAGGACTCCACAAGTGGTGAGCAGAGGGCATCTCAACCATGTGACCGCGGAAGCAGCCCAGGATGCACCTGACGTAGTTCTGGGTAAGTTTCTTGTCAACTCAGTAATTGCATCAGCATTATTTGATTCTGGAGCTTCGCATTCTTTTGTGTCAAAAGATGTGGTTGAAAGGTATAATTGGGATGTGAGTAAACTACAGAACCCCATGCTAGTCCAGTCCCCTGGAAAGGAAATAAGGACTAACACAGTTTGCCTTGACGCAACTGTGGATATAAATGGAGTTAAGTTCTTAGCAAATCTTATTATAATAGACTCCAAGGGTTTAGATGTAATACTTGGAATGGATTGGTTAACCAAGTATAAAGGGCAGATAGATTGTGCTGATCGAGCTGTTACAATCACTAACTCTGATGGGATTCAAGTAAGGTATAAGTCAAACTCCCCTACCCAGAGCAGGTGTAGTTTGAACAGTGTAAAGGGAGTGACTCTGGAAAAAGTACCTATAGTGAGTGAGTACCCAGATGTATTCCCTGAAGATTTGCCCGGAATGCCGCCAGACAGGGAAGTAGAGTTTGTCATCAACCTAGTACCTGGAACAGCTCCAATTTCCAAGAGACCTTATCGGATGTCTGCAAATGATTTGGCGGAAGTTAAGAAACAAATTGAAGAGCTGCAGGATAAAGGATTTGTAAGGCCAAGCTCGTCACCTTGGGGAGCACCAGTACTGCTAGTAAAGAAGAAAGATGGTAGTCTTCGCATGTGTGTGGACTATCGATCATTGAATGATGTGACTATTAAGAACAAGTACCCTTTACCCAGAATAGATGATCTGTTTGATCAGTTGAAAGGATCATGTGTATTCTCTAAGATTGACCTTCGATCAGGATATCACCAATTGAAGTTAAAACCAGAGGACATACCCAAGACCGCATTTGCCACCCGTTATGGATTGTATGAGTATACAGTGATGTCTTTCGGTCTAACCAATGCCCCAGCATACTTCATGAATCTGATGAATAAGGTGTTCATGGAATATTTGGATAAGTTTGTGGTTGTATTCATCGATGACATTTTGATATATTCCAAGAATGAGGAAGAACATGCCGAACATTTGAGGATAGTTTTGGAAAAGCTCCGAGAAAATCAGTTGTACGCCAAGTTCAGTAAGTGTGAGTTTTGGTTGAAGAAAGTAGCTTTCTTGGGCCATGTGATTTCGGCGGGAGGAGTATCCGTAGACCCGGAGAAAGTTAATGATGTGCTCAATTGGACACAACCAAAGTCAGTATCCGAGATCAGGAGTTTTCTTGGATTGGCTGGTTACTATCGTCGATTTATTGAAGGATTCTCCAAGCTCGCAAAACCTCTGACCCAGTTGCTGAAGAAGGAAAAGAAGTTTGAATGGAGTAAACCATGTGAGGATAGTTTTCAAGAGTTGAAGAAGAGGTTAACTTTTGCACCAGTGTTGACGCTTCCGGACATTAGGAAGGATTTCGAAGTCTTCTGTGATGCGTCAAGGCAGGGACTAGGCTGTGTACTGATGCAAGAAAGAAAGGTAGTAGCATATGCCTCAAGGCAGCTGCGACCCCATGAAGGAAATTACCCAACGCATGATTTAGAGCTCGCTGCCGTAGTGCATGCACTGAAAATATGGAGGCATTACTTGATTGGTAACCGTTGTGAAATTTACACGGATCACAAGAGTTTGAAATATATATTCACTCAACCCGATCTCAACATGAGGCAAAGGAGATGGCTTGAGTTAATAAAGGATTATGATATTGGAATACATTATCATCCAGGAAAGGCTAATGTAGTAGCAGATGCCTTGAGCAGAAAGAGTTATTGTGCCAAGCTATGGATTAAGGACAGTATGTCTGCCCTTCAAGAAGAGTTCCAACGGCTCAACCTAGAAGTAGTGGAGGAAGGATTTCTAGCCACTTTGGAAGTTCAACCAACCTTAGAAGATCAAATCAGAGCAGCTCAAAAGGAGGACAAGTATGTCCAGGAGATCAAGGATAATATGAACAAAGGAAAAGCTTCGGGATTTTCAGAGGATGAAAAAGGTACCCTTTGGTTTGGGAAAAGAATTATTGTGCTTGAAAAGAAGGAGGTAAAGGAGTTAATACTAAAGGAAGCCCATGAATCTGGATATTCAATTCACCCTGGGAGCACCAAGATGTACCAAGATCTCAAGGAAAGGTATTGGTGGTCAAGTATGAAACGAGAAATTGCAGAATACGTAGCCTTGTGCGATGTATGCCAACGGATTAAAGCTGAACACCAGAGACCTGCGGGACTTCTACAGCCATTGCAGATCCCTGAGTGGAAATGGGAAGAAATTGGTATGGATTTTATAACTGGATTACCAAGAACCAAAACAGGGCACGATTCAATTTGGGTTATAGTGGATCGTTTGACAAAAGTCGCCCATTTCATTCCAGTAAAGACCACATACTCCGGGGATAGACTTGCAGAGTTGTACATGTCAAGAATCGTGTGCTTGCATGGGATCCCAAAGAAGATTGTGTCAGATCGAGGAACCCAGTTCACTTCGAGATTTTGGCAAAAGCTACATGAACTTTTGGGCACAAACTTAAACTTCAGTACAGCTTATCATCCACAGACAGATGGTCAAACAGAAAGAGTAAATCAAATCCTGGAAGACATGTTGAGAGCTTGTGTACTGGCAAACAAGAGTAATTGGGATCAGAGTTTGCCCTATGCAGAGTTCTCCTACAACAATAGTTATCAATCCAGTTTGCAAATGTCTCCCTTCGAAGCCCTATACGGCAGAAAGTGTAGGACTCCATTGTATTGGAAGGAAACAGGAGAAGGACAAGTGTTTGGACCAGATGTGCTGAAGCAAGCAGAAGAACAAGTTCGTCTAATCCAGGACAGATTAAAAACAGCACAAACCAGACAGAAAAGTTATGCAGACAATCGACGTAGAAGCTTAGAATTCGTACCTGGGGATCATGTTTATTTGAAGGTGTCACCTCTCAAAGGAATGAGACGTTTTGGAGTCAGTGGAAAGCTAGCTCCCAGATTCATCGGACCTTTTCCTGTTGTGGCGAAACGAGGAGAAGTTGCTTACCAGTTGGAGCTTCCACCTCAGCTGTCAAAGGTGCATGACGTCTTCCATGTGTCTCAGCTAAGAAAGTGTCTTAGAGTTCCAGAAGAGCAGATGCCTCTAGATGAAATAAATGTAAAGGAGGACCTCACCTATCCAGAGTATCCAGTCAAGATATTGGAGGAAGCAGAGCGCCGTACGCGCAGCAAGGTTATCAAGTTCTGTAAAGTGCAGTGGAGTAACCATTCAGAATTGGAAGCAACTTGGGAGCGTGAAGAGGATCTAAAAGAAGAGTTCCCCGACCTTTTTCCCAGTCCATCCGAATCTCGGGGTCGAGATTCTTTCTAAGGGGGATAGGTTTGTCACATCCCAAAAATTTGGCTTTTTGAAAAATTTAAATTCAAATAAATTATTTTAAGGTAATTGGATTTTACTTGGCTTTTATTTGCCTTTTTGGATTTTCTGGAATTTAAAAACTATTTTTAGAGCTTAAAAAGTAATTCAAAATATGAAAATTAAATATCAACAGTAGTTGGAAATAATTTTATTTAGTCCAAAATATGTCCAGGAGCTTCTGTGAATTTTTCTGGAATTTTTGGAGGTATTTTCATATTTTTCTGAGGCCTAAATAATTTTCTAGCCTTTTCTGAAATTAGAAATCAAATTCTGAAAAATAAAAACCTCCCTTTTCCTCCGGCCGACGCGTGGACGGCCCAGGGCCGCCCACGTCGCTGCTCGGCCAATCCAGGCCGTTCCCTCCTCTCTCTCTCGCCGCCAAGCGGGCCAGGCCCGTCAGCGACCCCCGCCTTCCCCTCCTCCGCGCCCGACGCGTGGACGGCTCGGATGAGCCGCGTCCCCGCGCCCGGCATCGATCCACCGTTCCCTCCCACTTAACTCGTCCCCGCCGCCCGATCCGCCCTCGGGCCACGCGGCTGCCATCCACACCCCGCTCCCTCATCTCTCTGACCCGCGGGCCCCGCCCGTCAGTGTCACGCGCCTCCGCTCCCGCTGCCACCCCGGCCCCGCACGTCAGAGCCGTCGTCTCCCCCGCGGAGACGCCTTCCTTTCTCTCCTCCCCTTTCCTTTCTTGTGCCGGCGACCGATTCCCCCGAGGATCCCTTCCTTCCTTCCTCGGCCCCCTCCGGTTTTGGAAACCCCGAGCGCCGCCGCGACCGAATCCCTTTAATCCCGTGCTTCCCTTCCTTCTCCGCCTCCCCTCTTTCCTTTCCCTCGCCTCCCCTTCCTTTTTCCGGCCGACCACCCCGGCGAGCAATTTCCTCGCCCCTGCTCCCCCTCAGCCCCTATAAATGCCCCATCGGCTTCGCCTTCTCCCGCACCGCATCCCAGCGCACTCCACCGCAGCTCCCGAGCCCTCTAGAGCCCGATCACCGTGCCACTCCTCCCCTCGAGCTCCGCCCAACTCCGGCGAGCTTTCCTCGCCGCCTCGGTCGTCCCCGGAGCCCGTCGTCGCCTCCCCGAGCTTCCTCACGCCCGGGCGATCCTCCCCGACCCCTCGGCCGCCCCTCCCCGTCCCCGGAGCGCCGTCGCGTCGGAGCTCCCGATCCGTCGTCGCTGCCTCCTCGTCGCCGGCCACCTCCGATCACCCCCGAGCCTCGCCGACCCCTCCAACCGGATCCCCTTCGCGCCAGGGTTACATTTCACGCGCCGCCCGAACCTCTCCGCCACTCTCTCGTCGCCGGCGCCGTCGCCTCCGACCATCTTCCCCGACCTCCCCTCCGGCAGGTACCTCAAAAGGTATGGTTGCCCTATATGGGTAGGCAAAGCCTCCCCCGCCCATCTGGTTAGCCGCGCTCTCTCTCAACTCCCCGGTGCGCGTTCGAGCCCTCGGCTCCGCGCGCTGGGTTGAGTTTTTCGTTTAATTTTCGCGACTGACAAGCGGGCCCCACCCGTCAGAGGCCGCCGGTCTGCGCTGCCACTGCCGCCTGGGTCCCACCCCTCTGTGCTGGACTCTGACAAGTGGGCCCGAAGACCAGTGGGACCCACGTGTCAGAGGTTGACTCATTGGGCTCACTGTCCAGTGGGTCCCACATGTCAGTGACCGCCAGTGGTTACTGTTCAGTGGGCCCCACCTGTCAGTCTCCCAGAATTAAAATAAAAGATTAAAATTTAATTCTCCAGTGGGTCCCACCTGTCAGAAATTTCCGAATTTCTCGATTTATTCAAATCTGAGATTTTCAAATGAGCATAACTTTCTCATTTTAACTCCAAATCCAGCCATTCAAATTTCTAAATTCATCTAAAATCAAGATCTACCCAATTATGGCCTCTGTTGAATTTTTGGATTTTATTTGAATTTTCGTTTGTATTTATTTCTTTTGTTGCTTCGTCTTTCCTCGCGTAGATTCCAACGTTGTCGACGATCCCTCTTCACAGCAGCAAGAAGACCCAGAAACCCTGCAAGAAGGCAAGTCTCCTTTGATCATCTTGAACCTATGATTTTGAAATGTTTTAATTATTTTAAATGTTATGCATTGCTATTTACATAAAATGATAATTCAAATCTTAAGGTAGTAGTTAATCCAACTTTGTTATGCCCTCCATTGGAATTGATTGTCATGTACCCTTGTCACCATAGAATTTCCTTTGTCTCATTAATGAGAATATTATAATTACTTGTTGATGTTAGTATGGTAGGATAATGCTTAGTCATGCTATCTAATAACTTTGGAAAATCTTGAAAATGGGAAATTACGATTTATTAAACCCTTGTGTTTGAAAGTGAAGTGGCAATTGGAGTTGTCACTGTGATTTTAAAATAAAATAAAAATGTGAAAGTTGGTTTAGATTAGGGTGGATGGTTGTTTGGGTTGGTGCAGTAAGCACGAGAACTTGTTAAGTGTATGTTCCACCCTAGTCAATTAAGGACCGACGCTTGTGTTTGTCCAAACTGAGCATTAACCGTACAACCACAAGTCTATATGGGTACGACCTAGCTAACTAACCTATAAAGGTGTAGTTTAGATATCACCAGTGGTGTATTGAGTGCCAGGGCGTACTGGTTACTCATAGTGAGGGACAGGGTTACTGTACTCATATGGCGCAAGAGGGGGCTTCAGATTGGGCGGATTTAACCCTTCTGCGGTGAAACCTCAGCGGGTGGTCTCTAGCTATACTGGAGTAGGTGAAAGGCTTTGTGATATTTTATCTGGGTCTCATGCCAAAGGAAGCATGTTGACTATTAAGATAATTTATCTCTTGTGGGTAAAGTTGTACAACCTCTGCAGAGTGTAAAACTATTCGAATAGCCGTGCCCACGGTCAAGGGCGGGCAAGGAATGCATTCACATGGTAGATTTCTGGTTTTGATTTAAAATCAAAAGTTTTGTATTCTGAGAGTGGAGGGAACTCTCGGAAGGGTATCCTGGCGGTTGGAGCCAGAGAGGGTGGATGGAACCCGCGGTTTAAAACTTGACCAATGGTAATTTGGTTAGCTAGTGTTGGCAGTTGGAACCTTCACTAGAAAGTTAATTCTGTTAAAACATTTACTTCATTAAAATAATGCCTTCGAAAATAATTAGTAGTAATAGAATTTTAAAATGTTGCTTTGTGCAAAAGAACCATATGACCTCCTTTGTTAAGCCTTGCATCTATGCATTTTTCCCAAGACTTGCGGAGTACTTTATGTACTCACATGCTACACTTAAAAATAACATCTCAGAGGAAGTTGAAGCTCAAGAAGGTGACTACGACTACTGCTTCGCTTGTGGCTGTGATGGATTCTTCCCGGAGGACTAGGTCGCGCTTCCCCAGTCAATTGCCTGTGGCGAATTGATGGGTCGTCCTCGAGTTTTATTTGCTTCCGCTGTGTTTGATTGTGCGAGGTCTTAAACCTCCCTTGTAATAATGAGACCATATGGTCAGTACTCTAATTATTGTAATAAATCGTCGATGGTGATGTTCTCCATTCTGTTTAAACTGTGTGCACTAGCTTTGATCTGGGACTAGTGCAGTAATACACAGGGGGTCCGGGTTTGAGAATCCGGGGGCCCGACACCCATGTGTGGAATTACAGAATTTACTGGCATTGTTACAACAGAAAGTACATTATGCCTCCTACCACCCTTTGAACACTCTTCCTGCTTGTCTCTCAATAATCAACTATTCAGGAATACCATCTTGTCAGCAGATTTTGCCAAACCAGGTTGGCACTAACATGAGAACATGTTTTCACTGTACTGCCATTGTAGCATATATGAAAATGCTCAGTTCATACCTTATCTTTCGCAAGTAAAGTATACCTGATCTTTCCCAAGTAAAGTATCCAATCATTCTCCTCTAGCCTAAGAGTTAATATGTAAATGTAAGAAATGAGAACAATTGCATAGCTGACATCAGACAGCTCTCAACAATTCATCACAAGTGCAATGGTTTCTCACAGATTGACGATTCATCAAATGTGGAGTTGACAAGCAAGATGTGTAGCAGTTCATACTGACAAGCAAGATACTTTGAGCATAGAGACAAGTTCACGATTTTAATGCAAACTAAGAAGAATGAAAAAAATAAACTAAGCAACTAATTTGTACTACGTCTAGCGATGATCTCATCCCGAAGGAGCCTATAGTACTGCTGCTGCTGGACATCCATGCCGCTAATATCCACTGTCATAATCCGCTCTTCCTCTAGTGTTCTCTTGAAGTTGAACTCTTGTTTCTTAAGCGCAAACAATTCTTGTTCTAGTGCATGTGCTTGTGCATATCTCTCCTCTTTCTTGCGCTCTTTCTCATCATCAGCGTCTTTCTTCTTGGACCACAAATATTCTAACGCCTCGCTGTACACATGACCTCCTCCTTGACGTGCTGCTTCTTTTGCCCTCTTCCTTCCCATTGGCCTCTTTAGGACATGGCATGTTGGACTTCTAGAATCGCTGTCATCAGGATTAGTAGGAGTACAATCTGTGGGACTTGAATCAATGGTAGCCTTCTGCTTTTTATGAGAGTGATTTTGAGCTGACAATTGTTTTTGCTTTGCAATCCACTTTGGCTGATGTTCCAACATATTCCAACAATGCAGGAATTGAAAATTTCTATGTTTAGGATCTTGGGCCTTGAACAAAACTTTTGCCTGCACAATCTGTACAATTCACCAGATGAAAAAATGTGTTTGTACAACCAGATAAAAAAACGAGAGCATATAGGTGTTGGCGTTACCTTGTCTTGGGCTGTCACACCGCTTTGCCTTCTACCCTCAATCTGGGCTACACATCCAGTAAACTTATTAACATTTTCTTGAATGACACCCCAACGATGCGTGAGAGAATTTGCGTTGCGATCTGAGGAGAAGTCCTTGTTCGAGTGGAAGTACTCGTGTATTCGATTCCAATATGTCAATCTATTTTGATTGTTGCCTTGAATAGGATCCATACTCACATTGAGCCATGCTGACACCAATAGTTCATCTTCCTTCATGCTGAAATTCTGTGTTCTTTTTTGGCTAGTTGTCACACTGGGAGTAACTTCCACAATTTGCTCTTCAGGATTGCTACCCAGTCCATCCCAAAGCAATGGATTGCTCCCATCATTCAACAAATTAGTAAAATATCCATCTCCTTCCATATGCCCTGTAAGAGATTAGTATAGTCCATTATCTCAAAAGAGATCAGTACAGTGCAGTGCTATGAATAAAAGAACAGTGCTATTATAACTCAATTCTGAATTTTCTACACTGTACAATGCTGTTAATAAAACTATAAGTTGTTTTTCATCAAATCATTGTAATGTTTTGCCATGCATCACCATGTGGTCCATTGCCTAGTCTTGAGTAGTGGCTGTATTGCAGAGATTAACATGTTCAAGTACGAAGAGAAAAATCTGGACAATATTCTTATCTACTGAACCCTCAATAGTTCATCTATAGGTGCATTTCTGATCAAATATTTCTACGCAGCCATAATCTGATTTAAACATCAACACAGGACAAACCAACACAGCTAGACTAATTAACATTGCGATAGCTTGTTTCCTCCAATTTCTAGCCAAACACATCCAATCAACAAACATTAAACAGGGGGTAAAGATATGACCTTTTCCAGCCGATCTTGTATGTCTGGCAGCGCTTCTATGCCCTGCAAAATCCAACGTTGTTACTAAACAAACAAAGAAAGCAAGAACGGCAAACCAAAAGAAGTCGGTGGAACCTTGTGTCGATGGTGGTCGCCGGAGGATGGGGGGCGGCGTCACAGACGATGGGGGCGACGCGGGTGATGTGGGAGGACGATGGGGGCTACGTCGGACGACGGGGTAGGCACGGGCGATGCGGGAGGACGAGGACGACGGGGGCGGCGTCAAACGGCGGGAGCAGCGCTGGAGGACGGGGGAGGCGCGGGCAATGTGGGAGGACGAGGACGACGGGGGCGGCGTCGGACGACGCGAGCAGCGCCGGAGGACGGGGGCGGCGCGGGCGATGTGGGAGGACGAGGACGACGGAAGCGGCGCCGGAGGACGGGGGAGGCGCGGGCGATGTGGGAGGACGAGGACGACAGGGGCGGCGTCGGACAACGGGAGCGGCGCCGGAGGACGGGGGCGGCGCCAGATGATGGGGTTGGGGCAGCACGATTTTGGAGGGGGAATGGAGGAGGAACGAAGAAAAGAGATATCTCTTCGCAGGATAGTGGGAGAAAGGGAAGTGTGCGCGCGTAGTGGAAAAACTTACGCGCGAAGAAATTTAGGGGTGGTGGGAGTGCTCCTACTTTTGAGAGTTTTGAAGGATGATTTAGGGGCTCATTTAGGATAAGAGTTTATTTAGGGGTATTGTTGGAGAACTATTTTTCTTCTAAATACCTAAATTTAAATTTAGGAGGCTGGTTAGGAGCACTCTTGGAGATGCTCTTACATCCTATCTCATTGTCTGATAGAACGACTACGGAGAGGGGAGAGAACGTACCGTCATCAACTATTTCTTTTATAATAGTAAAGATTAATGGGAAACAACTTTTATTCTATTGAAGTATTGATAGCTTCTTTAGGATAGTGTCATTGTAAGATTAATGGAAACAACTTTTATAATAGTAAAGATTAATGGGAAACAACTTTTATAAGAGCAACTCTAGAAGGGCCCCTACTTGAGCCCTCAAAACCAAATTTGAGGGCTTGAAGCAAAAACAGAGGTCCAACAGAGCCCCTACTAGAGCCCTCAAATTTGAGGGGGCCCTCAAATCCCCCCTCCAGCCCTCATTCCCAGGGGCCCTGCTGGGAGCCCTCAAACGACAGTTGCTGTCGTTCCTCTACCCGCCCGCACACGGAACCAAATCATGCCCGCCCCGTCTTGCCCCGTCCGCATCCGATGCCGTGTGGTGCCGCCTCCGGTGGAGCTCCCCGGCCGCGAATCCCTCCTCAGCGCGGCTCTCCAGCCCCCGTCGGCTACCCTCCCGCGAATCACTCCCCCGGCGCGGCTCTCCGGCAAGGCCCCTTCCCGGCGAGATCTCCGGCGGCTCCTCTCGGGATGGACGCGCGGCCTCCTCGGCCCCGGCCCCTGCGGGGCCTCCTTCTTCCCCGGGCGCGGCCTCCTCCTCCGAGGCGCGGTTGGCGGCGCGGCTTCTCCCAACGCGCCGGCTGCGGCCCTCGCGGGGCCTTCTCCCCGGGCGCGGCCTCCTCTGAGGCACGCACTCCTCCTCGTCGGCGCGCGTGG
This sequence comes from Dendrocalamus latiflorus, assembly GCA_017311315.1. Taxonomy (NCBI): domain Eukaryota; kingdom Viridiplantae; phylum Streptophyta; class Magnoliopsida; order Poales; family Poaceae; genus Dendrocalamus; species Dendrocalamus latiflorus. The sequence continues at coordinate 50,713,046 of CM029642.1, read as the reverse complement.
CTTCTCCCGAAGCGCGGCCTCCCCGGATGCGGCCCCCGCGGGCCCTCCCTCGTCTGCTGCGGACATAGCTCAGTTGGTAGAGCGAGGGGTAGAGAAATTTGAGAATGACGAGTGGGCCCTACATGTCATTCTCAGTTGGAATGAATTTGAGGGCCCTGATTTGAGGGCTTCTGCTGGAGTTTAACTCAAAAAACAGGGCCCTCAAAAGTAGGGGAGCCCTCAAATCAAAAGTAGAGGCTCTGATTTGAGGGCTTTTGCTGGAGTTGCTCTAAGATAGTGTCATTGTAGCCACCACTACTAGCCGTCGCATAGCCCAGCTAGTATGGCCCCTTGTTTCTCTAGCTGATAATCAGTTTTGATTCCCACTAACCCCGGATTGGTTGGGTTTTTTTAGTAGATGTTCTATTATGATTTTTAGGATTTGAACTCGTGACATATAGGATGTGATTCTTAAGATGACTATACTAACCATTTCTTCAATAGTTGCAGTTTTTTCCAGCTATTTTTCTCTAGTTGGATCAAACAATTGCCATTGATTTGCTGTTCATGGCTTTGGTGCAGCCAGAACCCGGAGTGGAGCCCATTATCTAGTCACCCCACAGTATAGGCGCAAGTCGTTCACAGAAACAGCAAAGGAAGGCTGCGGCCATGATCAAATATGATCATCAAGAAAGATGATTAAATCTGCAGAACTGAAAGGTGAGAGACATACTCGTATGTCAGTGACTAAAGCATGATCCCGTGATTTAGCTAACAAATCACGATCGCGAGAAGGTATTTAGCTTTCTTTTCAAGTGAATGTCATAAATTAACAATTGTCTTTCAGAAAAATATGACATTGTCACAATCTATTTCTATCATCTGATCTAAGTGTACAACGTAACAAAACAAAACAAAAAAGAATTACATATCATTTCAAATCAGAAAAATGTGTTGAGTCAACTATGTCATTGGTCATCTCTGTGCAGAGGCAAAACCGTCTTCCGTGCATGCTACTCTCTTATCATCATCAGCCATCACCATGGAAGTGCCGCGATGGCTTAATACCATAGGGAGGATTAGCTATCACTAGGGTAAGGCAAAACCATCTTCCATGCATTCTGTTCTTGTCTCCTGCATCAGCTGCTGCAGCAGGGAAGGGTTGCTTGTCACAATAGCATCAACCTGCTCAACCAGCATCCTCTTCATGGAGCCGCTATCGTCAACAGTCCATGCAAAAACCTTTCTATCATTTCTGCTTCGAAATACCAGCGATTTAAGTTTAATTAGCAGTCAATGAATTCCTATATCTAATTGCACAACAGAGAGATCTAATATAGGTTAACAGTATGCTTCTACCTGTGCATGATCCTCATGAGCTTCTCATCTATCAAAGGATGATACACACCAGCAACTTTAGCCCCTTCCATCCTCACTAGCTCAGTTCTTTTACCAGTGGACTGATCCACCATAACAATGTAGCCAACCTATAACAGATGATAGTCACCTCTTGAGTTATACACCAGCAGTGGATGTATATTATAGGCACGGAGGGGAGATTGATGTTACATGAAAGATCTGCAAAAGCACAGCAATTTACCACAACATCTTTAGACAGCTTGATTACATCTCTTCCTATATTGTCACTTTTTGCCCAGATAAGACAATTTTTGCAGTTTGTTCTCTTGATCTGCAAAGAATATAGATGATGTTGAATTAACAAAAGTGTTAACAAATTTTCTGAAATGACAAATGACAGAATCTAATAAGCAAATACAAGAGTTGAAATGGATGAAATGCTATTATCAGAAGCAACATGTGTTCCAGTTAGCAATATTAGTTACTACAGATAGCATTTGGATCACTATAAGAATCAGAACATAAATACTCTGTTACAATTAACTTTGTAGCCATTATTTTCAACTGTAGCAGCCAATTTTGATTAAGCTCTAAACAAATATTACAGATATATGTAAAGAACCAAGAATCATAGACAAAGGAAATAGCTTATGTTATTTGGAGACCTTACATTAGGCAAAAATGAGACACTACGTACATGGAACTTACAACAGATAGTATTTCTTGAGCTAAATCTTTCTCAAATGAAGGAGGCCCAACTTTGACATCCAGAATCACCTGTCTTACTGATTGTGCTATCAACTGTGGTAAAGAAAACGGTCAATACAGATGTATCAATCAATTCATACTCATCTGTCTAGTAAAACATTGCCACTTTTGGAAATCTTTTACACGTGTCATTTGAAGCTTAAGTTATTACAATGACTACCAATAAAGCCTTACATCCATGAACTAAAATTCGTTGGGTTAAAGCTTACCGCTATAGCATCTTCTGCTTTAGGAACCTCCTGATTTTGGATTGTTTTCGATAGCTGAAACCTCGCACTTAGTGCTTTTATCTACAAAACACTAAAATACCACTTCGTCAGTGCCCCAGTACCAGATGGGCACAGCACAAGAATAACTAGATGATAAGGATGTGCTTCAGGAAACTAGGAGTAAAACAAATTGCAGCTAGTTCAAACCATACATAACAAATATTCATTGAACAGTTTGTTTAAAGAGAGCACAGCTTAAAATATGAAGCACAACACACGAACCAAGACCAACAAATCTGGCAAGTGACAACTAGATTTAAAATACTTACCTCATCCGTGCTCCAGTGCCCAACTTTTGCCGTAGAATTACCAGACATTCTTTGCAGATCCCTGCTGTGTCAATTTTGAATTAGGTCCAAGACATATTGCTTGGAAAATAAAACATTATCATGTTACCTGCCATTCTCTTAAGAATATTCGCCTAATTTATCTTAAAGTTACCCAGTTATTGTTACAATAATTTACTAACTAGTGCTTGTGAATGTCTCCCCAAATCATGCTGAGACACATAAATTTGAAAAAGATATTCAAGAATATTATTAGGAATTCACGTGCTTTGTACAATTAAAATGAAAACACAACACTAGATGGTGAGCTCCAACCATTTGATAGTTATGAGCTCAATGGGCATTGGGAGTATCAACAGCGACTAGGATGCTAATGCCCTGCTTCCACATTAATAAAAAACGTGTACATCATTTACGGAATAAAGCAACCTTATGTCATTTAGTTAGAAGCAGAGAATTATTTTTTTTAATAAATATGATACAATCTTAGTAGTTCATCTGTTTAATCTACGAAATGTCAACATATCAATATATGTGGCACCTATCTATAAGCAGCCAGATCCAGACAGTGCGCTGCAATGCAGACAAAAAAGGCCTAATTTTCCCCAATCCCTATAACATGCAGGAGAAGGCTAAAGTAGTATTCTATGTTTCACTTAGAACGTGTGTGCACATATCAACTGGTGAGCCAAGGTGTTATCCACTTGCAAAAATGATATATCATGATCAACCCTACACTTTCGCCCGTAAATAACAAATCAAAAAAACCATGTTCCGATATCAGCTGATGCATAACGGAAATCTGCCCAGTACTAAAATTAGTATTATCCTAGTATTACAACTCCTGTCTCCAGTTCCATTAAACTTGAGCTGCGCTAACGGACGCAATAATCAACATCCTGGGTTCAGCTATTGTACCTAGAAAACCAATCGACAATCGTATTTCGAGTTAATGTTGGCACAGAAACGTGGGGTTTCTGATCGATTCCACCACCCCAGCCAAGCAGCAATTCAATTACCTGTCATGCAGAGCGAAGAGCGCGCCATCGGATGACCTCGACACATCCACCTCCACACAGTCTACACGGGCGTCCAGTGCCATCCTGAAGGCGTCCATCTGATCCCCAAAGAAACCAAGAAGTCGTCAAAACATTTTTCCAGCCGAAAATAAAAACTCCTCCGGTTCAAAATTCTTGAGATCACATCGAAAACACACACACACACCGAGTTGGGGAAGGCGTTGGCGGAGTCGCCGCCGTGCGCGCACACCATCGGCGGGCTCGCGATCCACCCGCACCTCCTCTCGCGCATCTGGAAACCCAACGGAAGCAAAGGTAACAACAAACGGGTCACCAAGATACGCATTGAATCGGTAGAAGCCCCAAGAAAGGGGCCGCTGGATTGGACGAGCGGGGAGGACGCACGCGGTGGAAGCGGCGGAGGCGGAGGTGGAAGAAGGCCGGGGGGACGAGGGAGAGGGCGGCGAGGAGGAGGAGCAGGCGGAGGAGGCGGCTGGCCGGGAGGATGCGGCGCAGGAGGCTCGCCGACGGCGTCGAGGACCTCTTGGCTGCGGGGAAGAGCGGGAGCGGCGGCGGCGGCCGCCTGCCGAGCCCGAGGAGCCCTCTCATTCTCATCTCTCTCCGTCGCCTCCGCGGATCTCTCGCACTCTTCCTTTCACACTTGCAAGTAGAGCGCTTGACTCCACCGGGCTGGGCCTTCACAGTGGACACAACTACCGTGGCCGGAAGCCCGGCCCACGGGAACGGAGGGCAAGCCAGAATATCGATTGCATGATTTGCATCCCTCCTTTGTGCATCCCATGTTTAGAAGTTTCGAAAAATTCTAAAAAAAATTATGCATGTAGGAGAGGGTATATTCTACAGAGATGCAAAATTTTAAGATGAAGTTCGATCGCATTTGAAAGATATGAAGGAGAGAAATTGGGCACGAATAGTTTTGAACACTGTTCATGCTGGGCTGCTTATCGAGTTTTGTATCGAAATTTTGCATGGTTATAGGATATTTAATCACCTACGTCTACAAATAGTTTAGGATTTTTTTCAAACTTTAGACATAGAACGCAAGAAGGTTGCAACGTCCATCCCACATATCTCATATCCAATGTTTTAAATTGCGATTATCGCGGTATTGTGGTGACGCGGCAAAAGCTATCGCCAATAGAGAAAACTATCGTGGAGGCTATCCAAGCTCTATTGAAAAATGTTAATTCTATGAACATGGAAAACTTGTAACAAAAAATTGGCCGTATAATTAAATAAATGAAATTAAAAGGTTGATGTTTCATTATTTTCGTAACATGTACAGTTACAAAATAAAAAACATAAAAAAATAATCTAGCTTTTTGTGAGATGAATTTATCATGAATCTAAAAATAAATTTTAGAGTGCAAATATTTATAAGTTGTTCAATGTATGCATTGATGTTTTAAAACACATACATGAAATTTCAAATTCCTTAAAATGGAATATTAAACATAAAAATACCCAAAAATTATAACTGAATTCAAATATATAGTATTGAATCCAAATGTTCTAAAAAATATAAATATTTTAAAATATTTTTGTTAAATTGCATAATTAAATAATTTTCAAATTCAAAAATTGGAATAAACATATTAAACACCATGTCTTGCAATTATTTCTATCAAAATAACTAATATGAGTTAATAAAAGCCCAAACATACCATTAACATACTAAATAATTCTTCACAAACCTAAAAATCTATGAAATGAAGCATAGCGGCCACTATTTCCGCTATCCGTGGACCAATATAGCAGGTCGCTATTACCGGTGTAGAAGTCATAGCAGTAATAGCGGTAAGTTGAGCTATAGATAGCATTCTAGGGTTGAAAACCGCTATACCTCTACTATAGCCCGCTATTTAAAACACTTCTCATATCTAATACATCCTACCTTTAGGTGCCATACAGGATGGCAATTTCCCTCTTGGGGGTAGGAAATCGTAGGGATAATCAACATGGGGGATGAGGGCGGGGGGCGAACTGCCTCCGTGGGTGAACAGGAGCGGGACCATGATACATTATACTTGATTTACATGAGTGAAAATGTACTTTGTATCATGTAAATTTTAATGTATCATGTAAATTTTAAGTACTGGGAATTTAGGGATTCTCTTACCGTGTGGATCGATATACCAAATCATTTATTAGTAGGTTAAGTATATTGTAGATTTTAACAGAAAAAATGTACATTATACTTGATTTACATGAGTGAAAATGTACTTTGTTCTTAAGGATAACTCATTTTGGGTGCATACTAAAACTTTCTTGGTTTTTTTTACAAAACTATCTGCCGTAAAAACACTTTCATGGTTTTATATAAGAACTAATCATAAGATTGTGCATTGTAGAACGTCGATGTTAGCAACAGACTTGTATTTGAGAAAGGACAGAGTACATTTTTATTGCTAGACTAGTTAGGCCTGCAGCACTAAACAGGAACGCTAAACAGCACTATAGCATGGCCATTTGGCCAGCTCTGAACAGGAACACCACTCTGCAGGGTGTACAAACATGCTGCGCGCTCTGCAGGGCTGCTGACCGATTACCATAGTCAATGCCGCTGAGCTTGGCCTTCGAGCATGTAAAGTTTAGACTTGTGTTTGATCATCCGGAGACCATCGTCGCAGCGCTCCAACTCCAGGCCAGTGAAGACAGCAAACTCATCGTCAATCCCGTCGTCTGAAGAGTAGCCGAATACACCGGTGCCGAAGATCTTGGTGATGCAAAACCTGCCGGAGCCCAGGTTCAGCAAGTAGAACTGGAACGGCGGGGGTTCCTGAGGCAGGTCGAGATCATCCCAGGTGTGCTGCAACGGCGGTGGCTGCTCAGGGTCCATGGCAGCAGAGAGGTCCAAAGCGCACAAGCGGTAGGGGCTGCAGGCCGAGAAGCCGAACCAGAGGTTGAACTCGCGACGTACTCGGCTTTGCCGACGAAGGGCAGCGCCCACTTGCTGGCCTGCCTCCACACACGGCTCGCCGTGTCGAAGGCGTAGGTGCCCCCGATGCCCTCTGCCGCGGACGATAGGCAGATGGTGGAGCCGCCGACCACCGTGTAGGACATGTCCGCGGGTCCGAGGCCAGGGTCGTCGAACAATGGCGGCGGCGGCAGAGGATGCCAGCGCCAGGCGGCCATGTAGTATTCGCTGGAGCAGCGGTCGTCGCTCACCGGGTGACGGGAGATGTCCCTGCTGTCGTAGACGAGGACTTCGAAGGTGGGAACGGTATCGTCGGGGTAGGGCGCCGGGTCCATGACGTAGAGGGATTCGCGTCACTGGGCGTCGGGTCGGGTGATGGAGAAGGAGATGGGAGTGGGTCCCTTGGGACCGTGGAGGCAGGGCATGGTCACGACGGAGTGCGTGTCGACGTCGTAGAGCGCGGTCTGGCCCAAGCTGTCGGAGCCCGACGAGTCCGACGGCTCCACAGCATTATCAACAACATAGTTAACACATGGAAAGGATAACTACATGCTATGTGCTGCATCCTGACGTACACGATTGCCTCCCAGTGTTATCAAGCTTTCATGAAAAACTGCAATGATACCATTTTTTTATCTATCGATTCTAGGAAGAAAGCAGTGTAGTTTATCAGAAAAGGGTTTGCTATTTGTAATTATATATCAATGTATTCTATATATCAGTACAATATATATGAGTGGAGTTTACAGATAGAACTTTTCATGTAAATTTTTTACTTGGTTTCAAAAGTTCTCCACAAATCTTGTATCAATGTATCTATGACATGTACTGTTACTTTTATCATTTGGTTTCAGTTACAACTATGCTAGAAGTTATCATGGACTGTTTCGGTTTAACCCTAACTTCATCTCTAGCACAGTGAATTCCAAACATTGATTGCTGTATGTAGCCTTTGTACAAACAAATTTATCGCATATGCATGTTGCAGTCTTGTCAATTTCTGTTGCTAAATTTGGGCATTTTGATGCATTTTGTAGTAACGGATGATGATGAATTCAGTTTACAAGAAGGAAGCCAGCAAGAAGAAACCAGCAAGAAGTAGTGCTTGGCAGCTTGGAATTGAAGATAATTGCTCATATGTGTACCTACATAGGAGAGAAAGCGCGGGGCCAGAAACGGAATTTTTGGACGCATGGTGCTATATTTGAAATTTTGAAGGCTTACAGTGCTGTACACGTCCAAATTTCACCATCAGTGACCGAAAGGCGTCCCTCCGTTTCGCAACGTGTGGGGTCCATCATTGTGCGCCAATCGAATTGAACGAATCAAATTCAATTCTAAAGGAGCCAAAAACAGAGTACAAGAGTAACTGATACTCGTGTAGCTGGAAGCACCATCAGTCCCACTCCACGAGCAGCTGGAAGCACCAGTCCCACTCCACGGCAAAGATCCTGCACAAATCCTCGATCCGATTCTAATCCGAGAGAGAGGGAGGATCGATTGCAGGGGGAAGGAGATGGGAGGAGTTGGGGAGAAGATCATGGTGAGCGCCTCCGCTGGGGTGATGGGTGCTGTCCTCGGCAAGCTCACCAACCTCATGGGTGAAGAGTACGCTATGCTCAAAGGTGTGAGGAAGAAGCTCAAATCTCTCGCCAATGAGCTGATCGCCATCCACGCTTTCTTAGAGAAGTATTCAGCCATAGAAGGACCGGACGTGCAAGCGAAGGTCTGGACGAATGAGGTGCGCGAGCTGGCCTACGACATCGAGGATAGCATAGATCTATTCACCTACCATGTCGATCGGGAACCGGCTGACAACAACACCGGAATCAAGAGGTTCCTCCGCAAGGCCTTGCGCAAGGTGAAGAAACTTGAGCATCGCCATAAATTTGCTAAGCAGATCCAAGAACTTCAGACCCATGTCAATGAAGTATACAAGCGACGAGTAAGGTATAACCTGGATGAGGACCCTTCTAGCAACATGCATACGGAGACCGATCCTCGGTTAAAAGAACTCTATGTGGAGGTGGAAAAACTCGTGGGTATTGAGGGCCCAAGTGAAGAAATCATCAGTTGGTTCATTGGTGAGGAGCCAACGAAGCAGCTTAAGGTTGTCTCTATTGTTGGATCCGGAGGGTCAGGCAAGACTACTCTCGCTAAACAGGTGTACGAGAAAATCAAAAGTAAATTCAAATATACAGCTTTTGTGTCTGTATCACAAAAGCCCAACATAAATAACCTTATGAGGTTTTTGCTCTCGGAAATTGGGAGCAGCAGTGGGAGTTCAGAACCAATGGGATCATACAGTGACCAACATCTCATCAACAAGCTAAGAGCATATCTTGAAAAGGAAAGGTAAGTTGATTTAACTCACTTTCTATGATGTGTTTCCATAACAATAGCGTCCATTTTATCCTGTTGTGATGTTATGTAGAATTGTCCTTAGCAGTTTTAAGTAATCCTAGGATTTATGATTAATGGATGAATACAAACCCAACTTATGACGTGGCCTTATAGGCGACATACAAACAAATCCAATCCAATCCCAGCCAAGAAAGTAAAAACTTTTTTTTACATGAGAGAAGCTAGGTTCCATGGGTATTAGATTTTTTTTAAAGAGCAAAAAGGGTTCGAGGGTTGTCATCAGAAAGCAGCAATTCGTTGTAACCCTTTTTAATTTGTTCTCAAGATTTTATGGCCACTTCACCAAATCTTTTTCCTCTTGTTTTGTTTGCTTTACTATTTTTTTTTATCTAATTCTCTATATGTGATTCTCCTTTTTAAAGTTAGTCTCCGTTTCGAATGCAAAAAAAATTCCTTGTTCTTGCCGGAACTGAACTATTTCCTGCAAAATTCTTGGTTCCAAATGGCCTAATAATGCGTGTGCCCATGCTACTGTTGGCTTTGGATCTGGCGAGCTGCAGAATACACACGCACCCCCGTGCCTGGTGGGCACAATGCGGTCAAGCCACGTCCTACATGCACCTTCTAACAAAATAACATTAACGTGAGTTATGTGACAACATTCAGGAAACACAATAAAGATGCAACATAATTATTCTTCAACAGCCACATCTCACAAATATTGAGTCCGACTTAGGGTTAGAACTTTCCACCTGGTCATAACAATTGGCATTAGATCACAGTCTATGTATTTGTGAAAGTACAGAATCTTTAATAGTGGTTACTGGGTATAGTAATCTTACTGAAGAAATTTGATAGAAGTAATTTCTATTGATACGAATCTGCGGTAAAGGATGTCTTGGCTCCACAAGGATTTATTGAACCTCAGACATCTTTCTTGAAATTAAGTACTCAAGAAAGCTTCACTGCAAAAATTATGAAGAGTTTTAGAAGTACTATATGTGTACATAGAGAAAATTACTGATGGTGTTCGTGACTTGTGACCTCACTCTCTGTTCAATGTTTTCCTGTTTAAGCTTCTGCAAAAATTTTCTCAAAGGCATGTAAAATAGTAAATCCATTTTCTGTAATTTTTGCTTCTGCCCTGGAAGGCAGAAGTCATAATTATCAATTAGCTATCAAGGTTTGGATTATGGGGCAATGCTTCTAAGAGACTAACTTGACACATACACATGCGTTGCTGGGGTATATTGTGTCCAGGGGCTTTTAAATACATGTGGCACTAAGTTTGCAGTTTAGGGAAAAGATAGCAGAAATGTGTCACTGGAAACTAACATGTGGATGGTATTTTTCTGTATCAAAAGCATGTGGTGGCATGCAACTAAAAATGTCTTGTGTTCAGAAACACACGGATCAACTTGATATGGTCAAATGTAATCAAATTGAAACCACTCATTTTTATTTTGGTCATATCAATGAAATCATATTTCTTTTATGAATATGAAGTTTAGAATAGATAGAATTATGTGACAAAATCTAGTACAATTTCAAGAAATAGAAAACTGTTTTTGGCCGAGAACTAACAAAGAGGAATTCAATTTATCACATTTTAATTTTAACAAATACTTGTAGGTTGTAGTATGTCTACATGTATGCAAAAATGAATTTTGTTGTGTTTCTTAGTAGAATACTCCTGTACTAATTGATATTGTTTCACGAATTTGCTTAATAGGTACCTTATAGTGATTGATGACATTTGGGAAAAATCAGCATGGGAAACCATACAATGTGCTCTTCCTAAAAATGGCCATGCAAGTAGAATAATTACAACGACACGGATCAACAATGTAGCTGAATCTTGTTGCACGTCAAATGAAGACTTTGTTTATCGAATGAAACCTCTTAGCAGAAGCGACTCCACAAAATTATTTCTAAAGAGGATTTTTGATGCTGAGGATAAGTGCCCTGATCACTTGGAGGGGATTATGAAAGAGATACTGCATAAATGTGATGGCTTGCCATTGGCCATAGTTACTTTAGCTAGCTTGTTAGCTAATAAACCAAGAAGAAAGGAAGAATGGGAGAGAGTGCTGAATTCCATCCGCTCTATAGATGAAAAGGATAAAGAGCTGCAAGTAATGGATAAGATACTGGCACTGAGTTACAGCGATCTACCTCATAATTTGAAGAATTGCTTTCTGTACCTCAGTACATTTCCAGAGGATCACAAGATTGACAAAGACATCTTGGTATGGAGATGGATAGCTGAAGGGTTTATCACCGCAAAACAAGGCTATACTTTGGAGGAAATAGGAGAGAGTCACTTTAACGAGCTCATAAATAGGAGTCTGATCCAGCCAATGGACGTGGATTATGCTTATAGTAGAATTGAAGTAAGTGGATGTCGAGTCCATGATATAGTACTCAACTTTATCATCTCCCGGTCAACTGAAGAAAATTTTGTAACTGTGTTGGATGGTCAGGACCTGCCATTTTTGGATAAAAGGATACGCAGGATCTCCGTCTGGGACAATCAAGAACGTGCAGATGCGATATCACAAGGAACCATGGATTTATCTCATCTCCGTTCACTTAATATCTGCCGTGTTGTTGGCTGGATGATGCCCACTGTTTTGGGCCTACCTTTTCTTCGAGTATTGGATCTAGAGGACTGTCGTGAATTGTGGAATGTTCCTCTCGATGGAATTGCAGGTTTATTTCATCTGCGATATCTGGGGCTCCGTGAGGCAAGCATTGGGAAGCTGCCGGTCCATATTGGGAAGCTAGAGTATTTACAAACGCTCGATCTAAGAAGAACATCGATAAGAGAGTTGCCAGGAAGTATTATTCAGCTCAAACGATTGGTGCGTCTTGTAGGCGATGAACTCATATTGCCGGATGGATTTGGCAACATGGAAGCTCTTCAGGAGTTAGGGACCATTGATGCCTGCCACTGCTCTATGAATGATCTACAATTTTTGAGCAAGTTAAGGGTGTTTCGAGTAATGTTCAGGCATGAAGGAATTAGTGATCTGCAAACTAGAATGGAATATCTGATGTCGTCCCTCTGCAAGCTTGGGGCAAGCAACCTTCGATCTCTACATATTGACATCCATGATGGTGCATACATCACGGATTCATGGTGCCCTCCTCCACTTCTCCAAAAGTTCGAAACTAAGTTCTGGAACCCCAGGTTTCCAAAGTGGATTAATCCCTCGCTCTCTGACCTCACCTACTTGTATATCCTTGTTGAACAAATGGAAGCGGAGGATCTACGTTTGCTTGAAGACTTGCCTGCACTTCTTTTCCTCGAACTTCTCTTAAACCAGGTTCCCGAAGATGGACTCAGGATCAGTCCCAGTGGATTCCGATGTTTAACAGAACTCAGTTTTTATAACGCAAATGGACCTGGTTTGATATTTGAAGGAGCTCTGCCAAAACTCGAAACGCTTTTTCTCGGGTTCGACGCAGATAAAGCACAATCTACATACGGCAGTTTACACATTGGCATCCAACACCTCATCTCTGTCAAACATATCAGCATGTTTGTATTGGTTTTCTCTGAAGATGAAAATACTCCGACGATGAAGGCTGCCGAGTCTGCTATTAATGACCAAGTCAAGATGCTTCCTAACCATCCCACACTCGATATCGAAATCCATCGTGTGAACCCCAGCTACAAATATGCTGGGCGTGAGTAGTGGACGGCAGCACTCAGCCCCCAGCCCGACGGCTCCCGCTGTGTCCCAGATGGAGGGCCGGCAATAGCGTTGAATACTACGTATTAGGATATTGAAATTGCTGGGTTTAAGTTGTTAGATGCATGTGTTTTGCTGCAAATTTGAGAAAATTGTTGACATATACTGTACATGGAAATCGATATCCACAGCTCAACCTGTCCAGGATTGATAGGTGGCGTGGTCCCTCTTTCTTTTACTTGTCCGATGTTTCCAAAGTGGATTAATCGTTTGCCTGAAGACTTGCCTGCCCTTCTTTTCCTCGGCCTACGCATAAAGCAGTTTTCCGAAGATGGGCTCAGGATCAGTCCCAGTGGATTCCGATGTTTAACAGAACTAAATTTATGCGACGGAGCTCTGCCAAAACTCGAAAGGCTTGGACTCGTGTTCGACTCAGATAAAGCACAATCTACATACGGCAGTTTACACATTGACATCCAACACCTCATCTCTGTCAAAAGTATTGAGATGCGTGTATTGATTTTCTCTGTAAATGAAAATACTCCGACGATGAATGCTGCCCAGTCTGCTATCAGTGACCAAGTCAAGATGCTTCCCAACCATCCCACACTCGATATCGTAATCCATCGTGTGAACGAAAAAATGATCTCCGATTCGCTCCGTGTGGGTCGAGGAGGAGGCGCTGTCTCCCGTAGGTGTCCCAGATGGAGGGCTGGCAATAGCGTTGAATACTACGTACGTATTAGGATATTGAAATTGCAGGGTTTAAGTTGTTAATTAGATGCATGTGTTTTGCTGCAAATTTGAGAAAATGTTGACATACTGTACTACGTATATCAGTACAATACTATCTGATCACAACAGCGGTGTTGATATATACTGTACTACGTATGCTAGCTCTTATGAATGACCAAGTTTATTATCTAATTGATTATCAACAACACAGTTAACACATGGAAAGGATAACTACATGCTATGTGCTGCATCCTTACGTACCCGAATGCCTCCCGGTATTATCAAGCTTTCAAGAAAAACTGCAATGATACCATTTTTTATCTATCGATTCTAGGAAGAAAGCAGCGTAGTTTATCAGAAAAGGGTTCGCTATTTGTAATTATATATCAATGTATTGTTTATATCAGTACAATATATATGAGTGGAGTTTACAGATAGAACTTTTCATGTAAATTTTTTACTTAGTTTCAAAAGTTCTCGACAAATCTTGTATCAATGTATCTATGACATGTACTGTTACTTTTGTCATTTGGTTTCAGTTACAACTATGCTAGAAGTTATCATGGACTGTTTCGGTTTAACCCTAGCTTTCATCTCTAGCACAGTGAATTCCAAACATTGATTGCTGTATATAGCCTTTGTACAAACAAATTTATCGCATATGCATGTTGCAGTCTTGTCAATTTCTGTTGCTAAATTTGGGCATTTTGATGCATTTTGTAGTAACGGATGATGATGAATTCAGTTTACAAGAAGGAAGCCAGCAAGAAGAAACCAGCAAGAAGTAGTGCTTGGCAGCTAGGAATTGAAGATAATTGCTCATATGTGTACCTACATAAGAGAGAAAGTTGCTCCTTCATGATACTTTTCAGTTCTTAATTTAGTTAGGAATTCTAAAAAGTACTGAATTTACTATGTAAATATGCAATTTAAGGACGTCCGGCTTAGAGTCCCTCCTCTGCAAAGGGTGTCAATAAAAAAACTCAACCTGCGGGGGGAAGAATCCCCCCGGGCATTGCTTTAAGAAGAAGGTCTTCTCACGCAGACCGAGAAAACCCCCGAACCCCTGCTCCACCCTTACACAGCGGCACCATCGCCCGACCTTGTGAGACTACCGGCGGATCCTTTGGATCAACGCCTTGGCGGGGCCTTAGACCTGTGCTTTGGTGTGGTAGCAGGTGAGGGGATTTTTTTGCCCCAAGCCCTGAAATTCGCTCCCACTGGGAGTCGAACCCAGGACCTGAAGGGTGCTACTCAGGCCTCTAACCATTGGGCTAGAGACCCTTTCGCCAAAGGGTGTCAATACGTAAGGTATTTTAGTACTTGTACTCTGTTATGTCGAATAAAGAAATAAGGTTTTGATATATTAGCTGTACCTTGCAGGATTGATCCAGGAAGATATGCGTGCTCATGTTCTGAAGATAATAACTCGTGTTCCATTGTTGCGACCGCAAGGGCTTCTTCAAGTTCATTCTTATACTTGCAGTCAATCAAACGAAGATTTGGCATCTCCAAATTAACAAGAACTGTAATTTCTGTTATTCTGATACTATTGTGGTGCTACCCTTGCGTGGGTGTTATCCGGTGCCCTTATGCGGGTCTTGTACTAACCAGTGGCGGATCCAGGATTGGAGCACACCCTTAGCTAAATTTAAACCAAGTAATAATCTAGTATACCACAAGTATAAAACTATATTATGATATAACAAAAAATACGCTATAAATATATCATTGATATGAAAATTTTGCTTAATGCTCAATACTTGAAGAGTTCAAGTTTTCAACACAAATCACAATAAAGAAAATATATAAAACCATACAGAATGTAGCGTAATAAAGATACATCAAGTACCTCAAATTCTAAATGGAGATTATAGCTAAATTCTGGTCTGAAATCAGGATTATGTTGAGTTTCCCCCGGATTATGTTGTCTTGTAATATTTAGTTAACCGTATTTTGGTTAGTAATCCACGATTCTGGTCTGAAATCAGGTTTGAATTGGGAGTGGATTTTTGCACCGAGCCCCAAGGTTTCTCTCTATTCTCATTCCCGACTCCTCCATCCCCAATCCCATCTCCTCTCGATTTCTTCCCCATCCGTCGGCGGCGAGGCGACGAGCAACAGGACGGCGGCCGAGGCTGGGCGGTGAGTAGTGGACGGCGGCTCCGCAGCAGGAGGACGAGGAGGCGTCCCAGATGCAGGGCTGGCAATAGCGTTGAATACGTGATTTTCTAGTGCAAGCAATCGGCCGATTAGGATATTGAAATTTCAGGGTTTAAGTTGTTTGATGCATGTGTTTTGCTGCAAATTTGAGTAAATTGTTGATAAATACTATACTATGTATATTAGTACAGTATTTTATCTGATCACAACAGCAGTGTCGATATATACTGTACTCAGTGGCGGAGGACCCGATAGGGCGAGCTGTGGCATGGGCCAGACCTTGAGCGGCGACGGAACTGGGGGAGCGGCGGGCAGGCGGGACTCGGGAGGCGGGCGGGCGGGCGGGGGAGGCGGCCGGCGGGCGGGGGGAGGCGGGAGGCGGGCGGCCGGCAGGAGGTGGGCGGGAGGCGGGCGGCGGGAGGCGGACGATCCGCCCCACCTCATTTTTTTCCCGTCCTCCGCCACCGACTGTACTATATATGCTAGCTCTTATGAATGACCAAGTTTATTATCTGATTGATTATCAACAACACAGTTTACACATGGAAAGGATAACTACGGTTCTATGTTCTGCATCCGGACGTACACGAATGCCAATGCCTCCCTGTGTTATCAAGCTTGCAAGAAAAACAGCAATGATACCATTTTTAACCTATACGATTCTAGGAAGAAAGTGTTAAGAGTATTTGGAGACCCAATCCACATAATAATTCCTATAAATCACAAAACCCACTTATGCATAGCAAATAGTGAGACTAATAGTCCCATATTGCTCACCAAAAGAGTCACATCTATTTATAAGGAAGAGTGGGTATGGCTACGGTGAAGACTATGCACGCACTTGCACCTATAATTGATTTTTTGCACTGATGACGTGTTGGCGTGTGCATTTGTGTGGACATTATAACACAGTAAATTATATTTAATATATCAGTTACTAGTTCATGGTTAAAAGGGAGGAGGTGACCAGGAAGTTATTTTCATCTTCTACTCTCACCCTCTCATTCTCACTATTCTCGCACTTAGTTGCCTCTTGTTTCTCCGTTCTTGCGTTGGTGTGCACCTGCGTGGGAATAGTAGTGTTTCTAAAACCATCGTCACTCGAGTCCTGCACGGGAAGGGCGAATCAGGTTTTTGGGAAGCGTCTCGCGCGACTACTCACTGCTTCCAACAACTCTTCAATTGATCCTAGCACCCGCTATTAGTAGAATATCATTTTTACTCAATGTGCTGTCTGATATATGTAACATTACCATGCTATTGTACTTATTGTTTTTTATTCTATTGAGAATTTAAGTACACATGTATTTGCAATATATGAATTTGCATTTGCTGTTGTTTATCGGATTAAATTAATTACTAAAGTGCACTATTTTCTAACAGAAAGTAGCGTAGTTTATCATCAAAGGGTTTGCTATTTGTAAGTCTGTAAATGTCTTTTTTTTATATCAGTACAGTATATATGAGTGGAGTTTACATATAGAACCTTTCATGTAAATTTTTTACTTGGTTTCAAAAGTTCTCCACCAAAGATTGATTGGTGTATATAGTCTTGTCCTTTGTACAAACAAATTTCAAGCATATGCATGTTGCAATCGTCTCGATTTCTGTTGATAAATTTGGGCATTTTGTTGGAACGGATGATGATGCATTCAGTTTACAAGAAGGAAGCCAGGAAGAAGAAACCAGCAAGTAGTACTTGGCAGTTAGGAATTGAAGCTAGTTGCTCATATGTGTACCTACATAGGAAAGAAAGTTGCTCCTTCATGATACCTTTAAGTTCTTAATTTAGTTAGAAATTCTAAGGAGTACTGAATTTACTATGTAAAGATGCAATTTAAGGATGCTAAGCTATGACTCTTAAGGCCCTTTATTGTTCTCATGCACTGTGTGGATGCTGGAAGAATTATGGTAAGTTCAGTGTTGTCATGGATACACTACATGTGATGCTTGTCCGGCTTAATAGTCTCTCCTCTGCAAAGGGCGGGTGTCAATACGGAAGGTATTTTAGTACTTCGTTATGTCCAATAAAGAAATAATGTTTAGATATTCTAGCTGTACCTTGCAGGATTGGGAATAAATGTGTTACGAAAACCGACTTGAGGAGATAACGAAGGAAGAATAGGTTTAACGTGAAAACCTTTTACTAAAAAAATCACGAACTCAGAATCGACGAAATCATAATACAAAGAAGTTACAGAATGTTGTTGGCGTACTATATGTATAGATAACTTGAAGTGCCGCTAACTATTATATGATTTACAAAGGGTGTAAATAACCTTGTAAATAAGAGTCCTAGACGAGGAAGGAACAGAATCCTAGTCGGCAATGAAAACAGAAACCTACCCAAAAATTAGAACAATAGCCTACTGACAGAAGCTACACCCCATTCTGAAGATAATAACTAAGCTACACCCCGTTCTGAAGATAATAACTCATGTTCTGTTGCGGGAGGGCGCAGTGGCATTGTCGTGGGAGGACGTGGCAGGGGCAAATGCGAGCACGAGGAGGTGCGGGTCAGTGCAGAGCACAAGGCAACAGGCGAGGAGGTGCACGATGGCGGCAACGGTAGCGACGGCGGTGGAGGGGAACGGCTGGGGTTGTGGCCTGTGGGCAGGTTGAGTGAGAAAGGGGAAAGTGCTTCGATGCCTTTCTAGGACTTGGGTTAGTGTAAGTTATGGGGAGGATGATAGCGATGCCTCGGGCGCAAGGAGGATGGAGGCGCAGGGGAGAAAGACAGCGGCGGGAGTCATGGTCGCCAGCGGCCCGGTGAGGAGCGACCAAATTGGTCAGCCCTAACCTTAGACTCATGAAAGATGGCTGAACTAGGAGGAGGAATGTAACATCCTGAAAAATTCGAATTCAAAAATTTAAAGTTCTTAAATTATTTTGTAATATGTTCTGTTGAAATTTGGATTTTATGGCGATTTTCTGAATTTTGATGGAGGAACCAAAATGTTAAGAAAAGCTTCGAAAGATTAAACTAATATTAATAATGCCACAAAAGGAAATATGCAAATAGTGGAAACCCAGAAATTCTAAATTCAAATCTAAAAGGGAGAGAGAAACTTGAAGTAAAAATAAAATTTCATTTCGAAAATAATAGTATAAAAGGGCAACAATATATATATATATATATATATATATATATATATATATATATATATATATACATAAAATAAGTTATACAACATACTAAACATATATTATGATGAGTGAAGCAATAAAGGAAATAAAGATATGAAAATGAGAACATCAAATAAAATAAAAGGACTGTTATATTTTGTATTTAGATAATTGAACAAAGACTTGAAATAAAATTTCAGGAATTAGGATCCATAATCTTAAAGAGAAAATAGAAGTTCAAAATACCAATTTAAAAATC
The DNA here is from genome assembly GCA_017311315.1 of Dendrocalamus latiflorus. Classification (NCBI taxonomy): domain Eukaryota; kingdom Viridiplantae; phylum Streptophyta; class Magnoliopsida; order Poales; family Poaceae; genus Dendrocalamus; species Dendrocalamus latiflorus. Next base: position 50,694,082 of record CM029642.1, on the reverse strand, counting down.
CAAATTCTAAGTCTTTCCCTCTCTTTCTTCCTTCTCTCTATTACATGTGGGCCCCACTCATTTTTCCTCTCTCCTCCTTTTTTCCCCTTCCTCTCCCTGCCAGCGGGCCCCCCATGTGCGACGCGCCTCCTTCCTCCTCCCTTCCTCCTTTTCTTTCTTTCTCCAGAGCGCGTGCCTGCAGCTCCTGCTCCCGTGCCGTCGCGTCGCCGCTCCCTCTCGCTGCCTTCTCTGCCTTCTGCGCCAGCTCCGTCCTGTCACCCTCTGCCGCCCCATGCGTGACGCCATCATCACGCCCGAATCCTCTGCGATCTTCTGCTCTGCACGCGCCGCTCGCCCGGTCACATCGCCACCCCCCGCCGCCCAGTCCTCCGCTGCCGTCCGGTCCTCCGCTAGCAACACCTCGCTCTCCGTCGCCTTTAAAACACTGCCCGAGACCCCAGCACTGCAATGCTGCACCCTGCGCCATCTCCTCTACTTCCCCCACCTCCTCTTCCTCCTCCGCCATGAGCAAGCCGTCTCCGCAATCTCCGCTGCCAACTCCACCACTGGCGACCACTTCCCGATTCCTCACTCCAGGAGCATCTCCCCGCCGCCACGAACCCCCTCCGCCCGTCGCCGGCACCCCCCTCTTCCCCCAGCTCGCCAGCACCGGACTCCTCCCCGAGCCGCCGCCGCCTCACGCTGCCGGCCCGCCTCCGACCATCTCCGGTCCGAACGACCACCAGGTAAGCTTCCTCGGTGGGCCCTAATGCCTGCGCACTCGCCGGATTTCCTTTCCCCCATGCCGGTGCCGCCGTCCCCTTTTCACCCCCGCCGCCAGCCGCCTCGGGCTGCCTCCCACCCGCTTCGTCGCCGCCCTGACTACCGCGTCGCCTCCCAAGGCTTCTTCCTCCACCCCACGGCGCATTTTACTGGTCCCTACCCCCACCCCAGCCACCAGCTACCGCCAGTGAGTCCACCACCGAGGGCCGTCGAGTTGCTCTGTTTTGCCCCGGTCATAGGAAGCATATAGACATTAGTTCCCCTTAGGCAATCGGTAAATCGGCAATGGCCCAATGGTTAACCGAACGTACATTAGTAGACGGGTCGTGGGTTCGATTCCCATCCTCCCCCGTCTCCCACTCTTTTTGTGCTATTTTCATTTTAATGCATTTCAATTAGGAGATTAATCAAACAAAATTTGGCGAAATCAGAAGTTGCTCATGAAAACTAATATTAAGATTTTAAAGAGCTTATGTATGATTTAAATTGGAATAGTATCACGATAAATAATTAGTGCATCTTTACTATTTAATTTTAAATCTAATTATTTATTAAAGGCAACAATAAAAAGTAGTGGCTTTGGATAAATGTCTATAGTTAATAAAGATGGCCTTAACTAAAATGTGAACATATGTGCCTCAGAGATATATTAAGATCGCAATAATGGAATATTGCCTTGTCTAATAACCTCTGCCAAGATAAATAAATCTGAACATCGAAAAAGGAGCATTAATAGAGGGTGGGCTTTGGCAATACAAAACAAAAATTTGAAATAAACCAAAGCCTAATAGAAGCTAAAGTATAAGCAGGATAATAATAGCACTATTAATTAAATCTTAACACTAGAATTAATACATAGTAATATTGAGCATAATTATATAAATAGCAAGTTGAGACCCGTATAGTAGACCCTAATTCAAATTGAAACTAGCCTAGTGATGATTAAAGATACATAAAATATCAGTAACAGTAACTTTTAGAGAACACTCAAATTTAAAGGGGCATAATCGTAAACAGATGGTAAAATATAGCAACCCTAGGTCATCAAGCATCAAAATAATCTCACTGACATATAAATACTCTAAAGTAAACATTTAACCGATAACACGAGTAATTAGGGTCGCATAAAATGATACATATCAAATTACTAATAATATGAATTAATTCAATACACTAAGAATTGTATACATCACATATAGCATAAACCCTGAAAAGAATGGGCGCTCGACAAAATAATGCTCCTCTAATCCTGTACACTGAATCCTAAATCTAACCTAACTTAGGGAGCTTTCTTAATAAATATAAACATAGTAGAAGAAGCTCGTAACAAAAAGGATCAAGCCATCGTATGCTACCATCGGCCTTACCTCAAATAACCCCAAATCACCCATTAACTCATAATAAAACTAAATTGAGTTTATTCGGATTTATTTGGATCTTTTTGAGATATTTGTTTTTATTTGGATTCAGTCGTTTGCCGCGTAATTAGAAATTGGAAGTCGTGAAGATTCAGTGGATCCAGCGAGATTAAGCTTGAAGTGAAGATAGAGACCAGAAGCTCAAGAGCAAGCATTGTGTGAGCTCAAGACCGCGGTAAACCGCGCCAGGCGAGTCAATACTTTGATCATGTTGAACCTACATTTTCTGCAAATTACTTTGGTTTAAATTATCAAATTGCATGCTGTTATTTTATTTGCAAATACATGATAAATTCAATATTTTAGTTATATGCCCATTATTTGCCGCGAATAATATTACACTCCCTTTGGAATATTTGAATTTGTGAACCTTGTCGCCCTAGCAAAAATTATAATAGTAACCTTTCGAAAATAAGTCCGTAATTATATGCCATGCTTAGTATTGCTTAGATACCCATGGGCGTAAGAGCGCCCAAGCAACACTTTTAATCCTGAGAAGAGTTGGTTGGGCAGTCATGGTGGGAATGACTGGTATATTTTGACATGATTATTTTATGCTTCCAAAAAATCCCAACTTGCTTAATTATCTGAGCGGATGATTTGGGGGCTGGTATGTGGTGCAGTGGATGCACAAATTGTGGAGTGTGGTAGAACCGCTCAGATACCCCCTAAGGACTGAATCTTGTCATGACCTTCTGTGTAAAACAGTACAACCACAAGTCTGTAAAGTACAACTTGGCTAAGTAAATTTATCGAAACCCCGGACTCATCTCACCGGTAGTGGACAGGAGTGGATATGCAAGGGCAAGGGGAGGCCTAAAGGGACACCGAGTGGAAGGTGACGTTTCCCAGTCGTACTAGCGCTGAGGGGAGTGGAGCCCGAATAACGCTAGTAGCCGTGGGGAACATCCCGTGCAACGTATGGGACCCACCGCAAGTGGGAACGGCCCATAGGGTGAGGTGGAAAAAGGGACTAGATACTTTGAAAAGTCACTGTGATGGTCTGCTCAACCGCACGACTAAGGAATCGTGTGGGGCAACGAGTTGATTGTCTCTTGTGGTGAAAGTGTACAAACTCTGCAGAGTCAAAACTATTCGAATAGCCGTGCCCACGGTCAAGGGCGGACATGGGAACTTAACCAGATATAGTTCTATTTCAAAAACTTTGTGGGTGGTAATGGAAAAAGTGTAGGGCAGTGGAAAGCCCTGATTTGAATTGTCCTGGGTGTCGTCCCAGTGGTAACTTAAGCGGTTATAACGCTGAAAGATGCCATATGGTGCAGATGCCATGTAACGGAGGGTGGAATCTGGATCGCTATTATTATTGCATTTTCTTGAACATTATGCTTTCGTTCAAAACTGCTAGGTCTCAGGAAATTTCTATGTATTATATTTTTGAATAATGGTAATATTTCTCACAAATAAAACGTCAGGAAGAATAAATAGAGTCGTAAGAAAGGAATATGGTTGTTTATGGTAATCACATAAAGAAGTTGGTGGATTCATGATTGATCATAAGAGGGATAATGATAGTGCGGAGTCTAGGAGAAATAAATTTGGTGGAGCCCAAATGGATTTATAGACTAGATAGATGAATTATATGATTTTTGGAGTATTAGGAAATGCAAAGGTAATGGTTGGATTACAAAACTAATATTTGTTATAAATTCTTGGGAGATGTTGACAATATTGGGATTGATAGGATTCGAACAATTTCTAGATGGATGAATTGAGAATTTCTGGAAAATTTGGAGATATGAAAATAACTATGGGAGATTAATCTTGATCAATGATATTCTTGGTGGATGTATACTAGTGAATTAATTAGAGACAGACAGTTGAAAATAAGATTGATTATTGGGAGAACAAATTATGGTTTTGGATCAATAACAAAAAGGATTGAATTATTAGGAAGTCCCGATGCGAATGATTGGTGGATTGCATAATTGATGATAATCGCTGTTTAAGAGTCATAGATAGCAATCAATATGGAAAGAGCATGATCGGTGGACTGAATAAATGATGTCATTCGCTGTTTGGAGTCTTAGATAGCAATCAATAAAGAAAGCGTATTTTGGTGGATTAAGTCGATTATGGTAGTCACTAGGTGGTGTATAGGCAGTAACAATAACACTATGATGAAATAATAACAAAGCTACTAAAAGCGATTTTTGGCAAATAAAATAACCCGAGCCTCTCCTTTGTTAAGCCATGCATACTATTTATTTGCATTCTGTGTATTGGCTCGCGGAGCACGGGGATGGAGTGCTCACACTCGCTTTTACGACAAAATTCAGCATTAGGAATTAAATCACCTCGCCTCAGCAACAAGATTGGACAAGCTGGCAGAAAAGATGAAGATGTCAAGGGCTAGGTCGCGCACCTCCAGTTGGCTGCCTGTGGGCATGTCCTGAAGGTCCCACCTGTGTGCTTCGTTCTTCCGCTGCTGCAATTTATTGATTTCGGCCTAATCGGCCCATGAGTAAGTTTACTATTATATTTACGCTTCTGTATTATATGTACTTTGATATTCAAAACTGTAATCTGTGAGCACTATCTACTGATCCAGGGAATAGTGCGGTGAATCATAGAAGATTCCGGATTGTAAAATCTGGGTCTGACAAGGAACAAGGAAAAAATGAAGGGGGGAAGTAGAGGGGAGGCGGTTTGATCGTGAGAGAGGAGAGAGGGGTGTAAGATGGATAGTCTAGATCCTATCTCATTGTCTAATCGAATATCTGCGAAGAGGGGAGAGAACACACCATCGCCAACTATTTTTTTTATAATAGTAAAGATTAATGGGAAACAACTTCCATTCTGTTGAAGTATTGATAGCTTCCTTAGGAAACAATATTAAAATTAAACTACCAGTATCACATGATCATAAGAAAGTGTCATTGTAGCCACCACTAGTAACCGTCGCATGGCCAAACTAGTATGGCCCCTTGTTTCTCTAGCTGATAATCAGTTTTGATTCCCACTAACCCCGGATTGGTTGGGGGTTTTTTAGATGTTCTATTATGATTTTTAGGATTTGAACTCGTGACATATAGGATGTGATTCTTAAGATGACTATACTAACCATTTCTTCAATAGTTGCAGTTTTTTTCCAGCTATTTTCCTCTAGTTGGATCAAACAATTGCCATTGATTTGCTGTTCATGGCTTTGGCGCAGCCAGAGCCCGGAGTGGACTCCATTTATCTAGTCACCGTACAGTATAGACGCAAGTCGTTCACAGAAATAGCAAAGGAAGGCTGCGGCCATGATCAAATATGATCATCAAGAAAGATGATTAGATCTGCAGAACTGAAAGGTGAGAGACATACTCGTATGTCAGTGACTAGAGCATGATCCCGTGATTTAGCTAACAAATCACGATCGCGAGAAGGTATTTAGCTTTCTTTTCAAGTGAATGTCACAAATTAACAATTGTCTTTCAGAAAAATATGACATTGTCACAATCTATTTCTATCATCTGATCGAAGTGTACAACGTAACAAAACAAAACAAAAAAGAATTACAGATCATTTCAAATCAGAAAAATGTGTTGAGTCAACTATGTCATTGGTCATCTCTGTGGAGAGGCAAAACCGTCTTCCGTGCATGCTACTCTCTTATCATCATCAGCCATCACCATGGAAGCGCCGCGATGGCTTAATACCATAGGGAGGATTAGCTATCACTAGGGTAAGGCAAAAGTTGTTTGTCACAATAGCATCAACCTGCTCAACCAGCATCCTCTCCATTGAGTCGCTATCGTAAACAGTCCATGCAAAAACCTTTCTATCATTTCTGTTTCAAAATACCAGCGATTTAAGTTTAATTAGCAGTCAATGAATTCCTATATCTAATTGCACAACACAGAGAGATCTAATATAGGTTAACAGCATGCTTCGACCTGTGCATGATCCTCATGAGCTTCTCATCTATCAAAGGATGATACACACCAGCAACTTTAGCCCCTTCCATCCTCACTAGATCAGTTCTTTTACCAGTGGACTGATCCACCATAACAATGCAACCAACCTATAACAGATGAGAGTCACCTCTTGAGTTATACACCAGCAGTGGATGTATATTATAGGCACTGAGGGGAGCAGTGGATGTATATTATAGGCACGGAGGGGAGATTGATGTTACATGAAAGAACTGCAAAAGCACAGCAATTTACCACAATATCTTTAGACAGCTTGTTACATCTCTTCCTATATTGTCACTTTTTGCCCAGATAAGACAATTGTTGCAGTTTGTTACAATTTTTGCAGTTTGTTCTCTTGATCTGCAAAGAATGTAGATGATGTTGAATTAACAAAAGTGTTAACAAATTTGCAGAAATGACAAATGACAGAATGGATGAAATGCTATTATCAGAAGCAACATGTATTCCAGTTAGCAATATTAGTTACTACAGAGAGCATTTGGATCACTATAAGAATCAGAACATAAATACTCTGTTACAATTAACTTTGTAGCCATCATTTTCAACTGTAGCAGCCAGTTTTGATTAAGCTCTAAACAAATATTACAGATATATGTAAAGAACCAAGAATCATAGACAAAGGAAATAGCTTATGTTATTTGGAGACCTTACATTAGGCAAAAATGAGACACTACGTACATGGAACTTACAACAGATAGTATTTCTTGAGCTAAATCTTTCTCAAATGAAGGAGACCCAACTTTGACATCCAGAATCACCTGTCTTACTGATTGTGCTATCAACTGTGGTAAAGAAAACGGTCAATACAGACGTATCCATCAATTCATACTCATCTGTCTAGTAAAACATTGCCACTTTTGGAAATCTTTTACACGTGTCATTTGAAGCTTAAGTTATTACCATGACTGCCGATAAAGCCTTACATCCATAAACTAAAATTTGTTGGGTTAAAGCATGAACTAAAATTCGTTGGGTTAAAGCTTACCGCTATAGCATCTTCTGCCTTAGGAACCTCCTGGTTTTGGATTGTTTTCGATAGCTAAAACCTCGCACTTAGTGCTTTTATCTGCAAAACACTAAAATACCACTTCGTCAGTGCCCCAGTACCAGATGGGCACAGCACAAGAATAACTAGATGATAAGGATGTGCTTCAGGAAACTAGGAGTGAAACAAATTGCAGCTAGTTCAAACCATACATAACAAATATTCATTGAACAGTTTGTTTAAAGAGAGCACAGCTTAAAATATGAAGCACAACACACGAACCAAGACCAACAAATCCGGCAAGTGACAACTAGATTTAAAATACTTAACTCACCTCATCCATGCTCCAGTGCCCAACTTTTGCCGTAGAATTACCAGACATTCTTTGCAGATCCCTGCTGTGTCAATTTAGAATTAGGTCCAAGGCATATTGCTTGGAAAATAAAACATTATCATGCTACCTGCCATTCTCTTAAGAATATTCGTCTAATTTATCTTAAAGTCACCCAGTTTTTGTTATGATAATTTACTAACTAGTGCTTGCGGATGTCTCCCCAAATAATGCTGAGACACATAAATTTCAAAAAGATATTCAAGAATATTATTAGGAATTCACGTGCTTTGTACAATTAAAATGAAGACAACAAAACACTAGATGGTGAGCTCCAACCATTTGATAGTTATGAGCTCCCTGGGCATTGGGAGTATCAACAGCGACTAGGATGCTAATGCCCTGCTTCCAGGTTAATAAAAAACTGCGTACATCATTTACGGAATAAAGGAACCTTATGTCATTTAGTAAGAAGCAGACAATTATTTTTTAATAAATACAATACAATCTTAGTAGTTCATCCGTTTAATCTCCGAAATGTCAACACATCAATACATGTGGCACCTATCTATAAGCAGCCAGATCCAGACAGTGCACTGCAATGCAGACAAAAAAGGCCTAATTTGCCCAATCCCTACAACATGCAGGAGAAGGCTAAAGTAGTATTCTATGTTTCACTTAGAACCTGTGTGCACCTATCAACTTAGTGAGCCAAGGTGTTATCCACTTGCACAAATGATATATCATGATCAACCCTACACTTCGGCCCGTAAATAACAAATAAAAAAAACCATGTTCCGATATCAGCTGATGCATAACGGAAATCTGTCCAGTACTAAAATTAGTATTATCCTAGTATTACAACTCCTGTCTCCAGTTCCATTAACCTTGAGCTGCGCTAACGGACGCAATAATCAACATCCTGGGTTCAGCTATTGTACCTAGAAAACCAATCGACAATCGTATTTCGAGTTAATGTTGGCACAGAAACGTGGGGTTCCTGATCTCGATTCCACCACCCCAGCCAAGCAGCAATTCAATTACCTGTCATGCAGAGCGAAGAGTGCGCCATCGGATGACCTCGACACATCCACCTCCACACAGTCTACACGGGCGTCCAGTGCCATCCTGAAGGCGTCCATCTGATCCCCAAAGAAACCAAGAAGTCGTCAACACATTTTTCCAGCCGAAAATAAAAACTCCTCCGGTTCAAAATTCTTGAGATCACATCGAACACACACACACACCGAGTTGGGGAAGGCGTTGGCGGAGTCGCCGCCGTGCGCGCACACCATCGGCGGGCTCGCGATCCACCCGCACCTCCTCTCGCGCATCTGGAAACCCAACGGAAGCAAAGGTAACAACAAACGGGTCATTGGACGAGCGGGGAGGACGCATGCGGTGGAAGCGCCGGAGTCGGAGGTGGAAGAAGGCCGGGGGGACGAGGGAGAGGGCGGCGAGGAGGAGGAGCAGGCGGAGGAGGCGGCTGGCCGGGAGGACGCGGCGCAGGAGGAGGCTCGCCGACGGCGTCGAGGACCTCTTGGCTGCGGGGAAGAGCGGGAGCGGCGGCGGCGGCGGCGGCCTGCCGAGCCCGAGGAGCCCTCTCATTCTCATGTCTCTCCGTCGCCTCCGCGGATCTCTCGCACTCTTCTTTTCACACTTGCAAGTAGAGCGCTCGACTACACCGGGCTGGGCCTTCACAGTGGACACAAAAACCATGGCCGGACAGCCAGGCCCACGGGAACGGAGGGCATGCCAGAATATCTATTGCATGTGCATCCTATTCCCATGTTTAAAAGTTTTGAAAAATTCTAAAAAAAATTAGCATGTAGGAGATGGTATATTCTATAGTGATGCAAAATTTTAAGATGAAATTTGATCGCATTTGAAAGATACGAAGGAGAGAAATTCGGCATGAATAGTTTTGAACACTGTTCATGCTGGCTGCTTATCGAGTTTCGTATCGAAATTTTGCATGGTTATAGGATATTTAATCACCTACGCCTACAAATATTTTAGGATTTTTGCAAAATTTTAGACGTAGAATGCAAGAAGGATGCAACGTTCATCCCACATATCTCATATCCAATGTTTTAAATCACGATTATCACAGTATTGCGGTAACGCAGCAAAAAAAGCTGTCACAAATAGAGAAAACTATCGTGAAGGCTATCCAACATCGTAGTTCTATTGAAAAATGTTAATTCTATTGATCTTTGTGTTATGTAACGTACTATATGAACATGGAAAACTTGTAACAAAAAATTGGCCATATAAGTAAATAAATGAAATTAAAAAGGTTTATGTTTCATTATTATTATAACATGTCTAGTTACAAAATAAAAAACATAAAAATATAATTTAGCTTTTTTGTGCAATGAGTTTATCATGAATATAAAAATAAATTTTAGAGTGTAAATACTTATAAGTTGTTCAATGTATGCATTGATGTTTTAAAAGACATACATGAAATTCAAATTCCTTAAAATGGAATATGGAACATAAAAATACCCAAAAATTTATAATTGAAATCAAATATATATTATTTGAATCCAAATGTTCTAAAAATATAAGTATTTTAAAACATTTTTTGTTAAATTACATAATTATATATTTTCAAATTCAAAAATTGGAATAAACATATTAAACACCATGTCTTGCAATTCTTTCTATCAAAATAACTAATGTGAGTATAAAAGCCCAAACATGATGTTATACAAGAACTAATGATTTTATATAAGAACTAATGAGAAAATAATGTTAGTAAATCTGCCGTAAACACTTTCATGGTTTTATATAAGAACTAATGATCAAGATTGTGCATTATAGAACGTCGATGTTAGCAACAAACTTGTATTTGAGAAAGGACAGATCGAGTACATTTTTATTGCTAAAATGTGTGTTTTCTGAAATAAATGCTTGAACATATAGGAGTGGCTTAGCATTTTTTTTTGTCAAGTGTCTATGGTCGAAAGTTTCTTTTAGTTGCTGAAGAATAATCCTATTGTGCCATTAATCAGATACGCTCTCCACACTTTCGGCTCCACTCTACACTAGTCTAACCTTCATTTGCTAATCAGAAAAATAGTTTTGTTACCAATCCCAAGGAGGAAACACATGGATGAGGTAAGGATATTGATCTTCTACAATGGTACTATGTATCCTTGCAGTCCACCCAAATTGCGTTGATGGTTACTCTTCTATCTGCAAAAAATTCAAGTAATACACATGTATCTGCAAAGGTAGTTGGCTAATTGAAGTTTAGTACAGTCCTCGCTTAAAATGCATGAATTTCTTAGGAAATGGATTGATTCCTACATGAGTCTGCAAAAATTTCACATGTTCCATGTGGGGACGGAATTAGGGTCTGTTTGGCAACAGCTGCGGCTTATAGCTTTTTGCTGAAATTTTTGAATTTTGGCTGTTTACAGTACAGATTATGGAGAGACAGATACTCACTTATGATTTTGGCTGCTATAGATGTTGGGCTTTTAACGTGTAGATCGTTTAACTTGTAGATCCCGTCTTGAGAAAATACTCCGTTTGAAAGTTAGGTACTATAACAAAAGCTAAAAATCGCCAGTTTCGAAGGAAAAGTACAGGCCCTAAGATAGAAAAAAGGGGCATGCAATACGTAAAATCAAATCCATATATACATGGAGTTCTATGTACTATGCTAACCCTCCACTCGTGCCGAGATTCGTGAAGGGCACTCTTGCTCTCCCATCTCTTCCTCCTTCCCTCTCTCTCTCCCGCATCTTCGGCGGCTCATCCTGCACAACCGTCACCGCCTAAAACCTCGCCGCCAGAAACCACCCGTCACCGCCACATGAAACCTCTCCACCCGTCAGAAACCTCGGGCCCAACGGAAACCCCACCTGGCGAAAACCTCCCGTCGCCGCCGGAAACCTTCCGTACATGGGGGGAGAGAGTGCCCAGAATGAATCTCGGCGCGAGTGGAGAGTGAGGATAGTACATGGAACCCATGCACATGTCCAAAACCCGCTTCTGCTGTAATATAATATTTTTTGTCGAATTGTATATAAGAAACCAATAAAAAAATTCACAAACGAACGTGGTCTAGTTGAGTTGCACCTGTTTAGCTGTTCCAGAAATTTTCACAAGAGTTTTTCCGACGTATAGCATTGCATTTTTGTGTCTGACTATTGTTTTTGAAATGGTAGAGCTTGCTCAGACCACATAATTCTTTTTATTCATATATATTGCCATATGATATAGTTGAGGATGGTAGGAGAACAACAAGAGGTGGCCAGGTCCAATTCTATTTAATTTATGGTTTTCTCTGAACAAATAAATAGGATGATTTTTTCATCGTTTTTTTAAGTAACTTATCAGTATTCGATTCGTACATATAAATGCTCATGCAAGGGTTAAAAACTATTAATCACAGATATAAATCATATCACAGTTAAAAAGAACACGTACACCCCAAATGTATAGCCTTGCGAGTACAAGCAGCAGGCGTCAATGCCCTCGGGCGGCTGAGGCAGGTGAGGCCATGGCTCCATCTTTGGATATCTATCGGAATATCCCTCCACTCGTAGTCTCCGTCACTGATTTTTCTCTTTATTCCTTCTCTTTTAGTTTCATCTCTACCAAGAAGGCAAGAAGTTCCAAGAACCAGACAGTGTCTCTAGACTAATTTCAAAAGGGCACCAATTTTTTGTTCAAATATCTAAGACATTTGGCACTACTACAGAAAATCGTATTATAGACGGTTCAGAAACGTTATCACAGACGATTTTGTGAGCCGTCTGAATTTGTGGGTCAGTAATGATACGAGGTCATCACAGACGGCTTTCGAACCGTCTATGGTGCAAATATCACAAACGGTTTTTAACTAAAAACCGTCTGTGATTATCAACTATCACAGACGGTTTTTAGTTAAAAACCTAAAACCGTTTGTGATTATTAATAGCACAGACGGTTTTTAGTTAAAAACCGTCTGTGCTATTCTCTTCTACCTCTAAACCTATTTCTGTTTATTGGCTAGCCTTAAGAAATATTAGCCATGCCCTCTGAAACAAGCAGATCAATATGTACATGTATACATCAAATTCACATCTCAATTCATTTCACAAACATAAAACATCCATTTCGCAAATCAATTAATTAAAATAAAATAAAATATCCATTAACAAATATACAATTACAATCAATGTCAATCTTATCCCAAACAAAAAAATTATTGTACGCTGTGAAACAATCCACTTGATTTTATGACTTCGCACTGTCGATAGGAATATCAATGTGCGTACATATATAACCTCAAAAAGTATGCGCACTCTCCTCGAATTTGTGCAAGGTCCGGCTGTTGCAATGCAGTTGTAGAAATGGGCGTAGCCTGTCGATAGGAATATCAATGTGTGTACATATATAACCTGATAAGTGTGAAATAAATGCAGGAAAATTGACAAATCTTAGGATTGGTGATCTTCGAGGAATCGAGGAGTAGTCTCATATGGTGGCAAACGTAGAATCCAGACGTGTTGCCCGGCGGCTGCTGGTAGCACTGCAAAAAATAGAATATGTTAATTCAAGAGGCATTACTACCAAGTGTTGTATAGGATTAATTAATGTGTATTAGCGAATACCCGAAAATTTCGAACATGTTGCAAGGGCTTGGCCCCTTCCGTCAAGCCACGTGTCTCTGCAACGTACATGGCGAACGACCTTCGTGATTCGAAAAAGTTAGCTTAGTTATTCGGAAGGAAATAAATGAGTACAATATAGTTATGCATAGAGAAAATGTACTTACCTATCGAGTAATTGGCCGATAACTGTGTAGTCGGTTTTGTTCTTACATAGGAAATCAAGGTATATTGCCTTGTTCCATTTTGGTATAATTATAATTAAAATCCAATGGAACCCTCATTGTATGGCATAAGAACAAATTCCTTATCGCGGTGAGCCAGCAGTGTTGTTGTAATATACCTCTCGACGAATGATGCATCCTCACTGATGATATCCATGGCGACCAAGCGTGGGTCCAAGAAACCAATTGGTGACTTGGATGAACTAGCTTCAGTCACCATGTATATGTATATACACAGAAAAGCAACAAATTAGATATGACATATATCGGTATTACATGAACGGAGACTGTGATTGTACACACTTACAGCGTCCAGCATCGAACGAGTGAGGCGTCGAGAGCGTTGAGCGTAAAAAGATCAAATAAATCCTCAAAGGTCACCGCGAAGACACAATCATGAACTTCGTGCTGTAAATGATCTGGCCTGAATTTGACAGTGATACCTGAGCGCCGTTCTGTCTGTGGCTTATTGGCATGTTCCATATACCAAGCATGTAATCTCTGGTAACTAAGTCCTATGGCTAGGAGGCGCTCTTCTGGGACGATCATCCCGCCTAGCACAAATTTGCGGGCCAATGGCAGGTACGAGATATCATCATCGGTCTTCTTTGCTTTGCCCCTGCCTCACTTGTAGGTCGACTTCATGGTAGTTGACTGTAAAGATAGCACCGGTGCAAGTTGCTTCATCGAGAATAGCACCCGTGGAGATAGCACCGATGCAGGTAGCGGTGGTGGAGATAGGCATTGTGGAAATGGCACCAGTGCATGTAGCTCTGGTTCAGACTGCCCTTGTGGACCTGTCATCAATGAAGAAGCCTCCAGGCAGATGTCACTTTTGGGCCACTGGATGAATGTTCCAATGGCTTACCCTAGAGTCACGATCTTGTCATTGGGGGGCTTCGGTAGCGGGACGACCTCGAAATTGACATGCACACCATCCACATGAACTTTTCTGAAGCCTGGTGCTAAAGGTGTACGGTGCACCATGGCCCCGTGAGCAGACAGATATGCCTGGCCCCAAGCAACGCACAAGGGAATGGAGGCATATCTCACTTGGAGCGTGCACTTCGTAGTCTCCTACATAACGATACAAAATTAGCTACTCCAATAGGCCTATCAATGGATCAAGCATTCCAGAGATAATAATTATTACCAGGATGTCGTCCACAGGAAATCTGGCCTCGCTTTCTGTTGTAGGATTGGACGTGCAACTACTCGAACGGTTGGAGGGTTGGCTAGCACAGGAGCGACGGCAGCGACCTGCTGATTTTCTATATATCTTCGCATCTCATCTCTGACGTAATTAGTCAGCTCATCTCTAAGAGATGCCTTGATCTCTTTTTGTAGCCATGCCTCACGCTCGGTTTTGGTTCTCTTCCTACTCCGATACAATTCAAAGTCATCTGAGAAACCATGTTTCCAAGGAACATAAAGCCCAAGGTCTCTCGTACGACCCGGGTGCTCCTTGTTTCCCAGGGCCACAGAGAGTATATCTATCTCCCTACTTGCCTGGAATGACCCCTGGAAAAATTCTACACTCAGTGCTTCCTACAAGAGCCGGACATGTCATTTCACTTCCTACAAAGTTGTGGAGTAATTACAAGCTACGTAGTTCGATCGATATCTTACCAGGCGGTGGGACACTTCCTAGTCTGCAGGCTTTCGGAAGGAGATGTCCCCCGATGACGTGGTAGATGACCTCGCTCTAATCCAATTTCGAGCGCGCTCATTCGGGATTGTGGCAAATGGCGGGGTGGTGTCCCACAGAATTGCCTGTTCGTCCTCCGTCCTCCACTGCGGGATTTTGCCCACATACCCAGCTGTGCCAAGTCTGTGGGGGTGTGTGTTTTTTGCCTGAAGGACCTTGTGCGCCGCACTTGCACTTCTAAAATCTTCGGTCGTCTTCATCATCTTAAACTCTTTCCATTATGGTTCCAGGAATGAGTACTTATGAAAGGGCATTAGATCCTTCTCCACGAAGTTCTTGACAAGCACGCTCTTGAAGTTCTTCCATGCTTTACACACCGCTAGCAAGGCATGTCGTTGCAGGGCGCCATGGTGTTCTTCTGGGATCTCGAACGATGCAAATATTTCTGTTAGTAGCTCATGTTTCTGAGTCTTAGTCACGGTCTTCCACAAATTGAATGTGATCTCAATTCGTTCTCGTGCAACTATTCCGATCATTCTTCAAAATGCGCATGCTGCTCGGCGAGGAAGGAGAGGGGTCTCATATCCATCGACCTCTGTGATGATAAATCGGCCCTCAGGCTTTTTCGATAGTCCTCTTCCTTGGCGTTTTGATTTTGGAGCGGACGCATCCGGCGATGATGTTGAAGAATACGCGGATGATATGTTGGCCTTCTCATATATGAAAAGCCCAAGCAAGACAAATTGGATATAAAGATGACTTCTTCAAAATATAAACAGGTGGAAATATTAAGCCATCTAAACAACATATCATGCAATAGTCTAAAACCAGCATATATTCAGATTTGAGACATAGATCATTGAAGTAACATGCTGCCATCAAAAGTAGCCAGACATAAAAGACTAAAATCAGCATGTTAGAGTGGTTTTAGTTGTTCTCAGATGTAGGGTTACATAAGATTTTAATCTTGGCCATCCCACTACTACTGTCTTATATTCTTCACTGATTGAATATGTCAAATGTGAATCAAACCTTGAGTTCTAAGAAATTCAGTTAGATACTACTTTCAGCCAGCAATAAGGCCACAGGAGAACATCATCGAAAATAGGTCTACAACATGAACTTTCGGTTGATGTTGTAGAGCTATTTTTGTGAACCATAGGACTACTAATCTAGCAAAACCGAAAGGACTACTAATCTACTAAACAGGTGATCACAGACTGCACAGAATTCTGACTACTCTAGCAAAACCGAAAGGACTACTAATCTAGAGCTCAAGATTTGTGATCCAATCTCAGTACAAGACCAGTTACTTCATAGAGCAATTAAATCTAGCATAAGAAAAAATAATTATATTAATATTGCTCTCAGAACAAAGTTACACAAGATTTTATGTTTTGGCCTTCTCATGCTAATGTTGAAGCTCTGTACTGATAATCTAAACTCTAGTGACCAAGATGTGAGCTCTAAATAATGTTTCCACTGTCACAACTTGCAAATTCAGTGAACAGCATATACTAGAACAGACACGTGCAGCATATACCAGAACAGACACATGCAACCTTATATGACAAATAGTAAAGGAAAGAATCTGATCTGCAATTACAAACAGCTATTGCATGGTATACATTTCAAGTACATGTGAACAATTCAAATCAGCTGAAGGAATCAGCTCTGACCAGACAGTGAAAACAATCTAATAGAGCTCAAATCTAGTCCTGGTAGTTAGATCAATCTCAGCATTCAACTAGTTCATCACAGAGCACATGAATCAAGCCCACAAGCAAACATATCATCTACCAGTTCTTGACCTTGAACAGAACTCAAAGAACAAGTACAGCTGACAATGTTTGCAGAGAATCAAAAGAACTCACAGTGCAGACGGTACTCAAAACCGTCCAGAAGAATACCAAGCCGATGAATAACAGAAAAGTGCAATGTAGAATGATGATGAGTTAATGACTTACGGCAAAGATTATGACAAACAATACAACATGATCAGAACTGATAGCATAAATAATCAAGATGAAATTAAGATGACATGAATGTAGGGAGTCTACTACTACTGTTGCTATGTAACACTGCTGCTGCTGCTACTACTACTATTGATATTCAATAAAACTACTACTGCTACTAAGTGCTAACTACTGCTACTAGCACTACTGTTACTACTGCTAATACTACTAATCTGCTACTAGTACACCACATTCCACCGAATGAAGGAGACGAGAGGAAGGAGAGGAGAGGAGAGGAGAAAGGGGAGGAGGAGGGAGTGCTCACCACGGCTCAGGTCGACGGCGACTGGGGAGGGCTGAGGAGGCGGTGGCGATGGCATGGACGGGGGTCAACAACGACTGGGGAGGTCCGAGGAGGCAGAGGCGACGGCGTGGGCGGGGGTCGACAACAACTGGGGAGGTCCGAGGAGGTGGCGGCGACGGCGTGGACGGGGGTCGACAACGATTGGGGGGGTCCGAGGAGGCGGCGACGACGGCATGGACAGGGGACGATGGTGACTAGGGAGGGGTAGGAGAGGAGATATTACTGCCAGAGGAAGGAGAGGAGAGGAGAAAGGGAAGGAGGAGGGAGTGTTCACCGGTCACCACGGCTTGGGTCGGCGGAGGAAGGAGATCCTGTCAGACCCAGATTTTTCAATCCAAAATCTCCTGTGAAACCACTGCACTATTCCCTAGATCAGTAGATAGTGCTCACAGGTACAGGTTTGACTAAAGCATAGTGTAAGTGAAAGATTGCTTTAATAGTAGTGATCTAGATACCATCCACCATTACATGGTCTCTGCACTTATGCTAGACCTTCAGCGTTATAGCCGCTTACATTATCACTGGGGCGACACCCAGAGCACAAAACAGGGCTTTCCACTGCCCTTCACTTTTCCAATTCTACCCACAAAGTTTTTGAAATAGAACTATATCTGGGTAAGTTCCCATGTCCACCCATGACCATGGGCACGGCTATTCGAATAGTTTTGACTCTGTAGAGTTTGCACACTTTACCCACAAGAGACAATTCACTCATTGCCCCACACGATTCCTTAGTCATGTGGTTGAGCAAACCATCATAATAACCGTTCAAAGTACCTCGCCCCTTCCATCATCTCACCCTATGGGCCGCTCCCACTTGCGGTGGGTCTTATACGTTGGGCAGGATGTTCCCCTCCTATGCGCCTAACAGCTGGCTATCCACACTGCTAGCACGCCGCAGAAGAACTTCATCCTCTGCGGATGTCCCATTCAAGCCCGCCACCCAGACAGCCGCTTGCACTACTTCACTCCTCCACCGATGATGATGACTTTCAGGGTCCGGTAAATTTACTAAGCCAAGTTGTACTTTATAGACTTGTGGTTGTACTTGTTTTACACAGGAGGTCATGACAAGATTCAATCCTTAGGGTTATCTGGACGGTTCTACCACTAACCACACTCTCGTGCACCACTGCACCATACCCCCGAACCATCTGCCCAGATAAACAAACAATTTGAGGTTTTTGTGGAGCATAAAATAATCATTTCCAACATATACCAGTTATTACCACCATGACTGCCCAACCAAATTTACTCATGATTAAAAGTGATGCTTGGGCGTTCTTGCGCCCATGAGTATCTAAGCAGTACTAAGCATGACATATAATTATGGACTTATTTTCGAAAAGGTGACAAGGCTCACATGTTTGATTATTCCAAAGGAAAGTATTATTAACAAGCTAATTACTGGATATGTAACTAGGGTATTGAAATCATCATATACTTAGCACATAAAATAACAGCATGTAGTTGATACTTTAAACGAAAGTAATTTGCAGGAAATGTAGGTTCAATATTATCAAAGTATTGACTCTCCTTGGTCACAGTGGGTTTGGTCTTGGTTATCTTGGGCGGCTTCTGCTTCAGCTTCTTCTTCTTGAACCTCATACGCTATTGTTACGTGCGCGAAAATTGGATAAAAAGCAAATCAGCAAGCCAATTAAACATTCGCAAGGAAATCCAAATAACTCCAAAATTCATGATTTTAGTTTGATTGGATAGACTTTCATTTTTAGTTAAATTTAGAAATGTGTTTAATTAAATTTGGGTGAGAATGAATTAATTATAATCATTTGAAGTTTTAGCTGTAAGTCAATTACATGAAATATAGCCTCTAATTAAATTTGAATATCATAGCCTAAAGATTAGTGGTTTAGGGTTTAAACTTGCAATGGTTAATTCTATATCATTTACTAATATGCAATGGTTCATAATTTATTGTTTACTCAATTTTTATTTATTAGAACATCATGAGAGCTTAAACCTACACATTATTCCCAATTAATATCTCACTATACCTTCAACTAGCAATTAAGCTTTAAAGTAAAGGTTAAAAGCACATTAGTTTAAAAAAATAATATTTAATCCATGCTTAAATATTTATTAAGCTCATTTATTCCCTAAATAAATTTTAGCATCTTTTCTAGACCATTTCCTGATTTTTCCTAAATTTTTCTGTGCTAAAAATTGCTTAGCAAAAATTGAGCCAACACTGTGCCTCGGCGCTGCGGAGTAGGGGCTCAAACGTGGGCGGCCGAGGTGAGCACTCATTCTGGTAGCCAGTAAGTCTCTCGGTGTTGCCTGACTAAAGAGGGAGGGGGATTACTGATAAGCCAAGCGGCAGCAGGGGCCCGAAGTAGAGGAAGCCGGAGGCGGTGGACGGCAACGAGGTTGCCGACGAGGGGCTGCCGGAGGGCTGTCGGTGAGGGGCAAAATGGAATGCTGGAGTCACGGGGAAGGCGAACGACGTGTCGGTGGAGACCGGGGATCGCCGGAGGTGGATCGACGGCGTGCGGAGGCGGCGGGCTCGGAAGAGGTTCGACGCCGGCGACAGAGAGGCGGCGGGGAGCTCGGCTAAGGGTGGCGTCGGCTTTGCCATGTCCTGAGGATGCTCTAGGGGGATGGAATTGGTCTGGAGTGACCTCAATGTACGGCGGGCTCGGCGGCCGGACTTGGAGACGATGGGGTCGTCGATGGGAAAGGAGGGCACAGGGGTTCAATTGGTCAAGGTGGGAGCGAGAGCGAGAAGTGGCAATGTACTGGGGACCTTCGACCGGCTTTTATTGCTGGGAAAAGGGGCGCGGCGGTAGGGGGCGGTTGGGGCTGAGATCGGCGGCGGCGTGGCCACAGTGTGGTCGACGCGACGAGCTACCAGATGGTGACGCGGCTGGCGTGGGCGACGTGCGCGAGATGCAGGACCTTGGTCCAGGCGGAGCTGTAGCCGACGCGAGCTGTTGACCGGCATGGCTCCTCTGGTCTTCGGCATGGGCGGCGACGGGTGATTAATGGCGGCAGACGGATGACGCGGGCGCAGCTTTGCCGGGGATGTGACCGCGATTGGACAGCAGTGGACTCGGGTGACGCAAGCGGGGAGGTCGCCGGCGACCAGCGGTCCGAAGGGGGGGGGCGTCGCAAGGGAAGCGGCTGAGGCGGGCTGTCCGAACAGGGAAAGGGCTTCGGCCCCTCGTCCGAATGCTGCAGGGGCAGAGGAAGGAAGAAGGGGATGCGGGTGAACCGACTGGGCTAGCTGGGCCGACCGCAAGCCCCTTTTCTTTTTATTTTTTCTTTATATATATATATATATATATATATATATATATATATATATATATATATATATATATATATATATATATATATATATATATATATATATATATATATATATATATATATATATATATATATATATATATATATATATAGACATACTCATGTCCTACTTATGTGTAAATTTTTAGGGCTTATTTCTTTACATCCATATGGCTATTTTCATGAATATTTTTACATGTATAGTTTCTTTGCCCCTATTTCTTTATTGCTAATATTCATGTATTTCTTTATGTTTTACTTTTATGTTTATTTGTCTATTATGATTTTTTTAATGTGTAGGTATTTACACATATTTAGTTACTCAAGGTAAAGGTTCAAGTTTTATTTAAATTCTCATTTTCTTATCATGCCCACATTTCCTTTTTGGTCTTTTCATTAGTTTTATTTTTCTTAATTTCTTCAATTACTGGAACCTCAAGCCAAAAATCCAAGAAAACCCAGCAGAGTTCAAATACCAAGAAAAATACTTTCAAAAATAATTCCAAGGCTACACATTTGCCAAGCTCAAATTTTTAGGGTGTTACAAATCCGAGGAGGAGGCGGCGACGGGCTCGATCGGGAGAGCGGCGATGTGGATCTTGTTGGTATAGCGCTTAACTGCAGTGCACGTGCAAAACCCTAGCTTGAGGGTATATATAGGAAGGCTTATTACAGACGGTTCTAAACTAGAACCATCTGTGATATATATTATCATAGACGGTTCTAAACTAGGACTGTTTGTAATAAGCTCCCCTTCCCACACGCTGGAGTTATTACGTATACCAACCAGTAGGCTTTGTAATAAGACCTGTCACAGTGTATTAATAAGACCTCTCACAATGTATTTCTTTACAACAGCCCAATGAACATAGAGATACATATGTATGACTCATTCTCAAAATTTGTAACATCTCAAAAATTTGAAATTTGAGGATATAAAGTTTTTGAATTATTTTTGCAATATATTCTAATTTTTGGATTTGGATTTTATGGTGTTTTCTCAAAATTATGGTTAAGGTTCCCAAAATTTGAAGTAAAAAGAAAATATACAATTGAAAGGAAAATTCAAATTGAAATTAAGAATCTGAAAAGATGATCCAGAAATTAGGAGAGAGGAATGGAAATAAAATCTGGGGATTTATACAGAAAATTTTGCCAAAGTTTAACCCAAAAATATAGCAAGAAAAATAAATAAATAAATAAATAAAAATGTAATATGGAATGGAGTTGGGCCAGCCGAAGCCAGCCCAACCCCATCCTTCCTTCGGCCGAACGGCCCAGCCGCCTCGTGCCCGCGTCGCCTCCCGCCACTGCCAGCGGGCCCGGCTTCGCCCCGCCCGCTCCCTCTGGCCGGTGGCCCCGCTATCGCTGCTCTCTTCTTCCTCCCCCGTCTCGCTCCCTTTTCCGCCTCTCTCAGCGGCCGCGCACCCCGTGGCACACATGCACCGGCGACATCCCTGCCCGAGTCGTCTCGTCGCCCTGGTGGAAAGCCTGCCGCTCCGTCGCCGCCCCTGGTTCCACCGCCTCCGCCCCCGGTTCAGCGCCGTCGCCCACAGATTTCCTCGCCCGGTCGCTTCGGCCCGGCCACGTGGCGCCGGTCTTCTGCCCCACTCCCCTCGCGCGTGAGAGACCGCAAAAGCGGAGGAGACCGCGCGGGCGTGGGCGTGCTGTGTCACGCACAGTGCGCCTGGCATTAACGCCGCCCGCGTCACCACCTGCCTCCGCCACCTGCTCCGACGCGACCGCACGGGTGCCGCCCGTTGCCAGCCCCCTCCGAGCGTGTATATAAGGCTGAGGACCCCCCGTTGTGTTCCCCACGTCGTACTCGCCGTCCTCTAGCAGGTAATTGAACCGAGAGCCACTCAATCGCCGGCGAGCCACTTTCGTTCCCAACTCCGGCCGCTCGCGCAACCCATCAATCCGGGCTACCAAAACCCGATTCCTCTCACCCACATCATCTCCGGTGCGTCGCGAAGCCACCCCCGGTCTCGCCCGAGCTCCCCGACGCCCGTACCTCGCCGTCACCGAGGACATCCCCGAGTCGCCGCCGCCGCACGACGCCGACCCACCTCCGGACTTCCTCGGCCCCGGGCGACTGCACCATCGTCTTCACCGTAGCTCGTTGAACGCGTTTCGCTTCTCCGCCGGACCTCCCCGACAGCCCCTCACCGCCGGCCACCGTCGCCCCCGACTCCTCTGCTCGGTCACCTCGTCGGCATCCCTCAAAAGGATATTTCATCCTTATAGGGTAGGCAATGCCTCCCCGCTCACTTGGCTATCACCGCTCGCTCTCTTCCCCCTCCAACTCCCCGGTCGCGCGTTCGAGCCTCCGGCTCCGCAGCACCGGGTTGAGTTTTTTTTATTTTCCTTCGGACTGACAGGTGGGCCCCACATGTCAGCCGCAGTAGCCAGAGCCGAGGCTGACCGCTGGACCCCACCGGTCAGTGGCACATCCGCACCAAGCCCGCACTGACATGTGGACCCCATGAACAGTAACCGGACCCACATGTCAGTAGCACAGAAAGTAAATAAAAAGGGAAATTAAAATAAATCTGAAAATACCAGTGGACCCCACATGTCAGGATTTGATAATTTCTGGATTTGACCGAAACAGAGAACTTTGACCAATCATAACTTTTTCATTTTAGCTCCAAATTGAATGAAACAAATTTCTAAATTTGTTTAAATTCAAGATCTATCTAATGGAACCAGAACCATAATTTTTGGAGTTCATTTGAATTTCTGGTGATATTTTGTTGATTGGTTGCTTTTCTTTTATTTGGGTATTTCACACGATTAAATAGCATACGAGGCTCAGGAAGAGGAGGTTGAGGCAGACAGCTTGGAAGCTTCCGAAGACCCAGACCAAGACCCCGGCGAGCAAGGCGAGTCAATACTTTGATCATGTTGAACCTACATTTTCTGCAAATTATTTTTGTTTAAATTAACAAATTGCATGCTGTTATTTTATATGCCAATACATGTTTAATTTAAGATTTTAGTTATATGCCCATTGTTTGCTTGATTAATATTACACCTCCTTTGGAATACTTGAATATGTGAACCTTGTCGCCCTAGCAAAATTATAATGGTAACTTTTGAAAATAAGTCCCTAATTATATGCCATGCTTAGTACTGCATAAATACTCAGGGGCACTGAAATGTCCCAAACATCATTGTCATTTGAAATCATGAGAAACTGGTTTGGGCAGTCATGGTGGGAATGACTGGTATATTTTGACATGATTATTTTATGCTCCCAAAAGTCCCAACTTGCTTAAATATCCGAGCGGATGGTTTGGGGGCTGGTATGTGGTGCGGTGGGAGCACAAATTGTGGAGTGTGGTAGAACCACTCAGATAATACTAAGGATTGAATCTTGTGATGACCTCCTGATGTAAAACAGTACAACCACAAGCTGGAAAAATGTAGGCAGGGTTGACTAATTTGTGTAGCTCCAAGGTGGTTACGTGAAGGTATGACCACGAGCAAAGGGATGGATGCGTAATATTCCTCGCCTTTGCCCGTGATGGCTCACGAGGGACCCTTCCTGAGGTATGCGTAATATTACTACGGAAGGTTGACCTTAGCGGGCGTAACCACAGTGGACTATGCATTGTAAAGGCCCTGTGATAGTCTATTCAACCACATGGCTAAGGAATCATGTGGGGCAACGAGTAGATCTATCTCTTGTGGGTAAAGTGTGCCACTTTGCAGAGTCAAAAACTATTCGAATAGCCGTGCCCACGGTCAAGGGCGGACATGGGAACTTAACTAGATATAGTTCTATTTAAAAATGTTTGGAAAATGGGAATGGAAAAGTGGAGGGCAGTGGAAAGCTCTGATTTGAATTATCCTGGGTGTCGTCCCAGTGGTAAGTTAAGCGGCTATAACGCTGAAAGATGTTATACGGTGTGATGCCGTATGTATGGAAAAATTATGGTGATATTAGGCATATGGTGTGATGCCATATGTATGGAAAATCATGTTAATATTCCTTGAACATTATGTTTTGTTCCAAAGTTGCTAGGTCTTAGGAAATTTTATATTGTATTTCAAATAGTGGCATTTCTATTCTTACAAAATAAAATATGGGAAGAATAAATAGAGTCGTAAGAATAGAAGGGGGCTGTTTATGGTAATTGCATAAAGAAGTTGGTGGATTTATGTTGATCATAATAGGGATAACGATAGTATGAATTCAGGGAGAAATAAATTGGTGGAGCCTAAATGAATATATAGGCTAGATAGATGAGATAAATGATCTTTGGAGATTTAGGGAGTATAAAGGTAATTGTTGGATCACAACACTGACACTTAGAATAAATTCTTGGAAGATGTTGACAATGATGGGATTAATATGATTTGATCAAAAACTAGATGGATAATTTGAATCTTGGGAATTTGGAGATATGAAAATAACTATGGGAGATTTATCTTGATCAATGATAATCTTGGTGGATATATATTAGTGAATCATAGACCTAATCAATGATAATCTTGGTGGATATATATTAGAGAATTCTAGATCTGATCAATGACATTTTTGGTGGATGTATACTAGCGATTCGTAGACTTGATCAATGATATTCTTGGTGGAGGTACAATAGTGAAGTAGTTAGAGATGGATTATAAAGTGATAATTGGAAGAGCAAATTATGGTTGTGGATCAATAACAAAAAGGATTGGATTGTTAGGGATTAGAATACAAACGATATTGGTGGATTAATTAAGTGATATTAGATAAAGGATGACACTACATGTTTAGAGTTTTAGACAGCAAACCATATAGAGATTGTATGATCAGGGGATTAATGAAATGATGTCGCTCACTGTTTCGAGGGGTAGCTAGAAATCAATATAGAAAGAAAGAGATTGGTGGATTAGTTAAATGATGTCAATCGCGGTGAGGAGTTTTTAGGTTGCAAAAACAACAATATGATTTAATAACAGAAATGTTACTAAAAGCGATTTTTGGCAAATAAAATAACCCGAGCCTCTCCTTTGTTAAGCCATGCATACTATTTACTTGCATTCTGTGTATTGGCTCGCGGAGCACGGGGTCGGAGTGCTCACGCTCGCTTTTGCGACAAATTTCAGAATCAGGAATCAAATCACCTCGCCTCAGCAACAAGATTGGACAAGCTGGCCGAGAAGATGAAGATGTCAAGGGCTAGGTCGCGAACCTCCAGTTGGCTGCCTGTGGGCATGTCCTGAAGGTTCCACCTGTGTGCTTCGTTCTTCCGCTGCTGCAATTTCATGATTTCGGCCTAATCGGCCCATGAGTAAGTTTACTATTATATTTACGCTTCCGCATGATATGTACTTTGATAATCAGAACTGTAATTTGTGAGCACTATCTACTGATCCAGGGAATAGTGCGGTGGAATCACAGAGAAATCCGGATGTTAATATCTGGGTCCCTACAAAATTCACCTATATATCACACATTTTTACATATACATAAATGCAAAATCACAAATACATCACACACATGCATTGTTATATACATAAATGCAAATTCATAAATACATCACACACATGCATTGTTATACACATAAATGCAAATTCACATATACATCACGTACATGCATTGTTATATACATAAATGCAAAAGCCCACATATATATCGCACATTCTCATTCTACTTGCTTATTTCCTTTAAAAATTAACCCATCATGATGATCAATACGTATGTAACTAGTTTCGTCACGTTGTTCGTCGTCGACCCTTATGCCATTTCTAAAAGGAGGTAACTCGTCAAATTGATTATATTCGTCCTTGTCCACTACATTCTCTACTCCGACAATTCTCCTTTTCCCATGAAGAACTATATGGCGTTTCTTATTTGCCGGATTGGTTACATAGAAAACTTAAACAACTTGGTTAGCAAATACGAATGGATCGTCTTTGTATCCGACACGTTGGAGGTCCACGGTAGTGACACCGTACTTGTCAACCTTCACCTGTGGGAGATGCACCCAACGGCACCAAAATAGGGGATCTTAAAAACCACATAGTCGAGCTCCCAAATCTCTTCTATGAACCCATAGTATGAGTTTCTCAACCCATCGGTATTGAGCGCATCTATGCGGACACCGCTGTTCTGGTTAGTGCTATTTATATCCGAGCCTGTGTATAGAATGTGTACCTATTTATGTTATATCCTTGCCATGTCACAACTGTAAATGTTGGCTCTTTTGCTAACCATGTCAGCATCTCACTTAGCGAGCTCCTAGCGATTTTCTCCTTCAATCATTGGTTGAACCGACTGTTGTGTTGCCTCATGATCCAAACATCCAGTCGTTCCGGATTCTGTTGCCAAAGCACATCCTTGTGCTGGTCGACATAAGGCACCACTTCAGTCATGTGTTGCAATGCAAGACCGTGAAATGGGCTTGAGCATACGCGGCCATATCTGGAGTGATTGCTTTTCTTCCGATAGTTTCGATACCCTTGAGCCTCCCCTCATGACGAGATTGAGGCACGCCTATCAGTTGAATTTGATCCATATAATTGACACAAAACTCAATGACCTCTTCGCTTGCATAACCTTCGACGATGCTGCCTTCCGGCCGAGATCGATTCCATATATAGGACTTGAAAAATCCCATGAAACTCTCAAATGGGTACATGCTACGTAGGAATACGGGCCCGCACATTTTTATCTCCCACACAGCGTGAACAATGAGATGGACCATGGTATCGAAAAACGAAGGAGGGAAATACATCTCAAGATGACATAGAGTCATGACCACCTCATCCTGCAGAGCATCTAGTCCTTCGGGATCGATGATCTTCTGAGCAATTGTGTTAAAGAAATAACATAGCCTCATGATTGTTTCTTGGACTTTGATCGGTAAAATATTTCTAATTGCAATAGGGAACATCTGTGTCATTAGCACATGACAATCATGAGACTTTATGCCATTTAACTTCAAATCTTGCATCGAAACAAGTTTCTTCATGTTGCTGGAGTAACCAGATGGAACTTTGACACCATGCAAGCACTGGCACAGTTCTGTTTTCTTGGCCTTAGACAGTGTAACACGAAGGGGAAGGTACGTTCTTCTATTATCTGTTTTTATCGGTGCTAACTCAGGCCTGATGTCCATATCAGCCAAGTCAAGCCGTGTGTTGACACCGTCCTTTGTTTTATCACGAATGTTCAGTAAGAGACCAATCAAGCTGTCACATACATTCCAGGTGCAGCACCGGCTAGATCTGGATCGAAATGAGATAGATGCGGTCCTGAGTAACGTAATAAATATATAGCCGAATTATCACAGATGGTTTTTTTTATTAAAAACCGTCCGTGATACTCCTTTTTTATAACGCCAACAACACAGACTGTCTCCAAATAAAAACTGTTTGTGATAGTGTCCGTCATAGACGGTTTTGTCAAACCGTCTGTAATTTGACGTCTACTAATACTATTTTTGTAGTAGTATGGTCTCACATTCTAAAAGAAAAAAAAGAAAAAAATCAATTGAACTCACATGTTTCTATTGACTAGTTACATACCCGTGTGTTGCAACGGAATTCATTAGATGTATAGAGAATCATGTTATGGAAGAGGTTGTTCTGATCGGTTGGAAACTGGAAAGTGATGAGAAGTCGAAGAAATAGAGCAGTTGGAGGCAGGGGTGTAGCCACCGGGGGAGCTTAGTGAGGCTTAAGCCTCACCTCCCCCGGTGGGGATTTTGTATATAGTAAAAGTAGAGAGATTAACAAATCCAAGGAGAAACTAGCTGTTTTTGATGAAAAGGTTAACAACAAGTATGAAATTAAAGAAGACGACGAGGAGGAGGAGAAGAAATGAAAATCATAAAATTAAAAAAGAGCTAATCAATCAATCAAAGAAGAAGAGGAGGAGGAGTGAAAAATCATAAAATTAAAGAAGAGATAATCAATCAAAGAAAAAAAAGAAGAAAGAATGTGAAATATATATGAACCTTCTTGAGTCTAGGGATGACAGTGGAGAGCTCGATGAACCGTTGGTTGATCTTTTTCCTCCCCCGCCGCTCCGCGATGATGTGGTCCTGCACGTGCCCCAAAGGCACCGCCATCGCTGAGCCCCCCGCCGTGGAAATGATAAGAACATTGGATAGAGTGTGGAAAAAGATGATGTCTTTTATTTCTATTGTCTCGTGATTCAAATTAGCTTAATTATGGTATATTTCATATGATCTAAATTTTCATTGTCATTCATAATTTTTCTATTATATCACTAATTTTGATATGTTTTATACATAGGTGACTTATCGCTACTCCGCACTCATGGCGCTTTCTATTATCGAGGTACCTACTTTCTATTTCTCTATTTTTCATTGTTTATCTCCATCTAATTTATAATTTCTATATGAATTTGAAATTTTATAACAGTAAAAGACTAATTTTGTGTCAATTTAGTTTAGACTTATAAATAGTTCAGCCCACCCATAATTTCATTCCTGACTTTGCCACTGGTTGGAAGAGAATGAACGTACAACCACCAACTCATTCTTTTATAATAGCAATGATTGAGGCACTTTTAAAGTCTTCCTAGATTATTCCCAAAGGGGTGCACCATTTGCTAAACCCACTTCTCAATGCTAACATGCTCCACTCTTTTGTCACTTGGTCTGATTAACATCCAAATCAAAATCAACGAACATGATGTATTCCCACGTTGCTTGTAACGCTGGAGAAACATGTGACAATTGAGAAGGAAGTTAGCACGTAATATATGCCCAATTTTTAAGTACTACTTCCCGCACCCTTGCAATAAAAAAAATTAACTAGGTCTACATTTTTCATATGTAGTGTACCAATGTATTTTCTTCAAAAACAAAAGGATTTCCATATGCAGCAGTTTGCAATGGGCACTGGGCCGCTAGTATCCACGAAAAGAAGGGTCCAAAAATTGGAGACCAACAGGAAGTCCACGAAATCGAGGGCCTCTTGAGGTCCGCGACGCTGACGGTGATATGTCTTATAGCTTGTGATTTTTTGAAAAAATAAACGAAATAATTTTTCCGTCATTTTATTGAAGTGACTTATCTAGATATTATTTTTGAAACGACTTATTAGCATTCGATTCATTCGTACAAGTATTTGTACTAATACCAAAAACAATTAGCCATAACTATAAACCATCAGCTGTAGGTGAAAAGAACCCTTTGTGTCTTCGGCTGTGTCGATGTTTTAATATTGATCTTATGTATGATTATTTAGATTTGGAGGAACTCTTAAAGATCTGGCTACGATCACATAGAGAAAAGATATAAGGATTTTTATACAGGTTCAGCCCTTCTCTTGAGAGAATAATAACCCTACTCCTAGGTAGCTATTGCTCAATGAATAAATTACAATAGAGAGAGATAGCAAAAGTCTTGCTCTACTTCTATTCTCCCTTGGCTCTGCCAAATCTCAGATCCCCCTTCTCCCTAACGTTAACCTTCATATAGCGTATGAAGTGGTAGCAGTTGTTCCACACCAAAAGATGTCTTGACATTTTAGATAGTAACTATCTGACGGGAGTTATTATCAGAGAGTTGTGGCATCATGTCGTGCAGCGGTATTGTCAGAGAGAGAAGTTATGCATAGTTATTTCAGAGAATAATCACGTATGTTAACTGCCCTATCAGACAGACCCACGACCCATGAAGCAGTCGTGGAAAGACTTAAGACTAGAGACTGGTCGTAGAAGAGGCATGCGACCACTTGGCTAAGTTCCTCCCTTACACATAAGAGGTATACCCAAGAAGCATAATAATGTGATAATATCATTTATAGATAAATAATAATTTGAGGATTGTTGTATCCTCATCATCTAGCCCCCGACTTTAAGTGAAAATAACTTACTTGAGGAAGAGAAATTATAGACGAGTTAATATCAAAAGCAAGGTTTTTTTCGATTTAGTTCGACCGGAGATGAACTTGGTCAAAAGGGTAATTTTGGTTGAGTTGTAAAGACAGGTCGGGTTCAAACAGAGGAATATGAATCGGCTCTTACCGATCTGTCTGTTTGGAGCGGTGC
The DNA here is from genome assembly GCA_017311315.1 of Dendrocalamus latiflorus. Lineage (NCBI taxonomy): Eukaryota > Viridiplantae > Streptophyta > Magnoliopsida > Poales > Poaceae > Dendrocalamus > Dendrocalamus latiflorus. The sequence goes on along the minus strand of CM029642.1, from coordinate 50,663,509 downwards.
CCGAAAAGGTAATAACCGTTCAGTTCCTGAGATTAGTAACCGACTCATGCGGCTATAAAAGCTTATTCTGAGGTAACTTTTGAGCTTCTTACTTCCCCTCCTACTCCAATCTTCTTCAAGTTTTCCACCACCGACCAAATCTTCTTCCTTCTCCAATTTCTTCTGAATCCAAACCAATCGCTTAGGGACAATGATGAAGTCCTCCTCTAAATGGCCGATGTCAGAGATGAATGACGTGAAGATGAAAGTCTTAGTCATAGCTAAGAAGATTCTTTCAAGGAAATTTGTGAAGTGGATTAAAGTCGTCGGACAGCACTGGCCATCGGGGGAAATTAGGTAAATCCTAGTTTTTCAGGCATGTTGTGAGTGCGGACTTCAACTTCCCACTCACCCCTTTCTCATAACCATACTCGAATTCTTTAGGTTGGAATTGGTGAACTTGGCTCCCAATTTGATTACTATGTTAAGTATGTTCATGTACTTACGCGAAGCTTATACGGGAACTCCTCCACATTTGAAACTCTTTTGGTATTATTATGAGATGAGCAGACAAAATGGAATTGCTGGAAAAAGCTGTGGTCTGAAGCTCCATGATGGCAAAGATGGAGCAATACATCCAAATGTTTACTCGGTAGTTATGGCTGAATTGGAAGAAGAAATACTTCTACTGGGAGACTACCAGCGAAGACAGTCTTTCTTTGTGGGGAAGGGTGCCGAGAAAATCTCTTCCTGGAACACGGTCCCTAAAGACCTAACTCGAATAGCCCTCTACATCCAAGCCATCAAAGAATTAAGGGAAAAGGGACTTACCGTCTGGCACATGGTGAAAGACTTCATTTCTCGTCGTATCAGCCATCTAAAGAAACAAGCACATCTAGAGTAGATGTATTTAGGGCCAAGGATACGATTAGAGACTACGAGAACGATAAGTAACGATCAAACTTGTTGTCTTAGTCAAATTCTAAATTTCAAATTCTAGTTGCCGACCACTTTTATCTATCTATACAGATCTTGCTTTGGGAGAAATTAATTCTCTGGTCAAAGTTATTTGTGAGAAGGCTCCAACACTTGACGTGGAGGCTCCTCGCATTTTGGTGGATGTATCTACCGAGTAAAGAAATGAATGCCTAAAGGTAATCAAAATTTGACTTCTTTCTTTAGGCTTTCGAAGTTGTAAGCAATGAGCACTTAACATCCTTTCCTATTGTAGAAAGTTGATATGGAAAATCATCAAAGCGATCATGAGGTTGAATTGATGGTTTCGAAAAAGAGGTACACTATAAGAGAAAAGGGTCTTTGACAACACATATCTTGCAACGGACTTAATTTGCACGGTAGGCTAAACCACTGGCAATGGATAATGGCCCTGTTCTTTTCAGCTTCTAAAAGTTGCTTTTCGGCTTTTCTACAGTAACTAGTTTTTAAACGGAGTATCTTTTCAAGATGGGGTCTACGAGTTAATTGTAGCACATAATGTACCGACTTCAATTATATCGACAAAAACTTCACGTGAGTATCTGTTACTCTGTAATCTCTCATACAAACAGCCCAAAAACCACAATCTACAGCCAAAAATGATAAGCTCCCGTCAAACAGAACAGGCCCAATACCTTGCCATCCCACCTCCCCACGCTAACCATGCACCCACTCAATACTTATCCCTTTGACTCTTTCCTTCAAAACAACAAAGCTATCAGCCGGCCCTAAAAATTTCTCTTTCTTGTGTTCCCCTCCGATCCCTTCCATGATGTTGTGCCACCTCCTCATCTTCAACTCCACGTTCCCACCACCAAAATTTCCCTAGACAACAGCTACGCCTCCTCACCACCCTTGTCGTGTACCGTCGTCTCCATCGTCGCATTGGTGTGGTCGCCTCCTCTACCATCTCTATAGCAGTGATCGCCTCCTTCGACATCTCTATGGCCTCAATCGCCTCCTCGAAGCTGGAGATGGAGTTGCCGTGAAACCATCCAATTTGGTGAGTTCATTTAGATCCGTGCAGCTGCAATTCATTTAGATCTGTTTGGTTGATTTTGTTATGAGAACTTTTATCTAGATTTGCATGCTTCACCTTTCTTTTTCTTTGTTTCAATTTGTGCTGCAACTATCCCAGCATCTAGGATTCCAGGGCCACAATGGCCTCCAAAAGAGCTCCTTCTCTCTCATGGTGTTTCTACAGATTTTTTTTCATGTTCACAAGGTGTTTGATGAAATTCCAAGCAGGTTGCAGGTCAGTGGTTGAGATTGTGAGAATGAATCTGATTAAGTTTAAGAGTTCAAGGTATATAAATAAGAGCATAACAATTGCATTTTACCTCCTTGCCTTCTTAAATGCCAATTCACTTCTCTTCTCATGTCTTTAGCCCATCTCCTCCATTGTCAGGGGATGCTTCAGTTGAGAAGCCCCCTGCAACTCTGCCGTAGTCGAAGAGATGGCAGAGAAGATAGTCGAAGAATCAACCACTATGGTGATGGCAGGGACTACTTCTGAAGTAGAAGCAGCTATGACCACCGAGGTGGTTGAAATTGAAGTCAAAGTAAAAGAAGATGCACCTGGCCAAGGAGTGAGAATTCGTTCTGACCGTCACGCTGAGGAAAAGATCACTGAGGATGTTTCTGGTCCTCACCGAGGAGGTACGACTGAAGATGAAGAAGAATAGCCCAACTTCTTCTCTAAATATTTCTATCCTATCTTTGTAGTCAAGCCTTCCTCGTGTTGATCTCTTCACCGAGTCCCTCACACCAAAGATATTCCCAACAAGGGGAATGTCTTCGACGATGAGCGCCTCGAGAAGGTGTGGTGGGATAAGGTCGATGACCTCAACCGGCTAGAGGATTCCCAATGGGTACTCACCAAATTTGCTCGACAAGCATGAACATAAGCATCTAATGATTAATTATCTATAGTTGGCTTTCCTAATTCTCATTTTCTTCCTTTATTGAAAGAGCACTGGAAAACATGGCTACTGTGGTTAAATACCACAGACAACTCATGCTCTTAAGGCAAGAGAATGCCGAACTACGTGAAGAGGTAAAGAAGTGGTAAGCCACTAGAATATGTAGTCTTTTCCTATTTTCAGCCACTACTTTAGTTCTTTCATGTTTGTCTTTAGTCCTTACAGGTCTAAGAGCAATGAAAGATTCTTGGAAGCTACGCTCAAAAACGAGAAAGTTGAGACATAGAGACACAAGAAGGAAAATTTTGACCTATCAATTAACCTCTTAAAGGTCAATTCTGCAACTAACAAGTTGCGAGATAACATAAACAATAAGTTCTGACCCTTAGACTATTTATTTGGATGTCTTTCTTGTCTTTCTCTCACTCTTTTCTTATTATAGATAAAGATGTCAAAATAGGTCTAGTTCACACTAAGTTCAATGAAAAGACCAAAGTGATCAGCGAGCTTACTCGTATTGACAGAGAGAGGCCAGAAAATAAGGTTGTTGGAAGACCAGCACAAGGATGAAGTCAAAAAGCTTGAGTCTTAACTAGCAGGTAAGGAATTCTTTACATTCGACCAGTTCTAATAACTAGTATTAGGAAATATGTTTTCTGACTAAGTGTCACTCTACTTTTGCAGAGGCTGTAGTCAAAATAAAACAACTAATAGAGACTTTGACTCATAGTCAGGAAGAGACGCAGTCTGTGATGTCGATTCTTCAAGACAACTTTTCTCTCCTAAACAATTTACTCAAAGAGCTTGGTACTAAGAAGGTCAATCCTTCTAAAAACACCATATCCGTTTACGTGAGTACGATTGGACATCAAGTCAAAGCTCTAGAGAAGCTTATAGCTACTCTAAGGACCAACTAGGCTGAATCACTACAGGAGGTGGTTAAAGGTGCAGTAAACTATGCATTGGCAAAACTCAAGGCATGCGATCAAAGCCTCAATCTTCAACCGATCAACCACGACTTCAATTGCTCTAAAGTAGAAAGGTTGTCTGATCGAAGAAATAGAGCAGCTGGTCGGAAGGTCATCGAGGAGATGCAAATCAGATCCCTTTCATTAGAGTAGTTTGTAAATAAGGAACTTTGTAAAAAATAAGTCTTGTGTTAATGCAATTTATTTTCCCTTTCCTACAAATTATCTTGTTGAGTGATTAGTACTCATAAGACAAAAAAGGAATGAAAGAGAATGAAATTACAACTAAGAATTTAAGTTATATCGATAACTCTATCCTAACCTCCGACTGTTTACTTAGTTTGTATGAATAAACTAAGCAAATAGTATAGAGTAAGGTATGTAGAGTATAGAGCAGTTTATCCGACTATCATTGTTGACTTTTGATTGTCATATTCTGGTAGCAAAAGTGAGGAACGAGTCAACGCTAGGAAATTCCTTCTAGTGGATAGGACCATATGCAGAGAGGAAACACTTTGACTAGGTGATGTTACCTCTTTTTGACCAGGTTAATCAAATCGAAGTCATAAATGACAAACTCTTGGAGTTCCTTTTAAATTCGGTTAACTTTTTCTCAGGAACCCCAATTGTTTTATGCTGATAGTAAGACTTGAAAATAGTACAACACTAGGAAACTCCTTATAGTGGGTAGGATCACGTGCAGAGAGGATAGACTTCAACTAGGAATGTTTCCTTCTCAATCAGTTTGAACATATTAAATGTACAAGAAGTGGTCGAACAAATATAAAAGAAGCTCTACTCAACATACGACAATAAAGATTGAATAAAATGAAAACTTTATTGAAAAAAGTAGAAATATTACACATAGAATTTACGTAATTGGTTGATATTCCAAGAGTTTGAGAGAATCTGGCCATTTTCCATAGCAAGCCATACTGAGCCTGGTCGTGTAACTTCGACCACTGTGTAAGGACCTTCCCACTTGAGATAAAGCTTGTTCCATTAGACTGGATTTGAATCTTTTTCAATACCAAGTCACCTACAGTAAGATTGCGAGGTTGGACCTTACTATCGTAGTATTTATGCATGGCTTGTTGATAGACTGTCAAACGGATTAAGGCTTGATTCCTCTTCGCTTCGAGTAAGTTGATGTCATCTGTTTGAAGTTGTTCTTGGTTGGAGTTGTCAAAGTTTTTAACCCTTGTCGACCTGATCTTCAATTCTGGAGGAAGCATGGCATGAACCCTAAAAACAAGGAAGAAAGGAGTTTCACCCATTGCACGACTAGAAGTCGTGCGTATTTCCCATAATACTGTGGGTAATTCTTGTACCCAAGCCCCCGAGTGCTTTACAAGCTAGTCCAAGACTCGAGTTTTAATTCCCTATATTATTTGGCCATTTACCCTTTTGACTACCCTATTGCTTTGTGGATGGGCGACAGAGGTATAACATAATTTGGTATTCCTTTTATAGAGTACCCCATCGATATGCAACACACGGGAACCCCTTGAGTACTCCTTTTATAAAGTATCCCATCAATCAAAGTATATATTTTGGCCATGCAGGTAAATGATCTGCTTCGAGATTGTCCTCGTGTATTGAACCCTTATGAAGATACTCATAGATGGGCCCCATTCAGGTATCATCATACAAAAGAGAGGTTGTCTTATTAGGAGTCGTTTCTAGTGTTTCGACCAAAGACAGTTTTTGGAGTTGCTCCAAGAAAACTCCTATTGGTACTTGTGATAGGGAAGAAGCCATTCGAGCTAATTGGTCAGCGAGAAAATTATCCTTTCGCAGGATATATTACAACTTGAAAGTGAAAATATGCTTTTCAAGCTTTCTAACTTTCGACAAGTACTAAGACATGGTCTAACTAGTGAATTGATACTCCTTTCCAACCTGATTTATGACTAGTTGAGAGTCTTCTGTCATGAGTAGTCGACAAATGTTGAGCACTTTCGTAGCCCATATGCCAGCCAACAAATCTTCGTACTTGACTACGTTATTCATGGTTGGAAAGTTTAACCTGATGACATATTTTAAGATCCCTCCCGTGGGAGATTCCAGGACCAACCCAGCCCACGAGCCACTAAGTGTAAGCGAACCATTAAAATACATCGTCCACTGGTTGGCGCTTTCTGGAAAAAAAGGTTCCGCAGGAGGATCCAGAGCTTCCGACGTTCGGGAGTACCGCACAACACATGCCGATACTTCCGCTCCCCGGTAGTACCACTCACACAAAACCGATACTTCTGTAGGCTGGACCAGCTGCTCACACAGAGCCGACCAGACCACTCAAATCCTGTGGTACTGCGCAACTCATGCCGGTCCTTCTGATGTCCAGTAGTACCGCTCACACAAAGCCAGTACTTTCGACTTTTGGTAGTACCGCTACGCACACAGCGGTAGTTCTGATTTTCTTGAGAAGTGCAGATATCTCAACAGCTTTTGCAAAACACATTTGCAAACTATGATATTGTGCACAAAAGGCTCAAGCATGATTTCCAACAAGTTACAAAACACATTTGCACAGTTTTGAAATCATGACACAAGGAATATATATGAGCTTCAATCATTTGCAAAACATATTTGCAAATATAAGCCTCATATCCCAAAGAATGAAAACATGGACTTAAAGCACTTGCAAAACACATTTGCATGCATAGTCCCATATTACTAGAATTCAACACATGAGCTTCAATTATTTGCAAAACACATTCGCAAATGCAAGCTTCATGTTAAGAGAGCTAGAGCAAGTGAGGTTTGAGCTATCAACACATGGTGAGACTCAAACTACTAGACATGACCCCTCTTAATAGTACGGCAACCTATACTAGCAATCCGGTTTTCCAACCAAATACCAAGACCGGTAAAAGACTAGGAACACATCCTTAGCCCTAGCTAGTCATATCTTTGCCTTGGGTCATCGTCTTGATATGCATAAGCTCATGGTGCATCCCTTTCTTTAACTCCATCAACACATGATGGTCTTCATTTGACTTGATCAACTCCTCATGCATCAACTCATGATGTGTCTTCTTCTTTGATGGCCTCCAACACATGAAGCCATCCTTTTCTTGATAGCCTTCAACTCATAAAGCTATTTTCTTCACAATCTTGACTTGATGATCTTCAACACATGAAGTCATCCCAAGTCATCCTCGTTTGTGGAACCTAACCTATTCATCCAACTCATAGAAAATGTTAGTCTACAAAACAATTGTCATCAATTACCAAATTTCACCATTAACACATAATGGAGGGACTAGATTCGACAATCTTCCCTTTTTGGTAATTCATGACAATCTCAAAAAATAATGAGATATAAAAATTGATTTGCGAGTATACAACTTGTACACAACAAATGTATACTCTAAGATAAGCTTTAGATAAATCTTACTTATCCGGTTGTCATTTTTCATTCAACCATTAACACATAATGGAGAAGTTAGATGACATCCCGATTGCATATGAGTATATATGAACTACACAAGATATATATACTCAAGAATGTATTTTGAAGTAAAGATCCTAAATATGCATATTAAAAGAAGCATGGATCAGTACTTATGAAACTCCAAAACATCGAGAGAGAGAGAGAGAGCTCCCCCTAAATGTGTGCATATAAGTGTATATAATGAAGTCATATGCACATATTCATTTTGGACTAATCGAGGAGTTCAATCTATATTTTGGATGTAAGGAATGTATTAGTATATGAGAAAGTGATTTCGAATGTATACCTCTTGATTTCACCTTTCCATCCAAATGAGACTAAGCTGTAATATACTTGAACAATCATATTAGTCTCATATATACATTTGTCATTATCACCAAAACATTATAATGGTATTTTTTAATATCACCAAAATCTCATTATGGTATTTGTCATTAACATTATGGTATTTGTCATTAACACAAAAACCAACTTAATCGGAGCTTGATCTTTCAATCTTCCCCTTTTGGGGATTGATGACAAATCCATTTATGATAATAGCATTTAGGTGAAAATGACCAAACGATATAAAATTGAGTGCATAAGAGAAGGTGAAAGCAATATTCAACATTTATATTTTAAAATTTTAATTTCTCCTCATTTGGCATAATTCAATTAATTTCTCCCCAATAAATATATTTTAACATTTCTCCCCCGTTGGCATTATCACTGTCATTTTTACATTCTTTCTCCCCCATTGTCAATAAAGCTATTATCACAAATTTCTCCTCCATTTGGCATTAAGCACCAAAAAGAGACAATTATCACAAAATAGCATTGTTTATTATAAAAACAAGGGAAGAATACAAGTTAAGCCATTAAATGAGGCATTTATTATGAGGAGTTTGATAGCAATTAGGAGCATATTATTGATTCTTAAGAAATGAGTAGCTTGATGCCAATTAACTTAACTTAATATGGTCATAAAGAAATATGAAACTAAATGTAAATGACCAATTGATACCACTTAAAAATAACAAAAGATATTTGAAACACATTCAAATAATCTTACTCATGGGAGCTCCTTGAAGACTTTTGCAGTTTTCTTCTTTTGGTATTTAATACCACTTGATATAATGCTACTTGATATGATACCACTTGTATATAAAACCACTTGTAGCATTTGGATCATTTCCAGATTTTGCATTCCAAATGGCCTTCAAAAGCTTCCTGAAAAACTGACTTACAATGTCAAATAAATTTGAGAAAAATTGTTAGTATAGATTAATATCTGAGGATTAAAAGTCATAATTGCATCGACCTCAAATTTTGAGCACATTAAGAGATATGAAAAATATAAATATGCTCTAAACTACTTGTAAAACCTTTGAATCTAATATTTTAGCAAAACAAATGATTTTTCATTTTGAGCATAAAAACCAAAAAAGAATGAAACACATTCATTCACAAAAGATTCATAAAGCAATTTTGGTAAGAAGTTTTCCCATTAATAATATTTTACCCCTTTTGCTTTTAGTAAGCATAAAAGTATTATATATATTTTTCACACAGAAAAACTCCCTCTTACACAAAGATTTCCCTTGGCAAATTCTTTTTCCTTTGACACATAAAAGATTCTCCTCTTCTTGTTTTTTTCTCTTTTCTTGCCTCCTCCCTTTTTGTTTAGCTCTTTCTCTTCTAATGTCATTTAGCACAAAGAATTATTGATACCGCTTGAAAATCTCTTGTCCATAATTGGTACCACTTGTTAATCTTTTGTCCATACTTTGTGCTATTTAACCTTTTTGTGGTTCTTTGGTCTTTTCCGTAAAAGTACATACAACTTTGACCTTTATACGACTTAAGATGACATTAGAACTCACTTGTGAGAATATACCACTTGTAAACATGAGTGATGTCAAGTATAGTTAATTCCAATTGTAGAAAATTTGATACCACTTATGAAACATATCACTTTTTAGCTCAAAGGATATCAAGTATGATTAAATCCATTTTGTAGAGACTTGATACCACTTGTACTATATGAGAGCATATATGACACCAAGAGATTTATTCCATTTGAAAAACTTGATGCCTCTTGTATGATCAACTTGTATCTCATAAGATCAAATTTGGCACTTCATCTTCAATGATTTTCCCTTGATTTGATGAAGGAATACCACTTGTACAAAAAAGATGTCACTTGAAATAGCACTTGGAAGAGGAGTATGATATCATTTGAGGATACAATACTTGTAAAGGTGGATAGCACTTGAAAGAAGATGGTATCATAGGTGAAAGAGCTTGGTTAATAGAAAAAATTATCTCGGCAAGAGGAAGAAAGGATATTACTTATTTTCTAAATGAAAGAGATACCAAGTCAAAAGAGTAGATACCACTTGAAAAATAACATCACTTGAAAATTAATGATATCATATATGTGAAGAGCTTGGTTAAGAAAGATTTGCTTGCTAAGATGAAAAGGATGTCAATCCAAAAGACATCACTTGGAGGATTAAGGATACCACTTAATTTTCTCAACAAAGAGATACCACTTGAAGGAAATGGATGATATCACTTGAGAACATGGGAGTGAAGCACATGCCGATGTTAAGGTGACCAAAATTCTACCACTCTTTAGAGAGGATGCCATTTTAATGAAAAATGAATCAAAGTGAGAGCAAAATGGCATGTGGAGTCAAGAAATACTTGAGGGTAGCTAACAATGATAAAATGGATCATCTTGACTTTGAGGAGCAAGAGGAATGACTGAGGAAATTGGAAATCAAATTTTGAATCAAAACAGCCATCTTCAGAAAAATTCAGAATAACCGCCGGCAAAGCTGCGGAAGAACCGCTTAAATCCGGTCTAACCACCATCTATACTACGGTCTGACCGCTTCGGCCAGTCTGACCGCCAACTACATAGAACCGCTGGTAATTCTGATTTTTCTGGGAGCACGCCAAGAGTTGGATTTTCAGAGAAGAGGTTTGATATGATGTTGTATATTGCTCCAAAATATTTCACAAAGAAACAAAAACTACTTGTGGAGCATTTCCAACTATATGCCAAGATTAAAACTCTTTTCAATATAATTTTTAACAAATTAATCTTTCAATTTTCAAACACAAACTCATTTTCAATAAATTGTTTAAGATTGCGAAAAAGAGCATTTAGGGGTATATTAAGCATTCAATTATATGTATGAGTTGTAATTACCCTTGTAAGCCAATTATACATAAATAATTTGGGCTCAAATGGTAAAACTCACTTAAGTGCTAGATTGTGACCACTTAGGTCAACTCAATATTTTGGATGAATTTCAAACCCAAATAACTTTTCATTGGTTGGCTTTTTGAAAAACTTTTGAATACCAATAATGTTGGAAAGAGCCAACTCTAGGATTTCGGTATGGAACAAATTTTGAAATTCTTTTTAGAATTGATTGTTAGCCAATTTTTGAGTTTAAAGCCAAAACAAGATACTAAATTGATAGTTTTGGGTTGGAAACTCAATTTTACTTGAAATAAGTTTTTCTAAAGCCAAAACCTTTATAAAATCTTTGAAATGCATTTGTATACATTTTTCAACTAGTTTTCAAAGATTTACTAATAATTTCAAAAGTTTGACGTTTGGCTAAATGCCTTAATTTTGAAAAACAATACTAGCACTTAATTAGTACGGGCACACTTAGGGATGTGATATACATGAATATGATTTAACACTCACCCTTAATGTGCCACACACATCTTGCTCGTAATTTACAATAATGAAATTTTAGCACAAGAGCAAGAGAACCCCTTTTAAATGATTTTCATGAAGTGCAGCCTACACAAGGCTAGGGGCTAAATACTTTAATGTAGATACTTGTTACCGAGATGGCATTGGTTCATGGTGTGACAAGATCATCCTCAATCTTAGCTTTCATTTTGTCCATGGTGAAATTCACCTCTTCATGAATGAACCAAGCCTCCAATGCCTCTCCAAGTACCTCTTAAGTATTGTAGCGCATTTTGGAACCCAAAACTTGGTTGGGTCCATGAATATTAGTCACAATAGATTTGGGAACCCAAATGGCCCTAACATTAAATTTATGTGAACTAACATTTCTAGCAAACATATTGTCATTTCTATCTTTCCTAAGCAAATATTGTTCATTAAAAAGAGATGGCTTAGAAATGATACCCTTGGGACAATCCTTACTTACATATCCCTTTTCCTGGTAATCGTAGCATGTTTGGCAATTATTACCTCTTCTTATCTTCTTACCTTGCTAATTGCCAGTTTGCCTCTTCATTGATGGATTTTTCTTGTTTTCCACCTTGTTGAGGCACTTAGAGGCGAAGTGACCCATCTTGTTGCATCCAAAGCATTTGACTTTGTTGGATTGTTCTTCAAGTTGCTTTGGGATGCTTTTCACCTTTTTCTTGGAGATGAAACCAATACTTCTCTTGTCATTTGATTTTCTTTGTCTTCCTAATATTATGTCAAGAGAGGCCTTCCCTTTGTAGCTTTTCTCCAAGTCATTTTTTAATGTTGTGACTTGGGCGTTGAGCTCATTGTTTTCCTCTACAAGGTTAGTATTGCAATGCATAGAGGAAGTGGAAGCATCTAAATGTGAGCAACAAGGTAAATCTAGCAAATCATCATAAAATGTAGATACACTAACTTTGGATGAATTGCAATAATTAGGAACTACACATGGCATGTCATCTAATAAATTACATGTAATTCCTATATCCACATTTGATTTAGAATATTCCTTGAGAAGAAGAATTTCATGTTCTTCTTTTAACTTGTTATAATCATTTTGAAGGGAAACATGTTCATTCTTCAAAATTTTATATTTAGATTTTTCTTTCCCAAGGAATACATTTAATTCTTCTAGCATATCCATCAACTCATCATATGAAGGTACATCATCATCATTTTTATAATTTACCTTCTTGTTACCATTTGCCATAAAGCATCGAGTTGATGTGGAGGGAATGGTAGACTCTTCATCGTCGGAGCTAGAAGTTGAGTATTCTTCTCCCGACATCCACTCTTGTATGCAATCCTCATCGGATGAGGTGGATACTTCATATTTATCTTGAATTTTTGTCAACATATCATGAGCGCTCTCAAGATTGCATATTGTATTGAACACCTCTACACTCAAAACACTAAATAGAGCATTAGTAGCTTGAGTGTCGAGATGTAGGCATTTATCTTCCTCACTTGTTGGAGCAAGAGGTTCTAATGGAGGAGAAAAGTCCACATCTACAATCCGCCATATTTTTGGGCTCATGGCCTTAAAATAGTATATCATGCAGATTTTCCAATTATCATAATTTAAGCCATTAAATAGAGGAGGTTCATCTAGGTGCACTATACCACTAGTTGCCATCCTTTATACTCTCTAGGTGGTTAAGCCTAATAGATTAGAGATCAAGCTCTGATACCACTTGTAAGATCGAGGAGGCCGACTAGAGGGGGGGTGAATAGGCGGTCTAGAAATTCCCTTTAAATTAATATTAACAATTCAAGACCTTTTATTTGCCTAAACCAAGTATACAATGCGGAAGGTATACAAGCAATCAAATTAATTCTATATAAGTAAATTGCTTGAAAGTAAATTGAGCACAAGAAAGCAAACCACAAATGACACGATCTCTTTTTATCGTGGTGTTCGGAGACTTGCCAGTCTCCCCTAGTCCACGTTGAGATAAGCTCGAACTAATCGGATCGGCTCCATAAATTAAGCATTCCACCTCAATTCCATTAGTGGTAGCTCTTTCCCGCTCCGGGTTGGTGAGCTCCAACCTTCACAACTTTGCCAGGTCTTCTTACAACCTTCTTTGAGAAGATTACTACGCACGACGCCTCCAATGTCGTCTAGGAGTTGGCAAACTTCAAGAGTAACAAGCCAAGTCCCTTACTTGACTCTCACCACGTGCAACACATGCACAACCTCACTTGGACACAAAGTCCACCTCTAGATGCAACACATGCACTTTAGAACCTCTCTCCATTCTCACAAGGTGCAACACATGCACAATTGAGTGGAGAGCCTCACTCTAGCTTAAGAACACAGGAATAGGTCAAGCAACAATATCTCCAACTGGCTACAAGGGGGTATTTATACCCCACACCAAACAACTAGCCATTGGAGCCAAATCTTGAAAAATCAGGACGGGCCGAAGTACCATCGGCCAAGGGCCGGTACTTCCGACACAGTAACGGCTATGTTAGAGCTTCTAAATTAGCCGTTACATAGTCGGTGCGGAACTACTGACGGTCAAAACCTGGTACTTCCGCTCTTTAGTAGTATCGCAAAGTCGACGCGGTACTTCCGCTCGAGCCGAGCCCAGAAGTTGGCGCTTTCTGGAAAAAAGGTTCCGCAGGAGGATCCGAATCTTCCGATGTCTGGTAGTACCACACAACACATGTCGGTACATCCGCTCCCTGGTAGTACCGCTCACACAGAGCCGGTACTTCCGCAGGCCAGACCAGCCACTCACACAAAGCTGATCAGACCACTCACATCCTGTGGTACCGCGCAACTCATGTCGGTCCTTCCAATGTCCGGTAGTATCGCTCACACAGAGCCGGTACTTCTGACCTCCGGTAGTACCGCTACGCACACAGCGGTAGTTCCAATTTTTCTGAGAAGTGTAGATATCTCAACAGCTTTTGCAAAACACATTTGCAAACTATGATATTGTGCACACAAGGCTCAAGCATGATTTCCAACAACTTGCAAAACACATTTGCAAACTATGATATTGTGCACAAAAGGCTCAAGCATGATTTCCAACAAGTTACAAAACACATTTGCACAGTTTTGAAATCATGACACAAGGAATATATATGAGCTTCAATCATTTGCAAAACATATTTGCAAATATAAGCCTCATATCCCAAAGAATGAAAACATGGACTTAAAGCACTTGCAAAACACATTTGCATGCATAGTCCCATGTTACTAGAATTCAACACATGAGCTTCAATTATTTGCAAAACACATTCGCAAATGCAAGCTTCATGTTAAGAGAGCTAGAGCAAGTGAGGTTTGAGCTATCAACACATGGTGAGACTCAAACTACTAGACATGACCCCTCTTAATAGTACGGCAACCTATACTAGCAATCCGGTTTTCCAACCAAATACCAAGACCGGTAAAAGACTAGGAACACATCCTTAGCCCTAGCTAGTCATATCTTTGCCTTGGGTCATCGTCTTGATATGCATAAGCTCATGGTGCATCCCTTTCTTTAACTCCATCAACACATGATGGTCTTCATTTGACTTGATCAACTCCTCATGCATCAACTCATGATGTGTCTTCTTCTTTGATGGCCTCCAACACATGAAGCCATCCTTTTCTTGATAGCCTTCAACTCATAAAGCTATTTTCTTCACAATCTTGACTTGATGATCTTCAACACATGAAGTCATCCCAAGTCATCCTCGTTTGTGGAACCTAACCTATTCATCCAACTCATAGAAAATGTTAGTCTACAAAACAATTGTCATCAATTACCAAATTTCACCATTAACACATAATGGAGGGACTAGATTCGACAATCTTCCGTTTTTGGTAATTCATGACAATCTCAAAAAATAATGAGATATAAAAATTGATTTGGGAGTATACAACTTGTACACAACAAATGTATACTCTAAGATAAGCTTTAGATAAATCTTACTTATCCGGTTGTCATTTTTCATTCAACCATTAACACATAATGGAGAAGTTAGATGACAACCCGATTGCACATGAGTATATATGAACTACACAAGATATATATACTCAAGAATGTATTTCGAAGTAAAGATCCTAAATATGCATATTAAAAGAATCATGGATCAATACTTATGAAACTCCAAAACATAGAGAGAGAGAGAGCTCCCCTAAATGTGTGCATACAAGTGTATATAATGAAGTCATATGCACATATTCATTTTGGACTAATCGAGGAGTTCAATCTATATTTTGGATGTAAGGAATGTATTAGTATATGAGAAAGTTATTTCGAATGTATACCTCTTGATTTCACCTTTCCATCCAAATGAGACTAAGCTGTAATATACTTGAGCAATCATATTAGTCTCGTATATACATTTGTCATTATCACCAAAACATTATAATGGTATTTTTTAATATCACCAAAATCTCATTATGGTATTTGTCATTAACATTATGGTATTTGTCATTAACACAAAAACCAACTAAATCGGAGCTTGATCTTTCAGCACCTGAAAATAATGCCTCAATTTCCTCAAAGACATGAGGAGGGCATATAAAAGTTTTTGAATTTGAGGGTAGCGCTCTTTAGGCCCGTGTAAATCTTCGCTTACCTAGTAAACCGGTCAGTGCATATTTTTGCGCTCTGCGACCAGTACTGCACTTACTGCCTGTGGCATGGCAGCTAGATATATTAAGAGCAGTTCTTCTAGTTTTTGGAGAAACTAGAATGGGAGCAATCGTAAGATATCTATTGATGTTCTCGAAGGCATCGTTAGCCTCGTTCGATTACTCGAATCCCTCATACATTTTTAGAAGTTTAAAGAAAGAAATCTTTTTTCACCTGGTCATGCAATGAAATGACTTAAAGCTACCATGCAACCAGTGAGTTTTTGGACCACTTTCTTTATGGTCAGAGGGCGCATTTGCTCAATGGCCATTATCTTTTCAGGATTTTTTTCGATACCTTTTGTAGAAATAAGGAATCTGAGCAACTTTCCTGAAGAAACTCCAAACATGCACTTCTCATGATTGAGTTTCCAACAATGCTTTCTGAGGTTGTAAAACATTTTTTGCAAGTCTAAAATGTGATTATGTTGTTTGATGCTTTTATGATAAGGTCATCAACATATACTTCCAAATTTTGGCCTAGTTGAAGTGAAAAAGTAAATTACATCAAACATTGAAAATAGGACCAACCTTTTTTAGTTCAAATGGCAATTTGATGTAGCAAAATATCCCAAATGACATAATAAATATAGTCTTCTCTTCATCTTTTGAACACATACTAATCTGATGATAACCAGAGTATGCATATAGAAAACTTAATTCTTCACAACCAGTAGTCAACTAATTGATCAATACGAGGAAGAGGGAAATCATCTTTTGGATAAGCTTTATTAAGATTAGTATAGTCTATACACATACGCCACCTACCATTAAATTTCCTAACCATTACAGGGTTGGTCAACCACTCTAAGTGACTTCTCTTATAAAGCTTGCTTTCAGTAGTTTGTCCAATTCTAACCTAATAGCTTCCCGTTGGTCAAGTGTAAATCTCCGTAATTTTTATTTTATGGGCTTTTTATTAGGCCGCAGAGCTAGGCTGTGCTCGATCACCTCCCTGGGGACCCTGAACATATCGAATGGTTGCCATGTGAATACATTTACGTTTACCTAGAGGAAGGTGATGTACGAGTCTTCCTATGCAGGGACAGAAGTAACCCTGATGCGAACAGTCTTCAAAGGCTCTTCTGGATTCAGAAGGACTTCCTTGACTTGCTCGTTCAGCTTCAGCACAGCTTTAGGCTTCGAGTGCTTGGTCGAAGGCTGTGTCTTGCTTGCTTCTCGAGTTGGTAAGTGGCTGACCATCTCAAGAGACTTGCGGTTGCATGTAAGTGCCATCTTTTTATCATAGCATACTATGATTACTCCTTTGGGACCTAGCATCTTAATATGCATAGTGAGCAACAATCAAGAAATATGCCAGAGTTGGTCATTCGAGTATGACGTTATACGCCGTGTCGAAATCAATCACATAAAAAGAGATTTTCTCCGTTCTGAAGTTGCCTGGAGAACCAAACGTAACTGACAGAGAAACTTGGCCAATTAGCCTTGCCAAAGATCTTGGTATGATCCCATGGAATGAGTATCATGCAGGCTTTATTCTGATATGAGAGACTTGTATCTCATCCAGAGCATTCACAAAAAATATTTAAAGAACTACCTCCATCAATCAACACTATATTTACTCAACAATTATTGATGGTGGGCTCGACCACGATCAGAAACTGACTTGGTCGAGTCGAAAGAATCAGACAGTCACTCTTCCCGAAGGAGATAGTGACTTCCAACCACTTATGAAGATTATTGACAAGGGGAGGGTCAATAGAGTTTACCTCATGTTTGACTGCTTTATACTGTTATTTTGACTCATATGCTGAAGATCCTCCATAAATATGCTCGATGGTATGCTTTGGATCCTAAAATGACATCTCCTCATCCTCATTCGAGTGCTTTTGACCACTCGTTTGTCCCACCTTGTCGAGTGTGGGAAGTGGTCCTTTGCCGAAGTAGCAGTCCTCAAGTTTCTGTTGAAAAACTTGGCAGTTGTGAAGGTCGTGCCCTTCCTTTTTTATGGAAAGGACACCACCTTAGCTTGTTATCCTTCTGATCGGGGATTTTACCCTTGCCCCGATCGAAGTACTACCTGGGATTTTTTGTTTCCTTATCGCCTACGGCAAAGACTTCCTTGGAACATCCGACATTAGACTTCTTCTTCTTAACCTTTTCCATCCTCTTACTACCTTCGTCTTCCTCTCTGGAATTTCGATTGGCCTAAATGATGGTTTTGCTCCATTCGACTGCTTTAGTAGTGGTCGCATAACAATCAGTCATCTCGAAGAGCTCGGCTTATTTGTATGTATTTAATGAACCTTAAATAGCCATTGAACAGTAGGTATAGTAGTACCGACCACTACATGGCGGTAGTACCGTATTTCCTTATTTTTAGGAATTTTGACACCAACGGCCATCTTGGTGGGTGGAGGCTATAAATACCTCCCCACCAGTAGCAAGGGATATTTCTTGAACCTAATTGAATACTCTTGACCCCTTGTTTCACTCTATTCTACTCATTTGCTCCATTTTTACATAAGAAATATATTCCAATCGAATTTTCTTTGTCCTCCTTATAAGAGAAGGGGTAACGTAAGAAAAATTTTCAGAGTCATAGTAGAAACCTACCTCCGTGGGGGACTTCACTCCTAGAAGCCTGCATGGTCATCAGAGCAATTGTAAGAGTGGTCAAAGCAGCGCTTAGAGGGACATCAAAGTAGTAGTCGATGGAGCAAGATTTGATCCCAAAGCCCCATATGACTTCCTCATGCTTCACACCTCTTAGGGCTTGGAGGAGCATCTCCCGAGCTCTCGGACAGCTTGCCACTCTCTGACCCAACCATCTGCACATCATAAGAGCATTGCAACACACCAATCAGAAAATATACAATCTATGAAAGGGGTTATCATTTCTACCTTAAGTCTTTCAATCCTCTCTTCTTGAGAGGTAACAGCCAGGATCGAGGGCACCTCTATCTTCTGGCAAGGCCCCCCTGCATAGATCATCTTGATCTTCTCCCTCACATCAGCAGGAGATAGGGCTATGGAATCAGGGGAAACCTTAAGGTCAAAAAATTCAATCAAAATGAAAAAAAAAACTTGAACTGGCTGGAATTTTTTGAGACTTACTTTTCGGAGAATCCTTAGTTGAGTTAGCTGCGCCTGTATACCAGAGCATGGTATGGCCAAGTGACTTCAGAGAATTTATCTGGCGCTTGGAGAAATCTTTCACCACATGCCATGAAGTAAGACCTCTCTCCTTAAGGTGGGCGTTGGCATCGATCCATCACCCTACCTTTTCTCCTTTTTTAAGGAGGACCTCTACCTTGGATTTGGATGTTTACAACCCGATCGATGAAGGAAAGACTGTCGTTCTTGCTAAGTGTCATGTAGAAACATAAGTTCTTCCATGACAACCATGAGGACTTGGAATACATTGGAATGTATTCTTTGGCCTTCCCGTCATGAATACGCAAAGCACAACCTCCTGGTGACACTACAGATTCCCCCGACTTTGTCATCCTGTAGAAATATCCGAGGAGCGCCAAGTTCAGTGGAATCCCCAAATATGTTTCGCAGAGGTAGACGAAAATGCTCATATTATTTGGGGCCGAAGTATACCAACTCGAATCCATAGTACTCCAAGACTGCAGTGAGGAACAGGTGTGCTGGCAATCAAAATCCACACTCGATGTACACCCAGAAGATCAAAATCTCGCCTTCATTCCTGCGTGGAAATTTCTCTCCGACCGCTAACCTCCACGGGACCAGAACCTTGTCAGGAAGAATCCCTTCCTTTTCCATAGCCTTAAGCTTCTTTGATCTGAACTCCGAAGCTGGCCAATTGGTGATTTGATTTGACATTTTGGCTAGGTGGTGAAAAATCGAAAGGGGATAGAAAGGATTCAATGTTACGGGCGAAGAGCACTAGGGTGGAGAAAAGAAGAAGATGAAAGGTTTCTTTAAAAGCATGAAACCCCAAGGCGGCACGCTTAGGGTTTTATAAGGGTTTCTCTCCAACTACAAACATGAGTTACCTAATTTGAAGACTAATGGGCACAAAACTTTCAGTTTGCCAATTAGTTTCTCAGCTTTAAAGTGAATGAGAACTGCTTCTTTACTCTTGCTGATTAAAGGAGTAGTTTCCTCAATTAAAATTCAATTAGAAGAAATTCAGATTATAAATCCACTTAAAGTTGGGGGCTAGCTAATGAGGATTGAATAAATCCCTAAATATAGCTTTAATATTTAATTAAGGCCAAGGGACCCTTGTGGTCGTATACCTCTAGAGGTTGCTTTCCGAGCACCCTGGTTGAAGAAATATTATGCATGTTACCTAACTAGATGACTGCTCAGAGATTCTGTAAACTGGTACCTAGACCCGATTCTAGGATATTCCTTCTGTGCAGTGGATAAAACACATGCCTTATCCACTCCAAACAGGACGATGTTTTAGCCATGAGTCTCTGACAAACAATTGTCATGCAGTTATTTCCCACGATTGTCTCCCATTGATAATAACCGACGATCAGGCGTCCTCTGTCTTTGACAATAACTACCTCCTCGATCGGACGCATTGGTTCCAAAAGGCATCTTCCTTGACAGATAATTGGCGTCTCTTCACTGGTATTTAAGGTTGGACAAGAGAAGACAGAACAATTCAATTTACAATAGAAGACAATTCGGATGTAGTAATTAGACAATACAATTGACATCTCATTCATTGTAATTAGAGCTAGTTTCACGTATTATTAAAGGCACCTTGTAACTAGTTTATAGCAATAAAGAGCATCCATGTTCTCTCCCAAGGATTATAACCATATTTCTCATATTATTTCGTAAGATCAACGACTCGATCGTCGACATGTACACCCTAGGGAATGAAATGTACCACAATGCCCCTCACTTAGTCATGGGGTGGGTGGGGCAAAATGGGAACTGCCTCCTATTTTCCTCTATATATGTGGTCTCATGGGCACTTGTAAGGGGGTGTTCCCTCTTCTCTCATCCATTCCACAGCAATATACTCCTCTCACCCTTAGTCCTCAAGACAAAGGGTACTTTGTACCCACTATTTAGTCTTGATGCTACAACAATGCAAAATGCAGACAAAAGCCATTTACATTCATAACGCAATCGGGTACAAGCAGAGTACCATGTTGTTGATTTCGTTAGAGGAAGAGGAACGAACTTCAGGTGGAAGGGCACCACAATGACAAGCTCACCATGACAAAATATAGCTGTTGTGTTGTTAGAGCATCAATATTGAAAGAGTTATGCTTTGTTAGCATCATTTTATCATGGAGTATCTCTTGCTATGTGTTGCTTCTCAGCTACTTGCCTCCTCTGGGCTTGATCTTTTGGGCTGCAATTTATGGATGTGGCTTATGATTTTTTAGCTATTTGTGATAGAGAGTACAGGGTAAGAAAAAATCACATGTGGTTTTGGCCGATATAAATGGAGTCGCTATAGTGGGTACTATAATTAATATATAGATCCCGCCTTAAAAAGATATTCTATTTAAAAATAATTATTGTAGAAAAGCTGAAAAACATTTTTTTAGAAGCCGAGAAGAAGAGGCCCTTTGTTCAGCCATAGGATGAGGAGCAATGGGGGGCTTCACAACGTGGTACCTAAGTCTTTTTCTTTTAACGCAACTCTTTTCTTTAACGCAACATGGGAGAATTCAGTTACATTCTATTCTATTTCATAAAGATAGTAGAAAAAAATAAGAGCACCGTCCAAGATGGGGAATATCCCGTGCTACCTTTTATATGGTGCTACCTACATATAAAAGTTTACAAAAATTCCAAAAAACTTGACATGTAGGGCAGGACATATTCTACTTCCTTGTAAAATTTCAAGATTAAACTATTTAAGAGATATGAAGAATATAAATTATGCATGAATAGTGATTTTTCACCGTTCATCACTATTCATTTTTGCGGTTTGTCAATTTTATATCTGCCAAATGCAATTGAGTTTGACCTTGAAATTTTACATGGCTATAGACTGTCCTCCCTTACATCTCCAACATTTTTTTTGGAAATTTTTGAAAACTTTTACACATGAGTAATACGAAGACAACACCATAAGAGGGGTAATACAAGATATTCGCTCTATCCGTCCGAAGATAAGCGAAAAAGAAATCGATAGGAATGACAAGAGAATATTGGGCCTGTTCCTTTTGGCTTTTAAGCGGCTTTTGGCTTTTATCAGCAATCACTATTTATTAGACTAATAAGTCGCAGCTAAAAGCTATAATCCGTAGCATAAAAGAACAAGCCCAACATATCATGTACTTCCCACCATTAGGCACTTCCCTACACCTCTTCAAAAACGATGTAATATAGTTATGAAAAATTCCGAAAACATCGATAGCATTGACACAAAATTAACCTATCATGTCATAAATTTCAAATGTAAATTCAATCTAGACATTGAGAAAACAAAAGGAACAAATCTTGTTGAAAAAGAAATAGGAAAATAAAAAGGGAAAAGATAAAGATAAAAACCATTATCCACTGAGATTTGTCGTTTTTGTTTCTTCTAATGTAAGTCACATAATCACATTTGTAGTTGAACTTTTGTAGAATAATTAACTATATCATAACCTATCTATCCAAATTTTATTCAGAATTTTTTATGACTGTTTGCATCATATTTTGATTAAGGAAAGTACCACTTAGCAAGAGAGCACATCAATTACCTAAATCCAAACTAACTAATCACTAAATTAATTTTTCAAAAACTACTCACTAAATTAAACACAAGCTACACTAATATTGTCAACCGAGGCGATAAATCACCCAAAGAACCAAAGCAGGAAAGAATCAAACTATCAAAGAATGGCCGACACATTTTTAAAAAGGCAAATTGCAATGCAAGTAGCACGAATCTTCTCAAAATAGTGTTTATGTTAGACCATGTGATTAGGTCTAGAATATTTTGGTGATGAATAATTGACAATGGTTAATTTGTGATGGTGAATAATTGATAATTTTGTTTAGCATTGTTATGTGAGTTGTGTCGCGTGTGTGCGGATTGATGTTGGTCAAATTTGGACAAATTTGTGTTGGAAGAATGTTCTTTGGTCTTTGCATGTGCAGGTTGGGTGTGAAGACGGTCATGGTCGGTGACGAGGAAGATCGGGACTAGGAGGGGAAATCTGAGGTCCAGGCGGTCGAGGATGTCACGAGATGGTCGGGCTCACACTGGAGCACATGGAGATCAAAAGTGGATGATGCATGGAGAAGCTACGGGAGGTGTGGTGTTGTAGGCTTCGACATGTGATGAGTTGGAATTTTGGAAAACCCGTGTTAGGAAGGGTTTTGGGTCCCTTTGCTGTTGGAATCAGATTAGAACTCGTGGGCTTAGGCTCAGCCCATGTTGTGGGCCCTAGATTATAAATAGATACGGGGTTGGAGGCTAATCCTGTAGCTTTTGGAGATGCTATTTTCGTGCTAGGGTTTAGAGGTGCCAGGAGGGCACTTTGTAGCCACCATGATTCAGAAATAAAGTTTAGATTTAATACAAGAAAAAAATTCCGACGGTGTGTTTCGCTTTGCATCTTCTTGAGGTCAACGTTGGCGTCGTCTCGGAACCCGCAGGCGAAAAATAGCAGCTCCAGCGTCGTCAGGTCGCATGCAAGAATTGGCGCTTGCTCGGCCAGCAAGCTTCGTCACGTGGCTCACACGACGAAATCACAGTGCATCGTTCTGAATAGCAGTGATAGCCCCGCTCGTTTCGGCTTGAGTTTCTAATTTCTGATTTATTTTACACTATTCATAAATTTCATCTTTTTCTATGCTTTTGTCTTTTTGTGAGCTTTTTTTACCAGTTCTTTTTTCTCATATTTGTTTGTATTATACGTGATGGGCTAAAATATTTTTTCTATTTTTAATTTTTTTAAATTTAATTATGCTAAATAAGCCTCCGTCAGCTACAGTGTTTTTTCAGTCAGCTACAATACTTTTCAACTAAAAGCCACTTAAAAAAGCTCTTTTGAGCAGACCTGGCTTTCGTGCGCACCATCAAAAAATTGATAGCAAAGATTTAATTTTTTATTGATCTATAACCAGTAGTACAGAAAAATCAACGCCCTATCTTGTGCTCAGCATTTACACAGGAGACCAAAAGCGATTTTTTATCCATCAGAGTAACGCAAAGTCCAGAAATAAATCAAGTGTCTCTATCCATCAGAGTATGCACGTTTCATGCGTCACCTAAATTGACATGTGCTGTGACTTTTGTGCATTGAAGAGAAAAAAAAGTAATTAGTGCAAGGTAATTAAGGTAAAGTTAATTAGATCTTATTTTTCTTTTGTTTTTGTTCTTTCTCTTTTTCAAATTAAATGATCAGAAAATAGTAGGTTTGAGAAAAAGTTTTCGCTGTGCATTGCAATCATTCACCCTCTCTGATTGACATCGACGATCCTACAGTTTAAAAGGCCACTAAGTTACCAGGCAGGTACCAATAGCAAAAGTCCATGTGTACACATCACGGGTCCTCTGGATTGGCAAGATTGTATGAACCATCGCTGGGGCAAGCACAGCAGTGCTTCGGTAGGGGTGGATATGAAGTGTCTCGGCTCGGCTTGGTAAAGTTTGTTAGGGAAGTGGTTTGGTTCCGTTCGTTAAATTAATGAGCTAAAAGGATAGCTCGCTCAGCTCGGTAGAAAGCTTGAGCTCGGTTTGTTGGACTCGTTAACAGATAAATGATAGAATCAGAGTCACAAGACTTGTAGAACTCACAAATTCACAGGGAGCCCATGAAACAACTTGAAAGGGGAAATAACATTAGAGAAAAATGTATCGCTCACAATCAGACAAATGGGAAGGCAATATTCCCATTATAGGTTTCTTAGAAATGCAACTGTGCATAAATTGCAAGACAAATTACTACTATTTTATTTCTTTGCTACTGGCATAAGAAGTAAGTTGACTTCTAACGGCAGACATGAGGCTACTGCCAAACTAAGATCTGCATAAGTGACCCCTACAATCTACTGAGATACAAAGGCAATGGTAAATGTGAAGAAGCATCAAAAGCAGAAACATGGTTCCTACCAAAATTAGCTACTGCCATACTAAAACGCAGTAAGTGATCCCTTCAGCATCTTGAATCAGTCGCTGAATCAGTAGTGGCGTATTGAATCAGTAGTGCGACCATGTCAAAATAAAAATAGCACTTTGCTCTTTCCGTGCGCGCGCGGTCAGCTCTTTTTGCTACTGCACGCCCTGAAACGCAGCTGGATGCGCCGATCCACTCTCGCACTACTGCAGAATTCCTGCCACCACACACAAATTGATCCCTCGATCCGATTCTAATCCACAAGAGAGAGGAGACTAGATTGCAAGGGAGGGAGATGGGAGGAGTCGGGGAGAAGATCCTGGTGAGCGCCTTGAGGGGGGTGATGAGCCCCCTCCTCGGCAAGCTCGCCAATCTGATCGAGAAGGAGTATGCCAAGCTCAAAGGCGCGAAGGAGAATATGGGGCTCCTCGCCAAGGAGCTCATCGCTATCAACGTTGCGCTGGAGAAGTACGCGACGATGGAGAAACCGGATGGGCATGTGAAGGCCTGGATGAAGGAGGTGCGTGAGCTGGCCTACGACATTGAAGATTGCATAGATCTTTTCATCTACCGTGTCGACCATGAACCGGCTGATAAGGTCACCGGCATCAAGAAGTTCCTCGGCAAGAGCATCCACAAGCTCGAGAAACTTCACTATCGCCATAAGTTCGCCGATCAAATCCAAGATTTGAAGGCCCTTGCCGACGAAATATATGTGCGGTACACAAAATACAAGCTTGATGGGTGCTGTTCTAGCACGATGCATACTGAGATTGATCCTCGCCTACCAGCACTCTATGTGGAGGTGGAAAAACTTGTGGGGATTGAGGGCCCAAGCAATGAATTCATCAATCGGTTCATTGATAAGGAGAATGGACCAATGAAGCAGCGTAGGGTTGTTTCCATTGTTGGGTCTGGAGGTTCAGGCAAGACTACTCTTGCTAATCAGGTCTACCAGAAAACTAAGGGTAGATTCTTTTGCACTGCTTTTGTGTCCGTATCGCAGAAACCTAACATGAATAGCCTTCTGAAGGATCTGATCTCGCAAATTGAGCGCAGCAGTGGAAGTTCAGATAGAGATCAACCAAAACCAGTGGATTTTGATCGACAAGTCACCGAACCGAGCAGACATAGAGATTTAGATAAAGATCTACTAACAAGACCAAATGGTGTCCAAGAACTCATCGAAAGGCTAAGAGAATGTCTGGAACACAAAAAGTAAGTTACTCACCTTTGTATTGCTGTCCATTTCTATCTCCATAATATTTTATGAAGTGTCAGTTGTGGTCATTCTTCTGAAATTTATTAACTAATAATCAGGTATTTATAATTATTGATGTGTTAGGAGTATGCCTCAAATCTTATTTGAACAAGGAGAGGACTAGCACCTAGACGTTGACGCTCTGCTGGCTCTGGTGCAACAGCTCACAGCAACGTCTGCAACATATTTAATTAACAGAGACAACAAAAAGGGGCACGATCCAAAGAAAAATAAAAAATCTTAACCTCTAAGCAAAATTCAACAAAACTTAGAGATCTGCGATCTTACTATGTTTCCAAACTTGTTCAGAAATCCCAAGACAAACAAATCAATCATTATCAACGTTGCAAAATTCAAATATAGTACTGGCAACATTCTGCATCCCGAAAGAACTTTCATCTCCAGCCTAATTATCAACTCCTCTTCTTCCTCACACCCCCATATCCACGTTAGATTCCATGATGTGATCCTGCTGGAGCATCTCCAATTCAATTCAAGATCCCGATCCTGACAACCTTGCATTGCAGAGAGTCAAATTTTCAGTACTTTCTGATTATTTAGGTAGCTGATAAAAAAAGATAGCCAAATTCTAGCACAACATAAGCTGGTCAATGCTGAAATTGTGCTCGAGAGGGAGTTTGACACCACTGATAAGGTGTGGGTATGCGATGCGAAGAAAATAGCTTGGTTTTTCGAAACTCCCCAACTGGGGTGGTGGGTGGGTATGGGAAAGGGGTTGCAATTGTATGTGCTTTTATGCATTCGATAGTGAGTTAAATATTCCAATGAATTGATATTATGTAATGTATTTGATATTTTTCACAAGTATGAAATCTGAGTAAATTCTAGTTTATCTTTGTTTTTATAAAATTGAAACCAGGGAGAACTTAAATAGTTCAACCAGATAACGGTCACCATGATGAGGAAACTTGATAATCTGTAAAAATACTTGTAGCATGTCCATGTGTATGGAAATATGAACTTTATAGTTGAATACTTCTCTTAGCATATTATTAGGGCTTTATTGATGCATGCTTCTTCACAAACTTAAATAACAGGTACCTTATTGTGATTGATGACATTTGGAGCAGGTCAGCATGGGAAACCATACAATGTGCTCTTCCTGAAAACATCCATGCAAGTAGAATAATTACGACAACACGCATCAACAATGTAGCTAAATTTTGTTGTGCTTCAGATGAAGCCTTTGTTTATGAAATGAAACCTCTTAGCAGAAGTGACGCAGAAAATTTATTCCTGACAAGGACTTTTGGTGTTGATGATAAATGCCCTGGACAGCTGAAGGGAATTATGGATGAGATACTGCATAAATGCGATGGTTTTCCGTTAGCCATAGTTACGATATCTAGCTTGTTGGCTAACAAACCAAGAAGAAGAGAAGAGTGGGAGAGAATGCGAAACTCTATTGGTTCTGTACGTGGAAAAGATAAAGATCTGGAAGTAATAGATAAAATATTATCTCTGAGTTACAGCGATCTGCCTCATTGTTTAAAGACTTGCGTGTTGTATCTTAGTATTTTTCCAGAAGACTACAACATTGAGAAAGATAGCATAGTATGGAGATGGATAGCTGAAGGGTTTATTACTTCCAAACAAGGCTACACTTTGGAGGAAGTAGGAGAGAGTTACTTCAACGAGCTCATAAACAGGAGTTTGATTCATCCAATAGATATGGGGTATGACGGTAAAGCAAGTGTATGTAGAGTACATGATATAGTGCTCAACTTCATCCTTTCCCTGTCAGTTGAAGAAAATTTCATATCTGTGTTGGATGATTGTGACCTCTCATGTCCACATGAAAAGATTCGCAGGCTCTCCTTTCGGAACAAGAATGAACATGCAGGAACAACATCACAGGGAACCATGAATTTGTCTCATCTCCCTCATCTCCGGTCACTGCATCTCTTCCGGGTTGTCAGGTGGATGCCCCCTCTTTTGGACCTACCGGTTCTTCGTGTATTAGATCTAGAGGGCTGTGATGCTTTGAAGAACGATCATCTGGAGAACATTGGAGGTTTATTTCATTTGAGATATTTGGGGCTCCGGAATACACAAATTAGCCAGCTCCCGGTCCAAATTGGGAAGCTAGAGTTTTTGCAGTCTCTCGATGTGAGAGAAACAAGGATAACAGAGTTACCGGAAGCTATAATTCATCTCAAACGATTGATGCGTCTGGTAGGCAGTGAACTCATATTACCAGATGGGTTTGGCAACATGGAAGCCATACAGGAGCTACATAACCTTGATGTCTGCTCTAGCTCTATAAATTTTGCGCAAGATCTACAAAAGTTGAGAGGGCTGAAGGTGCTTGGAGTAATTTTGTCGGAGCATGAAAACAAAATTAGGAAGGAAGCCTTGCTCACGTCCCTCTGTAAACTTGGGGAGTACAACCTTCGATCTCTGTGTGTTAACTTTGATATCTCTGGGGATTCATGGGGCCGTTCTCCACGTCTTCTCCAGAAGTTTAAGTTGGATTCATGGTGCCCTTCTCCACGTCTTCTCCAGAAGTTTAAGTTAGGTGACTATACCTGCAGCAGGCTTCCAAAGTGGATTAACCGCACGCTCTGTGATCTGACCTACTTAGATATCCGTGTGGACCAAATGGAAGAGGATGATCTAAATGTGCTTAAAGACTTACCTGCACTCGTTGTCCTCCTCCTATCCATAGAAAGCACTCCCGATGTTGCTGATGCACTCAGCAGGATCAGCCACGGTGGATTCCGATGTTTGACACAGCTCCACTACAATGATGTATATGGACCTGGTTTGCTATTTGAAGAAGGGGCTATGCCGAAGCTCAGAAAGCTTCGACTTGGATTCAGACCATATAAAGCAGAGGCTGCGTTCGGTGGTTTTGGTTTTGGCATTCGGCACCTCCCCTCTCTCAAGCACATTGAAATGGTGTTTAATTATGCCTTCCAATTTGAATTTACTGACGAATTCAAGGCTGTGGAGACTGCCATCAAGAGCGAAGCCAAGCTGCTCCCTGTCCATCCCGAGGTTGACATCACAACTAACTGCTTGGAGGAGCCCCCATTATTACCGGAGGATGATTTTGTGCTATATTGAGGCAAACTTGTTAGCATCGCAAAGAATTTTCGGAGAGGGAGTGTTTGCCTTAAAAATACCATCTTGAGGTAGAAGATGCGTGACTCAGTTACTTAAGGATTCTGTTGTGACAGTTGCGGATCCAGAAACGACAAGTTAGACATGGTATGACTTTCATTGGTTGCATTAGTAGCAGATTCTTTCAAAACTATTAGAAACAAACTGTACGAAGTAATTCAAATTCTCTAGTAATTTGAACCGATAATGGAATACGTAGATAATGAGAAAAAAGATATCTGATCATCAATCTCCTATGCGTGCGCAGGGAAGGAGGATGTCATGGACTCATGGTCATCGCAGAAAGAAAAAAAGGGTCTCAGGGAACGACCAAGACGCCAAACAGGAGTAACAACCACACCGGGGTAAAGGGCCTAAAGGCTCGGTTCTACTAGTTTTTTTTTAATGGTTAACTTTTGTTTTACTGACAGGAGAACACCATTGCAGCCTTCCACAAAATGGACGGAGCTTGGAGGATTTGCTGTATCAGTAGGTCAATCGGCTGATGGATAGTTTTGAGATTGTAGGAAGGGCTCGAACGGGATCGTTATGGCCACCTGGCGGCGCGTATGTATGGAATACAAGTAATGCTCGTATCTTCAGCCGGATGGTGAGAAATTAACCAATGATAACTATATCATTACCTGCCTGCTGAAGTTGTTCACTTTGGCGTTCTTGCTGCCATTACATTGCCTATGTGTTTGATTGGTGGTACCAAGTGGTACATGTATATAGGGGTGTAAATGATACAGGTTATTCCTGACTGATCCGGTATCGAATCCGGTCAATACTAAATGCGGAAAGGTAATTTAGTATTCGGTACCAAATCCTGTTTTATCTGATAGTTGTTGCCGAAAACAGTAGCGAAAATAAAAGAGCTAAGATCCGATCGAATAGCGTCAGTAAATAGTAAACCAGGTACTATCCAACCAAATATTCAATAAGTAAGTGAGTACCCTAACCAGTCCAGCCCACAACCATCATTGACACCAACCGGCCTAGATTTTACCCAAGTCTTAACATAATTCTAGAGTCCAATCACTCTAGCTAGTTGCCACTAATTCTCCTTGTTTATGTTAAACTTGTGTATGAATTTATTAGTTTTTGATCTAATGTATAAATTTATTGGTTTTCAAACTTGTGTATGAATTTATCGCTTATGTTGAACTTGTGTTGGTTGTCGTACTTAAGAAATCTAGATGAATTTATTGCTAGTTGAAGATTTGAAGTGATGATGGTATGGTTCAGTGTATATTTCTTTATGTATGCATATACTATCCACCTATATTATCCGTTTTCGATCCGAAACCATTATGTATCTATCCCAATGGTATCATATTCGAAACTTCGAATACGTATTCGGCCTTACCATATCCGATTCTAAATCCGGAGAAAAAAACATGGGTTATGATATGGTATGAACAATATCCGTCCAAATCCAATCTGATTGCACCCCTACATGTATATCATGGTTCAAGGAAAAAGTCATTTGTGTGGGATCGAGTATGGCGAGTTAGAGGGGAAAAAGGTGAATGACTCTTTCAAAATCTTTCTTTAAATATCAACAACATGCAGCGTAAACATAAATTCAAAAATTCACCAAAGCTCTTAGCCAAAGAAGGCAAAATCTTGAAAATTCAAATCCTCACTGGTCAAACCTTTAACCGAATGGCGGTCAGATCAGATGAATAGTGAAATCAGTTGGTGCATAGTAAATTCAACACTATTTTAAATCTAGAAATCCATGTAACTTTTGATCTAATAATTCAAATGACTTGAAACTTGGTATGCATCTTCTTTGGATGCCACGAACATATTTCAATCAATGATTGAGAGAATTGTTGCCAAAGTTGTAATCTTTTCAATTTAAAGGAATGTTATGACAAAACCGGGCAAAAGAGGGAAATCTCGATTTACTCTTGTTCGTGAGTCCTAGATGATCTAAGTGACGTGAGTTGGGTTCTCACATGTCATAACAAGTTAGAACACAGCATGAATTCGATCCAAATCACTCACAAAAGCGAAACTCTAAAATTACCATTCTCTTAAGAAAAACCAAGTAAACTCAAGAATTTCCTCTAGATTATGCTTAGATAAATGAGATCTTGTCTCTCAGGGATATCTCCACCTCTTACACATCTTTGGCACCAGAATAACTCAAGAGAAGATAAATCCAAACAACAAAGTTAAGCAAATCAAAAGCATTAGAGGTGATCCATGGCACAACTCACTTAGGCAAACTT
Source organism: Dendrocalamus latiflorus (assembly GCA_017311315.1). Classification (NCBI taxonomy): domain Eukaryota; kingdom Viridiplantae; phylum Streptophyta; class Magnoliopsida; order Poales; family Poaceae; genus Dendrocalamus; species Dendrocalamus latiflorus. Next base: position 50,632,153 of record CM029642.1, on the reverse strand, counting down.
TAAATGTTCATATCACTTGAAGAGGAATGTTTTACCGTCAATTTATCAGAATAGCAAAACTCTGAGCCTAGGGCACACACAAAAGACTCCAACACAAGAAAACCCTAATTCTAATCTTGGAGTCTCATGTGACTTAACTCAACACAAAACTTATACAGTGGAGGCTCCTCACCTCTCACATAACTGTAACAATCAGCGACTCCTTAGTGGATTACAACACTTACAATTGGAGAAACACAACAACTTACACACAAATGGGTTTTGCATTACACATACTCGCATGCTTTTCAAAGCACAAGTTTCCAAAAGCTTCAATGACCCGATAAGACAATCTATCCACAATGACGTGACCTAAACTACTTAGGCCAGCACCGCGATTTTGCAAACTATCACTTCACTCGGTATTGAATAATTTCCATAATTGCCACCCACCGACCTTCATGATGATGCGATTCTCATGGCTTGTAGCCAAGATCGTACGCCTGTGCTGAAGCCGTCATCATTTGAAATGCCTCAGTCCTATAGCACACCAACATCACACAATAGTCTGTGATGCCTAATACTTGCACTGAGATCATATGTCTACTCCGAGAACCATCACCACTTGAAAAGTATAAGACCAATTGGCACACCATATGCACGCATTGCCTTCTCATTATCTTTGTCTTTCTCTTGTGCTCTTGGCTTGGGATGATGTTCCACTAGGACTTACACAACACTGCATAGCCATCAAGCCTCAATCTTGTCACTAGCTGCAATCCATCATCAAAGCACCTATATATCAAAGATAAAGCAATCGATCCGAACACAAATAACATACACTTAACTCTTGATTAGTAAACCATGTGCATGGACCTACGCCATAACTAACATATGCATGAAAACTTCATGACTAACACTTGCATGAACATACCATGACTAACAACTACATGGACACCACCATGATTCACAACCAAAACCATAGAAAAAAACCCAACTTAGCTCAACAAGGGTCGGTTTGACCGCAAGCAAGCCAGTCAAACCGCCATAGTCCCATCGTTCAGACCGCAAGTCAATGTCGATCTAACCGTAACCCGTCAGTGGTTAGACCACCATTCCGGGATGGTCTGATCGATGCTTACAGATAGCAATGAATGCAAGACTCAAGTAATGTCAAATGTTCATCACTTTTATGGTGCTACCACCACATGGTCTTACAAATTCTGTCTAGTTACTTGAACTAAATCATCTCCTCCTGGATGGTAGGATACAAATTTGAAGAATGTTCCCTTTTGATGCTAAACCATTCTATTCATAAAAAACAACTAAACTGTATGGTACAATACTATTATATCCCATTCAACCTTGTCCTACCAACCAAGCACATCCTTACCATCGTAGGAGTAGCACTGTACATTCCTTTTCCTTAAGTGAATGAATTAGTACCACATTTGTGTGAGAGATGCAAGCGCATTTTAGTGCGTTACCTGGTATATATGGCTTATGGCTATGGCTTATACCTTATAGTTACGATTTATGACTTTTGGACTGTTGTGGTAGAAAATAAGGAGTAACAGAAATTTACGTACAGTTTTGGCCGATATAAATGAAGTCGCTACAATATATACTATAATAAACTTGTAGACTTCATCTTAAAAAAATACTGCTAGTTACTATAGTAAAAACCAAAAAATATTTTTAAAAGCTCAAAAGAAGAGGCCCATATAAAAAATGATTGTCGCTTTCATCAGAATCTATGGCAACTCTACCCGTTAGTTGAAGGGTTCTTACATTCTACGTACAGATTTCCGACAGTGTGTGATCGATCCTTCGATCTACAAGTCCTCTAAGTACCATGCAGCTCATAATCACGCAGCTTTCGTTCAATTAACTGCAAACAAATATAGTTGAACCCATGTTATTCGACCAATCTTGTGACTGTACATTGGCGTTAAATTTTGATGTGCCTCCTTCTGCATGCAACACACCGTTGTAATAGCAAAACAGACAGGGACAGTCATTTGTTTCTTTAAATAATTAAATGTAAGAAATTGTTGGACCAAATGGTAACATAAGGGGTGAATGGTACCAACTCAAATTTTTTCCTAAGTATTCAAGATTCTATTATCACACAAGTATAGAGTTGCAAAAAATAGAATTTTCAACCAAAAACTTAAGACAAATGGCTCAACAACACAAAATCTTAGAGCAACCACTTCCCAGAAGTCTAATCAACATGGCAGTCTGACCGGTCTTAGCGGTTTGACTACTCCTTCAATGGCAGTCTGACCGCTGCTATAGTTAAATCAGCCTAATGAATAGTATTTTCAGCATGGTTTGAAAAACAAAAATTGAGATAACTTTTGATCCGTATATCCAAATGATATGAAACTTTGTAGCGATCTACTATAGGATATCAAGAACCAATTCCAACAAGTGATTACAAAAATCATGGTCAAAGTAGAGACCTTTTTCAGTTTGAAGGAAAGGTGCACTGAAACCAAGCCAAAACCAAAATCGATAAATACAATTTGCTCGTGGGTCGACAATGGCCAAGATGGCTTTATATATGTTCCCACATATCATAATAACCTAGAACACGACTCAAAAACCCTTGAAACAAGAAATCACTCAAAGAGACTAAAATCAAGTAAAACTGGGCTTCTTCATAAATTTGCTATCAAAGGTTATCTCCATCTTAATTACGTTCTTAGCACAGTAAGATCAAGAATAGGGGAGAGGAGAGATTAAAACCAACCGAAACAAGAGTAAATTAATCAAAACAAGAAATAGACATGGAGATCATCAAAGATTAATGTATTGCTTGCTTAAGGATAGTTTTACAGCCACTCCACCTTAGAGGACAGGGAGCACAGCTCCACTCTCAAACCTTAACCCTAAACAAGAGAGCACAAGAGAGAGATGTTAGATGGTTAACCCTACATGTCTCTGTCCTAACCCCTTTTTATAGGTGGCAACCAGCCACTATTACAATGGAGAAAACCCGTTAACCTCACAAACACGGGTTTTACTCACACAAATTCACTTATGCACGTCTTTCAAAGTGCATAAGTGTGTATCCGCTAAATCCTTAGTCTTGATCCATCTTGATCAAATCAACTCCACCTTGACCTAAACTGCTCTCCAACGCATCAGCCATACGCCGTAGTTTTGATCCAAGATAGTTTCTGGTATTTTGGTCAAACTACCAAAATACCCTTCCATGACTAGGTCATCACCAACCACTGTAAGCAATCGTCATGCTTGCCACATGTAGATGCACCACTAGCTTACGACACATCACCAAGTCTCTCCCATCCTGGTTCAATCAAACCACGGCTCACTTGACCCATGTAAGCTACATAGTGCCATCCAGCCATTCACACTATCGAATTGTAAGGGCCTTCTCACCCTAAAAGCTAGTCAATGAGGTGAGGGATTTCCCCACTTTTAAGTTAGGTCCTTTGCCCTTCCACAATCAATATAGGACTATTCCAACAATCTCTCCCTTCACACATTGGTGTCCCTCAGCCCTTTACCGCATCTTCACCGTATACTGATAGTCCCTTCACTGTACACCAATGGTCTCTCAGGGTCACAGTCTATTAGACGTTCACACACTAGTGTCTATTGGGCTAGAGATGGTAGAACCGGACTTTGATACCACTTGTTGGATCATAAGAGCCTTCTCACCCTAAAACCTAGCCAATGAGATGAAGAACTCCCCCACTTTTAAGTTAGATCGCTTGCCCTTCTACAACAAATGTGGGACTATTCCACCACAAACTCACCTTCAATATTTCCCGTCTTTCTTGTGCCATGTTTAAGCTCACGGTCTTACCTGACATCTCTAATTATCTTGGGACTCAACTCCTTCATAAGTCTAGTCTTGATCCTCGTCGTTGAGCACAGTTGGCTCTAAGCGATCTTGCATATCTAAAGACAAATAAATTATTTTCGGGTACAAATTCTTCATAACTCAATCCACGTTAGCCGAAACAAAACTCATGCATTATATAACCACTGAGGAAAAAGATCAAAACCTATTTCACAACTTAAAAGCCATAAAATAAAAATTCTAGTCGAAAATCTCCTGACTGACCGGTCTGACCGGGTGCCTGTATCGGCTTAACCGCCTGGAGAATCGGTTTAACCGCCGACCGACTGCATGCAAATGCTAGTGCATGTCCTCTTTAATGCCACATGCAAACAACAGAACAGTGAAGCCATATAACTGTTTCTCATGCATGGCCGAATTAAATAACCCAACATGCATGGCAAATTCAATAACCCAACATGCATGGCAAAAACTCATTACTGCTCGCATGCACCAATCTGAACATGCATGGCAAATGATAGCTAACGGTAGTACTCCTGAGACCATTTGACAAATTCGCAAAAGATCATATTTTTAAATTTAAATCTCCAAATTGACAATGATTTATCACAATAATATATAGAACCTTCTCACATAGTTCTTCAATCTTTCGCTTGATGAATCCATTGACAATTCTCAAAAATGCAATTATAAAGATAATTTAGAAAAAGAGGGAGAAATTTACAAATAGATCTCCAAATAGTCAAAAGAAGAGTGCAATGAGCTGAAAATGACTATTTGAGATAGAAATGGAATGAAGCTATTGAAAATATCAAGTTTTCCACAAAAAAGTTTTAAATCCACCAAATAAGTTGAAAAATCTTACTCTAGGTCTATATGAAAGAACAATTGTTCGATTTGACCTTGGTCCTAATGAGAAGCAATCAAAGTCTAAATGATAATTGAAGTCTAAATGCATTCTGTGCATTAGACTGAATCTGCTAAAAAGCCAAAGACTTCAGCTGCTATCATCTCAAGGTGAGACGCTCTTTCTTGGGAAATCATGACGGCGGCAGCTGCAATGTCAAGAGGGGATGCTGTTGCAAGAGTGGAGTCAATCTCCATTGGTGCAGGCAGCTGCTAAGGACTCTCCCTCTCAACAAAGGCAAAGTGGGTTTCATGTTGCCCTTTGCCGCTCTTCTTTTTCTTAGCCTGAAAGGTATCGATGATGTGTTGCGGCTCTTTACAGATCCGCGACCAGTGCCCCCACTTACCACATTTGTAGTAGGTTTGGTCTTACTGACCATAGGGCTTGTTGTCCCGCTTTGATTTTCTGCCCTTACTCTCCTGTGGAGCATTTGACTTGCCTTTCTGGCTGTGGCTTTGTCCTTCCTTCCTCTTTTCTTCATTATAGACCTTCGCACCTTGTAGCTTCTAGCATTGGCCTCACAGCCAGTGGAGCTCCCAGGTAGTTGTGCGACAAAATTCTTGCGGAGTACTTCATCTTGAGCCTCTACAACCTATATAATATCAATCAATTCAGCATACTCCTTGTAGCTATCTTGATGATAATTGCGCACAGACTACACTACATTGGGGTGGAAAGTGGAGAGAGTCAGAGAGTCTTCTCAATCTTCTTCTCATCTGTGATCTGCCTACCACAAAATTGAAGATTGGTTCAAATTCTATGCAGAGTAGAGTTGTACTCCCTGACTGTTTGAAATCAGCAAACCTCAGTCGAATCCACTCTTACTCTACTTGAGGGAGAATGGTGTACTTTAGTTTCTCGAACCACTTCTTGAGTACAGTCACAATGCTAGCGCGTTCTTCTCTGCCCTGTACTCATCCTTGAGAGTGAGACTAAGGTGGTAGCCTGATCATTCTCCTCAGGTGTGGGTTTGGCATCCTGTGGTTAGGCCCGTTGATGAGGGAGTGCAAACTGAGCGATGGCACAGGGCCCCCAAATTGGTGGGGCCCCCAAATCATGCTATAGGCCTATACCGATACGTATTATGTACTGATGTACAGCCGGTTCCGGTCCTGCGGCTCCTGCCGATGCGCATGGCGTGCCTGCTAGGGTTTCTTCAATTCTGCGGCCGCTGAATCGCTGATGTGGTGACCGCTAGCATCAATGGTTCATACGTGATACGACACCTTCGTCGCGGCGGCCGGCGCGTTCCCGTCCTTCGGCGACACGGGTGACGACAGCGAGCGCAAGCGGGAGGTCGCCACGTTCCTGGCGCAGACTTCCCAGGAGACTTCCGGCTCCGGTACGTACGTAACTACTAACTACGTAACTAGCTAGAAAGTAGAAACTCTTTCATTTTCGCACGTAGGAAATTAACGTATATTAGTATATACTGTGGTTGGAGTAGAGGCTGGTTAATCAGGGCATCTATGAATTTCGTTGATCAGGTTTAATTAGTGATTAGATTGATCAGCAATGGTTAGAATTTGTATTTGTTCTGTAATCAGCTACTTCTTTAAAAAAATTAGAAGACATTTGTTTTCTCAATCAGTCAATCCTCATCATGTCTACAAGAAATAGGAAGTATGATTCTGTTGCTGAAAAGCGTAAGAAGAGACAAAGACTAGAAGCAGTAGCTCAATCTCAAAAGGGTGCTCTTGACAGATTTTTTGTGAGATAAATTGCAGATGCTAATGTTGATGATAGCCATGGTGATGACACAGTAGAGGTCGAGGCTCACATTACAGAAAATAATGAAGGTGATGATCCAGAGGTTGAGGCTAATACTACAGAAATTGGTGAAAGCGATGATGCAGTAGAGGTTGAGGCTCACACTATAGAAATTGATGAAGGCCATGATGCTGATAATTCTTTTCAGCCTGATATATTTGACATTGCATTACACCAGAGTTCTCTCAAACGGAGAAAATTGTGACAGAAAATGGCTTGTATATAGCAAAGAGCTTGATAAAGTATTTTGTTTTTGCTGCAAATTATTAAGAAAGGGGCTTGTGAGAGGTCAGTTAGCAAATGACGGATTTAGTGACTGGACTCATCTTGGCAATAGACTTAAAGAGCATGAAACTAGTAGAGAACATGTCACAAATATGGCTACATGGTATGACTTGCGTCTCAGGTTCCAGAAGAATCAAACAATTGATAAAGTTGCTCAAAGAGAACTTGAAAAAGAAAGGGAGCATTGGAGAAAAGTTTTGCTTAGGATTCTTTTAATTGTTAAATTTCTTACAGAACATAATATAGGCACTAATAGCAGGTTATACCAAGAAAATAATGGGAATTTCTTAGGACTGGTTCAAATGTTGGCTGAATTTGACCCAGTTGTCAAAGAGCATGTTGATCGCATCACCAATGACAAAATCCGTGATCATTATCTTGGTCCTTCCATCCAGAATGAGTTAATAAATTTGTTAGCTTCTGCAATCAGGTCTGCAATTGTTGCAAAGGTAAAAGAAGCAAAGTACTTCTCAATTATACTTGATTGTACTCCTGATGCAAGCCACCAAGAGCAGATGTCTTTGATAATAAGATATGTTGATACATCTTCAAGTTCTGTTTGCATTGAAGAATCATTCTTAGGTTTTTTGGATGTCAATGATACCACTGGGCAAGGATTGTTTGATGCTCTACTAGAGGAATTGAAAAGTCTTGACCTTGATGTAGACAATGTGAGAGGACAGGGATATGATAATGGGTTCAATATGAAAGGAAAAAATATTGGGGTACAAAAGAAAGTTTTGGATATAAATCCAAGAGCTTTTTATTCAGCTTGTGGTTGCCATAGTCTGCATTTGACACTATGTGATATGGCAAAGTCTTGTCGTAAAGCAACAGAATTTTTTGGAGTTATCCAACGCATCTATACGACATTTGCCAATTCTACAAAAAGGTGGCAAATTCTTAAAGAAAACATAACAGGATTGACTCTTAAATCATTGTCATCTACTCGTTGGGAGAGTCGTCTTGATAGTGTTAAGGCTATAAGGTTTCAGATCCCAGAAATAAGAGAGGCTTTACTACAGGTGGCTGAAAGTGATGATGACCCATTGAAAAGTAGTGAAGCTAAATCATTGGCAGAAAATGAACTTGGTAGCTTTGAATTTTTAGTGGCAATAATCATCTGGTATGAAATATTATCTTCTATTAATTTGATCAGCAAGCAGCTACAATCAAAAGATATGCTTATTGATGTTGCAATTGAGTCTGTACAGGGACTGATTTCCTTTTTCGGAAAGTATAGAGAAACCGGCTTTTCAAAAGCATTGGAAGCTGCAAAAGAAATTGCAATGGAGATGGATATTCATCCAGAGTTCCAACCCAAGCGAAAAATCAAAAGAAAAAGACACTTTGATGAGGCCGCAGATGATGCATCCATTGTTTCACAATCTGAAGAGGAGTCATTTCGGGTTAATTATTTTATAGCCATTATTGATCAAGCTATAGTTTCACTTACCAAGAGATTTGAACAGTATCAAGGGTATGAAAAAACTTTTGGTTTCTTGTTTACTTCAGATAGGCTGCGATCCTTGTATGATAAGAATTTGATGGCTGCTTGTGTTAATCTTGAGGATGCACTTAAGAATGGAGAACACAAAGATATTGATGGACATGAATTGTTTGCGGAGTTAACTTTCATCCAAGATTTACTTGAGGAATCTATGGGTCCTCTTGATATTCTGAAGTTTTTGAAGAAGCGCCCCTTTTATCCTAACGCTGTTATTGCATATAGAATTTTGTTAACCATTCCTGTGACTGTTGCATCTGCGGAAAGGAGCTTTTCTAAACTCAAGTTGTTGAAATCCTACTTGCGTTCTACTATGACACAAGAAAGACTCAATGGGTTAGCGATAATAGCGCTTGAAAATGATGTCTTGGAGAAGATTAATTATGAAGATATAATTGGAGATTTCATTTCAAGAAATACAAGACGTATGATGCTTTTTAGTAGAACATGAGGTCAATACTATATTTTTTTGGTCTTAATATTTGATATATTTCCAAATCTTGTATGGAGTAATACTTATTGAAGTTAATCTTACATGATTGTGCGATAGTATGCCTTAGTTATATTAGATCAATATTTTTTAAAAATTGAGGGCCTCATTTTGCAATTCGCCCTGGGCCCCAAATTTCTGGAGACGGCCCTGCCTATGGTGCACTAATCCCGATGGCAGCACGGAGCTTCTTGTCTCCAAGTTCGATCTCAACATCACAAGCACTATGATCTCAACACCTTCTTGGTCCAATATTTAACCAGTGGTTGCAATTCGATGGTGGGCCACCAGTGGCTACAGGCACTATGGTGGATAAGGGGTGTTGTTGATAGCGAGTGACAATGTCTCTACAATTTAAAAGATAGAGTTGATGAATGATATGTTTTTTCCCACTCTCTTTGACATAAAAATGCGTGCAGCCATGTGGGCCAGCTTAAGTTGTGATTTTCTCATCACTGCGGCCTACACCCTTCACATTTATCCTACGTCTTCCTCCCTAGACCTCCATACATGCTAATGCTAACTAACCTTAATTTAGGCCCTGTTTGTTTCAGCTGTAGATTCTGAGTAGCTAGCTGGTCTGAGTAGCTAGCTGGAGATTCTGAGTAGCTGACTAGTCTGAGTAGCAGCTGGTCTGAGTAGCTAGCCTGTTTGGCATCCTGGATTCTAGCTGTGCAGCTGGTATCCTGATAGAAGTATTGACTGAAATGCCCTTAGGTGAGTTGGTGTCCTGATTATGTATTGATAGAAGAGATATCTATGCTGTAAATTTGTAGTACTTAGTTCAAACATTAATAAACTAATATTAAAATTTCATGACAATAAATTTGACTCCAAATCATAATTTTAAATATTAATATGGATAACTACCATGTCTCCATACAAAAGAAACGTACAAAAGGTGTTCATAGACATGTAAGGCGCACATATCACCATCAAAAGGAACTTCTATGGTACTATCTATATTCTTGAAGCCATCAAGCCGTTAGCTATGGAATCACGAAATGCACACATATCACCATCATCTTGTGCCGTGCCAATGTAACCACCTCCTGTGTTTGAATCAACATGTGGCATGTACTCTTCATCATCATCACACCTCTCAAAGAGATGGTCACTCAAAGCACTGTCTCGAATGAAATTATGAAGCGCCAGACAAGCAATGATGATCTTCTTTTGCCTCTCAACCTTATAGCTTGGCATATGCAATAGAATTTGCCACTTCATCTTTAGCACGCCAAACGCACGTTCAATCACATTACGAAGAGAGGAGTGAGCATGATTGAATACCTCCTTTTGGCCACTTGGGCGGCCTCCCCGTTGAAAATCAGGCAAGTGATATTTTTGCCCTTTGTACGGAGCGAGGTATCCCTTTCTATTAGGATAACCGGCATCAACTAGATAAAATTTCCCTACAAGAATCAAATCGGATTAATGACAATGTATAAAATGAGAGATAGAAATAGATAATTGTATTACCATCTTCAGGGTGTGGGAAATATTCCGAGTACCGAGATAGAGTGTCATTGAATATACGAGAGTCATGGGCAGATCCAGGCCATCCAGCAACAACAAAAATGAACCTCATATCAAAGTCGCAAATCGCCATAACATTTTGAGTAGGATACCCATGACGACCAATGTGTGCAATTTGATCCTTGGCTGGCACTACAACTGGGATATGTGTGCCATCTATTGCTCCAATGCAATTGTTGAAATAGGGTGAGAACCTCGAATCTTGAAGCCTTGGGTGCACAGTAGATTGCGACTCCTTTGGTTTTATGTTGTGCTTGGCTAGCTCATTAACACACTTAAGGACTTCTCTGAATTTTGTACTAATTGTTTCGGTTGACCGTTTAAATCGGTTCTCAGCTTGGCTAAATGATTGAGGTGCACCACACATCCACAAGAACATACCAAGAGCTTCAAGGGAATTACAATCTCTAGTTGATTTCAGACCATAACTTTCTACTAGTGTGTCATGCAACTTGTAAAAAACTGCAGGAGTCATCCGAAACATACGATAACAATCTTTTTTTACCCTAAGTTGATCCATAACCCACTGATTCCCAGATTGCCGTGGAGTAACTCTTTTCCTTTTTTTGGAGATAAGTATCAGCATGGTGCATACCTATGAGAGCAACTGTTGCAGCAGCTTGCAGAATTAATTTATGACGCTTAACCTCAACTGATGATCTATCACTGTCATTTGAGTCATAACTCTCACTGGATGTGCTCATCTACAGTTCATAAGAAAATTGATAACATGAGAAATGTACATCAACATAACAAAAATAGGTCTGAAACTATACAGAAACATCCAGTAAATTAATCACATGAATCAGAAAAAATGGATAACAATTAATCTCATACATAGGTCTGAATAGAGTATCAAACACATAGGTCTGAATAGAGTATCAAACACAACAAGATTACATAAAAAGCAAAGTCTGAAACAAGCCGACAGATACTCTTAAACAAGATTACAAAACAGGTTTTACTTCTTCCTATCTTCATACATCCTCTTAAGCCATGCAACTCTCCCTTCATCGGTTTCAAATGAACGAAACACTGCACGATACTCTTGTTTAATAAAAAGTTTGGTTGCAATGTAGTGTTCATCACTTCCTTCTTTGGCTCCACATCTCACAGCCATGCGCAAGTGCTCTATGATCTCATTGTCCAATTTCTCATTCCGATCAAATGTCACAGAATTGCTAGTAGCAATCATGTCAACTAGGCGTTTCACTTCCTTGATCATAGGACTCTTCTTTTTATTTGGGCTAGACACAATGCTACCTCCCTTACGCTTTCCAACCTTGGTCTTCTTATCATGAGAGCTGTCATTATCCCCAATATCGACGATATCATCGTCAACATTAATTGGAGTTGTGCTTTCATGACTACCAGGAATAATAGAAGACAAACCAGACACATGGATGTTCTGGAACATAACTTCCAGCTCATCTAGGTTCTCCATTGGTGTGTACCGGAACTTGGCATAATCTTTGTTGGTCTACAAAAAAGATATGCAAAATTATTTACAAAATGGTGCCAGAAAGCATTGAATGTAAAATAATTTTACAAATGTCAATGGCATACCGCTATTTTTTCTGTCCACCAATCGTCATCTGCAACAATTGTTCCATTTTGGACATCCCAACCAAGACCGGTTGCATTCTTTTTTAGCTCAATCCATAAGCTGTATTCCCTCTTCAAAGTATCCCAACGATTCTTTAGCTTGGTCCGGTCATAGTTTCTTTTTGTCTTTGCATTAAAATTTTCTTGTAGATTTTTGTAACCAGTGCCATTCAAGGCTGCATTTGGCCTATTTCCAAGCTAGTACTTCATCCCTACATATTTCACAAAATATTCTGGTTGCCCATGCATCTCAACTTGCTTTTGGTGTCTTCCCTTTCTCCATCTAGTTTGCATAAAAAGCCTAATTTATTAGAAATTAAGTCAAACCAGCACATACAGGGCAGCAAAGGTAGTTTCAGTAACCACATTATTGCCTTGCTGACAACAAAGGTCATTGTATTGAACTGTGTACAGCATGCCTAAAATAATTGAAGAGTATATTTCTAACCATTGATTATAAAACCATAACCGGTAACAGTAGCTCTTTTAATTCTGACAGGGCACTAGCAGCTAGCCAAATAGCATGAACAACATCTGAAGGCCCAACAATACCAACAGGTGGTGCAATATCTTTAGTTATAATGCAATCAAAGCTTGCAATGTATAAAGCAACAATTTAATGGTTGACAAATAAGAACCAAAATAATCTTGGGTTACCACTGACCGAACGAAACTTATCTTGGACCTCTGATCTCACACTGCAATCGGTATGCAGAGCAATAAGTGCCAGGGGAGGGGATCCCGGTAAATTGATCTTTTGCCATGTTTGGTAGTCTTGGTGATCAGACTATAAGCATATACATGTGCAATACATGTTTTATCATCTAGGCTTATGAAAACAATAAAATCCCAACCAAATACTGGATACCAAGCTGAAAATAAACTTTTTTTTCAGTTCATACAGTAGGCTCTGTCTGGATATATCATAAGCAAAATATTACAACGCAGCTTAGCATCTCAAGTTGACATCAGCATGGAATAAATAACTAGATATGGCCTAATATCATATGCCATCAGAACTTGTCCAATATCATTATCTTCCATTGTCTAAAGTAAGCCAACTTAAACAGTACACAGTGAAAATAGATCACAGAACATCACCGAGCATGCTAAATCACAACCAAAGTGCAGTAAATAGATATTACAATGCTAAACATCACCGAGCATGCTAAATCACAACTGAAAGTAATCGGCTCGAGAGGTTAAACAGTTGATGACAGTAGTAATATACTTAGAGGAGGAGGCGTAGAGGAGGAGGCCGGGCGGGAGGAGGAGCGGCCGGCGTAGAGGAGGAGGCCGGGCGGGAGGAGGAGCAGCCGGGCGTAGAGGAGGAGACCGGGCGGGAGGAGGAGCGGCCGGCGGGGGATCTGGGGAGGGGCGACGGGGCGGCGGGGGACGGGGCGGCGGGGGAGGGGGCGTCGGGGTGGCGGCGGATCTGGGGAGGGGGGAGGGGGCGGCGGGGGGAGGGGGGCCGGCGGGGGGAGGGGCGACGGGCCGGCGGGGGAGGGGGCGACGGGCCGGCGGCGGGGGTAGGGGGCCGGGGTGGGCGGCGGCGGGGAGGGGGGAGGAGTGGCGTGGGGGAGGAGAGGGCGCCGGGGGGGTGGGTGTGCGGATGAATCGGGGAGGGGGTGCGGGGGGCTGCCGGGGGCTATTTTATCCGATGGCATTTTGCGGGTAAATAACATGAACTTTAATGGCATTGTGGCATCTAAGTCCGTAGAATCTGCGGGAAGCTGGGTTTTTGCAGCTTCTCGGTCCCAGTGCAATTGTGCCTCCCCAGATTTTCAGATTCTCGGTAGCTAGCCCAAAAGCTGGACTGTTTGTTTGAGATTTTGGCTACTAGAAGTAGCTAGCTTGCCTAGAAGCTGAAACAAACAGGGCCTTAATCTCAAAAAATGAAATCCTAATGAACATCTCCCACCCAATCTCGCCATTGGCCATTGCCTCCTCTCGCGCGGCCTCTTCCAGCATGAGGCGGCATGAATCCTGGACCACATCTTGGTCGTGCACCAGAATCCGGATGCATGATGTCGTTTGCTCCGGTGTTTGCGCACGTGGCGGCGCTGCTCATGCTTGTCCTGAGCGGCGGTGCAGGTTTTGGCACCGGCGGCATGGTGGGTGCGTTGCGAGCGGCCCGGTGAGTTTGAATCGGCATCTTAATTTCTTGGCTCATTCAGCAGTTCCGACCTTGGCAGTTTCCGGGAGAGGAAAAATATTTTCTTTGAATGGTTTCTCGTGTTCTTCCAGGCCAGGCAATGCCTTTGATTCGGCCGTTGGAGCTGCTGCTAACGAACATTGAGCATCCTGTTTATCGAGTGGCAGCAAGGTACTCTTCACAATATGAGGTTATTTATTGAGTTAAATCACATGCATTTTTTGCTATTTGATTTTTTTCTGTTGATAGAAGAGTAAGGTAAATGTTAAGGATGTTGCTAATAACGAAGCTGATATTCTGAACTTCAAGCAAAAGGTTTCTGAGCTTCGTTGATAACTCAACAACCGGGCCCTTAATTATGAACTCCACCTTACTATGTGAACCATGGCTCTATTGGCATCATGCAATGGCTCCCAAATACTGACAAACTTGTTAAGCAATTTCTTCTTACATGAGAATTTTGTGTATTTTCTCACCATTTTGGTTACATTTTTCTTACAAAGCCTTTCCCCTTTTCAATTTCAGAAAACTATGTCATAGTTTTAACTATCATAGGTTAACATCTAGAGCCTTATTCTCTAATTTCTTATATTCACAACAATTAAAGTTTTTTAGAAGAAATAAAACAGCCTTAAGAAGCCCAGCTTTAGTAAAAAAAAAGCGTGTTGGTTGTTCAAATCATGGTGTAAATTTATTAGTTTTGGACCTCTCGCAGAGGAAAGTATACTAGAAACATTTTAGTTTGAAAGAGGGTAAATTAATGTTTGTTTCCTAAAAGAATGTGAAGGGGCAATGGATGGTTTGTTTTTTTGAAGATTTTTAACTTGAGTAGTCGCGAGAGAAAGATCTTGCCGCTGTTACATGCATGCATCTTTTGTTATGGGATGTCATACCAAGACACGACAAGCTTTAACGCCTGAACAAAATAGATTTGAGTACCAAAATAATCACATTGCAAAATATCACAACAATTACTATTCCCTCTGTTTCACAATATTTGTCCACTTTTCTCGAGAAGTGTCATTTCGCAACGTTAGTCCATGCATGGAGCAATTGTATTTATTAAAATATTTCCACCCTTTCTCCCTACTATAATTAGTGATGTAAGAGGTTGAGTTGATGTAGAACTATGCCATGTTATATGTATGGCCACAGGCAACAACATGCCCAGCACGGGGTCTACAACTTTATGGCCGGCCCAGCCATCCTCCCGCTCTCCGCCATCAGGAAGGCCGAGGCCAACCTCCGCGAGCTCCTCGACAAGCTCTCCGCCGTCGAGCACACGGTAGACCAAGCCGCCCTTGCCGCACCCGTCCGCGCCATCGCCGCTGAGGTTTGCACTGGATCTGGCGTCGCCACTTCGCCTCAGGTTCTTTCCCCGATACCGCCTCTCGCCGGACCCTAACACTGGATCGACATTGCGGCCTTGACCGCCGCCACCTCTTGTCGGACTCCAATGCTGGATCCGCATGACCCGGACCCCGCTGGCCTAGTTCCGCTTGGATCTGGCCGGTTGCCTCCATCCGCTGCTGGATCCACGGCCGTCGCCATCCTCGGTTGTCGGTCGCCATCCGCTATCGGATCCACGCAGGCCGCAACCAACGTCGCCGTTCCCTGTCACCAAGCTCCCAAGGCCGCCGGAGTCATCCTACTTCAGCTTCCGTCGGCCGCCGCCACTCATCGCCCGGTCGCCAACACCACTGAGGCGCCTCTGCCAGCGCCGCCTCTGCTTCAATCGTGTAACCGTGCCTTCCACGCGGAGTCCTTAATAGGAATGAGGAGCCGGTGAAGGAAGGAAAAAGAAAAGAAGAAGAAGAAGAAGAAGAAGAAAGAAAAAAATTATTGTTATTGTTATTATTGTTATTATTATTTTCGCAGGCGTCGTTTAGCCAAAAGCACTACACTTCGTTGACATGGAATTGCAACCATGGCCGCCGCCTAGCAGCTCGAGGACGAGCTGCATATCCGGGTGGGGTGTAATGTCATGGGCGTGGGCCTTGGTCCCAGGCAGTTCATTATTAGAAAATAGAGATTAGTTTCTATTTGAGTTAGCGATTAGTTTCCTTTTGTTAGAGATATGATTAGGGATATGATATTAGTTTCTATATTTGTTAGAGATATAATTGAGGTTAGATTCTATCTGTTAGGGAAAGCTCATCTATATAAAGGGGCTACCGTATGCTATTGGAACGAAGGAGAGAAATAACAAAGTCTTCCTCATCTATAGTTCCTCTCCTTCTACGCTGACGCCATCCGGTCATCCTCTTGGTAGTGTTTACCCCATATGAACTACGGTTCATGATAGTGTAAAAACAATTCAAGTAAATACTGGTGCTCATTTGGGCTTTTTTTGGGGTGGCTTATGGCTGAAAAGTACTGTAGCTGGCTGAAAAAATACTGTAGCTGACAGAGGCTTATTTAGCATAATTAAATTAAAAAAATTAAAAAATATAAAAAATATGTTAGCCCATTATATATAATACAAACAAATACGGAAAAAAAGAACCGGCAAAAAAAAGCTAAATAAAAAGCCAAAAGTTCAGAAAAAGACGAAATTTATGAATAGTGAAAAATAAACCGAAAGCTAAAAGCTGAAGCCAAAACGATCACAACGTAGGTGTCATCGTTTCTCAGTTCCTTTTCATAGCATAATGGAAACATTAATTGTGTATCATTCATCTCTGATGAATGAAAAATCAGATGGAAATTCGATACAAGATAGGTGAGATCAAGCTATAGATAATGCTGTATAGGTAAAAGTCAGACAAATATCTGGATTTCTTGTGACTCACAGCCAAAGATTGTCAATTGCTCTCTGAACTAAAATTTTAGAATGCAAAACAACACTAATCATGACTAATACAGCGAAGGTAATGCAAAGACAAGAACTATCACTACTCTTTGCTAAACTTCAATCAATCCAAATAATTCTAGTTTGATTGGCCTCTCGGATGGAAATCTCACGAGTTGAGAAAGCATGTTGATTTTTTATCCTTTTTTTTAAAAAAAAAAGATGTAGATGTTGGAAATCGCGCCGCCATCTCGGCCGGCACTACAGCCCCGTCTACCGCGCTGTCGCGCGTCGTCCTCCCCGCCCCGTCCTCCCCCCCTAGGATACCCCCCCGCCCGTTTACCACCCCCCCCCCCCCCCTCTCCACCCCGCCCCGTGTTCCCCTCTTCCTCGCACCGACGCGCATGGATTCGCATCAAAGCATGGTCTTGTGCACGACGGAAGAACTTGGCCGATGTCGGGGTCTTCGCCTCGGCACTAGCGGGTCAACGCCGCCTCAGCTCCCAGCCGCTTTACTGACCTCGCCCAACTGGCAGCCATGGTTCAGGTACATGTTTCGTTGGGACACCTGGTCGTGTGTTTGATATGTTGCGTGCACAGTCTCTCCGCCCTGATAACATCAAGATGTTTGTCCTGGATGAAGCTGATGAAATGATTTCTCGTGGTTTCAAGGATCAGGTGAACACTTTTGTTGTATTTCTTTTGCTCCTTTTCCACTTAATTATCTCCGTGCCAATGTTACTAATTTGCATTTGGTGTGCTGCATTTTAACACTAACACTATTGACACCATCGCCGAATTGCTCAATGCAGTGAGAAAGCTTAAATCTTTATGCGCACATTTATTATATGTAAATACAACTCAATTTTAACTTTATGTGGCAGTTTGCCGTGTGATATGTAAACTGTTTACTGCTGTTACATGTTCTAAGTTAGTGGGTAAAATGTCATTGACATGCTTTGGCTGGAAACTCTGTTTGCCTAACCCAGTTGAATCATTCTGAAATGCAACTTTCTTTGACAACTTACTGTTATGATATTCTTCAGTTATGCCGTAGTTCAAATTATTGCTGCATGTTATGACTTGTGAATTTTATTTCATTTTTGCTATGTGCAGATTTATGATATCTTCCAGCTGCTCCCAGCAAAGATTCAGGTTGGTGTCCTCCCAGCAAAGATTCAGGTTGGTGTCTTCTAAGACTATTGCCTAGCTTTGAGATTATGTATGTTGCTTTCTAAGACTCTATTGCTTGTTTTGGTGCTCATATGTCTCATACTCTGATGGGAGCTTCTTATATGGAATGCAGGGCAATAGGAAGAACAAGAAGCCCAACAATGTCAATATCGACTAGTTCCATCAGGTGGCTCGCGAGCCGTCCCAAGCTGCTCGAGCCAACTGGCAAGCCGAGCCAAGCCGTCAATTTGGCTCATTTCTTAAACAAACCGAGCCAAGCCGCACTCAAGACCGAGCTTGTGCAAGCCTGGCTCGAGCTGGCTCAGCTCGGCTCATTTTCAGCCCTACAAACAGTATGACGCTTATGAAATGTAAAACTGTTCAAGAACTTGAACATGCACATAAGTAGGGATTAGGGAAAACACATATTTGTTGTACAGCCAAGAAGGGCCATGCTAGTTAGATAATAGGGAAAATAACATTCACAAACTATTAGTAATGTAATAAAATTTCTTTTTAGTGCATTTGAATCAATGAATTCAAGTTACATAGAGTGACATACCTGTAGACCCAGAAGTTTCAATGGCATAAAATTCACCCTCCTCCATTTTTGTTTGTTCTCCACCTTTCACAATTGGAACAGATTTCCCAGCATGGATTTGGTATGGTCCAATGCTGTGTCCATTGAGGTTCCGCACATTTTTTACTGCCACAAAAGCAATCATGCAATTTCAATCGTCATTTTGTCACTTTACTTTTTTAGCGCAGAATAAGAAAAATCTGAAACTACACGCACCTTGGAAAACTTTCCCATTAGTTTGAACCTCATATGACTCCATGACTTCTTGGATTGCAGCACCAACATCACAAAGCCGTGCATCTACTCCAGCTTCCTGAAACAAAAAAAAAGGATAAATCATTATTAAATTAAAATGAATGGATGCTAAAATAGAAGAAATATAATCTCAAATAGCCATGTATATCAGATCATTAACAAGTGAAAAACGAAAGTAAAATCAGGCCCAGAAAAATGCCATACAGAAGCAGCTAGAGAGATGACAGCACACACTATGATCGACTAATCAAAAGCAGACATTTCAACGAAGACCTATCAGTGTGCCCCATTGAAGCAAAGGGACTCAACTCATTTTGCCACCAAGCAGAGCTCCTATCAGAAATGACATGTGCAAAAGTGCTTATGAAAATCCTTCATTCGTATATCCGAATCCATTGACTTAATACAGCAGACTTAATCAACCGTAATGATAGGAAAAAAACTTATGATTATTCAATTGGTCTATGTACCTAGTTTATGCTTCCTGAAGTATCAGACTCAATATTATGAATTCAGCACATCTCATCTCATCAGGACTTTCTGCTGCTACTCTATTGCCAATGCATCCAACAAGGCAAGATTAGAAATGCAATACTGTCAGATCAAGTCCTTTCATATTCTGTACCATACATTTCCTCGGATTCGGAATTGGGTATGAAGATAGTACTGAAGATTAATACAGTTACAAATATGATCAGATTTTACACACAAATACAGACATTGTATGGTAACTTCCAGGAAAAAGGTTGATAAAACAGTCATATAGAGCTATCAAAAGTTCCAAACATACCAACTTTGGCTGAAAATGTAAAAGAAAAGGGAAGAAAAAGGAGAGAACAGACAGCAAACTTACTTGAATGAAAGGCCAAGAGATTGTTCACCTCCCTCAAAACAATTTGGATGGGGGGTGGGGAAGGAAAAGGGAAACAAGAAAGAGAAGATCTTTACAAGAATCTCTTCAGACACCAGCAAAGTGGGAAAGGAAAAGGATCAACCACAAGGTGTTGTGGTAGTTCAAAGTTTGTTGGAGACAAGAAGATATACTTTATCAGATTCAACACCTCGTTAAATAATTTTTAGTGGTCCAAAAGCATCCAATTCAATACACCTCCCATATATCCTGCTAACTTGATCCTAAATTTTCCAATCAATTATAAAGATACATGGGTTTGTACAAAACTTATTATTTAAGCTCTAGTTCGTGAACCGAAGATATAAAAATGTCAATATATTAATTCCCTTAAGTCCTCATTGCTTGGTACGCTTGGTACAAAAGATGCAGGAAACATTTATGCATCTTACATCTTATGCGAAATAATCACAAAACTTATTCTTAAGAGGTTTTCAGTTAGTCTTAGTCATTTGAACAAAGAATTTTACAGAGGGAATTGACAATAACATTCTGAACTTAAATCGTGAATATAGCTCCACAACAACATTCTTTCCAGATAAAAATATGAAGTACAAGATTTTAGCATCACGTAAATCTAATGAGCAAGATAGAAACACTAATTCAAACGTGAGCATAAATTGCTGGCTGAAGAGAATACTATACAAACCTGATCACGAGCTGATGCGAAAACATCTAACACATGACCTTGACTGACCAATTGCTTGGCAAGACCATCGTAAAATTTGACAGCTTTCTGGAAGTGAGGAACTGCATCCTTATCAAGATCCTTATGTGGTCTAACTGGCTCTAACAAATCTTTCGACACAATCTGCATTATCCACTGAAATATAAAAGCAACATTTCAAGACAGTATGAACACAAGTATAGAGAAGAAATATAAAAGATTTATGTGAACAAACAGCATGATGCAAAGTACTACGAATCTGAAGGACACCATGTATGCCTTATAAGGTATGTTTTTCTTCACTTGAAACCTACTTCTAAATAAAAAAGGAGATAAAAAGAGATTACGGTTTTCCTCTATCTGTTTCTGAGTGATAGACAGTACCAAGACCCAGTACTTTCTGGGGGGTATGTAAGGATTGTTTTAAGTTTCACCTCAAAATTAACCACTATGCTTCATGCACACCGTCCTACTGTACACACAGTTTTACTATCTCTTTTTACTCTGCAACCTTAGAAGAATATGATTTTAACCTGCTGTTGCACAACGGCAAAGTGCGTGCCCATAACCTATGTGCTTCAACACCCCACCCAACCCCGAGAGGAAGAAAGTCATCCTCCTGTACCAAGATCCCACACACTCCATACCCCACAAGTATAGTGAAAGATGCATTTTTTAGTTTTAGTGTACTTAGGAACCAGGCTTAGATGGGAATTATTGTCATTATTCTTGTTAACTTCAATGTAAAGGTAAAAACTTGCCCTAGTGGCCATGTTGACAACAATGGCATATACGCATAAACTAAGATACTAATTGTTCAAACTGTATCATACATCTATAGCAAGTTCCTGAGATTCACCACGCATCTTCAACACAAGAGGGCAAAATTTTTAACAGAACTTGGTGTCTTAGTCGCTGTCATGAGTGTACTTCAGAACCATGCTTCTGACACTTCAGAAAAATATAGCCCCAACCAATATATTATCATATCACCAACCAGGTAGAAATTTCCCATTTTTAACAGGCCAACATCTAAGTACCAAATTGTAACACAATAATGTCCAATTGCAAAGCGCACAATAAAGCAGGGATCTTTACCATTCCAGGACCCTCGGTACATGGCCTGTCAAGCAGTGCAATAATCCTTTCACCCATCCCAGGCATGCAGGCCCCTAGCAACCCAGCTGCCACGCTCAGCGCAACACCCGTGCACCGGATCGCACGGTTCCCAGCATCCACAGGCCACCGATCCGGCTGCAACTCGTCTAGCAACTGCAATGAAACAACTACATCAAGTTACATTTGTTCCAACACAAATCGCCAAATCCAATGGCTCAAATCACAAATTCCTCACCGTGTTGAGTGTGCACTCGCACTCTGAAATCGGGAGCAAGAACCTGTTCACCCCGGCATTTGCCGGTGGATAAATTCCGTTGACCTGCGGCCCAACCGGCTGCTGTGGCATCGTTGGGAACCCCGGCCGCCCCGCACCACGGACGCATTCCTAACAACATGCCACGTTAGTTTCAGAATCTCGCGTTACAGAGCAGCACTACTATCACCTCAATTTAGGATTCATCTTCCAGTAGCATCACAGGTCACCACCAGGCATAATAACACAAACAAAAATTGGGCGACGACCAGAGAAGGCAGAAAAAGCAACGGCACGGCGTACCTTCAACCACGGTCGATCGTAGGCCACTGCCGGAGCAGGAGCACGAGGTTGCGGACGACGGCGACGCCGATAGGTTTTGCCGCTTTGCGTGTGGGGAGGGTGATGGCTTGGGTTGGACTTGGACCGTGGTTTGCGAGCGAGAAGGTTACATTTATACGTTTCACGAGGCGGAGAAGGGTGAACGGACGGCTATCTAAGGATTCACTATTGGGGTCGAGCTGAGGGAGAGGGTGAGCAGGGTGGTGCAGGGAGAGAGCAGGCAGGACGGCGATCAAGCGACGGTGATGCGGATGGGGGCGAGCGCAGCGAGAAAGCAGGCGGGACAGTAGAGGGGCGATGGCGATGCTGATGGAGGTGAGCGTGGTGAGAAAGCGGGTGGGATGGCGGCCGGGCGACGGTGACGCAGATGGGGCGAGCGCGGCGAGGGAGCGGGCAGGACTAGGGCCGAGCGTGAGAAGAGGGGGGTAGGGGAAGGAATCGCAACGCGAGGGACAGGGCGGATGCTTTGAGATGGGAGGGATGGCGCAAATTCTTTGAGAAAGATGGAAGGTATTGGTGAGTGAAAGTGTGTACTATTCATCAACTTTTTTTTAGTAGTAGAGATAGTCTTCTGAACTGCAGGCAAAATCTCTATTTTTTTCTTCACTTCAGTACAGCCATATACTGCCAATAAATATAAATCGTCCATTCTTTTTTATAAGTGTAGAACTAAAACTAACAACAAGGGATGATGGTGTTTTAAAATTTTTTCCAAAGTATTCAGTACTCTTTCACTCCAATTGTTACAAAGCTATAAAGATTAAAATAAGAAATCACCATCAAATAAGCAGAACAACACTCTAAAATAGGTCTGCCGTGCGTCCGTTGTCCACCGTGGAGTCGTATCCTGCCTGACCTCCATCATCCGACGGCCGAATAATAGGTCTCCTTTTATCAGCTCAGCTCCTTCACATCAGAGATCATCAAACCCTTGGAGCTGAGCTGAGCCAGCACAAACGCAGCAGGTGCCCCAACGATCGATGCTCTACTACTCTTCTCTAAGAATATGCCAGCAAAAAGAGCTCATGAGTGTGCAGCGATTTCTAAAGATGGCTTTGTACTGTGCGTATTGCTTGTATGATTGCATTTGTTTCAGGAAGTGAATATATGTTCATAATCTTGAGAGCAAAATGAATTTGAAGTACTGGGAATTTAGGGATTCTCTTACGGTGTGGATCGATATACCAAATCATGTATTAGTAGGTTAAGTATATTGTAGATTTTAACAGAAAAAACGTACATTATACTTGATTTACATGAGTGAAAATGTACTTTGCTCTTAAGGATAACTCATTTTGGGTGCATACTTAAACTTTCTTGGTTTTTTTACAAAACTATCTGCCGTAAAAACACTTTCATGGTTTTATATAAGAACTAATGATAAGATTGTGCATTGTAGAACGTCGATGTTAGCAACAGACTTGTATTTGAGAAAGGACAGAGTACATTTTTATTTAGGGCATCTCCAATGGATCTATAGCAGCTATCTACAAGAGAGTCCATGTCATCAACTGTCCTACGTGGAAGATATTAAATGAAGAAAGAGAACGCAACTCTCTACAGCTCTAGAGATAGTCTATAGCGCCAAACGAGGCAGCCTCCATAAATTCTGTGTGTGCATGTAAGCATCAAATAGCTATCCTTATAGATAGTTCTTTAAAATGCTAACTTTAGTGTGTACTATATAGATGATGTGGAAGTCTTATAGTTAGTTGCTAGCTATAACCATTGGAGATGCCCTAAACAGGAACGCTAGACAGCACTATAGCATGCCCATTTGGCCAGCTCTGAACAGGAACACCACTCTGCAGGGTGTACAAACATGCTGCGCGCTCTGCAGGGCTGCTGACCGATTACCATAGTTAATGCCGCTGAGCTTGGCTAAACACTGTCAAGTTTCGAAATTTAACCACGCTATTTAGATTGTGATGTTTTGCATACCATTGTATTTTTAGAAATCATGCTAGCCCGTCCTAGCACCAAAATGCTACACATGCGTGAATGGTTCTTACGGCTACAAACAGAATCATCACAGATGTACATAACGCAGTCACAAAAATTAACAATTCACTTGCCACAAAAGTTGCAAAAAAAAATATTATTTTGGTCGGCAGAAAGTCGACGCAGGAATTACAATTAATCCATCCAAAATGATTCAGAGCACGTGCTCGATGGTAAGGCCTTCGAGCATGTAAAGTTTAGACTTGTGTTTGATCATCCGGAGACCACCGTCGCAGCGCACCAACTCCAGGCCAGTGAAGACAGCAAACTCATCGTCAATCCCGTCGTCCGAAGAGTAGCCGAATACACCGGTGCCGAAGATCTTGGTGATGCAAAACCTGCCGGAGCCCAGGTTCAGCAAGTAGAACTCGAATGGCGGGGATTCCTGAGGCAGGTCGAGATCATCCCAGGTGTGCTGCAACGGCGGTGGCTGCTCAGAGTCCATGGCAGCAGCTGAGAGGTCCAAAGCGCACAAGCGGTAGGGGCTGCAGGCCGAGAAGCCGAACCAGAGGTTGAACTCGGGAACGTACTCGGCTTTGCCGACGAAGGGCAGCGCCCACTTGCTGGCCTGCCTCCACACACTGCTCGCCGTGTCGAAGGCGTAGGTGCCCCCTATGCCCTCTGCCGCGGACGATAGGCAGATGGTGGAGCCACCGACCACCGTGTACGACATGTCCGCGGGTCCGAGGCCAGGGTCGTCGAACAATGGCGGCGGCGGCAGCGGATGCCAGCGCCAGGCGGGCATGTAGTATTCGCGGTTGTCGCTCACCGGGGAGATGTCCCTACTGTCGTAGACGAGGACTTCGAAGGTGGGAACGGCATCGTCAGGGTAGGGCGCCGGGTCCATGACGTAGAGGGATTCGCGTCGCTCGGCGTCGGGTCGGGTGATGGAGAAGGAGATGGGAGTGGGTCCCTTGGGACCGTGGAGGCAGGGCATGGTCACGACGGAGCGCGTGTCGACGTCGTAGAGCGCGGTCTGGCCCAAGCTGTCAGAGCAGAGGATCCTGCTCTCGCTGCCCAGCTGAGCGAAGAAACGCACGGACCTGCCATGACTTACACCCAACGGGGGTGCTTGGAAGTTGATCTCCGGCTTAGGCAGCCGCTTCAAGCTCTCCATCGTCGTTGGTAGTGGTAACCACCCTCCTAGTTTACGAGTGGCATTTTTCTTCTTGGCCTTCGCTTCCGCTGCCGCTTGCGCTGCTACTGTCGATGGGTAGAAGAGGTGCTTCAGGAGGTTGATGCGGCGCAGCGAATACATGTGACCGCAGCTCTCCCTCACCACCAGATTAAGAAACCGACGATTCATCCTCTCCAAAACAAACAGTAATCGAATCTTCTGAGCCTGGACTCCCTAGTTTAATTTGATCTTCCTTACCCGGCCGGCCGGCCAGCCTGACTCTCAAAAGGAAGGAAGAATGAGAGATTAACTGTTGAGACTGGGATATCTGGATTCCTTTGAAAAAAAAATAACCTCAAAGATAGGAGAGATGTAGAGAAAGAGAAACAAAAAACTCATACCTGCAGCTGCAGTAGCAGCAGGATCCCAGGTGCCTTCAACTCCTTATGATCCAGGACCGTCGGACACCCTCCCCCGGAACGCAGCGCTGTGCCGTCAAAGGTCTAACAAACCCAACCGGATGGAGGCGCTGCTCATCTCCAAGCGGCGGATCTCGTCTGGCGCGCTTGCAGGTGATGATGAGGGAGCGGCGGCCACGACCAGATCTTACGGGTTGGAGCAGGCGCCAAGGCAGAAAGGCGGCGGCGGAGTTGCGGCGATGGAATAAAAATTTCACATGCTCCATGTGGGGAGGGGGGACGGAATAAGATGGAAAAAAGGGGGCATGCAATACGTAAAATCAAAACCACACATACATGGAGTTCTATGTACTATCCTGACCCTCCACTCGTGCTGAGATTCGTGATGGGCGCTCTCGCTCTCCCATATCTCTTCCTCTCCCCTCTCTCCCTCATCTCTGGCGGCTCATCCCGCACAACCCGTCGCCGCCTAAAACCTCGCGACTCACCACCACTTTGAACCTCGCCACCCATCACAAACCTCGGGCCCAATGGAAACCCCACCTGGCGGAAACCTCGCACTAAAGCCGGAAACCTTGCATGCATAGGGGGAGGGAGTGCCCAGAACGAATCTCGGCGTGAGTTGGAGGGTGAGGATAGTACAAGGAACCCATGGACATGTGCAAAAACCGCTTCCACATGCAATATAGTATTTTTTTTGTCGAATTGTATATAAGAAACAAATAAAAAATTCACAATGAACTCAATTTTTTGTTCGAATATCCCAACCATTTGGTCTCACATTCTAAAAGAAAAAAATCAATTGAACTCACATGTTTCTGTTGATTGAGGTACTTTTACGGTCTTCCTAGCTATTCCCAAATGTGTGCATCATTTGCTAAGCCCACTTCTCAATGCTAACATACTCTACTCTTTTACCACTTGGTCTGATTAACATCCAAATCAAAATCAACGAACGTGTTGTATTCCCACGTTGCTTGTAACCTGAGGCGGATCCAAAGAAGCCCATAGGGATGCATAAGATATCGAATCTAATTTTGTTTTCTATTGTATAGCCTATGTAAATTTAGCTATGAACCCTCATCCTAAATCGAAGAACACCTGGCAAGCCCAAAGATTAAAACTTTCAGTCTCCCGACTCCCACTACTCCACTCGACGCTCCCGTAGCTAGGCCCAAGACAACACCAATCGAGGCATAGAACACGCAGCTTAGTATATGCAAGTGAAGTCCAGTTGACATAAACATGGCCCAAGGCGCTTGGCTAGGGAAGCCACTCTACTAAGTGAAGATAGCAGGAAGAGGACACATTGCACGTACATCGCATTACCCTAGTCACTCACGTCTTGTTCCATCCCTCCCTCTATCCCGCCTTGCGCAAAAGCAAAATCCACCCTCTCGCTTGGTCATAGGCTCGCAACCGCTAGTTGCAGGAGCCCAGAGGCCTAGGCTGTATCATTACCCGTCAATCATCTCGCCGAGCACTTAGAGACATGGATTAAGTCCTAATTGATATAAGGTATTGCTAAATTTGTCCTAATTCTTTCAATTTCTTTAAGCAAATGGACTGAATTCATGAGTTATGGTTTGAATGTTATGATTATTGGTTGGTTTTTTTGTCAAATTGTAGAGTTCAAAATTAGGGTTTCAATTTGGGTTTTTAAAAATTGGAATACCCACCAACTTTGTTGCAAATCAAAGGTAAAATTATACATGTAATTATTGTAAATGTGGGCAATATTTTAATTCCAAATTTTATTAGGAGACAAATACAATAAACCAATGATGCAGAACTTACTACTAACAGCAGGCTACTCATCATACTTCAAAATATACGCAAGGAAAGTGTAGTAACAAAGTCAAACGAATGCACGAATGACTTACTTTTGAGCTTGATGAAGAACAGAAAGCAGTCCAGGCTTGATGCAGTGCAGAACATAGATGACGTAGTGTAGTGAGCGGTCGCGCAGATGTGCGCTGCCCAGAAACCTTATTGCAGCCCCGTGCAGGTACTCTCTGCGGCAATGATTTGGAGATAGCCGATCTCCCTCCTTCCAGGTGCACACCAAGAAAAAAGGTTGGCGAAGTTCAGACAGCATAGTACAGAAGCACAAGATTGCAAAGAGGAAGAAAATGGAGGCAGTGAGATTCTCACGCATACTCTGGACGTCTCTAGGCATATAAATAGATAGACCGATAACTGACATGATTAAAACAGCCATTTACCTGCTGGTAACTGACACATTCAACCAGCCATTTACCGATTGGTAACTACCTATCATCAAAACCCCAATAAAGCCTCAAATTCAAACGTTTGAATCTCATTCAAACATAGAGAGAGTGTGGTGCAGGGTTCAGCAAAAATAAAGATGGACTTGGTCTACCAAGTGGCGCGCCATGTCAGGGCATGGTCACGCATCGCAAGTCACAAATCATATGATTTTCACGCGAAAATGCGCGAATACGCACGCGCGTGTGTGCGTGTGTGTGATTAACCATAGCCCTCCTCGTGCCATCCCATCTATGTGTCACATGATTCAAGGAATGGCAAGAGCTCCACCTTATAAATTGGTCTCATCCACCTTGTCTTAGCAATATGGTATTAAACCGTGCATGCTTTGGAATTAAGAAAATAGGCCTTGCTCACATGGGCCAATTCCTAACAATCCCACACTAATACCAAAGCAAAAAGTAAATAGATGTCAAAGATATTGTGCTGAAGTACTGTTAATATACCAGTCTTTTAGTGTAAGTCCCGTACAGGTTGAACTTGCACCTAGAATGATAAGATTCATCTTCTCACAGCTGATGAATGGACTATGCCTTGAATTCACAACTTTTCGTGATTAGATTTCACTTGAAATCTCAACTAGTATTAGGCTGCCAATGAACCACGCCTAAACGGAGCATTAAATGGTCATGCTCCCTTATCTGCTCATGAGCTTTCTAGAAAATGCCCCGTTCTCGTGAACTGCGACCACACAGTTAAGCTAAGTAGGTGTATTCTTCCTAGGTATCCTGCAGGCTAATACCTTTTCCTCATTTGGACAACAGAATACATTAAGGCTTTATGCCAACCTTCCATACAGTCGAGAGTAATTTGTTTATTAGGACATGGGTATACTAAATATATACTCACTTGTTACAACATCTATTTGTTTTTCCCATTGCCTAAGTTACGGGATCTCCGATCAAAAAGGTATGGGTTACCATTGTGATGTAACTTAAATGGGCCTCATTCCCATGTCCATAGATGCAACAGAAATCGCTTTCCAAGCTAATCCCTTTGTAAAAGGGTCTGCAAGATTTTTCTCAGTGTGAATATAGTTCACAGCAATCACTCTGGAGTTTCTCAGTTTTCTGACAGATTTAAGCCTACGCTTCACATGTCTAGAGGACTTCATATTATCCTTTGTACATGTGACTTTGGCCAACACTGTTTGATTATTACAATACATCAGGATTGCAGGTATTGGTTTCTCAACCAATGGCAACTCCAGTAGAAGCTCTCTCAGCCATTCAACCTCAACAGTGGCTGTGTCAAGTGCTACAAGTTCTGCTTCCATGGTTGACCTCGTCAACATAGTCTGTTTGCAAAACCTCCATGAAACTGCAGTACCGACTAAAGTGAATACATAACCACTTGTAGATTTGATCTCATTTGCATTAGAGATCCAATTAGAGTCACTGCATCCTTCTAATATAGAAGGGTGTCCAGTATAATGTATTTCAAAAGATGTTATGCCCCTCAAGTAGCGCAACACTCTTTCAAGTACCTCCCAGTGATCATATCTCTGGGCGTAGCCCTTGGCTATAAGTCTTGTTTTGTACTTCTCAATAGTACCATCAGGTCTTATTTTCTTTTTAAAGACCCACTTACATCCTACAGGTTTGCACCCGATAGGACGATTAGTGATCTCCCAAGCCCATTAGCCATGATAGAGTCCATCTCGCTATGGACTACCTCTTTCCAATACTCAGCATCAGAAGATGCATAAGCCTTTGAAAGATTTTTTGGCACATCATCCACAAGGTACACAATAAAGTCGTCACCGAAGGTTTTCTCAACCCTTTGTCTCTTGCCCCTACGAGGAGCTTCTGTGACTAGATTGTTATCCTCCTTAGGGATATCACATATTGGTTCAGAAGTGGTGGGAAGTTTAGAAGTTTGATTATTCTCACTTTCAATATTATTAGTTTGAACATTCTCTATTCGTGAAGTACTGCCTGCTGTTCTCATAGGAAAGATATTCTCAAAAAATGAAGCATCTCTAGACTCCATTATTGTATTAGCAATAATCTCAAGAGTTTCTAATTTGACTACTAAAAATCTTTAGGCCGTGCTATTTTTAGTATATCCTAGAAAAATACTATCAGCTGTTTTTGGTCCAAATTTTCTCTTTTTCTGTAACGGTATATTGACTTTTGCCAAACACCCCCAAGTTCATAGAAAATTAACATTAGGTTTTCTCCCCTTCCGTCCCTCATACGGAGTAATCTCACTCTTTTTAGTGATTACTCTGTTTAGGACGAAAGTTGCTGTCAGTATAGCTCCCCCCACCATTCCTTAGACATACTGGCACTTTCTAACATGGCATTAACTAAGTTTGTTAGTATCCGGTGTTTCCTCTCCGTTTGATTTGGGCCAATATGGTGGTGTAAATTCATGGACTATTCCATGCTCAAAACAGAATTGGGAGAATTCATGAGAGACATACTCTCCTCCACGATCAGACCTCAATCTTTTTATTTTCTTCTCTAGTTGGTTCTCAACCTTGGCCTTATAAATTTTAAGTTAGTTTAAAGCTTCATCCTTAGTTTTTAGCAAATACACATAGCAGTATTGTGTTGCATCATCAATACAAGTTAGAAAATATCTTTTGCCTCCTTTTGTTAATAATCCATTCATTTCACACAAATCAGAATGAACAAGATCTAAAGGTGCCAAGTTCTTTTCATCCTCTAATCCCTTAAAGGGTTTTCATGTTATTTTGCTTGCATACATGACTGGAACTTTGATCCTTTGACAATTTCATATTTTGGAATTAAATCTACTGGACATTCTAACAATACTATCAAAACCAATATGACAGAGACGAGAATGCCAAATATTTGCCTTACATTTATTTAAACTAGTTGCAACATTCAGATTATAACAAGACTCTACAATACTTAGGCGGAACAAGCCTTTGCTCTCATAGTCTTTACCAACAAATTTTTCGAACTTGGAAAGTACAATTTTATTTGACTTAAAAACTAGCTTATAACTATCCCTGCGTAGGAGAAAACCACTAGCGAGGTTCTTGTTTATTGTAGGAGCATGCTGCATGTTCTTCAAGTGGACAGTCTTCCCTGAAGTAAGCTTCAGATCCACTGTGACAACACCAAGAACAGAAGCATGTGACCCATTTCCCATTAGGATGGAGGAAGCCCCTGCTGCCTGATAAGAAGAAAACATGGAAATATTAGAACATACGTGAACATTAGCACCAGTATCAACCCACCAATCAGTAGATTGACATGCTGAAAAGACAACAGGTGGATTACCATACCCTCCTGAAGTCGAGGCCTCACCTATGATCACGTTGACAGCCTTCTTCTTTGGCTGTTCACCATCTCTGAGCTTGCGGAAGTGACAGTCCTTTGCCATATGACCATCTTTTTCGCACACAAAGCAGGTAATGTCCCTCAAAATCCTTTTTCTTAGTATTCTTCTTCTTAAGGCTAATTGTCTTGTTTGGTTTGTTGGATTTGTACTTCTTTACGACAGTCTTTTTCTGTATGACATTTGCATTATTCTGGCCAGAAGTGCTAGGTGCATCTTTTGCTCTTGTTTTTCTTCTACATCGAGGGTTGCAATGAGGTTCTCAACAGAAATCTCTTCCCTCTTATGTTTCAAGCTAGTAGCAAAATCTCGCCAAGTGGCAGGGAGTTTAGCAACAATGCCCACAGCCACAAACTTTGGAGGCAACACACAACTCAGGTGTGCAATCTCACCGACTACTAGCTGGAGGTCATGAGCTTGTCCAACTATGGACTTAGCCTCATCCATGCTGAAGTCGAAAAATTGCTCACAAATGTAGAGCCAACGATTTGCCTCTGCCTCTGCATATTTATGCTCTAGTGCATCTCACAACTCTGTGGTGGACTTGAAGTCTATGTACACATCATAAAGCTGATCTGCCAGAACGGTCAGAATGCAGCCAAGAGCAGCGTTGTTCGCATTTTCAAGCTGCATAAACTGCTCAATCGTAAATGGATACCGGGGGGGGGGGGGGTGGATAATCCATCACAGTCCTAAAGACACGAGCCAAAACTTGGCACTAGTCTACCATCTACAAAAATTCTGACCAGAAAACCTCTCAGGTAAATTGGTCTCATCCACCTTGTCTTAGCAATATGGTACTAAACCGTGCATGCTTTCGAATTAAGAAAATGGACTTTGCTCACATGGGCCAATTTCTAACAGTAATTATATGTGTGGTGAGACGGTGAACTTCAGTCATTTTTGTTCTGCCTCCGTCCCTGCTTGTAATGCTGGAGAAACATATAAGCATTCATAAGGAAGTTAGCACGTAATATATGCTCAATTTTTAAGTACTACTTCCCACACCCTTGCAATAAAAAAATTAGGCCAACGTATGAGCAATTTGCTCTCTATGTCTATAACTAGGTCTAGATTTTTCATATGTAGTGTACCAATGTATTTTCTTAAAAAAAAGATTTACATATGCAGCAGTTTGCAATGGGCACTGGGCCGCCAGTATCCACGAAAAGATGGGTCCAAAAATTGCAGGAGACCAACAGCAAGTCCACGCAATAGAGGGCCTCTTGAGGTCCACGATGCTGAAGGTGAATTCATCACAATGGCTCATTTCTTTTTAGCTTGCTTATGATTTATACTTTATAGCTTATGATTTTTTTAAAACAAATCAATAGAATAATTTTTCAATCGTTTTTTAAATAACTTATTAAAATGTTCTTTTCGAAGCGACTTTTTATCCTTTCACACAAACTCTCGTGCTAAGACAAAATCAATCAACCGTAACTATAAACTATAAACTATAGACGAAAATAACCCACCCTTTGTGTCTTCAGCTCATGCAAATTATCTTTTTCCCCCAACGTGGCAAGCAACCATGAAAATTTTCAAGCCACGGTTAAACAAACAGCTTTGCTCCTTTCAGTGTTCACAGAAATGAAGAAAGGGAAATTGCAAGGGGAAAAACCTAAGGTAGCAGACGAGCCGTCCCTGCAAGAATGGACAAGGGAAGAGCAGCCTTTTAGTAGCATTTTTTGGGCATCCTCTTTCAACTAAATTGTTTATTAAATAATTAAATGAAGAGCAATTTCTTATTTGCCATTGCAAATTTTCACCGCATGTGAGACAAGGGATGTTATATCTGGTATTTGGGTAATTTGTAGTGGTATGCACAAAATTTTGCCTAAATGAAATGCTATCACCCGATTTGCCTTGAAGAAATCAGTTTTTTTAGGAACCACATATGTGATTTTTTTAAACAAAGGAAGGAATTTTTATTGAACTCTAACTTCTACGGAGGCTACGTAGGGCCGTTTATATTGGCTTTTGGTCTTAAAAAGACATTCCATTTAAAAACTAGATACTATAAAAAACTATTTACTATAAAAAAATTCAGTTTTTAAAAATCAATACGAACAGATCTTAGTGTCAACCAACAAGAAAAAAAAGAAGAATAACAAAAGGTAGAGCTAGCCAATGGGCTGGGCCTTAGCGTGCCGGCCCGTGGCCTGGCCCAAGCATAACACAGCCTATTTAGCTCGTGGGTCGTGCCTAGGTCGAGAGGGCAGCACGTCGGGCCGGCATGGCACGGCCTGATAACGGTAGTGGTTCGGGCCAGCACGGTACGGCCTAGCTGCCAATGGGCATAAACGGGCCGTTCTTGCATGGCACGGCACGGCCCGACCAGGTGAAAATAGCTGTTTTTGGCCTTTTTTACCGTTGGGGTGTAAAAAAATCTAAAAGAATATCAAAAATTCAAAAAAAAATGAAATTTTTACCTATAAATAGGGGGCATTCGGTCTCCATTCTTCACACTTCAAACCTAACTCTCATATCTCTATTTAGCTATGAAAAATCCAGTAGTGTTTGCGCAAATTTGACAAAATTAGTGAGAAATTCATGCGAAATTTAAAAATTCAAAAAACTTCAAAGAATTTTCTGAGAGATGCAGAAGAGGTAATAGTGTTGTCTTATTTCAATTTTTTTCTATTATTTATTGATTCAATAGTAAGTTAATTGTACTTTACTATTTCAATTTGTAGTTGATTCAATAGAGAACTACGATTTTCAACTCTCTGAATTCAGCCTCATGGAATACGAGAAATACGAAAATAAATTTGGGTCTGTGCGTTTGGAAAGACCTCACGTAGCCCTTAGCACCTTTGTAGGGACTATGCAATGGAGCAAGATTTTTTATTCTTCCTCTAGAGATTCTTGAGATTCTCATGCATGTACACATCAGTCAGGAGGAGCAAGGCGGCAAAGCACCTAAGATTTATCAAGTTATCTCAACAGTGATAGCGTCAGCTTCGAGTAAGAGTTGAACATGCTCCCATGGTGGCAAACCCAAAAAGTAACATATTCAGTGTTATCCATATTAGCACGGGATGTGTTGAGTGTTGACTGTTACTATCTCTACGGTCTTCAGTCTATCCAGAAGAATAATCGAGGAGCGACAAACAAGTCTCTCCAACGAGATGGTCGAAATCATTCTATCGTCAAAACTGGGAACAAGCTGAATCAAAACTCCAACATACTGTAAGGAATAGGGACTTAGAAGAATCTTTTGAGAATTTGTATCTAGATAGCAATGAATAAGATTTTTAATATTTTTGTTCCGATGTAATCACTAGTGAGCTTTATAGGCTATACTCTTTTTCTTTATTAAGGTTTTCTTAAGTTGAGTTTTGACTTGATAAAGTTTTTAATGAGGCAGTCATACCATGTAATTTAATAAGTTAACAAAGTTTATTATGTCATTGAAAATAATTATCTTAATAATTAACAATCTCTACAATTTTCATAATTTTTAGGTAATTTTCTATAATTTTTCATTAATTTTCTATAACTTTTTAATTTTTTTCTTTTTTCCCGACTTAACGGGCCAATCGTGCCGCAGGGCCAGTTAAGACCTAACCGTGCCCGTGCCCGTGCCAATATGGCACAGTTATGAGCTGTGCCTAGGCTCAAACCTCGGCCTATGGGCCAGTACGATCCGTTTATTTGCTACGCCTAAATGAATCGTGTCTAAACCGAGCTTATGCCGTGTCGAGCCAGCACAGTGGACAGGTCTAACAAAAGGGACGGAGGAAAGAAAGCCAGCTGGTCTAGTAGTGCAAGCCTTTGGTGGGCGCACTAGTTCCTGTTGCCTTACCCCCTGCCCCCAGTTGCTACACGACTATGACATGTGGACTGCCCGCAGATTTTTGGGCCCACATGCCAGTGGCCACGTCCGACGGACTCGGTTTCCATCGCCCCAAACCCCCAACTCTGCCAAGCGTCCTTGCCTCCGATCCTTGCTTAGGAATTTGGGAAATGAAACCACCTCTGCCCTCGCCGGCGCCGCCTTGGCCCCTCGCCGGTGTCCTCCCACACGGTGTACCCTGGCGGCTCCCAGCTAACTCGGCGTCTCCTTACCGTCCGGCTCGGCTGCCCTCCACGCCGACGCTGGGCTCGCAGCACCGGCCTCCGCCGCTGCGCCGTCGGTATCCCGATGAGCGCCTAACCGCCTGTAACCCATTCCTTCAACTTGTCACCCTTCCTTGCGGATGCAATTACCGTTAGCGTATCACCTTTCTTGGTGGTTCTATTTTGAACACAGGGGGTGCTATCACCATTTCACCAATATGCATCGCTAAAACTAATAGAAGATGATGCAGAACTGTTCGTATGATGTAATATGCCTGGTTTCCCGGGAGCTGCCTGCTCCTCAAGTCGGCTACTACTGTGTATAACTTATTTTCTTTCAGAATCTGTGGGTCGAGAGGGGGACATAAAAATTAATCAAGCAAGCTAATCGACTCCAATGTGCTTGTTTTGTACTTAGAAGGGAAGGAGTATGCCAAGCTCAAAGGTGTTTGGAAGCAGGTGGAGTTCCTCGCTAAGGAATTGATCTCCATCAACATTGCGCTAGAGAAATATGCAACGATGGAGAAGCCAGACGTGCAGGTGAATGTGTGGATGAAGGAGGTGCAAGAGCTAGCCGAGGACTGCATAGATATGTTCACGTACCGTGTCAACCATGAACCGGCTAATAACTGTAAGATGAAGGGTTTCCTCCGCAAGAATATCCGTAAGATGAAGAAACTCCACTATCGCCATAAGTTTGCTGATCAAATCCAGGAATTGAAGGCCCTTGCCAATAAACTATATGAGCGGCAAATCAGATACAAGCTTGATGAGTGCACTTCTAGTGCCATGCATAAGGAGATTGATCCTCGATTGTCGTTACTCTATGTGAAGGTGGACAAACTTGTGGGCATCAACAGCCCAACAGAAGAGATCATCAATCGGTTTATTGAGGAGGAAAGTGGGACAAGGAAGCAACGTAGGGTTGTCTCTATTGTTGGATCTGGAGGTTTGGGAAAAACTAATTTCTCAAATCAAGTGTACCAGAAAATCAAAGGTCGATTTGATTGCACTGTTTTTGTATCTGTCTCACGAAACCCTGACATGAATTGTCATCTTTGGGGAATGCAGAAGTTGACAGCACCCGGCAATTGCCAAGGTTAGCTAATGACTAGCAACTAATCAACACACTGAGGGAATGCCTTGAAAATAAAAGGTATTCTTACTCAACTTCTAAGTTATTATTCCATTCTAGCGGACATTTTTTATTTACTTGTTGAACTAGAACATTTCTGCGCCATTCCATTCTAGGCTTCTAGTTTACAATTTGGTGTTAATATGGTGCAAATACATCAAAGTGATTGAGGGAACAACTAACGTTTCCTATTGTAGACCAGAGGTCTATATATATGGAATAATAGGATGCAGGAGCACAAACCAAACACAATCCAGGACTATACTAGACTAAATTGTAGTGTATGAATTGCACAAGTTCAGGTCTGCTCTCTGATCCAGGGATTCCCAATACTCACCTTTAGAAGAGGGGCTCTCTGTAGGCTGTACTATGTTCATGAATATGCCCGTGTGAATGTTGTTGGTTCTTTTCTAGTTAAATAGTCCTCTTATCATTGCGTTTCAACATTATTGATTCATGCAATCATGCTACTCAAAGTTTCGTAATAGGTACCTTATAGTAATTGATGATATTTGGAGCAAGTCAACGTCGGAATCTATCAGATATGCTCGTCCTAAGAATACTTATTCTAGTAGAATAATTGTGACCACAGGCATCAATAGCGTCGCTAAATCTTGTTGTACCTCAGATGAAGATTTCGTTTACCAAATGAAACCTCTTAGCTGTTATGGCTCAGGATCTGGCGAGGTGTGCACTGTAGCACATGAACAGCACCATATATATACTGTAGCACATGAATAGTATCACGTGCATTGTAGCAGTCGGATTAGGAATGATTAGATGCATATCTTCATATTAGGAACAATTAGATACATATCTTTGTATTATGAATAATTAGATGCATATCTTCATATTAGGAATAGATAGATGCATATCTTTATATGTAAATAGTATGCATATGATATTATCTTTAGTTGATTGGTTGCATTAGATTGTGTTAATTTCCATATTGTTAGGGTTAACCTCATCTATATAAAGAGAGGAGTCGCACCATTCATAATTAAGTAATGAATAAATAAAGGTTCTCCAAATAAGCATCAGAGCTTCTCTACCTTATCAGGGAAGAGCTCCGTT
Source organism: Dendrocalamus latiflorus (assembly GCA_017311315.1). Classification (NCBI taxonomy): domain Eukaryota; kingdom Viridiplantae; phylum Streptophyta; class Magnoliopsida; order Poales; family Poaceae; genus Dendrocalamus; species Dendrocalamus latiflorus. The sequence goes on along the minus strand of CM029642.1, from coordinate 50,594,576 downwards.
GGCGGTTAGATGAGGGCAAGTGCCCTATCCCTAGTATTCGGATCTTTACCTAACCACCAACCACAATATTTGCTATCGGAACCAACTGCTGCTTCGCCATCCATGACAAGCAGCAGGGGTTTCGATCCTATGAAGGCCCAAGATTCATGATTCCACTACCTAAGGCTTCCGACCTTTGATGGCAAGGAAGATCCGCAACCTTGGTTGAATCGCTTTGAGCAATTCTTCAAGGAGCAGCGGACAATGGAGGAAGAGAAGGGGTGGTTGGCATCGCACCACCTGATAGGAAATGTTGCCTTATGATACCGGTAGCTGGAGTGTGCACTTGGGGTGCAGCCATGGCCAAGTTTTGTTAAACAGGTCAACCTCCGTTTTGCCATCACCATCGCGCCATCTCCACCCACACATCAAGTCTCCATTGAGCAAACTACTGTGGCTTCCGATGCCAAGTTTTCCTCCGCTGAAATTTGCGCCAACTTGATGGCCCGGATGAAAGAGTTCATGGCCAAGATGGAGGAGAAGGTGTAGCATGTTGCTATGGTTTCTTGACATTGCCACTGGTTGAGACCAAGGTTATTAAGGCGGTAAGGCGAGGTGAGGTGACTCACCCCCCTCACACCTTTTAAGTGGTAAGGCGTGAGGCGAGGCAACGCCTTACACACATCATAAGGCAAAGAAAACGGAGTTTTGGACAACTAAATTCGAAGAAATCTAAAGAGGCGAAGGACCTAATTGTAATTTCGTAAACCTCTAGGGACTAAATTGTAAAAATACCAAAACACACCCGTCCCATTAAACCCTTTAACCCTAGCCTAACCCTAATACTCCCTTACTTCCAGCCGCCGCCTCCTCCCTCCCTCATGCCAAGTTGTTGCTGCCTCCCTCCCTCCTCCCTCACTCCCAGCCGCCGGGTCCCTCCCTCCTCCGTCACTCCCAGCCGCCGTCTCCCTCCTCCCTCACTCCCAACTGCCGCCTCCCTCCCTCCTCCCTCATTCCCAGCCGCCGCCACCCTCCTCCCTCACTCCCAGCCGCCGCCTCCCTCCCTCCTCCTTCATTCCCAACCGCCGCCACCCTCACTCCTTCCTCCTCCCTCACTCCCAGCCGCTGCCTCCCTCACTCCTTGTAATGTTGCGGGCAGCCAAATCCGGCAAGGTGGAGGGTGAACGGTGGCGTCGACGGCGCCCTGGAGGCGGAGGTGACTCGATGGCGCCCTAGAGGCCAAGGCGACGCGAGGACATGAGGTAAATCTAGCCCACCACCTTCCCACCTTTTTCCTGCCCAGCTGCCCGCTCTCTCTAGTTTAACCGTCGCCTTAGGCATGCACGCAAGGTGGGGCGATGCCTTGCCACCCCTCTACCGCCTTACCGCTTAGGCGACGCCTTAATAACCATGGTTGAGACCATGTCCAAGATAGAGGAGCAGCAAGAGGCGATGCCTGCCACTGCAATGGTGGCGCTGCCATCACCGTCATCAGCGGTGGTCCTACTACCATCCTCAACAACGACGACTCCTTTCTAGGCTTCGCTATCCTTGGTTGCACCTCTGGTGCCTTCGCCGGGGAGGAAGGTTGCCGCTAGCCAGTGGTGGTCCTCTCCATGTGGCTAGCCAATGCCGTGCCTTCATAAATGTGGGGCATGGTAGGTGTTAGGTCTGCAACTGCATCACGTTCTTCCCCGCACAAGTTAGAAGAGCGTCATTGCTGCCCCATGCAGCTTGTCCATGCCACTGGCGCAGTGGCGACTCTTGCAATGGCAAGTCATGCCAAGGGACCGCAGTCCTCACTGTTGTCCATCGGAGTGTTGCACTCTCTCTTCCACACGACTATCCGTCGGCACCACGAGCTCTCATCGTCATGGGGTTACGAAGGACTTCAACCATGGCTGCCACCTGACAGCTTGAGGGCGAGCTATCTCGCCACGAGGGTTGTTGTCGTCGGTACGAGTCCGATCAGTAAGCTTATAAGCACACCCGGTCGGATATGAAGACCACCGCGGGTATGAAGGGACTCAAGAGAAGCACGCAACCACTAAGTGTTCCATATGGGAGTCTAGGGTTACAAAATGACCTCCCTCCCATTACAAGTGGTCCTATTTATAAAGAGAGAGGGGAGGCCTATTTCGGTCTTTTGCTCCGTGTAGCCCTACCGCATTCGGGACCCTGGGGGTCGGTCCCGGACCCTCCTGGGGTCAGGCTCGCGTACCCCGCCCGGGGTTGGCCTCGGACCCTCCTGGGATCAGCCTCGCGAACTCCGCATGGGGATGGCCTCGGACCCCTCCGGGGCCGGTCCTGCGCACCTCACTTGGGGTCTGCCCCAGACGCCTCTAGGGCCGGTCTTGCGTACCTCGCCCGAGGTTGGTCCTGGACCCTCCTAGGGTTGGTCCCACGTACCTTGCCTGGGGTTGGCCCTAGACTTATCTTGGGGTAGACCTTCCAACAGGCACCATCGCTCCGAGGTGTTTGTGGGTCCGAGGTAGCGCAGGGACTCTCCCCCAACAAGTGTAATGCTATGGCTCAGGATCCGATGAGGCGTGCACTGTAGCACATGAACAGTACCACATGCACTGTAGCAATCGGATTAGGAATGATTAGATTCATATCTTCTAGAAACAGGTAAATGCATATCTTCGTATTATGAACAATTAGATGCATATCTTCGTATTATGAACAATTAGATGCATATCTTTGTATTAGCAATAATTAGATGTACATCTTCATATTAGGAATAGATAAATGCATATCTTTATATTTAGATAGTGTGGATATAATATTATTTTTAGTTGATTGGTTTCATTAGATTGTGTTAATTTCCATATTGTTAGAGGCTAACCTCATCTATTTAAAGAGAGGAGCCGCACTATTCATAATCAAGCAATGAATAAACAAAGATTCTCTAAATAAGCCTTATAGCATCTCTACCTTATCAGGGAAGAGCCCTGCTAGCGGTTAGATGAGAGCGAGTGCCCTATCCCTGGTTTTCAGATCCGTACCCAACAACCGACCACAATATTAGCGAAATAGACTCCAAAAGTTTATTTCTGACAAGAACATTTGGTGCTAACTGCTAAGGATATATGCCTGTTCAATTGAAAGGAATTATGCATGAAATATTGCGTAAATGTGATGGTTTGCCATTAGCCATAATTACTATAGGTAGCTTGTTAGCTGAAAAACCAAGAATAAATTAAGTATGGACAAGAGTGCAGAATTCAATTGGTTATATACATGAGAAGGATAGAGAACTATGAGTGATAGAAAAGATATTGTCTCTCAGTTATTACGATCTACTTCACAATATAAAGACTTGCTTATTGTACCTTAGCATATTTCCAGAAGATTTTGAGATTGATACAGATTGTCTGATATGGAGATGGATAGCTGAAGGCTTTATAGTTGGAAAACATGGGTATAGTTTGAAGGAACCGGGAGAGAATTACTTCAATGAACTCATAAATAGGAGCATGATCCAACCAGCACACATGGAGTATGGTGGTACGGCAACTTCTTGCCGAGTCCATGGTATAGTTCTCGACTTCATTATCACCAAGTCAATTGAAGAAAAATTTAGTTATTATATTGCATGGTCAGTGTTATGAATATTGTGTGTATTGATATGAGACCCAATAGGCCATATATATAGGAGAGTACAAGAGATATAAGGAAACAAATAAGAGTCCTATTCTATCTCTAATACCTTATCTCTAATATCCTTAACACCCCCCACAAATGCAAGGCGTATGCAATAGCATTGCATTTGAAAAAGGGTTAATACTAAAACAAAAAATATCCAACTCCGAGTCGTGATAAAGTCGTCGTTGCGTGCAGTCGTCGAAGAAACTGTCAAATCAAGCCGAAGAGGAATAGATAGAAGCATGACGGCACAGATCGAAGCCTGAGACGGCAGCGGCGCAGTGCACAAGAAGCGCAACGGAGGCGCAGTGCAGAAGAAACGCGGCGGCGCAATGCACAAGAAGCGCAACGGAGGCGCAGTGCAGAAGAAGCGCGGCGGCGCAATGCACAAGAAGCGCAACGGAGGCGCGGTGCAGAAGAAGCGCGGTGGCCTCACAGAGACTTCTACAATCTGCAGCGGCTCAAGGAAAAGAGCAGCGGCTGCTGCCATGTAAAAGAGAATTCCTACACTTCTATGACTGACAATAAATTTGTGGACTCGCACGGCTTGGACGAATTAGAGAGTTATATGACTATGGATTTGAATGGACGCAGCGAAAGACGCAAAAGAAAACTAGCACACATGCAGACGCAGAAAGCAGCAGCTAGCACTAAAAACTAGTACAAAAGATATTTATGTGCTCTGTTGTTTAGATGCAACTCATGCCATTCCACTTCTCTCTCCCCACTTCCTGGCCGCCGCTCCCATCTGCGAAGGCTCTCACGCCTCATTTGGCCGCCACCCCCATCAGCAGAAAAGAACTCCCCCCTGCCTTAAAGAAGAGAGGACAGGAGGTAAAGGCACCGGTGCTTAGTGTAGGAGGGCCGGGCGACCTAGCCTTTCAACGAACGACCACCAACCACAGAAAGGAGCAGAGAGGAGGGTGGGGGCCGTGGAGCGCCGGCCGTGGAAGCACACGCGACAGCGAGACGCCTCCTCCCCCGGGTCGTCCGCGTCCGACTCCGCCCCCTCCCGCGCTTCACGAGCCGGGGTTTTGGGTGACGGCGCGGCCCTCTTGTGCCTGGGGGTTGGGGTGGGCTTCGTCGGGGCCTCCGAGGGGCGGCGTGGAGAAGCCTGTCTGGGCAGCGGCGGCTTCAGGGTCCGCAACGTGATCCCGGATCTGGGCGGAGAAAGGGCCAGTCGGGAGCCGACGCCAACGGATCCGCCGGATCTGGCGTCGAGGAGAGCAGATCCGGCGGCGGGAAGCCTGGATCTGGCGGATCCGGGTCCAGCTACAGCAGAGCTGGCGGCAACACGACGCGGCGGGGCGCGGCAGAACGGCGGCGTGGGCGCACGGGCAACCCGGCGGCAGACGAGCCAAGAGGGCGGCGGCGACCCGAGAGTGGCGACGGCGGAACAACCTGGCGACCAACGAGGAAGAGCCAACCTTGGGTACCTAGATCCGGCGAAAATGAGCCGGTGAAGAGGCCGCACAGGCGACGGCGACCCAAGAGGGCACCCAGATCCGGCGAAGTCGAGCCGGTGAAGAGGCCGCAAGAAGAGGATCCACCGACCGGAGATGAGGAGGCCGCCCCCGGGAGTAGAGATCGATCCTCCCGGGGGCAGCGGCAGCGGAAGACTTGCGGAGAGGCTAGGGTCCGAGAGTTTTGAATCTTAGCTCTGATACCATGTTATGAATATTGTGTGTATTGATATGAGACCCAATAGGCCATATATATAGGAGAGTACAAGAGATATAATGAAACAAATAAGAGTCCTATTCTATCTCTAATACCTTATCTCTAATATCCTTAACAGTCAGCACCTCTTATCATCTTCAAGTGGCAAGATTCGTAGGTTCTCGATACGTAAGAAGCGAAAACTGTTGATTCAAGAAAATGTTGAAATTAGAATTGATGACAACAACATTGACAGTCTCTTGTGGGATGATGAATTTGGAGAAGATACATTATTACAGGGAATTATGAGTTTCTCTCATCTCCGATCTCTTATTCTCTTTGGTCCTGTTAAGTGGATGCCCCCTCGTTTGGACGTACAGATTTTACGAGTATTAGATCTACATGAATGTCGTTATTTGAAGAATGATCATCTTAAGAACATCGGAAGTTTATTTCAGTTGAGGTATTTGAGCCGCTGGATGACATATATCAAGGAACTCCCTGTCCAAATTGGAAAGCTTGACTTTTAGCAGAGTCTTGATATAAGAGATTGTCATGTACATGAGTTGCCGGAAACTGTTGTTCAACTCAAACAATTGATGCATCTGGAGTCAAACCTGATTAAGCTTCCAGATGGGTTTGCTAACATGGAAGCTCTCCAGGAACTATCATGGCTTCATGTCTATGAATGCTCTATAAATTTTTGGCACGATCTGCAAAGTTTGGGCAAGTTGAGGTGCTTAAAGTAATCTGGCAGCCTTTATTTCACTTATGTGACCAGGAAAGATACCAGGAAGCTTTTGTCTTGTCCCTCTGTAAGCTGAGAGCACAACTTCCGGTGTCTGCATATTAATTCCAACATAGGTGAAATAGATTTCTTGGTGGATGCATGGTGCCCTCCTCCACGTCTGCTGCAAAAGTTTGTGATGAGTGGTTTTTGTTATTTCTTTAGGTTTCCAAAGTGGATCAATTGCTCGCTCTCTGAGCTTTCCTACTTAGACACCAATATTAAACTTGTGGAAGAGGAAGATCTGTGTATGCTCGAAGACTTGCCTGCCCTTCGTGTCCTCTGTCTATTCTTAAATAGAATTCCCGAAGGACTCATAGTCAGCTCCAGTGGATTCCAATGTTTAACAGAGTTCCACTTGAACAATATGAATGGACCAGGTATAATGTTCGAAGCAGGAGCTATGCCGAAGGTTCAGATGATTGTATTCAGATTCGATGCATACGAATCTGTTTCAGTGTATGGTGGTTTTGACTTTGGTGTCCAACCCCTCTCTTCTCTCGGACATATCAAAGTCAAGATTAACTATACGCACGAAAGTCACTTTTTAATAGAGGCTGCAGAATTTGTCATCATAAACAATGTCAAGCTTCTTCCCAAGCACCCCAAGTTTAAAATAAAAAGGAAGTACAACAGAGATTCACATATATATTCATATCCAACAGTGATACTGTCGCTAAAAAAAAACATTGACACCAAGGACTGGAAAGAGCTTTAAGAATTCGCTGGAAGCAATGTATGCTTGTACGACAATCGTTGGAACTGATTTCAGGTACTTACTAACCAATTTGTTCCTCCAAAGCAAGTCAACACATTTATTTTTGCCAACCTTGATATCTCATGTTTCTTATTTGTTAATTGACGCAGGATGCTGCGTGCAGCACACCACTTGTTCCTCAGATGCAGTTGACTGCAGCAACTCTGAACTCTGTTCGGTCTCTGCCAGATGGATATAGCCCATGCAGTATGTAAAACACCTGGAAAACCAGCAATCGGAAGGCTTCTGGTGACATTATCCTCTCTAATCAGGGCATTAAGGCATTGCCGCCCCACCTGGAAGTATGGCTCTCATGCAGCAACAACCATTGATCGAAAGATCAAGCCACTGCCTAGAGGACCGTGATTCAGACCGTATCGAAAGATCAAGCCACTGCCCATAGCAGGAAGCAGATTCTTGGGGTCTTGGACCTTTTCTGTGGCTTTCCTTTTAGGTAAGATGGATTTGAGTTCTGAACATAGGTCAAGCCATGTGCAGCTGGCATGGTCATGTGGCCAATTCTTTCCTGATGCAAAGGTTCTAAATCCTCCTAACTCAGGAGTCAGGAGATCGCTTAAATGTAGGTCCATGCAGCAGTTGCTTTGGGGAAGTTCTGTTTCGTCAACAAGCGACCCCAGATGGTGTAACTGTGACATCTTTTTTGAAAAAAACAAGTTGTAAAAGGTGATATTCAACGTGTTCATTGGTTTCTATGGACTATGCGATGTATGTTTCTTATTTTCTAAAGTAAATTAATGCGTTGCATGATCTGATTGTTGTTTTACCAAGCTACCGGTCCAAATTGGGAAGCTAGAGTATTTACAGACGCTCGATCTAAGAAGAACTTCGATAAGAGAGATGCCAGGAAGTATTGTTCAGCTCAAACGATTGGTGCGTCTTGTAGGCGATGAACTCAGATTGCCGGATGGATTTGGCAACATGGAAGCTCTTCAGGAGTTAGGGGCCATTGATGGCTGCCGCAGCTCTGTGAAAGATCTACAGTTTTTGAGCAAGTTAAGGGTGCTTCGAGTAATATTCGAGTATGTAGGAATGTGTGATCTGCAGACTATAAAGGAATCTCTGATGTCGTCCCTCTGTAAGCTTGGGGCAAGCAACCTTCGATCTCTACATATTGACAACAAAGTTAGTGGTGCACACAGTTTCACGGATTCATGGCGCCCTCCTCCACATCTCCTCCAGAAATTTGAGTACGACGGTTACTTGTCCAGGTTTCCAAAGTGGATTAATCCCTCGCTCTCTGACCTCACCTACTTGGATATCGATGTTGAACAAATGGAAGGGGAGGATCTACGTTTGCTTGAAGACTTGCCTGCCCTTCTTTTCCTCAAACTTGTCGTAAAGCAGATTCCCGAAGATGGACTCAGGATCAATCCCAGTGGATTCCGATGTTTAACAACACTCGAGTTATTTAACGGAGATGGACCTGGGTTGATATTTGAAGGAGCTCTGCCAAAACTCGAAAGGCTTGTACTCTGGTTCGCCGCAGATAAAGCACAATCTACATACGGCAGTTTACACATTGGCATCCAACACCTCACCTCTCTCAAACGTATCGAGATGCTTGTATTCGTTCTCTCTGAAGATGAAAAATACTCCGACGATGAAGGCTGCCGAGTCTGCTATCAATGACCAAGTCAAGATGCTTCCCAACCATCCCACACTCGAAATCTACATCAATGGCATCCCACTCGAGATATTTACATCTGTCGTGAGCCAGGAAAACTAGTGATCCAAGATTCGCTCCAAGATTTGGGTTTGTTATAGCAAAATTCTAGTCTGAAATCAGGTTTGAACTGGGAGTGGATTTTTGCACCGAGCCCCAAGGTTTCTCTCTGTTCTCATTCCCAACTCCTCCATCCCCAATCCCATCTCCTCTCGATTTCTTCCCCATCCATCGCCGGCCGAGTAGTGGACGGTGAGTAGTGGGAGGCGGCTGGGCGGTGAGTAGTGGACGGCGGCACCCAACCCCCAGTCCGACGGCTCCGCAGCAGGACGACGAGGCGGCGCTATTTCCCGTAGGCGTCCCAGATGGAGGGCTGGCAATAGCGTTGAATACGTGATTTTCAGGATATTGAAATTTCAAGGTTTAAGTTGTTTGATGCATGTGTTTTGCTGCAAATTTGAGTGAATTGTTGACAAATACTATAATACGTATATCATTACAGTATTTTATCTGATCACAACAGCAGTGTTGATATATGCTGTACTGTGTATGCTAGCTCTTATGAATGACCAAGTTTATTATCTGATTGATTATCAACAACACAGTTTACACATGGAAAGGATAACTACATGATATGTTCTGCATCCTGACGTACACGAATGCCTTCCTGTATTATCAAGCTTGCAAGAAAAACAGCAATGATACCATTTTTAACCTATACGATTCTAGGAAAAAAAGTGTTAAGAGTATTTGGAGACCCAATCCACATAATAATTCCTATAAATGACCAAATCAAGATGCTTCCCAACCTTCCCACTCTCTATATCGAAATTCTTCGTGCACGTTGGACTGACAATCCCGGCTCTGGATATGAACAGCTCTCGTGGGTCACTTGGGATAATGCAAATCACCTACTGTGCCACGATTCACTTGTGGGTCAAAATTCTTGTCTGAAATCAGGTTTCAGCTTTTCCCCCCAGATTCTGTTGTCTTATAATGTTTAGTTAACCGTATTTTGTAATATCGAAATTTGCCGTGTCACGTAGGTCTAGGCCAGCACAAGTAGTGATCCACGATTCGCTCCGTGTGGATTGAATTTTTTATAGCAAAATTCTGGTCTGAAATCAGGTTTGAGCTTCTTTTTTCCCAGATTCTGTTGTCTTGTACTCGCTCCGTTTTTGACTTTTTTATGGTCTTTAAAATGTGACTTTGATAACTATTTCTTATAATTTTATATTAAGATATACTAATAAAATTAATAATCAAACTTTAGATATTTCATGGTACGAATTCTAGAAAGTTGAGTAAAAAAAGAAGTTGAGTAATATTTAGTACAACAGTGCTTAGTACCTGGGATTGGTAGTCAATTTTTGCACCAAACCCTAAGGTTTTTCTCTATTCCCATTCCCAACTCCTCCATCCCCAATCCCATCACAGTCCCATCTCCTTCTCTCGATTTCTTCCCATCCGTGGGTGGCCGAGGCGACGAGCAACAGGGAGGCGGCTGGGCATGAGTAGTGGATGGTGGGACTTAGCCCCAGTCCACTCCTGACAAGGATAGAATAATCCTCATAATTATTACATCATTATATATCTCGAACATATCTTTCATCGATAAGAGAGAAAGTTCATGGGGCAGCTGTAAGCTTTGCTACAACCACATAGCCGTAAGTTTTTATGACCACGTACTCGTAAGACATCCTATGATCACCTCATAGTCGTAGACCTTTCCACGAGTCATGTATCTATGATCGACTTGTCTAAACGACGTCCTGGTAGATTATGGGGTTGTCTGACAAGGCGGTTAGAACGTGCGTTTGTCTCTAATAACCGCATACGATCTCTTTTTAACAACAACCGCTACACAGTGAATGGCTACTACGACTCTTTGACAATAACTTCCGTCAAACAGTTATCACCTGAAGCCTCTGACCAACGGCCGCCACTTCACCAGCTATATAAGGGTTAACATCAGAGAAGAGAGTGATGGGAGGGGATCGGATCGAATCCTTTGAGAGATCAGCAGCAGTGCTAGAAACTTCCTCATTATGCTCACTTGTAATCAGTTCTTTTAAGCAATAGCCACACAGGAAGTAGGGTTGTTATTCTCTCAGGAGAAGACCCGAACCTATATAAAAATCCATGTATCTTTGCTTTGCATGATTTGTGCCGAGTCTTGAGAACTCCCCTCGAATCCAAGAATCATATGTAAGATCGGTATTAGAACACCGACAGTTGGCGCCATCCGTGGGGAGTTTCTTCTAAGTTTCTGGTAATTTCCTCATCGGCAAGTTCTTCTTTTTCTAATGTCCTCATGCAGGGGAGTGGAACGAGGAGAAAAGGTTCGACTTGGCCGACTACACAGACCTCGACATGGAGGCCTACTACGACTTCAAGCAGACAATGCAATATTTCGACGGTGAGAGTCTCCTTAGAGAATCCGTCACGTGTCCTTGGAGACCTCGCCGCAGGAAAAGCTGGTGAGGGATCCAAATCCCCCACAGCAGTACACCCAATGGAGGAGTCACTTTCCCTAAGTAGTAAGAGTCAATCCGACCATTATGAGGACTCACAACGCGACAATGGGTCCGCCCCCAAGTGTTTGAGTCCCACGATGACCGCTCGCTCAATTTCAGTGAGCCCAGGAATCTACCATTCCAGGGATCCATCATCAGTTGGTGGTCGTGACACTCCAGTGGAACCAGGAAAGAGAATGGGTGGGCTCTCTGCGGGTTTGCCCATCTCAGCGCAGAGTTCTGATCCAACCGAAAATAGTTATAACTCAGAATTCCCCTACCTAAATGGACTTGCTCCAAGCTGTGTTGTGCTCTCATTGGAGGATTCTTCAGATGACGGGGCGTCTCCCAGAAGTGGAGATTCTCAACATGAGGTCTTTGCCCCTGCCCGTAGATCCTAATCACCCTCTCTCAGGAAAGCTTAAGGATGCTCCCCGCCAGTCACACACTCCTGCTTCTTGTTAGGATGGTGAGGAGACCTCCAGTGACGAACTCGGTGAGTTCTCTGATGAGCGTGGAAGAAATCCTAGAAATAATCGCTCTTCTGTAAGGCAACCTCAGCCAGCATCAGCGGTCCAAGATCCTGAGACTGCTCGAAGGAGGCAGCTGGCTGCCCAAAAGTCTTTGTCTGGGCAGGTACACTACCAATCCGAAGAGGCTTAAGAGTTTCAATGGATCAATGGCCTGCTCAAGAACCCAACTTAAGAGCTTGCTCGAGCGCCAGGCTACGACCACTTCGCTAAAGGGATTGCCCAAAGACTCCGCGATGTGATGGCCAGACTCAAGAACCCCCACCGACGTAACTCTGAGAATCGACCAAATACAACCGCGTCTAGTCGATCACGAAACTCACATCATAGGGTTTGGCATGATGACAGGGCGCGTCAATCCCCCGATCACAACTCAAGCTAGAGGACGGTTCCTCGTACCACTCCGGATCGACGGGTTGATGCTCGGTCACCACTTCAAGTAAGGAACCTACAGCAGCAGATGGAGTACGAGGAGTACTACCCTCGTGTGGACGAGGCCAACTACAGGTCAGGTCTACCGATCATCGAGCATCGCTGAGTACGATCGTCTGGTGATGTCAACTACCCTTTCCTGCAAAGGAGATGTCAAGAACTCGTTACCAGGTGTTGGGGCATTCGTGCTTGAACTCCGAGCAGTATGTTGGTCGCCGCGGTTTCAACCAATGAATATAGAGAAATTTGATGGATCTCAAAATCCCATTAAGTTTCTCCAGATGTACACAACTGCTGTCCGGACGGCAAGAGGAGATGAGCACGCCATGACAAACTATCTTCTGATGGTGCTAGAAGGATTAGCTCGGTCATGGTTGCTCAACCAGCCATTTGAGTCGATCTACTCATGGCAACACCTCTGTGACCTTCTAATGGCCAACTTCCAAGTGAGAGACCATGTGGTCGTGACTCCATGTGAGTGATGAGTAATTGACAAAGGTTTAGGATAGTCGAGTTTGGATTGTATGGTCGGACCATGTCGTTGCGTGGTGCAACGGGCTCGGTCGGTTTGGTCAAACTTGGTCGCATGGGCTTAGGATGCATATTCTAATATTTCGACAGGTTTGGACTTCATCTGTGGTAAGTATGATGGTATTTACGCTTTCATGTATCGAGCGGTGCTATTTGATGTGTTTCTTGTCTGTGTGGCTGCAGGACATCGAGGCGGAGTCGTGGCGAGACACGGTGGACCGGACTAGGCGCAGGTGGCGCTGAGGTCAGAACGGTCAGGATGTGTCGAAGACGACGTGGACTCGAGGTGGTTGCGAGGCGTGCGAGGCAAGGAGCGCGGAAGCTTCCCGGAAGGTGCACGAGGGGCGAATCGGGAAATTCGCGTGGCTGCACGAACGGGAGCGGGCTCCGTCGGACTTAGCGGGCGTAACGGGGTGGAAACCCGTTAGCCGGAGGCTATATATATGAGGTGGTGGCTGCATGTCCACTTGAGCACTCCATGGGTTTTAGGGTTTCCTTTAGTCAAAATAGGCTTTAGTGGTTGTTTTGGCTTTAGGCTTTAGTTGTTGAGAGTGGGTGGTGAGGCAGAAGGTGTCTGTGCTCTGTCCCCCTTCGATGTTTTCCAGAGAGTGTCTCCCTCCTGTCTGTTCTTGAGAGATTTGAGAGATAGGAGATGGTTTCTTGATCCTTTCAAGCTTGTATGGGGTTGTAGGGATGGTATGAGTTGATACTCTATGCAATCATGTATCTCTCTTCCTCATTATCAATCCAAGATGTTGTTATTTGAGTTTGATTCATTTCTTGAGTCTCATTTTGCTCTCTGTTCTACGATGCTTCCATTTGGTGATTTGTGAGTTTTTGATTTTTGAGTTCTTGCTTGCTCTAGAGTACCAAAATGGGTTGCTATGACATGGGTGATGCTTAAAAGCCATTTGGCTAGTTGATCGAAAGAACAAACTAAGTTTAATCTCAGATTTCATATTTGGGGCTCCTCTGTTCATGCATTTCTTTTCTAGGGTTTTGAGGTAAATCTTGATTCTCTTGGAGAAATGGCATGAAATTTGATCTGGTTTATCTCTTGGCTATTGCTAACATATCCTCAAAGTTACATGGCCAAAAGATCAAGGATTGGAGAGTAATTTGGGTTTTGGTTCAGACTTTGCAAGAGGTTCAGATTTTGTCATAATCTGAATTTCTTACTCTTCAGTTAAGATCTTTTCATTCCTCAAGTTCCAATGGTATTTGGTTCAAGATTTTAGTCTTGTGGTAAGAAAAGAATTGAAGATTCTATCATTTTCTTTGTTTTCCCAAAGTCAGAATATTTTCGGTTCCCAGTTCATTCGGCTGTTTTCTTCTGTCTTTTCTTTGGCTTGCTTTTTCCTGCAGAGTTCAGGTAGTCATCTTCTCCTTGCTGTTTGTCTTTGATTTCTTATTCCCTGTGGCAACAGCAAAGCAATCCATTTGCTCTTTTTGGTCCAAGGCTTGCCGACAGAGTGAAGTTTTCAATTCTTATTCCTAATGTGCATTTACGGCTGGGTATAGCTCTGCATTTCAGCTTTGGCTCTTGCAAGGAAAGTGTCTCTTTTATTGCTGATCTTCAACTATTTTGCATGCATATCAAACAGCGATATTTTCAGTTGAATTTTTTACTGGCTGGTCTCTGATTTATGCTGAATTTTTGAGTGTCACATGCGTTCCAAATTTCGGCAAAATAACGTTTAATTTTCTGTGAGGTGCTTTGATTTGCATTTTTTTGAAAAATCAGTGTTCGTTTTCTCGGGGGCGATTTTGAAGAAAGCGACATTCACCCCCCTCTGTCGCCATTTCGGTCCAACAATTGGTATTAGAGCCGGTTAGCTCTAATCAATAGATCTTAACCAGTCTCAAGAGCCATGACGACGGATAAGTACTCGACCAAGCCGCCCATTTTCGATGGCATCGACTACCCCTTCTGGAAAAGCCGAATGGAGACATACATCCAGGCTCAGGGGTATGCTATCTGGCGCAAGGTCAAGGTCCGGTTTGTTGTTCCTGCCGATGAGAACATCAATGCTGGGAATATGCATGATGTTGAGGCAAACGCTAAGGCAAGGAACATCATTATCCAGGGCCTGAGTCGTAGCGAGTTTGACCGGATCTCTCACCTGTCGTCCGCCTACGATATCTGGGTGACCCTCGACGCATACCATGAGGGCACCACCCAGATCAATACGGTTCAACAGGACCAGTTCAAGCGAGAATATAACAAATTCGAGATGCTTGCTGGTGAGTCCCTTGACGAGTGTTTCGCACGTTTCCACAAGATCTTGAGCAACCTCCGAGCGGTCGGTCTCACATACCCCGACTCGGACAACGCTCGTCAGATGCTTGCGGCACTCGATCTGCGTGTTTGGGAGATGAAAGTGACCACCATCAAAGACACGATAGACCTCTCGACCTTGACCCTTGACGCGCTGTACTCGCGCCTCAAGACTCACGAGATTGACGTTGTCTCTCGTAGGTCGAAGTCACAGTCGATGGCTTTGGTCACCGATCCCGTTTCTTCTTCTGGTCATTCGTCTGACTCGCTTTGTGGTTTCTCGCTTGCTGCTCTATGTGACGTAACTGATGATCAGTTAGAGCAGCTCGAGGATGAGCAACTGGCCCTCCTAGCTCGGAAGTTTTCCCATGCTTACAAGAGGAGGAGGGACAGAAAGAGGGGAGGACCCGTCATTTGCTTCGAGTGTGGTGGCCCCAACCACATTCGGGCAAATTTCCCCAAACTGGAGAAGGGCAAGGCTGACTACGGCGGTTCGGGCAAGAACGACTACACCGACAAGAACCGCAACAAGAAGCCTCCAGTTCAGACGCCGGGAAAGAAGAAGTTCCGCAACCTCGGGAAGGCCAAGAAGCTCTTCCACCGCGTCCTCACTGCCTTCGACGACCTCGACCTCAGCGAGGTGGAGGGATGGAGCGATGACGACGGGACGGGTGACCAAGAGCCCAAGGATGGCGGCGACGACTTCTCCGGCATGTGCTTCATGGCCCTCGAGGGCGAACTGAGCGACAGCGAGCTGTACTCCGACTCGGATGAGGTATGCCCTACCTATGACCAGCTCAATCAAGCATTTCTTAAGCTAGGTGGTTTTCATGCTAGAGCTAGGGCTAGGTGTACCTTCCCTGGATCAGTAGCTAGTGCACACATGTACATTGCTGAATCATTTCATACATCGCAAAATTATCCATTATATTACATAATTTGAAATACACCACGTCGGGTGATAAAGTTTACAAAAGGGGCCGATTAGGCCAATTGTCTTTATTACAAACACGCACAGCGGAAACATAGCAAAAGCAAAACCCAAGTCCACAGGCAAGCGACTGGAAGGGTATTGTGTGCATAATATGTCACCAGCTAACTAGTAACATACGTGCACACAACGCCAGAAGTCCACTTGTCTATGTCTAATCAACGGAGCCTACGCCTTAGTCCCTTTCGTCATTCTTCTCCTCCGTAGCAGGAGCCTCCTCGTAAGCATAAGGGTCTTGTGTTCCTGTTTCTGAATTTTGTCGCAAAAGCGAGCGTGAGCACTCCGACCCCGTGCTCAGCGAGCCAACACACAGAATGCAATATTTAACATGTTTGGCTAGTCAAAGGAGAGGCTAGGGTTATTTTACTTTGCAAGGAGTGCTTTTGAATACAATTAACTAAAAAGCCCTATGACTTAGCAATTTTGGAACAAACCCTAATGTACAAGGAAATGCATTAGTAATATCGATCCAGATTCCATCCACCATTACATGGCATCTGCACCATATAGCAATTTCTTCAGCGTTATAGCCGCTTAACTTAACACTGGGACGACACCCAGGACAATTCCAAACCAGGGCAGTCCATCGCCCTTCCACTTTTCCATTCCCCATTTTCAATAATTTTTGTAAACAGAACTATATCTAGTTAAGTTCCCATGTCCGCCCTTGACCGTGGGCACGGCTATTTGAATAGTTTTAGACTCTGCAGAGTTTGTACACTTTCACCACAAGAGACAATCAACTCGTTGCCCCACACGATTCCTTAGAAGTGTGGTTGAGCAGACCATCACAGTGACTTTTCAAAGTACCTCGCCCCTTCCATCATTTCACCCTATGGGTCGCTCCCACTTGCGGTGGGTCCCATACGTTGTGCGGGATGTTCTCCTTCTGAACGTCTAGCAGCTGGCTCCCCACCCCTGCTAGCCCGCCACAGCAGAACTTCACCCTACCCGGGTGTCCCATTCAAGCCGTCTCACCGACTGCCACTTGCACTTCCTCACACCACCTCCTGGAAGGATGACTTTCAGGGTCCGGTAATTCTACTAAGCCAAGTTGTAATTTACAGACTTGTGGTTGTACTGTTTTACACGAGTTGACATGACAAGATTCAGTCCTTAGTGATATCTGGACGGTTCTACCACAAACCACACTCTCGTGCACACCTGCACCATACCCCCAAACCATCCGCCCAGATAAATAAGCAATTCGAGGTTTTTGGAGACATAAAATAATCATATTCAACATTTATCAGTCATTACCACCATGACTGCCCAAACCAGTTTCTCATGATTAAAAATGACGATGATTCTTGGGACATTTCCATGCCCCATGAGTATATATGCAGTATTAAGCATAGCATATAACTAGGGACTTATTTTTGAAATATTACAGTTATAGTTTTGCTAGGGCGACAAGGTTCACACATTCCAATATTCCAAAGGAGATGTAATATTATTCAAGGCAAACAATGGGCATGTATCTAGAATCTTAAATTAAACATGTATTTGCATATCAAATAATAGCATGCAATTTGATAATTTAAACCAAAGTAACTTGCAGAAAATATAGGTTCAACATGATCAAAGTATTGACTCGCCTTGGTCACAGTGATCTGGATCTGGGTTGTCTTGAGCTTCTAAAGCGGCTGCCTCGGCCTCTTCCTCTTGAGCCTCGTAAGCTAATTTATTCGTGCGCCAAAATTTGGATAAAAAGAAAAGCAGCAAATCAAACCAAATAACACCAGAAATTCACGTGAACTCTAAAAATTATGATTTCAGTTCCATTGGATAGATCTTGATTTTAGATGAATTTAAAAATTTGTCTCACTCAATTTGAAGTTAAAATGAGTAAGTTATGCTCATTTGAATATCTCAGTTCAATTAAATCCAAAAATTATTATATTTCTGGCAGTGGTCCTACTTGCTATTTAAATTTCTCATTCATTATTTTTATTCCTATTCCAGTGTGCCACTGACATGTGGGGCCATACATTGTATCTACTGAAGGGTGGGGCTCACATGTCAGGGAGAGATTTTTAAATGATTACCTGTAATGGTACTTATGACAGTCATTAACAACTATTTAGCGTTAACTATCCCTTGTATGAACATTAATTAAACTTACTTAAACCCTAAATTAATTTGCATTATTTATTGGCTAAACTTTGATTTTCTTTTCTTAAGTATTCCCTAATTATTCCTTAATCCCTCTTACTGCTGCTATTAGCAAAAATGGGTGAAAAATCCTAGTTAAGCTTTGCGGCCAGAGAGAGTCGAACGCGGGCGGCACAGGCGAACGCGCAACCGGCTAACCAACTTGGCTCGGCTGTTACCTGACCGTAGGGGGCGAAAGAAGACAGTTGAGCCAAGCGTGCGGGGTGGAGGCAGAGGAAGTTCGGGGGCGGCGGTGCTGGCGGCGAGGGTCGGCCGGAGGGGTGTCGGGAGGGGTCAAAACAGGTTGCGGAGGTCGTGGTGATTCCGACGGTGGTGGTGGTGAAGGCTGAGGGGCACCGGAGCTAGGCCGGCGGCGTGCGGCTCGGGAGCGAGCTCGGCGCCGGCGAAGTAGAGGCGGCGAGAAGTCCGGGAAATGGGCTGAGAGGCTTCACGGTGAGCTAGAGAAGATGTAGGCGCGGCCAATTGGATTTTAATGATGTGTCGGGGCGGAATCGGGTGGAGAGGACGGCGGCCGGAGTTGGGGAGGGTGACGGCCTCGCCGGCGATTTAAGGGCTCTCGGGGCAATTGACTTTGGCAGGAGCAAGAACACGATGTGGCGATGCGGATGAGAGGTTGCCCGGGCTTTATAGCCACGCGAGCGCGGCTTCTCATGCGACGGGGCTGTGCGCACGTCGCCGACAGCGGCGCGGTCGGGGTATGGCCGAGCCGCGGCGGTGTCAGCGGCGACCGTGGGGTGGCGCAGGCCTGGCAGCGGGATTCGGGGGAGCTCCCGCCTGCGAAGCGTGTCGCGCGGCTTTTCCCGAGTCCTACGGCTTTTGACCGAGGTCGAGCGGTGGAGAGGAAGCCACCGAGCGGGGGAAAAGACAGAGGGGAAGGAGGAGGCTCTGACCGCTCGGGTCCATTTGCCAGCGAGAGAGGAGGCGCGAGGGAGTGGGTCCACTCGGCAGCGGGCACGCGCACGGGGCAGCCGGGCCGTGGGCGCGCTGGCTGGGCCGCGGCGCGCTGGGGCAAAAAGAGGAAGGCTGAGCTGGGTCGGAGGTGACGGCCGGCCTGGCTCTAGTTTCTTTCTTTTTTTTTACTTCTTTCTTTTCCCTTTTCTTTCATTTTTTGATTATGCATATTTATATTTTTATATATATATATATATATATATATATATATATATATATATATATATATATATATATATATATATATATATATATATATATATATATATATATATATTTAAACCCAATTCTCTCATTATTCTTTTATGGATCATCTTTTCAGATTCTTAATTTAGATTTTAACTTTCTAATATTTAAACATGTTTGCTTCTTCTTTAACTTTTTGGAACCTTCATCAAAATTTTTAGGAAAAACCCATAAACTCCAAATAAAATTTAGTACAAAATAATTTAAAAGCTCCACATTTTCAATTCAAAATTTTTGGGACGTTACATAGACTATCACGGGAGCTTACTTCACTTACATCTACTCCCTCCCGTGATGAATGTGATACATGCTGTGCTCTGTTGGGTGACATGGAGAAGCTAAGGACCTCGCATGATAGTGTGTCCTCCGAGCTTGATGCTGTTAAGGTGGAGAATGTTAGTCTGCTTGCTGAGTTAGAGTTGAGTAGGATGGCTGTTACCCTACTTACTACTGATAAGACTACTTCTCCTACCTCATGTGAGGATAAGGACATTGCTGCTAGAGGACCTTATGCCATGCTCCTTGATCTGCCTGAATCATGTGAAAATTGCAATAATTTGAAGTTGAATCTAAAGAAGGCAGATCATAAAATTTCTGAGTTGTATGCTTGGTTGTGTGAGCCAGTTCCTTCATGCTCGAATTGTCCTAGATTAACTGCTGAACTTGAATCTGTTTCCAAGCAGTTTCAAGAAATGATTGACACTAATAAGAAAATGGCTCAATTTGCGACTAAGGATCCTGTTAGCTCACCATGCATGAGTTGCGAAAAACTAAAACTTGAACTCGTTGCTTTGAATGACAAATATGTGAAGCTAACTAAGGATCAACTAGAGAAGCCATCAACTCATTGTGATGTGATTGCTGAGGAGGGGGAGAAGCCCCAGGGTAAGGTAGAGATGCCTAGCGACGCGAACCAATCTGCTAGCAGTAGGACTGTCCATTCTGAGTCGGTTGTGCGTGCACAAGCCATTCGTTCCTCTGCTGTTGGTTCTTCATCTGCTTCCTTACCTCCTGCTGTTCCCTCTTCTTGTGCCTCTCTCTTTCGGGAGTGTCAGTATCTTATGAACACTCTCGAGAGATTTGTAGGCGGCAAGAAGAAGCTCAATCTTATTCTAGACCAATCTAAAATCTGCAGATTTAATCAGGGTCTAGGATACGATTTCTATGAGGACATGAGGAAGCATCCCCCTGCTATACTCAGACCCATAGTAGGAGGTGCGATCGAGGTTGAGCCCAGGTCTGATGAGGTCAAATTCAAATCAGCGGGCTTTTCCAAGGGATCTCTGACAGCAAGGTGAGTTCACCTGCTACTTCGACTCCTCAGAAGCCGAAGCCCTCGCGTGCTACTTCCACCTCTTCGAAGGTGAGGTACCACTGCACCTTCTGTCAGAAGGATGGACATTTGATCGATCGATGCTTCAGGCGTGCCAGGATCGCGCAGAGAGACCGTGTTGCAGCTCTTATGCGTATTCAGGGTCAGCGCCAGACCTTGAGTGCACCTAAGACCAACACGAGGTCTAGGGTTGTTTCAGCTGATGGTTTTGGGCAGCATCGAGGACTTGGTTTTTCTGAGTCTTCTGTTTTTCGTCCTCATGCTGCTCCTGGTCGTGACTTCCGCCGTCCTGAGGGTACTTCTCGTTTCCCCCCTCGAGACAGCGACCCGCGGCATGTTCAGCCTGTTGCCGATGCTTCGACTCGCTTTCCCGTAGCAGTCGGACCCAGCAACAGCTTCGGGTCTACACGTAGACCTTCTGGCTTGTTGAGTCATGGAGAGCGTAGGGTAGATAGAGGTCAGTCGCGTTTGACTACTTCATCTGCTCGACGTGTTGTTCAGTATTGGGTGCCAAAATCACTCTTGATTTACCCCAGTACTGAGACTTTACTCTCCTGTTGACTCAGGTTCGCCGGGTAGGGAAGGAGAAGGTTTGGCTTGTAGACTCCGGTTGTTCTCGTCATATGACCGGAGACTCCCGTTGGTTCTCCTCCCTAGCCCGTGCTCCAGGTGATGAGACGATCACCTTCGGAGATGCTTCGTCTGGGCGCGTCATCGCCAAAGGTACTGTGCGTGTTAATGCTTCTTTTATTCTTAAGGATGTTGCCTTGGTTAGTAAGCTGCAGTACAATTTGCTTTCCGTTTCTCAGCTTACCGATGACGGTTTCGAGGTGAGCTTTAAGAAAAATGCTTGCAAAATTCTTGATTCTTCGGGTAGTCTTGTTTGCGGGATTTCACGTTTTGGGAGGATCTTTCGTGCTGATTTTTCTGAGTCTTCTAGTGATCCTCTCAGGTGTTTTGTTGCTTCTGAGTCCCGCGACCTCTCTTTCTGGCATAGGAGACTTGGTCATATAGGATTTGACCATTTGACCCGAGTTAGCGGCCACGATCTCATTCGTGGTCTGCCGAAGCTCAAGATGGTCAAAGATCTGGTTTGTGCTCCATGCCGGCACGGCAAGATGGTTGCCGCTTCACATCCTCCGGTCACTGTGACCATGACCGATGCACCGGCACAACTGCTCCATATGGACACAGTTGGACCAGCTCGAGTGCAGTCAGCAGGAGGGAAGTGGTATGTTCTTGTCGTGGTCGATGACTATTCAAGGTTTTCTTGGGTGTTTTTCTTAGCCTCGAAGGATGAGACATTTTCACATTTCCGAGGTCTCTTCAGTAGGCTTTCTGTCGAGCTCCCAGGTGCCTTACGAGCGATCCGCAGTGACAATGGCACGGAGTTCAAGAATTCCTACTTTGAGAGGTTTTGCGATGAGACGGGTGTAGAGCACCAATTCTCTTCTCCGCACGTCCCACAGCAAAATGGCGTCGTAGAGAGGAAGAACCGTACCTTGGTCGAGATGGCCAGGACGATGCTCGATGAGTACTCTACACCAAGGAAGTTTTGGGCTGAGGCTATTGCGACCGCGTGCCATGTTTCCAATCGAGTTTTTCTTCGGGCACATTTGCATCGCACTTCTTATGAGTAGAGATATGGGTGAAAGCCCAACGTCTCTCATTTTCGTGTGTTTGGTTGCAAGTGCTTTATTCTGAAGACCGGGAACCTAGATAAGTTTGAGTCACGTTCTTGTGATGGCATCTTTCTAGGTTACTCGTCTTCTTCGCGGGCTTATCGGGTTTGGAATTGCGAGTCTAGCAAATTGGTAGAGACCTGTGAGGTGACCTTCGACGAGGCCAGTCCGGGGACTAGGCCCGATATCTCAGGTTCTTTAGAGCAGTCCGAGCCCATCTTCATGGATGATGAGGACGGTGGAGATGAGGGTGGTCTACCCGATCCAGTCCCTCATCCATCCCTTGAGGTGCCTTCTTCTACCGCACCTCGAGGCGATCAGCCCATGCCTTCTGCTTCTTCTGGAGCTAGTGGCTCTGTTCCTACCTCGTCAGCTCACGAGGTAGAGGTCACTTCTTCATCTCATCCTGGACCTCCTAGACACATTCAAAAAGCTCATCCTTCTGAGCAGATTATTGGAGACTTATTTGAGCGAGTCACTCGTTCAAAATCTGGCATGTCTCAATTCTGTCTCCATTCTGCCTTTGTTGCCTCTTTCGAGCCCAAAGATGTTTCTCATGCTCTTTCTGACGAGTCTTGGGTCAATGCCATGCATGAGGAGCTAGAAAATTTCGAGAGAAACAAGGTCTGGTCGCTTGTCGAGCCCCCGCGAGGTCACAATGTCATTGGGACTAAGTGGGTGTTCAAGAACAAGCAGAGCGAGGATGGAGTGGTTATTCGAAACAAGGCTAGATTGGTAGCTCAGGGGTTCTCCCAGGTTGAGGGTCTGGATTTCGAGGAGACCTTTGCCCCTATAGCTCGACTTGAGGCCATTAGAATCATGCTTGCCTTTGCAGCTTCTAAAGGTTTCAAGCTTTACCAGATGGACGTTAAGAGTGCCTTCCTTAATGGTTTCATTGAGGAAGAAGTCTATGTCCGACAGCCTCCTGGTTTCGAAAACCCCAAATACCCAAACCATGTCTTCAAGCTTTCCAAAGCTTTGTATGGACTTAAGCAGGCCCCTAGAGCTTGGTATGAGAGGCTTAAGTCCTACTTGTTGAGTCATGGTTTTGAGATGGGTAAAGTAGACAAGACCCTGTTCATCCGCCGTCATGGCACAGATCTTCTGCTCGTCCAGATTTATGTGGATGACATCATCTTTGGCGGCTCTTCACATGCTCTCGTTTCCCAATTTTCTGATGTCATGAGCTCGGAATTTGAGATGAGCATGATGGGCGAGTTGAGTTTCTTCCTTGGCTTCCAAATTAAGCAGACTCGGGAGGGTACATTCTTGCACCAGGGCAAGTACACTCGAGACCTCCTGAAGCGCTTTGATATGAGTGATGGTAAGCCGGTGTCCACTCCGATGGCCACCTCAGCTTCACTCGACCCAGATGAGGATGGCGAGCCAGTTGATCAAAAGGAATATAGGAGTATGATCGGCTCCCTCTTGTACCTCACTGCCTCGAGACCGGACATAAACTTTGCCGTGTGTCTTTGTGCTCGGTTTCAAGCTTCTCCTCGCGTTTCTCACCGCCAGGCGGTGAAACGCATTCTTCGGTACCTTCGAGCTACCATTGACTATGGTATCTGGCACTCTTTCTTCTCCTGTCTTTCCTTGAGAGCCTTTTCGGATGCAGACTTTGCCGGCTGTAGGATAGATAGGAAGAGCACTTCTGGCACTTGCCAATTCATTGGCACTTCTCTCGTTTCCTGGTCTTCGAGGAAGCAGTCCGGTGTTGCACAGTCCACCGCAGAGGCCGAGTACGTTGCTGCAGCCAGTTGCTGTAGCCAGGTGCTTTGGATGGTCTCGACCCTGCGGGACTTTGGGTTAGTTATCGATAGTGTTCCACTCTTTTGTGATAACACTTCTGCGATTAACATTGCTAAGAACCCAGTGCAGCACTCTCGGACCAAGCATATTGACATTCGCTATCACTTTCTTAGAGACCATGTAGAGAAGGGTGATATAGTGCTCCAGTTTGTGGAGAGTGACCACCAGTTGGCTGATATCTTTACCAAGCCATTGGATAGCTCTAGGTTTTCAGCTCTGCGGGGAGAGCTTGGGGTGGTTTGTCCTTATGGGCTGTTGTGAGGTGGAGTTTGTGCTTTACTGCTTTACTATATTGATTATGCTTCTGTCTCAGTTCTGTTGCTTTGCACTCGGGGTGCATCGGGCTTAGTCCTTCTAGCATAGGTTAGAGTGATCTTCTTGTTTAGTACTTAGACTTCTTACTCTTATCTTGTGACTCTAGGATGCTTCTTATTAGCTGGTTCTTATCTCACTAGATTGAGCTCACTCACTTCTTGTAGGTTCTAGCGAGGGTTGGGCCATCCTCGGGTAGACAAGGTACGTGTTTGCTCTCTAGTGTGTGTGTTTTACGATCAAGCTAATAGTCTTGGAGTCATATGGGGTAGATGAGAGTCTGTCTGAGCCATAGTTGTTTCTATATCTTATCTATGCTTTAAGGACTGCATGTTTGCTGTTTTCTTTCCCAGCTTCTCAGTTTATCGCTTTGGTTCAGGGGGAGTTCATTTGGGAGCTTCTAGAGCTTAATATTGACATAACTCTACTTGAACTAAAAGCTGCATCTCATGTTGAGGGGGAGTTGGATTTTATGCATTTGCATTTTCAGCATTGTAATATAACTGCATTGAGCCCTGATTATTATCCTGTTATGACACACTTCAATGCTCTACATCTTGCCATGACTTGTGTTTTATATGCTAGATTTATCATGACTTCATATGTGTAGACTAGCTTTTGCCATGATAAGTTAATTAAAATTGCTTAACTTAAACTAAAACTTGTCATGCTCACATTTGAGTCTAGTCTTGCTTTAGCGATCCTTGTATGATTCATGCCATGTCAAATAGGCTAGGTTGAGCGTTGAATCTCTTTTAAGCCTTAGATTGAGTTATTTTAGTCCTTTGATGATGCATGAGTTAGTACAACATGTTAAAATGCAAAAAGATTTTTTTTTGTGCGAAAAAACTGATCTCACCAATTCTTTCCTATGAGACGGCTTGCCATTGCACTTGGCATGAACTTAGGGGGAGTTTTGGATGACCTAGACTATCTTCTTAAGCTTATCGCTTGGAGTAGTCGCATAAGGCTTGAGGTCTAGCACATGATAAAACAAAAATCTGGTTGGCAACAACCATGAATTTCAAACAAAATATATCATTTGTGCTCGAATTTGCTTAAGCTACCAAAAGAACCAAGTACTTAATCAATGTTTCATTCTTGAGCTTATAGTGCTCTATTTGGACTCAATTTGAGCTTCTTGGTTACGCTTAGCTTATTGACATGGCCTGCATCATCCTTGGATATCTTTAGCTAGACTTTGCTTCTTGATGACTTGACTTGCTCATAAATTGCACTATATTTCAGATTGTCATCCATGTGCTCTAACTGGCTTATATATATGTTGTCATGATCTAGATAACGTGTTATTAAGTTATGGCTTGGTGTAGCTCTTTATGGTCATTATGGATAATTCTCATGGCTCTGAATGCTTAGAATAATCAAACTTCAGTCATTTTGTCCATTTGCATGACTTGTTCTCTTCCTTGCATCCTTGATGTGTTTATTGCCAAAAGGGGAAGAATAGTGGTAGAAAAAGCCATTTTTGGGAGCTTTGAGGAAAACTTGTTCTTTCTTTTGCTCCTTGTGTCGAAATGGTCATTAGCATCCTTTTTCTTTCCTTTGGACCATGTTTGATTTCTTTCTTGCATTTCAAACTCAACTTCGCGCTTTTTCGAGGTTTGCCAATATACTCATCAAGGGGGAGATTGAGAGACCATGTGGTCGTGACTCCATGTGAGTGATGAGTAATTGACAAAGGTTTAGGATAGTCGAGTTTGGATTGTATGGTCGGACCATGTCGTTGCGTGGTGCAACGGGCTCGGTCGGTTTGGTCAAACTTGGTCGTATGGGCTTAGGATGCATATTCTAATATTTCGACAGGTTTGGACTTCATCTGTGGTAAGTATGATGGTATTTACGCTTTCATGTATCGAGTGGTGCTATTTGATGTGTTTCTTGTCTGTGTGGCTGCAGGACATCGAGGCGGAGTCGTGGCGAGACACGGTGGACCGGACTAGGCGCAGGTGGCGGTGAGGTCAGAACGGTCAGGATGTGTCGAAGACGACGTGGACTCGAGGTGGTTGCGAGGCGTGCGAGGCAAGGAGCGCGGAAGCTTCCCGGAAGGTGCACGAGGGGCGAATCGGGAAATTCGCGTGGCTGCACGAACGGGAGCGGGCTCCGTCGGACTTAGCGGGCGTAACGGGGTGGAAACCCGTTAGCCGGAGGCTATATATATGAGGTGGTGGCTGCATGTCCACTTGAGCACTCCATGGGTTTTAGGGTTTCCTTTAGTCAAAATAGGCTTTAGTGGTTGTTTTGGCTTTAGGCTTTAGTTGTTGAGAGTGGGTGGTGAGGCAGAAGGTGTCTGTGCTCTGTCCCCCTTCGATGTTTTCCAGAGAGTGTCTCCCTCCTGTCTGTTCTTGAGAGATTTGAGAGATAGGAGATGGTTTCTTGATCCTTTCAAGCTTGTATGGGGTTGTAGGGATGGTATGAGTTGATACTCTATGCAATCATGTATCTCTCTTCCTCATTATCAATCCAAGATGTTGTTATTTGAGTTTGATTCATTTCTTGAGTCTCATTTTGCTCTCTGTTCTACGATGCTTCCATTTGGTGATTTGTGAGTTTTTGATTTTTGAGTTCTTGCTTGCTCTAGAGTACCAAAATGGGTTGCTATGACATGGGTGATGCTTAAAAGCCATTTGGCTAGTTGATCGAAAGAGCAAACTAAGTTTAATCTCAGATTTCATATTTGGGGCTCCTCTGTTCATGCATTTCTTTTCTAGGGTTTTGAGGTAAATCTTGATTCTCTTGGAGAAATGGCATGAAATTTGATCTGGTTTATCTCTTGGCTATTGCTAACATATCCTCAAAGTTACATGGCCAAAAGATCAAGGATTGGAGAGTAATTTGGGTTTTGGTTCAGACTTTGCAAGAGGTTCAGATTTTGTCATAATCTGAATTTCTTACTCTTCAGTTAAGATCTTTTCATTCCTCAAGTTCCAATGGTATTTGGTTCAAGATTTTAGTCTTGTGGTAAGAAAAGAATTGAAGATTCTATCATTTTCTTTGTTTTCCCAAAGTCAGAATATTTTCGGTTCCCAGTTCATTCGGCTGTTTTCTTCTGTCTTTTCTTTGGCTTGCTTTTTCCTGCAGAGTTCAGGTAGTCATCTTCTCCTTGCTGTTTGTCTTTGATTTCTTATTCCCTGTGGCAACAGCAAAGCAATCCATTTGCTCTTTTTGGTCCAAGGCTTGCCGACAGAGTGAAGTTTTCAATTCTTATTCCTAATGTGCATTTACGGCTGGGTATAGCTCTGCATTTCAGCTTTGGCTCTTGCAAGGAAAGTGTCTCTTTTATTGCTGATCTTCAACTATTTTGCATGCATATCAAACAGCGATATTTTCAGTTGAATTTTTTACTGGCTGGTCTCTGATTTATGCTGAATTTTTGAGTGTCACATGCGTTCCAAATTTCGGCAAAATAACGTTTAATTTTCTGTGAGGTGCTTTGTTTTGCATTTTTTTGAAAAATCAGTGTTCGTTTTCTCGGGGGCGATTTTGAAGAAAGCGACATTCACCCCCCTCTGTCGCCATTTCGGTCCAACAATTGGTATTAGAGCCGGTTAGCTCTAATCAATAGATCTTAACCAGTCTCAAGAGCCATGACGACGGATAAGTACTCGACCAAGCCGCCCATTTTCGATGGCATCGACTACCCCTTCTGGAAAAGCCGAATGGAGACATACATCCAGGCTCAGGGGTATGCTATCTGGCGCAAGGTCAAGGTCCGGTTTGTTGTTCCTGCCGATGAGAACATCAATGCTGGGAATATGCATGATGTTGAGGCAAACGCTAAGGCAAGGAACATCATTATCCAGGGCCTGAGTCGTAGCGAGTTTGACCGGATCTCTCACCTGTCGTCCGCCTACGATATCTGGGTGACCCTCGACGCATACCATGAGGGCACCACCCAGATCAATACGGTTCAACAGGACCAGTTCAAGCGAGAATATAACAAATTCGAGATGCTTGCTGGTGAGTCCCTTGACGAGTGTTTCGCACGTTTCCACAAGATCTTGAGCAACCTCCGAGCGGTCGGTCTCACATACCCCGACTCGGACAACGCTCGTCAGATGCTTGCGGCACTCGATCTGCGTGTTTGGGAGATGAAAGTGACCACCATCAAAGACACGATAGACCTCTCGACCTTGACCCTTGACGCGCTGTACTCGCGCCTCAAGACTCACGAGATTGACGTTGTCTCTCGTAGGTCGAAGTCACAGTCGATGGCTTTGGTCACCGATCCCGTTTCTTCTTCTGGTCATTCGTCTGACTCGCTTTGTGGTTTCTCGCTTGCTGCTCTATGTGACGTAACTGATGATCAGTTAGAGCAGCTCGAGGATGAGCAACTGGCCCTCCTAGCTCGGAAGTTTTCCCATGCTTACAAGAGGAGGAGGGACAGAAAGAGGGGAGGACCCGTCATTTGCTTCGAGTGTGGTGGCCCCAACCACATTCGGGCAAATTTCCCCAAACTGGAGAAGGGCAAGGCTGACTACGGCGGTTCGGGCAAGAACGACTACACCGACAAGAACCGCAACAAGAAGCCTCCAGTTCAGACGCCGGGAAAGAAGAAGTTCCGCAACCTCGGGAAGGCCAAGAAGCTCTTCCACCGCGTCCTCACTGCCTTCGACGACCTCGACCTCAGCGAGGTGGAGGGATGGAGCGATGACGACGGGACGGGTGACCAAGAGCCCAAGGATGGCGGCGACGACTTCTCCGGCATGTGCTTCATGGCCCTCGAGGGCGAACTGAGCGACAGCGAGCTGTACTCCGACTCGGATGAGGTATGCCCTACCTATGACCAGCTCAATCAAGCATTTCTTAAGCTAGGTGGTTTTCATGCTAGAGCTAGGGCTAGGTGTACCTTCCCTGGATCAGTAGCTAGTGCACACATGTACATTGCTGAATCATTTCATACATCGCAAAATTATCCATTATATTACATAATTTGAAATACACCACGTCGGGTGATAAAGTTTACAAAAGGGGCCGATTAGGCCAATTGTCTTTATTACAAACACGCACAGCGGAAACATAGCAAAAGCAAAACCCAAGTCCACAGGCAAGCGACTGGAAGGGTATTGTGTGCATAATATGTCACCAGCTAACTAGTAACATACGTGCACACAACGCCAGAAGTCCACTTGTCTATGTCTAATCAACGGAGCCTACGCCTTAGTCCCTTTCGTCATTCTTCTCCTCCGTAGCAGGAGCCTCCTCGTAAGCATAAGGGTCTTGTGTTCCTGTTTCTGAATTTTGTCGCAAAAGCGAGCGTGAGCACTCCGACCCCGTGCTCAGCGAGCCAACACACAGAATGCAATATTTAACATGTTTGGCTAGTCAAAGGAGAGGCTAGGGTTATTTTACTTTGCAAGGAGTGCTTTTGAATACAATTAACTAAAAAGCCCTATGACTTAGCAATTTTGGAACAAACCCTAATGTACAAGGAAATGCATTAGTAATATCGATCCAGATTCCATCCACCATTACATGGCATCTGCACCATATAGCAATTTCTTCAGCGTTATAGCCGCTTAACTTAACACTGGGACGACACCCAGGACAATTCCAAACCAGGGCAGTCCATCGCCCTTCCACTTTTCCATTCCCCATTTTCAATAATTTTTGTAAACAGAACTATATCTAGTTAAGTTCCCATGTCCGCCCTTGACCGTGGGCACGGCTATTTGAATAGTTTTAGACTCTGCAGAGTTTGTACACTTTCACCACAAGAGACAATCAACTCGTTGCCCCACACGATTCCTTAGAAGTGTGGTTGAGCAGACCATCACAGTGACTTTTCAAAGTACCTCGCCCCTTCCATCATTTCACCCTATGGGTCGCTCCCACTTGCGGTGGGTCCCATACGTTGTGCGGGATGTTCTCCTTCTGAACGTCTAGCAGCTGGCTCCCCACCCCTGCTAGCCCGCCACAGCAGAACTTCACCCTACCCGGGTGTCCCATTCAAGCCGTCTCACCGACTGCCACTTGCACTTCCTCACACCACCTCCTGGAAGGATGACTTTCAGGGTCCGGTAATTCTACTAAGCCAAGTTGTAATTTACAGACTTGTGGTTGTACTGTTTTACACGAGTTGACATGACAAGATTCAGTCCTTAGTGATATCTGGACGGTTCTACCACAAACCACACTCTCGTGCACACCTGCACCATACCCCCAAACCATCCGCCCAGATAAATAAGCAATTCGAGGTTTTTGGAGACATAAAATAATCATATTCAACATTTATCAGTCATTACCACCATGACTGCCCAAACCAGTTTCTCATGATTAAAAATGACGATGATTCTTGGGACATTTCCATGCCCCATGAGTATATATGCAGTATTAAGCATAGCATATAACTAGGGACTTATTTTTGAAATATTACAGTTATAGTTTTGCTAGGGCGACAAGGTTCACACATTCCAATATTCCAAAGGAGATGTAATATTATTCAAGGCAAACAATGGGCATGTATCTAGAATCTTAAATTAAACATGTATTTGCATATCAAATAATAGCATGCAATTTGATAATTTAAACCAAAGTAACTTGCAGAAAATATAGGTTCAACATGATCAAAGTATTGACTCGCCTTGGTCACAGTGATCTGGATCTGGGTTGTCTTGAGCTTCTAAAGCGGCTGCCTCGGCCTCTTCCTCTTGAGCCTCGTAAGCTAATTTATTCGTGCGCCAAAATTTGGATAAAAAGAAAAGCAGCAAATCAAACCAAATAACACCAGAAATTCACGTGAACTCTAAAAATTATGATTTCAGTTCCATTGGATAGATCTTGATTTTAGATGAATTTAAAAATTTGTCTCACTCAATTTGAAGTTAAAATGAGTAAGTTATGCTCATTTGAATATCTCAGTTCAATTAAATCCAAAAATTATTATATTTCTAGCAGTGGTCCTACTTGCTATTTAAATTTCTCATTCATTATTTTTATTCCTATTCCAGTGTGCCACTGACATGTGGGGCCATACATTGTATCTACTGAAGGGTGGGGCTCACATGTCAGGGAGAGATTTTTAAATGATTACCTGTAATGGTACTTATGACAGTCATTAACAACTATTTAGCGTTAACTATCCCTTGTATGAACATTAATTAAACTTACTTAAACCCTAAATTAATTTGCATTATTTATTGGCTAAACTTTGATTTTCTTTTCTTAAGTATTCCCTAATTATTCCTTAATCCCTCTTACTGCTGCTATTAGCAAAAATGGGTGAAAAATCCTAGTTAAGCTTTGCGGCCAGAGAGAGTCGAACGCGGGCGGCACAGGCGAACGCGCAACCGGCTAACCAACTTGGCTCGGCTGTTACCTGACCGTAGGGGGCGAAAGAAGACAGTTGAGCCAAGCGTGCGGGGTGGAGGCAGAGGAAGTTCGGGGGCGGCGGTGCTGGCGGCGAGGGTCGGCCGGAGGGGTGTCGGGAGGGGTCAAAACAGGTTGCGGAGGTCGTGGTGATTCCGACGGTGGTGGTGGTGAAGGCTGAGGGGCACCGGAGCTAGGCCGGCGGCGTGCGGCTCGGGAGCGAGCTCGGCGCCGGCGAAGTAGAGGCGGCGAGAAGTCCGGGAAATGGGCTGAGAGGCTTCACGGTGAGCTAGAGAAGATGTAGGCGTGGCCAATTGGATTTTAATGATGTGTCGGGGCGGAATCGGGTGGAGAGGACGGCGGCCGGAGTTGGGGAGGGTGACGGCCTCGCCGGCGATTTAAGGGCTCTCGGGGCAATTGTCTTTGGCAGGAGCAAGAACACGATGTGGCGATGCGGATGAGAGGTTGCCCGGGCTTTATAGCCACGCGAGCGCGGCTTCTCATGCGACGGGGCTGTGCGCACGTCGCCGACAGCGGCGCGGTCGGGGTATGGCCGAGCCGCGGCGGTGTCAGCGGCGACCGTGGGGTGGCGCAGGCCTGGCAGCGGGATTCGGGGGAGCTCCCGCCTGCGAAGCGTGTCGCGCGGCTTTTCCCGAGTCCTACGGCTTTTGACCGAGGTCGAGCGGTGGAGAGGAAGCCACCGAGCGGGGGAAAAGACAGAGGGGAAGGAGGAGGCTCTGACCGCTCGGGTCCATTTGCCAGCGAGAGAGGAGGCGCGAGGGAGTGGGTCCACTCGGCAGCGGGCACGCGCGCGGGGCAGCCGGGCCGTGGGCGCGCTGGCTGGGCCGCGGCGCGCTGGGGCAAAAAGAGGAAGGCTGAGCTGGGTCGGAGGTGACGGCCGGCCTGGCTCTAGTTTCTTTCTTTTTTTTTACTTCTTTCTTTTCCCTTTTCTTTCATTTTTTGATTATGCATATTTATATATATTTATATATATATATATATATATATATATATATATATATATTTAAACCCAATTCTCTCATTATTCTTTTATGGATCATCTTTTCAGATTCTTAATTTAGATTTTAACTTTCTAATATTTAAACATGTTTGCTTCTTCTTTAACTTTTTGGAACCTTCATCAAAATTTTTGGGACGTTACATAGACTATCACGGGAGCTTACTTCACTTACATCTACTCCCTCCCGTGATGAATGTGATACATGCTGTGCTCTGTTGGGTGACATGGAGAAGCTAAGGACCTCGCATGATAGTGTGTCCTCCGAGCTTGATGCTGTTAAGGTGGAGAATGTTAGTCTGCTTGCTGAGTTAGAGTTGAGTAGGATGGCTGTTACCCTACTTACTACTGATAAGACTACTTCTCCTACCTCATGTGAGGATAAGGACATTGCTGCTAGAGGACCTTATGCCATGCTCCTTGATCTGCCTGAATCATGTGAAAATTGCAATAATTTGAAGTTGAATCTAAAGAAGGCAGATCATAAAATTTCTGAGTTGTATGCTTGGTTGTGTGAGCCAGTTCCTTCATGCTCGAATTGTCCTAGATTAACTGCTGAACTTGAATCTGTTTCCAAGCAGTTTCAAGAAATGATTGACACTAATAAGAAAATGGCTCAATTTGCGACTAAGGATCCTGTTAGCTCACCATGCATGAGTTGCGAAAAACTAAAACTTGAACTCGTTGCTTTGAATGACAAATATGTGAAGCTAACTAAGGATCAACTAGAGAAGCCATCAACTCATTGTGATGTGATTGCTGAGGAGGGGGAGAAGCCCCAGGGTAAGGTAGAGACGCCTAGCGACGCGAACCAATCTGCTAGCAGTAGGACTGTCCATTCTGAGTCGGTTGTGCGTGCACAAGCCATTCGTTCCTCTGCTGTTGGTTCTTCATCTGCTTCCTTACCTCCTGCTGTTCCCTCTTCTTGTGCCTCTCTCTTTCGGGAGTGTCAGTATCTTATGAACACTCTCGAGAGATTTGTAGGCGGCAAGAAGAAGCTCAATCTTATTCTAGACCAATCTAAAATCTGCAGATTTAATCAGGGTCTAGGATACGATTTCTATGAGGACATGAGGAAGCATCCCCCTGCTATACTCAGACCCATAGTAGGAGGTGCGATCGAGGTTGAGCCCAGGTCTGATGAGGTCAAATTCAAATCAGCGGGCTTTTCCAAGGGATCTCTGACAGCAAGGTGAGTTCACCTGCTACTTCGACTCCTCAGAAGCCGAAGCCCTCGCGTGCTACTTCCACCTCTTCGAAGGTGAGGTACCACTGCACCTTCTGTCAGAAGGATGGACATTTGATCGATCGATGCTTCAGGCGCGCCAGGATCGCGCAGAGAGACCGTGTTGCAGCTCTTATGCGTATTCAGGGTCAGCGCCAGACCTTGAGTGCACCTAAGACCAACACGAGGTCTAGGGTTGTTTCAGCTGATGGATTTGGGCAGCATCGAGGACTTGGTTTTTCTGAGTCTTCTGTTTTTCGTCCTCATGCTGCTCCTGGTCGTGACTTCCGCCGTCCTGAGGGTACTTCTCGTTTCCCCCCTCGAGACAGCGACCCGCGGCATGTTCAGCCTGTTGCCGATGCTTCGACTCGCTTTCCCGTAGCAGTCGGACCCAGCAACAGCTTCGGGTCTACACGTAGACCTTCTGGCTTGTTGAGTCATGGAGAGCGTAGGGTAGATAGAGGTCAGTCGCGTTTGACTACTTCATCTGCTCGACGTGTTGTTCAGTATTGGGTGCCAAAATCACTCTTGATTTACCCCAGTACTGAGACTTTACTCTCCTGTTGACTCAGGTTCGCCGGGTAGGGAAGGAGAAGGTTTGGCTTGTAGACTCCGGTTGTTCTCGTCATATGACCGGAGACTCCCGTTGGTTCTCCTCCCTAGCCCGTGCTCCAGGTGATGAGACGATCACCTTCGGAGATGCTTCGTCTGGGCGCGTCATCGCCAAAGGTACTGTGCGTGTTAATGCTTCTTTTATTCTTAAGGATGTTGCCTTGGTTAGTAAGCTGCAGTACAATTTGCTTTCCGTTTCTCAGCTTACCGATGACGGTTTCGAGGTGAGCTTTAAGAAAAATGCTTGCAAAATTCTTGATTCTTCGGGTAGTCTTGTTTGCGGGATTTCACGTTTTGGGAGGATCTTTCGTGCTGATTTTTCTGAGTCTTCTAGTGATCCTCTCAGGTGTTTTGTTGCTTCTGAGTCCCGCGACCTCTCTTTCTGGCATAGGAGACTTGGTCATATAGGATTTGACCATTTGACCCGAGTTAGCGGCCACGATCTCATTCGTGGTCTGCCGAAGCTCAAGATGGTCAAAGATCTGGTTTGTGCTCCATGCCGGCACGGCAAGATGGTTGCCGCTTCACATCCTCCGGTCACTGTGACCATGACCGATGCACCGGCACAACTGCTCCATATGGACACAGTTGGACCAGCTCGAGTGCAGTCAGCAGGAGGGAAGTGGTATGTTCTTGTCGTGGTCGATGACTATTCAAGGTTTTCTTGGGTGTTTTTCTTAGCCTCGAAGGATGAGACATTTTCACATTTCCGAGGTCTCTTCAGTAGGCTTTCTGTCGAGCTCCCAGGTGCCTTACGAGCGATCCGCAGTGACAATGGCACGGAGTTCAAGAATTCCTACTTTGAGAGGTTTTGCGATGAGACGGGTGTAGAGCACCAATTCTCTTCTCCGCACGTCCCACAGCAAAATGGCGTCGTAGAGAGGAAGAACCGTACCTTGGTCGAGATGGCCAGGACGATGCTCGATGAGTACTCTACACCGAGGAAGTTTTGGGCTGAGGCTATTGCGACCGCGTGCCATGTTTCCAATCGAGTTTTTCTTCGGGCACATTTGCATCGCACTTCTTATGAGTAGAGATATGGGTGAAAGCCCAACGTCTCTCATTTTCGTGTGTTTGGTTGCAAGTGCTTTATTCTGAAGACCGGGAACCTAGATAAGTTTGAGTCACGTTCTTGTGATGGCATCTTTCTAGGTTACTCGTCTTCTTCGCGGGCTTATCGGGTTTGGAATTGCGAGTCTAGCAAATTGGTAGAGACCTGTGAGGTGACCTTCGACGAGGCCAGTCCGGGGACTAGGCCCGATATCTCAGGTTCTTTAGAGCAGTCCGAGCCCATCTTCATGGATGATGAGGACGGTGGAGATGAGGGTGGTCTACCCGATCCAGTCCCTCATCCATCCCTTGAGGTGCCTTCTTCTACCGCACCTCGAGGCGATCAGCCCATGCCTTCTGCTTCTTCTGGAGCTAGTGGCTCTGTTCCTACCTCGTCAGCTCACGAGGTAGAGGTCACTTCTTCATCTCATCCTGGACCTCCTAGACACATTCAAAAAGCTCATCCTTCTGAGCAGATTATTGGAGACTTATTTGAGCGAGTCACTCGTTCAAAATCTGGCATGTCTCAATTCTGTCTCCATTCTGCCTTTGTTGCCTCTTTCGAGCCCAAAGATGTTTCTCATGCTCTTTCTGACGAGTCTTGGGTCAATGCCATGCATGAGGAGCTAGAAAATTTCGAGAGAAACAAGGTCTGGTCGCTTGTCGAGCCCCCGCGAGGTCACAATGTCATTGGGACTAAGTGGGTGTTCAAGAACAAGCAGAGCGAGGATGGAGTGGTTATTCGAAACAAGGCTAGATTGGTAGCTCAGGGGTTCTCCCAGGTTGAGGGTCTGGATTTCGAGGAGACCTTTGCCCCTATAGCTCGACTTGAGGCCATTAGAATCATGCTTGCCTTTGCAGCTTCTAAAGGTTTCAAGCTTTACCAGATGGACGTTAAGAGTGCCTTCCTTAATGGTTTCATTGAGGAAGAAGTCTATGTCCGACAGCCTCCTGGTTTCGAAAACCCCAAATACCCAAACCATGTCTTCAAGCTTTCCAAAGCTTTGTATGGACTTAAGCAGGCCCCTAGAGCTTGGTATGAGAGGCTTAAGTCCTACTTGTTGAGTCATGGTTTTGAGATGGGTAAAGTAGACAAGACCCTGTTCATCCGCCGTCATGGCACAGATCTTCTGCTCGTCCAGATTTATGTGGATGACATCATCTTTGGCGGCTCTTCACATGCTCTCGTTTCCCAATTTTCTGATGTCATGAGCTCGGAATTTGAGATGAGCATGATGGGCGAGTTGAGTTTCTTCCTTGGCTTCCAAATTAAGCAGACTCGGGAGGGTACATTCTTGCACCAGGGCAAGTACACTCGAGACCTCCTGAAGCGCTTTGATATGAGTGATGGTAAGCCGGTGTCCACTCCGATGGCCACCTCAGCTTCACTCGACCCAGATGAGGATGGCGAGCCAGTTGATCAAAAGGAATATAGGAGTATGATCGGCTCCCTCTTGTACCTCACTGCCTCGAGACCGGACATAAACTTTGCCGTGTGTCTTTGTGCTCGGTTTCAAGCTTCTCCTCGCGTTTCTCACCGCCAGGCGGTGAAACGCATTCTTCGGTACCTTCGAGCTACCATTGACTATGGTATCTGGCACTCTTTCTTCTCCTGTCTTTCCTTGAGAGCCTTTTCGGATGCAGACTTTGCCGGCTGTAGGATAGATAGGAAGAGCACTTCTGGCACTTGCCAATTCATTGGCACTTCTCTCGTTTCCTGGTCTTCGAGGAAGCAGTCCGGTGTTGCACAGTCCACCGCAGAGGCCGAGTACGTTGCTGCAGCCAGTTGCTGTAGCCAGGTGCTTTGGATGGTCTCGACCCTGCGGGACTTTGGGTTAGTTATCGATAGTGTTCCACTCTTTTGTGATAACACTTCTGCGATTAACATTGCTAAGAACCCAGTGCAGCACTCTCGGACCAAGCATATTGACATTCGCTATCACTTTCTTAGAGACCATGTAGAGAAGGGTGATATAGTGCTCCAGTTTGTGGAGAGTGACCACCAGTTGGCTGATATCTTTACCAAGCCATTGGATAGCTCTAGGTTTTCAGCTCTGCGGGGAGAGCTTGGGGTGGTTTGTCCTTATGGGCTGTTGTGAGGTGGAGTTTGTGCTTTACTGCTTTACTATATTGATTATGCTTCTGTCTCAGTTCTGTTGCTTTGCACTCGGGGTGCATCGGGCTTAGTCCTTCTAGCATAGGTTAGAGTGATCTTCTTGTTTAGTACTTAGACTTCTTACTCTTATCTTGTGACTCTAGGATGCTTCTTATTAGCTGGTTCTTATCTCACTAGATTGAGCTCACTCACTTCTTGTAGGTTCTAGCGAGGGTTGGGCCATCCTCGGGTAGACAAGGTACGTGTTTGCTCTCTAGTGTGTGTGTTTTACGATCAAGCTAATAGTCTTGGAGTCATATGGGGTAGATGAGAGTCTGTCTGAGCCATAGTTGTTTCTATATCTTATCTATGCTTTAAGGACTGCATGTTTGCTGTTTTCTTTCCCAGCTTCTCAGTTTATCGCTTTGGTTCAGGGGGAGTTCATTTGGGAGCTTCTAGAGCTTAATATTGACATAACTCTACTTGAACTAAAAGCTGCATCTCATGTTGAGGGGGAGTTGGATTTTATGCATTTGCATTTTCAGCATTGTAATATAACTGCATTGAGCCCTGATTATTATCCTGTTATGACACACTTCAATGCTCTACATCTTGCCATGACTTGTGTTTTATATGCTAGATTTATCATGACTTCATATGTGTAGACTAGCTTTTGCCATGATAAGTTAATTAAAATTGCTTAACTTAAACTAAAACTTGTCATGCTCACATTTGAGTCTAGTCTTGCTTTAGCGATCCTTGTATGATTCATGCCATGTCAAATAGGCTAGGTTGAGCGTTGAATCTCTTTTAAGCCTTAGATTGAGTTATTTTAGTCCTTTGATGATGCATGAGTTAGTACAACATGTTAAAATGCAAAAAGATTTTTTTTGTGCGAAAAAACTGATCTCACCAATTCTTTCCTATGAGACGGCTTGCCATTGCACTTGGCATGAACTTAGGGGGAGTTTTGGATGACCTAGACTATCTTCTTAAGCTTATCGCTTGGAGTAGTCGCATAAGGCTTGAGGTCTAGCACATGATAAAACAAAAATCTGGTTGGCAACAACCATGAATTTCAAACAAAATATATCATTTGTGCTCGAATTTGCTTAAGCTACCAAAAGAACCAAGTACTTAATCAATGTTTCATTCTTGAGCTTATAGTGCTCTATTTGGACTCAATTTGAGCTTCTTGGTTACGCTTAGCTTATTGACATGGCCTGCATCATCCTTGGATATCTTTAGCTAGACTTTGCTTCTTGATGACTTGACTTGCTCATAAATTGCACTATATTTCAGATTGTCATCCATGTGCTCTAACTGGCTTATATATATGTTGTCATGATCTAGATAACGTGTTATTAAGTTATGGCTTGGTGTAGCTCTTTATGGTCATTATGGATAATTCTCATGGCTCTGAATGCTTAGAATAATCAAACTTCAGTCATTTTGTCCATTTGCATGACTTGTTCTCTTCCTTGCATCCTTGATGTGTTTATTGCCAAAAGGGGAAGAATAGTGGTAGAAAAAGCCATTTTTGGGAGCTTTGAGGAAAACTTGTTCTTTCTTTTGCTCCTTGTGTCGAAATGGTCATTAGCATCCTTTTTCTTTCCTTTGGACCATGTTTGATTTCTTTCTTGCATTTCAAACTCAACTTCGCGCTTTTTCGAGGTTTGCCAATATACTCATCAAGGGGGAGATTGAGAGACCATGTGGTCGTGACTCCATGTGAGTGATGAGTAATTGACAAAGGTTTAGGATAGTCGAGTTTGGATTGTATGGTCGGACCATGTCGTTGCGTGGTGCAACGGGCTCGGTCGGTTTGGTCAAACTTGGTCGTATGGGCTTAGGATGCATATTCTAATATTTCGACAGGTTTGGACTTCATCTGTGGTAAGTATGATGGTATTTACGCTTTCATGTATCGAGTGGTGCTATTTGATGTGTTTCTTGTCTGTGTGGCTGCAGGACATCGAGGCGGAGTCGTGGCGAGACACGGTGGACCGGACTAGGCGCAGGTGGCGGTGAGGTCAGAACGGTCAGGATGTGTCGAAGACGACGTGGACTCGAGGTGGTTGCGAGGCGTGCGAGGCAAGGAGCGCGGAAGCTTCCCGGAAGGTGCACGAGGGGCGAATCGGGAAATTCGCGTGGCTGCACGAACGGGAGCGGGCTCCGTCGGACTTAGCGGGCGTAACGGGGTGGAAACCCGTTAGCCGGAGGCTATATATATGAGGTGGTGGCTGCATGTCCACTTGAGCACTCCATGGGTTTTAGGGTTTCCTTTAGTCAAAATAGGCTTTAGTGGTTGTTTTGGCTTTAGGCTTTAGTTGTTGAGAGTGGGTGGTGAGGCAGAAGGTGTCTGTGCTCTGTCCCCCTTCGATGTATTCCAGAGAGTGTCTCCCTCCTGTCTGTTCTTGAGAGATTTGAGAGATAGGAGATGGTTTCTTGATCCTTTCAAGCATGTATGGGGTTGTAGGGATGGTATGAGTTGATACTCTATGCAATCATGTATCTCTCTTCCTCATTATCAATCCAAGATGTTGTTATTTGAGTTTGATTCATTTCTTGAGTCTCATTTTGCTCTCTGTTCTACGATGCTTCCATTTGGTGATTTGTGAGTTTTTGATTTTTGAGTTCTTGCTTGCTCTAGAGTACCAAAATGGGTTGCTATGACATGGGTGATGTTTAAAAGCCATTTGGCTAGTTGATCCAAAGAGCAAACTAAGTTTAATCTCAGATTGCATATTTGGGGCTCCTCTGTTCATGCATTTCTTTTCTAGGGTTTTGAGGTAAATCTTGATTCTCTTGGAGAAATGGCATGAAATTTGATCAAGTTTATCTCTTGGCTATTGCTAACATATCCTCAAAGTTTCATGGCCAAAAGATCAAGGATTGGAGAGTAATTTGGGTTTTGGTTCAGACTTTGCAAGAGGTTCAGATTTTGTCATAATCTGAATTTCGTACTCTTCAGTTAAGATCTTTTCATTCCTCAAGTTCCAATGGTATTTGGTTCAAGATTTTAGTCTTGTGGTAAGAAAAGAATTGAAGATTCTATCATTTTCTTTGTTTTCCCAAAGTCAGAATATTTTCGGTTCCCAGTTCATTCGGCTGTTTTCTTCTGTCTTTTCTTTGGCTTGCTTTTTCCTGCAGAGTTCAGGTAGTCATCTTCTCCTTGCTGTTTGTCTTTGATTTCTTATTCCCTGTGGCAACAGCAAAGCAATCCATTTGCTCTTTTTGGTCCAAGGCTTGCCGACAGAGTGAAGTTTTCAATTCTCATTCCTAATGTGCATTTACGGCTGGGTATAGCTCTGCATTTCAGCTTTGGCTCTTGCAAGGAAAGTGTCTCTTTTATTGCTGATCTTCAACTATTTTGCATGCATATCAAACAACGATATTTTCAGTTGAATTTTTTACTGGCTGGTCTCTGATTTATGCTGAATGTTTGAGTGTCGCATGCGTTCCAAATTTCAGCAAAATAAATTTTAATTTTCCGTGAGGTGCTTTGATTTGCATTTTTTTTAAAAATCAGTGTTCGTTTTCTCGGGGGCGATTTTGAAGAAAGCGACATTCACCCCCCCTCTGTCGCCATTTCGGTCCAACACCAAGGTACGTATAATCACCTTGGGAAGGAGGATGACCTGCATCAAATGAGGCAAGGCAGCGATGAGACCTTACGACAGTTCATTCAATTCTGGAGGTCTCTGACATTTCTGTCATTAGGGCATTCAAGCAGGGAGTACGCAACAGAAGGTTCACAGAGGATATCGCCTTGAATCCTCTGACCACCGTCGTTGAGCTCTTTGAGATGGCTGACTGCTATGCAACCACTGCTGAAGCGATCGAATGGACTAGGACCATAGACCAAGTCCGCTGAGGTTCCAAAGAGTAAGGTGAAGGCAGTAAGAGGAAGGAGAAGGTTAAGAAGTCCAAGGCCAAAGACCAAAAGCCTCACACCAAAAGTTCAAAGAAAGTCTTGGTTGTGGGCAATAAGGAGCCACACAACTCCAAGCAATGCTCCGACTGAAGCAAAGGCAAAGCACCCGCGAGGAAGGACAACAAGCCTAGGTGGTGCCTCCTTCACAAGGAGGGGCACGATCTTCACAATTGTTAAGTTTTCCAGTGGAAACTTGAGAATTATTGCTCTGACAAGGGACCTT
Source organism: Dendrocalamus latiflorus (assembly GCA_017311315.1). Taxonomy (NCBI): domain Eukaryota; kingdom Viridiplantae; phylum Streptophyta; class Magnoliopsida; order Poales; family Poaceae; genus Dendrocalamus; species Dendrocalamus latiflorus. The sequence continues at coordinate 50,552,787 of CM029642.1, read as the reverse complement.
TTCCTACAATCGAGGAGGTGAGGCAGTCGAGTTGGCAAAAGTACTCGGATGAGGACGAGGACATGCCTTTCCAGGACCCAAAGCATACTATGAAGCACATATACAGAGGTTTGTCCGCGTACGAGTCGAATCGGCACTATAAAGCCATCGAGTGAGAGGTAAACTCTATCGACCCTCCCTTTGTCAATAATTTTCCTAAGTAGTCGGAAGTCACCATCTCTTTCGAGAAGAGTGACTGTCTAATTCCTTCAATTTGACCTGGTCAGTTTTCGATCGTGATCGAGCCCACCATCAACAATTGTTGAGTAAATCATGTGTTGATTGATGGTGAGAGTTCTTTAAATATTTATTTGTTAGCGCTCTGGATGAGATGCACGTTCCTCGTACTAGAATGAAGCATGTATGATATTCATTTCATAGAATTGTATGAGGATCTTTGTCCAAGCCCATTGGCTAAGTTTCTCTACCTGTTACGTTTGCCTCACCGAGCAACTTAAAGATAGAGAAGGTCCCCTTTAATGTGGTTGACTTCGATACAACGTATAACGCCATACTCGGACGACCAACTCTAACACGTTTCCTGATAATCGCTCACTATGTGTATCAATGTCTTAAGTTGTCGGGTCCCAAGGGAGTTATCACAATTCATTGTGATAAGAAAATGGTGCTGACGTGCGGCCGCAAGTCCCTCGAGATTGTCGGCCAACTACTAACTCGAGAAGCTACGAAAGTACAACCTTCAAGCAAGCACTCGAAGTCTAAAGCTGCACCAAAGTCAAACATTGAAGTCAAGGAGGTTCCTATGGATCCAACGGAGCCTTCAAAGATAGTTTGCATCGGGGTTACTTCCGACCCTACATAGGAAGACGCCATCGTCGCCTTCCTCCGGACAAATTCAGACGTGTTTGCTTGGCAGCCATCCGACATACTAGGGTCCCCAGGGAGGTGATCGAGCACAGGTTAGCTCTACGGCCTGATAAGAAGCTTGTAAAATAGAAATTACAAAGATTTGCGCCAGATCGACGGGAATCTATCATATCAGAATCGGACAAGTTGCTAAAAGTAGACTTTATAAGATAAGTCGATCACTCAGAGTGGTTGGCTAATCCTGTAATGGTTAAGAAATCTAATAGTAAGTGGCGTATGTGTATAGACTATAGTGACTTAAATAAAGCTTGTCCAAAAGATTATTTTCAGCTTTCCCCTCTAGATTCTGTTGTCTTATAATGTTTAGTTAACCGTATTTTGTAATGTCGAAATTTGCTGTGTCACGTAGGTCTAGGCCAGTACAAGTAGTGATCCACGATTCGCTCCGTGTGGATTGAATGTTTTATAGCAAAATTTTGGTCTGAAATCAGGTTTGAGCTTCTTTTTTTCCCAGATTCTGTTGTCATGTACTCGCTCCATTTTTAACGTTTTTAAATTTTTATGGTCTTTAAAATGTGACTTTGATAACTATTTTTTATAACTTTATATTAAGATATACTAATAAAATTAATAATCAAACTTTAGATTACGAATTCTAGAAAGTTAAGTAAAAAACGTTGAGTAATATTTAGTACAACAGTGCTTAGTACCTAGGACTGGTAGTCAATTTTTGCACCAAACCTGAAGGTTTTTTCTCTATTCCCATACCCAACTTCTCCATCCCCAATCCCATCACAGTCCCATGTCCTCTCGATTTCTTCCCCATCTGTGGGTGGCTGAGGCGATGAGCTACAGGGAGGCGACTGGGCGTGAGTAGTGGATGGTGGGACTTAGCCCCAGTCCACTCCTGACGAGGATAGAATAATCCTTATAATTATTACATCATTACATATTTTGAACATATCTTTTATCAATAAGAGAGAAAGTTCATGGGGCAGTTGTAAGCTTTGCTACGATCACATAGTCGTAAGTTTTTTATAACTACGTACTCGTAAGACGTCCTACGATCACCTCGTAGTCGTATACCTTTCCAGGAGTCATGTATCTACGATTGACTTATCTAAATGATGTCCTGGTAGATCATGGGGTCGTCTGACAAGGCGGTTAGAATATGCGTTTGTCTCTAATAACCGCATACGATCTCTCTTTAACAACAACCGTTGCACAGTGAATGGCTACTGCGTCTCTCTGACAATAACTTCCGACAAACAGTTATCACCTGAAGCCTCTGACCAACGGCTGCTGCTTCACCAGCTATATAAGGGTTAACGTCAGATAAGAGAGTGATGGGAGGGGATCGGATCGAATCCTTTGAGAGACATCAAATTTACATGAGAATACGTGATTTTCTTGTGGCAGCAATCGGCCGATTAGGATATTGAAATTTCAGGGTTTAAGTTGTTTGACGCATGTGTTTTCCTGCAAATTTGAGTAAATTGTTGACAAATATTATACTACGTATATCAGTACAGTATTTTATCTGATCACAACAGCAGTGTTGGTATATACTGTACTATGTATGCTAGCTCTTATGAATGACCAAGTTTATTATCTGATTGATTATCAACAACACAGTTAACACATGGAAAGGATAACTACATGCTATGTTCTGCATCCTGACGTACACGAATGCCTCCCTGTATTATCAAGCTTGCAAGAAAAACAGCAATTATACCATTTTTAACCTATACGATTCTAGGAAGAAAGCTGTGTAGTTTATCAGCAAAGGGTTTGGTATTTGTTAAGTCTGTATCAGTACAGTATATATGACTAGAGTTTACAGATAGAACCTTTGATGTAAATTTTTTACTTGGTTTCAAAAGTTCTCCACCAAAGATTGATTGGTGTACATAGTCTTCTGCTTCGTACAAGCAAATTTCACGCATATGCATGTTGCAATCCTCTCGATTTCTGTTGCTAAATTTAGGCATTTTGTTGGAACGGATGATGATGAATTCAGTTTACAAGAAGGAAGCCAGCAAGAAGAAACCAGCAAGTAGTGCTTGGCAGTTAGGACTGAATAATTACGGTAAGTTAGTACTTGTACTCCTCTGCAAAGGGTGTCGGAAGGTATTTTAGTACTTGTACTCTGTTATGTCGAATAAAGAAATAATGTTTAGATATTTCACCTTGCAGGATTGATCAGGAGAAATGTGCTATGAAAACCGACTTGACAAGATAATCAACAAAGAATAGATTTAATGTGAAAAACCCTTACGGGAAGAAGTCACGGACATACAATTAGCAAAATCATAATATGAAGTTACAGAACACCTTTTGCGTACTATATGTGTAGATAACTTGAAGTGCTGGTAGAAGGGGTATAAATAGCCATGTAAATAAGAGTTCCAGACGACAAAGGAACAGAGTCCTAGTCGACAATGAAAACAGAAATATACTTGAAAACTGAAACAATAATATGTTCGGAGATGGAAATAACACCCCGTTCTGAAGATAATAACTCACATTCCCTTGTAGTCAATCAGGACAAAGATTTCGTATTTCCAAATTAATGAGAACTGTAATTTCTGTCATTCTGATACTATTGTCGTGCTACCCTTGCGTGGGAGTTATCCTGTGCCCATATGTGGGTCTTGTACTAACAATATGTTTAATGAGGTTGCTGAGATTTTGTGTCTGTTGGATTGTTGCTAGGAAGATGGTAGAGTAGGCTGTAGGTTCCGAAAATAGGTGAAGTATCGCAACTGATGTTCATATTTGTTTCATGTGCTGGAGTGTCTTGCTCATATATTTGCACATCTGTAGAATTGGAGTGCAAGTTGTTATGATCTTGCATTTAGAAAAAAAAACACAAATTGAAAAGAAGGATGTTCCACTGCGTTGTACAAGGATCTTATTGTGTCTGAACCATTTTGTTCTTCCCATTATTTTGTTGTTTCATGCAACAGAATCTTGTAGCATCTTATTAGCAAAAGTATGATGGAATGTTGTGAAATATTTATTTGTCGGTGGTAATATGCTACCAATAGCAGCAGCCAACAATAACAGTTGAAGAAATAGAACATAGATTCAATAAAATCTAATCAATTTAGTGTACATTGGTGGTCGTGTTGCCAACAATTACCAACACAAGATGTAGTCCTCAAATTGTCCTCTCAACTTTATGGATTGGTGGGATGTGGTGTATAAATCAGCCCCCTCTAACTTATATAGGGTGGAGAGAGGTGTTACAAAGGAGTAAGAAACCATATGTGACTAAACTAATTCCGTTATAATTTATGTGCTTTATAGGCCTCATGGGTCTAGTTTAGGTAAAGTGTCTGCACTATCGGACCCTTGAAAACAAGTCGATACACAACACTTCCCCTTGCACACTTTGACAATGGTGTGCTCATACCTCATTAAAAACTTCCTTCAAAAACCCAGCAAGAACATGTTTTACAAAGGAAGAAGCTGATAAGGCCTTTATAAATAAATCCACAAGATTTTCATTTGTTTGGATTGTTTGCACTTCTATGCTCCCATTCTCCTGTTGTTCATGGAGATAGAAGTGTTTATGGAGTATATGTTTTGTCATTTATATTTTGACGTAGCTATTCTTCGAATGTGCAACACAAGCAGCATTATCCTCACAGTGAGAATTTTATCCATCTACACCACATGATTCTTGGATAGTATAAATCAATCTTCTAAGCCATATGAACTCTCGAGTTGTCTCATGTCTCTTGATTTTCAAAAAATACTCGTAGGTTGTATAGTATGTATACATGTATGCGAAAATGATTTTTCTTTTTTTTAAACAATGGCCGGAGCCCTGCCTTTCAATTAAGATGGAAAGGAGAATAATAACATCCTAATAGGCAAGCAAGGCTAGGAGCCATGTCCTCAACATCTAAAATAGTTCAAAAGACTAAACTACAAACTAGCTAGACCTAGGAGTGATGTGCCGTCATTCTTGCCGCCATGAGTTCTTGCTACCGTGGGCTCTTGCTTGATGATTTCCGCAACCCACTGTGGCTGGAGGGAGGCATTTTGGAATGTCTGCCTGTTTCTTTCTATCCATAAGTTCCAACATGTGTAGATAATGATGTTGTTTAACTTCTTTCCGAGCTCCTTCATGGTTCTACAAACCACAATTTCCCACAAATTGGGAATGTCAATGCCGTCTTGTAAAATATTCATGCTAAAGTCGAGACCTGCATCAACTCAATACATTTTGCCAAACCTCTTTTGCAAAGATACAAGATAAGCAATTTTGCAAAGATACAAGATAAGCAAATGTGAAATGCTGTTTCGGGTGCCTGATCACAGAGAGCGCACATCGAATTGTGAGGTCAGCATTTCTTAGCTAGGTTATCTGTTGTGTTAATCTTATTTTGCACCAGTAGCCAAGCAAAGAATTTATATTTGTTTTCAATATTTGTGTAACATCCCAAAGTTGTAGAATGATGAAAATATGAAAACTTTAAAACTTTTAATGCATATTGGTGTTGTTCAAACTTTTTGGCTTTCATTAGAGAATATTGATTTGGGTTTTGCCAAACAATTCAACTAATAAAATAAAAATCTAGAGTCAAGTGCCAAAATAATTGGAAATCAAATTGAGCAAAAATTTGAATTTGAAATTCAAATTGAAAAATCAAAATCTGAAATCAAATTAAATAAAACCAAAAGCAAAGAAATATTAAAATTCGCGTCCAAATGACTGAACCAAGAATTCAAATTTAAATTCAAACACTATTCAAAACTCAAAAAGGGAAATTCAAATCCAAAATCGAATTTCCAAATCTTACTAGCCCATTCTCTTTTCTTTCTTCTTCTCTTTTCTTCCTCTCTCTCTATCACCTGACCCCATCCCTTTCCTTCTCTCTCCTCTATTTATTTTAGGATTTAATTCTGATTTGAAAATTGGAAGTCCCGTTCTCACTTATTTTAAATCCAAGTTGAATGAAACTTATTTTAAATTCATCTAAAATTATGATCTTTCTAATGGAAGTAAAATCGTAATTTTTAGAGTTTATGTGGATTTATTTGCATGTTTGTATATTTATTTACTTTTCATCTCGATCATCCAAATAGAGTTCGAAGATACGGAAGAGCTGCTGTTCAAGCCAAGCTAGGACTTTCAAGACCAACTAACTTGTGAGCCATGTGAGTCAAGACTTTGATCAGGTTGAACCTACGTTTAATGCAAATTATGTTGGTTTAAATTATCAAATTGCATACTTTAATTTGTTATACAAATTTATATTTGTTGTAAGGTTGTAGTTTCTTGCCAATTAATCATTGTATTAGTATACCCTACCCTTTGATACTTGATCAAATAATCCCTGTTGCCCTATATTTAATAGAAACATACTAGATATAAGTTGTATCTAAGCGCCATACTTAGATACCTGGGGCATTAAATTGATATGTGTCGGACCCCAAGTTTACTAACCTGGAATCCTCTGTGATTACACTGCATTATTCCCTGGATCAGTAGATAATGCTCACAGATATAATGCTGCATCATTTCATACACGACAAAACCATACATTACAATACCAGAGTTTTAAATAGACCACGTCGGGTCGAGGTTACAATAGGGCCGTTAGGCCAAATGTCTTACAATACATAAAGAACGAAAGCGGAAGCGGAAGCGTACATAGCGTAGGGGCACAACTCGCCACAGGCAAGCGACTGGGTCAACCTGAGTACTACCGCTATTAATCAGGGACCTGACTAATAACGGATGCACCCATCAAAACTAGCATGGTCAACTGGACTGAGGCGAGAGGCAAGACTACTGAAGCGTAATCTAATATCCACCATCTTTGTTGCCTTCGGCATCCTGATCCTCATGGTAGGCGTAGTGCTCTTGATTCGCAGCTTCTGAAAGGGGGGTTAAGAGCGAGCATGAGCACAAACAACCGTGCTCCGTGAGCCAACACACAGAATGCATATAAATATAGATGCAAGGCTAGACAAGGATGGCTCGGGTTCTTTTATTTGCTAAAAGCGACTTTTGTAATAATCCTATTTAAAATTCCTATGACTTAGCATTTTACAAAACATGCTTTAAGGAGTTCGAAATTGTGCAGTAATTATAGCGGGGTAGGTTCCATCCACCAATTTCATGGTTCCATTCACCAATGCTTAATTTTGAGTAGCAGGTTACTTCTACCTTATTACCAACACTGGAGTACATCCCTCCAGGAAAAATTACCAAAGTCAGGTTACATCCACCTGACAGTTTTCTTATTCCCAACCTCAAAAGTTTTGAAATAGAATTAACTCGAGTGAGTTCCCATGTCCGCCCTTGACCGTGGGCACGGCTATTCGAACAGTTTTACACTCTGCAGAGGTTGTACACTTTCACCACAAGAGATGAATTATCTTAATAGCCAACATGCTTCCTTAGGCATGAGACCCATATAATTTATCACAAAGCCTTTACCTTACTCCGATCTAGCCAGACACTACTCGTTGAGGTTTCACCGCTGAAGGGTTAAATCCACCACAGTCAGAAGCCCCCTTTTGCACCGTGCGAGTACAGTAAATCCCTGTGCCTTACTGTGAGTAACCAGTACACCCTGGCACCCACTTACCACTGGTAATATCCGAACTAAACCTTTGCAAGTTAATCAGCTAGGTCGTACCCATTATAGACTTGTGGTTGTACTGTTTTACACCGGGAGGTCATCACAAGATTCAGTCCTTAATTTGTCCAGGCGGTTCTTACCACAAACCAGGGGTTCTCGTGCTACTTCCGCACCAACCACTCTTACCACCCGCCCAGACAGGTTTAGCAGATTTTTAGGGTTTTGAGAAGCATAACACAATTTAATATAATTACTCAGCCATGTACATCCCATGACTGTCCCAAAACTAGTTTTCATGATTAAAGAATGATCTTCAGGGCTACTGATGCCCTGGATTTGACAGGACCAGCATGGCAGTAATATGACTTATAACTATCTTAGTTAAAGTTTATATCTAGGGCGACAAATGATCAGGTGAGTTAAAAAGTAACTGGTGGGGTATCTTATTATTAGGTGGACATATGGTTGTTAGCTACCTTAAGAGTGACATACTTTTGCATATAAAGTAACGCATGCAATTTTGATAATTTAAAGAAACATAATTTTGCATAAAATGTAGGATCAACATGGTCAAAGTATTGACTCGACTGGTTCGAGAGCTTGGGGGTCTTGTGCTGCTTCGAACTGGGGCTCGCTCGCGTCTTCGAACTCTACTCGGACGGGAGAACCGGAAAAAGCAACACGAGAAAACGAGAGCCGAGTAAGAACCAAATAAAATAAAACAACTCAAATGAACTCGAAATTGAACCAAACTAGAACCATTAGATAGGTCTTGATTTTAGAAAATTTTAGAAGTTGGTTTCGTTAAATTCGGAGTTATGGTTATAAAGTTATAGCATTTCAAAGTTTAATTGCTGGAAAAACCGAAAACAAAATAGAAAAGGGAGTGTACGTGTTAATGACAAGTGGGGCCCGAGGGGATTTAATGTCTGCGGGTAGACACAGCAGCCGATAGATGGGCCCTTAGCTAGCAGTGCTTTAAAACTCCCTTTAATTGGCAGATTTGAATGGTGGGTTTGGGCATTAGTCAATTAGCTGGGCTAATGAGCCAACTGCTCTCCGCAGCTTCGGTCCGGCCGTGGAGGCGGCGAAGCCAACCGGCGGCAAGGGAGCACGGAGGCGCAGCGGCGTCGGCCGAAATGAGCCACCCACCCCGGCGCGCACCTCGGGGAGAGACCAATTGGCCGGGCTCGGCGGAACGGCGGCCGTCGGTGGCAGTGCGGCGGCGGAGACAGGGGAAGGGGCGCCGGCGATTCGGGCGGTGGGAGTCCGATTCCTCGGCAGAGAAGCATTCACGGGCATCATGGAGCTCACCTGGGGCTTGAGCGGCTGTCGGGGTGGAGCGAGCGGGCTGGCGGCGGGGAAGGTCTCGGCGGCGAGGGAGACGACGGTGCCGGCTGGCTGGGGAAGGCGGCGGGGTCCGACGAGGTGGTGGCGGTGCTCCCGGTGCCTTGGAGATGCTCCACGCGCGGTGAATCGGCCTGAGACGCAGTGCCTCACCGACGGGGACCGACGCCGGAGTTGGGGAGGATGGGCTTCGCCGGCGGCCTGTAGAGGAAGAAAACTCGATTGAGTGGGGGAGGAGAAAGAGAGAGCAGGGGGAAGCGCGGGGAGAGACTCAGGGGGCCCGATCGTCGACCGGCGGCGCTTGGAGGCGGTGATTGCCGGCGGAGCACCTGTGGCAGAGGAGGCGGTGGAGTGGTTCTCGGGTGAGCTGGGTGGGGCGGCGCAGTGAGGCTTCGGCGCGTTTTATGGAGGCTGGGGATGAGGCGCTGGGGAGCAAGGCGGCGTGATGCCGTGCGCACGGTGGCGTCATCGCTGTGCGACCACAGGGGTGGCCGTAGTCTCCGTAGCGCGTCGCGTCACGAGTTAATGCAGGGAGTGCCGCTCGACCCGATGGTCGCAAGGGGAGGCGGAGTGGCGTAGGGTGGCTGTGCGAGGACGACACGACGGGCGTGACCCGGGGCGTACCACGGCGACGCAGCGCACGGGTGGGGACCGGCGATGTGGCGTGCACGGCGGGGCGAGGTCAGCGCTGGCAGGGAGGTGTGCTCAAGGTCTACCACTGTCGGGCGCAGAAGGCGAGGGCTACGCTGAAGACGAGGTTGTCGGCATGGCATTCAATAGCCGGCGGGGTGGTTGAGGGAGGATGGCGACGAGCTGCGGCAGAATTAGAGGGAGGAGGAGGCGCTTGCGGTGTGAACGGAGGAAGAAGGGAGGAGCTCTGCCGCCAGGAAGAAGAAAAGAAAAGGGGTGGCTGGGATGGAAGGGGGAAGAGGATGGGCGGCCAGGATTGGCTGGGGAAAATTTTCTTTTTATTAACATATTTTTTTCCTACCATTTTTGTTGTAGGGGTGGCCCCCACCTAAGCCCAGCAGGCCTGATAGAGATTATAAGGCCCAGAATAGGCCATGTGTAATGACATAACTGCCCCAGGGGGGACAGCTAGATGTAAGGGTATAACTGTAAAAGCACTCCTCATGTGTATATATATATGAAGTAAGCCTTGGGGAGGACCCAGGCCATTACACTTATCTTCATCACTCTCCACTACCATCTCTCTCTCTATTTGGTCTGTAGCCACAACAGTTGGCGCCGTCCGTGGGGAGGGACGAAGACAAGCCTAAAGACCGAAGAAAAAGATGGCACCGGGAAAAGCTTCCTCAGCGGCGGCGGAGGGAAAGAAGGCGGCCGGGCCGGAGCGTCGTGTGGGTACCAGAGCTTCGCCATCGACAGCGGCGAACGCGGGTGGCGATGCAATCGCGGTGGCCGAAGATGTCGCCGTTCGCGCGGCGGCGACCAACCTCGTCACCGGCAACGCGACGTCCAACCCCACCGCTGGCGTTGCGAGGACGGACCCCGCGGTCCAAGACGTCGACACGGCTGCGGCGACAACCGACCCCGCCGACGCAACGACAGCCGACCCCGCCGCCCCCACCGCAACCCTTGCCGGCGATGCGAACCGGGCGGTCCGAGGTAGCCACGACGGAGCGACCGGCAGCTCGGGACCCTGCGACGCGGTCGTCCCCGCGCCGACCCGCCCGTCGGAAGCACCGGCGACCCCGCCCGTACCGGGGATGGAAAGCGCCCTGCTGGCGGCCCTCAACGCGTTCCAGCGGGAGCTGGGGGACCTTCGTGGAGCCGTCAGAGATATACAAGAGGCTCGGGGTCAGCCGGCTGCGCCAGCAGTCGCGTCCGAGCCCGCGCCGGAAAGGGCGGACAGTCGCGAAGCCCCCGCGTCCAGTCGCGTACCGCTGCGACGCGTAGATCTGGAATCCCCGCTCTCGGCGGGGCTGCAGCAGGCCGCGTGGCCCGAAGACTTCAAGTTCCCTCGCATCACCGACCCGTACGAAGGCGACACGGATCCTCGCGAGTTCGTGCGCATGTACGAAACCGCGATCGAGGCCGCGGGCGGAGACGACACCACGAAGGCGAAGGGACTCCCCCTCGCAATGCACGGAGTGGCGCTCTCTTGGTTTTTCACCATAGAGCCGGGCTCCATCTATGCGTGGGAGCAGCTTCGCGACCGGCTTCGTACCAACTTTCAAGGATGTCAAGTCCAGCGAATCGATGCGGACCAACTCTTCGCTGTGAACCAAGGACCCTCGGAGACGCTCCGGGACTACTTCAAGCGCTTCGCCAAAATTCGAGGCCAGGTACACGATGTTAATGAAACCACAGTCGTTAATGCAGCCGTACAGGGCCTTCGCCCGGGCCCGATGGCCGAATACAACGCGCGGAGGCCAATTACGACAGTTGCCAAGCTCCTCGACAAAATGGACGAGTACGCGCGGGCGGAGGAGGATGCGCGAAGGCGCAGCGTCACCGCCCTCGGCCTCGCCCATGAGGAACGGCCCCCGCACGAGGTCGGGGCGGTGGCCCTTCCTCGAAGCCGGGCCGTAGCCGAAAGCCCCGAGGAGACCCTCCCCGAGGCAGTGAGGACGACGTACAGGAAGGCTCGTCACGGTGTAGGCCCAAACCTCGGCGCCGCCAGCGCCGGTCGCAGGCGGCCCATCACGTCGTCGCCACCGAGAGCGCCCACCAAGAACCCGACCCCGCCTCACGGAGGGGAGTCCGTGGATCGGAAGGCGGATTCGACTACGACAGCCAACCCCGCGCAGAGCAGAAGCTTCTGCGCTACGGTAAGTGGTGCGAGGTACACGGCTACGGCGATCATTACACAAGGGCATGCATCGTGGTGATGGAGCTGCGGAGGGTGACGGCCGGATCTCGGACTCCGCCTCCTCGGCCCCCCGCCGAAGCCCATGTGGGGCACCCAAGGGATAGCCCCATACGGGCCACCGCAACGGAGGGCGCGCAGCATCACACCGTCAACGTCATCACCGGAGGCTCTTCCTCAAAAGCCCCCGGGAAGCAGCCACAGCTGTGGATGCCGCCCCGCAATATCACCTTCAGCTTGAGCGACGCCAGGGGCGTGGAGTACCCCCACCAAGACCCTCTGGTCATCCAGGCCCACATAGCATGCTGCGAAGTCAAGCGCGTCCTTGTCGACGGGGGAAGCTCCGCAAACATCTTATTCGCGGACGCCCTCGACCGCATGGCAATCCCCCGAAGCCGGCTGGAGCAGCCAGGAGTTCCACTTCAAGGCTTCGGGGGTCAACCGCTGCAGGCTCTGGGGCACGTCTCCCTTCCTGTCACCTTTCGTCAGGAGGGCAACAAAGGTAACATCCGGACCGAGCATGTCACCTTTGATGTTGTAGGTACCCCGCACCCCTACAACACCATACTGGGGCGACCCGCCATCAACTCTTTCGAGGCAATCCCGCACCACGCCTTCTTGTGCGGAAAGCTCCCGGGCCCAGAGGGTGTCATCACCATCTTCGGCGACCAGGACCTGGCCAGACGTGCCGAAGGCGGCAGCCGCGTCTCGCATCGCCCGGTGCATGCCCTCTCCGGCGCGCCTGGTGTTGGGCCCTCAGCCCCCGGGTGGATGCCCAAGCCTCGGCCCGAAGGCGGCGTCAAGAAGGTGCCGCTCCAGGCAGAGGGACAGTTTGTCTCCATTGGCGAAGGGCTCCCACCGGGGGTCGAACGGGAGCTGCTCCGAGTGCTTCAGAACAACCTGGACATCTTCGCATGGTCCCCGGAGGACATCAAGGGCGTGGATCGCGCGGTAATCCAGCATCGTTTGGCGGTCCGCACCGGTGCCAAGCCGGTCAAGCAAAGGCTCCGGCGTATGTCGATGGATCGGCAGCAGGCGGCCAAAGCGGAGGTGGCGAAGCTTCTTCGCGCCGGGGTCATCCGCGAGGTCCACCATCTGGAATGGCTCGCTAACCCGGTGTTAGTCAAAAAGGCCAGCGGGGCCTGGCGCATGTGCATCGACTTCACGGCACTCAACAAGGCGTGCCCGAAGGACAACTACCCCTTGTCGCGCATCGATCAGCTGGTTGACGCCACTGCTGGGTGCGAGCTCATGAGTTTCCTGGACGCCTATTCCGGCTACCACCAGGTATACATGGCCGAAGACGACGAGGAGAAGACCAGTTTCATCACACCACTTGGGACGTTCTGCTTCGTCAGAATGCCCTTTGGCTTGAAGAACGCAGGCGCTACCTTCACCCGCCTCGTCGCCATTGCCCTGGCCGCCCAGCTTGGGAGGAACGTCGAAGCATATGCCGACGACGTGGTGGTCAAAACTCGGCAACTTGCTCTACACGGCCGGGACCTCCAGGAGACCTTCGACAACCTTTGGAAGGTGGGCATCAAGCTCAACCCTGACAAATGTGTCTTCGGGGTACAGGCAGGCAAACTCCTCGGTTTCCTCGTATCCGGGCGGGGCATCCAAGCGAACCCCGACAAAGTAGACGCTATCCTGGGTATGGAGCCGCCCAAGACAACGAGGGAGGTCCAGAGGCTGGCGGGCCGCATGGCGGCGTTAAGCCGTTTCCTATCCAGGGCGGCGGAGCGGGGCCTGCCGTTTTTCAAGACACTCCGCGGCTGCGATGGGTTTCATTGGGACGGAGATTGCGCGAAGGCCTTCAACGAGCTCAAGCAGCACCTGGCAAGCCTCCCCACTCTGGTCGCCCCAGCACCAGAGGCTCCCCTCCTGCTCTATCTGGCCGCGTCAGCTACAGCGGTCAGTGCCGTCCTCGTCTTAGAGGAAGGCGCCATGCAGCGGCCTGTCTACTTTGTCTCCGAAGCCCTTCAAGGCGCCAAGACAAGATACACGGAGCTTGAGAAGCTCGCCTACGCGCTGGCCATGGCCTCCAGGAAGCTTCGGCATTATTTTCTGGCTCATCCGATCACAGTGCCTTCCTCATTCCCCCTGGCAGAGATGCTACACAACAAGGAGTCCACAGGGCGTATCGGTAAATGGGCCGCCGAGCTCGCCCCCTTCTCTTTGACGTATGCTTCACGAACGGCAATTAAATCCCAAGTCCTGGCGGATTTCCTCGCCGAATGGACCCCGTCGGCCCAACCCGGCCAGACGCACGCTGACCCCGTCTGGACGCTTACAATCGACGGAGCTTACAGCGTCGCCGGCGCGGGCGTAGGGGCGGTGATCGTCACGCCCGAGGGACAGCGTTTGCTGTACTCGGCGCGCCTTGCCTTCCCCGCCACCAACAACACGGCCGAATACGAGGCGCTGCTCTTTGGCCTGGCGAAGCTCAAGGCAGTCGGCGCGAGACGGGTGCTGGTCCGCACCGACTCGCGCTTGGTAGCCGGCCATGTGGACAAGTCATATCAGGCCAAGGACCCCGAGTTGGCCAAATACCTCGCGGCGGTACGAGCGAGGGAACGGCACTTTTTGGGTGTCACCGTCAAGGCCATCCCCCGGGCGGAGAATGAGCAGGCGGACGCCCTTGCCAGGGCGGCCAGCCAGCAACTGCCCCCCCCCCCGGAGGGGGCATTCTACGAGGTGTTAGCAAAGGCGGCCATCGCGCAGGACAACCGGGACGCGGCGCTTGTCCACCGCATTGATCGGCCAGAAGATTGGCGGGAGCCCATTTTCAAATTCTTGCAAGGCCTCGCCGAGCCGGAGGATCCCGCCGAGCTGCGACGATTGCAGCACCGCGCACGGTCTTTCCAGGTGTTTGAAGGGACACTCTACAAGAAGGGGGTCTGCGCGCCGCTCCTGCGCTGCCTCCCGACTGAGGAAGGAAAGGAACTCTTGGCGGAAATCCACGCGGGCCTATGCGGATCCCACCTGGCGCCGAGGTCATTAGTCGGCAAGGCGTTCAGACAAGGCTTCTACTGGCCGACTGCCGTTACCGACGCCCAGGACCTCGTCCGTCGGTGCCAAGGATGCCAATGGATGGCGTGCATCATCCGCAGGCCCCCGGCAAGCCTCAACCCAATTCCCCCAGTGTGGCCACTGGCGCGCTGGGGTCTCGATATAGTAGGACCACTGGCCCGAGCTCCAGGGGACCTCCGGTTCGTGGTAGTCGCGCTAGAATATTTCTCCAGGTGGCCGGAAGCAATCGCTCTGGCCAAAGTAACTTCTGCGGCCATACAGCGCTTCCTATGGCAAAACATCATATGTCGCTTCGGGGTACCTCGGGAGCTCACGGTCGACAATGGCCTGCAGTTCGACGCCGCCCACTTCAAAGATTATTGTGACAGCATGGGCATCACCCTCCGATTCACCTCGGTAGGGCATCCCCAGTCCAACGGGGCGGTCGAACGGGCGAATGGCGCCATTTCTGCCGCCATCAAAAAGCGCCTGGTTGGATTGCCGAAGGGCAAGTGGCCAGACGAGCTTCACAGCGTTCTATGGTCGCTTCGCACAACGGTAACGCGCCCAACGGGATTCACGCCTTTCAAGCTCCTCTTCGGCGACGAAGCAATGACGCCCGAGGAAATCAAGGCCAGCTCGCGAAGGGTCCTCGTTCAAGCACCCGAAGAGGAGCGCCGCGTGTCCTTGGACCTCCTCGACGGGATACGGGCAGACGCAGCCCACCACGTCGAGAAGTACGCGCGGCAGACAATGCGTGCTCGGGACTGCTCTATATGCCCGCGGGGATTCAAGCCTGGGGATCTCGTCCTCAGGGTGGCGCTTCAGGCGGAAACCGTTGGCAAGCTGGAATCCAAGTGGGAAGGCCCGTACATCGTAACGGAGGCGTTGCCAAAGGGGGCGTACCGCCTCGCCACGCTTGAAGGTCAAGCCTTCCGGCACACATGGAACGCGGACAGGTTGCGGCGGTACTACGCCTAGAAGCAGCACAGTAGGCGTAGAGCCACCGGCCCGCTGTTAGGCGATGCTCGCCCGCGCAAACGGGAGTTCAATAAAGGTTGCTGTTCCAAGAGCATCCCCTGTCCGCGCTACGCACTCAATAGTCCACGGACTCTAAATAAGACGTAGCGTCGAGCCTAGCTCCGCACGCGCGAGTCTCCGGACTATAAAGAAGACGTAACGTCGAGCCTAGCTCCGCACGCAATAGTCCACGGACTCTAAATAAGACGTACCGTCGAGCCTAGCTCCGCACGCGCGAGTCTCCGGACTATAAAGAAGACGTAGCGTCGAGCCTAGCTCCGCACGCAATAGTCCACGGACTCTAAATAAGATGTAGCGTCGAGCCTAGCTCCACACGCGCGAGTCTCCGGACAATAAAGAAGACGTAGCGTCGAGCCTAGCTCCGCACGCAATAGTCCACGGACTCTAAATAAGACGTAGCGTCGAGCCTAGCTCCGCACGCACTCTACGGAGCATAAATAAGACGCAGCGGGAGGACGCCTTCGCGCGCACTCTACGGAGTATAAAGAAGACGTAGCGTCGAGCCTAGCTCCGCACGCAATAGTCCACGGACTCTAAAGAAGACATAGCGTCGAGCCTAGCTCCGCACGCAATAGTCCACGGACTCTAAAGAAGACGTAGCGTCGAGCCTAGCTCCGCACGCAATAGTCCACGGACTCTAAATAAGACGTAGCGTCGAGCCTAGCTCCGCACGCGCGAGTCTCCGGACTATAAAGAAGACGTAGCGTCGAGCCTAGCTCCGCACGCAATAGTCCACGGACTCTAAATAAGACGTAGCGTCGAGCCTAGCTCCGCACGCGTGAGTCTCCGGACTATAAAGAAGACGTAGCGTCGAGCCTAGCTCCGCACGCAATAGTCCACGGACTCTAAATAAGACGTAGCGTCGAGCCTAGCTCCGCACGCGCGAGTCTCTGGACTATAAAGAAGACGTAGCGTCGAGCCTAGCTCCGCACGCAATAGTCCACGGACTCTAAATAAGACGTAGCGTCGAGCCTAGCTCCGCACGCAATAGTCCACGGACTCTAAAGAAGACGTAGCGTCGAGCCTAGCTCCGCACGCAATAGTCCACGGACTCTAAATAAGACGTAGCGTCGAGCCTAGCTCCGCACGCGCGAGTCTCCGGACTATAAAGAAGACGTAGCGTCGAGCCTAGCTCCGCACGCAATAGTCCACGGACTCTAAATAAGACGTAGCGTCGAGCCTAGCTCCGCACGCCCGAGTCTCCGGACTATAAAGAAGACGTAGCGTCGAGCCTAGCTCCGCACGCAATAGTCCACGGACTCTAAATAAGACGTAGCGTCGAGCCTAGCTCCGCACGCGCGAGTCTCCGGACTATAAAGAAGACGTAGCGTCGAGCCTAGCTCCGCACGCAATAGTCCACGGACTCTAAATAAGACGTAGCGTCGAGCCTAGCTCCGTACGCAGTCTACGGAGTATAAATAAGACGCAGCGGGGGGACGCCTTCGCGCGCACTCTACGGAGTATAAAGAAGACGTAGCGTCGAGCCTAGCTCCGCACGCAATAGTCCACGGACTCTAAAGAAGACGTAGCGTCGAGCCTAGCTCCGCACGCAATAGTCCACGGAC
Source organism: Dendrocalamus latiflorus (assembly GCA_017311315.1). Taxonomy (NCBI): domain Eukaryota; kingdom Viridiplantae; phylum Streptophyta; class Magnoliopsida; order Poales; family Poaceae; genus Dendrocalamus; species Dendrocalamus latiflorus. The sequence continues at coordinate 50,535,517 of CM029642.1, read as the reverse complement.
TCTAAAGAAGACGTAGCGTCGAGCCTAGCTCCGCACGCAATAGTCCACGGACTCTAAAGAAGACGTAGCGTCGAGCCTAGCTCCGCACGCGCGAGTCTCCGGACTATAAAGAAGACGTAGCGTCGAGCCTAGCTCCGCACGCAATAGTCCACGGACTCTAAATAAGACGTAGCGTCGAGCCTAGCTCCGCACGCCCGAGTCTCCGGACTATAAAGAAGACGTAGCGTCGAGCCTAGCTCCGCACGCAATAGTCCACGGACTCTAAATAAGACGTAGCGTCGAGCCTAGCTCCGCACGCGCGAGTCTCCGGACTATAAAGAAGACGTAGCGTCGAGCCTAGCTCCGCACGCAATAGTCCACGGACTCTAAATAAGACGTAGCGTCGAGCCTAGCTCCGCACGCAATAGTCCACGGACTCTAAAGAAGACGTAGCGTCGAGCCTAGCTCCGCACGCAATAGTCCACGGACTCTAAAGAAGACGTAGCGTCGAGCCTAGCTCCGCACGCAATAGTCCACGGACTCTAAATAAGACGTAGCGTCGAGCCTAGCTCCGCACGCGCGAGTCTCCGGACTATAAAGAAGACGTAGCGTCGAGCCTAGCTCCGCACGCAATAGTCCACGGACTCTAAATAAGACGTAGCGTCGAGCCTAGCTCCGCACGCGCGAGTCTCCGGACTATAAAGAAGACGTAGCGTCGAGCCTAGCTCCGCACACAATAGTCCACGGACTCTAAATAAGACGTAGCGTCGAGCCTAGCTCCGCACGCGTGAGTCTCCGGACTATAAAGAAGACGTAGCGTCGAGCCTAGCTCCGCACGCAATAGTCCACGGACTCTAAATAAGATGTAGCGTCGAGCCTAGCTCCACACGCGCGAGTCTCCGGACAATAAAGAAGACGTAGCGTCGAGCCTAGCTCCGCACGCAATAGTCCACGGACTCTAAATAAGACGTAGCGTCGAGCCTAGCTCCGCACGCACTCTACGGAGCATAAATAAGACACCAGCGGGAGGACGCCTTCGCGCGCACTCTACGGAGTATAAAGAAGACGTAGCGTCGAGCCTAGCTCCGCACGCAATAGTCCACGGACTCTAAAGAAGACATAGCGTCGAGCCTAGCTCCGCACGCAATAGTCCACGGACTCTAAAGAAGACGTAGCGTCGAGCCTAGCTCCGCACGCAATAGTCCACGGACTCTAAATAAGACGTAGCGTCGAGCCTAGCTCCGCACGCGCGAGTCTCCGGACTATAAAGAAGACGTAGCGTCGAGCCTAGCTCCGCACACAATAGTCCACGGACTCTAAATAAGACGTAGCGTCGAGCCTAGCTCCGCACGCGTGAGTCTCCGGACTATAAAGAAGACGTAGCGTCGAGCCTAGCTCCGCACGCAATAGTCCACGGACTCTAAATAAGACGTACCGTCGAGCCTAGCTCCGCACGCGCGAGTCTCCGGACTATAAAGAAGACGTAGCGTCGAGCCTAGCTCCGCACGCAATAGTCCACGGACTCTAAATAAGATGTAGCGTCGAGCCTAGCTCCACACGCGCGAGTCTCCGGACAATAAAGAAGACGTAGCGTCGAGCCTAGCTCCGCACGCAATAGTCCACGGACTCTAAATAAGACGTAGCGTCGAGCCTAGCTCCGCACGCACTCTACGGAGCATAAATAAGACGCAGCGGGAGGACGCCTTCGCGCGCACTCTACGGAGTATAAAGAAGACGTAGCGTCGAGCCTAGCTCCGCACGCAATAGTCCACGGACTCTAAAGAAGACATAGCGTCGAGCCTAGCTCCGCACGCAATAGTCCACGGACTCTAAAGAAGACGTAGCGTCGAGCCTAGCTCCGCACGCAATAGTCCACGGACTCTAAATAAGACGTAGCGTCGAGCCTAGCTCCGCACGCGCGAGTCTCCGGACTATAAAGAAGACGTAGCGTCGAGCCTAGCTCCGCACGCAATAGTCCACGGACTCTAAATAAGACGTAGCGTCGAGCCTAGCTCCGCACGCGTGAGTCTCCGGACTATAAAGAAGACGTAGCGTCGAGCCTAGCTCCGCACGCAATAGTCCACGGACTCTAAATAAGACGTAGCGTCGAGCCTAGCTCCGCACGCGCGAGTCTCCGGACTATAAAGAAGACGTAGCGTCGAGCCTAGCTCCGCACGCAATAGTCCACGGACTCTAAATAAGACGTAGCGTCGAGCCTAGCTCCGCACGCAATAGTCCACGGACTCTAAAGAAGACGTAGCGTCGAGCCTAGCTCCGCAAGCAATAGTCCACGGACTCTAAATAAGACGTAGCGTCGAGCCTAGCTCCGCACGCGCGAGTCTCCGGACTATAAAGAAGACGTAGCGTCGAGCCTAGCTCCGCACGCAATAGTCCACGGACTCTAAATAAGACGTAGCGTCGAGCCTAGCTCCGCACGCCCGAGTCTCCGGACTATAAAGAAGACGTAGCGTCGAGCCTAGCTCCGCACGCAATAGTCCACGGACTCTAAATAAGACGTAGCGTCGAGCCTAGCTCCGCACGCGCGAGTCTCCGGACTATAAAGAAGACGTAGCGTCGAGCCTAGCTCCGCACGCAATAGTCCACGGACTCTAAATAAGACGTAGCGTCGAGCCTAGCTCCGTACGCAGTCTACGGAGTATAAATAAGACGCAGCGGGGGGACGCCTTCGCGCGCACTCTACGGAGTATAAAGAAGACGTAGCGTCGAGCCTAGCTCCGCACGCAATAGTCCACGGACTCTAAAGAAGACGTAGCGTCGAGCCTAGCTCCGCACGCAATAGTCCACGGACTCTAAAGAAGACGTAGCGTCGAGCCTAGCTCCGCACGCAATAGTCCACGGACTCTAAAGAAGACGTAGCGTCGAGCCTAGCTCCGCACGCGCGAGTCTCCGGACTATAAAGAAGACGTAGCGTCGAGCCTAGCTCCGCACGCAATAGTCCACGGACTCTAAATAAGACGTAGCGTCGAGCCTAGCTCCGCACGCCCGAGTCTCCGGACTATAAAGAAGACGTAGCGTCGAGCCTAGCTCCGCACGCAATAGTCCACGGACTCTAAATAAGACGTAGCGTCGAGCCTAGCTCCGCACGCGCGAGTCTCCGGACTATAAAGAAGACGTAGCGTCGAGCCTAGCTCCGCACGCAATAGTCCACGGACTCTAAATAAGACGTAGCGTCGAGCCTAGCTCCGCACGCACTCTACGGAGTATAAATAAGACGCAGCGGGGGGACGCCTTCGCGCGCACTCTACGGAGTATAAAGAAGACGTAGCGTCGAGCCTAGCTCCGCACGCAATAGTCCACGGACTCTAAAGAAGACGTAGCGTCGAGCCTAGCTCCGCACGCAATAGTCCACGGACTCTAAAGAAGACGTAGCGTCGAGCCTAGCTCCGCACGCAATAGTCCACGGACTCTAAATAAGACGTAGCGTCGAGCCTAGCTCCGCACGCGCGAGTCTCCGGACTATAAAGAAGACGTAGCGTCGAGCCTAGCTCCGCACGCAATAGTCCACGGACTCTAAATAAGACGTAGCGTCGAGCCTAGCTCCGCACGCGCGAGTCTCCGGACTATAAAGAAGACGTAGCGTCGAGCCTAGCTCCGCACACAATAGTCCACGGACTCTAAATAAGACGTAGCGTCGAGCCTAGCTCCGCACGCGCGAGTCTCCGGACTATAAAGAAGACGTAGCGTCGAGCCTAGCTCCGCACGCAATAGTCCACGGACTCTAATAAGACGTAGCGTCGAGCCTAGCTCCGCACGCGCGAGTCTCCGGACTATAAATAAGGCGTAGCGTCGAGGTCCGCCTCCGCACGCGCGAGTCTCCGGACTATAAAGGAAATCCTAGCGTCGAGATTTGCCTCCGCACGCTCCACTCCACGGAGCATAAACGTGATGCGCACACCTGTCCTCCGCGTCCGGCGGCAGGTAACACCAAGCATAAAGTACTACTTGGTTCCATTGCAACAGCAAAGGGGTTACATGGTCACATGCGTAAAAACCAGTACAACATCCCCCTGCACAACCCGACCAACCGCTCAGTCTTGGCGCGGTGCGGACGAGCCCGCGCCGTCATCGCCGCGGTGCTGAAGGACCCCTTCAAGCCACTGGAGGAGGTCCCCCTCCCCATGCAGCGTCTGCTGCACGGCGACTCTCGCTGCACCTTCCCCGAAGCGGCCCCAGATCCGTTGGTGGAAGTTCTGCAGGCTAGCCCCAATGGAGCGGATGGCGTCCGACATAACCTCTGGCCGGTCGGGAAGATCCAGTTGAGGATTCGCTAGCTCATGGGTATGCCTACACCCACGAGTATGAAGCAGGGCGAGGGCGAAGCACGCACCAACATAGCTGCAGTGCTCGCCAAAGGTCCTGGCACCACGAAGAGCAACGCCGGCCCCCTCCTCGAGCAGCCCGAGCGTCTCCGACAGGGCCTCCGGCCTGTGCGTCGTATCTGGCACTCGGACGCACAGGTCTCGAAGGGCCCGGTTCAGAGACTCCATGGCCCGCCACGCTGACACAGACGCGTTTTCCAAGGCAAGGCGGTTCTCGGCAGCAGCCTCCGCCAGTTGGGCGTTCTCCCCTTCTAGGACGGAGACCTGCTGCACGAGGGCGGCGCGTTCCCCAGCCGCGGCGTCCCGCGCTTCCGCGGCCGCAACTTGTGCGGCCACCAGGGCGTCCTCCAGTGCACGAAGTTCTTCATCCTTCGCGGCGATAGCCGTGTTTGCTTCGCGGAGGTTGGCCTCCAGAGCCCTCTGCTCCCGAACGCAGGCCTCGTCAAAGGACCGGCTGAGGGCAAGCGTCTGACAGGAACAACAAATTAGCAGGCGCCTAGCCGTACCAGACAAGCTGAAAGCGCACGCACTTACCCTCATCTCGGAGGCCTGCAGCGCAAGCGCCACGAGGTCCCCCGCGCATGACGACAGCACCTCTCGATTGAGGCCGTTGTCGGCACGCTCGGCGGCGGCGGTGAGGTCACAAAATATCTCCGGGCGAGGAAGGAAGTCCGAGCGAGCGACTCCCGGCCCCAGCACGCCAGGATTCACCGTGGCCACGGCCACGTCAGCAGCAATGGACACCGGCGGGGCATCCTGCGCGCGGCTCCCGACTTCGCGCATACCTCCGCTGCTCGATCCTTCGCCACGAATGGGAGACGTCGTCTCGCCTGATGTCGGCAGAATGAGCGAGCAGATCGGAGAAAGTCTCGCGAAGTCAGGGGAAGAGAGGGACTCACACCTACCTCCTGCGCCCCTCGTCACGGTGGGAGGTGGCACCGGGTCGACCACCCAGGCGGACGTGGGCGCCTCGACGGTTGGGGAGAGGGTCTTCTCGGCCGCGCCAGCCGCTGTAATCCCACGGCAAGGCCCCGCAACAGCGTATCGACCCCTCGTTGGCGGGGGGGACTGCGTCCGAGGGCATTTCGCCTGCGGTGGCGCAGGCGATTCTTCCGCGGCAGAACCAGCTCCGGTCATTACCGCCTCCGCGGTTTCCTCCGCAGGGGGCATGCCCTCGTCGGCCGATACCGTTGGTAACGCACCGTCCCCTGTGGTTTGCTCGCCGGGGACGACGCCACCTCCCGGGTTGACGGGTTCCAACGCGGCGGTGGCCACGAGCCCGAGCACGGGCTCGTGGGCAGCGGCTATACATGTCGGAGGATCCGCGGCGGTGCACCCCTCCGAGCCAGTGCGGCCGGGCCCACCGCTGGTCGCACGCTCCGCCTCAGCTGAGCTAGCCGCCGGGGGGCTGCCGGGTCGCATACGGCAGCCGGGGAACGGGCCCGGCGTCGCGAGGACAGCCCTCCCGCGGGGCCATCACCGTCCTGAGCGCCGGGAGTCCCGGCGGGGAGCTCTTCCGGCACCATGCGCTCGGGCACGGCAATTCCCACAGCCTCGCAGGTGCGGTTTATCCGCCCCTGCCCGGCCGCCTTCACCACGGCCTCGCGAGCCCGGTGCTCCTTAAGCGTATACGGGCCGAGGAGCGCCGCAACCGCGCGCTCCGCGTCTTCTAGCCGAGTCACTGCGCAGGAGATCACGTCAGTTAGGCGGAAGCCAAACAGATGCAATGACACGAGGGGCGCCTTACAAGGGGCGGAGGGCGGAAGCACCCGAGACACACACGGTTCGAACCCGTCCTCGCGGGGGCCATTCGGCACAACATACTTCCCCCGGGAGGAGAGTGGCGCCGCCCCATGCATCGTGAACTCCTCGGCTAGGTGGCGCACGCTCATCCGACGGGCGACACCGACGAGGCTCTGTAGCCTTCGCGTGTCGTCAATCTCTGCCTTCAGACTCGGCGTGCTATTAAACGAGATCGGCCCGCCTCGGCACTGCATTCTGCTCTTGTCGGTCACGGTGTAATAGAACCACCATCGCGTCCAGCCGGATGCCCATGGCCCTGACGAGGCGGACACAGGAAACAACGTCGCGCAGGACGCCCGGAGCACGAAGTCCACACCGCCAAAGTTGGACACCGCCCCGCCAACCTTTCTGGGTCGACAGTGTGCATCGTGCAGGGTGGCGAATAAGCTGGCGCTAGGGCGCCACCCCTCTGTCCGCATCGCCCACGCAAAGACAGCGAGGCGGAGTACAGCGTGGGGCGTCAGTTGGGCTAACTCCAGCTGGTAGGCCCGCAGGACTTCGCCCACAAACAACGTGCAGGGCATCCGAAGACCGGCATCGAAGAACGCGACGAAAACAATTGCCTCCAGGGCCCCGGGCTTCGGCTCCGTCTCGTCCCGGCGGGGTAAGCGAGCCCCATTGCGATCCGCGATCTTCCCCTCATCCACGAGCCGTTGTAGCGTCCCTTCCGTCATGCGGCTCTTCCCCAGCACACGGGAGCAGGAGCCCCCCGAGTGCTCCATCGCGTTCCACAGCTTGTTGGCGCGCGAGCTCCCCCGCGGCACCAGTTTGTACTCTTGGGAAGGGTGGTTCACCTTGCCCTGGCTAGGCAAGGAACCGCCGCGGGGGCGGTACGTGGCGTCGTCAGGGCTGGCCATCGCGTTCCGCGACAAGGGAAGGAGAAGAAGCAGGCAAGGGAGCAACTGGCGTGACAACTAGCCCGGGCGCAAGCGAAGCGGCAGGTCAAAAAGCAAAACGAGAAAGGGTGCCTCCACCTCAACACTAACACCTTATAAAGGCCGCTCGCCTACCCTGGCGCTCAATGCACAGACGGATCGAATTCCCCGCGGTTCGGCTGTCCAAGATTTGGAAAGAAGAACCGCCCGGACCTAGAAGGCCGCGCCTGGTAGGTGGCCAAGCAGCGCATAACGCCCCTACCTCTTCAACACGCGTCCCATTTCTTGGGGGACGGGGCGAACGGCCGCGGTCACGCAACCGCTCACATCCCACGACGCACCAGTCGGGAGTCGCCACGTGCCCCACCTGCAGCATGGCAGACTGCACGACGCGACAGCCTGACTTCTGCCAGGCCAGGCGTCGGCGCAGTTCCAGCCGCCATTAAAAGCGCACTACAGGACTACAACGTCACAGCAGCCCCAGAGCGCGCGCGTCTACTTCGACTTAGGCGCCAGCTTCGCTACCACCCGTTCGAGGGGTAGGGGGCGGAGCGCGCGCGTCTACTTCGACTCAGGCGCCAGCTTCGCTGCCACCCGTTCGAGGGGTAGGGGACGGAGCGCGCGCGTCTACTTCGACTCAGGCGCCAGCTTCGCTGCCACCCGTTCGAGGGGTAGGGGACGGAGCGCGCGCGTCTACTTCGACTCAGGCGCCAGCTTCGCTGCCACCCGTTCGAGGGGTAGGGGACGGAGCGCGCGCGTCTACTTCGACTCAGGTGCCAGCTTCGCTGCCACCCGTTCGAGGGGTAGGGGACGGAGCGCGCGCGTCTACTTCGACTTAGGTGCCAGCTTCGCTGCCACCCGTTCGAGGGGTAGGGGACGGAGCGCGCGCGTCTACTTCGACTCAGGCGCCAGCTTCGCTGCCACCCGTTCGAAGGGTAGGGGACGGAGCGCGCGCGTCTACTTCGACTCAGGCGCCAGCTTCGCTGCCACCCGTTCGAGGGGTAGGGGACGGAGCGCGCACGTCTACTTCGACTCAGGCGCCAGCTTCGCTGCCACCCGTTCGAAGGGTAGGGGACGGAGCGCGCGCGTCTACTTCGACTCAGGCGCCAGCTTCGCTGCCACCCGTTCGAGGGGTAGGGGACGGAGCGCGCGCGTCTACTTCGACTTAGGCGCCAGCTTCGCTGCCACCCGTTCGAAGGGTAGGGGACGGAGCGCGCGCGTCTACTTCGACTTAGGTGCCAGCTTCGCTGCCACCCGTTCGAGGGGTAGGGGGCGGAGCGCGCGCGTCTACTTCGACTCAGGCGCCAGCTTCGCTGCCACCCGTTCGAAGGGTAGGGGATGGAGCGCGCGCGTCTACTTCGACTCAGGCGCCAGCTTCGCTGCCACCCGTTCGAGGGGTAGGGGACGGAGCGCGCGCGTCTACTTCGACTCTGGCGCCAGCTTCGCTGCCACCCGTTCGAGGGGTAGGGGACGGAGCGCGCGCGTCTACTTCGACTTAGGCGCCAGCTTCGCTGCCACCCGTTCGAGGGGTAGGGGACGGAGCGCGCGCGTCTACTTCGACTTAGGCGCCAGCTTCGCTGCCACCCGTTCGAAGGGTAGGGGACGGAGCGCACGCGCACCTACTTCGACTTCGCGCCACCTTCCGCTATCACCATCCGAGATTTCGGGCTCCCCAACCGCAAGCCTGGAGGAATTCACAGGCCGCAGGGGACGGAGGGGGCCAAAGGACTCGACGACGTGGCTTCGGCCCTGTGAAGCCCTTCACCATGAGAGGCTCCTGTTGTAGGGGTGGCCCCCACCTAAGCTCAGCAGGCCTGATAGAGATTATAAGGCCCAGAATAGGCCATGTGTAATGACATAACTGCCCCCAGGGGGGACAGCTAGATGTAAGGGTATAACTGTAAAAGCACTCCTCATGTGTATATATATATGAAGTAAGCCTTGGGGAGGACCCAGGCCATTACACTTATCTTCATCACTCTCCACTACCATCTCTCTCTCTCTGTTTGGTCTGTAGCCACAACAATTTTCCTCCTTTAAAAGATTAAAAACAAATCTTCCTCCTTCTGAAATTTTCTAGTTTTTGAAGATAGTTTTAATTTCTAGATTTTAAAAGATTACTTTGAATTTCTTCTTTGGAGAAAAACAAAGTTTTCATTTTAAATTTTTTTTTCACTTCTTGAATTTTCTTTTTGAAAAGCAACAAGGATCACCAAATTGAGAATAAAGCCCTTTAATTTCATTAACATAAGTTTGAGATTCACATTATCGCCAGGGTTTGAAAATGGGATGTTACAATATGTCATCATTTCAAAACATGAAACTAGTTTTGGGCATCCATTGGACGAAAATGGTTGGTATGTTGCTATAAATTATTTTATGCTTCTCAAAACTCTAAAACTTGCTTTACATATTTGGGTGGATAGTAAGAGGTGTTGGTGCGGATGAAACATGAGAATGGGATTTGTGATAGAATGCTCAGATAATCTCAAGGACTTAATCTTGTAACCCTTCCCAATGTAAAACAGTGTAATCACAAGTCTATAATGGATACGACCTAGCTAAATAATTTGCATCAACTCCTTGCTGTTGTGCCAAAAGAGTTAAACACGGGTCGTGTTGCTAGATGTAAGCCACCGTGTGGTGTAAGAATGGGCCTCTGGGAGTAGACGTAACCTCACAGGGGGCCATCGTGTGGCTTGAAGGCTCGAAGCCTATCTAAAAATCTTTAGAATATATTTGACAACTCGAATGTCTTGGTGGGACGGGGCAATGAAGAAAACAACATCATCGGCATATAAAGACATGTGCTCTTGAAGGCTTGGGATTCCAAGGAGGGTAAGAATTTGAAGAGAGCTCGCTTTTTGAAACAAAGCATTGAGCCCTTCCATGACTAGGATGAAAAGCATCGGTGACAACAGGTCTCCCTGTCGAAGACCCCTTCGTAAGCCAATCGTATTGCCTGGAGCACCATTGAGAAGGATTCCAAATGACGCAGTGGATAGCAAGAGCGATATCCATTCATGCCACCTAGAACCAAAACCCATGTGGGAAAGGATTTCTAGGAGAAACGGCCAACAAATAGAGTCAAAGGCCATAGAAATGTCCACTTCTAGCAATAAAGCATATTTCTATTTAGCTTGCAGGTTCTTGGCGGCCAATTGGACAAAGCGGAAATTGTCATGGATACTCTAGCCAGCAACAAAAGTGCTTTGGTTCGGACTGACCAGGCGTGGAAGAAACACCCTGAGCCTATTCGCCAGAACTTTAGACAGGAGTTTTGCAAAGCTGTGCAACAAGCTGATTGGTCTGTAATCTGCAACGCATGTTGCATCTTGTGTCTTCGGCAGAAGAGTTATGAGGGCACTGTTCAAACTATGAAGAAACCTCCCATTTAGATCAAAAATGGCTACAAGGATGCTTGGTTTAATGACAGGCCAAGCGCTTTTGAAAAAAGCTCCTGTGAACCTGTCAGGACCTGGAGATTTGGCAATCAGGAGCTCTTTGATCACTCCCCAAATCTCTTCTTCCGAGAAAGGCACCTCCAGTTGTTGCAAGCTCAAGGAAGGCATTTGAAGGAAGGAAAGATCGAGGGTATGCTCTCTGACCGAGCAGTTTCCCAAGAGTTGTGAATAGAAATCCTGATAGCGGTCTGCTATTTGGTCCGCATGAGTGAATGTTGTATTCCCTATCGAGATGGATGAAATGAAGATTTTCCTTCTCCAGTGAGAAGCTTGGGAATGGAAAAATTGAGAGTTGGCATTCCCTTCCTTAAGCCAATTTATGTGAGACCATTGTCTAGCGATTGTTCTTCCCAATGATGCTAGCCCAAGGCATTTTACTTTTAGATTGCTACGGAGCCAGGCCTCTTGAAGGGAAAGTGGCCAATTTGTTGGGTTGATCTCGGCTAACTACCCCGAGATTTCAGGGAGGAGACCCCTCCACTAGCGCCATGATCGGAAGCGCTACAACCAACTCTTGGTTTTCGGTCCCGGTCACCCAGCGCCATATAAAAATGAGGGTTTCGGCAGGGCTACTTACGGTAGTTGAGCTAGACCACGAAAACCCTAATAGACCCGATCCATCACGGGCGCTACAGTGAACGAAGACCGGACCTCTCCGTTCGTGCACACGACGACTACCGCAACCCCGGTGACCTCCTTCATGCCGTCGGCCACCTCAGCATCACTGCACCACCGACCACTTTTCCTATGGCATCTTCAAGTTCGGGTATGTGACGCTTCCGCACTAAAGATCTTCACTAGGTGTTCATGATTTTGATCTAGACTTAAGACTAAAGTTCATGTTTAGACTTAGATTAAGGTTCACATTTGGTATCAGAGCCATGTCTAGATCATCTTGAACCCTAGATATGTCCCAACCGAACTCGGATTCATAAATTAATTTTCGAATCTAAGGCTTAATGGCTCGGTTAGAAATTAGAAGGAGGGGAATTTTGAACTCTAGCAAATCCTAATGTAAATCTCCGATCAAGTCACCCGAAACCCTCAAACCCGAATAAAAAAACTTAGATTGGCGGCGAATACTCACGATCTCTTGTGGCTCTGGCCTTCGCCGGTAATGGGCGCCACCGTGGCCCCACTCGACGGCCGCACGCGCAACCTCGGTCGCACGCGGGCACCGGCGAGGAGGGCTGCGGGGGCCGCCGCCTTATGCCACCGCCGATGTCGGCAAGCGCCGCCGTTTCGGGCGCTGCCGCTGCCGCTCCATGCGGGCCGCCACCGTTCCACTCCGAGCGGGCTGCCGCCGCTCCACCCGAGCGCGCCGCGTAGCCGCTCCGAGCGCTAGCGCCGTCGCCTGCCCATGATTTTCAGAGGAAACGGGTGAAATGAGGGCTAGGGTTAGGGTTTCGGGGTTTATCCCCACCGTGCGTGCATTTCGGCCGTTCGATCCCATCCGATGGCCATCTTTTTGCAGGCCGAATAGCTTTTGGGCCGGTCGAGTTTTGCAGCCGTCGGATTAAAATCCGACGGTGCACGCGTGCGAGGGGTTTTTGTGGGCTGCGCGAGTGAGTTTTGGGCCGACCGCGTGTGTTGGGCCCAGCGGGATTTTATTTCGGCCGTACGCGATTTAGGCTGTGTGAGTGTGGATTTTTGGCCCGTGCGGGGGTCTTTTGGGCCACGCAGATTTTCGGGCCGTCTGCGGATTTTTGGGCTGCGCAATTTTGTGGGCCGAATGTATATTTTTTGGGCCGAATTTTTGGGCTTACTGCAGCACTATTTCCTTTTCTTTTTCAGTGCATTTCCTTTTGCTTTAGTCTACCTTTATGCACTATTTTTTAATTATTTTCAGTGGCCCAAATTATGATGTATCATTAACATATCATTATGTCTTATCTCTGATTAAAATTGAACCAACGAGATATTTTAATTAGAGATTTTATGCTCTTTTTGGCATTATGTATGCACTTGATTACATTCTGACCAACGTTGATTGTAGTCATGTGTCGCCATATAAGAAAAATTATTAAGTTCTTTTTCATTTTCTGCCCAACGGTGATATGAATTAGAACTGTAGTTTTGCATATTAGAGATTTTATGTTTATTTTTTGGCATTATATATGCATATGATTACATTCTGACCAACGTTGATTGTAATCATGTGTCACCATATAAAAAAATTATTAAGTTCTTTTTCATTTTCTGCCCAACGGTGATATGAATTAGAACTGTAGTTTGCATGTTATTAATCAGACCAACGTAGGGTTAATTACATGCAAATATATATCTTTATGATATTTCTATTTTTTTTTGCCCTGTATTTTGAAATTCAGCACTTAATGCTTCAAACGTTGCCGCCACTATTGATAACATTGAGTAGCTCACGGGGAGTAATTTTCCCACGTGGAAAGAACGAACTCATGTTGTCCTTGGAGTTTTGGACCTTGACTATGCCTTAAGGGTAGCCGTTCCCGTTTCCCCCACCGAAGGTGAGGAGAATTATGATGAGAAAAGGAAAAATTATGAGGCTAATGCTGAAAAATGGGAGCGGTCTAACTGCTTATCACTAATGATTATGAAGACCTCTATTTCAGACGGGATTAGGGGAGCAATCTCCGATTCTGAAAATGCTAAGGAGTACTTGGCTTCAATCGAGGAGAAATTTAAATGCTCCACTAAAATTTATGCCAATACTTTGATTCAGAGGCTCTTAACCACTAAGTATGATGGGTCTGGTAGCATAAGAGAGCATATCATGATGATGACCGATATGGCAAAAAAAACTCAAGGGCATGGACATGGCGATATCTGATGGTTTTCTAGTCCATTTTATTATCTTCTCTTCCTTCTGAGTACACGGCTTTTAAGATTAATTACAATACTCAGAAAGAAAAATGGAGCATGAGCGATTTGATCACCATGTGTGTCCAGGAGGAAGAGAGAATAAGAACAGAAAAGAAGGATTTTGCTCTTCATGTTGGTGGCTCTAACAAAAGGAAGTTCCAAGGGGACTTTAAATCCAAAAAGAAGCTGCAGTTCTCCCCTAACTCAGATAAGTCGGGGCCTAAAGTGCACAATGCACCTAAGCCTCATGTTGCTCCCGCTGGAGCACCTAAAGGGGGAGAATGTCACTTCTGTAAGCAGACAGGGCATTTTCAGAAAGATTGTGGTGGCTTTCTAAAGTGGCTCGCGAAAAAGGGGATTCCTTACCGCGAAAACACTAAGAAAGGGGGAGCGAAGTCTTAGAGTCACGGATGGAAAGGAAGCCGAAGTAGAATCAGTTGGATCTGTTTCATTAGTTTTAGATAGCGGCTTCATTCTTCGTCTCAATAATGTAGTTTATGTTCCTTCCATCAGGAGGAATTTAATTTCAGTTTCTTTATTGGACGATGAAGGTTTTAAATGTATTTTTGGTGACAATAAATGCATTATTAAGTTTAATTCAAATGATGTTGGTCTTGCCTTTAGACAAGATAAGCTCTATATGCTTTCCCTTAATGAATCTCCTGTATCTTTCAATGTGTGTGATGCTAAGCGTAAAAATAATTATGAGACTTCTTCGAAACTGTGGCACTGTCGTTTAGGCCACATTTCGAGGGGGAGAATGGAGCGTCTCATTAAAGGAGAGATTCTCCATCAATTAGATTTCTCTAACGCAGACCACTGTATTGATTGCATTAAAGGAAAATATGTCAAGCAAATAAAGAAGGGAGCCACTCACAGCACAGGACTCTTAGAATTAATTCATATTGATATTTGTGGTCCTTTTCCTGTGACATCAGTGGATGGTTTTGATATATTCATCACATTCACTGTTGATTTCTCCCATTATGGTTATATCTTTCCCATTAAAGACCGATTTGAATCACTTGATAAATTTAAGATATTTAAGGCTGAAGTTGAAAATCAGCACAACCTAAGAATTAAAGTGGTAAGATCGAATCGTGGGGGAGAATATTATGGAAGACATGCCTCTTATGGGCAAATTCCTGCGCCTTAGGTGGTTGCAGGTCCAGTAGAAAATACTGTTGTTGCACCCACTATTGAGGTCTCTGATATTCTAATGTTACACCTAATGATGAGCCTCAGCAGTCTCCTAAAATAACTAATGAACCTATTAGAAGATCATAGCGGGAGAAAAGATCTGCCATCCCAAATGATTATGTTGTTTATATGAATGAGGATATTAATGATATAGGGAAGGTAGATGATCCCACCTCTTATAAGGAGGCCATGATAAGTGAACATTCTTCTAAATGGCTTGAAGCTATGGAGGATGAACTAAAGTCTATGAGCTCTAATGATGTATGGGACTTAGTAGAAATTCCTGACGGTGTCCAAACAGTAGGATGTAAATGGGTCTACAAAACCAAGCATGACGCTAAGGGAAATATCGAAAGGTTCAAAACTAGGCTTGTAGCAAAAGGTTTCTCCCAAAGAGAGGGGATTGACTATAATGACACCTTTTTCTCCTGTCTTAACTAAGGATTCATTCAGAATTGTTATGGCACTTGTGACTCATTATGATTTAGAGCTGCATCAGATGGATGTTAAGACGGCATTTCTTAATTGCGACTTGCAAGAGAATGTTTACATGGCTCAACCGGAAGGTTTTGTCGTGGAAGGCAAGGAGCATATGAGATGTTGACTTAAGAAATCCATTTATGGCTTAAAACAAGCGTCGAGGCAGTGGTACCTCAAATTCGATAAGATCATGAGGAGTTTTGGTTTTAAGGAAAATGAAGTTGATAACTGCATATATGTTAAGTTCAAGGGGAGTAAATTCACCATCTTAGTACTTTATGTAGATGATATCTTATTGGCCAGCAGCAATAAGGACATGTTGTTTGAGACCAAGAGATTTCTTTCATCTAATTTTGATATGAAGGATCTCGGTGATGCCTCTTATGTTCTTGGCATTGAAATTCACTGAGATAGGTCCAAAGGAATATTAGGTTTATCTCAGAAGGCATACATTGACAGAGTACTGAAGAGATACAATATGCATAAGTGCTCTGGCTCGCCTGCTCCTATTGTTAAGGGCAATAAGTTTGGGACATTTCAATATCCAAGGAACCAATATGAAACTTATCAGATTAAGTCGGTTCCTTATGCTTCAGCTGTCGGAAGCATTATGTATGCTCAAGTATGTACATGCCCTGATTTCGCTTTTGTAATCGGGATGCTTGGCAAATATCAGTCAAATCCAGGACCAGACCACTGGAAGGCAGTTAAGAAAGCTTTGCGTTATATGCAAGCTGCTAAGCATTACATGCTCACATATAAGTTTTCTGATAACCTTGAAGTTATTGGTTATTCAGATTCAGATTTTGCGGGATGTGTTGATAATAAGAAATCCACGTCAGGTTATATCTTCACACTCGCTAGAGGAGCTATCTCGTGGAAAAGCTCCAAACAAACCCTTACGGCATCTTCAACGATGCAATCTAAGTTTGTGGCATGTTATGAGGCTACTGGGCAGGCTGTATGGCTTAAGAACTTTATCCCGGGACTTAGAGTGGTAGACAGTATCTCTAAACCACTCACCTTATACTACGATAACGAACCCGCAGTCTTTTATGCAAATAACAACAAGTCAAGTGGTGCTGCCAAACACATTGACATTAAGTATCATGTTATGAAAGATAGAATCCAGGATCAAACCATAAGTATCAAGCATATTAGTACTAAGTTAATGCTTGTGGATCCGCTTACTAAAGGTGTACCACCCAATATTTTTCGTGATCATGTTGCCAGCATGGGTTTATTGGAAAGCCTTTGATCTGGATAAAAGGACCTCAAAGCAAACCAACTCCCATTAAGTATGATGAATATCCATTTCAAGATAGGATAGTACACTATAGGTACTGAGGTTGTACGGCACTAAATTGGCCATGTAACACATTGCCTTGGTATGCGGTCTTATTGAGAATGGGCTTATGATGTTAGCCTTACGATCAAAGGGGAGAATGTTGGGTTGATCTCGGCTAACTACCCCGAGATTTCAGGGAGGAGACCCCTCCACTAGCGCCATGATCGGAAGCGCAACAACCAACTCTTGGTTTTCAGTCCCGGTCACCCAGCGCCATATAAAAACGAGGGTTTCGGCAGGGCTACTTACGGTAGTTGAGCTAGACCACGAAAACCCTAACAGACCCGATCCATCACGGGCGCTACGGTGAACGAAGACCGGACCTCTCCGTTCGTGCACACGGCGACTACCGCAACCCCGGCGACCTCCTTCACGCCGTCGGCCACCTCAGCATCACTGCGCCACCGACCACTTTTCCTATGGCATCTTCAAGTTCGGGTATATGACGCTTCCGCACTAAAGATCTTCACTAGGTGTTCATGATTTTGATCTAGACTTAAGACTAAAGTTCATGTTTAGACTTAGATTAAGGTTTACACAATTGTCTTGAGCACGGTCCAACTGGAGAATGAGCTCTCTGGCCATCTGCAACATTAGCTTAATATTTCCACATCTCTTCTCTCCCCAGCTCTTGAGACCCCACGCTGCATTTCTGAAAAGGCAGTCTAGGCGCCTCAATGGGTCAGAGATTGAGGGGCTGCATTTCCAAACCTCATGAACCGCCTGAAGGAAACCCTCTTGTTTCATCCAGAATGACTCGAAATTGAAGCGGCGAGCTGCTGAGGTTTTAAATTCGGTGGAAATGAGAAGCGGGCAGTGATCCGAGATTGATGACGATTGGGCCTGCATGAAAACGTCAGGGTACATCTCTTCCCAACCAATAGAAACGAACACTCTGTCAAGCTTAACAAGAGTTGGAGATTCCCTTTCATTGGACCAAGTGAAACGTCGGCTGTGAAGATGGAGCTCTTTGAAATCGATCGAGATCGTTGACGAAGCGCTGGAAAGTGCCCATAAGGCGTCGATGAAGATTTGCGTTGTTTTTGTCTTGAGCCGAGAGAACCATATTAAAAACGCCTGAGATCAGCCATGGGCCTGCGCATAAGTCCCGGACCTGTCTGAGTTCAAGGAGGAAAGCCGGCTTGTCGCCCTGTATTGTCGGACCATATACCGTGGTTACCCACCAAGAGCTACCGGATGGAATCAACGTCACTTTCAATGTGACTGAATAAGAGTGGATCAAACGAGTGCTGACTGATATTGAGGTTGTTTTCCATGCAACGAGGATACCTCCACAAGTGCCAACCGAAGGGAGGAAATGGAAGGAGTAGGCGGAACCGATAATCTGCATTACATTGCTTGCCGAAATGGCTTGCAGTTTAGTTTCTTGGATACAGACTCCCAAGATTTCAAGCACCAAACTCTTGTCGACATGCGCCAAGTTTGTTTCTTGCAAGCAAAGTAGCAAACTATGGCTGCCAAGGTGTCTTTAATTAGTTCCTTGACAACTGACCTTCTCGCTGTGTTATTTAGGACTACAGTTTCAATCAATATGGGCAGTTTTGCTGTGACATGCAAACGGGTGGAGCAACAGAAGACGAAGAAGGCAACCTTTAGGATGGACGAAACAAGTCTGAACCAGGCGTGCAGACATGCATAAACGACACCTCTACAAGGAGAGCCGTAGGGTAGCAGGAAGAACAAAAGCGGCGACGCCCATCTGTTACATGATGCACTGAAGAACACAAAGACCATTTCTGGACGATGGCGACCACCCGGTGACAACCAAGGCCTACATATGGGAATTCCACGCGGTGTGTAAAACACCTGGAAAACCCGCAATTGGAAGGCTTCTGATGACATTATCCTCTCTAATCAGGGCATTGAGGCATGGCCGCCCCAGCTGGAGGTCTAGCCACTGCCTAGAGGACTGTGATTCAGACCGTATGGAAAGCTCAAGCCACTGCCCATCGCAAGAAGCAGATCCTTGGAGTCTTGGACATTTTCTGTGGCTTTCCTTTTAGGTAAGATGGATTTGAGTTCTGAACATAGGTCAAGCCATGTGCAGCTGGCATGGCAATGTGGCCAATTCTTTCCTGATGCAAAGGTTCTAAATCCTCCTAACTCAAGAGTCAGGAGGTCGCTTAAATGTAGGTGACCATGCAGCAGTTGCATTGGTGAAGTTCAGTTTCGTCAACAAGCGACCCAAGTTGCATTGGTAAGATGGATTTGAGTTCTGAAAAAAAAAACAAGTTGTAAGAGCCAGGTGACATTCAACGTGTTGTTCTTCATTGGTTTCTATGGACTATGCGATGTATGTTTCTTATTTTCTAAAGTAATTTAATGCGTTGCATGATCTGATTGTCTTTCTCTTTTTCATCGGATTCACTTACGTTGAACAGATCGTGTACTTGCATACAGGGAGGAAACTTGGTGTTGTTTGGTTGATCTAAAACAGAGAAGTTTTCTTGAGCAAGCTTGTTAATTTGAGAAGCATACATGTTACAGCTCCCATTCCTCTCATCGTTTTTACGGATTTGTAGAATTGCATGATTACGTAAGCAATGTCGTGCTGATCCTGAACTTAGGGTGCCTTTGGTTGAGCTTTTGGGAGCTGTTTTTGCTTCTAAAAAGCCAAAAGCCAACCAAAGGGGTGGAAACCAGAAGCTGCTTTTTCAGAAGCAGCTACTTTTGGGTAGTACAGTTTTGAAAGCACTTTGGACCCTACTTTTGGCTTTTGGCTTTCTGCTTTTTGAAATGGTGAAAATAGAGAGCTGTTTCACAGTTGTTTCAAGGAAAATAGAGATAGGATATAAGTTTTATACTTGTTTGAACCAAACAGCTTACAGATTTTCCACAGCCCACAACCTACAGCAGTTTTTCCAAAGCCCACAGCTCACAGCAGTTTTTTCAGAAGCCACAGCTCAACCAAACACACCCTTAAGCATGGGAAGTTTACGTGCGTATCAATGTAGGCACGTAGGTACGTGCTGTTTTAGGTTCAGGCCTTGTTTCGAATGCGATATTCTTGTTTTGTAACTTCTAAAAAAGTTAAATTATTTCTCGTATAATTTCTCCGATCTAAACGGATCTTGCATTCTTGCTTGCCTGCTTTTCCTTGAGTCGTTGACGGATCGGTCTTACTAGCAAAAAAAAAAAAGAGTTCTTTTTGTTTACCGTGGATGCAAGTGATTAATTTTCGGTTGTGTGATGAGAAATTTTCTCAGTGAAAAGGAAATAGTAGTACTAGCCCTGTATTTTCATGCTTCATTCATCCTTGCAAATTATATATATCGTCAAATTTGCGACTACTTTTATTCAGATAAAAAATGGAACAAATTAATTACGATTCATACTTTTGGTCCTTACGATTGCATTCACTTGTCTTTATGGACTATAATGGCTGGGGATCCTGAACTTCTGGGCTGCAATATAAGTACATCGTTGATCAACTACTGTATCACTGTGGACTGAGAAATCAACTCAAAACCGACAATTATCACTCATACCACGACTAACAGAAAAACCCTATACTTAAAGTAAGAAGCAAAGAATCACGGATAGAATCTCGATACACTTCACTTTGGGACGCAATTAGAACGAAGCGGTCTGGAAAGCTCCTTTAGATTAAGGCGACAAACCGCTAGCTAATAAACCAGTCAGGATAAGACAAATCAGAAGCCGAACTAGCTGACAGGCAGTTCTAGCTCAGAAAACAAAGCAGAACAACAAAACCTGCTGAAACAGAGCTACTCCAAGAAAAGCAACACTGAAATCTGATGTTACACTAAGTGATCACTGTAATAAGAGATGTTTTTTTGCATGTTGCGCTAGTCTGTTAGGGAGAGGCAATCCAGTTATCTACAAGTGACGTTCTCTTTCTTAAGTAAAGCCAGTGGATTTCATCATTAGGACCTATTTTCAGATACAATACTATTTCTAATTGGTGTGAATGTGAACTACAGGTCGTTCAAGCTAGCTATCTATAGAAAAAGGAAGTATGCAGCTACGGAGAAGCCAGACGTGCAAATGAAGACCTGGATGAAGGAGGTGCGTGAGCCGCCCTACGACATTGAGGATCGCATATACAGATTCACTTATCATGTCTATCATGAACCGGCTGACAATATCACCGGTGTCAAGAGGAGCTTGAACATTCGCAAATTGAAGAAACTGCACCATCGCCATAAATTCGCCAAGGAAGTCCAAGAACTTCGGGTCCTTGTCAACGAAGTGTATGAGCGACATAAGGTACAAGCTTGATGAGAGCACTTGTAGCACCATGCATACGGAGATCGATCATCGATTGCCAGCTCTACATGTGGAGGTGGAAAAACTTGTGGGCATTCAGGGACCAAGCGGGGAAATTATCAATCAGTTGATTAGCGAGGGTGGGCCAGTGAAGCACCATAGAGTTGCCTATTGTTGGATCTGGAGGTTCAGGCAAAACTGCTCTTGCTAAACAGGTGTACCAGAAAATCAAAAATTGATTCTTTTATAAAGCTTTTGTGTCTATATCACAAAAGCCTAACATAAATAACCTTCTGAGGGCGAAGATTAGATAAAGATCAAACAGCAAGATCAAAAAGTGAGCAACAACTCGTGGACAGACTAAGAGCATATCTTGAAAACAATAGGTAAGTTTACTCGGCTCACTTTTCTACGATGTGTTTCCATAACAACCATAGCATTCGTTTTATCCTACTGTGAGTCTGTGACATTATTCTGAACTGTCTTGTGTTTTGTAACATCCTGATTTTCAGAGCCTCTTTAAAACTTTTAAAATAAAATTCACCATTTGAATTTTTCTGGTATTAATTAAAGCTTAATTGAAATTTTTATTAAGTAAAAGGATTTAATATGATTAAATTAAACATTAATATTTGTCAAAAATATTCTATTTGTGTTCCTTGTGTCACAAGGAATTTTTCTGTATTTTCTGGGATTTTTCGGAGTTTGTTTGAGCTCAATTTGAAATTTCCAAAAAAAAAGAGGAAAGAAAGAGGAGAGAGAATGAACAGTACTCGACACATGTCAGCGTACGGTTCATCTTCAACCTCCAGCTACCATCGAATCCTGTTCCAGTTCTGTTCCTTTCCTTCCGTTTTTCTCTCTCTTCATAACTTCCAATCCGGACATTATTTGAATGTCTTCCCAAAAGGAAAGTTGTGCCAAATCATGCAAGGAATCCATTCCAACTGGTATCTTTCCGTTTCGTTCATCCGTTTTCCTTTTATCTCCAATTTTCTGAAACGAACTCTAAACCGAAATCTACGAATTGGAGTCGGTTTCTACCTCTTCCAAGCCTATAAATATGACCCCTTGGCTCCTCTAAACCCATCCCAAGCCGTACCAAGTCCCCTCAAAGCCCAGGACGCCATCGGCACCGAGCCCCTCCGGTCCCGAATTTGCTCGTCGTGTCTCGAGCTATTTGGTGAGTTTCTCCGTGATCCTTTCACGTCACATTGTGCCACCATGTGCCATCTACCTTCTTGTCAAGTTAATTTGGTTTTGGTGCAGCCAATCTCCTGGAATCGAGTTTTCCCCAATTTAGGTCAAGAGCGCTTCCCGACGTCGATTCGTCGCCTCCGGTAAGCTTTAGCCCTTGCTGTAATTTTTCTTAAACTTGCCTCGCCGCGTTCTACGCCGTGCTCACCTCCTTTTCCCCAAAAAGCCTCCACAAATTTTTGCCTCCGAACCTCGTCATGTTCGCCAATGGCATCACGTGTCCCCCATCTATCCGGTGGTGTTTTTCCCAATCCGTTCGCGTCACATCGTGCCAAACCATCCCAGGTAGCTACCTTCCAAGTGATTTTAGATTTCGTTCACCGAGCACCAAGATATTAAGTTTCCCTTTTTCCTTCCCGACGTCGTTCAAACGTCGATTGCGCCGTCTCCGATGGGTTTCTGGCCGAGCCGACAATATTCTTAGCTTCGCCAAGCCGCATTCTAGCCCGTGCTCACCCTACGTCTCCATGTCCTATGCCCAAGTTTTATTCCTCTCTTCTACCCATGTCGTTGTAGCCGCCCGTGCCATCACCGTGCTCCGTTTGGCGTGCCGTCGCTTCCTATATGTGCCTTAGGTCCCTAACAACCCATTTTGCTAGTTAGATTCATCTCCCAAGCCTTCTCTCGCCAGCGCTAGCCTCCTTTCCAAAAATTGCTCTCGGGTGAACAGTAACATCTGTGAATTTCCAGCATTTTCTCGCCCCAGCAAACTTTAGATCGCTCGTTCTCCTTCGTCTGAACTCCGATTGACCCGATTCTTTTTCGTAAATTCATCTAAAATTGAGCTCTATCTTTTGGTTCTAGTTTTGCAGTTTTTGGAGTTTATTTGAATTTGTTTTGTGTTTCGTTTCGCTTTCTCTCTCGTTGGATCACGCTTTCGAAGGAGCTGAAGCCGGATCCGAAGATCAAGAATTCCTAACTGAGCAAGGCCAAGGCAAGTCGTGTCTTTTGATCATGTTGAACCCAGTTTGCAATCTATTATTTAATTATTTTGTTTTAAATTATCTTGCATCGCTATTTTTATTCAAACCCTTGTATTGGTAGTTATCGACCCAATTGGTTATTTCCCTCCTTGATATTTTGGAATACCTTGATGCCATTGTCACCTTAGGTTGGGAATTTAATTAGTGATGCTATGTTATTTGTCACATTGGGTTGGTACGATTAGAATGCTTAGCCTTACTTATTTTGCGAAAGGGTTCATCATCATATGTGATTAATTAATTTGACTTAATGAGATATTGAATTGTGGTTGGTGCCACAGTGAATCGTGGTTGGTGCCACTGTTATAAAATTTGTGCCGTGACGTTGGTGCGTCATTGGCGGTGGTTATACAAAATTGGTTTTCACTCGGGTGAATGATCGTGTAGTAAAGGGGGAAGTGTGAATTCACTTCGTTGGATGTGGAAGTCTCGCCCGGGTACACTTAAGGACTTAACTTTGTGCGCCATTGATCTGAGTCTTACCGTGCAAACCACATGTCTAGTATGAGATAGACCTGGCATAATAATTTGTGAAGTCTCCACTTTGGTTTTACTACCGATGTTGTTGTGGCGCAAGAGGGGGCAATTATCGACTAGGGGGTTACCCTACTCGACGGCGAAATCTTAGCGAGTGGGATCAGGTGGAGATGGATCATTGTAAAAGCCTTGTTGTGATTATCTTTAACGTGAGGATTATCACATCGTGTGGGTACAGTTGTACAACCTCTGCAGAGTGTAAAACTATTCGAATAGCCGTGTCCTCGGTCATGGACCATCCTCGGTCACGGACAGTGGATGGTTAATTCACTGTTGGTTTAACTTGTGGATGGGAGGTCCATAAGTGGTTGGTTTAGCTTATGGATGGGAGATCCAAAAGTGGTTACTTCAATTCCTTTGATTATTGTTTATTATTGTTTTACTTCAAA
The DNA here is from genome assembly GCA_017311315.1 of Dendrocalamus latiflorus. Lineage (NCBI taxonomy): Eukaryota > Viridiplantae > Streptophyta > Magnoliopsida > Poales > Poaceae > Dendrocalamus > Dendrocalamus latiflorus. The sequence continues at coordinate 50,511,770 of CM029642.1, read as the reverse complement.
TGCGCCTTCAATCTATTTATTGTATTTTCAAATGCCGTTTAATGCAAATTAATCTTTTAGTCTTCCATTGGTAAGCCTTGCATATTATATTGCATTCATTTGTTACAAACGGCTTGTTGAGTACCAATGTACTCACGGCTTTATGCCCCTGTTGCTCAGTTGAGGAGGAGGAGTATCACCAGCAGAAGGTTCCAGAAGGAGAGTACTTCGACGTCTTCGCGGATTAGGCTTCGTTCTCCACTCGATAGCCTGTGGGCGTGTCGATTGGCTGCTGCGCTTTCTTTTGGATTTCCGCTGCTAGTTTTTGTTAAGCCCTTCAGGCTAATAATTGTAAGCTTGGCCATAAGGTCGTACTCTGATAATTATCAATATAATTTGGATTTTTCTTAGAATATCGTGATGTGGATGATATTTATCTTTGTACATACTGTGTGCACTAGCGTGATCTTGGACTAGTGCAGAATACACAGGAGAGTCCGGATTTGTATATTCGGGTCTCTACATATTTTTAGCAATTTTTTATTGGTAGAAAAATAAAAAATATAAATTACAAAAGTAGGCAAGAGTAGCTAGTTTTTACAGATGGAGGAAACTGCATTATAGATACCTTATTGTGATTGATGACATTTGGAGTAATTCGGCGTGGGATCTCCCTAGAAGTGCCCATGCAAGTAGAATAATGATGACAACACGCATCAACAGTGTAGCTCAATTTTGTTGCACTTCGGATGAGGACTTTGGCTCTCTTTTTTACGGCTTCACTTTTCTACAGTAATTAACTTTTAAACAGAGTATTTTTTTAAGATAAGATCTATAAGTTAATTGTAATAGACACTATATCAACTTCATCTATATCGGTTAAAACCTCACGCAAGTATTTCTTTCTCCGTACTCTCTCTTATAAAGTAGCCAAAAGCCACCTGCCACAGCCAAAAAGAACCCACCATTTTGTCTGTCAAATGAAACCTCTGAGCAAAAGTGACAAGTTTCTACTTTCTAATGATCAGTGACAAGTTTAGGTAGTTTCTACTTTTATAATGTATGCGCGACACTTTGAAGAGATACTTGTAACAGTACACGTGCTACGCACATCGCAGCACTACATTAAAGAAACAAATCCTAAGTATATTAGATGATTTGAGCAAATGTTTTATTTGGTCTGAGAAACTACTTTTGTCTGGTACATGAAGTAAGAGGGGAAAGGTAATTGCGAGGGGCTAGAATTAATTTTGGTTTTAGTGGTAGTGCCACGCCCTAAAAATAAGCAATACTTATTTGGATCAGAAAGACTAATTGAAAAAGGATTTTTTATAAATTTAAAGCAGGTACTTTCTATTGGAAAGAGGTATAGATTGTACCGAGCAATTAATGCTGCCCTTTTTCTCATAAGGAGTACATACGGGAAATAAAGGTGGTGCTCTTTTAGACTTCAAAAGCTTAGGTTTATGCCTTTCTTTTTTTTACTATAGCGACTGAAAATACATTGTATTTATTGATATCTTTTTTAGTGTAATTAAATTTAAAAATACAAAAAAATATCATCACAGATAAGATAGAGAAATAAAAAAAAGACATAAAAACCAAAAAAGCTAAAAAAATAAGATGCCAGAAGCAGAGTTGCAAACTAACCTTCAAGATAACGCTGAACGTTTCCGTTAGGAACATACTCAAAGCAGAGCAACCTTCGTCTTGTGGTATCATTTCCCCTTGTGTATCTGCACAATAGCCTAGAAATCTTACTATATTTTTATGCTTTGCCCGCATTAAACAGTTAACCTCGTCCGCAAAGTTCTTATCAGAAATATCCTGCCATGCCGGAAGCTGCTTCACAGCAACCCTTCCGCTTGGAAGAACTCCCTGTATTAGCGTTGACACGAGCAGTTTGCTCATTAGCGCAAATATTTGAAAAATTACCATTTGCAAGGCAATCAAGAACCAATCGTACCAGGTAAACCACTCCATACCCACCACGACCGATCTCTTCAGAGAAATCTTTTGTAATGAGTTTTATTACTGCGTAGGATAACTTGGCCGGCTCCGCACTTGCATCAATCAATATGCGCTCCAGGGCTTCAAGTTCTCTTGCTTGACCAGCCATTTATATGTCGCACAAAACCCCCTCTTATTCAGACAAACTGCAATTTTCCTTGCAACAAAAACATAGAGGATACATAGTAATATTGGTTTTCGGTATGAACTTGAATAACATGCTATTAATTCCTCCACTAAAACAAGAAAGTTCTATAAACGAAACACAAAACGAACGAACGAACGGTCAGAAGCGTTGTCTTCCTTATATTTCATAACAGAAAAAAGTCAGGGATAGCAGTAAATCGATCGAAGGCCATCGCGAACTGTAGATTAAGTTGCAAAATACCATAAAGTACTGCAAACCCTTGATTCATGGATTTGTTCCCCAAACAATATAAAAGATTATATAACTGTCGTACACGAAAATAATTATAGAAAATAGTTGCATCGTGACTAACCAAGCTAGTTTTGCATGCCATATGTGGTCTCCCAGGTATGTGAACCAGTGGCGGAGGGCCCGATAGGGCAAGGTAGGGCTTACGCCATAGCTTGATTTTTTCAGCAGCCCCCATATACAGTGGACCGAGGCCCTCACTAGCCCCATTGCCGCTGACAGGCGGAGCTCCCCTCGCCGGCGCCCCCCCCCCCCCCCTCGCCGGCGGATCGGTGGAACCGGAAGCACACCCCGAGGCAAGGCCCAACCGCCCAAGTCCAACTGTCCAAGCAATGAAGCAACCCAACAAATACACGGCCCAAGCCCAACCGCCCAACAAAGCAACAATACAACAATGAGATATAGCGGAGTAGCGGAGGACGCACGGCACGGGCCAACAGTCAAGAAAGAGAGCCGGCGGCGGCGCTAACCTAGATCCGGCCTCCCGGGCGGCAGAGGCGGAGGACGGTGCGGCGGCGGCGCCCAGGCGGAGAAGCGGAGGAGTCGGGGAGGACGGCGCGGCGCGGCGCCCAGGCGGAGGAGTCGGAGGGCGGGAGGCGCGGCGGTGCCCAGGCGGCTAGGGGAGGAGTCGGGACTCGGGAGCGGCGAGGAGAGCGGTCGGGAGCCGGGGAGCGGCCGGCGCCCGGTGGATTTGAGGAGAGGGAGAGCGGAGCGCCGGAGTTTGAGGAGGCGAGGAGAGCGGTCGGGAGCGGCCGGCGCTCGGCGGATTTGAGGAGAGGGAGAGGCGGAGAGCGGAGCGCCCGGCGGATTTTTGAGGCGACGAGGCGAGGAGCAGTGGGGACTGGGACGTCGGCGGATTTGTTTGAGGAATGAGAGAGCGGTCGGGACTCGGGCGTCGGCGGCTAATTTGAGGAGGCGACTGGCGAGGACCGACAGTAGAGACTGTTGTCTGCTGAGAAGTGATTTGAGCCTTTGATTGGTAATTACTTTTAGATTTTTAGTCTTTTACAATTTTACATATTGTATTTTTGTAGTTCCATTTTATATAGTATAATAAATTCTATTTATTGTAGAGACTAGACTTGTGTATGTAAACTAGCTTGTCAAAAATTTATGTAGAATATGTAAACTAGCTTGTCAAAATGAGGGTACTTATATTTTTACCTCTTCAGAAACAGTGGCCTGAGGCTTGTTCAAATTCAAAATGAATAGAAAGGATTTATATTCAAAATGAAAAAAATCAAGAAACGATTTCAAGACATGAAAACTCGAAGAATGAAAATGCCTCGTTCTCCTAGACGTACTTAGTTATTTACTGGTATATTTTTTGTCTTCTTTTGTATTGCATCTTTTATATTCTATTATCGAATTGTGACACTACTTATTTATCTATTTTTCACAATTGACAGGTTGTTTCTTTTACAGCTCATCTACAGACTACAATTGTGGATTAATCTTCATTAGTAAGGTATTTTTCATTGTCCTTCCATTATCTATATATGTTAACATGTGAATTGTAGTTGTTATTTCTATTTCGTATCACATACTTTTATTAGTGTGATTGCAATATAGTTTGATCATGAATTGTGATTGCAACATAGTTTGATAATGAATGGTATTGCTTTCGATCCGCCCTACCTCATTTTTTTCCCGTCCTCCGCCACTGATGTGAACTATGTGTATAAATATCTGTATTTTACATTAGCTTTTCCTAATAAATAGCTACCCAAAGCAAGCTAGTACGCATGTAGTGAATTTCCTCTATTTGGTGCATCCTAAAATGATTGAAAATGTTCTTCAACAATATTGTAGGCAGGGGCAGGGAGGAAGGGCAAAGGGATGGCATGCCCTGCACCCCAGCCACACACTCTCGAGATCTTTTGGAAAATTTTCAGCAGGAATGATGCATGGAAGAACAACGCACACGCACTAAACAGTGAATTTGACTCCAATGGAAGACCTGAAGGGGATGCGCTAGCGGCCGGCTCACAAATCAACAAAGAGGGGCAAAGAAAAGACTGGCTCCCTACCATGTGTATATAAATGAGCAGAATCGAATCCTATCATGTGGACTACTAGCTGCATATAAGCGCGGCGCACGCCGCGCTAGCCACCGTGTAGACCAAAGTAAAAGAGACGATAATTCGCAGGGGTTTAATAAAAAAAATCGAGGACATATGCGTAATTTAGGAAAAATCAAAGGTCTTTTTCGTAAAAAACCGAGGACTTGTAAGGGCCTGTACGTAAGTAAATAAGGACCTATACGTAATTTTGGAAACCCGCGGGGCGCTATCAAAAAAAAATTTTTAGGGAAAAAAACTTGCAGGGACCATTTCGCGAGGAAAAAGGACCTTTACGTAATTTTCGAAAAACAAGAGGAAAACACCTCCTCCGGCCGTACGCGAAACCCCACGCCACGCGCCGGCCGGAACGCGGGCGCGGGGTGACGTGGGCGCGCGAGGAGGCCGGAACCCCCCCGGGAGTAATATGGTTACTAGCCTCATAGGCGCGGCGCCACGCCGCGCCAGCCACCGTGTGTACCGAAGTGAAAGAGGCGATAATTCGTGAGGAGTTTTTTTAAAAAAAAATTTAAAAAAAATCGAGGGCACATGTGTATTTTCAAAAAAGTTAAAGGTTTTTTTCGCAAAAAACCGAGGGCTTGTACGTAATAAACGAGGACCCGTACGTAATTTAGAAACCGCGGGGCGCTATCCTGCAAAGTGGAGGGACTTGAAAAAAACTGGTAGGGACCTTTTCGCGAGAACCAAAAAGTTAAAGGTCTTTTTCGCGAAAAACCGAGGGCCTGTACGTAATAAACGAGGACCTGTACGTAATTTAGAAACCGCGGGGCGCTATCCTGCAAAGTGGAGGGACTTGGAAAAAACTGGTAGGGACCTTTTCGCGAGAACCAAGGACCTTTACGTAATTTCGGGAAAATGCGGGGACTTTTTTGCAAAACAGCTCACCAGACCGTACCGAAATTCCTCTGGCCACGCGGCGGGCGGAGCGTGCGCAGGGGCGACGTGGCTGCTCTCGCCGGCCACGAAACCTTCCGGCTTTGCATAGAGGGATGATTATGCGCGGTATCTGTTGACTTCGGGTGCACTTGGTCGGTCGATGGGGTTAAATGGGATAGAATCGTACAAGTAGGACGAAATCATCCTGGATGGATGGTGTGTTTGGTTCGTGGATGGAGGTTGCATCGTATATCCTGGATGAGTGGATGCAGGCTGAGTGGAATCGTATTTCAGAAAAAGAAGATGTTTGGTGAGGCTGTATGAGCGGATACAAAAAAAATGAGATGCTGTTTGGTTGCCTGTATGAGCGGATGCAGTCTACCAAACCTGAGAGGCTGACACGTGGGACCGCATAAGATACACTGCATCCACTCATCCAGGATGGCTAGTGAAGCTCATTTTGAGCGTATCCACCCATCCAGGATGAGGGCGTATTTTTGCATCCGCTCATACAGGCTGTATCCGCTCATACAGGCAACCAAACAGGTTCTTTCTCAGATTATACGGATCCACCCATCCAGAACGAAGGAGATTCAGGCAACCAAACACACCCTAGATGTATGTGATAGTACATAAATGTGTTTGATTGGTTGTATGAATGATCAGGACATGAACAAAAGCACGTGGGATTGTGTGGTTCAACTGATTTCGTTGACTGAAATGATACCACGTAAAAGAAGAATATTTCTTTAACTAAATAATTTTGTCTGAAATCGTTTGGTACAATTTAGTCAAACAAACGGTTAAATGACCGCATATCATGAACCGAACCATTCCCGTTTAACCTGGTAAAGATTCTATCCCCAACTATCTCACATGAAAAAAACAAATGAGATGTTATTTTTATTTTGATGCTACACGACAACCCTCGGGTGTAACGAAAACAAAACCGGCTAAATTATAGGTGTCACTTATTTGGGCTAAAAAAGGTTTATAACTAAAATTTTATTGTAACTAGTTGAAATTGTATTATAGCTGATAATGCCTTATTTGACGTAATTAAATTTAAAAAAGATTAAAAATAGAAAAAAAACAGATTAGCCTAATACAAACGAAAACAGAATCAGAAAAATCATTAAAAACTAAAAAATAAAAAAGATATAATTTAAAAATAGTAAAAAAAATCAAAAGTGACCTATATCAACCAAGTAAAATGGATGACTTGACCGCGTCAGTCTTTCTTTTGGCTTGTCGTTAATTAAGAGCCTGTTGAACCTTCTTTTGTCTTGTCGTTAGTTCAGAGCATGTTACACGTCAAGGCGTGCAGTACAGAAAGCTCCTAAAGCGACGACTGACCTTGCAGGTCTTCTCCCAGTTAATCAACACAACTACGGCCTGTAAAACCTGTCTTGTCATACCTTGACTATTATAAAAGGAGAATGGTTGATCCGTCCTCTCTCATCTCTTTTTTAAAAAAGTTAGCTGACGTATTAGCCTCCACCTTTCTCATAAAACGACCTCTTTATATTGTAGGAGATATTTTAAAATTTTGTTAAGAGATAGCACTGAAAAAATACAGTGAGTAAAAATGCACATAATTATTTTGCTGATATTGAAATTTATTGTTTTGGGATTCCGTTGCAACGTACGCACAATATACTAGTAATTGACATCAAACTGATGTCAACGTTTGGCCCAGCACGAAATGCCTTATAAAAATAATCAGCGGACGATGTATATATCAGCCAACCCCAGCTCAATCCTAGGTCTGGTGGCGCCAGTCCTACTCCACGGCAAAGTTCCTGCCACCACACAACAAATCCTCGATCCGATTCTAATGAGAGAGAGAGAGAGAGAGGGAGGAATATTCAGCTGTGATTCACCTCTCAACCATATTTGGTATAGCTATGCACTTCCTTAATTCAACCATATCAAGAGGCCTATCTCCTGTTATATAGAAGGGGCAAATACTATCTTGATCATTCATATTCCTTCGTATGTTTCATAGCAAACTCGAAAGCTACAATTATGACAACTCAGTCACGAATTAGTATTTAGTAACACTAAGTAAACTATTATATATGTAGGAAAATATGATGATCTCAGGTTTAAGAAACCTACGTATAATATGTATGAGGCAAATTAACGACACTAAAGAATATAATAATTTCCGTAATGTCTCGTGATAGGTTAATCTAACAACTCCGATCGATTCCTCTGCTTAGAACAAGAACGAATCAATCACAGAAGACAGAATAATAGATTGAACATAGAGAGGTAGAGAGAACTCATGATCTTTCTTTATTGCTTTCAATTGCATCAGTTGTACAAAATCTGGCGGTATGGCTCCCTATTTATAGTCTACGGTGGGGTGCCCATAATGGGCCAGGACTCCTGGCCTGGGTCCAGGTTTCCTAACACTCCCCCTTGGGCACTCACCCAACACCCCTTGGGCACTCACCCACACGCTCATGCCTTGTCAAAACTCCATAAAAATCTAGTTGAAAAAATTTGGAGAAAGAGTACATGATGCATTTGATGCTGCGATGCACAAATTGCCTCATTAAATACCTTGGTCGAGAAACTTCAGGAAAACTCGTCAACGGAAAAAGAGTACAATTCACCCAACTTCATTCAGTCTTCAGGACTTTACTCATTTGGGTACTTGATCTTCAGGATCAAGATTTACTATCGGGCTTGAGAGAATTCTCCCCCTGAATTCTGCACTTCTCTAAGTCTCATCATTCCAATTCCTTGCACGGACCTTTCAAAACTAGATGCGGGGAGGGACTTTGTGAACAAATCTGCTAGATTTTCACAAGACTTAGTATGCAGTACTTTAATTTTGTCCATCTTTTGCAATTCATGAGCATAGAAGAACTTGGGGTTGATATGCTTTGTGAGATGACTCTTCACATAGCTCATTTGCACTTGTGCAATACAAGCGGCATTATCTTCATAGATAATTGTGGGGGTTTGCACAATGTTCATCCCACATGCCTGCTGGATGTGGTGAACCATTCGGCAGAGCCAAGTGCACTCTCATGCGGCTTCATATAGCGCTATAATTTCTGAGTGGTTCGTCGAAGTAGCTACAAGGCTTTGCTTAGACGATTTTCAGGAAATTGCAGCTCCACCACACAGAAATACATAGCCTGTTTATGACTTAGTGGTATGCGGGTCAGACAGTTACCCAGCATCTGCATAGCCAATCAAGTTCAGATCTTGATTCTTTCTGTAAAACAATCCAAGGTCCTTGCTTCCTTGGAGGTATCGGAAGATGTCCTTTATGCCCTACCAATGTCTTTTGGTGGGCTCTGCACTGTACCTTGCTAACAGGTTCACGGCAAATGCAATGTCCGGTCTAGTGCAGTTTGCTAAGTACATGAGCACTCCCACTACACTCAAGTATGGGAATTTCGGTCCCAGGACTTCCTCCCCCTCTTCCCTAGGTCGGAAAGGATCTTTTTCTTGCTGTAAAGACCTCCCGATCATCGGTACTTTCGATGGGAATGCTTTCTCAAAGCCAAACCTTTCAAGCACCTTCGGGTGTAGGTCGACTGATGTACCAAGATTTTTCAAGGACATGCTTAAGCTGCGGGTCTAAGTAAAACTTGGTTTTGTCCAAATCTTTCATTTCAAATTCTGACTCCAAATAGGAACTTGCTTCATTTATGTCTTCGGTTGTCCCGATGATATTCAGATCATCTACATACACAGAGATTATACAGAATCCATTCTGGGGTTGCCGTATAAATACACAAGGACAGTCTTCATTGTTCGTGTAGCCTTTCTTGCAGAGAGTCGCTCAAGCGATTATACCACATTCTTCCTGATTGTTTCAGTCCAGACAGTGACTTTATGAGTTTCACACTGTACAGATTTCTATTTGCTCTGTCTTGGTTCGGGAGAGGGATTCCTTCAGGGACTTTCATATAAATCTACAAATCCAAGTTGCCACAAAGGTATGCAGTCACAACATCCATCAATTTTATTTCTGAGTTCAAGTTCACTGCCATTAAGATCAAGTATCTAAAGGTAATTCCACTCATGACTAGGGAGTATGTTTCTTCATAATCAACTCTAGGACGTTGAGTGAAATCTTGTGCTACTAGCCTTGCTTTATATCTCACTACTTCGTTTCTTTCGTTTCTCTTTCGAACAAATACCCACTTGTGCCCTACAGGGTGCACATGGGGAGATGTGTGGCATACGGGCCCAAACACCTCTATTTTGTTCAGAGATAGCAATTCAGTTGCTATTGCCTTCTTCCAATCTTCCCAATCTGATCTTTTCTTACATTCAGCGAGCAATGCAGGCTCGGGATCAAGATCGATGATGGTGACAATTTTCTTTGCGAAGTAGATATCGATGTTGGCTGTTGTCCTATTCAGGGACTCTCTCGTGTGCACATAATTTATAGCTATTTCTTAATAAGTTGCTACTTCTGAAGCGATTGCTTATTTTGGAGCTTTACCTTGCGCATCGCTTCTTTCAATTGTGGTAGCAACTCCCTTTAGTTTTTCGGCTTCGATGTGTGCGCACACATCCATGCCGACAGGGATATTCAGATCCGGTATGCCCTCTATTGAAGGTGTCATACTTGTGCCAGGTCTCAACTGGCTCCCCTTCTCATTCTGGAGGACTTCAATGATCGGCAGTGATAAAGTCCTTCTTATCCTTTTTCGTCGGCTGTCCCCGGTTACTTTGGACTCAAGGAACCGGAGTTCTCGTCTTTTTATTCTGAGGCCTCTGGACGGGATTAGGGATACCTTCAATTTTCTTTGGTATTTCAACCCTCTCTGGTGCATTGCGTGCCAGCACATGCGACTTAGTCACGCTCTTCAAATCACTAAAGTGATCGGGCAGTTGATTTGCAAATGTTTGCAAATCGATGATCTTCTGAACTTCTTTCTCAATTTCACTAGTGCGCGGGTCATGTGCATGAATTCCCCTGGCTTCCCACGTAATTTCTCGATATTTTTCATCAAGGGATTGATTTCCTCCCCTAATGACGGAAAATTATCCTCATCAAAAATGCAATCAGCGAAGCGGGCAGTGTGCAAATCTCCCTACATGGGTTCCAAATACCAGATTATGGATGCAGTCTCGTAACCAACGTATATCCCAGTCTTGCGGAGTGGACCCATTGCGGTACGCTGCGGAGGTGGTATCGGTACATAAACCTTGCATCCAAACCTCCTAAGATGAGAAATTTTCGGTGGTGACCTTTGCGCTAGTTGCATAGGTGAATGGATGTTGTAGGCTGAAGGTCTAAGGTTGATGAGATTCACCGCATGAAGGACTACGTGTCCCCAACATGTAGCTGGCAAATTACAATTATGCAAAAGGGGTCGCGCAATAAATTTAATTTGCTTAATTAAAGCCTCTGCTAGACCATTCTGGGTATGGACATGCGGCACCGAGTGCTCAACTGCAATTCCCACCGCCATGCAATAATCATCAAATGCCTTTGAAGTAAATTATCTGGCGTTGTCCATTCTGATGGACTTGATGTGATGATCAGGGAACACATCTCTGATGCGAATGATCTACGAGATCAATTTTTGCAAAGGCGTGATTTCTTGTGGACAACAAACTCACATATGTCCACTTTGAGGAAGCGTCAATGAGCACCATGAAATACTTAAATGGCTCTGAGATGGACTGAATGGGACCGCAAATGTCTCCCTGGATGCGCTCCAGGAATGCAGTAATTAGTTTCCCAGTGGCATATGCAGGGCACACAAAATCTTCCTGATGCGAGAAATTCTTTACATTAATATTATGCCCTTGGGATTATTGATTATGTTTATCATCATCCTAAGACCTGGGTGGCCTAATCTATCATGCTAGAGACAGAAAAGTTCAGAGCTTCTAAATACTGTCTTCAGGACAGTGTACACTGTAGGCACCTTAATGTTGGTATAATATAGCCTAGTTTCTAGTGAAGGAAGTTTTTCTAGTACACTTTTGCCATTCTCTTCGTATTTTGTGATGAGCAGATATTTCTTATCGTACTCTTCTTTAGTCTCAACGTGGAAACCATTGGCGCGAATATCCTTAAAACTTAGGAGAGTTCTAGTCAATTCTGGGTACAATAAGGCTTGTTCAATGACTAAAATTGTGCCCATGGGCAGTATAATTGTGGCTCTTCCTCAACCAATTATACATGCATCGCTTCCGACGATTATCGTAAGGCTGCCAGCGCTCTTACAGATCGATTGGAAATGCTTAGTCTCTCTTAAGATGGTATTCGTTGTGCCGCTGTCAGTAAGGATACTTCCTCCATAGGGCGCCACACGTGTTCTAATATAACGTATTTAATTAACATGTATTAGAAAGCATTCAACACATAAATAAATACGCTAACATCAAAACATATCATGCCATCATAAACTGAATAAATGAATGTATTATTCCAAAACATCCAACTATCATGAGAAAACAAAATCCTGAAGCACCATGCATGCAAGTTCTAACTTGTCCATTTAACACAAAATAAATAACAATTAACGTCTAATGCATTATGTGCATCAGACGGAATCAACTAGAAAATCATTGACTTCTTCGGCTATCTTTTCAGGAGTGATCTTCTCTTCAAGAGAGATCATGGTGGTGGCTGCCTCTAAGTCATAAGGGGGTGCTGCTGCCGGGATAGACTCAACCTCCATCAACTCCGGCAGCTGCTCAGGTTGCTCCCCCTCAACTGCTGCAAAATGGGCTTCAAGCTGCCCTTTGCCATCCTTCTTCTTCTGAGCTTGGCGGGCATATATGACATGTTGCGGTTCTTTGCATATCCGCGACCAATGTCCCCACTTGCCACACTTGTAGCAACCCTAATTCTGCTGGCCATAGGTCTTGCCACTTTTCTTAGCCTTCTTGTCACTTGGAGCATCTGACTTGCCTTTCTCGGCAATGGACTTACCCTTCTTCCCCCTTCTCTTCATCAAGAGCTTTCACACCTTGTAGCTCCCCGCATTGGCTTCACAGCCAGCGGAGCTGCCTGGTGGCTGAGTGACGTAATTCTTGCGGAGAAGTTCCTCGTGAGCCTCCGCAACCTGCATCATATCAATCAATTCAGCGTACTGCTTGTAGCCGTCTTGACGATAGTTGCGAGCGGATTGTACAGCATTGGGGTGAAATGTGGACATGGTCTTCTCAATCTTCTGCTCATCTATGATCTGCTTGCCACAGAGTTGCAGATTAGTACAAATCTTGTGCAAGGCAGAATTGTACTCCCCGACCGTCTTAAAGTCGGCAAACCTCAGTCGGATCCACTCCTGCTCTGCTTGAGGAAGAATGGTGTACTTCAGCCTCTCAAACCGCTTCTTGAGCACGGTCTAGAGTGCTAGTACGCTTTTCTCCTCCATATACTCATTCTTGAGAGTGAGGCAGAGGTGGTGCCTAAGAAAATGAAGTGCCTGATCATTCTCCTCAGGTGTGGGTTGGGCGGCATTCAGTCCGCAAATCCCAATAGCCGCGCGGAGTTTCTTGGCTCCAAGCACAATCTCGACATCGGATGCCCATATCAGATAGTTTTGGCCACGCTGGGCCAGCTCCTCGAACTCCCAGTTCGTGATGCCTGTCATCTACATGTGTATGAACGGGATAAAATAAGTTTACTTCAGATAAACATGAATGGAATAATTTACCGCAGGTAAATAAATGGTACAATAGGTTATCATAATGTTTCATAATTTTGTATGCATTTTCTATAATTTTACTGCTAATTTCAGTGATTAAAAGCAATTTAAACAATTACAATTAACCAAAAACAGTAAATAAAAACAGAAAATGCAGAGAATAATGATGGCATAAATAAGTAAGCTTCAAATGCTAAAAATAATTCAAAATTCGGATTCCCGAGGCCCTTTTATGCTAGAATATAATTTAAAATTTTCAGCGAATTCTGCAATTTCTGGGGGTTTCTATGCAAATTTTCAGTTCAGAGAAAAATTCGTGTAATTTTCTGATTTACCGAGGGGTTTTCTGTAAACTTCGGGACTTATATGTAATTTTTAGGGCTCATCGGTAATTGTCAAGGTTTTTAGGGGCTTTTTCTGAAAGCTGCCGGCTCCCCCCCCCCCGGTTGGGCCGATTTCCAGCCCATCCCCCACTTTTTTCGCTCGGCCCGACCGGCCTGCTTCGGCCAAAAAAACATTGGCCGGCCCATTCATTTAGTCGGCCCACATGGCCGACTTAACCCCCTTCCCCCACCGCTTAGGGTTTCCCTTGCTCGTATTTTTCATGGCGACGACGGCTGCAGCCGAGCGGGAGGCGGTGTTCGGGCTGTGCGGCGGGATGGGGTCGGCCGGCCTCGGGGCGCGCAGCAAGCGGCTGCGGGCGAGGCCAGCGGCGAGGCGGGGTTATGCGGTGAGCGGCGGAGGCCGGTGCGGGCATGGCAACTTGGGCACGGCGGCGCGGCCGATTCGAGTTGGCGCACGGAAGAGGAAGCGGTCCGAGCTGGTGCGCGTGGGGAAGAGCCGGCGGCCGGTGCGGCGGCACGTGAGGGCAACGTGCGGAGGAGCCAAGGGCAGGCGGTGGTGGCGCCTATGCGGGGCGCAGGCCGAGGAGTGAAGGGCCAGCGGTGGCGGCGGGAGCGGCACGGGCGGCCAGAGCCAGGCGCATGCGGGCGTAGGGCGGGCGACGCCATGCGGCTGCGGGCCGGAAACCGAGAACAGCAGCGCGCCCGCACGGGCCTTATTTGACGTAATTAAATTTAAAAAGGTTTAAAAATAGAAAAAAAACAGATTAGTCTAATACAAACGAATATAGAAAACAGAATCAGAAAAAAAACTTAAAAAACTTAAAAAATCAGAAAAAGATAAAATTTAAAAATAATAAAAAATAAATCAAAAGTCTATATCAACCAAGTAAAATGGATGACTTGACCGCGTCAGTCTTTCTTTTGGCTTGTCGTAAATTAAGAGCCTGTTGAACCCTCTTTTATCTTGTCGTTAATTCAGAGCATGTTACACGTCAAGGCGTGCAGTACAGAAAGCTCCTAAAGCGACGACTGACCTTGCAGGTCTTCTACCAGTTAATCAACACAACTACGGCCTGTAATACCTGTCGTGTCATATTTTTACTATTATAAAAGAAGAATGGTGAATCTGTTCTCTCTCACCTCTTTTCAGATAAAGCTGTTGGCCTCTACCCTCCTCACAAAATGTCCTCTTTGTATTGTAGGAAATATTCAGAAATTTTGTTAAGAGGTAGCACTGAGAAAATACAGTGAGTGAAAATGCACATAATTGTTTTGCTGATATTGAAATTTATTGTTTTGGGATTCCGTTGCAACGCACGGGTAATATACTAGTAATTGACATCAAACTGATGTCAACATTTGGCCCAGCACGAAATGCCTTATAAAAAATCAGCGGGCGATGTATATATCAGCCAACCCCAGCTCAGTCCTAGGTCCGGTGGCGCCAGTCCTACTCCACGGTAAAGTTCCTGCCACCACAGAACAAATCCTCGATCCGATTCTAATGAGAGGGAGGGAGGGAGGAATATTCAGTTGTGATTCACCTCTCAACCATATTTGGTATAGCTATGTACTTCCTTAATTCAACTACATCAAGAGGCCTATCTCAGGGGCAAATACTATCTTGATCACTTATATTCCTTCGTATGTTTCATAACAAACCCGAAAGCTACATTTATAACCACTTAGTTACGAAGTAGTATTTGGTAACACTAAGTAAACTATTATATATGTAGGAAAATAAGATGATCTCAGGTCTAAGAAACCTACGTTCAATATGTATAAGGCCAATTAACGACACTAAAGAATATAATAATTTTCGTAGTATCCGTGATAGGTTAATCTAACAATCACTAAGACAATCACAAAAATGATGAAGACAAAAACTCTCAAATAATTTTTAAATCTGAGGATGAAATTAAACACAGTCAAATTCTCGAATAAGAATGTTCAAAATAAGGAATTCTCCGAGTCTGATTACAACGGGTTGCCCTCGTACCAACGGAAGTCGCTCGCTGCAGTACAGGATACAGCAGTTCGGTGGCATAGTGCTTTCTGCGGTACCGTACATTTTCGTGCCACAGTACTTTGTTCGGCGCTTCTAGTAGGGTTGGAAACGGATCGGATACGGTCGAATAGTCTTAAATATGAATACAAATCTATATTTTAAAAATGAATACGAATTTAAATATTCTTAAATACGGATACGAATATTCTCGAATACGAATACGGATATTTTCGAATACGGATTTTCTTGGATACGAATATCGGATAAAACAGATTCCTAGCGATTTTGCCGATTTTTCTCCAGTTTTTGACCGGTTACCGGTTTTAAACCACCTAAATTCAAATTTTGAATCACAAAATTTGTACGGATTTTTCATGGGTTTTAGAAATGAATCGAATACAAATCGAATAGTCTCGAATACAAATACGAATATTCTCGAATACGAATACTCTCAAATACGGATACGAATATTCTCGAATACGAATATGAATATTTTCGAATACGGATTTTGCTTACCACATTTATATTTTCTCAGATATAAATATCGAATAAAACGAATTATCTATTACCGTTTTTCACCCTAGCTACGAGCCTACGATGCTTGGCGGTGCAGAATTCGACGGCAAAGCACTATGATGGATGGCCAACTTGCAGAATGCAAGTCGACGCACAGTAGTCGGTACCTGCAGTATGTCGCAGGACAGTGCTCCGCGCTACGCTGCGTGTCGGCAAACAGTGCTCTGCGCTACAGTACGCGTCGGCAAACAGTACCTGCGTTACAGTGCTTAAGGGGAAACACATTTTACCTGTCTTACTTGCGAGACAAGAAAAATAATTTGGTATATGTTCTTTTGAGTTTCTGTAGATATTTTTTCGAACTCTGTGCATAACATGCTCATATTATTTTCTCTCAACTTTCAAATCACCAACAGATTAAAACTTGAATAAATATAATATATATGTATTAGGTAGAAATAAATTATTAATATTATCAAGTGTATATTCATTAAAGAGATAATTTTTTATTGAGCTCAATAATTCCTTTAAGGAGTTAAATACTTTGAATATAAAAGTGTAAAGCATCTTAAGCTTGAAAATGCAAAACATGCTCATACTCGTATTAATAAATCTCATAAAGAGAACCAAAATAACGACGTTGAAACAATCATAATGACACAAAAGATTTGACGAGGTCGACCGCAAATTTCTTAAACACAATTTCAAAATAGTATAAAAGATTGTCACTCACTCACAAGCCTCTCAAATCTTTTAGAACTCTTAAATTCTTACCATATATACGAATCCAATGCTAAAAGATATCATAACTTCTAATCTTCTTATGCCCCTCTACTTTGGATTATTAGGCTTGATTGCTTGATTCTTCTTTATGGTCGCCCTCCATGGTTCAAATAGTCTCTCCTATTCAATTTAGAGTAAGAATCCTAATCTAAATAGGAGTATGAGTACTAATCTTAGTAAAATTCATCTATGATTTTTATAGGACATATTTTAAATTCTAAAAAACTATACATGAGCACCATAACTCAACGGTTCACTTACAATTCTAAATGACACCCAAAGATAAAAATTGCAATTGAAAACAGCTCAAATGAATTCAAATTCTACTAGAATAGAACTTATAATCGAATTGAACGAATCAAGTTCAATTCTAAAGGATCCAAAACAGGGTAAAGAGTTACTGATACTACTATGTGTACTTGTGTGAACCATCGGTGATCGAAAGGCGTACACCTCTAGCCTTCAAGATCCCGTGGTGTTGGTGTACATTATAGCTACAAACCCACGAGTCCCACTCCACGGCAAAGTTACACACAACAAACCCTCCATCCGATTCTAGTCCGAGAGAGATGGAGGATCGATTGCAAGGGGAAGGAGATGGGAGGAGTTGGGGAGAAGATCGTGGTGAGCGCCCTCACTGGGGTGATGGGTCCAGTCCTCGGCAAGCTCACCAGCCTCATGGCTCGTCTTTCTTTAAGACATTTTGCACGAAGTGATCAGGAAAGAATCTTTGGCAAAGGTCATCCATTCACTACCCATTCGGAAAGGCTCCACGCGCATGAAGTCATGAATTTAAGTCATGAATTTCAAACTGTTAAGTCATAGGAATTTCTAAGTATCATATTTAAAAGCAATTTCTGGCAAAAATAAAATAAACTTGAGCCTTCCTTGATAAACCCTGCATACTATCTATTTCATATTATGTGTTGGCTCACTGAGCACGGTGGATTTGTGCTTACACTCACATTACCCAAACAGAAACAGGGACACAGGATCACTATGCTCATGAAGACACCCCTGCTACTGAAGGAAGAAACAACGAAGGGAACTAGGGCGTAGTTTACGTTTGCTGGACATAGACAAGTTGACCCATGGCATTGTGTGCATGTATATTATCGGAGTCTCAGTGATATATAATGCACACATTACCCCCAGTCGCTTGCCTATGGTTCTGGTCTTACTTTTGCTTTCATTTCCGCTGTTAATTGTAATGATGACATTTGGCCTAAGTGGCCCCTTTTGTAAACTATCATCCGATGTGGTGTAATTTAAGTCGGTAATATTATTATTGTCCTTGTATGATGTGATACAACAATGTACCTGTGTGCACTATCTACTGATCCAGGGAATAGTGCAATGAACATAGTGGATTCTCAATTGAAAAATCCGGGTCTGACAAGATCGTATCCCACTCGGAGACTATCATCTGAATCCCTATTGTTTTAACTCATTAAGTGTGTGACCCTGTAGGTTCATGTATATTTGTCTATAAGCCGAAAACTCCTTTCCGGTCCATAAGCCGGTAGCAGTCCTTAGCAGAATATAATCACTCCTAAATATACATAAATATAATATTGAACGAACCTATATAGTACTTATGTACTGAAACCTTTGCCTCATGATACCAAATCAAACTTAAGGCGAGAAGTGTGTCATTCTATGATAGCTTGATCCTTTAATCGTACCTATAGTGGATTACTCAGTTGTGATTGACTCCTCAACTGCATTTGACATGGCCATGCATTTCCTTAATCCAACCACATCGAGGGGCCTATAGATATCTTCCCTGTTATATAGAAGGGTCAAATTTCATCTTGATCGTTTATATTCCTCCACATGTTTCATAGTAAACTTGAAAATTACATTTATGACCACGTAGTCACAGAGTAGTGTTTGGTAACCCTTAAATAAACTATTAATATGTAGAGAATAATGATGATCTCAGGTTTAAGAATCATACATACATTATATATGAGATCAACTAATGACACTTAAGAATATAACAATTCCCGTAGTGTCTTATGGTGGGTTAATCCAACATTATGTTCTCTAACATGTGTCCATATTGTTGATTTGATATCCCACATCCACAATCCGTAAAACATGATCGTCAATCAATACATGTGCTAAATAACATCAAAACATGAATAAAGAGTTCCACGAACAAGTCACATACTTGTTGATTAATATGAAAGACATTCATTCAAGGGACAAAATAACATATTATTTAAAGATTATAAATATATTCGTGATACAGTCATCTCTATGATTATCTCTAGTAACAAACTCATGGTGACCGTTGCTCCACGAAACAAAAGCAACCAAACGTAAGAACGAAGCAAGGAATCATGGATGGCATTTCGATCGTCTTTCTTTAAGACATTTTACACGAAGTGATCAGGAAAGAATCTTTGGCAAAGGTCATCCATTCACTACACTTTCGGAAAGGCTCCACGCGCATGAAGTGGTAATTTTACACGATCGTTGCGTGACCAACATGGCCCGGGGGACAACGTTTAGTGGACGTGTTATTCCCGACGTGCGCATCAGGGCAAGCAAAGTGATGGAGGAAGGGAAATGATCTGGCAAATAAAACAAGGCAGATGGAACCGCTGCTTCACTCTAGCACAAGTGCACAACTACAAAGGAAATTTTTGTACGAATAACCTTTTTTTTATTCGGAAATACAGAAATATACCCGCGGTTTCATTTTTTACAAAAATAGCCTCGAGTCGCCCAATGGGGCAGCGACTCGAGAATTTCGCCCACCCGAAGAGCGACAAGAAGCTATGTCGCTTCACGGAAAAGCGACATCACGGAGTCGCTTTCTCACTGGGCGATTTAACGAAGTCGCCCAATGGCTGGGCGACTTCTAATGCAGTCGCCCAATAGGTAGGCGACTTGTAATGCAGTCGCCTAATAGGTAGGCGACTTCATTCAGCCCCCTGAAATTTGTAGAGTTTTGGCAATTTTGTAGTTTGAAACAGAGAAAAAATCTGGTATAGTTCTAATAAAAGTTTATGTGCACTGTATGTTGTAGATGCACAAAAAAAATTCCAATATTTTTTTGAAGAATGATTGACCGTAGAACGATAGATACATAGAGTGGTAAGTGATATTTTGATGTTGCTGCGAAATAGTTTACGGAGAGAACCGGTATGACTTGCTATCTGAATCATTGAGTGCGAACATGCTAGATAATAAGCTTATGTCAATAGAAATAAACTTCATAATACAGTTGGGAGTAAAATGCCGCGTACATTGTTGTTACATGCACAACATATAACATGATATGCGACTAAGAGCAACTCCGACAGTACTGCCTTAGGGAATAAAACTTGCTAGGTCTATTACATTTGGTCTACTGGGTGTAGCGTGGTTGTTTCCCCTTGTTATCGCGCCTTGAAGATGGCTCCGCTGCATCCTTGTTCCGGTCACTCTTGGTCTTGAGAGCTGCCTCACGAGCTTGAAGCTCTTCCTCCTGACGCTTGATGGCTGCTTCACACAGACTTAGCTGCTCCCGCCTCCTTTGCAGCTCATCCTCCTTGCCCTTCAGACGGATTTGGTCCACCCTCACGCGGCGCTCTTGCTCATGCCGCATCTGTCGTTCCACCTCGCGAGCCTGAGTCATCTTGACAAAGTATTGTGCTTTGTTTTCCACCTCCACTGCCCGGTTCTGTGGCCATGCCGGCGGCACCCGATCCACCCATTCGATGAACCTGCAAGTCTATGTGTGGCGTGGTAGATGTCGTGGATCAAGTTGAAAAACGATAACGAGAAACAAATGATTTAGTTGTTGTCGTTACCACGAAGTCGTCATCCAGGTCTGGACACTTGAAGAACCTACGGCCGTATTTGGCTCGTTGTACTCGATCCGTCCAGACTCCCAACATCGTCCGAAAGCCGCAATGGCACTTCGGGCGCTCATGCCATTCCGGCACTCCAAATGGGTCGGACCTCCAGGAAGACATTGTTGTGTAGTAGTATTGTGAAGGCTTGAGGAGTAGATGTGGTATGGAAGACATACGAGGGCTTTATGTAGGCAGGTTATCTGGTGCAGTGGGCATAGTCCATGGAGAGGAGGTTGTACGAATCTTTTGGCTTTTTCAGGATTCCAGTTTAGCAATAAATGTCCTTATGTAGGCTTTTCAGAGCCTGTATCCTGTATTTCTGAAACAACAAGCAAAGGCTACATGCCTATGACGTGAACACTCACTGTAAAGGTTACAGCCTACACCCCTATTTTGTTGCTTTCTGTAGCGATAGGCTTTTCAGAGTAGCAATAAATGTTCCTATGAAGGCTTTTCAGATCGTAGCCTTTATGTAGCCAGTTTAGCTGGCATGTGTTGTAATCTGACTGAGCAAAGCTGCCCCGTTTTGTCATATCACTGCGTAAAGCTGGCATGTGTTGTCATCTCACCGAGTAAAGCTGAGCGCTTTTGTCATGTCTCTGGGCAAAGCAGCCCTCTATTGTCCCGCCATTCGATATAAATAGCACGGTAGAGGTCCCATGAAGTTGTAGCCAGAAAACCCTGTAAATCGAACAAAGAATACCTTCTATTTCGTGGTGGAACATACCATGGCGGAAGATGAGGGGCCAGTCGGATATGGGTCACCGAAGGAAGACCTTCCCTTGGAAAGGAGGGAGATGTTCGGTCCACAGTACCGCTTGGTACCAAGCCGGCGTGCGCAACCAGCGTGGCCGAAATGCAGACACAATGAGTACGTGGTCGTGCAGGTTCTGGAAGGGCCGAACGATGGCGGGCGCCGTTTCTTCCGATGCCCACGCTCCGGGGTACAAATTACTAATAGTACATTTTTTTATTGCTTATGGACCCTCCATGTTTATTGTCCTTTTTCGCAGATGGCGAAATGCGATTTCTCCCGCTGGATCGACCCTCCTCATGAACGGTATATTGACCGTTATGTGGGTACTTTATGGGACCGAATAATGGACTTGGAGTACCGAATGGAGACTCTCAATGAGGAGAACAATGAGCTCCGCCAACAGATGCAACGCGAGAGGGGAAACGAGGAGGTTGTCAACATAGGAAGCTCGTACGATCTGACATGTTGCTGTGCAAACCCAAGTTGCATATGTGCGTGCCACTACCACGATGGCCAGCCCCGTCCGAGGCGTCCACTTCAGCAGTTCTCCATGTGGGTGCCACGAGGCTCATTTGGCATATAAGCAACCATGTGTATGGTTGTACCGTAGTATGTACGAGGGTCGATCGAAATAATGCGCAATGATGTTAAGCATGTCATGAATTCATTGTCTTTTGCACGAGCCACAAAAGTATCTCATTTTAACAAACAGCAAATACATGTACTAAATAAGTACATAACCAAGTACATTACATAACCAATTACATTACACATTAAACAGAAAAGTCATGTAACTACTGATCAGGACATGCATCGTCTAGCTGTGTGCCCCTCCTGACCGCATCGACCACAACGTGCACCCGGTGTTCCAGCTTGTGATTCATCCATGTCATTTCTAATACGTCGGCTCTGTCGCCGACCCTTCCCACCCTTCAACATGTTAACATCCGGAACCCAGGTCCTCGATGCAATGTCCAAAGTGGCGAAGTTTCCCACCACCCTGAACCCTCGGAGCTCCCCACACCAAGCCTGCAGTACCCTCCCCTTAAAGAAGAACTCGGACATGAAGTTTGAAGGATCCATACCCACGGTCCCGCATGCAGCGAGGACATGAGAGCATGGTTTGTGTAACAACTTAAGCTTGTTGCACGTGCAGCTAGGTTCATTTCCATGATCTGCAAGACATACCTCGTGCGTAACAAGTGAACGAGCCGTCCCAAATCCGGCTCTATCACGGAGTATCACCTCAAAACGATGCTCCCTGTTGCCCATGACCTGCACTGTGTGCAACTGACCCTTTTGTGCCTTCATCTCCATGTAAGCAGTAATTTTTGCCGAATACAGAGCTCCGGGATTGGCCGCATGAAGTGCGGCACTCGCGTGCCTCTCCCTGAAGTACCGGATTGTGCTGTGAAGAACACCTTCCACGATGGCGACAAGGGGCTGAGAACGAAGACCCCTTAGAACCCAATTGTACACCTCGGCAAGGTTAGTTGTCATTATTCCGTACCTTGCGCCATCCGTGTCGTGCAACAGCGACCACTTCTCCAACGGTTCCCCCTCGATCCACTGCGCGAAGCACCTGATGTTTCGTGAGCTCCTTCTTCTTGGACCACTTGGGTTAGGCGCATCGATTGGCGGCAAGCATTGTGGTTGTGCCGCCCCAGGAGTGACCGGCTCCTTGCTCCTCTCTTCGACGTTCTTCCTAGTGTGCTCATCCAACAACCACCACAAAGCATCAAATTTCCTCTGTTGGTTCTGCCTAGCCAGCCTCTTGAATAGCTTCATCAAAGATTGTTTCGGGGTCTTCTTGAAGTTTTCTTATTGCCTTGATAATACCGGCGTGGCGATCATGGATTACGCACACACCAGGCCGAGTGGCTACAACCCCAGCCCTCACATGTCTGAGAAACCACAGCCAGCTCTCGTAATTCTCACTCTCCACAAATGCAATGGCCAGCGGTAATATTTGATTGTTACCGTCAACACCTATGGCCGTCAGGATCTGCCCCTTGTATTTGCCTGTCAAGAAGGTCCCGTCAATTGAGATCACTGGCAGCATGTGCCTGAATGCTTCGATGCTAGCACCAAATGCAAACATTGCTCTCTGCAACACCGCATACCCTGGCGGACTAATGGACGGCTTCTCGTGGAGGGCGATGTACGTGCCCGGGTTTCTTTCCTGCAGGACATTGAGCATACGAGGAAGGTTGTCGTACGCCGCCTCGAAAGTGCCAAAACGTTTTTCCAATGCCTTCTGCTTGGCCCGCCACGCCTTCGCGTAGCTAATCTTATACTTGAATTTATTCTCAATAGCTACCACAATATGCGTGGCTGCCATGTCCTTCTTCTGCACTATCTCCCCATACATGACATTGGCAATAAATCCGGACGTCAGGTTACGATGTCTGGACAAGACAGTGTTTAGAATGCAGGAGTGCGGCTCAACCTTGGACACAATCCAATGAGTCTTATACTTAGGTTTACGGGCGTGCACCCGCCAAGGGCAACCAGTCTGCTCGCACGTCACAGTGTACTGCTCCTGGCTTGATTTGACGACGCGAAATGTCCGCTGCATTGAAAGGGCACAAAGCTTGATAGCATCCTGCAGCGCTTCCTTGTCAGCAAACATAGCATGCAACCGAACCTCTGTCTCATGGTACTCCCACTGTGATTCATGCTCATCATGTGCGGAAAGACCCTCCGCATTAAACCGGTTCCATTCCTGGGGGATAGGAACTTCATCCTCATCGGAACTGTCCTCGTCGTCGTCCTCTACAGCTTCCTCTTCATCCCATGCCCTCTCGTCATCAGAGTCCATCTGCTGCACAATGTACTCATTATACTCTCCTTCATCAGCTTGCCCAGTTGGCTCTCTATGGCTTGACGGCTGTAACTCTCCTTCATGTACCGCATCGGCTTCATGACGAGCAACTTCATCATGTCCGCCAACATGCGGCCCGCCCGAGCTGCTAGCACCTCCCACAACAACGGCTGTTGCACGAGCTTCCTCAGCTGCTTGTACTGAGCACGGTTGCACAAGCAGCACACACTCGTATCCACGACGCCGGCACCCTAGCACAAAGCCCTTCCATGTGGCAGAGCGCACCAATGTCTTCAACTCCCATCTGATGTCCGTGGGAGACCGGCTCCAAAGCCCTTGCACGACGACGCTGTACACCTCGGGGTTCAACGAAAAACTCCGGGTCAGCCAAAGCTGCACATCTCCCATTCGAGCATTCTCGTCATCCGGAAGTACGAGAGTGACTTGCGGAAAATCGCTCAAATCCACACCATTCGGACCTTCACGAATGGTTCCAGCTCCGTAATACACTCTCAATGTAGTGGACATTGATGATGTCGGCCTGCATATATATTTAAATTTTGCGACATGTCAAATAATATCGCACAATACTAAACTTCCTATACCATACTACAAATTGCATACCAAACATTTTCTACAATAATATTTCCATACTAACACGGTACTAATTATTCTACATCTATAATTTTTATTAACACCAACATTTCATATAAATAATAATGCAAATACAACATAATCCAAAAAAATACCTGGATCCAAATTGATGGAATAGCTTCTACTCCTCCTTCCTCCCTCACCTCCTCCTCCTTCTCCTCTTCTTCCCCTCCTTCTCCTCTTCTTCCCCTCCTCCCTCTCCTTCTCCTCTTCTTCCCCTCCTCCCTCTCTTCTCCCCTTGTTTCTTTTCCTTCTTCCTCTTCTCTGTGCGCTGAATGTGTTTGCTCAATAAGTGAAAAAGGTGGTTGGTAGTGGGAGCCAGCTGGCAGGCCGCCTTAACTCCCCCTGTGTCGCCCTAGCGTTGGGCGACTGCATTGCAGTCGCCCAACCGTACAGCGACTTATATTAAGTCGCCCAACGTACAGGCGACAGCGTTGATTCGCCCAACGGTTCGCAGATTCCTTAAATGTCGCTCTTCGGGTGGGCGAAATTCTCGAGTCGCTGCCCCATTGGGCGACTCGAGGCTATTTTTGTAAAAAATGAAACTATTTCTGTATTTCCAAATAAAAAAAAGGTTATCCGTACAAAAATTTCACTACAAAGCTCCTGCTGTCACACAAAGTAATTCAGGGGTTCAACTATAAGCAGGTTCACTTTCAATTCCAAATAGCATGCAAACATAAAAATTGAAATTGAAATCAGCTCGAATTAATTCAAATTCTAGTAGAATAGAATTTAGAATCGAATTGAACGAATAAAAAACAGGGTACAAGAGTAACCAATACTCGTGTGTACTCGTGTGAACCATCAGTGACCGAAAGCCGCAACTTTAGACTTCAAGCCTTCAGCCAACGTGTGGGTTCCACCCGTCCATTATTCTTTGTCGTAGACCTTGTCAGTCATCCCCAGCTATTATTGTCCTAGATCCCGTGGTGTCGGTGTACATTACAGCTACACACCCACGAGTCCCACTCGACGGCAAAGTTCCTGCCATCACACAACAAATCCTCGAGAGAGGAGGATCGATTGCAAGGGGAAGGAGACGGGAGGAGTTAGGGAGAAGATCATGGTGAGCGCCCTCACTGGGGCGATGGGTGCTGTCCTCGGCAAGCTCACCAACCTCATGGGTGAAGAGTACGCTATGCTCAAAGGTGTGAGGAAGAAGCTCGAATCTCTCAGAAATGAGCTGATCGCCATCCACGCTTTCCTAGAGAAGTATTCAGCTGTAGAGGGACCCGACGTGCAAGCGAAAGCCTGGACGAATGAGGTGCGCGAGCTGGCCTACGACATTGAGGATAGCATAGATCTGTTCACCTACCATGTCGATCGGGAACCGGCTGACAACACCACCGGAGCCAAGAGGTTCCTCCGCAAAGTTACTAAAGTATGTATACAAATCAAATTGCTAAATTTTTTTTCTGAATTTTATTTATTTAGATATTTTATTTTAGAATTTATATAGAAATCAAATTACAAATTTTCTTTTATTTTTTATTCCTCCGCAAGGCCTCCCACAAGGTGAAGAAACTTGAGCATCGCCATAAGTTTGCTAAGCAGATCCAAGAACTTCAGACCCATGTCAATGAAGTATACGAGCGACAAAAAAAATATAAGCTCGATGAGGACACTTCTAGCACCACGTGTACGGAGATCGATCCTCGGTTGCCAGCACTCTATATGGAGGTGGAAAAACTGGTGGGTATTGAGGGCCCAAGTGAAGAAATCATCAGTCGGTTCATTGGTGAGGAGCCAACGAAGCAGCTTAAGGTTGTCTCTATTGTTGGATCTGGAGGGTCAGGCAAGACTACTCTCGCTAAACAGGTGTACGAGAAAATCAAACATCAATTCAAATATACAGCTTTTGTGTCTGTATCGCAAAAGCCCAACATAAGAAACCTTCTGAGGGTTTTGCTCTTGGAAATTGGGAGCAGCGATGGAAGTTCAGGACCAATTGAATTATACAGTGACCAACAACTCATTGACAAACTAAGATCATATCTTGAAAAGGAAAGGTAAGTTGATTTAACTCACTTTCTATGATGTCTTCCATAACAATAGCATCCCTTTTATGGTATTATTTATAATTGTCCTTAGCAGTTTTAAGTAATCTTAGGATTTATGATTAGTGGATCAATGCAAACCCAACTTATGATGTGGCCTTATAGGCGACACACAAACAAATCCAATCCAATGCCAGCCAAGAAAGTAAAAACTGCCCACCTCTCAGGCTTCTCAGCTTCCTGACGTGGGGTGGCGCCAAGTTAGGCATCGTAAGAAGGCCGCGAGCTGGCCGACACACTCTCATTGCCCTCCGAGTGGCATCTGCTGCCGCGCTGCTTCCACTTGGCTAGAGATTATGCAAGAGACCAAGGTCGCCGCCAGTCTCGACGGGCCATCTCCCGTGGTTCGCGGAACTAGCGACCGAGGAACAGCAGTTGTCTACCACCATATTCGCTTACCTCGCAAGCTCAGAGCACCCGATTAACCTCGTCCATGCTGCAGCAGCCATTTAGTTCAGGCTTCACCATTCCTCTCAGCAGGACTTCTCAGTGCGGCATATCGGCCATGCCTCACTGCTTTTCTCCTTCTGCTCCGCTATCAACTGAGAAGTAATACTGCACTGAAATGACATCATGGCCAACAGCTCAAGCATCCTGTTCAGGCCCTGGACGACAGGACGAGGCAGCTCCATGTGGACTTTTGCAGGCTGCGCTTCAGGATCAACGTCATGCTGGAGGGCCTCCCTGCCCATGCGTGGAGCAAATCCGCGGCGCAAGCAATTTTGCCCTCCTGCTGCGTCGAGCGCATTAGACCACCTCTGCAAGCGAATGTCCATGATGCGGCTGCTCACTTCCATGTTCAAGCCTGGACAGAGGACCCTGATTCCTTGCCGGTAGACTTCAAAGTGTTCGTTGCGGAGCCGGCTAACCAAACCATCTACGATGACCCAAGCCTGTAGAGAATTTTTGCCAGCGCAGTGTCGCAGAGTCGTATCTTTGAGAGTTAGCTAGGCTCACCTACAATGTCCTCATCCATTTTGTCCAGGTCATCGATTTCCATTCTCGATCATCGTCCCCGGGTGGTTCGCCATCACCGTCCAATGACATGTATGATAGGCACGACAGCCATCCCAGCAAGGGCTACGAAGAGTTCATAGGCCAGGGGCCGGTGGTCAAGGGGCTCTGTGCTTCATCGGACAATTTGGGTGGTGATCGTCTGGCACTGTACTCCGGCGGCTGGGAAGCAGCCTTTGGTAGCCTGCCTAGGCCACGTGGTGGCCTTTCACTGGCCATGTCAGGAGCTACGCCGGTTGCTTTTCAGGTCCACTGGGAACCCCGGGGTGCAAGGCTCGAGGCGGCCAACTCAGGAAAGCCTTCAGAGGACAGCACCTGCGTGGCAAAGCAGTAGCATTTCATTTTCGGTTTGTCAGACAAGACTACCCATGCGGGTGTTTAGCATCCCTGGGCGACCTTTGAAGAGATCATGCCAGCCCGTCAGTAACACGGGCACCAGAGCTCCTCTAGTCTCCCAAAGATTTGACACCACCAGCTTGTTGTATTTGAGAGGGGCATTTTGGAAATTTCCCAATTGAAAAAATGGAAGGGAGCCCTAAAAGTGGGGCCCACCTGTCGGTCACCCGAGTAAAAAGAGATGAGGGTGAGGAGACTAAATCTCCTCCCCGAGTCGGCCCTGGGCTGCGGCGGCACTTCTCTCCCGTGCGGCGGTTTTTGATCCCCTCTCCAAATCCGGGATTTCGGTTGCTTGAGAGGAGATGGCGGGCAGTGCAGCGGAGGCGGGGTAGGCCCGGGTTCTTCGGAGCCGGCAGCTCACGCCACCCCGCAGCTGTGCCGCATCTCTTCTTCAAAAGGAGAGGCGCAGCCCGACGGTGAATCATCTTCTTCTTCATCATCTCCGATTGCTCCTCTTGATTGGTTCTCCTCTCGTTTCTTTGGTTGATGGAGAATTGGTCTTCGAGCCATCTCCGATTGAGGCCCTACTGCTGGTTCCGTGTGAAAACCCTAATTTGGGTTTGAGCATCTCGGGACATTTGGGGGTCTAGCCGAGGAAGAAGTGGACGGCGCATACTCCCTGCTGTGTTTGATTGCTCTCGGCCAGAGCAGTCTCGTGATCTTGTGCGGCATCTCTGGACCTCGGCTTCTTCTTTGGGTTTGTCGGCTGAAAGAGGAAGTGCGGCATTGTATCTCCGTGAATCATCTACTTGCTTTCGACAGCGGGTTGATAGATTTTCTCGGATAGCGAGTTCTTCGTGCCTTGCCATATTGATTGTGATCTTATTCGGCTTGATTACTTCTAGACAGTTTAGAGTACTATCTGCTCAGTGAGTATTTGTGATCTTTTACTTTTACGGCAGTTGTTCTTGATCTGTAAAATTGCTCAAGTATTGAAGAACTGCTGTGAATGATTGTGGGCACATTTTCATGCTCTGTGATGAATGCTATCCTTTACTGACTGTGATCTTATTAGTAAAATCAAATTTGAGCTCTATCTGTGGTAGTCTCCGTTGAGCCGTATACTACTGCCTATCAGTCAAGTAGTTTTGTAGATTTGTTTACATGCAAATGGATTATATGCTGCCTCTGCTCTGCTCTGTTCATTAGTGGTAATCTGCGATATCCTTTATTGATTATAGATTGGTATCACTAGATTTTGCTAGCAATTAATGCTTGCTGTAATTGAATCAGATCTCAGTTTGCATATACTGTTCTGTTCATATTTGCACGTGAACATATAATCTGATAGTCTAGTTGCTCAGTCTTTGGTTGGTTCTGTCAGTGATTTTAGAGCTCAAATCTTGATTTTAAATGTTAAGATCATATATGGAGAGTATGGATATTTGCATGAGAAGGCCAAAATCTTTGATTTTGCACAACTCTGTTCTGAGAGCAATAATAAAATAATTAATTTATTATATGCTGGAATTAGTTGTTTTACTGTTCTTAGGACTGTTTATCATGTTATTTTTAGCAGCATGTAAGTTATATTCTTTGAATATATATGTGGAGTTGAATGGCAAGATAGAATTTCATGTTTATATGCAATTAATGTCATTCTTCTTATGCTGGAAATATACTGTTTATATGATTGTTTTGGTTGGAATTAAATGTGAAAATATGCTTATACCGCAATATTTACAACACAGCTTTCCCGCTCTCTATCTCCCAGCACATTACCCGATCGCACTGGATTTGTCACAGCAACTGGCCCCCCCAATCCGGCAATTCCTTGCCCGGGTGTCCACCCTAGTTGAGGTCCCCTGGGAAGACCAGCCCACGGAGGCCAACACTCCGCGTTGCAGTGCACGCCTTGCCATCAAACAGCGTCTAAGCCCTGTGTGCCCAGTCAAGCAAGCGCAGATTGTGTTGATGCGGAAGTTTGGGGTCATCGCAGAGGACTCCATGCCAAGCTCCCAAGATTTTGCATTGTATGAAGCCATCTTCAGTCAACCACTGACATGGGAAAATCTTCAGGCGCTACATGACTTGTTCAGACTCTCTGAGGGTGCTCCTTCATCCATCCTCAGCATGCCAAATGTGCAAACAGCAGCAGCCATCTGTGCCTACTGCCTAGCCCTCTGGACAGGTCCCATAGTCGTGCCTCACTCCCATGGGTGATCCCTCTTGTAACATCCTGGTTTGGAATGCTCACAGACTGAACTCCAGGGGGCATTAGGATGCTTTGTGTGTCTTAGTCGATAACCATAAGGTAGCGGTCGTTTGTATCTAGGAAACTAAGATGTCCTTCATCTCGACATCGATGGTCCTTGGTATGCTTGGCTCACAATTTGAAAAATTCTCCTACCTTCCACATCGGATACTCAAGGGGGGTGTTAATTGCCTATCGAACGCCTAATATCCTTGTTCTAGACTCCATTATTGCCACTTTCTCCATCTCTCTGCACATTCAGGTCGCCGGTGACCGCTCGCCTTAGTGGATTACCTCGGTTTATGGCCCTTTAGATACGGCAAAACAATAGTTCCTTGACGAGACCATTCTGGGTATGAACATGCGGTACCGAGTGCTCAACTGTAATTCCCATCGCCATGTAATAATCATCAAATGCCTTTGAAATAAATTCTCCGGCGTTGCCCATTCTGATGGACTTGATGTGATGATCAGGAAACACATTTCTGATGCGAATGATCTGCGAGATCAATTTTGCAAAGGCGTGGTTTCTTGTGGACAACAGACCCACATATGACCACTTCGAAGAAGCGTCAATAAGCACCATGAAATACTTGAATGGCCCAGAGATGGGCTGAATGGGATCGCAAATGTCTTCCTGGATGCGTTCCAGGAATGCAGGGACTTCATCCTTCACTTTCAGAGTGGAGGGTTTAGTTATTAGTTTCCCGGTGGCACATGCAGAGCACACAAAATCTTCCTGATTCGGGAAATTCTTCACATTAATATTATGCCCTTGTGAATTATTTATTATGTTTCTCATCATCCTAAGACCTGGGTGGCCTAATCTGTCATGCCAGAGACAGAATAGTTCAGAGCTTCTAAATACCGTCTTCAGGACAGTGTACGCTGCAGGCGCCTTAATGTTGCTATAGTATAGCTCAGTGTCAAGTGAAGGAAGTTTTTCTAATATTCTTTTGCCATTCTCTTCGCGCTTCGTAATGAGCAGTTATTCCTTACCGTACTCTTCTTCAGTCTCAACGTGGAAACCATTGGCGCGAATATCCTTAAAACTTAGGATAGTTCTAGTCGATTCTGGGTACAATAAGGTTTCTTCAATGGCCAAAGTTGTGCCCATGGGGAGTATAATTGTGGCTCTTCCGGAACCTATGATGCATCGCTTCCGGCGATAGTGGTAAGGCTGCCAGTGCTCTTACGAATCGACTGAAAATACTTAGTCTCTCTTAAGATGGTATTCGTTGTGCCGCTATCGTCAAGGCATACTTCCTCCATAGGGCGCCACACGTGCTCTAATATAACGTATTTGATTAACATGTATTAGAAGGCATTCAACACATAAATAAAATACGCCAATATCAGAACATATCATGCCATAATAAACTGAATAAATGAATGTATTATTCCAAAATCATCCAACCATCATGAGAAAACAAAATCCTAAAGCACCAACCATGCAAGTTCTAAACTTGTCCATTTAACACAAAATAAATGACAATTAAAGTCTTATGCATTCTGTGCATCAGACAGAATCAACTAGAAAATCATCGACTTCTTCGGCTATCTTCTCAGCAGTGACATTCTCTTCAAGAGAGATCATGGCTATGACTGCCTCTAAGTCATAAGGGGGTGCTGCTGCCGGGATGGCCTCAACCTCCATCATCTTCGGCAGTTGTTTAGGCTGCTCCCCCTCAATGGCTGCAAAGTGAGCTTCAGGCTGCCCTTTACCATTTTTCTTCTGAGCTTGGTGGGCATCAATGACATGTTGCGGTGCTTTGCATATCCGCGACCAATGTCCCCACTTGCCACATTTGTAACAACCCTGGTTCTGCTGGCCATAGGTCTTATCACTCTTATTAGCCTTTTTGTCATGTGAAGCATCTGACTTGCCTTTCTGGGCAACAATCTTACCCTTCTTCCCCCTTCTCTTCATCAAGGGCTTTCGCACCTTGTAGCTCCCCGCATTGGCTTCACGGCCAACGTAGCTTCTTGGTGGCTGAGTGACGTAATTCTTGCGGAGAAGTTCGTCCTGAGCCTCCGCAACCTGCATCATATTAATCAATTCAGCGTATTCCTTGTAGCCGTCTTGACGATAGTTGCGGGCGGATTCTACAGCATTGGGGTGAAAGGTGGACAGGGTCTTCTCAATTTTCTGGTCATCTGTGATCGGCTTGCCACAGAGTTGCAGATTAGTACAAATCCTGTGCAACGCGGAATTGTACTCCCCGACCGTCTTAAAGTCGGCGAATCTCAGTCGGATCCACTCCTGCTCTGCTTGAGGAAGAATGGTGTACTTCAACCTCTCAAACCTCTTCTTGAGTGCGGTCCAGAGTGTTAGCGCGCTTTTCTCCGCCATATACTCATTCTTGAGAGTAAGGCAGAGGTGGTGCCTGAGAAAATGAAGTGCCTGATCATTCTCCTCAGGTGTGGGTGGGGCGGCGTTTAGGCCACCAATCCCAATAGCCGCGCGGAGCTTCCTGGCTCCAAGCACAATCTCGACATCGGATGCCCATGTCAGATAGTTTTGGCCATGCTGGGCCAGCTCCTCGAACTCCCGGTTCGTAATGCCAGTCATCTACATGTGTATGAATAAAATAAGTTTACTTCAGGTAAACATGCATGAAAAATTTACTGCGGGTAAATAAAGTGTTACAAAAGATTCTCATAATGTTTCATAATTTCTGTGCATTTTCTATAATTTTACTACTAATTTCAGTGATTAAAATCAATTAAAACAATTACAATTAACCAAAAAATAGTAAACAAATACAGAAAATACAGAGAATAATAATGGCATAAATAAATAATCTTCAAATGCTAAAAATAATGCAAAATTCGGATTCCCGAGGCCCTTTTATGCAAGAATATAAAATTTCAGCGAATTCTGCAATTTCTAAGGGTTTTTACGCAAATTTTCAGTTCAGAGAAAAATTCGCGCAATTTTCTGATTTATAGAGGGGTTTTCTGCAAAATTCGGAACCCACTCGTAAATTTGAGGACCTACTGGTAATTTTCGGAACTACCGAGGCCTTTCTTGCAAAATTCGGGACCTAAATAAAGAACTAAGGGTTTTTCGGTAATATACACGAATTTGGGGCCTTTTCTGCAATTTTTTATGATTTCCACCGGCCGGGCCCTCCTTTCCTTTTCTTCTTACCCGCCTGGCCCACTTGCTCCCCCTTCGGCCCATCTGGCCCATGCAGCTGCTTGGCCCATTGGCCGGTATTACATGTGAAGTGCTAGGGTTCCCCCTTGCACTGTTTTCTTACGGCGGCGGCGCCCGAAATGCGTTCAGGTGGGGCGGAGCTACCGGGTCAAGCCGGCGGCGCAGGCGGCTGGGGCCGGCGCAGGTGTCGTTCGGGGCGAGTGGCCAGGCGGCGGCGCGGCAGAATCGGTGCGGCGGCTCAGGCTAGACCGTACGGCGG
Organism: Dendrocalamus latiflorus; assembly: GCA_017311315.1. Lineage (NCBI taxonomy): Eukaryota > Viridiplantae > Streptophyta > Magnoliopsida > Poales > Poaceae > Dendrocalamus > Dendrocalamus latiflorus. The sequence goes on along the minus strand of CM029642.1, from coordinate 50,477,919 downwards.
ATGGCCGGAGCCATGCGGCGAATAATGGCAAGGGCGGCGCCATGCGGAGCATTGCGGGGAAGCCGGGGCCAGCGGCGCCGTGCGGGGCGTGGCACAGCAGAGGAGCTTTGGGCTCAGCTGCGGGAGCGGCGGCGGACCATGCGCGGCTGCCGGGGAAAGGGCCGGCGCACGGGAGGAGGCGCGGCTACGGGCGGCGCGCGGGGAGGTGCGGCCAAGGCCGGCAATGGACCGGGGCGGCGGCACACATCGCGTCCGGGCGACCAGGCCGGTGGCTCCAAGCACGGGTCCGATCGAGCGACAAGGGCGCGGCGGCGCGAGTTGCGGCGGCGTGCGGGCCGTGCATCTTAGGCAGCAGTGACCACCCGAGTGTTAGCTCAAGCGCGTGGCGGGGCAGCCGGACTATGGGCGTGCGGGTGCGAGACCGAGGCATGCATGCCGGCGGTATGGGCAAGGTGGTAGCACCGACGGCTGCGGGCCGCTTTGGGGATGCGGCTGCAGGCCGTGGGGAATTCGGGCGGTGGCGCATTTGTGGTATGCGCGGAAGCCGAGATGGTCAAGGCCGGTTCGGCGGCTCTTCCGGAGGATTGGGCGGTGCGCATCCTGCGGGGAAGCAAGCCATGCCTGGGCGGCCATGGTTTCACGCCGGCGGTCAACGGCTTCAGGCCGGCGCCCTAATTTTGTTTTTTTTGATTCTGTGCAGCAATCATGCAATTCAATGCACAGAGACCGAACAAAAAACAATCTCTTTTCTAATGATCGTGCAGAAACAAACAAAACCATGCAACAAAATTCCGTTTCCAATCTATGATGCAATCAACATCTACACCATTTCGCAATCTACCGATCGACATTGTGCCGGCGATTTCAGATCTGCTCGCGGTAGATTAGGGCGGATTTGCATCTAATCTATAGTGCAATCAACATCTACCCCGTTTCACAATCTACCGATCGACATTGTGCCGGCGACTTCAGGTCTGCTCGCGGTAGATTAGTGCGGATTTGCACCGTAGAATTTTCAATCTAGAACGCGAAAAGAAAATACAGATTCGAAAACGATCTAGAAATTCAATCTGTGCTTCGATGATTACCTCGTTCACTGGAGCGAAGTCGTGCTGATAACGTGTTGAGGAACCGTCGCTGGCGACCAGTCCGATCGATTCCTCTGCTAGAACAAGAACGAATCAATCACAGAATCACAGAGAAACAATAGATGAACACAGAGATGTAGAGAGAACTATTAATCTTTCTTTATTGCTTTAGATTGCATCTGGTGTACATAATGAGGGGGTCTAGGTCCCTATTTATAGTCTACGGTGGGGGTGCCCAAATCTATCAGGACTCTGGCCGTGGGCCCAGTTTCCTAACAATCTTCTTATCCGAGTTATTTTCTTTTCTTTGGCTTCTTAGCCAGTTATGTAACTACCTCCTCTTAATGAATGAAATGCAGTTCTCCTGCGTTTTCGAGAAAAAAAAACATGCACCTTTTAACAAAATAACATTAACATGAGTTACGTGACAACATTCAGGAAGCACAACAAAGATGCAAAATGATTATTCTTCAACAGCCACATCTCACAATATTGAGTCCGGCTTAGGGTTAGAACTTTCCACCTGGTCATAACAATTGGTATTGGACCACAGTCTATGTATTTGTGAAAGTACAGAATCTTTAACAATGGCTGCTGGGTATAGTGATCTTACTGAAGAGATTTGGCAGAAGTAATTTCTATTGATACGAATCTGCGGTAAAAGATGTCTTGACTCCACAAGGATTTATAGAACCTCTGACATCTTTCTTGAAATTAAGTACTCAACAAAGTTTCACTGCAAAAATTACGAAGAGTTTTAGAAGTACTATATGTGTACATACAGAAAAATGTCTCGTGTTCAGAAACACAGAGACTTGATATGGTCAAATGTAATCATATTGAAACCACTCGTTTTTATTTTGGTCATATCAATGAAATTATATTTCTTTTAAGAATATGAAGCTTAGAATAGATAAAATTATGTATGTGACAAAATCTAGCAAAACTATAGATAAAATTATGTGATAAAATCTAGCACAATTTCAAGAAATAGAAAACTGTTTTAGGCCGAGAACTAACAAAGAGCATGTGAATTTATCACATTTTAATTTTAATAAATACTTGTTGGTTGTAGCATGTCTACATGTATGCAGAAATGAATTTTGTTGTGTTTCTTAGTAGAATACCCCTGTTAGCATTGCTTTTAGAGCTGTTCTAACTGATACTGTTTCACAAATTTGCTTAATAGGTACCTTATTGTGATTGATGACATTTGGGAAAAATCAGCATGGGGAACCATACAATGTGCTCTTCCTAAAAATGGCCATGCAAGTAGCATAATTACAACGACACGGATCAACAATGTTGCTGAATCTTGTTGCACTTCAAATGAAGACTTTGTTTATCAAATGAAACCTCTTAGCGAAAGCGACTCCACAAAATTATTTCTGAAGAGGATTTTTGATGCTGAGGATAAGTGCCCTGATAACTTGGAGGGGATTATGAATGAGATACTGCATAAATGTGATGGCTTGCCATTGGCCATAGTTACTTTAGCTAGCTTGTTAGCTAATAAACCAACAAGAGAGGAAGAATGGAAGAGAGTGCTGAATTCCATCCGCTATGTAGATGAAAAGGATAAAGAGCTGCAAGTAATGGATAAGATACTGGCACTGAGTTACAGCGATCTACCTCATAATTTGAAGAATTGCTTATTGTACCTCAGTACATTTCCAGAGGATCACTGGATTGACAGAGACATCTTGGTATGGAGATGGATAGCTGAAGGGTTTATCACGGCAAAAGAAGGCTATACTCTGGAGGAAATAGGAGAGAGTCGCTTTAACGAACTCATAAATAGGAGTCTGATCCAGCCAGTAGACATGGCATATGATGGTAAAGCAAGTGGATGTCGAGTCCATGATATAGTACTCAACTTTATCATCTCCCGGTCAACGGAAGGAAATTTTGTAACTGTGTTGGATGGTCAGGACCTTCCATGTTCGGATAAAAGGATACGTAGGATCTCCGTCTGGGACAATCAAGAACGTGCAGACGCGATATCACAAGGAACCATGGATTTATCTCATCTCCGTTCACTTAATATCTGCCGTGTTGTTGGTTGGACGATGCCCCATGTGTTGGACCTACCTATTCTTCGAGTATTGGATCTAGAGGATTGTCGTGAATTGAGGAATGTTCATCTAGATGGAATTGTAGGTTTATTTCATCTGAGATATCTGGGGCTCCGTGAGACACGCATTTCCAAGCTACCGGTCCAAATTGGGAAGCTAGAGTATTTACAGACGCTCGATCTAAGAAGAACTTGGATAAGAAAGTTGCCAGGAAGTATTATTCAGCTCAAACGATTGGTGCGTCTTGTAGGCGATGAACTCAGATTGCCGGATGGATTTGGCAACATGGAAGCCCTTCAGGAGTTAGGGACCATTGATGCCTGCCGCAGCTCTATGAGAGATCTACAGTTTTTGAGCAAGTTAAGGGTTCTTCAAGTAATGTTCAAGAATGAAGGGATTAGTGATCTGCAGACTATAAAGGAATCTCTGACGTCGTCCCTCTGTAAGCTTGGGGCAAGCAACCTTCGATCTCTACATATTGACGACAGTGTTGGTGGTGCAGACAGTTTCCCGGATTCATGGCGCCCTCCTCCACGTCTTCTCCAGAAATTTGAGTACAACGGATCCTACTTGTCCAGGTTTCCAAAGTGGATTAATCGCTCGCTCTCTGACCTCACCTACTTGGATATCGGTTTTGAACAAATGGAAGGGGAGGATCTACGTTTGCTTGAAGACATGCCTGCCCTTGTTTTCCTCAATCTTGACGTAATGGAGGTTCCCGAAGATGGACTCAGGATCAGTCCCAGTGGATTCCGATGTTTAACAGAACTCAAATTTCGTAACATGGATGGACCTGGTTTGGTATTTGAAGGAGCTCTGCCAAAACTCGAAAGGCTTTTTCTCGTGTTCGACGCAGATAAAGCACAATCTACATACGACAGTTTACACATTGGCATCCAACACCTCACCTCTCTCAAACATATCACGATGATTGTATCGGTTTTCTCTGAAGATGAAAATACTCCGACGATGAAGGCTGCCCAGTCTGCTATTATCGAAATGCTTCCCAGCCATCCCACACTCATTATCGAAATTTGTCTTTACAGTGTGGCTACGCCAGAGGAAGTATTTTGTTATAGAAAAAACGTAATCCATCGTATGGACCCTGAAGGCAAAATCGTAATCCTCCCACTGCGTGCTGCGCAAGGGAGATGGGGAGGACAAGGCTCCGGCAGGGGAAAAGCGGAGAGGGGAGAACGACGCCGACCGACAGGGAGGGAGAAGAAAGCGCTAGCATGGAAGGGAAATAGAGGAGGAGGGAGCCGACGGGAGTGAGGGAGGGAGGAGGAAGCTGCCGGCGAGTGAGGAGAAAAAAAGAAGAGGGAGGCGTCGGCGTGGGAAGAAAAAAGAGGAGAGAAGGAAGGGTGTCGGCGTGAAAAGCAAAGAAAGAAGAGAGTGTCGGCCGAAGTGAAAGGAAAGGAAGAAAAAAAGGAGAGAGAGAAGGAATATTTTAACTCTTTTTTTTCTAAATAGTATGTTATAATCAGTAGATTCTAGCTGAGCAACAGAAATTAAATTCTTTTCTCATACAAGGTGAATATAAAGTATCATGTAATAATAATTTTCCTTCATTGGCGAGTTTTAGGACATAATTTTCAATTCTAAGGAGATCAGCTCTAGCATTAGTGCCAAAAAATATATCTATTTTCCCTTGGAATTGTTTGTATATAAGTGAAATCCCTATTATCTCTAGTAATATGAGATGTAGCACCAAAATTGATAACCCAACTATTTGAAAAAGTATTAGTAAGTAAAGATTCAGTGCATACAAAAAATAACGGGCATACCATTAGACGAAGAATTGCTTTTATACTCAACTGGTTAATTGTTTTGATTCCTTTGCTCATTTTACTTCTTCTTTTTCCTGCAGTCAGCCCTGAATTGCTCATACTGACCATAGCTCTGACATTTGAAATTCTTGTACTTTTCATTCCTCTGAATTGAGTTATAATTTCCACAATTATCCCAATCGTATTTGTTATTAAGCTTTTCTCTCAAATCACCATTAGACTTCCTCTTTTTCCAATTCCTTTTATTATTACCTTTTTCCTCTCCAAGGTGTAACTCAGAATTATGAGTATTTCTTTTCTTTCCCTGAGAGAGTTTTCTATCTTCTTCCATAAGAGAGTTTTCTATCTTCTTCCATAAGCAAATGATGCTTCAAAGCGCACATATTGAGTACCATTTCAAAATGACAAAAAATATCTTAAATTGTTCTCATAAATTTGGCAAAGAGTTAAAACAAACATGACCTGTACTTCTTTAGAAAAGGATTGCCAATATTTTTTAATTCCTATGCTAAACACATAGTTTATTGGGATGCTCATTAATTGAAGTGCTATCAAACATCTTAGTAAAGAGAAAATGATTAACAAGATTAGACACTTTAATAAGAGATACTTCACCAAAATTATGTTCCAGACTACGCATTATTTTTCACGCATTCTGTGCACCCTCATACTCAGCAGTCAAAGAATCGGTCATTGATCCTAACATAAAAGTCCTAGTCCTTTTATTATCTTTAGTCCAATTCTCATATTTTTCTATATAATTTTCCTTTTCTCAACATTGATTTTTTTGGCTCTTCCAGTTCATTTTTGTCTATGACATAATCTATATTTCTACCAGAAAGGAAAAAACATGAATTTTCTTTTTTAAACCGTGACAACATGATTTTTCTTTTTAAACCGTAAAATTTAAGCCATCTAATTTATAAGATCTAAGTAATTCAGAAAATACATTATTGATTGTCATTGTGAGAAAAAAATATTACTAAATTGTGCCGATTGATTTTTCTGGATCGGTTTTGAAGCACCACACGAGGATGAAGAAGATACACGAGCGTGCGCTAGCTGAAGGAATTGATGATCGCGGGCGGCCGTGACTTGAAATAATTGGTCGTGACTCAAATGTCCCTCTAGTTTGGGCTTGGGTTTCTAACTTTCGGCTTATTTTTTATTATTTCTAAATTTCATTTTTTTCTGACTTTTTAGATTTTTTGAGCTTTTTTGCCGATTCTTTTTTCTGTATTCATTTGCATTATATGTGTTGGGCTAACCTGTTTTTTAATTTTTAATTTTTTGTAAATTTAATTATGCCAAATAAGCCACTATCAGTTACAGTGTAATTTTAGCCAACTATAATAAAAAATTTAATCATAAAGTATAAAAATTTAACCCAACTGAGCACCATCAAAATTGATGTGATCTGCTGATTGAAGTGTTGACTAAGAGCAAGTTTAATAGTACAGATAGCTGCTACCTCCAATACATTTCCATGTCATCAAAAGATAATGATGCAGTCAACTCATACAATAAGATGGCTATAAGTTGTCTCCAGAAGAGCTCTCAATCATTTAATACATACATGGGTATTGATAATTTAATACATGCATGGGTATAGCAATTAGAGCAAGTCCAATAATAGAGCCAAGTGCTTGGCTATAAGTCAAGTTATAAGAGCCAAGTTATACAATAGTTTGTCTTCTATTTGTCTACAAAAGTTTTTTTTATTATTATATGGTACCAAGTCTCACATTCTCTTTCCTACTCCTCCTCACATACATTTATTATCTGGGCCCACCACTGCATAGGCTCCCGTGTGCAGCTTGTTGCTTGCATGAGAGCCAAGCTCTCCTCTCTCTCCTCTCTTCTCTCCTCCACATCAGCAAAAATGCTGACTAGCTTGGCTATAAGACCATTATTGTACTTGCTCTTAGTTCTATGGGTACATGCATGGATAATGTCTCTTTTCCTGTGCTATAGCCTGACTCTTGCATGGGAGTCGGCTTAACTCTCTCTCTCCTTTTCTCTCTCCTCCATATAGGACTATGCTGACATGGATTCCTTTATAGCTAGCACAGTCAGCCTTATTAAACTTGCTCTAATAGATGTGAGAGTTGGAGATACCACCACGTGATGGCACTTCCTGATGGAGTTGGAGATAGCACCACGTGATGATCTGTGCGATGGTTGATGACATTGGCTTGAATTAAATATTGATTGCACTTCTGATACCACGCATGGTAGATGTCGCCTGGTCTTCGTGGCTTTCTTCCGCGCGCAGACAACACCAGGACCGAGGCGAGGAAATAGATGACCCTTGATGGCGTGATGCCGGCTGTGCTGGACGTGCGCGTGGTGGCCGAGTGCATGCTCTTGATCTTTGCGCTAGAAATCTCGACGCCCTTCCGCCAGACCGTGACGGACACGAAGAACGAGGACGAAGCGATGCGAAGCCCGATCCGCCGTGCCTTCTCCGAACCTGGCTACCAATATTGAATTTCCTTGAAACCCTAGATTAATTTTATAAAAGTTTCGGTCTACTATTTTTCTATTTTATTCATGATGTTATTTATAATACATAATAAGACTGAGAATAGAAACTTCTTTATAGACTCTATTTTCAGGTGTTACAAAATGATCTATCTATTTTCAGTGTCCCGTGAGACTCCTAAACCATGACAACCCGGTTTTGAGTCTAAAATATATCAGTCCCAAACACACATGTGTGAGTCATGCGTCATGATTTGATTGTTTACGAGATTAATTCCAATCTGATCATGTGGATCAACAGCCTGCAGAGCCGATTTTGCAAAACAAATCTAGCTATTCCGCTTTAAGCTATATCCGGGTAAAACAAATGCATGCATATTAAATTTCAGTAAACTCAATCTGCATTTTAAATTTCAGTAGACTCAATCTCAATAAATATGTCTACCATATTCTAACATAGCTGTCCTCAGCACCTCAAGTATTAATTCTTCGAATTAAATTCCGCATCAAAATATTCCTTATCACTTGCATCAATAATACAAATAATTCCATATTGAGTAAAGTAGACAATAACCACAATAAATGTTGAAAGCCACATAGAAATCCCAACAGTAAGAGTGGCACTTCATTCAAAGTGGCTCGGAAAGTAACTCCTACAAACAACTTATAGAAATCATCTTGAGAGACCACTCCGTTCAAAAACCGACTTCCAAAAAACAAAAGTCAAAAGTTGTTTGGAACATAGCCCAAGCGGCTAGGGCAAGGGTTCAATAGAATGAGGACACCACAGTGATGGAGAATTAGATTTTGTGTGGTGCCTCTGGTAGTGGTAGTGTCGTTGGAGACTACGAGGGAGGCACGTGGGGGCGTGTGAGAAGGTGGGCTCGCTTGGTAATGCGGGGCAGCTAGGGTCGTGAGTCAGGGTGGTGGTGACGGTGGAAGGGATGCGAATAGAGTGGAAAGGGTGGGCCAAGGCAATGTTTGTGGCTCACTAGCGCCAGCGAGGTGCTTATGGTATGGTGGGGGTAGCCAGCGGAGAGGGTTTAGTGTTTGGGGTGGGGTAGGGAAGATTATAGAGAGGTGAGGGAGAGGAGATCAAGAAATTTATTGGATCTTGGTACAATGATTATGAAATCCAAATGATTTCTGTTGCAAAATAAATTAGGTAATTGATGTATAGATTATTTCTTCACATTTTGTAATAGTAAATTTTGGGTAGGTTTGAATCCACTTATGCTTAAGCTTTGGCTTAGGTTGCTACAGTAGCTAGCTTTTAAACGATGTGTTTTTTCAAGGTGTGGTCTACAGAAATATTGTAGTAGACTCTGTATCGAGTTCAACTATACCTGCCAAAATCATAGGCGACTATTTCCCTCTACGCACAGTCTCTCGCGAACAATCAGAATTTAAAAACCATAAACTAAAAACCAAATCCATAGCACAAAAGAGGTGAATCCCAAATTGCATACGTCTAATGTCTCTTTATGCTTTTATAGCCCGGGTTGGACTGTATGAATTCTATAAGAATTTATAATAAATGGAGTAAATCATTCGGAATCTCTATCCTATCCAATTAGAGCGCAAGTTGTTATAATCTTGCATTTTGAAAAAAAAACACAGGTTGAAAAGGATGTTCCACCGCGCTGTACTAGGATCTTTTTGTGCCTGAACAATCTTGTTCTTCCCATTATTTTGTTGTGTCATGCAACAAAGTCTTGTAGCATTTATTAGCAATAGCATGATGGAATGTTGTGAAATATTTATATGTCGGTGGTAATATGCTACCAGTAGCAGCAGCCAACAACAGCAGTTGAAGAAATAGAACATACATTCAACAAAATCCGATCAATTTTGTGCACGTTGGTGATCGTGTTGCCAATGATTACAAACACAAGTAGTCCTCAAAGCCTCCTCTTAACTTTATGGATTGGTGGGATGTGGTGAACAAATCAGCCGCCTCTCCCTCTCCCTTGCATAGAGTGGGGAAATGTATTACGAAGAGTAAGAAACCATATGGAGCTAACTAATTCCAACATAACTCATGTGCCTTATGGGCCTAATTTAGATAAAGTGTTCACACCATCGGATCCTCTCAATTTTATTGATTGGTGGAATGTTGGGTACAAATCAGCCGCCTTTCATAGAGTGGGGAGAGTTGTCATGGAGTAAGAAACCATTTGGGACTAAACTAATTCGGTAATAACTTATGTGCCTTATGGGCCTAGTTTAGGGTCTAGTTTAGGTAAAGTGTCAACACCATCAAGTCCTCTCAACATTACTGATTGGTGGAATGTGGTGTACAAATTAGCCCTCTCCCCATATATAGGGTGGAGAGAGGTGTCATGAACGAGTAAGAAACTATATGGGACTAAACTAATTAAATTATAACTCATGTAAACTAATTAAATTATAACTCATGTGCTTTATGGGCCTCATGGGTCTAGTTTAGGTAAAGTGTCTACACCATGGGGCCCCCAAAAATAGGTCGATACACAACACTCCCCTTGGACACTTTGACAACGGCATGATCTTGCCTCATTAAAAACTTCTTCTGAAAACCCAGTGAGAACATGCTTTACAAAGGTAGCTGTTAAGGCCTTTGTAAATAAATCCATAAGATTTTTACTTGTTTGGATTGTTTACATTTCTATGTTCCTATTCTCCTACTGTTTATGGAGATAGAATTGCTTATGGAGTATATGTCTTGTCATATACGTTTTGACATAGCTATTCTTTATATGTGTAACATAAGCAGCATTATCCTCGTATATAATCGTGAGAATTTATCCACCTACACCACATGATTCTTGGATATGGTAAATCAATCTTCTAAACCATATGAACTCTCGAGTCGTCTCGTGTCTCTTGATTTCAATAAATAATCGTAGGTTGTAGCATGTATACATGTATGCAAAAATGAATTTTGTTTTTTTAAGCGATGGCAGGAGCTCTGCCTTTCAATTAAGAAGGAAAGGAGAATAGTAACATCCTAATAGTTAAGCAAGGCCAGGAGCCATGTCCTCGACATCTAAAATAGAGCAAAAGACTGAACTACAAACTAGCTAGACTATTGCGGCAAGCGAAGTACACCTAGGAGAAAATCTCGGAGTGATGTGCTGTCATTCTTGCCGCCGTGAGTTCTTGCTTGATGATTTCCGCAACACACTGTGGCTGGACGGAGACAATTTGGAATGTCCGCCTGTTTCTTTCTTTCCATAAGTTCCAATGTGTAGATAATGATGTTGTTATAACTCCTTTCTGAGCTCCTTAATGGTTCTGGAGACCACTATTTCCCACCAATATGTGTAATTTATTCAGGCTGAAGTCAACACCCGCACCAACTCAGCAAATTTTGCCAAACCTCTTTTGCAAAGATGCAAGATAAGCAAATGTGAAATATAATGCTGTTTCGGGTGCTTGATCACAGAGAGCGCACAACGAATTGTGAGGCCAGCCTTTCTTAGCTAGGTTATCCGTCGTGTTAATCTTATTTTGCACTAGCAGCCAAGCAAAGAATTTGCATTGTTTTCACCTTTGCCTTTCAAATCCAGTCAGGTTTGAATGGGCAAAAGGAACCTCAAATTGGGCGTTGTATTCTGTCTTTGCGCTGTACTAACCGCTGTTGGTCTATTTCCGCACTATGGAGTCCGGTGTATTTGATTGGAGGTCGACATTCAGTAATCTAGCCCAGAGGTCCAAAAATTCAAGGTTGTTGTGTAGTGGATATATTTTGTACCGATTCTATCTACCTACCATTATTGAGCTCTTTTGCCACCGACTTGTTCTTCCTCTTAACCAATGTGTTGAGGTTTGGCACTATGTCCTTTGGCACTTCCCCAAAACTTAGCTTTGTTCCCGTCCCCTAGAACAACCATCGTTGGTGCCGCGGAGAGTTGCCTATCAGATTCATCGCAAGGCAGTTCAGTCCAGATTAGCCCACTCATTCTAAAGCCATGAAAGCCTAAGAGCCCTGCTAAATTTTTGTAAATCCTTTAGGCCACAGCCGCCCAGCCGCTTTGGTCTACATACTACGGACCAGTTTGTTAGGCAATGACCGCCGTTGACCTCCTCTGCTCCTTTCCAAAGAAAGCCTCTCCTGATTTTATCCATTCTCTTAGTGGCCCAGTTGCTCATATTAAAAACCGAGAGATGATAGATGAACTGCGATGAGACGATTGAATTTGCAAGTGTTAGACGCCAGGCTCGAGGGAGCAATTTTCCTTGCCAGCATGGGAGCTTGGGCGCCATCTTGTCGATGAACGGTTGGTACTCCATCCGTCGTAGACACCTGAGACTAAGAGGCAATCACTCAATTACCTTACACATAACTTTTGTACAACGGTTATGTTTAAACACTATATATGGGATTAGACAAATTAAAATTGTACATGTAACAACTCTCCACCCAGACGCTACAGTAAATAATTAAGTCCCTACTTCTTAGGTAGCAAATATTGTACAACATGGAGAGTAAGTCCAATGACATTTAAATGTTTATCTAAAAGAAAATAACACAGATCTTAAAACTGCTGCATTGTTATGGCTATTATTAATTATTAACTAGCAAAGTTGCCCGCGCATTTGCGTGGCTAGCCTTAATTTTTTTCCTTAAAAATATAATTTTTTATATTCTCACCTAATTTATGTTAATAATTAAAGATTATTTGAATGATATATAACAATATTTAGCAACTTTTGTTTGTTATCCTAAAATGCATTATTAACTTAGACGATTTAATAACAATTGTTTTTCTTCTTTTGTGAGAATTTACAGTCCAAAAATATTACATGGCTAGAACTCTTCTTCTATCATGCACGTGAAAATTTGTCTTCCTTAAAAGCTAATCTACACGCCCTGCAATCCGTGATGCCAATCACCCATGGATACGCCACTATTACAGAAAGGCTAATACTAGACGTTTCATCATAGACGGTTAACTAAAACCGTCAGTATTAAATACAATCACAAACTGTTTTAGTTTAGAGACCGTCTGTGTTGCTACCAGTGCTAAAAACCATTTGTGAAGAGATAATATCACAGATAGTTCATCTCAAAAATCATCTTAAAAATCGTCTGTGAAGTATCACAAATGGTTATTAACACGAACTATCTATGATATTACCTCATCACAGACGGTTTGTACTAAAAATTGTCTGTGATATTTTGCCGCCCTCCCCTCTTTTCAAACTGAAGCGACGTCATAAACAGTGACTTGAGGATCGGAGGACCTAACATGTAAAGATCAAAGCTGCATGCAAATCAGAGGGAGGATAGCAAGACACCGCCGCCGCCACGAGGGGTAGACCGAGATCTAGAGATAAGCTAGCTAGCTAGCGAATCAAATGAATCCTTTAAATTAATAATAATACAATTGAATTTGTTATGCAACTCTAATATAGATTATGATTAATCTGCACCATTATAATCTGGTTCCACTGCTACTATAGAAAGGCCCATCACATACAGATCAAAACCGTAATCACAGACGGTTTGCGAACCGTCTGAATTTATATGTCTGTGATAACAAGTGGTTATCACAGATGATTTTCAAACCATCTGTGATAATTTACCATACAGACGGTTTTTCAATAAAACTATCTGTAATATACAAGATATTAGAGACATTCTTAAACATAGCCGTCTATGATATATCATAAACCGTTTGTGACATCTTGCATATCATAGACGGTTAATATAAAAACCGTCTGTGATGTATCATATATCACGGTCAATTTTTTGTTACAAACCGTCTGTGATAGCTATTTTAATAGCTAAATTATTTCCTGTTTTTGGCTAGCCTCAGGAAATGCTAGCCATGCCCTCTGAAAATAATCAAACAGATCACATATATAGCACATGACAATCATTACACAGATCTCACAAATGAATTAAACAACTGAAGGAAGCACAACTGAATGCATTGTTTGATTAAGCACAATTGAGTAATTATAATTGTATCAAATATTTGAACATCTAATCACCATCGCCGATGTGGAACTCTCCATTCTTATGTATGATCACCGCCATCAACAATTCAAAGAGCTATCCTTGAACTTCGGCGAGTTTGTCAAGATCGAATGTACTTTCGTCGAATTCCACATGTGGTCGCTATATATACAGAGAGGAACATAAATAGTGACTTGAGGATCGGAGGACCTGATATGTAGAGATCAAAACTGCATGCAGATCAGAGGGAGGAGAGCAAGATGCCATCGCCGCCACGAGCGGCAGACCGAGATCGAGAGATAAGCTAGCTAGCTAGCTAGCGAATCAAATGAATCCTTTAAATTAATAATAATACAATTGAATTCGTTACACAACTCTAATATAGATATATGATTAATTTGCACTGTTATAATCTGATTCCACCGCTACTACAGAAAGGGCCATCACATACAATTCAAAATCGTAATCACAGACAGTTTTCGAACCATCTGAATTTATATGTCTATAATAACAGGTAGTTATCACAAACGATTTTCAAATCGTCTGTGATAATTTACAACACAGATAGTTTTTGGGATTTCATCAAAAGCACTCAAAACAAAGACTTAGAAGAAAAGAAGATGATCAGACCAAGCAAGTGGGAATAGAAAGGCCAAGATGGCTCCGAGTTTGATCTCCCAACACTAAGCAAGTCAGATCATCAACAAAACAGCTAAAAATGAAATCTCAGATCAAGAAAGGAAAGACACGATCAAAGAACAGAGAAAATCAAGAACACAGATGAATAAGAACAAATAAACTCAAAGCCATCCAGACAACAATACTCAAAAGATAGAACAAGAATAGATGTATTGCTATGAGGATTGAGTCTACAGCCACTCCATCCAGGAGGAGCAGGAGCCCAACTATACTAAGGTTTTTTTTGCGTGGACATGTGTTTGGTAAAAAATGTATCTAAGGACAGATAGTGTATTATTTATTAAAAGTAATTGTCAGTTGAGTTTGGTAACTCATATCCTAATCCAACTAGAACTTAAATATGTGTGCTACAAGGATCCCTAAATGAATCCTAATTGGATTAGAATTATTATTTCACTTTGTAGGAGGACTAGAGGCCATAGAAAATCATGAGGTGTGGTAATAGAGAACCAAAGCTATAAATCAAAAGCCAAGGAAGAGGGGTACGAGAGGATTACAAGCTATGTTATTCTTTAGCACAATATTTTTGTACAAGGCAAGGATCCGATTGTCCTAAAAGGTTGGTTGTAAGAGAGCGACAATATCTTATACTCTTTTGTGGTCATGCTTAAGAAATTTGCAATCGGCTTCGCCAAATATTTTCTCTTGTGGTGATTGCTTCAACGGTGTTATTTTAGTTCTCTAGGAACAAACACTTCGCCAAATTCTTTTGAGCCCCAGCCTGGTTTTCCCCACTAACAAATTATGTTATAGTCGACCACTAGACAAACTTGGTTATCGCTAGCTTCTCTTTTCACTCATGTTTTGTCTAGGGGGAAAGTACTAAAGAAGTGAAGATGAAGAAATAATTGATGACTATAGGACCGTAGCATGCGACTAGAGGGGGTGAATAGGAGCCGCTCAAAATTTTCCAAAATGTTTCCCTCAATTAGCTATGAAGAGCTAATACAATCAAGGCAAAGACACAACAGATACACACTCAAAAACCCGAGCAAACCAATCAACAAAGCACCAAAAGACCCTAGCTGGAAGATCCAATTTGAAATGGAAAGTCCAATTACACCCAGTAGGATCATCTAACTTCAACTTGAACTTTTTGACTTCCCACAAATGGAAAAACAACAAACGATAACTAGGCAAGAACTCACACAGCTTTCAAACTGAGGCTCCAAACGAGTTGAAACATGAAACATAGCAAGATCTACACCTCAAGAATCTAAACCAACAAAAGATTGACGAAGAGCTACTCAAAGTTGCGACCTAATTTCTTGACTTGTGCACAAGAGGCACCAAAACTAGGCAAAACCAAAGAAGCATGATTAAGAGGAGCTCATGGATGGATTCAAGCAACATGGCTAAGGATGATATTCCATACGTCCTAGCTTCCTAACCACAATAAGAATCAAGCCAAAACCTCCCACTGAAACCCTAGAAATCACCCTTTTAACCTTCAAAATAGGGCAAAAGAACATGCAAGAACAAGTGTCTAGATAGATGAGATATGACTTCCAACAGGTGTATCCATCACTTACACATCCTTGGCACCAAATAAGATCGAAGAGGGGAGAAGAAAAGGTTGGCACTAAATAAGATCAAAGAGAGGAGAAGAAAAGGCAAAAACCAAACCAAATCAAGAAAACAATATCTCAAATTTAAGGAAAAGCGCTTAGAAGAAATTTAGGGATCTATTGCTACTTGAAGAGAAATGTTTTACAGCCACTCCCTATGATGGACAAAGCCCTAATGGCAGCACACACAAAGCACTTGAACTCACCACCTACACCAATCTCTCTCAAGTTTCAAATAGATGAGTTGGGAGGTGTACCTTCCTTCTTCTCTCTTTTATAGCGGTGGATCCACTATCTGCTTCACAACCTTAACTCTTAATAGATATGATCCAATAAGCTCTCTTGGGAAAAACCCAGAAACCCACCTAACACTTGGCTTTTAACTATCGACCAACACTCACATGCTTTTCAAAGCACCCTTCATCTTCATGCTCTACTTGCTTGAATCCACTTCGCTTGTCCTCGACACTTGACTTAACATGCTTAGGCCATCACTGTAGTTTTGCAAACCACCACTTTTCCTGGTATTGGCCAATTTAGTAAAATGCCCTTTTACCAACCTTTTCCCATTCCTTCACACCGAAGCATCTCCACAAGCTTCCAGATGTAGTCTATGGCACTAATGACATACCATCAAGTATTCACGCATGTGGATCCCACCGGACCATCTCTACTTGCATCGACCCCATGTCACTTAACACCACACATGCACCAACTCACCTCTTCATGATCCTTGTCTTTTTCGTGCCTCCCACATGAGACAAGTAGCCTCACCCGGACTTACTTGACCATACGGATCTCAACTCTCCCACTTAGTCTCAGTCTTACTATTGACTATCACCGCTCTACAAACAACCTACACATCCATAGACTAAGCAACCATCTCCAAGCACAAGTTCCATGCACTTGACTCACATTAGCTAAAACATGCATTATGCAACCCGTACACCAATTCTAATGTCGTAGGATCAAAGTACACATCAAAACACCACTCGACATCTTGAAACAAGCACGAACTTGATTCTAACCATTTTCAACATGGTTTGCTCAAACACATCTCATATAGGCTCAACATGCAACATACAATACAATTGGACCTTCTAAATTGTCTATCTCCATAACAAACCTTTTCTAACCAAAGTCCAATTTGATGGTCCATTTTGATTCAGACCTATCGACTGCACATACAATAAGATTTCAACTCCCTAACCATGGTCCAATTTAACAGTCCGATTTGGCTCGGACCTTCCTACTTAATAAATTGCATTCTTCACAAAGCAAACTCTCCAAACACCAAACTCTAGCCTCAATGCACTTGCATTCCGAAGTCAAATACTCATCACAAACTATGGGATGACCTCTACATAGTCTCACAATGACAAAAATAGTAGAAGGCTAACAAACTGTAATATCATGTTTAAATCCTTCCTAAGGGCCGAATCACGACAACGGAAAAAGGGGTCAAGCAAAATGGAATTTGGGGGTTCAATTGTGTGGAACGAACCCGATCTGATCTAGCATGCGATCTAGGGGAAGTTCGTTTGGGCCTACATTGTAAAGGGAAGGGGGGAGGGAGGCCTCCTAACCCTAGCCACCTCCTTTGCACCCAGCCGCTCCTGCAACGACCGCCAACTGCTGCTATGCCACCTCCAGCCACTGATGTGCCTGCCACTGCCCTCTGCCATGCCGCTGCTAGGCATTGCCACCGCCATAGCCTTTCTTCGACTACCGCCGTTACAGCCTTTCCTGCCATGCCGCCCTATTGCGGTGCTGCCACGGCCGCTGCTGTGCATGCTGCCGTACTTTTGTGATGCTAGATTTACATATTTCTTTCCATGCTAAATTGGTTTAATGTGTAGAAAGGAATGGATGGATAATGTAGTATCTTTGTGTGAAATCTTGTTTACTAAATGTTGTATTATTGAAGTTTAATGGTATCTGTCACATCCCAAAATTTGGCTTTTTGAAAAATTTAAATTCAAATTAATTATTTTAAGGTAATTGGATTTTACTTGGCTTTTATTTGCCTTTCTGGATTTTCTGAAATTTAAAAACCTATTTTTAGAATTTAAAAAGTAATTCAAAATATGAAAATAAAATACCAACAGTAGTTGGAAATAATCTTGTTTTGTCCAAAATATGTCCAGAAGCTTCTGTGAATTTTTCTGGAATTTTTGGAGGTATTTTCATTTTTTTCCTGAGGCCTAAATATTTTTCCTAGCCTTTTCTGAAATTAAAAATCATTAAAAATTCCTCCCTGCCCCTTCGGCCGACGCGTGGACGGCCCAGATCCGCCCACATCGCCGCTCGGCCAATCCAGGCCGCACCTCCCCTCTCCCTCGCCGCCAAGTGGGCCAGGCCCGTCAGCGACCCGCCTTCCCCTCCTCCTCGCCCGACGCGTGGACGGCTCGGATGAGCCGAGTCTCCGCGCGGGCCATCCAGCCGCCCGCTCTCACTTCCTCCCTCACCTCGCTGACCTGCGGGCCCCGCCCGTCAGCCGCACGCGCTCTCGCTCCCGCTGCCACCCGGCCCCGCCTGTCAGGTCCGTCGTCCCCGCGGAGCCGCCCCTTTCCTTTCTTCCCCCCCTCTTTCCTTTCTCGCCGGCCGACCGAGACCGCGCCGGATCCGGCCTTGCCTTCCCTGCCTCTCCCCGGTTTTGGCAACCCCGAGCCCCGGCGGGAAGCAAATCCCCAACGCCCGTGCCTCCCTTCCTTCTCTGCCCCTGATTTCCTTTCGCCCCCGCTCCCTTCCTTTTTCCGGCCGACACACCGGCGAGCAATCCCGCGCCCGTGTCCCCTCCTCCGCCCCTATAAATATACCCCCTCAGCCTCCTCCTCCTCCCGCCCCATCTCCACGGTTGTCGTGCGTGCCTCGACCACCTTTTGACCGGTTGCGCCTCCGCCTTCGCCGTGGTCGTGCGCCACCGTTCCGACCCCGCCGTGCCCCGTCGACCTCGCCTTCATCTTCGACGTGGTCGCGCGCACCCCGGGAGTCCCTCGGCCGAGTCCCAGGACCACCGGAGCCCCGTCACCGCTTGGACCCGAGCCGCGCCGCCGCTTCTTCTCGTCGCCGACCGTCTCCGCTCGTCGCCGAACCCCTCCGACCCGTCTTCGACTTCGACTCTGCATCGGGATCGCGTCTTCGACCATCTCCATTCCCCTCCGACCACCCCGCTGCCGACCAATTTCCGAAGGTAAACCTTCCGTGTGGTCGAAGATCCGTATGGTCGTAGATCTGTGTAGTCGTAGAGTCTTACGACCGCCCTAGATTGTTTACAATCAAATCCAAACCCTTAGAATCATGTACAACCATGTTATAGTCCTTTTCGACCGTCTGCAATACCATACGACCGCTTAACTCGTTGTCGATCACTTTGAGTCGTGGTCGTAAGACCTGTAGCAGCTCTCGGTTTCAGTCGCTCAATTCACCGTGGTCGTTAGCGTCTGTGTGGTCGTACACGATTGCGTAGTCGTAAATGTCTACGTTGTCGTAAACGACTTCCTAGTCGTAACCCGACTGCGTTGTCGTAGATGGCTTCGTGGTCGTAATCTCGACTACGTGGTCGTAAGCCATTCTCTGTGGTCGTAAATTCTACTGCATAGTCGTAAATTTGACCGAGGTCGTAAACAACCGGGTAGTCGTCAGTTCGACTGTGGTCGTAGGCTCAACTACGTAGTCGTAATACCTCTCGGTCGTCTTTCCGACTGCATTGTCGTAGCCGAAGTTTCTTCCGATCACGTCTACAGTAGTCGTAACCCTCCCGACCGCGATAGCCGTGGTCGTATCTCCCTCTTCGACCACGTTGATTCCCGAAGACAATCTTTTTCTCCGATTTAAAACTTCCAAAGGTCATAACTTTCTCATTTTAACTCCGATTTCAGCCCTTCAAATTTCTAAATTCGTCTAAAATCATAATCTATCCAAATATGGTCTCTTTTGAATTTTTGGATTTTGTTTGAATTTTGTTTGTATTTATTTGCTTTGTTTGCTTCGTCTTTTATCGCGTAGATTCCAACGTTGTCGACGATCACTCCACCCAACAGCAAGAAGACCCAGAGAATCTGCAAGAAGGCAAGTCTCCTTTGATCATCTTGAACCCATGATTTGAAATGTTTTCAAATTATTTTAAATTATGTGCATTGCTATTTACATAAAATATTAGTTCAAATCTTTAGGAACTAGTTATTCCAACTTGCTATGCCCTCCATTGAAATTGAATGCCATGTACTCTTGTCACCATAGAATTTCCTTTGTCTCAATAATGAGATTACCATTAATCTTTGTGAATATTAGAATGGTAGGATAATGCTTAGTCATGCTATCCAATATCTTTAGAAACTCTTGAAAATGGGAAATTATGATTGAACCCTTGTGTTTATAAATGTAGTGGTAATTGGAGTTGCCACTGATCTTTCAAAATAAAAATAAAAATGTGAAAGTTGGTTTAGATTAGGGTGGATGGCTGTTTGGGTTGGTGCAGTAAGCACGAGAACTTGTTAAGTGTATGTTCCACCGTAGTCAATTAAGGACCGACGCTTGTGTTTGTCCAAACTGAGCATTAACCGTACAACCACAAGTCTATATGGGTACGACCTAGCTAACTAACTTATGATAGTCTAGTTTAGGTGCCACCAGTGGAAAGTGGATGCCAGGGATGGACTGGTTATTCACAGTGAGGGACAGGGATTTACTGTACTCATATGGCGCAAGAGGGGGCTTCGGTTCGGGCGGTTAGCCTACCTGCAGTGAAACCTCAGCGGGTGGTATCTAGCTAGATTAGAATAAGGTAAAGGCTTTGTGATATTTTATCTGGGTCGCATGCCAAAGGAAGCGTGTTGACCTTTAGGATAATTTATCTCTTGTGGGTAAAGTTGTACAACCTCTGCAGAGTGTAAAACTATTCGAATAGCCGTGCCCACGGTCAAGGGCGGGCAAGGAATGCATTCACATGGTAGATTTCTGGTTTTGAATTTAAAATCAAAAGTTTTATATTCCGAGAGTGGAGGGAACTCTCGGAAGGGAATCCTGGCGGATGGAGCCAGAGAGGGTGGATGGAACCCGCAGTTTAAAACTTGACCAATGGTAATTGGTTAGCTAGTGTTGGTAGTTGGAACCTTCACTAGAAAGTTAGTTCTGATTAAACATTTACTTTATCAAATTGATGCCTTCGAAAATAATTAGTAGTAATTGAATTTAAAATATTGCTTTGTGCAAAAGAACCATAAAGCCTTTCTTTGTCAAGCCTTGCATCTATGCATTTTTCCCAAGACTTGCGGAGTACTTTATGTACTCATATGCTACACTCAAAAATAAATCTCAGAGGAAGTTGAAGCTCAAGAAGGTGACTACGACTACTGCTTCGCTTGTGGCTGTGACGGATTCTTCCCGGAGGACTAGGTCGCGCTTCCCCAGTCAATTGCCTGTGGCGTATTGATGGGTCGTCATCGAGTTATCTTTTGCTTCCGCTGTATTTCATTTGTGCGAGGTCTTAAACCTCTATTGTAATAATGAGACCTTGTGGTCAGTACTCTTAATTATTGTAATAAATCGTTGATGGTGATGTTTTCCATTCTGTTTAACTGTGTGCACTAGCTTTGATCTGGGACTAGTGCTGTAATACACAGAGGGTCCGGGTTTGGAAATCCGGGGGCCCGACAGTATCTTACTGTAAGTTTTGAACATAAGATGAAAATGTTGAATCTATGGTTGTAAAGTTTTACATGATTGCATCTAGAAGTCAGGAAACCAATAGATTCCGCAATCAAGATAATTGTTAATCATTAATGAGAATCACTATAACGCAATATATATATATATATATATATATATATATATATATATATATATATATATGTAACTTTTGTGAAGGAGTCTTGCTACTAAAGTCTCTCTAGATTTGTGGTGGGGTTGCAATGAGGTAAGTTTAACCTTGAATTTTGGTAATTAAAAAATATGTATGTAGGATATGTGATGTTTTGGAAATTTTTGGCTCAATAGAAAATTATACCTTACAGTCGAGGAAAGTGCGTTTTTGGGGTAGTGAGATACATTTCTTGTTCCTGCTTACTTTATGTATTTTGTCCAATGTTGTTTGTAAAGAAAAGTAGTTTCATGGTGATATAGGTGATCCTTTTTCTTTGCTTGAAAATGGAGAATCGTTATTTTGTGCATTGGAATGATTTCATCCTTTGGCTTATATGGTTCTTAAATGCAGATTACTTATTTAGAAGTCAAATGACTCTTAGTGAATTCTTCGTTATTTTTAGAGTGTTTTTTTGAAAAAAAATGAGTTGATTTAAGGAGTATGGTATGCGTTTTTTCCCATGTTAAAAAGGGATATGTCCCCAAAGTGAGGGGATCATATGAGAGATAAAGAAATAGCTCGTGGTGTTATTGAGAGTTAGCGCATTTGTGTCATGTAAAGTAAAGATGACCTTTTGGAAAGATATATGTAAATATAATATTTTCAGTACATTCTTGATCTAAACCACCTTTCTTTCATCGTGGTTTGTTAAGTCTCAACTTTTTAGTTCGGGGCAAAAAGAACATTTTGCCCCTAAACCACCTTTTATAAAGTTTCACGCTTCTTTCACCTTGAAGCAACTACATACTTCATTTTCAATTCCATGTGACCCTATTGACTTGCCGCCAAACCTCTTATGCGTCTAGATCCCATCAAACCATCTTCACATGCAAACGGGCCCAAGTCACTTTTGTTTTGGGGACAATACTGGAAACTGACCAAAAAATTTGCACAAAAATCACAAGTGCTGACTATTGTAGATTCAATGCAGAAATTTTGGTCAATTTTTACCGCAGATATCTTTTAACTGCCTTATGGAATGAAGCGAAATTTTAGGGACTGATGGATAAGGAAGTTATCTATTTAATGGAAGCAGTTTCACTCAAAAAGGATCACAGAATCAAAAGTTATGGCATTTTTTGTTGCTATAGAGAAAGGAAAAATTAACCAAATTGGAATTAGGGTTTGAGGTGTTCTTGATGGATTTTGACATGGGATTTTTTGTTTGGATTTTTATAGGAACAAGGATATAGTCAGCAACTAGACAATGCTAAGATGGACATAAATTCAATTTAGCAAACAAGAATTAACAAATTGAAAGGCACAAATGGGGTTTACATAACAGAAATTAACTATTTTTTAGGGCAAATTTTTCTGGACTACAGGAAAAAAACCAATCTACTAATTAGGAGTACAAGAAATTCCTACTGGTCAACTAAAGTTCTGATACCACTTGATGAGACAATGGGTCCTGATCTTCTGATAGGATAATAACTTCGATTTGGAGGAGAATGACTTTGACGATGTAGGCTTCTAACCGGTCATGAGCAAACACCAAGCAGTCGCTAAATCACACTCTGAGTTGTTATCAACTGTACCATGAACACAGTTGACCTGACCACGAAGGTCTATTTCTGCATGCAATCAAAGAACAAGTAAGAATAAGATAATAAGTAATCTAAAAATTGCAAACAGGATTAAAACACTCAATATGGTGGGATTCCGAAGCGGTATGCAAGATTGGTCTAATCGACACAAGCCAATACATGAAATTGCAATGTAGCTAACTTTTAACTAAATGAAATCTAAGGAAACTAGAGGGGTGCAGCCTCCTTAAATAGGGGAGGGGAAGCTGTACAAGAAATAAGGGGGTGGTACTATTCACATGAACAGTACGACCATGAATAGTATGGGCAAAGAGGGGGTGCCTTCCCCATGGGTCCAAACATTACAAGGCCCAATTTGGCCCAAATAGGTGACATAGTATATTTTTTGGTAATTGTGGTATGCATAGAAGGAATTTAGAGGTGAGGCTAGATCTATTGGAAAGAGGATGAGATAAACTTTCCATCAAGTACTTATAGACCTCAAACGGACTCCGTATGTGAAAGTTATGTATATTTGAAGTCGGTACTATCTTTGGAGGCCGAATTGGATTCCAGAACGTGTTCAGCTTGAACTCTTGTTTGGTACATGGAGTAGTAGTCGTATCCAGAGAGTTGATGTCCTCATCATCAGCTCCCCTAACTTAGTCTTGATCTGTTCACTGCTCTAGATCTAAACTTTCCTAGCTTAGTCCTGGTCCCATCCGTATCACCATGACCTAGCTCCAGAATCCTACAACTAATAACAAGCAACCCCTAATGTAGCACCACACAATATAAAAAATTATCAATTGACACAATTGATGAGCCAACAACTCTTGCCTTCACATCAAAGTATCTCTGCATGATTTAACTTGTAGCCCATAGTGTCCAATGACTAGCTATCATGTCTTCACACATTCAAACTCCCGTGCACCATCTCTACAAGCATCGGCCTCATCACTCGGTGCACCACATACACCAATCTCGTTTGAGCTACGTAGCCTCACCTGTCGGGACCCGGAGCAGCAACTCCAGATCCCTCTGTGTTATTCACACTAGCCCACGAAAAGCTAGTGCACACAATATCACAGTGATGAATATCTCACATACAACCACAATTTATAATAGCAAAGGTTTAAGCCACATGGCCAAAGTTTACAATAATATCATAAGACTGAAAATAAATAGCAGCGGAAACATAAGATACATGCAGCCCATCCAGCCTTCCCACAAGGCAAATTGACTGTAAGACACGGCCTAGTCGTAGTCCTCACCGCAATCGTCGGAAGCTATCTCTGAAAGAGTTAAATAGAGCAACATGAGTACAAACGTACTCCACAAGTTACACCAGGAGATTATAACAGAGTGATGCATGCATAGGATATAACAAAGGATGGCATATTATGGTTGATTTGCATGAAAGGCAATATTTGAGTAAAAATCATAAGTATACAAAAGCTAAATTTTGGTATAGTAATTAAAACAAAATTTAACGAAGTAATAACGTTAGTGCGGTGCCAACCAACACTAACCTAAACTCGGGCATCCCACCCGGACCAAATTGCCAGAAGTAACCAGATTTTTTTTCCATAAACCAGATTTTAATAAAACCAAAGTCTAATCTGTGAAAAACCCTACTCAGCATGTCCATAACCATGGACACGGCCATCTAGGATAGTTTGTTACTCTGCAGAGGTGTACAACTTTACCCACAAGACATGTTCTCCCGTTGTGCCACACGATTACACACTGCCTAAGGTGTGTGGTCGAGATTTCATGACAGAGCCTTTACAATGATCGGTTGCTAACTAGATAACGCCGCCACTAAGGTTTCACTACAGCCTGACTTAGGCCCTACCTCGCACCCCTTGTGCCTAGTAATCGACGTCAAGTCGGCAAACTACGACGCATGCCAGCAAGCACCATCCATCTTACCATTGTCTAAGTCTAAAACAAATTTAATAATTTATTTTGAAATAAAACCACCATCATTTCTAACTCACCCAAGTCAGAAATCCAGTTTTTAAGTCTATCATTTTATGTGAAAGATTGACCCAAACCAGAATAATATAAGCGTGGCTAAGCATATCTTTAAAATTCCTAGTTAGTACTATTGAACCAACTAGATTTTCTCTATGGTTGACAGGTATAAAGGGGTTCAATGTCAAGTTGGGCTTTACAAAGAATCTAGGTATAACTACGGTAAACTGAATTTGAACTAAGTTTGATATAAAGTAAGCATGCATAGTAATTTAAAATTCAACATAAATAATTTATTTGTACTGGGTTCAATATGGTCAAGGGTTTAACTTGCCTTGTTGCTTGTCGGCGAACTCGTTATTGCAGTCGCTCACTCCGGAAACTTCGAAATCTACGCGCAAAAAACCAAATGGAAATCAAATAAAATTCAAAATTTTAAAGAGTTTAGAAATGGATAGTTTAGATTTTTAGAAAATTTAAAATTTTGAATGGTTAAATTTGGAGTTAAATTGAGGAAGTTATGGCTTCCGAAAGTTTAAAAAGGAGGAAAAAGAAAAAGGCAGGTTTTCCCGATTTATTTTTGTACCCAAAATAGCCATTTATGACGTCAGCGATTTTAAAAACAATGGGTGGGAAAAATTAATTTGACCGGTGGGCCTGGTCTATTGTGGACCGGGTCCACTAACCAAAGACCTTGCTGAGGTGGCACTCCTGCCGACCGGGCTCCACGCGGCGCCCAAGCGAAGCACACGTGGCGGCCACATCACGCGACTAGAGCGGCACAGCCGGCCGGAGGGGCTCGGGTCTGGCACGCTCGCCGGAGCGCGAGCGCTCGGCGGCGGCCGGCGATGGGCGGCGGGGTAGAAGAGGTGGTGGCGAAGGGGGGTTCCTACCGGCGGCGAGGCTTGAGAGGCCAGAGGGAGGTGGCGGCGAAGGAGAGAAGGACGGCGAAGAGTAGGGCTCAGGCGGTGGCTCCGGTGGCGAGAAGGTCCGGGAGAGGAGGGGAGAAGGGGCGGTGGAAGTGGAGGTGCAGGGAGAGGAGTCCCCGGGGTGTCTTATAGGGAGAGCCGGGGAGGAGAAACGGCACGGTGGGAGGGGGCGTTAATGGCGGCACGTGTGGGAGGAGCCGAAGTGGCGATATGGGGAAGGGGAACGGGCTGCGGCGGGTGGTTGGGCGGTGGTTAGGTGTTGAAACCAACAACGGCGCTTCGGGAGGCCGAGAAGCCGAGGCGGGAGGCGCTCGGTGTCGGGAGGGCGCCAAACGGTGGGTTGCACCAAGAAGGGGCGACGGGGTGCGGTGGCGGGGTGGGGAGGCCGAGGAGACGCCTCGTGAGCGGGGCGGGGCAGTTGGCGGTTGCGGCGGGCATTGATGGCGCCGGTTGGAGAGAGAGGAAGGAGGGAGGAAGGAGGAGATGGAGGTTGAAGAAGATGTTGACGAGTGGGGCCGGCGTGTCGGTGAAAGAGGGTGGGGATGAAGGGGTATGCGGCCGGATGTGTGACACGTGGCAGGGGAAAGGAATCAATGCCGTTGGATGAAGTGAAGGGTTAAGTGGCTATGGACGGCTAGGATTAGATCAAGGAAGGAGATGGATTCAATCTGAGAGCGCCACATGGCAGCATGGAATTAAATTGATTTTAAGTTTTGGATTAGTTTTTCAGAAAATACTAGAAACATTATAATTGCTTAGAAAATAGTAGACAGTGTCTAAAAATTCCAGAAAATTTATAGAAAATTCCTGGACCTATTTTAGACTTAGGAAAAATATTTTCAATTCAATTTTTGCCTTTAAAAATTTTATAAAATATCTTTGACTTTTTAAAAAAAATTGATTTTTAATTCCAGAAAATTCTCAAAAATTCTACAACATTTAGGGAAGCTTCATAAATGTGAAATAAATTCTTTTTGGCTTCAAATAAATATTTAAAATTCATTTTCTTGCTCTAGGCTTTGAAATAAACTCTAGAAAAATTCAAATAACTCCCAGAAAATCAAATAAAAGGCGAATGAAATTTGGGATGTTACATCAGCCGAACTTACTTGACCGCATGGACCTCAGCTCTCCCGCCTAGTCTCGATCCCTTGCTGTTGACTATTAACGTTTTCTAAGCCACCTACACACCTAAAGACCAAGCAACCATCTTGAGTACAAGTTCCATGCACTTTACTGACATTAGGCAAAATAATGCATAATACAACATACCACAACCAAACAATAGCACCTATGCCATGCACACACTCAAACCCCTCATAGCTCCCAAGCCATAACTTAAAACTCAAGATCATCATAATTGTCCCAACTATATCACACGTAGCCTCCATATGCACCTCACAACATGTTGACACAACCCTCTTGGTAACCTACTCCTCAACCATGGTCATATCCATTTTCATCGATACCCCAAATATGTCTTGAGTACCCCAGGAATATCTGCCCTCTCCAGAACCTCTTTTGACATTCCAGACATCTCTAAGGTACCCCCACAGAGATGTCTGCCCTCGAGAAGCTGGTCTAACTGTCGTGCCACAGCCGGTTAGACTATCCAGTACCGATCTAACTACTCTCCCTATGGTGGTCGGACCGCACACACCATACTTGTCTACACTCAGCTAAACTCTAGTCTGACCACTCGTGCTCGGCGGTCCAACCGCTACTCCAAATCAGTCAAACTGACAATGCACTAACAACAACTCTAAACATTTGCAAACTCCCAAAACGAAACTCAAACTTAGACAAAATTTACGTAACAAAGTCAAATACTCCTCATACACCATGGGGTGATCTTCACGTGATTTTACAGTGTGTATAACAGCTAGAGATGTGGGTAATTGGTGCAAGCTATGTGCATGGCATTGGCATATGTATGGAAGATATCATCTTATACCTACCACAAGCCTTTGCTACTCTGCTACAGATATTATTATTCTCTTTTTTATTTTTCTTTTAAATTTTCGGGTGGCAAACCGTGCTATGATATATACATGCAATGCCATACATATACAGTAGATGTTGTAAAATATGTTTAGTAATAAATTACTAATAATTCCAAAATTATAATTGAATTTAATAGTATAATTCCATCAGCATAGATATGACAAGAGCTCAATTAAAATGTTTATTAAAACATGAAATTTCCTCAAGTCATGTAACCAGGATATTATACTGATCATTTCAGAGATAAAGTGATAAACAACCTGCAGTATATTCATGTTAAGTTAATGAATTGGTCCTCTCATATGTCAGCTGCACTTGTTATTAAATAAGGCCCTCTCGATACAATGGGTCTAATAACTTCAAGAAATAGAGTGACAATTCCAAATAATCTACTAGTTTTCACTTATACACTTTACCTCAACTATTAACATCAGTTCAACTATTATACTATCAATTGAATTGCAATAATGGAATGAACCAAAGACACATTAATACTATGGCAAGTGACAGGATAGCAAGTAATATAATCACTAATTACTCAAAACTAACGTATTGCTTCTAAATTATCACTATTATTTTGATCAGACTACAAAATCCTCATAGAGCATTGTTTATCCCATATTTAATTATGTCAAGTCACCCAATACCAGTGATGAAATAAATCATAGATAAACAGATGAAGATATTCACTAGTATAGCACAATTAACAGATTGAAAATAGCTATTGAAGCCAATAGAAGTACCTACAACTGAGATATCACTCAAAGCTATCTAGAAGTAACTCGGCTAGGCACATCAAGGATGACGCTAACTCAGAAAACCCATAGCCACTGCTTGAACCGCGGTTATCCAACATGGTCTCAAAGATATAAAGCCTCCTTCATGCACTAAGGTTCACCACGAATGCGAAGTCGAGGATCAGAGAATGCCGCATAAGACACAGAACCAATCGAGACTGGCAAAGCACTCAAATGAACTGAAGTCGCACCCAAACACAGCCACCAAAGGTTGCAAATCACAATACCTCAACACACTACCACTGAGTACATCTACCTCACGGGAGAGGGCTCAACGACCAATAAATCATTAGCACAACCGCCGCTAGGCCCAGCCCTCACCGCCTCCACTCTCTTTGGAGTAGTGTTGATAGACATGACTAAGACCAACAGAAAATAGAGCTTCAAGTTGCAGGAGGAGATGACTAGATCATGCTGACCACCACCGCTGTAGCTTAGGAGAAGAGCTAAGCAGCAACCGATCCGATTGGGTCAAAATCAAAGCAATTGGTGGAGATGAAAGAACATAAAGAATGATGGGGATCTGATCTACTAAAGAGAGAGGAGCCTAGGCGGATATAAGAGGATGGAGATGAGGATGGCAGCGCCAACGACCGCGACAAAAACGTCGGAGTCGTCGGAGTGGGGATCGTAACGTTCCCATCTCACGCGTGTGGTTGAACTGAACAAGGGCAAAGGCCTGATCCCTTCTTCTGCCTTTCTCTATGACATCTGGGACCCACACCTCTCTCTTTCCCTTTATTATTATTTATTCAACGAAACAAATTGGAAAATTCCCAAAATGCCCTCTCATACAACAGTACACAAACAAATTGAAAAATTCCCAAAAATGCCCTCTCATACAACAATAGACAGATAGGTCGGGTACAATTGTACGCGCGAGATACTCCCAACTTTAAATCAGTGGCGAAGCCAGGATTAAAATTGAGGGGGGGGGGGCTGAAGTGTTTGTCGGATTAAACTAAGTTGACACAAATATAGTCTTATACTCTTATAGAATTTTAAATTCATACAGAAATTATATAGTTGGAGTTTTGGAGACAAACAATGAAAAACAGAGAAATACAAAGTACGTAACTCGACAATAGAAAGCGCATACCCAATAATATATAATTATTCTGCTATGAGTACGGAGTAGAAATAAATCACCTGTGTATGAAACATATGAAATTAGTTATATAATAGAAAATTGTGAATAATAATGAAAATTTAGTTCATATGAATTATGAAACATACCACAAATAAGCTAATTTGTACCACGAGACAAATTTGAATCACGGGGTAAATGCATTCTACGCGACTTTATGCCTTGGAAACGGTTTTTGATTTTATCATCATCAATGGTTTTTGATTTTATCATCATCAATGCCTTGGAAACTGTTTAAATGCATTCTAGCAAAATCTATAAATAAATTATTAGTCTAAGATCTAAACTCTAAATTACTAAATTGATAAAAGAAAGTACAAAAAATTACCCTTAAGGCTGTCGGCTGCCCCTATTCCTCAAATACAGTAATACACAATTCTCTGTTCAGTTCACAGTTGCACACCACACAATCGATCACTATGGACAGTGGACACTCGTCGGCCACTTGAGCAATCGGGCTGTCGGTAGGCTCCCCGGCTCCCCCTTTTCTTTGATTCGCCCGCACCGCAGCAGTTCTTTATTCCACTCGGCCCTCCGCGACTCAACTCCCTCCGGGCTCCGGCCTCAGTCCCTCTCCCTCCCTCTCTCAACTCCTTCAGCGCCAGCCGAGAGCCCGAGAAGACGTTGCTCGCCGGCCGCCGCCTCGCCTCGCTCCTTTCCTCGGCAGCTCGGCTCCTCCGCCGCCTCACCTCGCTCGGAGTGCGCCGTCCCAGACCCGCCGGCGGCGCCTCGACCCTTGCCGCCCCGGCTCGGCCCCCTCGTCGCCCCTGGCTCCGACTCCTCCCGCCGGGTCACCGCGCCGCCGCCAGTCGCCAGATCTGGCTTTGTTGTGTTTTTGAATGTCTGTGTCTCCTGGATCTGGATCTGTCGCCGCCTGGGAAGTTGATGTTTTGGTTTGGTGGGCTAATAAGATACTTTGCTGGGCCGGGCTGCCACTTGAAGTTTTAGTTTTTTTGTTGCTTGTTGGGCTTAAAGCCGTCGCCGGGGCTTGAGCTGTGTGATTGTCACCGTCGGCCGGCTGCTCTCGCCGGGGGAGGAGGGGCGCTCGCCCGGGGGGGTGTCCGCCGCCTAGGGGAGGTGAGGCTCGAGCCTTACTAAGCCCCCCTTGGCTTCGCCCCTGCTTTAAATACACATATATACATGGTGATGTTGAAGCGACTGTCATACAGTATATGGTATTCAATTACGATATCTATCTGGTTTAAACTAAGTGGCAATTGTTTCTTTGACAATGATGTGGTGTGTATTGTCATGGCGCCAGATAGATGCATGCGCAAAAGGGACTGTTTACGCTCGCGATGTTTGACAATGATCTAGCTAAGTTACTGTCAGCCGTACGCTCAACACTTCAATCATAACAAACTTCTCTGCTGAAAGCCTGAAAGAAACCCCCTGACAACACGGAGACCAATTCTGCATCGCCCGACTCCACATGGAAAAATCATAACATCCTTTCATATAATACTTCTCATTAATTCCATCTCTCTTTATTTTTGAATGCTAATTAATTACTATATTTTCAGGGACTTAATTTGTTACATACACCTCCAAAAAAGAATCTTGCAACCACGTGAAGTTTTGTGCCAAGTTACAAGTACCATTTCTTAATTAAAGTAAACCCCTCCATTTCTCTTTTCATGACAGCAATCGATCTCTTCCGGCTCTGCCGTGCGTCCATTGTCCACCGTGGAGTCGTATCCTGCCTGACCTGCTTTATCGGACTGCCGAATAATAGGTGTCATTTTAGGCGTACCATCTGTCGTAGTGTCATCAGCTCAGCTCCTTCACATCAGAGATCATCAAACCCTTGGAGCTGAGCTGAGCCAGCACAAACGCAGCAGGTGCCCCAACGATCGATGCTCTACTGCTCTTCTCTAAGAATATGCCTGCAACAAGAGCTCATGAGTGTGCAGGGGTTTCTGGTCTAAAGATGGCTTTGTACTGTGCGTATTGCTTGTATGATTGCATTTGTTTCAGGAAGTGAATATATATATGTTCATAATCTTGAGAGCAAAATGAATTTTAAGTACTGGGAATTTAGGGATTCTCTTACGGTGTGGATTGATATACCAAATCATGTATTAGTAGGTTAAGTATATTGTAGATTTTAACAGAAAAAATGTACATTATACTTGATTTACATGAGTGAAAATATACTCTCTTTGTTCTTAAGGATAACTCATTTTGGGTGCATACTTAAACTTTCTTGGTTTTTTACAGATTTTGGGTGCATACTTAAACTTTCTTGGTTTTTTACAGAACTATCTGCCGTAAAAACACTTTCATGGTTTTATATAAGAACTAATGATAAGATTGTGCATTGTAGAACGTCGATGTTAGCAACAGACTTGTATTTGAGAAAGGACAGAGTACATTTTTATTGCTAGACTAGTTAGGCCTGCAGCACTAAACAGGAATGCTAAACAGCACTATAGCATGGCCATTTGGCCAGCTCTTAACAGGAACACCACTCTGCAGGGTGTACAAACATGCTGCGCGCTCTGCAGGGATGATGTTTTGCATACCATTGTATTTTTAGAAATCATGCTAGCCCGTCCTAGCACCAAAATGCTACACATGCGTGAATGGTTCTTAGGGCTACAAACAGAATCATCACAGATGTACATAACGCAGTCACAAAAATTAACAATTCACTTGCCATTCATGACCGCAAAAAATATATTATTTTGGTCGGCAGAAAGTCGACGCAGGAATTACAATTAATCCATCCAAAATGATTCAGAGCACGTGCTCGATGATAAGGCCTTCGAGCATGTAAAGTTTAGACTTGTGTTTGATCATCCGGAGACCACCGTCGCAGCGCACCAACTCCAGGCCAGTGAAGACAGCAAACTCATCGTCAATCCCGTCGTCTGAAGAGTAGCCGAATACACCGGTGCCGAAGATCTTGGTGATGCAAAACCTGCCGGAGCCCAGGTTCAGCAAGTAGAACTGGAATGGCGGGGATTCCTGAGGCAGGTCGAGATCATCCCAAGTGTGCTGCAACGGCCGTGGCTGCTCCGAGTCCATGGCAGCAGAGAGGTCCAAAGCGCACAAGCGGTGGGGGCTGCAGGCCGAGAAGCCGAACCAGAGGTTGAACTCGGGGACGTACTCGGCCTTCCCGACGAAGGGCAGCGCCCACTTGCTGGCCTGCCTCCACACACGGCTCGCCGTGTCGAAGGCATAGGTGCCCCCGATGCCCTCTGCCGCGGACGATAGGCAGATGGTGGAGCCACCGACCACCGTGTAGGACATGTCCGCGGGTCCGAAGCCAGGGTCGTCGAACAATGGCGGTGGCGGCAGCGGATGCCAGCGCCAAGCGGGCATGTAGTATTCGCGGTCGTCGCTCACCGGGAAGATGTCCCTACTGTCGTAGACGAGGACTTCGAAGGTGGGAACGGCATCGTCGGGGTAGGGGGCCGGGTCCATGACGTAGAGGGATTCGCGTCGCTGGGCGTCGGGTCGGGTGATGGAGAAGGAGATGGGAGTGGGTCCCTTGGGAGCGTGGAGGCAGGGCATGGTCACGACGGAGGGCAGGGCATGGTCACGACGGAGTGCGTGTCGACGTCGTAGAGCGCGGTCTGGCCCAAGCTGTCGGAGCAGAGGATCCTGCTCTCGCTGCCCAGCTGAGCGAAGAAACGCATGGACCTGCCATGGCCCAACGGGGGTGCTTGGAAGTTGATCTCCGGCTTTGGCAGCCGCTTCAAGCTCTCCATCGTCATTGGTAGCGATAACCACCCTCCTAGTTTACGAGTAGCGTTTTTCTTCTTGGCCTTCGCTTCTGCTGCCGCTTGCGCTGCTACTGTCGATGGGTAGAAGAGGTGCTTCAAGAGGTTGATGCGGCGCAGTGAATACATGGGACCGCAGCTCTCCCTCACCACCAGATTATGAAACCGACGATTCATCCTCTCCAAAACAAACAGTAATCGAATCCCTAGTTTAATTTGATCTTCCTTTTCCTGCCGGCCGGCCAGCCTGACTCTCAAAAGGAAGGAAGAATGAGAGAATTAACTGTCGAGACTGGGATATCTGGATTCCTTTGGGAAAAAAAATAACCTCAAAGATTGGAGAGATGTAGAGAAAGAGAAACAAAAAAAACTCATACCTGCAGCTGCAGTAGCAGAAGGATCCCAGGTGCCTTCAACTCCTTATGATCCAGGACCGTCGGACACCCTCCCCCGGAACGCAGCGCTGTGCCGTCAAAGGTGCATCCAGGCTGCTCATCTCCAGATGGAGGCGCTGCTCATCACCAAGCGGCGGATCTCGTCTGGCGCGCTTGGAGGTGATGATGAGGGGCAGATCTAACGGGGAAATTTAACTATTTGCCACCCTTAAGAATGCCACCTATTCAAATGCCATCTTCTTCGTTGCATTCAACTATTTGCCACTCTTAAGATATAGTTGCCTAATTTTTTGCCACTTTTGAGCCCAGCAGACGCCAAATCATGCCATGTCAGCGCCTCCCCGCCACGCTGGCCCGCGCCTGCGCCTGCGCCTCCGCCTCCGTCGCCGCGCCGCCTCCCCGCTGGGCGCCTGCGCCTCCTCCGCCTCCGTCGCCGCGCCGCCGCCCGTGCCTCCCCGCTCGCCCGCGCCCACCTGAGCTCGCCGTCGACCGGGCGCGGCCGCGGGCGAGCGGGGAGGCGCGGGCGGCGACGCGGGGACGGAGGCGGAGGAGGCGAGGGCGCGGGCGCCGGCGAGCGGGGAGGCGCGGGCGGCGGCGCGGCGAGGGAGGCGGAGGAGGCGCAGGCGCCCAGCGGGGAGGCGCGGGCGGCGGTGCGGCGACGGAGGCGGAGGAGGCGCGGGCGCCGGCAAGCGGGGAGGCGCGGGCGGCGGCGCGGCGACGGAGGCGCAGGCGCAGGCGCGGGCCAGCGTGGCGGGGAGGCGCTGACATGGCATGATTTGGCGCTTGCTGGGCTCAAAAGTGGCAAAAAATTAGGCAACCACATCTTAAGAGTGGCAAATAGTTGAATGTAACGAAGAAGATGACATTTGAATAGGTGGCATTCTTAAGGGTGGCAAATAGTTAAATTTCCCGTCTAACGGGTTGGAGCAGGCGCCGAGGGAGAAAGGTGGCGGCGGAGTTGCGGCGATGGAATAAAAATTTCACATGTTCCCATGTGGGGGAAAAAGGGGGCATGCAATACGTAAATTAAAATCAAAACCACACATACATGGAGTTCTATGTACTATCCTGATCCTCCACTCGTGCTGAGATTCGTGATGGGCGCTCTCGCTCTCCCTTCTCTCTTCCTCTCCCCTCTCTCCCTCATCTCCGGCGGCTCATCCCGCACAACCCCGTCGCAGCCTGAAACCTCGCGTCACCACCACTTGAAACCTTGCCACCCGTCGCAAACCTCAGGCCCAATGGAAACCCCACCTGGCGGATGTTGTAAATAATCTTGTTTAGGAGTCACGTACAAAGCTTGGAAGTAATTGAAGTCGAGACGGAGGAGAAATCAGAAGTCGAAGATAGAGACCAAGTCCTAGTAGAAGTCGTATCGGAGTCGGAATTGTAATCGTAGTCGAACCCGTGTTAAAGTCGTAGAACCGGGTATAAAAAGAGGCTTAGAGCCATGTATTCGATGGACCAAGCAATTGAGAAAAGACCAAAAAGAGGGAGAAACACAGAGCATTGTTTTGTCGTGTGTTTGCGCAAGACGTGGTCGGAAGGACTCACGATCACCGCAAGCGTGATCGGGAGGAGTTACGACCACGGCAAAGTTCCAGCAGGCGTAGTCGGGAGGCGCTACGACCACGGCAAAGGAACAGTGTTTTTACGACTACGGCTAAGGAGCGAACAACGTGGTCGTAAGGGGATCGACTACGCAGGGAAGGCTACGACCACGGTGAAGGTGGTCGTAAGGAGTCGAAGGTGGTCGTAACGAGCTACGACTACACCGGGAAGGCCAGAACGTGGTCGGAAGCGACTCCGACCACGTTGAAGGAAGTGAACGTAGTCGAAAGGGTGTTCGACTACGGTGAACAGTGATCGCCAGCATCACTGCGTGATCGTAGAAGGCTTCGATCACGGTATCTCGAGCGGCTGAAGGAAGGCAGCGGCAGCGATATCGCAGAGCGGTCGTAAATTGCTACAGTAAATTTACGACCACGTTGAAAAAGCGATCAGAAGAGTTTGAAGCGTTCGGAACTGGTCGTAAGTACTCTAAACCGATCGTATTTGATTCTCACCGGTCGTAAACGACTCTAACTGGTCGTGGAAGATCCTGGGAGGTCGCAAGACCTTACAACAGTTGGTATCAGAGCCTGGTGAACCATGGCGGAGGCTTCAAAGGCGAAGGAAAGCGTGTCGCTGCAGTACCCGATCCTCAGTTCGGACAATTACCCGATCTGGGCGATGAAGATGAAGGTCAACATGATCGCACAGGGAGTCTGGGGCCCAGTTGAACCAAAGGAGAAAGACAAAGTCATTGATGAACGCCTTGACAAGATGGCGATGGCGGCGATCTATCAAGCCGTTCCCGACTCGATGATGCGACAATTGATTGGGAAGGAGACGGCGAGAGACGTCTGGACTACTCTGCAGATAATGCACCAAGGAGTAGATCGAGTGAAGGAAGTTCGACTTCAAACATTACGCAGTGAGTTTGAATCATTGAAGATGGGAAGAGACCAGACTGTGGAAGAATTCTCTGGGAAGTTTAATGAAGTCGTAAACGAGATCAAATCTCTCGGCGACGACTTGAAAGATGAGGTGGCGGTGAAGAAGTATCTACGAGTACTACCGGAGAAGTTTCTCCCGGTCGTAACTACGATCACGTACTCACAGCCACAAACTTTGGAGGCAACACACAGCTCAGGTGTGCAATCTCACCGACTACTAGCTGGAGGTTATGAGCTTGTCCAACTATGGACTTAACCTCATCCATGCTAAAGTCAAAAAATTGCTCACAAATGTAGAGCCAGCGACCTGCCTCTGCCTCTGCATATTTATGCTCTAGTGCATTCCACAACTCTGTGGCGGACTTGAAGTCTATATACACATCATAAAGCTAATCTGCCAGAACAGTCAGAATGCAGCCAAGAGCAGCGTTGTTCGTATTTTCAAACTGCATAAACTGCTCAATCGTAAATGGATACTAGGAGTGGATAACCCACCACAGTCCCAAAGACATAAGCTAAAACTTGGCTTTAGTCTGCCATCTACAAAAATTCTGACCAGAAAACCTCTCAGGTAAATTGGTTTCATCCACTTTGCCTTAGCAATATAGTACTAAACCGTACATACTTTGGAATTAAGGAAATGGGTTTTACCCTCATGGGCCAATTTCTAACAGTAATTATATGTGTGGTGAGACGGTGAACTTCAGTCATTTTTGTTCTGCCTCCGTCCCTGCTTGTAACGCTGGAGAAACATGTAAGCATTCATAAGGAAGTTAGCACGTAATATATGCTCAATTTTTAAGTACTACTTCCCGCACCCTTGCAATAAAAAAAATTACCGCCAACGTATGTGCAATTTGCTCTCTATGTCTATTACTAAGTCTAGATTTTTCATATGTAGTGTACCAATGTATTTTCTTTAAAAAAAAAGATTTCCATATGCAGCAGTTTGCAATGGGCACTGGGCCGCCAGTATCCACGAAAAGATGGGTCCAAAAATTGCAGGAGACCAACAGCAAGTCCAGGAAATAGAGGGCCTCTTGAGGTCCATGTCTCCATGATGCTGAAGGTGCGTTCATCACAATGGCTCATTTCTTTTTAGCTTGCTTATGATTTATACTTTGTAGCTTATAATTTTTTAAAATAAATACATATAATAATTTTTCTATCATTTTTTAAATAACTTATTAAAATTTTCTTTTCGAAGTGGCTTTTCGATCTGTTCACACAAACTCTCATGTTAAAACAAAAAAAAACAATTAACCGCAACTATAAACCATAAACTATAGACGAAAAGAATCCACCCTTTGTGTCTTCAGTTCATGCAAATTATCTTTTCCCCCAACGTGACAAGCAACCATGAAAATTTTCAAGCCACGGTTAAACAAACAGCTTTGCTCCTTTCAGTGTTCACAGAAATGAAGAAAGGGAAATTGCAAGGGGAAAAACCTAAGGTAGCAGACGAGCCGTCCCTAGCAAGAATGGACAAGGGAAGAACAGCCTTTTAGTAGCATTTTTTGGGCATCCTCTTTCAACTAAATTGTTTACTAAATAATTAAATGAAGAGCAATTTCTTATTTGCCATTGCAAATTTTCACCGCATGTGAGACAAGGGATGTTATATCTGGTATTTGGGTAATTTGCAGTGGTATGCACAAAAATTTGCCTAAATGAAATGCTACCATCCGATTTGCCTTGAAGAAATCAGTTTTTTTAGGAACCACATATGTGATTTTTTTTAAAAGGAAGGAATTTTTATTGAACTCCGACTTCTACGAAGGCTACGTAGGGCCGTGTATATTGGCTTTTGGTCTTAAAAAGACATTTCATTTGAAAGCTAGATACTATAAAAAACTATTTACTATAAAAAAATCAGTTTTTAAAAATTAATATGAACAAAGATGAATAACAAAAGGTAGAGCTGGCCAATGGGCCAGGCCATAGCGTGCCGGCCCGTGGCCCAACCCAAGCATAGCACGGTCTGTTTAGCTCGTGGGTCGTGCCTGGGTCGAGAGGGCGGCACGTCAGGCCGGCACGGCACGGCCCAACAACGATAGTGGGCTGGGCCAGTACGGCACGGCCTGGCTGCCAATGGGCGTAAACGGGCCGTTCTTGCACGGCACGACTCGACCAGGTGAAAATAGCCTTTTTGGCCTTTTTTGACTGTTGGGTATAAATTTTTTTAAAAAATAGCAATAAATTCAAAAAATATGGAATTGTTACCTATAAATAGGGGGCATCCGATCTCCATTCTTCACACCTCAAACCTGACTCTCATCTCTCTATTTAGCTATGAAAAATCCGGTAATGTTTGCGCAAATTTGGCAAAATTAGTGAGAAATTCATGCGAAATGCAAAAAATTCAAAAAACTTCAAAGAATTTTCTGAGAGATGCAGAAGAGGTAATAGTGTTGTCTTATTTCAATTTTTTGCTATTATTTATTGATTCAATATTAAGTTAATTGTAATTTACTATTTCAATTTGCAGTTGATTCAATAGAGAACTATGATTTTCAACTCTCTGAATTTTGCCTCACGGAATACGAGAAAAACGAAAATAAGTTTGGGTCCATGCATTTGGAAAGACCTCACGTAGCCCTTAGCACCTTTGTTGGGAGTATGCAATGGGGCAAGATTTTTTATTCTTCCTCTAGAGATTCTTGAGATTCTCATGCAGGTACGTATCAGTCAGGAGGAGTAAGGCGGCAAAGCACCTAAGATCTAGCAAGCTATTTCAACAGTGATAGCGTCAGCCTCGAATAAGAGTTGAACATGCTCTCATGGTGGCAAACCCAGAAAGCAACATATCCAGTGCTATCCATATTAGCACGAGATGTGTTGACTGTTCCTATCTCTACGGTCTCCTCAAAGTCGGCCTTCAGTCTATCCGAAAGAATAATCGAGGAGCGGCAAACAAATCTCTCCAACGAGATGGTCAAAATTATTCCGACCGACAAAACTGGGAATAAAGAATAGGGACTTAGAAGAATCTTTTAAGAATTTGTATCTAGATAGCAATAAATAAGATTTTCAATATTTTTCTTCAGATGTAATCACTAGTGGGCATTATAGGCTATACTCTTTTTCTTTATTAAGGTTTTCTTAAGTTGAGTTTTTACTTGATAAAGTTTTTAACAAGATAGCCATGCCATGTAATTTAATAAATTAATAAAGCTCATTATGTCATTGAAAATAATTATCTTAATAATTAACAATCTCTACAATTTTCATGATTTTCTATAATTTTTAGGTAATTTTCTATAATTTTTTAAATTTTTTCTTTTTTCGACTTAACAGGCCAACCGTGCCGACAGGGCCAGTTAAGGTCTAACCGTGCCCGTGCCGGCATGGCATAGTTGTGAGCTGTGCCTAGGCTCAAACCTCGGCCCATGGGCCAGCACGATCTGTTTATTTATTATGTCTAAATGGATCGTGCCTAAACCGAGCTTGTGCCGTGTCGAACCAGCACAGTGGACAGGTCTAACAAAAGGGGCGGAGGGAAGAAAAGCCAGCTGGTCTAGGAGCGCAAGCCTTTGGTAGGCACACCAGTTCCTGTTGCCTTATCCCCTGCTCCCAGTTGCTACCCGACTATGACATGTGGGCCAGACTGGCCGCAGATTTTTGGGCCCACATGGCCACGTCCGACGGACTCGGTTTCCATCGCCCCAAGCCCCATACTCCCCCGAGAGCCCTTGCCTCCGATCCTTGCCTAGTATTTTGGGAAATGAAACCACCTCTGCCCTCGCCGGCGCCGCCTTGGCCCCTCGCCGGCCTCCTCCCACACGGTGTCCCCTGGCGGCTCCCAGCCAACTTGGCGCCTCCCTACCTTCCGGCTTGGCTGCCCTCCACCCCGATGCTGGGCTCGCAGCACCGGCCTCCGCAGCCGTGCCGTCGGTATCCCGATGAGCACCTAACCGCCGGTAACCCATTCCTTCAACTTGTCACCCCCCTCCTTGCGGATGCAAGTACCGTCAGCGTATCACCTTTCTTGGTGGTTCTATTTTGAACACAGGGGGTGCTATCACCATTTCACCAATATGCATCGCTAAGACTAATAGAAGATGATGCAGAACTGTTCGTATGATGTAATATGCCTGGTTTCCCGGGAGCTGCCTGCTCCTCAAGTCGGCTACTACTGTGTATAACTTATTTTCTTTCAGAATCTGTGGGTCGAGAGGGGGACATAAAAATTAATCAAGCAAGCTAATCGACTCCAATGGGCTTGTTTTGTACTTAGAGATGAAGTCCTGGTCAATGTGGCAAAGTTCAC
Organism: Dendrocalamus latiflorus; assembly: GCA_017311315.1. NCBI lineage: Eukaryota > Viridiplantae > Streptophyta > Magnoliopsida > Poales > Poaceae > Dendrocalamus > Dendrocalamus latiflorus. Next base: position 50,437,131 of record CM029642.1, on the reverse strand, counting down.
GACGCATCAGCCCAATGGGCAATAGAAAATTAGAAGCAAAATGTGTTTCGGTTTTGTCACACTTGGGACTTCCCAATCCCATCCTCTTGATTCAACTGAAAGGCTAGTTTATGTTTATCACAGCACAGTTCATTGATCCCATCCTGAGCCAGGAGAGCAGAGTGCAAGAGGTGGCAGGAGTTGGTGCGAAGATCATGATGGGTGCTTTTGCTGGGCCAATGAGCCAGCTGCTCGGCAAGCTCACCAGTTTGATGGGGAAGGAGTATGCCAAGCTCAAAGGTGTTCGGAAGCAGGTGGAGTTCCTCGCTAAGGAATTGATCTCCATCAACATTGCGCTAGAGAAATATGCAACGATGGAGAAACCAGATGTGCAGGTGAAGGTGTGGATGAAGGAGGTGCAAGAGCTAGCCGAGGACTGCATAGATATGTTCACGTGTCAACCATGAACCGGCTAATAAGACCATCGGCATCAAGGGGTTCCTCCGCAAGAATATCCATATGATAAAGAAACTCCACTATCGCCATAAGTTTGTGGGCATCAACAGCCCAACAGAAGAGATCATCAATCGGTTTATTGAGGAGGAAAGTGGGCCAAGGAAACAACGTAGGGTTGTTGTCTCTATTGTTGGATCTGGAGGTTTGGGAAAAACTACTCTCTCAAATCAAGTGTACCAGAAAATCAAAGGTCGATTTGATTGCACTGTTTTTGTATCTGTCTCACGAAACCCTGACATGAATTGTTTTCTTTGGGGGATGCTCTCAGAAGTTGACAGCACCCGGCGATTGCCAAGGTTAGCTAATGACTGGCAACTAATCAACACACTGAGGGAATGCCTTGAAAATAAAAGGTATTCTTACTCAACTTCTAAGTTATTATTCCATTCTAGCGGACATTTTTTATTTACTTGTTGAACTAGAACATTTCTGTGCCATTCCATTCTAGGCTTCTAGTTTACAATTTGGTGTTAATATGGTGCAAATACATCAAAGTGATTGAGGGAACAACTAACGTTTCCTATTGCAGACCAGAGGTCTATATATATGGAATAATAGGATGCAGGAGCACAAACCAAACACAATGCAGGACTATACTAGACTAAATTGTAGTGTATGAATTGCATGAGTTCAGGTCTGCTCTCTGATCCAGGGATTCCGAATACTCACCTTTAGAAGAGGGGCTCTCTGTAGGCTGTACTATGTTCATGAATATGCCTGTGTGAATGTTGTTGGTTCTTTTCTAGTTAAATAGTCCTCGTATCATTGCATTTCAACATTATTGATTCATGCTACTCCTCAAACTTTCGTAATAGGTACCTTATAGTAATTGATGATATTTGGAGCAAGTCAGCGTGGGAATCTAGGCCTGTTCTTTTCGGCTGCGGCTTATGGCTTTTGGCTGAAATTTTTGAATTTTGGCTGTTTACGGTACAGATTACGGAGAGACAGATACTCACTTACGATTTTGTTATTTCTTTAGGTTTGTGATGAGTGGTTTTTGTTATTTCTTTAGGTTTCCAAAGTGGATCAATTGCTCACTCTCTGAGCTTTCCTACTTAGACATCAATATTAAACTTGTGGAAGAGGAAGATCTGTCTATGCTCGATGACTTGCTTGCCCTTCATGTCCTCTGTCTATTCTTAAATAGAATTCCCGAAGGACTCACAGTCAGCTCCAGTGGATTCCAATGTTTAACAGAGTTCCACTTGAACAATATGAATGGACCAGGTATAATGTTCGAAGCAGGAGCTATGCCGAAGGTTCAGATTGTATTCAGATTCGATGCATACGAATCTGTTTCAGTGTATGGTGGTTTTGACTTTGGTGTCCAACCCCTCTCTTCTCTCAGACATATCAAAGTCGAGATTAACTATACGCATGAAAGTCACTTTTTGATAGAGGCTGCAGAATGTCATCATAAACAATGTCAAGCTTCTTCCCATGCACCCCAAGTTTAAAATAAAAAGGAAGTACAACAGAGATTCACATATATATTCATATCCAACAGTGATACTGTCGCTCAAAAAAAAAACATTGACACCGAGGACTGGAAAGAGCTTTAAGAATTCGCCGGAAGCAATGTAGGCTTGTACGACAATAGTTGGAACTGATTTCAGGTACTTACTAACCAATTTGATCCTCCAAAGCAAGTCAACACATTTATTTTTGCCAACCTTGATATCTCATGTTTCTTATTTGTTAATTGACGCAGGATGCTGCGTGCAGCACACCACTTGTTCCTCAGATGCAGTTGACTGCAGCAACTCTGAACTCTGTTCGGTCTCAGCCAGATGGATATAGCCCATGCAGTATGTAAAACACCTGGAAAACCAGCAATCGGAACGCTTCTGGTGACATTATCCTCTCTAATCAGGGCATTAAGGCATTGCCGCCCCACCTGGAGGTATGGCTCTCATGCAGCAACAACCATTGATCGAAAGATCAAGCCACTGCCTAGAGGACCGTGCTTCAGACCGTATCGAAAGATCAAGCCACTGCCCATAGCAGGAAGCAGATTCTTGGAGTCTTGGACCTTTTTTGTGGCTTTCCTTTTAGGTAAGATGGATTTGAGTTCTGAACATAGGTCATGCCATGTGCAGCTGGCATGGTCATGTGGGCAATTCTTTCCTGATGCAAAGGTTCTAAATCCTCCTAACTCAGGAGTCAGGAGATCGCTTAAATGTAGGTCCATGCAGCAGTTGCTTTGGAGAAGTTCTGTTTCGTCCACAAGCGACCCCAGATGGTGTAACTGTGACATCTTTTTTGAAAAAACAAGTTGTAAAATGTGATATTCAACGTGTTCATTGGTTTCTATGGACTATGCGATGCATGTTTCTTATTTGCCAAAGTAAATTAATGCGTTGCATGATCTGATTGTTGTTGGTTGTCTTTTTCTTTTTCATCGGATTCACCTATTTTGAACAGATCGTGTGCTTGCATGCAGGGAGGAAACTTTGGTGCTGTTTGGTTGAGCTAAAACAGAGGAGTTTTCTTGAGCAAGCTTGTTAATTTGAGAAGCATACATGTTACAGCTCACATTCCTCTCATCGTTTTTACGGATTTGTTGAATTGCATGGTTATGTAAGCAATGTCGTGCTGGTCCTGAACTTAACCATGGGAAGTTTACGTGCGTATCAATTTAGGCACGTAGGTACGTGCTGTTTTAGGTACATGTCCTGTTTGGAACGCGGTATTCTTTTTTTATAATTTCTAAAAAAGTTAAATTATTCCTCGTGTCATTTCTCCGATCTAAACGGAGCCTTAGAATTGTAACATAAGTTTTAGTGGGTTTTGACATGCTGAGCTATTTGTTTTGGTTCAGAATTGTAATTGCAATCGTGATGGGTTTCGATAAATTGGAGATTATATCTTAGTGCATATATAATGTAACACGGAGAAAAGGAGAAACCCTTCGACTCAAAACATCATGGAAATGTTTTTTTTAAGGTGTGACTGATAGCTTATACCCATAGAGCAAGTGCTTATGGGAATAACCAAATGCCGATAAGCTAATAAGTTGTTTTGAAAAAGTTATCCTGATAAGTTACTTCGAAAAGACGATGGAAAAGTCGTTCCGTTTATTTGTTCGGGAAAAAGCACAATTCATAATTCATAAGCTGAGAAGAATAGGCCTATATTGTGGCCAGGTTAATTCTGAAGATATAACTTTTTATAGGAGGGATAAAAAACCGCTCCGGACAAGGAAAATAAAAAGGGCGGCCAATTATAAATCCAAGGCATTGGGTGCATTGTGTGGCACAACGCGAGGAAAGAGGAGGCCTCCTAAACCCCCCAAATCCAATCTCAACCAGATCAGAATGGAAGGCGGAGGCAGCCACCAAGGCGATCCTAGGTTTGATCTTGCTGTCAGCCATGGCGGTGCACAGGCGGGAGGTGGCGCAGAGCACGAGGAAGGCACGTGGATTGCTGGGACGTCGTTCCTGGTGCTGGCAGTGCCGCTCCTCTTCGTCATGGACTGCGAGATGCAGCTCAACGAGATCGAGTTCGAGCACAAGGCTCTCCTCAGCGGCGCCGCAGCCTGATCTCTCCTCGCTCGTCTCCACTCCCGTGTCGCCGTCGTTGTCACAAGTATTCTTGTCATCAGTGTGTAATATCCCATTTTGGGGTTTTCAAAATTTTGAGAAATAAAAATTTCAAGATTCAAATTTGGATTCAAGAGCCATTTAAAAAATTCAGCCCTTTTTAAAAAATTTCAAAACTTGAAATCTATTTGGGCCAGCCCGACCCACCTCAGCTTTCCCTTGGGCCCATGGCATTCGGCCTAGTCCGCTTGGCCCCTCGGTTTGGCCTGCCCTGGCCTAAGCCGCCGGGCGCCAATTCGCCCACACCTGGCACACGCGCTCACCCCAGCAGCATCGCCTACCGCCTTCCCCTGTGCTCGGCCCGCCCCCATTGTGCCCGCGCCCTCTGCAGTCCTCCGCCGCACCCAAACACCCCTCTCTCCCTCCTTGTGCCAAGCCATCTGCTCATCGTGCCGTGTCGCACGGTCCATGTCGCCCACGCTCGAGTCGCCTTCGCCTTCCTTGTGCAGTAAGGCCGACGGTGCCATTGTCAGTATTGGCCCCATGGTTCACGCTGGTCATCGCCTCCGCTTGCTGTGCTTCCTGCCCTGCTATCAGTGTAGTCGTCGAGGGATCTCCCCCACCGCCCATTGCTACCGTGTTGTCGCTGCGCCGACGTGCTGCTATCCTTGGGGCAAGGCGCTTCAGAGCCACTTCTGTTGCTCTCACCGCGCCGACCTTGGTGGTGGTGTTTCCTTTCCACTTTGTGGTCGACGCTGCCGCCTTCATCCGTGTCGATGTCTTCTTTGGGGTTGATGTCTCTGCTTTTTTTGGCGCCATTGCTTCCGACCACTCTTACCTTGGCTTATAGCCTCTAGTCCGTCCCCCACAGACGGCGTCAACTGTTATTATTACAGACCAAACAATGAAGGAAGGGGCTACGGGGAGACCGTCAGTAAGCTACCAGAAGCCTTGCACACCGTGGAGATGGAAACTAAGAATCTGTGTCCGTGGGGGCTTGTTATCTAAACACCTCTACCCGAGTCTATATTTATAGAGAAAAATATGTAATATTTCTTACTTGGAGTTACATTACTATCTCTATTAAGCCCTATATTCATAAGGCCAAACATGCCATTTGTATGGCCTAAGGTGCTTGCCACGTCTGGCACATGCTCCTCACAGTGTTGGTGACTTGTGTGACCTCACTTTTCTGTCAATGTTTTTGTAACAACCCCATTTATGGGAGCGTTAGGTTACCCTCGCAACTGCCCAGAATTGTTCAGCTGCGAGTACTGTAGAAGAGTGTATATCACTGCCAAAGCAAGCTTAAGCATAAAAACCAAACTTTATTGCAAAAGTAAGACTTAACAGTCAAATTTTACATAAAGGGGCGTATAACCCAAAGATACATTACCAAAAGAAACTCCACCGGCCGGCTTGAGTGTAGAACTAAAACCCTAACACCAAGCGTCGTCTACATCGTACAGCTGGGCGTCGTCTTCAAAAGCTTCTTCACTTTCTTGCCAGACATTATCTGGTAATGATTTTAGCAAGTATGAGTACAATCAACCGTACTCAACAAGTCACACGGGAAAATACTATTTAACTATATGCAAGGAATTGCCATGGAATGGGGTAAAACAGTTTATTATATTATGTGGATGCAATTTTGTTTGTAAACACTTTACTTTTAAACATGAAATATCAAATCATAAACTTCTTAAGGTAATTGGGGTTTTCCAAACTTGATTAACATACTTCAACATCTCCAAAACTATTCCAAATCTACTTATGCCTTGCTGTTGGAATCACCCATTAAACACAACTTCATATACTAGAAGCACGGTGTATTTGAATACTTTTTATAAATGACTCTGCAGAGCTGCCCAACTTTACCCACAAGATCACTCAACCCTCATGACTGAGTTGAGAAAACAAGTTCGTTTCACTGCTCATCTCTTTTTGTAGCATCTACCCGATAGACTATGGACCCTCTGTCCAGGATACGGCGGCCTGACAGAGCGGAGCCTACCGTTGTGAAATATGGTTTTACCATTTCCATACCACAACCCAACGCCGACTGTTCCCTCCTGGAACAGTATATCAACCATTATAGATATTCAATTGATCTGAGTAGCTACTAAGACCAGGTTTGACAAGTCAACGCTTGTGGTTGAGCGGTTGCTATGTTCTTTACTTGGCATAAGGGTCTAGTGCTTATATTTTCACCGAGGAAAACTATTCACAAACCCTTGTTCAGTGCTCGCGGCACTGCCACCATTTCATACCGTGCCTTCACCCTAGGATAAGATCATGGGCTGAGGCCATCGCATGGCACCCCGTGATATTTACTTATCCTAGTTTCATTTTCAAAATTCTATCGGCAAAATGCCAACTCTTAGTAGTAAAAGATTGTTGAATTTCCTAATCTACTGTGATTACATTAATAATATTTTTAATATTACTAAATTTTGTCAATGTGAATATGGCCATCAAATTAAACTGGGCTTTTGGGTGGTAGGACATTAACTAATAGCATGCCACTCTAAACATCCATTATACATAAAGACTTGCCTTGCGGATTTATTATTTTAACAAGGTCGTAGCCTTCTAGCTCTGGGGCTTGCACTTCTCCTCCTTGATCTTCTTGAAAATTAACATCGGAAGCTAGCGCAAAAATGAAGAAAAATAAATTAATTCCGATCTCAAAAGACTGAGCGAGGAAGAAAGAAAACAAATAAAATTAAAATTAAAGAAATTCAAATAAAATAGGGTTTTGGATTTTTGGGTGCTTGGGATGGTGAAATGGAGTTGAAAAAATGGATTTGTGGGCTCGAAACGGTCAAAATGGCTATATTATGCATTTTTAGGCTTTAAAGGCTTAACGGGTCTGGTTACTGTTCATTGCGGGCGGGTACTGTCATTGCGGGCAAAACTACTGTTCCTCGGGCTCAGACCCGTTACGGCGAGGCGGTCCGGTTCAACCGCATCGGTTGGGACTCGGTCGATTGGATCCGACGCGGGCGAACGGGTTCGGCTCTGCCAAGACCGGTTGGCTCGGTCGGTTACTATTTCTTAGGCTCGGACCGGACTAGGGAGTGGGTTTGGTGCGACCGCGTCAACTCGGCTCGGTCGGGCAAACAGTGCCTTCTCCTACCTCCGCCCGTGCGCACACAACGAAACAGGGGAAGGTGGCGGTGGCTGCCGACGGCGGTACGGTGGCTTGCGACGGGAGCTGAGGCCATGGACGGGTTGCTAGTGCGTAGGGGTTCCATTTTGGGGGTCGGCGGCGGCCGGGGAGGCGGCGTTCGTCGGCGGCGAGCCGGGGAACTCGGCACGGTTTTTGGCGTCAAAAACTGGTTTCTAGGGTTTAGGGGGTCGGTTCTCTGGCATTTGAGCATCTCTAGAGTGTAGGGAGGCTCGGAGGGGCGGTGGTCTGTGCCGGGGAAGTCCGTGCGAGGCCGGCCACGGTGAGGCACCAACGTTGGGCGGCGGGCTTTGTCGGCAGGGAAGGGGAGGGCTCGGCGAGCTAAGGCGACGGCCCGGGAAGGTTTCTAGGAGCAAGAGGATTCTACAAACGCGAACAATCGGAAAATAATTGGCTACATAATTGGAATTGAGTTTGGGCTTACTTTGGGGACTTTCGTTGATTGCCGACAGTGAGGGCGACAATAGGCCGATTGAGGACGGTGGTGACTTTCTGGGTATGAGTGAGTCTCAGAGAAGAAGACTTGGGGGCTTTTATAGCCGGGTTAAGGCGCTTCGAGGAAGGGGATATTTTTAGGGCTGGCTCGGGTTGCTTCGGGAGGGCGTGTCCATGGTGTCAGGGAGGTCGGCAGGGTGTGGTGGCGCTCGGGGATGAGTTGTGGCAGTCGAGATGTGTAGCTGGTCGGTCGAGAGGCAATACAGGGGGCCAGATGAGGTGTGCGGGGTGCTGGCAGGCGGGGGAGAGTTGGCAGGGCTGGAAGGCGCGGGAGTGTGCAGTAGCTTGGCGGTGGCAGAGAAGATCGAGCGGGCGACAGAGGCGGCGGCGAAATTATCGTGACCGTGAACAGTGACTGCGCGAGGTTGAGTTAACAAGGTGATTAGGCAGTGGGTTTAGAGCACAAATGAGCTGGGATTTGAGCTAATTAGGGCAAGGAATTAAGAGGATTTGAAATCAAAAGAAAATTTTAAAGCTTCTGAAAATTTGATTTGTTTCAGTTTTCCTGTTTAAGCTATCAAGTTTTGGACTATGGGATAATGCTTCTAAGAGATCGACTTGACACATAGGCATGCGTTTGTAGCTGGGGCATATTGTGTGTAGGGACTTTTAAATACATGCCGCACTAAGCTTGTAGTTTAGGAAAAAAATGGGAGACAGCGTGAACATGTCAGTAGTTACTAACATGTGGATGGTAGTTTCCTGAATTAAAAAAAAACATGTGGCATGCAACTAAAAAATGTCGTGTGTTCAGAAACACACGGACTTGATATGGTCAGTTGTAATCAAATTAAACCCACTCTTTTTTATTTTGGTTATATCAATGAAATTCTATTTCTTTCAAGAATGTGAAGCTTAGAATAGATAAAATTACGTGACAAAATCTAGTGCAATTTCAAGAAAAAGAAAATTGTTTTAGGATTAAGCTCACCATGATCTTCTCCCCAATTCCTCCCGTGTTTCTGGCGATCGAGGAATAATGGGTCCCCTCTGTTGGGTTACAATCAAACCAAGGAAATTTTTGTGTGGCAGCATGATTGTTAGGGTGTGCTGTAGCAACCGAAGAATTATTCCCTCTAAAGCCTCCCTTCCTCCGTCCCTTGCTTTGTGCTTAGTGATTTGTCAGGATTAAGCGTCCGTTCATTTACTTAAGGATTACTCATCCATAACTTGCTAAGATTTAGGACATTCACAGTGGATGGGCCCGATATACTAGCTCAAATTCAGAGTTCCCTATGTCAGTCAGGGATTGTTCAGATCAACTTTGTTAAATGGTTCTTTAATCTAATCCTTTCTTTAGACCATATATTTATTTATTACTAAAAATCAATGATAGGTCTTTTAGAGTTGCTAAGAAAAAAAGAGAAATGTACTAGAAATTCTCACAAAAAAACAAAATGTCTAGTCCTTAATTTGATAGATCTAAGTTATAATGGCTCAAATTAAAAGAAAAAGTCCATGTCACATATAATCCAAACTCAACTCGGTGGAGATAGGGCTGGATATCGAGCTGGCTCGGCTCGGTCTGGCTCGGTAGGATAACGAGCTGGCTCGTTATAACTAACGAGCTAAAAAGCTAGCTCAGCTCGGCTAGACAAAAAGCTCGAGTTAGCTCGTTTGGCTCGTGAGCCAGGGCCAAAAAATGTCTCCATCATATATTCATCCATGGAAGCATGGCTCGTTTGGCTCGTTTGGGTACAATAGAGTACAAATTAACACATGCATGGCTCGTTTGGGTACAATAGAGTACAAATTTACACATTAACACATGCAATAGAGTACAAATTAGGTCCATGGAAGCAGCATATGCATATCTAAATTCCTGGAAGCATGGCTCGTTTGGCTCGTGAGCGGCTCGCGAGCTGGCTCGAGTTGGCTCGTTATAGCTAACGAGCTAAAATCTTGGCTCGGCTCGGCTCGTTATCCTAACGAGCCGAGCCGAGCCAAGATTTTAGCTCGTCAGCCACGAGCCGAGCGAGCTAACGAGCTTCGAGTTTTTCGTCCAGGCCTAGGTGGAGAAGACCAGGTAGGTCGTGCAGAGTGCAGTTTAGTCCAAGGGGTTGGGACTTGGGAGAGAGGTAGGTGAGAAAGGCAGTGATGAGCTGGTGTTGGAGGTGGTTGTAACATCCTGGGAAGTATAAATAATAAATTATGGAGTTTTTGGATTATTTTATTTGCTTTTTATTTGAATTGGAGTTTATTGGCTTTTTGTAAAAATAAAGGAATTCCAAAAATGAAAAGAGCACATAAAATAATAAAATATGAGCATCAAATAAAGAATATGAAAAGATGATCCATAAAATAATAAAGGAAAAAGGGTAAATAAGCATGAAGTATCTTCCCTAGAAATTTTGGTAAGCAAAATAAAAATGTTAAGAAATACAAATTCATGTGTATGTATATGTATGCATACAACTATGTATAGCAAGGGAATCAAATAAATTAAATACCAACCATAGCTGAAAATATTTTTGATAAGTCCAGAAGGTCCTCATGAGCTTCTGTGAATTTTTCTGAAATTTTTGGAACTGATCTCATATTTTTCTAAGGTTTATTCAATTAACTGGGCATTTCTAAAAGTCTTTAAAAATAAAAAGGGAGAAAACCCTCACGGGCCGCCACCTAGATGGCCCCGATGCGCGGCGCGTAGCCCACCTGCGCCCATCCACCGCCCGCCTCCCGCCCGCGCTCGGCCGCCCGATGCACACCCCGGCCCATCTGGCCCGTCCGCTCCCTCGCGCCCGCTCCCGCTAGCCGGTGGACCTGCTCCCCACGCGCGATAACCCTCTGGCCGGTGGCCCCGCTCTTCTTCTTCCTCCTCCCCATTCTTCTCCACGCGCCCGTTGCCGCTCTTCCCCTCGCGCAGCTCCCTCTCGAGCTGGCCGCAGCAAATCCGCCTTCCCCCTCTCTCTCACATCCGCGGGCAAGATTCAGTGCACCCGGTTCTCTCTCCCTCTCGCAAGATCTCGGGGAAGATCTGGTTCATCCTCTCTCGCCGGCGTGAATAGGGCGGCGGCCACATGTCGACCTCGCCGCGCGCTTCACTCCGGCTATAAAAGCCCCCCTGGAGTCTCAATTGCGCCGCAATGCCTCTTACTCCCTCCCTCTGCAAGTGATTGAACGATAGCGCCATAAATCACCGGCGAGCCCACATCCTTCCCCAGCTCCGGCGATCACCGATCAGCCAAGCCAAGCCACCAGAGCCCAACTCCTCGCTTGTGAACCGTCTCCGGAGCACCGCGAAGCCGCCCCCGGCCTCGCCCGAGCTCCCCGACGCCCGTACCTTGCCGTCACCAAGAGCCTCCCCGAGCCGCCGCCACCGCACGCTGCCGGCCTACCTCCGGCGCACCTCAGCTCCCGTCGCCGCTACCACCAGCATCACCGCAACCCCGGCATTACATTTCACAAAGCCCCGGACCTCTCCAGCCACCGCTCGCCGCCGGCGCCACCGCCTTCTTCTTCCTCTGCTCGGCCACCTCCGCGACCTACCTCAAAGGGATTCACTCCCCATATAGGGTAGGCAAAGCCTCCCCCTCCCACTTGGTTACCAGCGCAACTCTCTTCCCTCCCCCGCTCCCGCGGCGCGCGTTCGAGCCCCCGGCTCCGCGCCTGCGGTCGAGCGATTTCTTTTAATTTGCGTCGCTGACAGGTGGGCCCCGCTTGTCGCCCTGTGTAGCTGGAGCAGCGGCTGACCCCTGGGCCCCACGGGTCAGTGACACCCCTTCACAGAGCCCGTACCGACAGGTGGACCCCATGAACAGTAACCGGACCCACATGTCAGTAGCACAGAAAGTAAATAAAAAGGGAAATTAAAATAAATCTGAAAATGCCAGTGGACCCCACATGTCAGATATTTTGGATTTTCTGGAATTGATTAAACCTGAGAATTTCAAATAATCATAACTTTTTCATTTTAACTCCAAATTGGATGGGACAAATTTCTAAATTCATCTAAAATCAAGATCTATCCAATGGAACTGAAATCATAATTTTTAGAGCTCATTTGAATTTCTGGTGATATTTTGTTGATTTGATGTTTTCTTTTTATCCAAATTTTCGCGCACGATTACAATAGCTTACGAAGCTCAAGAGGAAGAACTTGAGGCCGCTGCACTAGAAGCCCCGGATAATCAAGCACCCGACCGCTGTGACCAAGGCGAGTCAATACTTTGATCATGTTGAACCTACATTTTATGCAAATTATTTTAGTTTAAATTATCAAATTGCATGCCGTTATGTTATATACAAATACATGTTAATTTAAGATTTTAGTTACATGTCCATTGCTTGCTTGACTAGTATTACGCCTCCTTTGGAATACTTGAATATGTGAACCTTGTCGCCTTAGCAAAACTATAATGGTAACTTTCCAAAAGTAAGTCCGTAATTTATATATATGCCGTGCTTAGCATTGTTTAGGTAATCATGGGCGCGAGAACGCCCAAACATCACTTAAATCATGAGAAAAATTTGGTTGGGACAGTCATGGTGGTAATGACTGATAAATGTTGGATATGATTATTTTATGTCTCCAAAAACCCCAACATGCTTAAATATCTGGGCGGATGGTTCGGGGGTGTGGTGCAGGTGTGCACGAGAGTGTGGTTCGTGGTAGAACCGTCCAGATATCACTAAGGACTGAATCTTGTCATGACAACCCGTGTAAAACAGTACAACCACAAGTCTGTAAAGTACAACTTGGCTTAGTAGAATTACCGGACCCTGAAAGTCATCCTTCCAGGAGGAGGTGTGGGATTGTGCAAGCGGCAGTCTGTGAGACGGCTTGAATGGGACACCCAGGGAGGGTGAAGTTCTGCTGTGGCGGGCTAGCAGGGGTGGGGAGCCAGCTGCTAGACGTTCAGAAGGAGGACATCCCGCACAAACGTATGGGACCCACCGCAAGTGGGAACGACCCATAGGGTGAAATGATGGAAGGGGCGAGGTACTTTGAGAAGTCACTGTGATGATCTGCTCAACCACATGTCCAAGGTATCATGTGGAGCAACGAGTTGATTGTCTCTTGTGGTGAAAGTGTACAAACTCTGCAGAGTCAAAACTATTCGAATAGCCGTGCCCACGGTCATGGGCAGACATGGGAACTTAACTAGATATAGTTCTGTTTACAAAATTTTGAAAATCGGGAATGGAAAAGTGAGAGGGCGATGGACTGCCCTGATTTGGAATTTTCCTGGGGGTCGTCCCAGTGGTAATTGGCCTGTGTGTCGTCCCAGTGGTAAGTTAAGCGGCTATAACGCTGAAGAATTGCTATATGGTGCAGATGCCATGTAATGGTGGATGGAATCTGAATCACTACTAATACTGCATACAACATATACGTGTGTTCAAAATGCTAGGTCTTAAGGAATTTTTGTATAATTGTATTCAAAAGCACTCTTCGCAAAACAAAATAAACCTAAGCCATCCTTTGGTTAGCCATACATGTTATATACTACATTCTGTGTGTTGATTCGCTGAGCACGGGGTCGGAGTGCTCATACTCGCTTTTGCGACAAAAATTCAGAAGCAGGATCGCAAGACCACTACGCCTACGAGGAAGCTCCCGCTACGGAGGAGAAGAACGACGAAGGAAACTAAGGCGTAGGCTTCGTTGGTTAGACATGGACAAGTGGACTTCCGGCGTTGTGTGCACGTATGTTACTAGTTAGCTGGTGACATATAATGCACACAGTACCTTCCAGTCGCTTGCCTGTGGATTTGGGTTTGCTTTCGCTATGTTTCCGCTGCATGGTTGTAATAAGTACATTTGGCCTGATCGGCCTCTTTTGTAAACTCTATCACCCGACGCGGTGTATTTCAATTTGTGTAATATAATGAATGATTGTGCGATGTATGAAATGATTCAGCAATGTGACTGTGTGCACTAGCTACTGATCCAGGGAATAGTGCAGTATACACAGTAGATTCAGATTGAAAAATCTGGGTCTGACTGAGCTGGTATCAGAGCATACGACTGCAGGGTAAAAGCCGTAGAATGGTCGTTAGAAGAATCTTAGGGTAATAATTTTAAAATATATAAAAAGCATTTATAAAAATATAGCGTATTATTGCTACTCGTACCCTTTCTAGTTCTGCACCCCTTCACTTTTTCAATTGATTATTTTAAAGCATTACCAACGCAAAGTAGTTGCCTTTACAGATGGCAGGAGAAGAAGGTAACTGGGATTATGTCGCTCATGGAGTTTATGAGGGCGTATTCGCAAGAATCCTGCGCAAGCTCCTCCACTACCTGGAATACCCGGAGCAGCCCATTTATCGTGGACGTCAGACATCTGCAGGAGGGGTGTACTGCTGGATGTTTGAAGTGTTTATCTACCCGAAGAGTGAACATGACCCACCCCACGTCTTCCATACAGAACACCCAAGAAGCACCAGGTCTGCCGCACTTCAGGATGCTGCCCGTCTCGCCGCCGCCCGACTCTGCGACATCTACCAAATCTCCCTGCTTCGCACACCCTTCTGCTTCTACCCTTCACGCAGGGAGGGAGCACGCCACAATGAGACCTACCTACCAGTGAATGAGGATGACCCAAGGCTCACCCACCAAGTGGATCTCACCAGGGCCATGGGAGCAGCCCATACGGCTGCACTGGAAGAGATGACTGCCCTCCGGATGCATCTAGTTGCCCGACACACCGAGGTGGCCACCCTCCGTGACCAGCTTGCCCAATGCCAGCAGGCACTGGCAGCTGCCAAGGCAAAAGCAACAGCAGCCCAGGCCCAGCTCCAGCAACCTCTCGCTCCTTGACAGCACCGGCACCTCCTCCAGTGGGATCAGGACCCCGCACCCGACTGACTGCGCGCAAGAACGTGCGACCTCCGAATCTCCAGTCTGCGCTTCGACGAAGAAGGCCTCCACCAAGCCGCAACCCTCCACGTGCTCCTTCAGACGCCGATGACTCCGACCCATCGGAGTTTAGTGGCAGTCGATCCCGCTCCAGATCGCCCAATTATGCCCCCTCCGTCAGTGGTGATCGCTACGCGGTGTAGCGGAAGTGTCGTCGTACTCATGCCATGCTTGTAATTAAGATGTTGCACCAGTCCTGTTATATTATAGTTGCGGTCATATGAACTCTAAGTATTATTTTATTGTAAGTCTAGCCTGGGAAGCTGGCTATGTGAATGTTTGTATAATAAAGAATGGCCAGGCATAAGGCCTTATGTTGAATGTTCTTTTGTCGTTTATTTTGTGGGTTCTTTTCACAACAAGGGTGATACCCTTCCTTTTTCTCAAGGGTAGTCTTAGTACTAAGTTATGAAACTATGACTGCAGATGTCCAGTCCAAGAGTTACACGGTCTCGGGCCCATGCTAACCCTCAGCATGCTGAGGTAGATTCAAACCATGGCGCAACCCCCGAAGAAAATCAGAACCAAGATGCTGATCTCCCAAACCCCCCAGTTAATCCCACAATGGCCCAAGTAATGGCACAACAAACCCAGATTCTACAAGCCATTTATGCTGGACAGCAAGGAAGCTCTGGCGGACACAGAGCTGACTTAGGGGATTTCCAGAGGACCAGACCAATTACATTCACATCAGCAGAAGAACCACTGGAAGCAGAGGATTGGCTTCGGGATACCGAAAGGAAGCTGCGCTTAGTCAAATGCGCAGAGGAAGACAAAGTTATATTTGCCACCCACCTACTTCAAGGAGCTGCCGCAGCATGGTGGGAGAATTATGTAGCTGCCAGAGGTCAAGAAGATGCTACCACCGGAGGTGACACAGAAGCCATCCCGTGGTCAGAATTCAAGAAGGCTTTCAAAGACAACTTCATTCCAGCCGGGATAATGCGGATAAAGAAGAATGAATTCCGCAATCTCAAGCAAGGGAACCTATCTGTCAGTGAATATCTTACAAAATTCACGCAGCTGGCCCGGTATGCCCAGAAGGACATAGAAGAAGAGGAAGAAAAGATTGACAGATTCTTTGAAGGGTTGAAGGATGAACTAAGAGTGCAGCTGATCACCCAGGACTTTATTAGCTTTCACCAGCTGGTAAATAAGGCGTTCGCCTTAGAAAATGAAAAGAAAAACTTAGAGGCTAACCGCAAGCGGAAGCTATCAGTACAGCAACCCCAAGGGAGGTTTATCCAGAAACTCCTTAATAACCCTTCATTCTCAAGTCCCGAACATTCCAGGGCCACATCTTCCATACCCTGTTCCAGTGGTGGCTCCATCCAAACGCCACGCCTAGCAAGCCAGTCCACTAGGGCGAACCCTGCCACCAACAGGAGCTATTTCGGGTGTGGAGAGAAGGGACACTATGTCAACCAGTGCCCGCAACGGCAGACAAATCCAGTGAGAATCAATTTAGGGCCTCCCGCTACCCGCAGTCAAGCCATGGTACCCAACAAAGGGCATCAGAGCTCGCAGGCCAGCAGGAACACTTCAATGCTAAACCGTGGCCAAGTTAATCACATCACAGCTGAAGAAGCCCAGGAGGCCGTTGGAATTCTTATGGGTATGTTCTTTGTCAAGTTAATAGCAGCGCCTGTTCTTTACAAATCAGGGAAGGTTTCATCTTTTAGAGCCAAAAGATTCATGGATAAGCTTGGGTTATCCACATAACTTTTAGAAACTACGGGCACTTAATTCGCCTGCCAGGATAACCAACAATCAATAGTGTAACCCACCCAGACCCTGGACCTCATACTTATAATATACTGGCTAACAAGACACCAAAGAAATATTAGACTACGCCACTAGGAGGAGTAGCTTACCAACTAGAACTGCCTGCAAGTCTAGCAAATAGGTACAACGTATTCCATGTATCCCAGCCAAGACATGTCCACAAATATCAGAAGGATCAAACCCTTAGGAAGCAGTCTAGCCCAAGTATGACTTGATACCTGCAGGAAATGGCCTATCAAGATTTTGCTAATGTTAGTAAAAGAATGTTGGGAATCAGACCATCCACTAATATTGAGCTCAATAGAAACCATCATACCAGGAAAAAGGACTACCTGGGAACGCAAAGATCAACTGCAAAAAGAGTATCCCGACTGGACCCCTAGCCAGGCTGAATCTCGGGGTCGAGATTCTTTTTAAGGGGGGTAGATTTGTAACATCCTAGGAAGTATAAATAATAAATTATGGAGTTTTTGGATTATTTTATTTGCTTTTTATTTGAATTGGAGTTTATTGGCTTTTTGTAAAAATAAAGGAATTCCAAAAATGAAAAGAGCACATAAAATAATAAAATATGAGCATCAAATAAAGAATATGAAAAGATGATCCATAAAATAATAAAGGAAAAAGGGTAAATAAGCATGAAGTATCTTCCCTAGAAATTTTGGTAAGCAAAATAAAAATGTTAAGAAATACAAATTCATGTGTATGTATATGTATGCATACAACTATGTATAGCAAGGGAATCAAATAAATTAAATACCAACCATAGCTGAAAATATTTTTGATAAGTCCAGAAGGTCCTCATGAGCTTCTGTGAATTTTTCTGAAATTTTTGGAACTGATCTCATATTTTTCTGAGGTTTATTCAATTAACTGGGCATTTCTAAAAGTCTTTAAAAATAAAAAGGGAGAAAACCCTCACGGGCCGCCACCTGGATGGCCCCGATGCGCGGCGCGTAGCCCACCTGCGCCCATCCACCGCCCGCCTCCCGCCCGCGCTCGGCCGCCCGATGCACACCCCGGCCCATCTGGCCCGTCCGCTCCCTTGCGCCCGCTGGCCGGTGGACCTGCTCCCCGCGCGCGATAACCCTCTGGCCGGTGGCCCCGCTCTTCTTCTTCCTCCTTCCCCTTCTTCTCCACGCGCCCGTTGCCGCTCTTCCCCTCGCGCAGCTCCCTCTCGAGCTGGCCGCAGCAAATCCGCCTTCCCCCTCTCTCTCACATCCGCGGGCAAGATTCAGTGCACCCCGTTCTCTCTCCCTCTCGCAAGATCTAGGGGAAGATCTGGTTCATCCTCTCTCGCCGGCGTGAACAGGGCGGCGGCCACATGTTGACCTCGCCGTGCGCTTCACTCCGGCTATAAAAGCCCCCCTGGAGTCTCAATTGCGCCGCAATGCCTCTTACTCCCTCCCTCTGCAAGTGATTGAACGATAGCGCCATAAATCACCGGCGAGCCCACATCCTTCCCCAGCTCCGGCGATCACCGATCAGCCAAGCCAAGCCACCAGAGCCCAACTCCTCGCTTGTGAACCGTCTCCGGAGCACCGCGAAGCCGCCCCCGGCCTCGCCCGAGCTCCCCGACGCCCGTACCTTGCCGTCACCAAGAGCCTCCCCGAGCCGCCGCCACCGCACGCTGCCGGCCTACCTCCGGCGCACCTCAGCTCCCGTCGCCGCTACCACCAGCATCACCGCAACCCCGGCATTACATTTCACAAAGCCCCGGACCTCTCCAGCCACCGCTCGCCGCCGGCGCCACCGCCTTCTTCTTCCTCTGCTCGGCCACCTCCGCGACCTACCTCAAAGGGATTCACTCCCCATATAGGGTAGGCAAAGCCTCCCCCTCCCACTTGGTTACCAGCGCAACTCTCTTCCCTCCCCCGCTCCCGCGGCGCGCGTTCGAGCCCCCGGCTCCGCGCCTGCGGTCGAGCGATTTCTTTTAATTTGCGTCGCTGACAGGTGGGCCCCGCTTGTCGCCCTGTGTAGCTGGAGCAGCGGCTGACCCCTGGGCCCCACGGGTCAGTGACACCCCTTCACAGAGCCCGTACCGACAGGTGGACCCCATGAACAGTAACCGGACCCACATGTCAGTAGCACAGAAAGTAAATAAAAAGGGAAATTAAAATAAATCTGAAAATGCCAGTGGACCCCACATGTCAGATATTTTGGATTTTCTGGAATTGATTAAACCTGAGAATTTCAAATAATCATAACTTTTTCATTTTAACTCCAAATTGGATGGGACAAATTTCTAAATTCATCTAAAATCAAGATCTATCCAATGGAACTGAAATCATAATTTTTAGAGCTCATTTGAATTTCTGGTGATATTTTGTTGATTTGATGTTTTCTTTTTATCCAAATTTTCGCGCACGATTACAATAGCTTACGAAGCTCAAGAGGAAGAACTTGAGGCCGCTGCACTAGAAGCCCCGGATAATCAAGCACCCGACCGCTGTGACCAAGGCGAGTCAATACTTTGATCATGTTGAACCTACATTTTATGCAAATTATTTTAGTTTAAATTATCAAATTGCATGCCGTTATGTTATATACAAATACATGTTAATTTAAGATTTTAGTTACATGTCCATTGCTTGCTTGACTAGTATTACGCCTCCTTTGGAATACTTGAATATGTGAACCTTGTCGCCTTAGCAAAACTATAATGGTAACTTTCCAAAAGTAAGTCCGTAATTTATATATATGCCGTGCTTAGCATTGTTTAGGTAATCATGGGCGCGAGAACGCCCAAACATCACTTAAATCATGAGAAAAATTTGGTTGGGACAGTCATGGTGGTAATGACTGATAAATGTTGGATATGATTATTTTATGTCTCCAAAAACCCCAACATGCTTAAATATCTGGGCGGATGGTTCGGGGGTGTGGTGCAGGTGTGCACGAGAGTGTGGTTCGTGGTAGAACCGTCCAGATATCACTAAGGACTGAATCTTGTCATGACAACCCGTGTAAAACAGTACAACCACAAGTCTGTAAAGTACAACTTGGCTTAGTAGAATTACCGGACCCTGAAAGTCATCCTTCCAGGAGGAGGTGTGGGATTGTGCAAGCGGCAGTCTGTGAGACGGCTTGAATGGGACACCCAGGGAGGGTGAAGTTCTGCTGTGGCGGGCTAGCAGGGGTGGGGAGCCAGCTGCTAGACGTTCAGAAGGAGGACATCCCGCACAAACGTATGGGACCCACCGCAAGTGGGAACGACCCATAGGGTGAAATGATGGAAGGGGCGAGGTACTTTGAGAAGTCACTGTGATGATCTGCTCAACCACATGTCCAAGGTATCATGTGGAGCAACGAGTTGATTGTCTCTTGTGGTGAAAGTGTACAAACTCTGCAGAGTCAAAACTATTCGAATAGCCGTGCCCACGGTCATGGGCAGACATGGGAACTTAACTAGATATAGTTCTGTTTACAAAATTTTGAAAATCGGGAATGGAAAAGTGAGAGGGCGATGGACTGCCCTGATTTGGAATTTTCCTGGGGGTCGTCCCAGTGGTAATTGGCCTGTGTGTCGTCCCAGTGGTAAGTTAAGCGGCTATAACGCTGAAGAATTGCTATATGGTGCAGATGCCATGTAATGGTGGATGGAATCTGAATCACTACTAATACTGCATACAACATATACGTGTGTTCAAAATGCTAGGTCTTAAGGAATTTTTGTATAATTGTATTCAAAAGCACTCTTCGCAAAACAAAATAAACCTAAGCCATCCTTTGGTTAGCCATACATGTTATATACTACATTCTGTGTGTTGATTCGCTGAGCACGGGGTCGGAGTGCTCATACTCGCTTTTGCGACAAAAATTCAGAAGCAGGATCGCAAGACCACTACGCCTACGAGGAAGCTCCCGCTACGGAGGAGAAGAACGACGAAGGAAACTAAGGCGTAGGCTTCGTTGGTTAGACATGGACAAGTGGACTTCCGGCGTTGTGTGCACGTATGTTACTAGTTAGCTGGTGACATATAATGCACACAGTACCTTCCAGTCGCTTGCCTGTGGATTTGGGTTTGCTTTCGCTATGTTTCCGCTGCATGGTTGTAATAAGTACATTTGGCCTGATCGGCCTCTTTTGTAAACTCTATCACCCGACGCGGTGTATTTCAATTTGTGTAATATAATGAATGATTGTGCGATGTATGAAATGATTCAGCAATGTGACTGTGTGCACTAGCTACTGATCCAGGGAATAGTGCAGTATACACAGTAGATTCAGATTGAAAAATCTGGGTCTGACAGTGGTGATGTAGGAAAAGAGTATGGTGCATTGGTGTTGTTGTGACCGGCGTGGATGTCCGTGAGGCGGCTGTGGGGAGTGGACGGTAGAACCTGGCAAATTAAAGGAGGTGAAAACCAATGGCTGGAAAATTATGGTTGTGGTCAAAGGGAAGCGTTCAAGTTTAAATTGTCGAAAGCGCTCAAGTTTGTGGGATCGTGCCATTAGCCACCCTATCGAATGATAGTAAGGCCACGAATTGAAGTACTCAGCTGCCGGCCAAGAATGTATGCCTTGCTAAGTTGATCATAGGTCTTTTAGAGTTACTAAGAAAAAAGAGAGATATGCTAGAAATTCTCACAAAAAATAAAACATTTAGCTCTTAATTTGGTAGGCCTAAGTTATAACGGCTCAGATTAAAAGAAAGAATTCATGTCAAGTACAATCCAAACTCAATCACGACCACCACCCTGTGCAATGTCAAGTGCCGCCTAACCCCTTGCCGTGTCGCAGAGTCACCAGACATGTCTCAATTCACCTCCCCAACACAAACCCACCCTCGTTGGCGCTGAACCCTTAGCGACATGTGAGAGACCATGCGAAGCTTCCTGCCATCGAGCCATGCATGCGAATGAATCCAGCTCCTGTACGTATAGATTCAACGAAGATCGAAGCTAAGTGCTATTTTCATCTTCATGCATGATCAAAGGTCCAACATATATGCATATGTAAGAGGAAATCAACAAGCAAGGGATTTGGGAAGCCACACGCACGTAGAGATTTCTATCCGCATGCATGCATGTATGTTTACTCGAATAAAAAGGAGAAACCGATCCTGATTGATCTCCAGCATTTAAACATTGATGGCGCCTGTAGAAAAAAAATAAAATTGTGAAACACACATTGTTGGTAAGTGTGCATGTAGAATAAATATTGTCTAAGAATAACAAGATTAGCAAGTTAAAAAAGAGTCTATGTCAAGTATAATCCAAAATAACTAAAATTTGGAGAAGAAAACAAAAACTAGCTATTTGATTTCTATATGAATTCCAAAGTAAATCCCCGAAAAACAAAATATATCCATTATAACTAAAAGTCGATCACATGAGTTTTGCATTTGCTAAAAAGGATAAATAAGCTAGAAATAATAAAAAAAAAGAAAAAAATATTCGTTCCTCGATTTAGTAGACCCTTATTGTAGTCAGTAAATGATCATCAGTGGATGTCTTAGATCGATAAGACAAGATTACCCATTATAGATTCTAGATGAACTAACTAAATAAAAATAATCCTAGATGACCCGCACTAAAATTCACTTATGAGAGGATAAGAAGATATTTACATACAAAATAAATGAGTAAAATCCATGCATAAGATAAGGAAAAAGTGGCACTCGGCAAAAAAAGAGAAATAAAAAAGACAATGTCTATTCTGCATGCACACTTACCGACGATGTGTATTTCATAATTTTGAATTTTTTTCTAGAATCGTCGTCGATGTGGTAGATTCTAATTCAAATTGAACTATTTTAACTGTTAGGTGTTATCTATCATACAATAAAAGTATAGGATAGTTGATTACATCAACTGACTAAAAAGAGAGATTATAAAAATTCTCTAAAAAAATGAAAAGAAACATCCCGCCTTTACTTTGGTGCACTCTAATTGTGTGTAGCAATCCACAACCGATAGATGTTTCCTGATAAATAAGAATAATTACTAGAAATTCTAAAAAAAGTATCTAGCTCTTAATTAGGTGGTCCTTTCTTCTGATTAACAGATCATAATCAATAATTTTCTAGAACTATGAAAGTGCGCATGAAATTGATTTGTATCGTGATATGTGTGCACGTATAGTTGGAAAACTCTTGTATAAAGTTAAGACGTAAAATGCTAAAGACAGAATTGAATTCAAACGATCCACGTACAAGAACAAACTTACTTATAATATCCATTATTGTTTGTATTTTTAATTGTATTAATATAGATATAATTGTTGTCTCCATTACTGAACATACCGATTACAAATTATAAAGAACAAGTATTTTCTGCCAAAGATATAATATATATTTTTGTTTTAACATATATTACTATACATTAATATCATAAATGAAACAAATTATACTAATATGGAAATTAAATCAAATTGATAACACTCTAAAATTCTAATATTTTAATTATTTCATGTGATTTGCAACTCTTTATTTTCTAAATATAGTTCTTTTATTATCATCATATATATATATATATATATATATATATATATATATATATATATATATATATATATATATATATATATATATATATATATATATATATATATATATATATATATATATATATATATATATATATATAGACACACACACACACACCGCTAAATTAATTAAATATACTCTAAAAATAATATCTGCGCTGCCATGCTAGTTTGATACAGTCATGCCACTCGATGATCCCTAACGTGAACATGGTATGACTTTTGCCAGTGATACTTTCCTGGTAACTTTGTGCCTTTTCTTTGAACAAATATGAAGCTAGTGAGAAGCTTCGTGCCAAGCATCATAAGGAGTACAGGGACAATAAAGCCTAAAGATACGACATATATTTTTATTTTAACATATATTACTATGCATTAATACCATAAATACAACCAATTATACAAATACGGAAATTAAATCAAATTGATAACACTCTAAAATTCTAATATTTTAATTATTTCATGTGATTGCAACTCTTTATGTTCTGAATATAGTTCTTTTATTATTATCATATATATACCATTAAATCAATTAAATATACTCTACAAATAATGCCGCGCAAATACGCCAGGCTATCATGCTAGTTTAATGCCACTCGATGATCCGTGACGTGAACATGGTATGACTTTTGCCAGTGATACTTTCCTGGTAACTTCGTGCTTTTTCTTTGAACAAATGTGAAGCTAGTGAGAAGCTTCGTGCTAAGCATCTTAAGGAGGACAATAATAAAAATATACCGGTTGTTCTCTGGTTCTTGGTTCTTTTGTGTAGGTTCCTTGGCCCACAACCTTACAAATAGCTTTGTCAACTGCCGAGTTGTCTTTTTTGTCCTAACAGATACATTTGCAGGATCAGATACAGTTGTCTTTTTTTTGTCTTTTGTGCTACTTTTTTGTCCGTGGTGATTCTAGACAACAAAGTTACATTTGCAGGATCAGATACATTCTAGACAACAAAGTTCACCAAGTCAAAAGAAAACGAAGTTCAATGGACAAACGCATTATTCCTGGCAATAATTGAGCACAAGAAAGGGACGGGTGAAGGGAAAGTTTATGGACGAGATCACGAGATGTTCAGCGACTGCTACAGCACACACTAAAATAGCACCTCCACGCTCGCACCACTGCAGAATTGGTGCCAACACAGAAAATTCCTCGATCCAATTCTAATCCCAGAGGGGGAAAGAGAGATTGATCGATCGATCGATTGATTGATTGCAAGGGGGATGGGAGGAGTTGGGGAGAAGATCATGGTGAACGCCTTGACGGGGGTGATGAGCCCTCTCCTTGGCAAGCTCACCAACCTCATCGGTGAGGAGTACACTAAGCTCAAAGGTGTGAGGAAGAAGCTCGAGTCTCTCACCAAGGAGCTGATCGCCATCAACGTTATGCTTGAGGAGTACGCAGCTATGGAGAAGCCGAACAGGCAAGTGAAGGCCTGGATGAAGGAGGTACGTGAGCTGGCCTACGATATTGAGGATCGTATAGATCTATTCACCTACCATGTCGACCATGAACCGGCTGATAAGAATACCGGTTTCAAGGGGCTACTCCAGAAGAACATTCGCAAATTGAAGAAGCTTCACCATCGACATAAGTTCGCTGAACAGATCCAAGAACTCCAGGCCCGCGCCAATGAAGTATATGAGCGGAAAATAAGGAACAAGCTCGATGAGAGCCCTTCTAGCACCATGCGTATGGAGATCGATCCTCGGTTGCCTGCTCTCTACGTGGAGGTGGAAAAACTCGTGGGTATTGAGGGCCCAAGTGAAGAAATCATCAGTCGGTTCATTGGTGAGGAGCCAACGAAGCAGCTTAAGGTTGTCTCTCTTGTTGGATCCGGAGGTTCAGGCAAGACTACTCTCGCTAAACAGGTGTACGAGAAAATCAAACATCAATTCAAATATACAGCTTTTGAGTCTGTATCGCAAAAGCCCAACATAAGGAACCTTCTGAGGGTTTTGCTCTTGGAAATTGGGAGTAGCGATGGAAGTTTAGGACCAATAGAATTATACAGTGATCAACAACTCATCGACAAACTAAGATCATATCTTGAAAAGGAAAGGTAAGTTGATTTAACTCGCTTTCTATGATGTGTTTCGATAACAACAATAGCATCCCTTTTATCCTGTTGTGATATTATTTAGAATTGTATTTAGAATTTTTAACTAATCCTAGGATTTATGATTAGTGGATCTATACAAACCCAACTTATGATGTGTCTTATAGGAGCCATACAAACAAATCCAATCCAATCCAATCGCAGCCAAGAAAGTAAAAACATTTAAGAGACATGAGAGAGAAGCTTGGTTCGTTGGGTATTAGATTTTTTTGTACAGAGCAAGAGTCCACTGGCTACTTGTTTCAAAAACAAAAAAAGGGAGTCCATTGGCTAAAAAGGGTCCGAGGGTCAGAAAGCGGCAATTCCTTTGTACCCTTTTGGAACCGTCTGTGATGTGCGAGAATCACAGACGGTTTTTTGTTCGAGCCGTCTATGATTGTCCTTCATAGATGGTTATACCACAAATCGTCTGTGATAGTTCATTCTATAGCTATGCCATTTGAAAACAAGCAAATACAGCAGCAAACACAACAATGCATTCCACCATTGCAGCATAACAAGATAACAAGAAGGTTACCCATCTAACACAACAAGAACATAGAAAGAACACATCTCCTAATCCTACGAATCCAACTTTTAAACATGGTAAGAACATAGAAGAAGCAAAGATCCTAACAAACAGTAGAAGTTACCGATGAGCTGATGCCTATGCTCTCTCGCCCCTGATGCAATGTGCGAGCTGGATGTCCTTGACGCCCGCCGTCGTCGGTGCCGACTTGAGCGACGTCTTGGTAGCCATCGACGTCTACTTTGTAAGGGCCATCGGGGTCGGGGTCGAGGAGGAGGACGGTGATGAAGAGTCTGGAGAGATTTTGAGCAACGGTAGGTAGGGGATGGGTTTGGGTGAGTATTTATAGAGGGAGAGGTGGAGCTACGATCCGTGAGGTGGGGTTTGGTGGGTTTCTATTGGTTGGGAATGGGTTGGGGAGGATCGATGGGCCCAGCGGTCAGTTTATCACAAACGGTTCTATATACAAACTATGTGTGATACTCTCCTAATACAGACAGTTGGTAGCTAGAACCGTCTTTAACAATGACTGTACCGGGTATAGTTATCTTACTGAAGAGATTTGACGGAAGTAATTTCTATTGGTACGAATGCATGGTAAAGGATGTCTTGGCTCCACAAGGATTTGTAGAACCCAAGACATCTTTCATAAAATTAAGTACTCAACAAAGCTTCACTGCAAAAATGTAGTATAGGAAAAAAATTGGGAAGTTACTGATGGTGTTAGTGACTTGTGTGACCTCACTTTCTGTTCAATATTTTCCTGTTTAAGCTATCAAGTTTTGGATTGTGGGACAATGGCACAATGCTTCTAAGAGATTGACTTGACACATAGACATGCGTTTGTAGCTGGGGTACATTGTGTGTAGGGGCTTTTAAATACATGCCGCACGAAGTTGTAGTATAGGAAAAAAAATGGGACATAGTGAACTTGTCACTAGTCACTAACATGTGGATGGTAGTTTCCTAAATAAAAAAACATGTGGTGGCATGCAACTAAAAAATGTCCTGTGTTCAGAAGCACACGGACTTTATATGGTCAGATGCATATATAGTTCGGATTACCGGCGGTCCCAGCTGAGACCGGGAAGAAAAATACCGACCGGAATTAAAATTTGAAAAAAATTCAATTTGTAGCTATTGAAAACAGTTCCAGGGGCATTGGATGCTTTAGCATCTAGTTAGGAACATGTGGAGCCCATTCAAACATGATGAAGCACTCTTTTTGTCATTTGCATGTGAAGTTGCATGTGAAGTTTTTTGTTCTTTGCATGTGGGGGGGGGGGGGAGAAAAGGTAGCTGGCTACATGTGCATTGCATTATTCTGTCTCTAGAGCAGCAGGAAGCAGTAGGCAGCAGCAGCAGCGAGCAGCGTGAAGACAGCAAGCTAAAGACTAGTATTGAGCTGCTTAACATCTGCTCCTTCTCTCTTATATTTATAGCTAGAAGATTACGAATAGATAAGGCATGCATGCAGGTCATGCATGCTGCGTGCTGAGTACTAAAGACATGCAGAATACTAAAGGATTACAATAACTGCAACGCATTATGTGTGCAGTATACGAAAAGATAATAACTGCAGCGCATGGGATACATGCAGAATTTAAATGGCATACGCATGCATGTAGGAGACTAAGAGCCACGCGGTAAACTAGGAGGCATGCGTGCAGAATAAAGATTAAATGCACACAGGATTACACAGCGAGCAGCAGCCAAACTTTAATTGGTCTTCCACCGGTTTTTTTCGGTTTTCTCACCGGTTTTTCCGGTAACCTGCCGGTTACCGGTACCGCCTGCCGGCCGGGATTTGCCCCGGTACCGGTTTTTCAATCCTTGGTCAGATGTAATCAAATTAAAACCACTCGTTTTTATTTTGGTTATATCAATGAAATTTTATTTCTTTCAAGAATGTGTAGCTTAGAATAGAAAAAATTATGTGACAAAATCCAGTACAATTTCAAGAAAATGAAAATTGTTTTAGGACAAGAGAAAGATTTAGCGAAGCCGATCGCAAATTCTTTAAATACAGCCTCAAATGAGTACGAGGGATTGTCGTTCTCTCGCAACCCTCTCGAGCCTTTTAAGACCATTGGATCCTTCCTCAATACAAGAATCTAGTGTTAAAGAATAATCTAATCTCTAATCTTCTCATGTGTCTTTATTTGGATGAGTTCCTTTTGCTTGGCTTGTTGGCTTGCTTCTCTATAGCCACAGCTCATGTTTATAGTCCCCCGAGTCCTCCTCCAAACTGCACTAGGAATCCTTCCTAATCTAATTAGGATTAATCTAGGAATCATTGTAGCACACCTCTCTAAGTCCTAGTAGGTTAGAATATGAATCGCCCAATCTCAGCAGAGGATCGAGTTGAATTTGATCACATTTTAATTTTAATAAATACTTGTATGTTGTAGCATGTCTATATATATGCAGAAATTCATTTTGTTGTGTTTCTTAGTAGGATACTACTGTTAGCATTGCTTTTAGGGCTGTACTAACTGATAATGTTTCACGAATTTGCTTAATAGGTACCTTATTGTGATTGATGACATTTGGGAAAAATCAGCATGGGAAACCATACAATGTGCACTTCCTAAAAATAGCCATGCAAGTAGAATAATTACAACGACACGGATCAGCAATGTAGCTGAATCTTGTTGCACTTCAAATGAAGACTTTGTTTATCGAATGAAACCTCTTAGCAGTAGCGACTCCACAAAATTATTTCTAAAGAGGATTTTTGATGCTGAGGATAAGTGCCCTGATCACTTGGAGGGGATTATGAATGAGATACGGCATAAATGTAATGGCTTGCCATTGGCCATAGTTACTTTAGCTAGCTTGTTAGCTAATAAACCAAGAAGAAAGGAAGAATGGAAGAGAGTGCTGAATTCCATCCGCTCTGTAGATGAAAAGGATAAAGAGCTGCAAGTAATGGATAAGATACTGGCACTGAGTTACAACGATCTACCTCATAATATGAAGAATTGCTTTCTGTACCTCAGTACATTTCCAGAGGATCACGAGATTAGCAAAGATACCTTGGTATGGATATGGGTAGCTGAAGGGTTTATCACCGCAAAACAAGGCTATACTTTGGAGGAAATAGGAGAGAGTCACTTTAACGAGCTCATAAATAGGAGTCTGATCCAGCCAATAGACATGGCATGTGATGGTAAAGCAAGGGGATGTCGAGTCCATGATATAGTACTCAACTTTATCCTCTCCCGGTCAACTGAAGAAAATTTTGTAACTGTGTTGGATGGTCAGGACCTCTCATCTTCACATAAAAGGATTCGGAGGCTCTCCATCTGGCACAACAAAGAACATGCGGAGGCAATATCACAAGGAACCATGGATTTGTCTCATCTCCGTTCACTTAATATCTGCCGTGTTGATGGCTGGACGATGCCCCCTGATTTGGACCTACCTGTTCTTCGAGCGTTATATCTAGAGGGTCGTCATGAGTTTAGGAATTGTCCTCTCGATGGCATTGTAAGTTTACTTCATCTGCGATATCTGGGGCTCCGTGGGACATACATTACCGAGCTACCGGTCCAAATTGGGAAGCTAGAGTATTTACAAACGCTCGATCTAAGAGGAACTTTGATAATAGAGTTGCCAGCAAGTATTGTTCAGCTCAAACGATTGGTGCGTCTTGTAGGCTATAAACTCGGATTGCCGGATGGGTTTGGCAATATGGAAGCTCTTCAGGAGTTAAGGGTTTGCCGGATGGGTTTGACGTCGTCCCTCTGTAAGCTTGGGGCAAGCAACCTTCGATCTCTACATATTGAGTGCACCGGATTGGACCGTGGTGCATGGCGCCCTCCACTTCTCCAGAAACTCACCCACTTGGAAATCGATGTTGTGCAAATGGAAGGAGAGGATCTACGTTTGCTGGAAGATTTGCCTGCCCTTCTTTTCCTCGGCCTAGAAGTAAAGCAGGTTTCCGAAGATGGACTCAGGATCAGTCATAGTGGATTCCAATGTCTAACAGAACTCAGGTTGGTTAACAGATTTGGACCTGGTTTGATATTTGAAGGAGCTCTGCCAAAACTCGAAAGGCTTTTTCTCGAGTTTGACGCAGATAAAACACAATCTACATACGGCAGTTTACACATTGGCATCCAACACCTCACCTCTCTCAAAGATATCGAGATGACTGTATGGATTTTCTCTGAAGATGAAAATACTCCGACGGAGAAGGATGCCGAGTCTGCTATCAATGACCAAGTCAAGATGCTTCCCAACCATCCCACACTCCATATCGAAATCCATCGTGTGGACCCCAAAGGCACCACACGGCTCGAAATCCATCGTGTGGACCCCAAAGGCACCACACGGCTCCGTATGGTCAGCAAAAATCTAGATATAACATGGGTCCAGGATTGAATTTTTTATAGCAAAATTCTGGTCTGAAATCAGGTTTGAGCTTCTTTGTTTGAGCTCTGTAATATTTAGTATAACAGTGCTTAGTACCTGGATTTTTGCACCGAGTCCCCAAGGATTCTCTATTCTCATTCCCCATCTCCTCTGGATTTTTTATAGCAACAGAGAGGCGGCTGGGCGGTGAGTAGTGGACGGCGGCACACGAGGCGCTCTCCCGTAGGCGTCCGACGTGATTTTCTAGTGCAAACTCGTGGCAGCAATCGGCCGATTAGGATATTGGAATTGCAGGGTTTAAGTTGTTTGATGCATGTGTTTTGCTGCAAATTTGAGTAAATTGTTGACAAATACTGTACGACGTATATCAGAACAGTATTTATCTGATCACAACAGCAGTGTTGATATATCTGTACTACGTATGCTAGCTCTTATGAATGACCAAGTTTACTATCTAAGTGATTATCAACAACACAGTTGACACATGGAAAGGATAACTACATGCTATGTTCTGCATCCTGACGTACACGCAGGGCCAATCCTGGGATTTTAGGGGTCCGGGGCGAAACTAGAAATAGGGGGCCTAGTATAAATATCTAAATATAAATCTATATACACACATATATATGTATCTAATTTTACCAACAAACACTTAAAATGCGTTATGTATTAAAGAAAAATTCATATCAAAGAGTTTATAGATATTACCTTAAAAATTTCTTCTAACATTTCTAGATGCGAAGTCATTGATGATGGTATTGATATCAATCTCATCCAATAATTTCTTTTCAATACATAAAGTTGCCAAACTGTTTAACCTCTCTTGAGACATTGTTGACCTTAAATGATTCTTCAACAATTTCAACTTTGAAAAGCTTCTTTCAGCTGATGCCACAGTCACAGGCATAGTAAATAAAATCCGATAAGCAATAGAAATATTAGGATAACAATCCGCTTCTTTGACAAACTCAAATATCTCCATAGCAGACATTGGTTTATCTGATAAAGTCAATTGCATAACACTTAACTCAGAAATTAGATCATTTAACTCAACATCAGATGAACCATCTAGAGAGAAAGTTTCTGCAAATTTTATATAACATTCTTTTAATTCAGTTCGATCCAATGACTTCAATGTTGTTGAACTCATTAAAAATCCAAATATACTTCCGAATGTTTGGAGTTCTTGAAATCTACTTTTCAATGAATTGATTGCCATATCAACCATAACAAAAAAATAATTAACTTCAAATTCCTTCTCAGCTTGCAAAACTGCTTCATCACAATCAATTTCATCAAACTGTTTCTTTCTAAGAACACGCTGCTTAACTGGAAATGATGGCTCTACATTCATTTGAGCTACAATATCTTTGGCAATGATCATACTCGAAGCAAGCCCTTCATTTCTATAAGTATTAAAGTATTTAACCATGCCCGGCCGGGAATTCAGAAGACGGATAGACTCATAGACGGATAGTATACATAGTATATATACTATGTATATGAGGGATTGGGGGCCCCTGAATTTTGGGGGCCCGGTGCGGCCGCCCCGCTCGCCCCCTCAGGGCCAGGCCTGCGTACACGAATGCCTCCCTGTATTATCAAGCTTGCAAGAAAAACAGCAATGATACCATTTTTAACCTATACGATTCTAGGAAGAAAGTGTTAAGAGTATTTGGAGACCCAATCCACATGATAATTCCTAAAATCACAAAGACCCACTCATGCATGGCAAATAGTGGGACTAATAGTCCTATATTGCTCACCAAAAGAGAGTCATATGCATTTATAGGGAAGAGTGAGTATAGCTACAGTGAAGACTATACACGCGTTTGCCATGCCATCGCCCGTGCGGCATGCGCGTGAATGGTGCTGTGATTTTAGGCCTGGATGCTTGCAGAGGCACTGCATCCTTTTGCACCTTGCATAAGTTTTTAACTTGCACTTGTAATTGATTTTTTGCGCTGATGACGTGTTGGCATGTGCATTTGTGTGGACACTATAACAGAGTAAATTATGTTTAATGTGTCAGTTACTAGTTCATGGTTAAAAGGGAGGAGGTGACCACGAAATTATTTTCATCTTCTACTCTCACCCTCTCATTCTCACTATTCTCGCACTTAGTTGCTTCTGGTTTCTTCGTTCTTGCGTTGGCGTGCACTTGCGTGGGAATAGTAGTGTTTCTAAAACCGTTGTCACTCTAATCCTACATGGGAAGGGGTGAATCAGGTTTTTGGGAAGCGTCTCACGCGACTGCTCGTTGCTTCCTGCAACTCTTCAATTAATCCTAGCACCCGCTATGAGTAGAATATCATTTTTACTCAATGTGCTATCTGATATATGTAAGATTACCATGCTATTGTACTTATTGTTTTTTATTCTATTGGGAATTTAAGAACACATGTATTTGCAATATATGAATTTGCATTTTCTGTTGTTTATCGGATTAAATTAATTACTAAAGTGCACTGTTTCTTAACAGAAAGTAGTGTAGTTTATCATCAAAAGGTTTGCTATTTGTAAGTCTGTATCAATGTATTTTTTACATCAGTACAGTATATATGAGTGGAGTTTACATATAGAACCTTTCATGTAAATTTTTTACTTGGTTTCAAAAGTTCTCCACCAAAGATTGATTGGTGTATATAGTCTTGTCCTTTGTACAAACAAATTTCAAGCATATGCATGTTGCAATCTTCTCGATTTCTGTTGCTAAATTTGGACAATTTGTTGGCACGGATGATGATGAATTCAGTTTACAAGAAGGAAGCCAGGAAGAAGAAACCAGCAAGAAGTAGTACTTGGCAGTTAGGAATTGAAGCTAGTTGCTCATGTGTACCTACATAGGAAAGAAAGTTGCTCCTTCATGATACCTTTAAGTTCTTAATTTAGTTAGGAATTCTAAGGAGTACTGAATTTACTATGTAAAGATGCAATTTAAGGATGCTAAGCTATGACTCTTAAGGCCCTTTATTGTTCTCATGCACTGTGTGGATGCTGGAAGAATTATGATAAGTTCAGTGTTGTCATGGATACAGTACATGTGATGCTTGTCCGGCTTAATAGTCTCCTCTGCAAAGGGTGTCAATACGGAAGCTATTTTAGTACTTTGTTAGGTCGAATAAAGAAATAATGTTTAGATATTCTAGCTGTACCTTGCAGGATTGATACAGGAACAAATGTGTTACGAAAACCGCCTTGAGGAGATAACCAAGGAAGAATAGATTTAACGTGAAAACCTTTTACTGGAAAAAACCACGAACACACAATCAGCAAAATCATAATACAAAAAAGTTACAGGATGCTGTTGGCGTACTACATGTATAGATAACTTGAAGCGCCGCTAACTATTATGAGGCTTACAAGGGGTATAAATAACCTTGTAAATAAGAGTCCTAGATGAGAAAAGAACAAAATCCTAGGTGGCAGTGAAAAGAGAAACCTGCCCAAAAATTGAAACAATAGCCTACTGACGGAAGCTACACCCCGTTCTGAAGATAATAACTCATGTTCCCTTGCAGGCAATCAGAACGAAGATTTGGTATCTCCAAATTAACGAGAACTGTAATTTTTGTCATTATGATACTATTTTCGTGCTACCCTTGCGTGGGTGTTATCCGGTGCCCATATGTCGGTCTTGTACTAACAATATGTTCATTGAGGTTGCAGAGATTTTGTGTCTGTTGGCTTGTTGCTAGGAAGATGATAGAGTAGGCTCTAGATTCCGAAAATAGGTGAAGTATCGCAACTGAATTTGTTTCATGTGCTGGAGAGTCTTACTCATATATTTGCACATCAGTAGAATTGGAGCGCAAGTTGTTATAATCTTGCATTTTGAAAAAAAAAATAACACGGGTTGAAAAGGGTGTTCCACTGCGCTGTACTTGGATATTTTTCTGTCTGAACAATCTTGTTCTTCCCATTATTTTGTTGTGTCATGCAACAGAATCTTGTAGCATCTATTAGCAATAGCATGATGGAATGTTGTGAAATATTTATGTGTCAGTGGTAATATGCTACCAGTAGCAGCAGCCAACAACAGCAGTTGAAGAAATAGAACATACATTCAACAAAATCCGATCAATTTTGTGCACATTGGTGATCGTGTTGCCAACGATTACAAACACAAGTAGTCCTCAAAGCCTCCTCTTAACTTTATGGATTGGTGGGATGTGGTGAACAAATCAGCCCCCTCTCCCTCTCCCTTGTATAGGGTGGGGAGAGGTATTACGAAGAGTAAGAAATCATATGGGACTAAACTAATTCCAATATAACTCATGTGCCTTATGGGCCTAATTTAGGTAAAGTGTTCACGCCATCGGGTCTCTCAATTTTATTGATTAGTAGAATGTTGTGTACAAATCAGCCGCCTTATATAGAGTGGGGAGAGTTGTCATGGAGTAAGAAACCATTTGGGACTAAACTCTAGTTAAGGTAAAGTGTCAACACCATCAAGTCTTCTCAACTTGACTGATTGGTGGAATGTGGTGTACAAATGTAACATCCTGAAAAATATAAATCTTAAATTATGAGGTTTTTGGATTATTTTATTTGTTTTCTATTGGAATTTAGAGTTTATGAACTTTTTGTAAATATGAAGGAACCTCAAATATGAAAAGAGGGAAGAAATCAACACATAAAATAATAAAACATGAGCATCAAATAAAGAATCTGAAAAGATGATCCATAAAGGTAAGGGAGAATATTTGGTTTAACCATGAAATCTCACCTCTAAAAATAATGGAATAAATAGTAAAGGAATAAACAAAATAAAAATGTTAACAAATGTAAATATATGTGTATATGTATATATATAGGCATACAACTATGCATAGCATGAAAGTGGTCTCTACAGAGATTTAAGAGAGCAAATAAAATTAGAATTATATGTATAAGTATATATGCATATATACAAATGAAAGTGCAGAAAATAAAAATATAAGAAATAAGAAAAGAAAGAGGAAAAGGAAAAACCGGGCCGGCCATCACCCCGGCCCAGTCAGACGCCGCACGGCCCAGCGCGCCAGCGCCCACGCCCCGCAACCCAACCCCGCGCGCGCCTCCACCGCGCCTCACGCCTCTGCCACGCGGGCCCGCGCCCCCGATCGCACCCCGCGTCTCGCTGCCGCGCGACCCCACGCGCCAGGCGTTTTCCCCTCTGGCCGGTGGCCCCGCCCTCGCTCTCCTTCTTCCTCGGCTCCTTCTTCTCCACGCGCCCGTAGCGCTGCTCTCCCCCTCGTGCTCGCTCTCTCTCGTGCTGCCGCAGCCAATCCCTCCCCTCTCTCTCTCACACCTCGCGGGCAAATTCAAAGCACCCCGCTACCTCTCTCCTCCACAAAATCTCGAGGAGATTGCGTTCATCCCCCCTGCTAGCGGAATAGGACGGCGGCCAAATATCTCTCTCGCCGTGCGCGCCTCTTCCGGCTATAAAAGCCGCGCCTGGGAGTCCCAAATGCGCCGCACTACTCTCTTCTCCCCTCCCCCGTAAGCAATCGAACCGGGAGTTCCAATTCGCTACCGCCCCCTCCTTCTTCCTGAACTCCGGCGCCACCCTCCCCGCCGATCCCGACCGCCCCGAAGCTATCCCAAGCTCCCAGAGCTTCGCGGGAGCAAGGCGAAGCCGACCCCCTCCTTCCCCGCACCTCCCGAAGCCCGTACCCCGCCGTCACCGGAGCTCCCGCCCGAGCCTCCGCCGTCGCGCGCCGCCAGCCCTCTCCGGCCACCGTCACTCCCGGCCGCCTACACCAGAAGATTCACCATCACGCAGGGATTGTAATCCACTAACGTCCCGGACCTCTCCGGCAACCCTCGCCGCCGACCACCGTCGCCCCCGGCTTCCTCTGCCCGGCCCCCTCCGCGGCCACTTCAAAAGGGTAAGCTACCCTTATGGGGTAGGCAAAACCTCCCCCGCTCACTTGGTTAACGCCGCGTGTCTCTCCCTCCCCCTGCTCCCGCGGCGCGCGTTCGAGCCTCCGGCTCCGCGCCTGCGGTTGAGCAATTCTTTTCCTTTTCCCTGCTGACAGGTGGGCCCCACCTGTCGGCCAGCGTAACCAGAGCGGCCCACTGACCGCTGGGCCCCACTGGTCAGTAGAACCCCTGCACAGGACCCTACTGACAGGTGGACCCCACTGAACAGTAGCTGGACCCACTTGTCAGTGACACAGCAAGAAAGGAACTAAAATAAATAAAGAAAAAGATAAAAATTAAGAAAATGACATGTGGGACCCACTGTCAGAGATTTAATAATTTTTGGAATTAACTGGACTGAAATATTCAAATGGACATAACTTTCTCATTTTAACTCCAAATTGAGTGAGACAAATTTCTAAATTCATCTAAATTGAAGATATATCCAATGGAACTGAAATCATAATTTTTAGAGTTCATTTGAATTTCTGGTGTTATTTGGTTTGATTTGCTGCTTTTCTTTTTATACAAATTTTGGCGCACGCTAAAATAGCTTACGAGGCACAAGAGGAGGAGATCGAGGCAGCAGCCCTAGAAGCACCAGAGAATCCGGATCCCGACCACTGTGACCAAGGCGAGTCAATACTTTGATCATGTTGAACCTACATTTCATGCAAATTACTTTGTTTTAAATTAACAAATTGCATGCTGTTATTTTTATGCAAATACATGCTAAATTTGATATTCTAGTTATATGCCATGGTTTACCTTGAATAATATTATCCTCTCCTTTGGAATATTCAATGTGTGAACCTTGTCGCCCTAGCAAAATTATAATAGTACTGTTTCGAAAATAAGTCCCTAGCTATATGCTATGCTTAGTTTTGCATAGAAACTCAGGGGGCGCTGAAATGCCCCAGACATCATGATCGCTTTTAATGATGAGAAAATGGTTTGGGCAGTCATGATGGGAATGACTGGTATATTTTGGACATGACTATTTTATACCCTCAAAGTCCCCAACTTGCTTAAATATCTGGGCGGATTGGTTTGAGGGTGTGAGTGTGGTGCAGTGGATGCACAAAATGGGTTAGTGGTAGATCGCCCAGATACCACTAAGGACCGAATCTTGTCACGACCTCCTGTGTAAAACAGTACAACCACAAGTCTGTAAAGTACAACTTGGCTAAGTAAATTTATCAAAACTCTGGACTCATCTCACTGGTAGGGGGTTGAAGGGGTTACGCTATGGCAAGGGGGCCTGAAGGGACACCAGTGGAGGGTGAAGTTTCCCAGTCGTACTAGCGCAGAGGGGAGTGGAGCCCGTACGCTAGTAGCTGTGGGAAACCTCCTGCGCACAGATGGGACCCACCGCAAGTGGGCAGTTTCCCATAAAGGTGAGATGACAAAAGGGTCTAGATACTTTGAAAAGTCACTGTGATGGTCTGCTCAACCACATGTCTAAGGTATCGTGTGGGGCAACGAGTTGATTGTCTCTTGTGGAGAAAGTGTACCAGCTCTGCAGAGTCAAAACTATTCGAATAGCCGTGCCCACGGTCAAGGGCGGACATGGGAACTTAACTAGATATAGTTCTGTTTCAAAAATATTGAAAAATGGGTATGAAAAGACTTGAAGGGCGATGGACTGCCCTGGTTTGGAATTGTCCTGGGTGTTGTCCCAGTGGTAATGTAAGCGGCTATAACACTGAAGAATTGCTATATGGTGCAGAGGCCATGTAAAGGTGGATGGAATCTGAATCACTATTAATATTGCATTTATTCACAACATATATGTGTGTTCAAATTGCTAGGTCTTAAGAATTTTTATATAATTGTATTCAAAAGCACTCTTCGCAAAAATAAAATAACTCTAAGCCATCCTTTGATTAGCCATACATGTTACATACTGCATTCTGTGTATTGACTTGCTGAGCACGGGGTCGGAGTGCTCATACTCGCTTTTGCGACAAAATTCAGAAACAGGAACACAGGACCACTATGCCTACGAGGAAGCTCCTGCTACGGAGGAGAAGAATGACGAAAGAGACTAAGGAGTAGGCTCCGTTGGATAGTTATGGACAAGTGGACTTCCGGCGTTGTGTGCACGTATGTTACTGGTTCGCTGGTGACATATAATGCACACAATACCCTTCCAGTCGCTTGCCTGTGGATTTTGGGTTTGCTTTTGCTATATTTCCGCTGTGCGTATTTGTAATAAAGACTTTTGGCCTAATCGGCCCTTTTGTAAACTGTCACCCGACGTGGTGTATTTCAATTTATGTAATATAATGGATGATTATGCGATGTATGAAATGATTCAGCAATGTAATTGTGTGCACTAGCTACTGATCCAGGGAATAGTGCAGTGAAACACAGTAAGATTCGGATTGAAAAATCCGGGTCTGACAGCGCTGGTATCAGAGCATACGACTGTAGGGTAAAAGCCGTAGAATGGCCGTTAGTAATTTTTAAAGACATATACAAAAAGCATTTATGAAAAATATAGCGTATTATTGCTGCTCGTACCCTTCCTAGTTCTGCACCACTTTACTCTTTCAATTGACTATTTTAAACGTTACTAACGCCGCGTATTGTAAACTGCAGATGGCAGAAGAGGAAGGTAACTGGGATTACATCGCCCATGGAGTTTATGAGGGTGTGTTCGCAAGAATCCTGCGCAAGCTCCTCCACTACTTGGAATACCCAGAGCAGCCCATTTATCGTGGACGCCAGACGACTGCAGGAGGGGTGAACTGCTGGATGTTTGAAGTGTTTATCTACCCGAAGAGCGAACATGACCCACCTCATGTCTTCCAGACAGAGCACCTGAGAAGCACCAGGTCTGCCGCACTCCAGGATGCTGCCCGTCTTGCAGCCGCCCGACTCTGCTTCATCTACCAGATCTCCCTGCGCCGCACACCCTTCTGCTTCTACCCCTCGCGCAGGGAGGGAGCACGCCACAATGAGACCTACCTGCCGGTTAATGAGAATGACCCGAGGCTCACCCATCAAGTTGATCTCACAAGGGCCATAGGAGTGGCCCATACTACTGCACTGGAGGAGATGACCGCCCTCCGGATGCACCTAGTCGCCCGACACACCGAGGTGACGACCCTTCGTAACCAGCTTGCCCAGTGCCAGCAGGCACTGGCAGCTGCCAAGGCGGAGGCCACAGCAGCTCAGGCACAGCTCCAGCAGGCTCCCGCTCCTTTGGCAGCACCGGCACCTCCTTCGGTGGGGTCAGGCCCCCGCACCCGGCTGGCTGCGCGCAAGAGCGTGCGACCTCTGGGGCTCCAGTCTGCAGCCCCCCACGTGCTCCTTCAGACGCCGATGATTTCGACCCATCGGAGTTTAGTGGCAGTCGGTCCCGCTCCCGATCGCCAAATTACAACCCCTCCATCAGTGGTGATGGCTACGCGGTGTAGTAGTGGAAGTGTCGTCGTACTCGTGCCGTGCTTATATCTTAGATGTTGCACCAGCTTTGTTATTTTGTAGCCACGCCAATGTGAACTCTAGCTATTATATTGTTGTAATCCCAGCCTGGGAGGCTGGCTATGTGAAAATTTGTATATTAATGAATGGCCAGGCCTAAAGCCTTACGTTGAATGTTCTTTTGTCGTTTATCTTGTGTTCTTTTTGCGACAAGGGTGGATACCCTTTCTTTTCCCAAGGGTAGTCTTAGTGCTAAATTATGAAGCTGTAACTGCAGATGTCCAGTCAAAGGGTTACACGATCGCGGGCCCATACTGACCCTCAGCATGCTGAGGTAGACTCAAACCAGGACGCAACACCCGAAGAGAATCAGAACCAAAATGCTGATCTCCCAAACCCCCCAGTTAATCCCACAATGGCCCAAGTAATGGCACAACAAACTCAGATTTTACAAGCCATTTATGCTGGACAGCAAGGAAGCTCTGGCGGATACAGAGCTGACTTAGGAGATTTTCAAAGGACAAGACCAATTACATTTACATCGGCAGAAGAACCACTTGAAGCCGAAGATTGGCTTCGGGATACTGAAAGGAAGCTGCGCTTAATCAAATGCGCAGAGGAGGATAAAGTCATATTTGCCACCCACTTGTTTCAAGGAGCTGCCGCAGCATGGTGGGAAAATTATGTGGCTGCCAGAGGTCAGGAAGATGTTATCACCGGAGGCGACACGGAAGCTATCCCATGGTCAGAATTCAAGAAGGCTTTCAAAGACAACTTCATTCCAGCCGGGATAATGCGGATAAAGAAGAATGAATTCCCCAATCTCAAGCAAGGGAATCTATCTGTCAATGAATATCTAACCAAATTCACGCAGCTGGCCCGGTATGCCCAGAAGGATATAGAAGAAGAGGAAGAAAAGATTGACAGATTCTTTGAGGGATTGAAGGATGAACTAAGAGTGCAGTTGATCACCCAGGACTTCACTAGCTTTCATCAGCTGGTAAACAAGGCATTGGCCTTGGAAAATGAGAAGAAGATTCTTGAGGCCAGCCGTAAGCGCAAGATGACAACTCAACGGCCGCAGGGAAGATTTATTCAGAAATTCTTCTACAACCCCTCATTCTCAAGGTCCAATCAATCTAGTGGATCAACCCCAGCCTTTAGACCTGGTGGAAGTATGTCTCAAACATCATGCCCAGGGGGACAATATAGTGGTACCAACCCCGCAGCAAATTTTAATTGCTTTAGCTGTGGGGAGAAAGGACACTTTGCCAACAGATGCCCACATAAGCAGAATGTCGCTGTCCGCAGTCAAGCTTCAGCTCCTGGCAGGGGACAGCAAAGCTCTCAAGCCAGGAAAAACACTTCAGCACCAAACCGAGGCAGAGTCAACCATATCACAGTTGAAGAAGCTCAGGAAGCCGCTGGAGTTCTTATGGGTACGTTCTCTGTCAAGACTATACCAGCACAAGTATTATTTGATTCAGGAGCTTCCCATTCATTTATATCTAAGGGGTATGCTGATAAATTGGGATTACCTGTTTATAACCTTAAGAGGCCATTGGTGCTTAACTCACCAGCTGGACCAATTACTGCTACCCTAGTATGCCCAGGGGTGACCATTACCATGGAAAGATGTGATTTCCTAGCTGATCTAATAGTGTTAAGCTCCCAGACCTTGGATATTATATTAGGGATGGATTGGTTAGCTAGATACCAAGGAGTCATAGAATGTGCCACCAGAATAGTGAAATTAACCAAGTGCCCTGGCATGACCATAAATGTAAAAGTGGACCGACCATGCCGGTGGGGACGTGCAATCTACCATTGTGCGGACGTACCCCTAGAAGGAATGATAGTAGTACAGGACTATCCCGAAGTATTTCCCGAAGAACTGCCAGGCATGCCCCCAGATAGAGACCTGGAATTTGTTATCAATTTGAAGCCAGGAGCCGCTCCAATCTCCAAAAGGCCTTATAGGATGACGGTGGAAGAGTTGGAAGAATTGAAGAAACAACTTCAGGAGTTGCAGGAAAAGGGGTTTATCAGACCTAGCTCATCGCCATGGGGATCACCAGTGCTGTTTGTGAAGAAGAAGGATGGTACCGCAAGAATGTGTGTGGATTACCGAGCCTTAAATGAAGTGACCATCAAAAACAAGTACCCCCTTCCAAGGATTGATGATCTATTTGATCAGCTCGGTGGAGCCACTTTATTCTCTAAAATTGACCTGAGATCGGGTTACCATCAGTTGAAGATCAGGCCAGAAGATATACCCAAAACAGCTTTTACCACTAGATATGGGCTGTATGAATTTACGGTCATGTCTTTTGGGTTAACCAATGCCCCAGCCTATTTTATGAATTTGATGAAAAAGGTATTCATGGAGTATTTGGACAAATTTGTCATGGTCTTCATTGACGACATCCTTATATACTCCAAGAATGCAGAAGAACATGCGGAACATCTGCGCTTAGTGTTGGAGAAGCTAAAGGAGCATCAATTATATGCGAAATTTAGCAAGTGTGAGTTTTGGTTGCATGACATCAGTTTCTTAGGACACATAGTGTCAGCAGGAGGAATATCTGTTGATCCCGCCAAAATAGCAGCAGTAATGGAGTGGAAGCAGCCTACTTCTGTCACTGAAGTGAGGAGTTTTCTCGGTTTGGCTGGGTACTACAGGAGATTCATAGAAGGATTTTCCCGAATTGCCAGGCCGATGACCCAATTACTCAAGAAAGAGAAGAAGTTTGAATGGACCAAGTCATGTGAAGAAAGTTTCCAAGAATTGAAGAAGAGATTGACTACCACCCCTGTATTAGTCCTACCGGATGTACGCAAGGATTTTGAGGTATATTGTGATGCCTCTCATCAAGGGCTTGGATGTGTACTAATGCAAGAAGGCAGGGTCGTGTCATATGCATCCAGACAACTTCGTCCCCATGAAGCTAACTACCCCACACATGATCTGGAGTTAGCATCAGTGATTCATGCATTGAAGATTTGGCAGCATTACTTGATTGGTAACCATTGTGATGTGTATACGGATCACAAGAGCCTAAAGTATTTCTTCACACAATCTCATCTTAATTTAAGACAGAGAAGATGGCTAGAATTAATCAAGGATTATGATATAAGTGTACACTACCACCCTGGGAAGGCCAATGTGGTAGCGGATGCATTGAGCTGTAAGGCTTACTGCAATAATCTTATGGTACAAGAACATCAACCTGAGCTCTACAAGGAATTAAAATCTTTGAATTTGGAAATAGTAGGGCCAGGCACTCTAGCCACCACGGAAATCCAATCAAGTATAGAAGAAATGATTATGACAGCACAGCAAGATGATCCAGCTATTTTAAAATGGAAAAGATTAATGGAAGCAGGGAAAGCCCCCAAGATGACGATTGATGAGGAAGGTACTCTACGGCACGGAAAACGAATTGTGGTGCCGCATCAAAAGGATCTTAAGGACCTAATACTGAGGGAAGCTCATAACTCTCCGTATTCTCTTCACCCGGGAAGTACCAAGATGTACCATGGCATGAAGCAGTTCTGTTGGTGGCCCCGTATGAAAAGAGACATCGCAGAGCATGTAGCTTGCTGTGATGTGTGTCAAAGAGTGAAGGCAGAGCATCAAAGACCTGCAGGACTACTACAGCCATTGCAAATACCCCAATGGAAGTGGGAAGAAGTCGGAATGGATTTCATCACTGGATTCCCCCGAACCAAGTCAGGATATGACTCTGTATGGGTTATAATTGATAGATTGACCAAGGTCGCCCACTTTATTCCGGTCAAGACAACCTACAAGGGAGACAAATTAGCAGAACTGTATGTGTCCCGCATTGTGTGCTTGCACGGTGTACCAAAAAGGATAGTCTCAGATCGAGGTTCTCAATTTACCTCGCATTTCTGGGCTAGCCTACATGAGGCTCTTGGCACTCACCTGGATTTCAGCACCGCCTATCACCCTCAGACGGATGGTCAAACAGAAAGAGTGAACCAAATACTCGAAGATATGCTCAGAGCTTGTGTATTGGATTTCTCTAAAGACTGGGATAAATGCTTGCCCTATGCTGAATTTGCCTACAACAATAGCTATCAGACCAGTCTTCAGATGTCACCTTTTGAAGCTTTGTATGGAAGAAAATGCAGAACCCCACTATATTGGTCAGAAGTGGGGGAGAACATCATATTTGGACCTGACATTCTCAAACAAGCTGAAGAGAAGGTTCGTCTAATCAGAGATCGATTACAGGCAGCCCAGTCTAGACAAAAGAGTTATGCAGACAAAAGAAGAAGACCGCTGACATTTGAAGTTGGAGATTATGTCTACTTGAAGGTGTCACCTCTACGAGGAGTTAAGAGGTTTAAAGTCAAAGGCAAGCTTACCCCTCGCTATGTGGGACCATTTCCAATTATGGCCAAGAAAGGAGAAGTTGCCTATCAGTTAGAGTTATCTCAAAATCTATCTGATATACACAATGTTTTCCACGTATCTCAACTCAAGAAGTGCTTACAAGTACCAGAAGATCAAACTCCATTGGAGGCAATTGAGCTTGAAGAAGACCTGACTTACAAGGAGCGTCCGATTAAAATTCTGGACACCGTAGAGAAAAAGACAAGAACCCAAATCATTCGAATGTGCAGAGTACAATGGAGTCACCATTCCAAGAAGGAAGCTACCTGGGAACGAGAAGATAAACTGCGTCAAGATTACCCTGAACTGTTCACTAGCTAGGCTGAATCTCGGGGTCGAGATTCTGTTTAAGGGGGGTAGATTTGTAACATCCTGAAAAATATAAATCTTAAATTATGAGGTTTTTGGATTATTTTATTTGTTTTCTATTGGAATTTGGAGTTTATGAACTTTTTGTAATTATGAAGGAACTTCAAATATGAAAAGAGGGAAGAAATCAACACATAAAATAATAAAACATGAGCATCAAATAAAGAATCTGAAAAGATGATCCATAAAGGTAAGGGAGAATATTTGGTTTAACCATGAAATCTCACCTCTAAAAATAATGGAATAAATAGTAAAGGAATAAACAAAATAAAAATGTTAACAAATGTAAATATATGTGTATATGTATATATATAGGCATACAACTATGCATAGCATGAAAGTGGTCTCTACAGAGATTTAAGAGAGCAAATAAAAT
The DNA here is from genome assembly GCA_017311315.1 of Dendrocalamus latiflorus. Lineage (NCBI taxonomy): Eukaryota > Viridiplantae > Streptophyta > Magnoliopsida > Poales > Poaceae > Dendrocalamus > Dendrocalamus latiflorus. The sequence goes on along the minus strand of CM029642.1, from coordinate 50,392,749 downwards.
TAGAATTATATGTATAAGTATATATGCATATATACAAATGAAAGTGCAGAAAATAAAATATAAGAAATAAGAAAAGAAAGAGGAAAAGGAAAAATCGGGCCGGCCATCACCCCGGCCCAGTCAGACGCCGCACGGCCCACCGCGCTAGTGCCCACGCCCCGCAGCCCAACCCCGCACGCGCCTCCACCGCGCCTCACGCCTCTGCCACGCGGGCCCGCGCCCCCGATCGCACCCCGCGTCTCGCTGCCGCGCGACCCCACGCGCCAGGCGTTTTCCCCTCTGGCCGGTGGCCCCACCCTCGCTCTCCTTCTTCCTCGGCTCCTTCATCTCCACGCGCCCGCAGCGCTGCTCTCCCCCTCGTGCTCGCTCTCTCTCGCGCTGCCGCAGCCAATCCCTCCCCTCTCTCTCTCACACCTCGCGGGCAAATTCAAAGCACCCCGCTACCTCTCTCCTCCACAAAATCTCGAGGAGATTGCGTTCATCCCCCCTGCTAGCGGAACAGGACGACGGCCAAATATCTCTCTCGCCGTGCGCGCCTCTTCCGGCTATAAAAGCCGCGCCTGGGAGTCCCAAACGCGCCGCACTACTCTCTTCTCCCCTCCCCCGTAAGCAATCGAACCGGGAGTTCCAATTCGCCGCCGCCCCCCTCCTTCTTCCCGAACTCCGGCGCCACCCTCCCCGCCGATCCCGACCGCCCCGAAGCTATCCCAAGCTCCCAGAGCTTCGCGGGAGCAAGGCGAAGCCGACCCCCTCCTTCCCCGCACCTCCCGAAGCCCGTACCCCGCCGTCACCGGAGCTCCCGCCCGAGCCTCCGCCGTCGCGCGCCGCCAGCCCTCTCCGGCCACCGTCACTCCCGACCGCCAACACCAGAAGATTCACCATCACGCAGGGATTGTAATCCACTAACGTCCCGGACCTCTCCGGCAACCCTCGCCGCCGACCACCGTTGCCCCCGACTTCCTCTGCCCGGCCCCCTCCGCGAGCCACTTCAAAAGGGTAAGCTACCCTTATGGGGTAGGCAAAACCTCCCCCGCTCACTTGGTTAACGCCGCGTGTCTCTCCCTCCCCCTGCTCCCGCGGCGCGCGTTCGAGCCTCCGGCTCCGCGCCTGCGGTTGAGCAATTCTTTTCCTTTTCCCTGCTGACAGGTGGGCCCCACCTGTCGGCCAGCGTAACCAGAGCGGCCCACTGACCGCTGGGCCCCACTGGTCAGTAGAACCCCTGCACAGGACCCTACTGACAGGTGGACCCCACTGAACAGTAGCTGGACCCACTTGTCAGTGACACAGCAAGAAAGGAACTAAAATAAATAAAGAAAAAGATAAAAATTAAGAAAATGACATGTGGGACCCACTGTCAGAGATTTAATAATTTTTGGAATTAACTGGACTGAAATATTCAAATGGACATAACTTTCTCATTTTAACTCCAAATTGAGTGAGACAAATTTCTAAATTCATCTAAATTGAAGATATATCCAATGGAACTGAAATCATAATTTTTAGAGTTCATTTGAATTTCTGGTGTTATTTGGTTTGATTTGCTGCTTTTCTTTTTATACAAATTTTGGCGCACGCTAAAATAGCTTACGAGGCACAAGAGGAGGAGATCGAGGCAGCAGCCCTAGAAGCACCAGAGAATCCGGATCCCGACCACTGTGACCAAGGCGAGTCAATACTTTGATCATGTTGAACCTACATTTCATGCAAATTACTTTGTTTTAAATTAACAAATTGCATGCTGTTATTTTTATGCAAATACATGCTAAATTTGATATTCTAGTTATATGCCATGGTTTACCTTGAATAATATTATCCTCTCCTTTGGAATATTCAATGTGTGAACCTTGTCGCCCTAGCAAAATTATAATAGTACTGTTTCGAAAATAAGTCCCTAGCTATATGCTATGCTTAGTTTTGCATAGAAACTCAGGGGGCGCTGAAATGCCCCAGACATCATGATCGCTTTTAATGATGAGAAAATGGTTTGGGCAGTCATGATGGGAATGACTGGTATATTTTGGACATGACTATTTTATACCCTCAAAGTCCCCAACTTGCTTAAATATCTGGGCGGATTGGTTTGAGGGTGTGAGTGTGGTGCAGTGGATGCACAAAATGGGTTAGTGGTAGATCGCCCAGATACCACTAAGGGCCGAATCTTGTCACGACCTCCTGTGTAAAACAGTACAACCACAAGTCTGTAAAGTACAACTTGGCTAAGTAAATTTATCAAAACTCTGGACTCATCTCACTGGTAGGGGGTTGAAGGGGTTACGCTATGGCAAGGGGGCCTGAAGGGACACCAGTGGAGGGTGAAGTTTCCCAGTCGTACTAGCGCAGAGGGGAGTGGAGCCCGTACACTAGTAGCTGTGGGAAACCTCCTGCGCACAGATGGGACCCACCGCAAGTGGGCAGTTTCCCATAAAGGTGAGATGACAAAAGGGTCTAGATACTTTGAAAAGTCACTGTGATGGTCTGCTCAACCACATGTCTAAGGTATCGTGTGGGGCAACGAGTTGATTGTCTCTTGTGGAGAAAGTGTACCAGCTCTGCAGAGTCAAAACTATTCGAATAGCCGTGCCCACGGTCAAGGGCGGACATGGGAACTTAACTAGATATAGTTCTGTTTCAAAAATATTGAAAAATGCGTATGAAAAGACTTGAAGGGCGATGGACTGCCCTGGTTTGGAATTGTCCTGGGTGTCGTCCCAGTGGTAATGTAAGCGGCTATAACACTGAAGAATTGCTATATGGTGCAGAGGCCATGTAAAGGTGGATGGAATCTGAATCACTATTAATATTGCATTTATTCACAACATATACGTGTGTTCAAATTGCTAGGTCTTAAGAATTTTTATATAATTGTATTCAAAAGCACTCTTCGCAAAAATAAAATAACTCTAAGCTATCCTTTGATTAGCCATACATGTTACATACTGCATTCTGTGTATTGACTTGCTGAGCACGGGGTCGGAGTGCTCATACTCGCTTTTGCGACAAAATTCAGAAACAGGAACACAGGACCACTATGCCTACGAGGAAGCTCCTGCTACGGAGGAGAAGAATGACGAAAGAGACTAAGGAGTAGGCTCCGTTGGATAGTTATGGACAAGTGGACTTCCGGCGTTGTGTGCACGTATGTTACTGGTTCGCTGGTGGCATATAATGCACACAATACCCTTCCAGTCGCTTGCCTGTGGATTTTGGGTTTGCTTTTGCTATATTTCCGCTGTGCGTATTTGTAATAAAGACTTTTGGCCTAATCGGCCCTTTTGTAAACTGTCACCCGACGTGGTGTATTTCAATTTATGTAATATAATGGATGATTATGCGATGTATGAAATGATTCAGCAATGTAATTGTGTGCACTAGCTACTGATCCAGGGAATAGTGCAGTGAAACACAGTAAGATTCGGATTGAAAAATCCGGGTCTGACAACAAATCAGCCCTCTCCTCATATATAGGGTGGAGAGAGGTGTCATGAACGAGTAAGAAACTATATGAGACTAAACTAATTGAATTATAACTCGTGTTTTATGGGCCTCATGGGTCTAGTTTAGGTAAAGTGTTTATACAATAAAGCCCCCCCCCCTAAACAGGTCGATACACAACACTCTCCTTGAACACTTTGACAACAGCATGATCTTGCCTCATTAAAAACTTCTTCCAAAAACCCAGTGAGAACATGCTTTACAAAGGTAGAAGCTGTTAAGGCCTTTGTAAATAAATCCATAAGATTTTCACTTGTTTGGATTGTTTACATTTCTATGTTCCTATTCTCCTACTGTTTATGGAGATAGAAGTGCTTATGGAGTATATGTTTTGTCATATATATTTTGACATAGCTATTCTTTATATGTGCAATACAAGCAGCATTATCCTCGTATATAACCATGAGAATTTATCCACCTACACCACATGATTCTTGGATACAGTAAATCAATCTTCTAAACCATATGAACTCTCGAGTCATCTCGTGTCTCTTGATTTTCAATAAATAATCGTAGGTTGTAGCATGTATACATGTATGCAAAAATGAATTTTGTTTTTTTTAAGCGATGGCAGGAGCCCTGCCTTTCAATTAAGAAGGAAAGGAGAATAATAACATCCTAATAGTTAAGCAAGGCCAGGAGCCATGTCCTCGACATCTAAAATAGAGCAAAAGACTGAACTACAAACTAGCTAGACTAGTGCGGCAAGCGAAGTACACCTAGGAGAAAATCTCGGAGTGATGTGCTGTCATTCTTGCCGCCGTGAGTTCTTGCTTGATGATTTTCGCAACACACTGTGGCTGGAGGGAGACAATTTGGAATGTCCGCCTGTTTCTTTCTTTCCATAAGTTCCATTATGTGTAGATAATGATGTTGTTATAACTCCTTTCTGAGCTCCTTCATGGTTCTGGAGACCACTATTTCCCACCAATATGTGTAAATTATTCATGCTGAAGTCAACACCCGCACCAACTCAGTAAATTTTGCCAAACCTCTTTTGCAAAGATGCAAGATAAGCGAATGTGAAATGCTGTTTCGGGTGCTTGATCACAGAGAGCACACAACGAATTGTGAGGCCAGCCTATCTCAGCTAGGTTATCCGTCGTGTTAATCTTATTTTGCACTAGCAGCCAAGCAAAGAATTTGCATTTGTTTTCACCTTTGCCTTCCAAAGCCAGTCAGGTTTGAATGGGCAAAAGGAACCTCAAATTGGGCGTTGTATTCTGTCTTTGCGCTGTACTAGCCGCTGTTGGTCTATCTCCGCACTATGGAGTCCGGTGTATTTGATTGGAGGTCGACATTCTGTAATCTAGCCCAGAGGTCCAAAAATTCAAGGTTCACCATTATTGAGCTCTTTTGCCACTGACTTGTTCTTCCTCTTAACCAATGTGTTGAGGTTTTGGCACTATGTCCTTTGGCACTTCCCCATTTAGCCAGCGCGAGTGCCAAAACTAAGCTGTGTTCCCGTCCCCTAGAAGAGTTGCCTATCCGATTCATCGCAAGGCAGTTCAGTGCCTAACAATGGCTTTTCCAGATTAGCCCACTCATTCTAAAGCTATCGAAGCCTAAGAGCCGCTTTGGTCTACATACTACGGACCAGTTTGTTAGGCAATGACCGCCGTTGACCTCCTCTGCTCCTTTCCAAAGAAAGCCTCTCCTGATTTTGTCCATTCTCTTAATGGCCCATTTGCTCATATTAAAAACCGAGAGATGATAGATGAGCTGCGATGAGACGATTGAATTTGCAAGCGTTAGACGTCAGGCTCAAGGGAGCAATTTTCCTTGCCAGCATGGGAGCTTGGGCGTCATCTTGTCGATGAAATGAATTAAGTCCCTACTTCTTAGGTAGCAAATAATGTACAACATGGAGAGTAAGTCCAATGACATTTAAATGTTTATCTAAAAGAAAATCACACAGATCGTAAAACTACTGCATTGTTATGGCTATTATTAGTTATTAACTAGCGAAGTTGCCAGCGCATTTGAGTGGCTAGCCTTATTTTTTTCCTTAAAATATAATTTTTTATATTCTCACCTAATTAATAATTAAAGATTATTTGAATGATATATAACAATATTTAGCAACTTTTGTTTGTTATCCTAAAATGTATTATTAACTTAGAGGATTCAATAACAATTGTTTTTCTTATTTTGTGAGAATTTACAGTCCAAAAATATTACACGGCTAGATCTCTTCTTCTATCATGCACATGAAAATTTGTCTTCCTTAAAAGCTAATATACATGCCCTGCAATCCGCGGTGCCAATCACCCATGGATGTGCCACTACTAGAGAAAGGCTAATACTAGAGACTTTATCACAAACGGTTAACCAAATCCATTAGTATTAAATACAATCACAGACGGTTTTGGTTTAGAGACCGTCTGTGTTGCTACTAGCGCTAAAAACCATATGTGAAGAGATAATATCACAAACGGTTCATCTTAAAAACTGTCTGTGAAGTATCACAGACAATTATTAACACGAACCGTCTATGATATTACCTCTTCACAGGTGGTTTGTATTAAAAACCGTCTGTGATAACTTTTTCCATAGTAGTGCGCGCACGTGTGAACTCATATTTTCTCCTATATATATAAAAGCATATGTTTGTATTCCAATTTGAAAGAAGAAATACTGGTGTCAATGATCGGATGACTAATTTAGTTGGCCGGGTTACCACAATCTCCATCAATTGCCGTAGCCAAAAAGAGCTAACCTACCGTAGCTCTAATTAAGAAGATAGGTCCGTATCGAAAAGAATAACATAACAGAATAAAACCTGATGAGGTTTCAATTTATGGGACACACTACCATAGACGTAGTTCCTCAACTTGATCATTCACAATTACATTATGTGAGTCATCGATCCTTTAAGAGACTGCATATATCTAGCATAGCACGCGCAAGAAAAGGCCATAAGAATGCTACCTTTTAGTACTAGCAGACATTGATCACACTCACAACTCATGCATATATATTGCCACTTCTGCAACGGAACCAAGGTGGTTAAAACTAGCATCTATGTGATCGAAGATTGACGTGGTCGAAGATCGGCATGGTCAACGTGGTCGAGACCTGAGTGGTCAAAACCAGCGTGGTCGGAGACCAGCATAGTCGGAGACTTGTGTGGTCAATCCGAACAGCGTGGTCGGAGACCAATGTAGTCGTGGACCAGGGTAGTTGACGATCGGAGTTTCTGATCGGCTCTGTGTGAGTAGTTTGATCGGCGAGCGGAAGTACCGGCTCTGTGTGAGCGGTACTACCGGTGAGCGAAAGTACCGGCTCTGTGTAAGTGGTACTACCAGCGAGCGGAAGTGCCAGCTTGAGTAGCGGCTAGCGGCACGTTTTTTCTAGAGAGACACCTGTGTGGAGTCTTCTCGTCCCTGAGGAAATCGGTAGTTCCGCACGAGTGTAGTAGTACTTTCGATAATCGGTAGTACCGGACTTTGTACATCAGAATTGCCGGATTTGACTGCAGCGGCTAGTTTTCTGACCGTTAGTAAGGGGAGCGAAAGTTCCAGCCTTAAGTCGGCGGCACTTTCGACTTCCCTATTTTTTTAGGGATTTAGCTTCAATGGCTAGTTTTCTTGTGTGGGATATAAATATCCCCTTGTGGCCGGTTGGAGATATGGTTGCTAGACCCATTTCTATTCTTTTGAGTTAGTGTGAGGTTCTCCACTTAATTGTGCATGTGTTGCACTTTGTGAGAAGGGATCTAGATTGCATGTGTTGCATTTAGAGGTGGACTTAGTGTCTATTTGAGTTTGTGCATTCGTTGCACGTGGTGAGAGTCAAGCGAGGGGCTCGACTTCTTACTCTTGGTGTTTGCTGACTCCTAGACAGCATTGGAGGCATTGTGCGCGGTGATCTTCTCAAAGAAGGTTGTGAGAAGACCCGGTAAAGTTGTGAAGGTTGGAGTTCACCTACCCGGAGTGGGAAAGAGCTGCCACTAGTGGATTGATGTGTTTCCGCTTAATTTGTGCAGCCGCTTAAATTCGTTTGGGCTAACCTTAACGTGGACTAGGGGAGACCGGTAAGTCTCCGAACATGACGATAAAAAAAGACTGTGTCAATTGTGGTTTGTTTTCTTATGCTCAATTTATATTCAAACACTTTACATAGATAGAATTAAATTTATTTCTTGTTATCATAGGATTGCAAATCTTGATATAACCTTAAGGTGTTAGTGCACTTAGGTGAACTTATTTGATCTAAGTGCTATTTGTGCTAAACTAAATTGATTTAAACTTCCACATTATTTACTTGATTTAGACAAATAGAAAAGGTCTTGAATTGTTAATAATGAGTAGAAGAGTTTTTAGACCGCCTATTCACCCCTCTAGTCGGGCCCCTCGATCTTACAAGTGGTATCAGAACTTGGTCTCTCATCTATTAGGTTTCACCGCCTAGAGAGTATAAAGGATGGCAACTAGTGGAATTGTGCACCTAGATGATACACCTCTATTTGATGGCACAAATTATGACAATTGAAAAATCCGCATGATGTGCTACTTTCATGTCATGAGCCCAAAAGTATGGCGGATTGTAGATGTGGGCTTTTCTTCTCCAAATGATCCTCTTGCTCTAACAATTGAGGATGAGAAATGCTCACATCTTGACGCTCAAGCTACTAATACTCTATTTAGTGCTTTGAGTGTAGAGGTGTTCAACACAATATGCAATCTTGAGAGCGTTCATGATATGTGGACGAAAATTCAAGATAAATATGAAATGTCCATATCAACCGATGAAGATTGCATACAAGAATGGATGTCGGGAGATGAATGCTCAACCAATGAAGAACCCACTATCCCCTCCACATCAACTCAATGCTTCATGGCGAAAGGTAATAAGAAGGTAAATAATGATGATGACAATAATGCACCTTCTTATGATGAGTTGATGGATATGTTATAAGACTTTAATGAATTTCTTGGGAAGAAAAAGGCTAAGTATAATAATTTGAAGAGTGAGTATGTCTCCCTTCAAAATGATTATAATAAGCTAAAAGGAGAGCATCAAATTCTCCTTCTCAAGGAATGTCCTAAGCCTAATGTGGATATAGGCATTGCTTGCAATTTATTAGATGATTTGCCATGTAAAGATTATATTCCTTGCATTTTATCTAAAGTTAGCATATCTACATCTTGTGATGATTTTCTTGATATATCTTGTTGCTCTAAATTGGATGCTTCTACTTCTTCTATGCATTGTAATACTAACATTGTAAAGGAAAATAATGAGCTCAAGGCCCAAGTCACAAGATTGAGAAATGACTTGAAGAAAAGCTATAAAGGGAAGGCCTCTCTAGACAAAAATTGGGAAGTCAAAGAATATCAAATGATAAGAGAGATATTAGATTCACCTCCAAGAAAACAGTGAAGAGCATCCCAAAGCAATTTGGAGAACTCCACGATGCTAAATGCTTTGGATGCAACAAGAAAGGTCACTTCGCCTCTAAGTGCCTAAATAAAGTGGAAAACAAGAAAAATCCATCAATGAAGAGGCAAATCAACAATGAGCAAGACAAGAAGATGAGAAGAGGTAAAAATTACCAAATTTGCCACAATTGCTGGGAAAAGGACATTTAAGTAAGGATTGTCCTAAAAGTACCATTCCTAAGTCATCTCTTATTAATGAACATTATTTGCTTAGGAAGAATAAATATGGTAATGTGTTTGCTAGAAATGTTAGCTCACAAAATCTTAATTTTAGGGCCATTTTGGTGCCCAAATCTATTGTGACTAACATTCACGGACCCAACCAAGTTTGGGTACCAAAATGTGCTTCAACACTTAATAGGTACTTGCAGAGGTATTGGAGGCTTGACTTATTTATAAAGAGGTAAATTTCACCATATGCACAATGGAATCTGATCTTGAGGATTATCATGCCATATTATGAACCGATGCCTCCTCGGTAACAAGTGTCGACATTAAAGTTTTTAGTCCCTAGCCTTGTGTAGGTTGCATTAGGCTCATCCAGTGTTGCCAGGCAATCCAATTGTGCCGCCCTAGGTATGGCCGGCACCTTGTTCCTCTCGTCAACATGCTTCCTGCTGTACGAGGAAGATTGTCGTACGCTGCCTCGAAAGATCCGAACCGTTTTTCCAACGCCTTCTGCTTTGCACGCCACGCCTTTGCGTAGCTAATCTTATACTTGAATTTCTTCTCGATAACTAGCACGATATGCGTGGCCTCCATGTCCTTCTTCTCCACTATCTCTCCATACATCGGAGTTTCTGATCGGCATGTGCAAAACCGCTCAAGTCCACACCATTTGGACCTTTACGAACGGTTCCAATACTGTAATGCACTTTTCAATGTAGTGGGTATCAGCATTACTGATATCTGCCACATATATTTTCAATTTTGTAACTAGTCAAATCGCATCGCATATTACGGAAGTACTGATGTACTGTAACTTACATTTCAATGACCATTCGCCTATTGTAACCAACTACACTACCCTTGTAGCATTAACTTCCTATCGGCAGACCGCGCATCGACGCCGCTCTTGTTTTCGCTACTCGAGGTCTCCCCTACTGCAAATAATTCCTAATAGGTTTCGACAATTTACATGACATATCGATTTAAATGCATATATATCAGTTATAATGGTACACGTGTTTTTTCAATGTACTAACGTCATTACATTTATTCGTAATTAATCATAAATATTATGTATTATTGTTTTATACAAAGCAAGTTATTAAAATCTTACAAAAATATTGACTGCATTTTGAATAACTATAAATTTCATGGACGATTAATTTCTACGTAACGTTGACTAAATTTTCTACAAATACAATTTTATATGCATGCTAATTTGGTAAGGATGCTAATTTTCTACAACTATATCACTAAATTTTTGCAACTACAGGTTACTACGGCTGCTAATTTTCTAAAACTACATTGACTAAATTTTTTACAACAAAGTTATACTATTCTTTACTACATCTATAATTTTCTACAGATACTAACACTAAATAAACTATCTACTTCATATACAAAATCTAAACTACAATATACAAAAAAAAAATTACCTCACAAAAGTCGTAAAACCTCTCCTTCTCTCTCTCTCTCCTCTCCTCCTCCCTCTCCTTTTCTCTCCTCTCCTCTATGCTTCTTTTCTTTCTGTCGCCTCTGTTCACCGCACGGCCGAGCGCACTCGTTCTACCGCGCGGTCCTTTTATATGCATTTTAGTCGCCCAACCGTTCGGTGATTGGAGTTGCAGTCGCCTAACCAATGGGCGACTGTAAGCAGTCATCCGACGGTTCGACGATTGCAATCAATTCGTCCAATGGCCAGTGGATTGCTTTTGTGTCGTGCGGCCATTGGACGATAGGTTTCAGTTGCCTCACGGCTCGGCGACTAGAGCAGGAAGAGTACAGCAGAGTAGCAGACGATCGCGACCACTCGGTGACAACCAAGGCTTACATGTGGGAATTAAAAACACGAACCGCCAGCGAGACGGACTCATAAGTATTCTTGTCATCAGTAGTATTCTTGTCATAAGTATGGATCTAGGTTTAGATCTTGCTTTTCCACGCAGTGTGTAAAACACCAAGAAAACCAGCAATCGGAAGGCTTCTGGTGACATTATCCTGTCTAATCAGGGTATTAAGACATTGCCGCCCCACCTGGAGTACGGCCCTCATGCAGCAACAACCATTGATCGAAAGATCAAGCCACTACCTGGAGGACCGTGATTCAGACCATATCGAAAGATCAAGCCACTGCCCATCGCGAAAAGCAGATCCTTGGAGTCATGGACTTTCTGTGGCTTTCCTTTTAGGCAAGAGGGATTTGAGTTCTGAACATAGGTCAAGCCATGTGCAGCTAGCATGGTCATGTGTCCAATTCTTTCCTGATGCAAAGGTTCTAAATCGCTTAAATGTAGGTGACCATGCAGCAGTTGCTTTGGTGAAGTTCTGTTTCATCAACAAGCGCCAGGTGACATCATTTTTTGAAAACACAAGTTGTAATAAGACAGTAAGAGCCAGGTGACATTCAACGTGTTGTTCTTCATTGGTTTCTATGGACTATGCGATGTATGTTTCTTATTTTCTAAAGTAAATTAATGCGTTGCATGATCTGATTGTTGCTGGTTCTTTTTTTCTTTTTATCGGATTCACTTATTTTGAACAGATCGTGTACTTGCATACAGGGAGGAAACTTAGGTGCTGTTTGTTTGAGCTAAAATAGAGGAGTTTTCTTGAGCAAGCTTGTTAATTTGAGAAGCATACATGTTACAACTCACATTCCTCTCATCGTTTTTACGGATTTGTAGAATTGCATGGAGAAGTACATACGCAAGTTCACGTGCGTGTCAATGTAGGCACGTAGGTACGTGCTGTTTTAGGTTCATCTCTTGTTTGGAAGGAGGTATTCTTTTTTTTTATGATTTCTAAAAAAGTTAAATTATTTCTCGTGTAATTTCTCCTATCTAAATGGAGCCTTATAATTGTAACATAAATTTTAGTGGGTTTCGACATGCTAAACTATTTGTTTTGGTTCAGAATTGTAATTGCAGTCGTGATGGGTATTGATAAATTGGAGATTATGTTTCACTGCATATATAATGTAATATGGAGAAAAGGAGAAAACTTTCGACTCAAAACATCATGGGGCTGTTCATTTCAGCTGTGGCTAATGGTTTGTGCTCCTAGAACGAGCGCTTGTGGGAATAAATCGAATGTTGATAACCTGATAAACCACTTCAAAAAGATTATCTTGATAAGTCATTTAAAAAGACAGCAGAGAAGTCGTTATATTTATTTATTCGGCATTGGGTGCCTTGTGCGGCACAACACGAGGATCTAGATTTAGGTTTTGCTTGCCTGCTTCTCCTTGAGTGGTTGACGTATTGATCTTGCTAGCAAAAAGAGTTTTTTTTTGGTTCAATGTCGATGCGATTGATTAATCCTTGATTGCGTGATGAGAAATTTTCTCAATGAGAAGGAAATAGTACTAGCCCTGTCTTTCCATGCTTCATCCTTGTAAATTATGTATTGTCAAATTTGCAATTTCTACTCGCTATTCAGATAAAAAGTTAGAACAAATTAGTTCTGATTCATGCTTCTGATCCTTAAAGACCTATAATGGCTGGGAACACTGTACTTCTGGGCTGTAAATGTAAGTACATCATTGATTATCATTGTGGACTGATAATTCAACTCAATACCGACATTTATTACTCTTAACACGACTAGCACAAAGACCCTAAGGGCGCTCGAAGGGGTTTATAAGTTAAAAGTTTATGGTTTATTTTATGTTGTAACTATTGTTAGCTTATTCTGTATAATTAAATATAAAAAGTAAAAAAGTTATATTAGCACGATAATATAAAGGAATAAAAAGAAAAAAAGCAAAAAACAAAAAGCAAGCTTGTTAATTTGAGATGCATACATGTTACAGCTCACATTCCTCTCATCGTTTTTACGGATTTGTAGAATTGCAAGGTTATGCAAGCAACATTGTGCTGGTCCTGAAACCGTGGGAAGTTTACGCGCGTGTCAATGTATGCACGTAGGTATGTGCTGTTTTAGGTTCATGGCCTGTTTGGAGTTCTTTTTTACAATTTCTAAAAAAGTTAGATTATTTTTCGTGTAATCTCTCGGATCTAAACGGACCCTTAGAATAGTGGATTTTGACATGCTAAGCTATTTGTTTTGGTTCAGAATTGTAATTGCAATTGTGATGGGTTTCGATAAATTGGAGATTATATCTTAGTGCACATATAATGTAATACGGCAATGATGGCCAAATGGGCCGTACCAAACGGGTCGGCTCAAGACATGGTACTATTGGCACGGCCTGGCACGAAAATCGGTAGGCCAAGTTGGCATGGCACGAGGCTATGGCCATGCTCGGGTGGGAGCCTCGGCCCACCATGCATGCCGGCACGGCATGGCATGAATAGTCCTCGTGCCTGGTTTGGCATGTCCTGGTCCGACACGACCCATTAGGCCCGTTGACACGACAGGCCCATTTGGCACGATAGGGCATGGCAGGGCCTGAAGAGCATGGCCCATCCAGCCCCGTTTAGCCCATTTAGCACGGTCGTTTTTTTTAAAAAAAGTAGCTATTTTTTGACCGCTTGGGCATTAAAAATACGAAAAAAATTCTAAAAATTCTAAAAAATTTTCTATAAAAAGGCATCATACCCTTCCTCATCAAACCACACTCAAATTAGCATTCTCCTCTCCTAACTCTCTTGTGAAAATTCTGAAGCTTTTTGTGGTAATTTGGCAAAATTCGAAATAATTTTGCCAAAATTCCGAAAATTTGAAATCCAGGCAGCGGTAAAGTAAAGAAGTGAGAATACTAATTTTCATCCTCTTATATTATTTTTATTCCTCTTTTACAATTTATTGTGATATAATTCAGTAATAATGTAATTTTGTATTTATATTTTATAGTTTTGTGCATTTTGAAATTTCGTCATGGAACATTTTGATGAATTTGCTGCAAGTGAGTATGGAATTAATCCGGACGAGACAGCTTCCACCTCAAAATGGCCGAGGCTTTTTTTGAACAGACCGCGGATGTACTATCGTTAGACTCTACTAGTGCCTCTGCATCTTCAAGCACTGGAGCTAAGAGATCCAGGCCGAGCACATCAGACATGTGGGGCCGGGGAGATTTCGACAAGGTCATAAAGTAATTGCCGCCTGGAAAGCAGGTAAGAGATGTTATTTGCAAAATATGTCATCATGAATTGTCTGCAAAGTCTACAGGCGAAACTGGGCACTCGCACAAACATGTCCAGAGATGCAAAGAAAAGCAAGGTATCACCATGAGGCAGACGCAACTGATATACAACCCCGACGATATGGTACGTAACTGGGATTATAATTTTGATGTAACTCATGAATCTTTAGCATGTTTAATTGCTTCGCAAGATCTTCCTTTAAACTTTGGTCCAACAGATGCATTCCAAAAGTATATTAGAACTGCTCGTAATCCTAAATTTACTCATGTATCTAGACAGAACCATTAGAAATTTAGTTAAATACTACAATAATAGTCGTAAGAAAATTAAAGAACGGTTTGGAACATGTACATTTTCAGTAGCTGTAACCTCGGATATATGGAGTGGTCGTGGTAGGAAGAATTATCTTAATGTAATTGCTCATGACATAAATGATGATTAGGTATTGAAACAAAAAATAATAGGTATTAAATTGATAGACGTGGCACATACGGGTGAGAATATAGAAAAATGTATTATCAAAGTCGTAGAAGATTTTGGTCTTACAAACAAAATTTTTGTAATTACCCTAGACAATGCTGCAGCAAACTCTAGGGCAATGTATATTCTCACTCTTTTATTAGGTACATATGCCGATTCTTTCTTGCTACATCAACGATATGTCTACCATATTATTAATCTTATAGTTAAAACTGGTTTAAAAATGTTGGATCCATATCTTCAAGATTTTCACGATGCAATTTCTTTTGTAAATAATTCTAACCAACGTATTGCAACATATAAAAACTACTACATTGTGGTGGGTGTACATCCACGAAAGTTCACTGTGGACACACCGGTGAGATAGAGTTCAATTTATCTCATGCTATAAAATCTTTTTCCATACAAATCCATTGTTTTTGTTTTCATCTGCACACACTATCACGACCATACCGACAACACACTACTGACTGAGGACCACTGGTATGTTATTGAGTAGTTGGTATCATTTCTTGAACTTTTTATGAATCAATTGTTGCTTATCCAGAGTGTATTATCTAATATCTCCGTTAGTTGTTCATCATATTCTTGCGATTGCTGTTCACTTGAAAAAAAATTTGAAAATGATGCACTGTTACGAGAGACTGTGTACGCTATGAAAACAATTTTTTTTTAAATATTGGAAGAGATTCCATACTTATAACATTTGCATTTATTTTAGATCCAAGAGGAAAAATAAAAGATTTCCCTAATGTTCTCAACATTATTAGTGATTCTATAGGGCTAGATTATTCTAACTATTTTACATCTGTTCATTCACAACTGTCTAAAGTGTACTAGAAATATGAGCATAAGTTTCAGGGAGCTCGTTTGCAAGGACCTCCACCAGCACCCACTACATGTAATAAGACAAACATGTGGGGCGTAATCTTTTCCTCTGGGAGATCCTCCAAAAGATCCTCTACATCTTCAAGCAGTGGAGGTGGGGCAATCCATGCTAGGGCCCATGGGGACTATCAATCTTCCTAGACAACGATCCCGTGCAATTTGGTATAGAGAAGTTCGACCTTTTGGACTGGAAGCATGAGCACAAGCTAACATATCCGATGCTATCCATATTAGCACAGGATATGTTAACCATTCCTGTCCCGACGGTTTCTTCCGAGTCTGTTTTCAGTCTTTCCGAAAGAATATTGGAGGAGAGAAAAACAATACTCACAAGTGATATGGTGGAAGTACTTCTCACAGTGAAAGATTGGGAACAAGCTGAGACGCGTGCCAATACAATGTGGTGAATACGGAATTGGAACACACGTGTAACAATCTCTATCTAGATGGTGGTGAAGGCAGTCAAGACGCCGATGATGATTCTTAGAGCATCTATGTATATATTATATTTTTATGCTTTTTCACCTATAATACTAATCTACATGTCGTACTCGTTTTTCTTTGCTAATGTTTTCTCGAGTTAAGTTTTTTACTTAGCAAAGTTTTTAAGGAGGCAGCCATTTCAATATAAATAAAAGCTCACTATTACATTTTTCATAGTTCATTGTGTCTTCTTCTATAATTTAATGTGTCTTCTGTATATTTTTTCTATAATTTATTGTGTCATTTTTGAATTCTACATATTTTTCTTAACAAATCAGTTTTTCCAAAATTTTGCGAGCCGAATGGACTACATGGGCTAAACGAGAATTCCGTGCCGGCCTAACCCAACGTGTTAATTAGGCCTAGGCCGGCCTAGCACAGCACGTAACCCCCTTGGGTCATGCCTAGGCTCGAGTCTCAACCCATGGGCCGGTATGGCACGACCCAATTCCAATAGACAGGCCAAATGAGCCATGCCTAAATGGGTCCATGCCGCATCAGGCCTAGTATGTGCCGTACCGCCCATTTGGTCATCAGTGTTCTAAAGATAAAAGGAGAAACCCTTTGACTCAAAATATCATGGAGTTGTTCTTTTTAACTGTGGCTAGTGACTTATGCCCCTAGAGCAAGTGCTTGTGGGAATAAACCGAATGCCAATTAGCTAATAAGCCACTTCAAAAATGTTATCCTGATAAATTACTTCAAAAAGATGGTGGAGAAGCTATTCTATATATTTGTATAAATCATAAACCATAAGATGAGAAGAACTAGGTTAATTCCAAAAATATAGTCCCAATATTAAGACTAGGGATTCCCAGCCTCCTCGTGCCACGTCACTTTTTTGCAAAAAAGTCCTATACTTTTTTAAAATTACATTTATGTCCTTATTTTTTACATATAGACATCTTTTCACAAAAACTCCCCTTTTCCCAATATATACGTAAGGATCCTTGTTATCGATTTTTCGCATATAGGCTCCTGTGTCAGGACGATTCTTTTACTTTGGCCTATATAATAGCTAGCACGACGTGACGTTGCGCTTCTACATCTAGTATTTTTTTTTTGGGAATAAAAAACCGCTCTGGCCAAGGAAAATAAAAAAGGGCGGTGAATTATAAATCCAAGGCATCGGGCGCCTTGTGCGGCACAACACGAGCAAAGAGGAGGCCTTCTAAACCCTAACCCCCCTCCCCAAATCCACCAGATCGGAATCGGAGGCGGAGGCAGCCACCATGGCGATCCTGGATTCGATCTCGCGGTCAGCCGTGGCGGCGCAGGCGCGGAAGCTGGCGCGGAGCACGGGAAAGGCCGCGTGGATCGCTGGGACTTCCTGCCTGGTGCTGGCGGTGCCCGCGTGGAAATAGTACTGGCCCTGTCTTTCCATGCTTCATCCTTGTAAATTATATGTTGTCAAATTTGCAAATTTCTACTTGTTATTTGTACGAAAAGTTGGAACAAATTAGTTCTGATTCATGCTTTTGATCCTTAAGACCTATATTGGCTGGGAACACTGAACTTCTGGGCTGTAATGTAACAACTTCTGGGTAGCAATGAAAGTACATCGTTGATTAACTAATTATCATTGTGTACTGATAAATCAACTCAATACCGACATTTATTACTCTTAACACGACTAACACAAAGACCCTATACTTAAATGGAATCTCGATCGTCTCACTTTAGACACTTCACTTTGGGACGCAATTAGCACTCAGCTTATAAACAAGTCAGGAGAAAACAAATCAGGAACCGAACTAGCTTTGGACACTTCACTTTGGGACGCAATTAGCACCGAAGTGGTCAGGAAAGTTCATTTAGATTAAGGCGATGAACCCCCACCTTATAAACAAATCAGGAACCGAACTAGCTGACAGCCAGTTCCGGCCGAGAAATCCAAGCAGAAGGGCACTCTCAACCCATAGTTTCTATGGACAGTTTCCAAGGGAGAGAGAGAGAGCAATTAATGTCCCTTAGAAACTATCCTTCTCAACCCATGATTTCTATAACAGTTTCTATATGGAGAACTTAAATGCACCACAAAAAGAGATGGATCAGCTATGGTAAGCAACAAAGTAGCCTTCAGACAAGGGAATGGTATTACCACAGCCCACATACGAGAAATCTGTGCGTTGCATCATTCAACAAGCCAAGATATGGGACATTATTTTCACGGGCATACTTAGCGGCCAGAATTTTCCCTTGAACACCTCTACCTCACGGGCATATTCGACAAGCCAATATACAATTACTCATGAGCTACCACGAGAAGTGATCAGCTGCCAAAGCAAATCCCCTGACAACAAAACTTTACAATTCCATTACTGGCACATGGCAGAACTGAGAGAGTTTTTTCTTCACATTTTCTTCCAAAACCTATTAAATACCAGGACCTGGCAACCAACATAATGTCCAAAAGGAGATTGTAAATACCTACTTACTCAGGAAAGATGGGAGGACAGTGTTTATGTATCAGTGATGTGCGGCACAACCTTAAGGTAAAATTGGTTGAATGATCAGCACTTGAAGAAACATACATCCAGATGTTACCAGGAAAGACAAAAACAGAGATAAGTCTGCATACCTGGACAGTCTTTCCCAAGTATTCCTTCAGATTTCAACGCATAAGCTGTGCACATATACTGCTAAATTTTCATGTTTGGAAACAATCGCTCTCATCAGGAATCGCTCCCAAGTATTCCTTCAGATAACTTGATGTCGAAAGGGGCATTCAAACAAGTCAGCAAACATAGCGTATTGTAGATCCTTATAGGTAACTAGAGTAACAAAACAGCACAGTAGCGTCTAGATTTCAGAGGGATATACCTTGGGAGAAAACTTTCAATTGCTTGTTGGCAAGAAGCCTATGCAGACAAGCACCTTTCATCCTGGTAAGGCAGCATAGCGCGGGAGGAAGCGGGAGCGAGCGCGCGCGGGAGAAGGGCGGCAGCGCGCGCGGGAGGGAAGCGAGGGCGCGGGAGAAGGGCGGCCGTGCGCGCAGGAGGAAGCGGGAGCGAGCGCGCGCGGGAAAAGGGCGGCCGTGCGCGCGGGAGGGAAGCGAGGGCGCGGGAGCGGGGGCGGGCGTGTGCGTGAAGAGGGTGGCAGCGGACTGGAGGGGCATAGGGGATCTGGTGTACGGTGATGGAAACGATAAGATCCATCCCAACGCCAAAACGATGGTTTCTTAGCGCATAGGAACAGGAGCCGACTTCGTTTCTCATACCAGAAACGATTTCCATCTCTCTCCTCTTTAAGAGCATCTCCAAGAGATTAGCCAAATCATTTTGTAAAGGTAAATATAGCTAGTATTAGAAAAAAACTATCTCCAAGAGACTAGCTAAATGACTCTCTAAATTTAGTAACCCTGTATCCCACGACGTTCGCTCTCTATTCTTGGATAGCCTCCGCCGCTTGCCATCCATCCTCTTCCCGCGGGTTGGCCCCGTTCCCGCGCGCGTGGCCCTGTTCCCGCGCGCTCCGCCGGCGCCGGCGCCCCCTTCCCGCCCGCGAACGCGACTCCACGCTGCGGCCGCGACAGCTTCTCCCCCCTTCCAGCCGCCTTCCGTCCGCTCCCCCTAGAAGCAGTCGCGGCCCCGTTCCCGCGCGCTCCGCCGGCTCCGACGCCCCCTTCCCGCCGGCGAACGCGACTCCACGCTGCGCCCGCGACAGCTTCTCCCCCCTTCCAGGCCCCCTTCCGTCCGCTCCCCCTAGAAGCAGTCGCGGCCCCGTTCCCGCGCGCTCCGCCGGCGCCGGCGCCCCCTTCCCGCCCGCGAACGCGACTCCACGCTGCGTCCGCGACAGCTTCTCCCCCCCTTCCAGGCCCCCTTCCGTCCGCTCCCCCTAGAAGCAGTCGCGGCCATGTCCCTGCCGCCGCGTCCCCGTGTTCCGGCGGCTGTGCGTAGGGGGTATGGCAACCCGACAGCTCGGTCCATGGCCGAAGGAATCCAGGATTCCGGTGGTTCCGAGGACTTGGTGGATTTGGATTGGATGGAGAACGGAGGGGTCGGATTGATGCGCCGTCGGGTGGTTCCTCCCACCAGCTTCGGTGGCCAGTCGCAGCAAGTCCTCTGGCCAGATGCTGGCCAGCCGGCGCAGGTCCCCTTCCCAGAAGCAGTCAAGGTCGTGGACGAGTTATCTGGTGAGGTTCCCTTCCCCTTCCCCTTCCCAGGTGTTGGTATTTTTTCCCGTTTCTGAATTTCTTCATACCAGTTCTAAGCAATAGTTACTTAATTCGCAAAATAAAGAACTAGCTAGAGATCGGTCATGAGCTTAGCACCTGCATCTGGCTTGTTTGCCTAACAACCAAAAGATAATATATCAAAACCCTTGCTACAAGCACAGGATAAGATAAAAAATATATCAGGAACAAATATGCACGCAGGTCACAGAACAGGGAGAGAGAGAGAATTGAAAAAGGATAAGCCATCTTCAGATATGAATTGTGCTTCACAGAAATATTGTTGAATCAGTAATGTTAGGAAATTACACTAAACCAGCATGTACCTGAATGTCCTGATAGAGACTAGGAAGAAGGAAGCAAGCAGGTCACAGAACAGGGAGAAAGAGACTTGAAAAAGTATAAGCCATCTTCAGCTATGAACTGTGCTTCATAGAAATATTATTGAATGAGTCATGTTAGGATACTACATTTTAATTGTTGAATCAGTATTAGCATGTAAGTGGTGTTACAGGCATACCTAATAAGGTAGTCTAGCATCTATTCTGTGGACATTACATATTTTAGCAATTATCAATGTTGAACATGACTGAAAATCTATTATGAGTTGCTCAACAGAACCGCTCATATATCATGGATGGCAAGGTTATCAGAGTGCATATTGGATCTGTCGAGTAGATTGAATGGGATGTTTCTATTGAAACTGTGAAAACGGTCATGAAAAAAATGACTTGTCATTCTAGATGTTTTATGAAATAGAGTTATTTTGGTATTTTGGTAATGACTCTTGAGTTGATGCCTTTCCTTCTGGTAATGAAATACAATGCATGGTATTTTGGTAATGACAGCAGTGACTTTTAGCAATAGCAATCTAAATAATGTGATTTTTAAGTTCTGTCTGTACTCACACTGGTCTTTACTATTTAGCTAGTACTCTTGTAGGCATGTATACCGACCCAAAAATACCTATATGGTTATATCTGCATCGATCATGTTAAAAAAAACCTATATTTGCAAGCATGACTAACTGTAGAGTATAGAAGTCTTGAGGTTTGCTTTACTGGATGTTTCAGGAGTATGAAACCAAAAGCCATCTGCTAGCCGTATAAGTTAAAACCTGTGAGCATGAAGGTTCTAGCTACAAGTATATAGCTTCGGAAGCCAAGGGAGTCTGGATGTTCATTTAACTTCAGAAGCACGTCGACAGGAGAGGACAGCTAGCCTTAAGTAAATAGTGCTGGCTGCATGTTTTATTACTTCATACTCTGGGCATGCACTAAAACTGTCTGCATGAGTTTTTAGCAGTTCTGTTAGTACATTGGTAGCCATTTGGTTGATTAATCTGATTGTTACAGCAAGTCCTGAAATGATGGTGTTTGTTATACATATTGCCAAACAATGAGCAGTAATAATTTATGAATTCAATATTCTTTGTTATTTGCTATCACAGGTGCCATGGATTCAGAGGGATATTTCACCAACCTGATTACAAAAAGCTTTGGTCTTGCTGGTCAGTCTGAAAATCCACCTCCTGCTCAGGAAGTAGTAGCACAAGATGAGGTTCAAGCAATAGGGAAAGCAAATCAGAAAAGAACCAAAAATTTCACAATTGATGAGGACAAATTACTTGTGTTAGCTTGGCTAAACGTGAGTTTGGATCCAGTGAAAGGTGTTGACCAATCACGTACCACATATTGGAAAAGGATACATGCATATTTCCATGCCCACAAGGAATTCATATCTGATCGCTCGCAAGGCTCTCTAATGAACCGTTGGTCTGGTATACAACACGATGTTAACATCTTTGCTGGTTGTCTTTCCAAGATCGAGGCCAGAAATCAAAGTGGATTGTCTATCGATGACAAGGTTTGACGACACACCATTCCCTTTCCAATTGTATATGATTTGGATGCACCTCATATAGTCATTTTTGTCCACTATGTAGCAAGCAGATGCGTTGAAAATGTTCATCCATGAAGACAAGCAGCATAGGCATTTTTCATACATGCATTGCTGGAAAAATTAAAAGACCAGCCTAAGTGGGCAGATAGGCGTAAGCAGATGGAAACCCAGAAGACAATCAGTAAAAAGCAGAAGGTTTTAGCCAATTCAAGTCCTGCATCGGCTCCTCCTTTGCTGCCCCCTGGTACTGTTGATGAGAGTCAGCATTCGAATAGTGCACTTCAGAGACCTGCAGGGCAGAAGAAGGCGAAGCAGAAATTACGGCAACATTCTAGCATCGAAGCATTGGATTATCTTTTGGCAAAAAAGAAAGAAGCCGATGCGGAGAAGGAGTTGAAGAAAGAGGAGCGGTGCAAGAAAGCCTTTGCATTACAGGAAGAAAGAATCAGACTTGAGAAAGAAAAATTTGAGTTGCAAAGGGACCAATTTGAGTTCCAAAGGAACCTGGAAGAAGAGAGAATTATGAATGTCGACACAAGTATCATGTGCACTAAACAGCAGCAATACTATGAAGGGCTCAAGAATCACATACTTGCAAGACGCCTAAATAATTAGATGTGTCATTGTTTTCATTTTTTAGCTACTCTTGGAGTGATACAAGTTTATATGTTACAAGTACTTGTTCTCAGATTGTCACTATCTTTGTGAATTTCAACTGTCAGTCGTGTCCTTTCCTTAATCATATATTCCTAAAGCTCTCTTTCATTTCTGTCCCTTCCGTTGCATGATTTCAGAAAGGAGTATGTTGAACACAATCTGCAGTCATACACACAAACAAGCATTACTGGAGTGTAAGTTCTATTCTTCTCTGAACACAATCTGCAGTCATACACACTGCTTGCTGCAATCGTGCTAAGTTGCTGACAAATTATGTTTAGACCAAAAATGAGGCGACGGTGTACTGCACTTGAGGCGACGGCGACAATTTACAATATAACAGGAGCCACTGAGATGATGCAAAACATATCAAAGCTATACAACAACAGCACTCAAGCTTTTGATCACCTGAACTCCACAGTAGAGGCACTCAACTCCGAAGCCGTGGAGATTCAGGCAAAGGCCGAGAAGAATATGTTAGAATGATCTCAGGGCATTTGGCCCAACGGCCAAATGCCCCCCTCTCCCCTTGACCGCGCCCTGATCGGGGGCGCCCAGCCCAATAGGCTGGTGGGCTCCTGTCGCCAGCGCCACATAAATAGAGGTGGGGGCCGGGGCGGCACAGAGACCAAAGGTTCACCGTGTCGTCGCCAGACCCACCGACAAACCCTAGACCCGATCTAAGAGGGGGCGCTCCAGCGACGGGAAGACCCACCGCCAAGGAGATCACCGCCGCTCGGGAGACGCCGGCCACCAGGGAGACGCCGCTCCTCTTCCCCGACCGTCGCTGCCCGTGCGCAGAGCTTCACCGACGAACTGCGATGGCCGGCTCTTCATCCTCTACACCGGACGGTTGGTACCCCTCTCTCCTTCTCCATTTTACCTCAAGAACCCGAAAGCAATAGAAACCCCGCTAGATCTAACCTAGGAGATCCTAAAAGCTAAAGAACTAAAACTAACAAGGGTATCAGAGCGACTAGGCGTAGATCTTAGATGGGGAAAAGAAAAAGAAAGAAAAGAGGGGAAGGACGAACCCTAACCCTAACCCGAACCCTAACCCTAGAAAAGAAAACGACTGGGCTTACCTGGCCGTCGTCACCGGGCTGTCGTCGTCGCTGGCGTGCGGGAGATCGGCCGAGCCTTGGGCTCGCCGGCGCTCCACGTGCGGGCCACCATCGACGCGCGGGACAGATCCGAGCGCGCGCGCTCGGAGGGGCGCCGACACGGAGCCGCTCGACGGCGAGAGTGCCCATGGCGGCGCCGGTCTTCTTCCCCTTCTCCGGCGGCGTGGACGAAGTCGCCGCCGCCGCCGTCGCTTCGCTCGCTCGGGTGCGGAGAGAGAGAGGGGAGAGGCAGAATGATTTAGGGTTACGGGGAATCCGCCGCGCGCCGGTTTTGATCGGGCGAAATCACCGCGCAGCCGTCGGATGCAAGTGAATTCGCGGCCCAGGCCCAGGTTGAGCGCGAGCGCGCTCGGCCGCGGGGAACGAGAGCCGTCGGATGCGAATCCGACGGCTGAAAGGATTGCGCAGAGGCGCAAAAGGATGCGACCGCACGGATTGAAGTCGTTGGATTCGCATCCAACGGCTGAGATCGCTGCGGCGCGGGGGAGCGAGCGGCAGCGCATGCGGCCGCGGGCGCGCACGCGTAAGGCCGGCTGGGCCGCGGGCGCGCACGCGTAAGGCCGAGCAGGCCGCCGAGGCCGCGCGCGGGCAGGCTGCCGTGGGCCGTGGGCCGGGCCGAACAGGCCGAAATGGCCGAATGAACAGTAAACCTGTTTTTTGATATTTATTGATTTTCAGAAGTATTTTTTGATGAATTTCAATGAAATTTGATCCAAAATCTCTGTAAATTTTTGCACCAACGTGTTAATATTCCAGAGATTAAATGTGTACAGTATAATGCTTCTGAATATTGAATTATTTTAGAATAATTACAGTTTTCGCTGCAAAATTTAATGTTGATTGATTTTCATTATTAAATTCGAACCAACGGGAGAATTTAATTTTGGAAAAATAGATATAAATCCCAGATAATTATGATATTGTTATTTTCTGACCAACGTTGATAATAACAGTATTATAATTTTTTAATTGATGATTTTATGCATTATTTCTATTTCTGCCCAACGGTGATGTAGATTTAATGTATAGATAAAATTGATTTAATTGTATGTCGTATTTTTGACCAACGTTGGAAATAAGGCATATAGTTTTGCTGTTACGTTCTCACTTTATTTGAACTAATTTTCAGGCGGATACAACTTGATGGGTTGTATCAGAGAGATCCCCACTCTCAAAGGAGATAATTATGGAGAGTGGAAGAAAAAGATAGACTTAGCGTTTATCTTAGCTGAGGTGGACTGGGTCCTCACTACAGCACGTCCCACTGAGCCTATGGCACCAGTGAGGGATCAAAATGAGGATGATACTGCTTGGCAGAAAAGACAGAGGGATCATGCTCCCTTACAGATGTCTTATGATCTTGATCATAAGAAATGGACCACAGCCAACAAGAAGTGTATGGCTGTGATAAAGAACACAATTGAGCCTGCAATTGTGGGCTCAATTGCAGAGTGTGACACTGTCACAGAGTACCTTGATAAGATAAAGAGTCAGTTCACTGGCTCTTCAAAGACTTATGCTACACAGCTGATTAAACAGCTTGTGACAGAGAGGTACTCTGGTGGTGGCAGTGGCATAAGAGAGCACATACTGAGGATGGGCAACTTGGCATCCAAGCTTAAACCAATGGATTTGGCTCGCAAGGATGAGTTCCTTATTCATTTGGTTTTTGCTTCCTTGCCTAAAGAGTTTGACACATTTGTTGTCAACTACAATATGCAGCCCGAGAAATGGGACTTGGAAAAGTGCATAGCTATGTGTGTGCAAGAGAAGGAAAGAATTAAATCCTCACATGGTGGATCTATCAACTATGTGAAGGATAACAAGAAAAAGAACTTCAACAGTACCTCCTTCTCAAAGAACAAGGGAAAAGCCTCTGTCCATCAGCCTCAACAGAATAAATTTGCTGTAGACAAAGATCAGTGTCTTCACTGCAAGAAGACGGGACACTACAAGAAGAAATGTCCTGATTACTTAAAGATGATAATGGCAAAGAAAGGTGAGAACATTATTACCTTTATAAATGAATCCCTGTATGTGCAATATTCGAAATCCACTTGGTGGATTGACTCAGGAGCAACTATTCATGTTGCTAATTCTTTACAGGGATTCCGTTTGACGAGGACTACGCAAAGAAACGAAAGATGCATTAAAGTTGCAAATGGAGTCCAAGCTGAAGTTGAAGCCGTTGGCGATCTTTCATTAGAGTTAGCTAATGGCTCCAATCTTTTACTTAGAGATGTCCTTTTTTGTTCCCTCTTTACAGAGGAATTTGATTAGTGTTTCAAATTTGGACAAAGATGGTTATGATTGTAATTTTGGAAATGGCAAGTGTGAAATAATGTTTAATAAAGAATGTGTTGGTCTTGCCATCTTACAGAATGAGCTTTATTTGTTGTCACTTCGTGAAAATGTGAATTCCGTATGTGATGTGAATGAGCGTATATCCTCGCCTGTGAATGCGAACAGAAAACGAAAGAGAACTCATAATGAATCGTCGAAATTATGGCACTGTCGTTTAGGCCATATTTCGAGGGGGAGAATAGAAAGACTTGTTAAGAATGAAATTCTTCCTCTATTAGAGTTCTCAGACTTAGAACAATGCAGAGAATGCATTAAAGGAAAATATGTAAAGAAAATTAAGAAAGACGCCAAAAGAAGCACAGGAGTTCTACAAATTGTTCACACAGACATTTGTGGTCCTTTTCCTGTGAAAAGTGTGGATGGTTATGACTCGTTCATAACATTCACAGATGATTACTCCCGTTTTGGATATATTTATCCAATCAAAGAAAGAAATGAAGCCTTGGATAAATTCAAGATATTTAAGGCTGAAGTTGAAAACCAACACGATTTAAAGATTAAGATAGTCCGATCTGATCGTGGGGGGGAGTACTACGGTCGACATACCCCATATGGACAAGTTCTTGGACCTTTTGCAAGGTTTTTACAGGAAAAAGGCATAGTGGCCCAGTATTCTACACCGGGCGAACCTCAGCAAAATGGAGTAGCTGAAAGACGCAACCGTACCCTGATGGATATGGTGCGAAGCATGATGAGCTATTCCACACTGCCATTGAGTTTATGGATGGAGGCGTTGAAAATCGCCATTCATATTCTCAACAGAGTGCCTAGTAAATCGGTGCCCAAAACACCGTACGAGATGTGGACAGGAAGAGTTCCCTCACTAAACCACTTACGTGTGTGGGGGAGTCCTGCTGAGGCTAAAGTATTTAACCCAAACCTTGGGAAGCTTGATCCCAAAACAGTAAGTTGCCATTTTATTGGCTACCCTGAAAAGTCAAAAGGGTTTCGTTTCTACTGTCCAGATAGATATACAAAGTTTGTAGAAACGAGACACGCTGTCTTCTTAGAGGATGAAATGATGAGAGGAAGTATGGTAGCTCGTGAGATTGATCTTGAAGAGAAGCGGGTGTATGCGCCCACTCCGATGATTCAAGAGCCATTCTTCACACTACCTGCTGTCGCTGCACCGACGGTGCAAGACACTGTGGTGCCAGCACCTGTTATTGTTCCTCCTGTGGCAACAATGAATGATAATGAGGAACCTGTTTTTCAGGATCCTATAGAACCTATTGCCACAGATGAGGGGGAGCAACAGCAGCCTCAAACAGAAGATGTACCAAATGAGGAGGCCCCGAGGAGGTCTCAAAGAGTAAGAAGATCAGCTATTTCTGATGATTATCAGATTTATCATACAGAGGAATTTCAAATGGAGGAGTATCCTACCTCATTTGAAGAAGCCATGAGAAGCGAAAATTCCTCAAAATGGCTTGAGGCCATGGAAGAGGAAATGAGGTCCATGAAGACTAATAAAGTCTGGGACTTGGAAATTATTCCTAAAGGAGCCAAAACAGTAGGTTGTAAATGGGTCTACAAGACAAAGCATGACTCCCAAGGGAATGTAGAAAGATACAAAGCGCGACTTGTGGCAAAAGGATTTACGCAAAGAGAAGGGATTGATTACAATGAGACCTTTTCTCCAGTCTCATGTAAAGACTCCTTCAGAATCATAATGGCATTAGTAGCACATTATGATTTAGAGTTACATCAGATGGATGTAAAGACGGCATTTCTTAATGGGGATTTGGAGGAAAATGTTTACATGGCACAACCGAAAGGTTTTGTCGTGGAAGGAAATGAAAGAATGGGATGCCGCCTAAAGAAATCGATTTATGGGTTAAAGCAAGCTTCAAGACAGTGGTACTTGAAGTTTGACAGTACAATAAGAAAATTTGGGTTTAAAGAGAATGTAGAGGACAACTGTGTTTATGCAAAGTTTAAAGATGGGAAGTTTATCTTCCTAATCCTGTATGTGGATGATATCCTGCTAGCTAGTAGTGATGTTAGTCTGCTACTGGAGACAAAGAAGTTTTTGTCCTCAAACTTTGATATGAAAGATCTTGGTGAAGCTTCGTTCGTTCTAGGGATCGAAATTCACCGGGATAGAAACAAGGGGACATTGGGACTGTCACAAAAGGCATACATAGAGAAAGTCTTAAAGAAATTTTGGTATGCATAAATGTAGTCCTTCACCTGCACCTATAGTCAAGGGCGACAGATATGGGGATTTTCAATGCCCCAGGAACCAATATGAAATCGATCAAATGAAAGCGGTTCCATATGCTTCAGCTGTCGGAAGCTTACAGTATGCTCAAGTGTGCACACGCCCTGACTTAGCATTTGTTACCGGGTTACTTGGCAGATTCCAGAGCAATCCTGGAATAGAACATTGGAAATTGATAAAGAAAGTCTTGCGTTATTTGCAAGGAACAAAAGGCCTCATGATGACATACAGAAGATCAGATTTACTCCATATAGTGGGGTATACAGATTCTGATTTTGCGGGAGATGATAGAAAGTCTACATACGGATATGTATTCACTCTCGCAGGAGGAGCTATATCGTGGAAAAGCTCAAAGCAAACCGTGACTACATCGTCCACAATGTATGCCGAGTTTGTAGCATGTTATGAGGCCACGGGGCAAGTGAATTGGCTAAAGAAGTTCATACCCGGTTTGAAAGTGGTTGACGACATCAATAGACCACTTAAGTTGTACTGCGATAATGAACCCGCAGTAATGTATGCCCACAACAATAAGTCAAGTGGTGCTGCCAAACACATTGACATAAAGTACTATGTTGTGAAAGATAAAGTTCGGGAACAAATTATAAGTCTTGAGCATATAAGTACCGCAAAGATGTTAGCGTATCCGCTTACTAAAGGCTTACCACCCAACGTGTTCAGAGAACATGTAGCCGGCATGGGTTTAAGGGAAAGCCTATGATTCCTGGACTAAAAGATGGCCCAAAAGATTAAAGTAACTATTTCGGAACAGAGAGGTGTATTGTAGCTGTTGAATCTATCGGCGATTGACCGTGACGATGAGACATGTTCTATGCACTAATCTGTGATGGAATGTGTAAAGGCAAAAGTAATTAAAGATAAAGTATAGATTGAGATCAAGGGGGAGAATGTTAGAATGATCTCAGGGCATTTGGCCCAACGGCCAAATGCCCCCCTCTCCCCTTGACCGCGCCCTGATCGGGGGCGCCCAGCCCAATAGGCTGGTGGGCCCCTGTCGCCAGCGCCACATAAATAGAGGTGGGGGCCGGGGCGGCACAGAGACCAAAGGTTCACCGTGCCGCCGCCAGACCCACCGACAAACCCTAGACCCGATCTAAGAGGGGGCGCTCCAGCGACGGGAAGACCCACCGCCAAGGAGATCACCGCCGCTCGGGAGACGCCGCTCCTCTTCCCCGACCGTCGCTGCCCGTGCGCAGAGCTTCACCGACGAACCGCGATGGCCGGCTCTTCATCCTCTACACCGGACGGTTGGTACCCCTCTCTCCTTCTCCGTTTTACCTCAAGAACCCGAACGCAATAGAAACCCCGCTAGATCTAACCTAGGAGATCCTAAAAGCTAAAGAACTAAAACTAACAGAATATGCACTTGGTCAGCAAAGGACCAAACTTCCGGCGTCAAGATTATATATTATTAGCTTTTCTAGAGCCACACGCCCAAGCCCATGTTGCTACTAGTACAACATGCATGATTAAAAGATTGTGAACTAAGTCTCGCACAAAATACCTTCCCGCGAGAAGTTCCTCCACTTGCTGACGTGGTACTTTTGAATATGGAGAGTTCAAATTTTACAGAGTCTGTTGGAGTAGTATAGTCTTTTTTTTGTGAGATCTATTTTACAAAGTAGCTAAATCAGTAAATTTGGCTAATCCTTTTGGCTAATCTCTTGGAGTTGCTCTAACTCTCCTTCCACATCAGCAAAAAGATGATATGGCAGTATAATAAATTCTATGAAAACCATCCATAGTTTCAGGTTGGGACTGGCCGAACAACAAAATCTGCTGAAACAGAGCCATATGTTCACATCAGGGGTCTTCAAGATTATATTATGCCTTTATTATTTTGCACAAAAAAAATTGCCAATTTGATACATAAATTTGACTGACAGGAGGACCTCTAATTTTGAGCTTTTGTCTCGGGCCCATCCGTCTATATCCTAAATCTGTTGGGTGCGGATCTATTTCTCAAGGACAGAGTTCAGTGGGCGTGCTATTCCCGATGCATCACCAAGAAAAGGGATGGAGGAGGGTGAAGTTTAGAATAAACGTTCTTCAATATTGCTGCACAGCCTGTCTTGCACAGAAGCTAGCGAAAAGAAGGCAGCTGGAAGCCTCGCACAATTGCAAAGTTCCTGCTACGACATAAAATTAATTCATGGATTCGATTCTAATCGAAGCAAGGATTGATTGCGAGGGAGATGGGAGGAGTTGGGGAAAAGATCACGGTAAGCGTCTTGACTTGGTGATGAGCCCTCTTATTGGCAAGCTCACCAAGCTCATACAAGAGTATGCTAAGCTGTTCACCATCAACGTTGTGTTTAGAGAAGTATGCAGCTATGGAGAAGCCAGACGTGCAAGTGAAGACCTGGATGAAGGCGAGTATTAGATCTACATGAATGTCGTTATTTGAAGAATGATCATCTTAATAACATCGGAAGTTTATTTCAGTTGCGGTAGTAAAAATGGTGACCTTGTCCTCTGTCTATTCTTGTAGGACCGAAATGGTGACAGAGGGGGGGTGAATGTCGCTCGCTTAAAATCGCCTCCGAGAAAACGAACACTGATTTTTCAAAAGATGCAAAACAACGCAACTCACAGAAAACTTCAAATTAATTCTGCTGAAATTTGGAACGCATGCGGCACCAAAAAAATCAGCATAAATCAGAGATTAACCAGTAAAAATTTCAACTGGAAATAATGTTGTTTGATATGCATGCAAAATAGATAAAGATCAGCTGAAAAAAAAATTGAAAAGCACTAAAAGAAGACTTTCTTGAGCCATTCAAAAGAAGCATGCAGTAGCTATGAATTGCATCCTGTAGCCGTAGCTATACTTTAACTAAGAAAGCAATTAGTGAATGTGTACTGCTGCTCAAGTTGAAATAGCAGAGAACTGTAGAAGCATTCGGCTGGACAGGAAAACTCAAACCCGACAAGAGCTTGAGACTACAGACTGGAAATTCAGAGAAGGCTCAAAACAAAGAAAAAGATGCTAAAAATCTATTCTCCTCATATCACAAGCATGAGAATATGTCCCAAATAGTCCTAGGACCTTTGGATTGCAAAGATTTTAACCAATGAGCAAGAACTTCAGATTATGGTGAAAAACCTGAAACTTTGCTAGAGCTGCACTAAAAACCCAATTCCTCTCCAATCCTTGATCTATTGCCCATGAAATTTTGCAGAAAGATTAGCAATAGCCAAAGAACTCATGATGCCAAGTCATGAGCCATCTCATGAAGGGAATCAAAAACGAGCTCAAACCCTAGACTAGAAACTCAGGAGAGACCAAGAACAGAGGAGCCCAAAACTTGAAATCTGATATTTAAACCAAGTTTGCTCTTCGGGAAATCGATCAAATGATCTTGTGTAACTAACCCATCATAGAGCAACCCATTTTGGCCAATCCCAGCAAGAAACAACAAGAAACACAAAATCTCACAAATCAAGCCAAGAGAGACATCGAAGAACAGAGAGCACCCAGAGAATAAAAACTTCAGATTTCCATTCAATAGATCAAAAGGAATATAGAGGAGTCCCCATACGCCTGGACATTAGAACAAGGAAGTGATTACAAGACTCTCTACATAATCCTCTCCCTCTCCCTCTCAAGAACACAACCCATACATGCTTAGGAAGGAGGAAGAACACTCTGTTCTATCTAGAAACCATCGTAGGGGACAACAGAGGGAGCACACTCTGCCTCCACCAACTCACACCAACTAAAGAGCTAAAGGAAACAACCTTCCCAAAGCCTCTTTTGACTCTAAAACCCTAATTCTCTCACAAGTGCCCAAGTGGGCATGCAGCCCCTCAATCCTATTTATAGCCTTGGCTAACGGGTCTCCGCCCCGTTACGCCTGCTAAATCCAACGGCGCCCGCTCCCGCTTGTGCAGCCTCGCGAATTTCCCGATTCGCCCCTCCTGCACCTTCCGGGAAGCTTCCGCGCTCCTTGCCTCGCACGCCTCGCAACCACCTCGAGTCCACGTCGTCTTCGACACAACCCGACCGTTCTGACCTCAGTGCCACCTGCGCCTAGTCCGGTCTACGTGTCTCGCCACGACTCCACCCGATGTCCTGCAGCCACACAGACAAAGAACACATCAAATAGCACCGCTCGATATATGAAAGCATAAACAACATCATACTTACCATGTCGAAGACCAAACCTGTCAAATCAAAGAATCAGCGTCCTAATCCCATATGACCAAGTTTGACCACAGTCCGACCGAGCCCGTTGCACCATGCAACGACTAGGTCCGAACCACCCAAACCAAACTCGACTTACCCAAACTAATGTCAATTACTCATCACGCACATGTGGTCATCTCCACATGGTTCATCAATCTCCCCCTTGATGAGTATATTGACAAACTCCGAAAAAGCACAAAGTTGAGTTTGAAGAATCCAACATGGTCCATAAGAAGGAAAATTAAGCTAATGACCATGTTGACAGAAGGAACACTAGAGCAACAACTGAAAGAGCAAATTGATCTCCAAAGCTCTAAACTGTTCCCAACAGACTTTTTCTTCTCTATTCTCCCCCTTTTGGCAATAAACACATCAAGATGCAATAGAGAGAATATGACATGTCAATGGATGAATATGACTGAAGTTTGTTTATTTCTAAGCATTGTGAGCCATGAAAATTATCCATAATGACCATAATGAGATACACCAAGCCATAACTCAATAAAACGCTATCTAGATCATGACAACATATGTATAAGCCAGCTATCACATAAAGATGATAATATGAAATGTAGGGCATTTAGTGAGCAAGTCAAGTCAACAATTAAGCAAAGTGATTATCATTTGGTTAAGCGGAAACAAGAAGCTAGTGTTGAGTCAATTAGAGTGCTACAAGCTCAAGAGTGTATCATTTGGTTAAGCACTTTTCATGTTTAGGTGATTAAGCAAATCTTACACATTTGACATATTTTCTTTTAAAGCTTATAGATGTTTCCAACCAAAAAAATTATCATGTGCTAGATCTCAATCTTTATGCGACTACTCCAAGCGAGAAGCTTAAGAAGATAGTCCAGGTCATCCAAAACTCCCCCTGAGTTCATGCCTAGTGCAATGGCAAGCCGTCTCATGAGAAAGAATTGGTGAAATCAGTTTTTTCGCACATAAAAAGAGATCCTTTTGCTTTTTAACAGATTGTGCTAACTCATGATGTATCAAGATGCTAAAAATAGCTCAATCTAAGATTCAACCTAGATTTAAGACTCAACTCAGCCTATTTGACATGGCATGAATCATACAAGGATAGCTAAAGATAGACTAAACTCAAATGCTAGCATGACAAGTTTTAATTTAAGTTGAGCAATTTTAATTAACTTATCATGGCAGAAAGCTAGTCTACACATATGAAGTCATGATAAATCTAGCAAGCTAAGCACAAGTCATGGCAAGGTGTAAAGCATTGTAAACATGTCATAGCAGGATAATAATCAAGGCTCAATGTAGTTATATATTACAATGCTAAATGCTAAAATGCAGAAAAATCCAGCTCCCCCTCAACATGACATGCAACTTTTAGTTCAAGTTGAGTTAAGTCACAATTAAGCTCCAGAAGCTCCCTAAAGAACTCTCCCTGAACCAAAGCAATAAATCGAGAAGCTGGCAAATAAAACCAAAACAGGCAGTCCTTAAAGCATAGATAAGATATAGAGACAACTATGGCTCAGACTGACTCTCATCTACCCCATATGACTCCAGGACAATCAGCTGACAGTAAATCACACACTAGAGAGCAAACACGTACCCTGTCTACCCGAGGGTGGCCCAACCCTCGCTAGAACCTACAAGAAGTGAGTGAGCTCGACCTAGTGAGATAAGAAGCAGCTAATCCTGGAAGCACAAGATAAGAGTTAGAAGTCTAAGCATCTCGGCAAGAGAAGCACTCTAACCTATGCTGGAAGGACTAAACCCAAATGCACCCCGA
This sequence comes from Dendrocalamus latiflorus, assembly GCA_017311315.1. Taxonomy (NCBI): domain Eukaryota; kingdom Viridiplantae; phylum Streptophyta; class Magnoliopsida; order Poales; family Poaceae; genus Dendrocalamus; species Dendrocalamus latiflorus. Next base: position 50,358,272 of record CM029642.1, on the reverse strand, counting down.
GTGCAATGCAACAGAAATGAGACAGAAGCATAATCAATATAGTAAAGCAGTAAAGCCCAAAGCTCCCCCTCACTACAATCCGTAAGGACACACCACCCCAAGCTCTCCCCGCAGAGCTGAAAACCTCGAACTATCCAAAGGCTTGGTGAAGATGTCAGCCAACTGGTGGTCACTCTCCACAAACTGGAGCACTATATCACCCTTCTCTACATGGTCTCTAAGGAAGTGGTATCGGATATCAATGTGCTTGGTCCGAGAGTGCTGCACTGGGTTTTTAGCAATGTTGATAGCAGACGTGTTATCACAAAAGAGTGGAACACTGTCTAAGGCTAACCCAAAGTCCCGCAGGGTCGAAACCATCCAAAGTACCTGGCTGCAGCAACTGGCAGCAGCAACGTACTCGGCCTCTGCAGTGGACTGTGCAACACCGGACTGCTTCCTCGAAGACCAGGAAACGAGAGAAGTGCCAATGAATTGGCAGGTGCCAGAGGTGCTCTTCCTATCTATCCTACAGCCGGCAAAGTCTGCATCCGAGAAGGCTCTCAAGGAAAGACATGATGAGGAAGAGTACCAGATACCATAGTCAATGGTAGCTCGAAGGTACCGAAAGATGCGCTTCATCGCCTGGCAGTGAGATACGCGAGGAGAAGCCTGAAAACGAGCACACAGACACACTGAGAAGTGTATGTCTGGTCTCGAGGCAGTGAGGTAAAGAAGGGAGCCGATCATACTTCTGTATTCTTTCTGATCAACTGGCTCGCCATCCTCATCTGGGTCAAGATAGGCTGTAGAAGCCATCGGAGTTGACACCGGCTTACCATCACTCATGTCGAAGCGTCTCAGGAGGTCACGAGTGTACTTGCCTTGATGCAAGAAGGTACCCTCCCGAGTCTGCTTGATTTGGAAGCCAAGGAAGAAGGTCAACTCGCCCATCATGCTCATCTCAAACTCGGTGCTCATGACATCCGAGAACTGTGAAACCAGAGCATGGGAAGAACCGCCAAAGATAATGTCATCGACATAGATCTGGACGAGCAGAAGGTCATTGCCAAGCCTACGGATAAACAGGGTCTTATCTACTTTACCCATTTCAAACCCATGACTCAACAAGTAGGACTTAAGCCTCTCATACCAAGCTCTGGGGCCTGCTTAAGTCCATACAATGCTTTGGAAAGCTTGAAGACATGGTTTGGGTATTTGGGGTTTTCGAAACCTGGAGGCTGTCTGACGTAGACTTCTTCCTCAATGACTCCATTAAGGAAGGCACTCTTGACGTCCATCTGGTAAAGCTTGAAACCTTTAGAAGCTTCAAAGGCGAGCAGGATTCTAATGGCCTCAAGTCGAGCTACAGGGGCAAAGGTCTCCTCGAAATCTAGAACCTCAACCTGGGAGAACCCCTGAGCTACCAGTCTAGCCTTGTTTCGAATAACCACACCATCCTCACTCTGCTTGTTCTTGAACACCCACTTAGTCCCAATGATATTGTGACCTCGTGGGGGCTCGACAAGCGACCAGACCTTGTTTCTCTCGAAATTTTCTAGCTCCTCATGCATGGCATTGACCCAAGACTCGTCTGAAAGAGCATGAGAAACATCTTTGGGCTCAAAGGAGGCAATGAAAGCAGAATAGAGACAGAATTGAGATAAGCCAGATTTTGAGCGGGTCACACGCTCGAAGAGGTCTCCAATCATCTGCTCTGAAGGATGTCTTTTCTGGATATGTCGGGGAGGTTCTGGATGAGGAGAAGAAGTGGCCTCTACCTCGCGTGCAGAAGAGGCAGGGACAGAGCCACTAGCTCCGGAGGAAGCAGTAGGCAAAGGCTGATCACCTTGAGGTACCGTGGAAGAAGGCATCTCAAGGGGAGGATGAGGAGCTGGATCAGGTAAACAACCATCGTCTCCATCGTCCTCATCATCCACAAAGATGGTCTCGGACTGCTCTAAAGAACCTGAGATATCTGGCCTAGTCCCCAGACTGGCCTCGTCAAAGGTCACCTCACAGGTTTCTACCATTTTGCTAGACTCGCAGTTCCAGACTCTATAAGCCCGCGAAGAAGGCGAGTAACCTAGAAAGATACCATCACAAGAACGTGACTCGAACTTGTCTAGGTTCCTGGACTTCAGAATAAAGCACTTGCAACCAAACACACGAAAACGAGAGACGCTGGGCTTTCGCCCGTATCTCAGCTCATAAGAAGTGCGGTGCAAGTGTGCCCTCAGAAAAACTCGATTTGAGATATGGCACGCGGTGGCAATAGCCTCAGCCAAAAACTTCCGCGGTGTAGAGTACTCATCAAGCATCGTCCTGGCCATCTCGACCAAGGTACGGTTCTTTCTCTCCACAACGCCATTCTGTTGAGGGACGTATGGAGAAGAGAACTGGTGCTCTACACCTGTCTCACCACAGAAACTCTCAAAGTAGAAATTCTTGAACTCCGTGCCATTGTCACTGCGGATCGCTCGTAAGGCACCTGGGAGCTCAACAGAAAGCCTACTGAAAAGACCTCGGAAATGTGAAAACGTCTCATCCTTCGAGGCTAAAAAAAACACCCAAGAATACCTCGAGAAGTCATCGACCACGACAAGAACATACCACTTCCCTCCTGCTGACTGCACTCGAGCTGGTCCAACTGTGTCCATGTGGAGCAGCTGTCCCGGTGCATCGGTCATAGTAACTGTGACCGGAGGGTGAGAAGCGGCAACCATCTTGCCGTGCCGGCATGGAGCGCAAACAAGATCTTTGACCATCTTGAGTTTCGGCAGACCACGAATGAGATCGTGGCGGCTAACTCGGGTCAAATGGTTAAATCCAATATGACCAAGTCTCCTATGCCAGAAAGAAAGGTCGCGGGACTCAGAAGCAACTAAACACCTGAGAGGATCACTAGAAGACTCAGAAAAATCAGCACGAAAAATCATCCCATAACGTGAAATCCCGCAAACCAGACTACCCGAAGAATCAAGAATTTTGCAAGCATTTTTCTTAAAGCTCACCTCGAAACCGTCACTGGTAAACTTAGAGACTGAAAGCAAATTATACTGCAGCTTACTAACCAAGGCTACATCTTTCAAAATGAAAGAGTCATTAACGCGCACTGTACCTTTGGCGATGACGCGCCCAGATGAAGCATCTCCGAAGGTGATCGTCTCATCACCTGGAGCACGGGCAAGGGAAGAAAACCAACGAGAATCTCCGGTCATGTGTCGTGAACACCCGGAGTCTACAAGCCAAACCTTTCCCTTCCCTGCCCGGCGAGCCTGAGTCAAGCAGAGAGTAAAGTCTCAGTACTGGGGTAAATCAAAAGTGATTTTGGCACCCAATACTGAACAACACGTCGAGTAGCAGAAGTAGCCACACACGACTGACCTCTAGCTACCCTACGCTCTCTGTCACTCACAGCAGAAGGTCTGTGAGCAGACCTGAAGCTATTGCGGGGTCTGACTGCCACGAGAAAGTGAATCGGAACACCGGCAACACGCTGATCACGCCGCGGGTAGCTATCTCGATGGATGAAATGAGATCTACCCTCAGGACGACGGAAGTCATGACCAGGAGCAGCATGAGGACGAAAAACAGAAGACTCAGAAAAACCAAGTCCTCGATGCTGCCCAAACCCGTCAGAAGCAAACCTGGACCTCGTGCTAGTCTTAGGTGCACTAAGGATCTGGGGCTGACCCTGAATACGCCTAAGTGCCTCTGCACGGTCTCTTCGCGCAATCCTGGCGTGCCTGAAGCATCTCTCGATCGAGTGCCCATCCTTCTGACAGAAGGTGCAGTGGTACTTCACCTTCTGAGAGGTGGAAGTAGCACGAACAGGCTTCGCCTTCTGAGAGGCCGAAGCAACAGGTGGAATCACCTTGCTGTCAGAGATCCCTTGGACAAAGCCCGCTAATTTGAATTTAACCTCATCAGATCTAGGCTCAACCTCGATCACACCTCCTATGATGGGTCGGAGAATAGCAGGAGGATGCTTCCTCATATCCTCATAGAAATCATATCCTAGACCTTGATTGAACTTGCAAATCTTGGATTGGTCTAGAATAAGATTAAGCTTCTTTTTGCCGCCTACAAATCTCTCGAGAGTGTTCATAAGGTACTGACACTCTCGAAAGAGAGAGGTGCAAGAAGAGCAGGGGAAGAGGGAACAGCAGGTGGTAAGGGAGCAGATGAAGAGGCAACAGCAGAGGGAAGAATGGCTTGTGCACGCACAGCCGACTCTGAAAGGGTAGTCCTACTGCTAGCCAGTTGGTTCACGTTCCTAGATGTCTCCACCTTATCCTGGGGCTTCTCCCCCTTCTCAGCACAGACAATACAAGCAGAGGGTTGCTTCTCTAATAGGTCCTTAGTTAGCTTCACACATTTATCATCCAATGCAATTAGGTCAATTTTTAGTTTATCACAATTTTTGCATGGTGAGCTAACAGGATCCTTAGAAGCATACTGAGCCAACTTCCTATCATGATCAATCATATCTTGAAACTGTTTGGAGACAGCTTCAAGCTCAGCAGTTAATTTAGGACAGTTTAAGCATGAATCAATCGGCTCAAGTAGAGAAGCATGCAACTCAGCAATTTTGTGATCTGCTTGTTTTAGGTTCATCTTTAAATTATTGCAATTTTCACAAGAATCGGGCAGATCAAGGAGCATGGCATAAGGTCCTCTTGCAGCAATGTCCTTAACCTCACATGAGGTGGGAGAAGTAGTCTCATCAGTAGTAAGTAGGGTAACAGCCATCCTACTCAACTCTAACTCAGCAAGCAGACTAACATTCTCCACCTTAACAATATCAAGCTCGGAGGACACACTATCATGCGAGGTCCTTAACTTCTCCAAATCACCCAACAAAGCAGAGCATGTATCACAATCATCACTAGGAGGAGCAGATGTAATAGCAATAATCTCTAGTGACATTCTATCTACTTCCTTCTCTAACTCGGTACACTTAGCCCTAGCTCTAGCATGAAAGCCACCTAGCTTAAGGAAAGCATGATTAAGCTGGTCGTATGTGGGGCATACCTCGTCCGAGTCGGAGTACAACTCGCTGTCGCTCAGTTCGCCCTCGAGGGCCATGAAGCACATGCCGGAGAAGTCGTCGCCGCCATCCTTGGGCTCTTGGTCACCCGTCCCGTCGTCGTCGCTCCATCCCTCCACCTCGCTGAGGTCGAGGTCGTCGAAGGCGGTGAGGACGCGGTGGAAGAACTTCTTGGCCTTCCCGAAGTTGCGTAACTTCTTCTTTCCCGGCGTCTGAGCTGGAGTCTTCTTGTTGCGGTTCTTGTCGGTGTAGTCGTTCTTGCCCGAACCGCCGTAGTCGTTCTTGCCCTTCTCCAGCTTGGGACAGTTCGCTCGAATGTGGTTGGGGCCACCACACTCGAAGCAGATGACTGGTCCGCCTCTCTTTCTGTCCCTCCTCCTCTTGTAAGCATGGGAGAACTTCCGAGCTAGGAGGGCCAGCTGTTCATCCTCTAGTTGCTCTAACTGATCATTAGTTACGTCACATAGAGCAGCTAGGGAGAACCCACAAAGCGAATCGGCCGAAAAACCAGAAGCCGAACTGGGATCGGTGACCAAAGCCATCGACTGTGACTTCGACCGACGAGAGACAACATCAATCTCGTGAGTCTTGAGGCGCGAGTACAGCGCGTCAAGAGTCAGGGTCGAGAGGTCTATCGTGTCTTTGATGGTGGTCACCTTCATCTCCCACACGCGTAGATCGAGTGCCGCGAGCATCTGACGAGCGTTGTCCGAGTCGGGGTATGTGAGACCGACCGCTCGGAGGTTGCTCAAAATTTTGTGAAATCGCGAAAAGCACTCGTCCAGGGACTCACCAGCAAGCATCTCGAATTTGTTGTATTCGCGCTTGAACTGGTCCTGTCGAACCGTCTTGATCTGGGTGGTGCCCTCATGGTATGCGTCAAGGGTCACCCAGATGTCGTAGGCGGACGACAGGTGAGATATACGGTCAAACTCGCTACGACTCAACCCCTGGATGATGATGTTCCTTGCCTTTGCATTCGCCTCAACATCAGCCATGTTCCCGGCATTGATGTTCTCATCGGCAGGAACAGCGAATCGTACCTTGACCTTCCGCCAAATGGCATACCCCTGGGCCTGGATGTATGTCTCCATTCGGCTCTTCCAGAAGGGGTAATCGATGCCATCGAACACGGGCGGCTTGGTCGAGTACTTGTCCGTCGCCATGGCTCTTGAGACCGGTTAAGATCTATGAATTAGAGCTAACCTGGCTCTGATACCAATTGTAGGACCGAAATGGCGACAGAGGGGGGTGAATGTCGCTCGCTTAAAATCGCCCCCGAGAAAACGAACACTGATTTTTCAAAAGATGCAAAACAATGCAACTCACAGAAAACTTAAAATTAATTCTGCTGAAATGTGGAACGCATGCGGCACCAAACAAATCAGCATAAATCAGAGATTAACCAGTAAAAATTTCAACTGAAAATAATGCTGTTTGATATGCATGCAAAATAGATAAACATCAGCTGAAAAAAAAATTGAAAAGCACTAAAAGAAGACTTTCTTGAGCCATTCAAAAGAAGCATGCAGTAGCTATGAATTGCATCCTGTAGCCGTAGCTATACTTTAACTGAGAAAGCAATTAGTGAATGTGTACTGCTGCTCAAGTTGAAATAGCAGAGAACTGTAGAAGCATTCGGCTGGACAGGAAAACTCAAACCCGACAAGAGCTTGAGACTACAGACTGGAAATTCAGAGAAGGCTCAAAACAAAGAAAAAGATGCTAAAAATCTATTCTCCTCATATCACAAGCATGAGAATATGTCCCAAATAGTCCTAGGACCTTTGGATTGCAAAGATTTTAACCAATGAGCAAGAACTTCAGATTATGGTGAAAAACCTGAAACTTTGCTAGAGCTGCACTAAAAACCCAATTCCTCTCCAATCCTTGATCTATTGCCCATGAAATTTTGCAGAAAGATTAGCAATAGCCAAAGAACTCATGATGCCAAGTCATGAGCCATCTCATGAAGGGAATCAAAAACGAGCTCAAACCCTAGACTAGAAACTCAGGAGAGACCAAGAACAGAGGAGCCCAAAACTTGAAATCTGATATTTAAACCAAGTTTGCTCTTCGGGAAATCGATCAAATGATCTTGTGTAACTAACCCATCATAGAGCAACCCATTTTGGCCAATCCCAGCAAGAAACAACAAGAAACACAAAATCTCACAAATCAAGCCAAGAGAGACATCGAAGAACAGAGAGCACCCAGAGAATAAAAACTTCAGATTTCCATTCAATAGATCAAAAGGAATATAGAGGAGTCCCCATACGCCTGGACATTAGAACAAGAAAGTGATTACAAGACTCTCTACACAATCCTCTCCCTCTCCCTCTCAAGAACACAACCCATACATGCTTAGGAAGGAGGAAGAACACTCTGTTCTATCTAGAAACCATCGTAGGGGACAACAGAGGGAGCACACTCTGCCTCCACCAACTCACACCAACTAAAGAGCTAAAGGAAACAACCTTCCCAAAGCCTCTTTTGACTCTAAAACCCTAATTCTCTCACAAGTGCCCAAGTGGGCATGCAGCCCCTCAATCCTATTTATAGCCTTGGCTAACGGGTCTCCGCCCCGTTACGCCTGCTAAATCCAACGGCGCCCGCTCCCGCTTGTGCAGCCTCGCGAATTTCCCGATTCGCCCCTCCTGCACCTTCCGGGAAGCTTCCGCGCTCCTTGCCTCGCACGCCTCGCAACCACCTCGAGTCCACGTCGTCTTCGACACAACCCGACCGTTCTGACCTCAGCGCCACCTGCGCCTAGTCCGGTCCACGTGTCTCGCCACGACTCCACCCGATGTCCTGCAGCCACACAGACAAACAACACATCAAATAGCACCGCTCGATATATGAAAGCATAAACAACATCATACTTACCATGTCGAAGACCAAACCTGTCAAATCAAAGAATCAGCGTCCTAATCCTATATGACCAAGTTTGACCACAGTCCGACCGAGCCCGTTGCACCACGCAACGACTAGGTCCGAACCACCCAAACCAAACTCGACTTACCCAAACTAATGTCAATTACTCATCACGCACATGTGGTCATCTGGCAGCTATAGAGAAGCCAGACGTGCAAGTGAAGATCTGGATGAAGGCGGTGCGCAAGCTGGCCTACGACATTGAGGATGGCATAGGCAGTTCATTTATCATGTCGGTCATAAACCGTGCACACAGCGATCGATCCTCAATTGCCAGCACTATATGTGGAGTTGGAAAAACTTGTGTGCATTGAGAGACCAAGCGAGGAAATCATCAATGAGTTGATTGGCGAGGAGGGTGGGCCAACGAAGCAGTATAGAGTTGCCTCATTGTTGGATCTAGAGGTTCAGACAAAACTACTATTGCTAAACAGGTGTACCAGAAAATCAAAGATCGATTCTTTTTTAAAGCTTGTGTGTGTGTATCACAAAAGCCTAACATGAATAATCTTCTGAGGGAGTTGTTAAAAATTGAGAGCGTTGGTGGAAGATTGGATAAAGATCAATAGCTAAGTTTACTCAACTCGCTTTTCTATGATGTGATAAAGATCAATAGGTTAGTTTACTCAACTCGCTTTCCTATGATGTGATTCCATGACAACCATAGCTTTCGTTGTATCCTACCGTGGCATTTGTCCTGCTACAAACAGCTTTAGCTTCTAGTTAGAAACCACTAGAAATACATCGGCTTCTAATTTCAGGTTTTTTAGCCTTTTGGCTCTCTTTTTTCTTTTCTTTTTTTTCCTTACTCCTTTGCATTGTCTATGACGATATAACGCGTTTTTTAGTTTTTTATAATTTTTTATTTTCCTTAGAAAAAAATGACAGCTGCTACAGTGCGATTTTCAACTGAAAGCAGGAAGCCGAAGCCCATTTATGCGCGGCCAACATTATTCTGAACTGTCTTGTGTTTTTACCGATTTTTTATTGGTACAAAAATAAAAAATATATAAGTTACAAAAGTAGGCAAGAGCAGCTGCTTTTTACAGACGGAGGAAACTGCGGAACTGCATGTGCAAGCTGGACAAGGCAGAAACAATCTTCAGCCTATGTGTGTGGACGGCTGCTTTTTACAGATGGAGGAAACTGCGGACCTGATTGTGCAATCCGGACGAAGGAAGAAAGAAACTTCAGCCAATGTGTGGGGTCCATCCGTCCATTATTCTCGTAGCTCTCGCCAGTCATCCCCAGCTCAGTCTATTATAACTACTAGATCTCGTGGTGTAGGTGTACATTGTTGCTACACAACCACGAGCAGCGCCAGTCCCACTACACGGCGAAGTTCCTGCCACCGCACAACAAATCCTCGATCCGATTCAGATTGCAAGGGGAAGGAGATGGGAGGAGTTGGGGAGAAGATTATGGTGAGCGCCCTCACTGGGGTGATGGGTGCTGTCCTCGGCAAGCTCACCAACCTCATGCAGAAGGAGTACGCTATGCTCAAAGGTGTGAGAAAGAAGCTCGAATCTCTCAACAAGGAGCTGACCACCATCGACGCTTTCCTAGAGAAGTATTCAGGCATAGAGGGACCGGACGTGCAAGCGACGGCATGGACGAATGAGGTGCGCGAACTGGCCTACGACATCGAGGATAGCATAGATCTGTTCACCTACCATGTCGATCGAGAATCGGCTGATAACACCACCGGAGCCAAGAGGTTCCGCCGCAAATTTACTGAAGTACGTATACAAATCAAATCACTATTTTTTAATTTTTTTTCCTGAATTTTAGTTATTTAGATATTTTACTTTAGAGTTCATATGGAAATCAAATTACAAATTTTCTTTTATTTTTTATTCCTCCGCAAGGCCTTGCGCAAGGTGAAGAAACTTAAGCATCGCCATAAGTTTGCTAAGCAGATAAAAGAACTCCAGACCCTTGCCAATGAAGTATACGAGCGACGAGTAAGGTATAACAACCTGGATGAGGGCACTTCTAGCAACATGCATACGGAGACGGATCCTCGGTTGAAAGGACTCTATGTGGAGGTGGAAAAACTCGTGGGTGTTGAGGGCCCAAGTGAAGAAATCATCAGTCGGCTCAGGCAAGAGCCAACGAAGCAGCTTAAGGTTGTCTCTCTTGTTGGATCTGGAGGTTCAGGCAAGACTACTCTCGCTAAACAAGTGTACGAGAAAATCAAAGGTCAATTCAAATGTACAGCTTTTGTGTGTGTATCGCAAAAGCCCAACATAAGTAACCTTCTGAGGGAGATTGAGAGCTGCCTTGGGAGTTCAGAAGTATCATACAGTGACAAACAAGTCATCGACAAAGTAAGAGCACGTTTAGAAAAAACAAAGTAAGTTGATTTAACTCACTTTCTATGATGTGTTTTCATAACAATAGCATCCCTTTTATCCTGCTGTGATATTATTTAGAACTGTATTTAGTATTTTTAAGTAATCCTAGGATTTATGATTAGAGGATCTATACAAACCCAACTTGTGATGTGGTCTTATTGGAGCCATACAAACAAATCCAATCCAATCCCTGCCAAGTACAAACATTTAAGAGACGAGAGAGAGAAGCTAGGATCTATGGGTATTACATTTTTTTTACAGAGCAAATAGTCCACTGGCTAAAAAGGGTCCGAGGGTTGTCAGAAAGCAGCAATTCGTTGCAACCTTTTTTAATTTGTTCACAAGATTTTATGGCCAACGTCACCAAATCTTTGTCCTCTTGTTTTGTTTGCTTCACTAATTTTATCTGGTTCGCTATATGTGATTCTCCTTTTTGAGTCCCCGTTTGGAACACAAAAAAATTTCCTTATTCTTGCGAGAACTGAACTATTTCCAGCAAAATTCTTCGTTCCAAATGGCCTAATATTGCGTGTGCCCATGCCACTGTTGGCTTTGGATCTGGCGAGCTACAGAAAACACACCCGTGCTTGGTGGGATGAATACAGGATTTCTTCTAGAGAAGAACACACGATCCGCTTGGGGCAATATTTTTCACTCTCACTATGGGGCAAAATAACATTAACGTGAGTTATGTCACAACATTAAGGAAACACAATAAAGATGTAACATAATTATTCTTCAACAGCCACATCTCACAAATATTGAGTCCGACTTAGGGTTAGAACTTCCCACCTGGTCATAACAATTGGTATTGGATCACAGTCTATGTATTTGTGAAAGTACAGAATCTTTAATAGTGGCTACTGGGTATAGTGATCTAACTGAAGAAATTTGATAGAAGTAATTTCTATTGATACGAATCTGCGGTAAAGGATGTCTTGGCTCCACAAGGATTTATTGAACCTCATACATCTTTCTTGAAATTAAGTACTCAAGAAAGCTTCACTGCAAAAATTATGAAGAGTTTTAGAAGTACTATATGTGTACATAGATTAAATTCATAGAGGTGGGCTTTGGGCCTAGTCGGTTTATTATTAGGAATTAGAGATTGGTTTCTATTTGAGTTAGAGATTACTTTCCTTGTGTTAGAGATATAGTTAGAGATATGATATTAGTTATTATATTTGTTAGAGATATAATTGGGATTAGATTCTATCTGTTAGGAGGAGCTATCTATATAAGGGGGCTACCGCGTGCTATTGTAATCAATCAGAGAAATATTATAGTTTTTCTCATCTATAGTCTCTCTCTCCCTTTACGCCGATGCCATCCGGCCATCTTCTTGTTGGTGTTTACCCCGGTTCATGACAACTTGGTATCAGAGCAGTCGATCCCTTCCCACGACTTCTGCTACCATAGTTTCTGCGACTCGTCCTGTTGCCGAGTCATTGGCCATAATAAAAGCTAGTGCAATTCAGATGGCCAGCAACAGCTTCAGCAAAGGGATGGGGGACGCCTTCCTCGACATGCATGCCCTCTTGGAGAAGATCTGGAAGGAGCGGGAGAAGGCGCAGCAAGAGGCCACTCGTAGAGCAGAGGAGACGGTAGACATCGACTCGCTGGCTGCTGAAGATGAGGAGGATGAGGCTGACCTCGCCCCCGTCGCCGAGATCACCGGCCACGGCAAGGGCGCCAACCTCCCCTTCTCCCCCGACGGTTGGTCCCTTGCCTCTGCTGATGAAGAAGAAGACTCGGCGGTCAGACCGGGAGGAGAAGGGTGGGCAGACCGGGAGGAAAACGACGGTCAAACCAGGAGTTTAGGGTTTGCAGCCGTCGCCGTCGGCGCCGCCGTTCTAGGTCGCCGGTCGCCAGCCACTACCCGTCGCTGCCGATGGCGCAGCGCCGCGACCCCCAATGGCCGTCTCCATCTGCAGCCTCCGCCGCCACCGCTTGGGCCATCTGACTCACCCTTGCCCGTGCGCCGCCATCACCAGATCTGGCCGTTGCCAGATCCGCCATCGCCTGGGCCGTCTCCGCTTGGGCCGCCGCCGCCGCCCGGGCCACCTCTACCCGTGTCGCAGCCGTCGCCGCCCGGTCCACCCCCCTCCGAGCCGCCGCCGCCGAGAGTGCTGTCGCCCGGGCCGCCGTCGCCGCATCCGCTCGAGCCGCCGCCAGGCCGCCTCCGCCGGATCTACCGGAATCGCCGCTGCCGGAGTCGCCGTCTCCGGTCGCGGGTCGCCATCGCCGCTTCCCGAAGCCGCCCTCGGTCGGAGCCGCCGCCGCCGAAGCCGGTCCGCACCGGCCACCGCTCTTTGCCGGCCTCTCAGCCATCGCCGGCCACCGTGGGTCGCTCGGAATCGCCGCCGCCGCCGCCGCTACACCTTCAGTCGCCGCTTCCGACCGATGCGTCGTGGGTGTCGGTCAGTTTTAAACCGACCGGTTAGTTAAGGCCCAAAAAACTCAAAAAAAATAATAAAAAACAAAAAATAAAAAAACTTACGTTGCAGGCATTATATACTTGAAGGTGCTACACTTTGTCTAGCCTTATTCCGCTTAGATCTGGTCGGTCGTCTCCATCCGCTACAGGACCCCGCCACTGTTCGTCTTCTACACCGGCGTTGGAGGTCTTCCATTATCTGCGGTAAAGGATGTCTTGGCTCCACAAGGATTTATTGAACCTCGGACATCTTTCTTGAAATTAAGTACTTAAGAAAGCTTCACTGCAAAAATTATGAAGAGTTTTAGAAGTACTATATGTGTACATAGAGAAAAATTGCTGATGGTGTTGGCGACTTGTGACCTCACTTTCTGTTCAATGTTTTCCTGTTTATTAAGCTTCTGCCAAATTTTTCTCGAAGGCATGTAAAACAGTAAATCCCTCTTCTGTAAATTTTTGCTTCTGCCCTGGAATGCAGAAGGCATAATTAATAATTATCTATCATGTTTTGGATTATGGGGCAATGCTTCTAAGAGATTGACTTGACACATATACATGCGTTGCTGGGGTATATTGTGTCTAGGGGCTTTCGAATACGTGCGGCACTAAGTTTGCAGTTTAGGGAAAAGATGGCAGCAATGTGTCACTAGTCACGAACATGTGGATGGTATTTTTCTGTATCAAAAGCATGTGGTGGCATGCAACTAAAAATGTCTTGTGTTCAGAAACACACAGACTTGATATGGTCAAATGCAATCAAATTGAAACCACTTGTTTTTATTTTGGTCATATCAATGAATTCTATTTCTTTTACAAATATGAAGCTTAGAATAGATAAAATCATGTGACAAATCTAGCACAACTATAGATAAAATTATGTGACAAAATCTAGCACAATTTCAAGAAATAGAAAACTGTTTTAGGCCAAGAACTAACAAAGGGCATGTGAATTTATCACATTTTAATTTTAATAAATACTTGTAGGTTGTTGCATGTCTACATATATGCAGAAATGAATTTTGTTGTGTTTCTTAGTAGAATACTCCTATTAGGATTGCTTTTAGAGCTGTACTAACTGATACTGTTTCACAAATTTGCTTAATAGGTACCTTATTGTGATTGATGACATTTGGGAAAAATCAGCATGGGAAAGCATACAATGTGCTCTTCCTAAAAATGGCCATGCAAGTAGAATAATTACAACGACACGGATCAAGCAGGTAGCTGAATATTGTTGCACTTCAAATGAAGACTTTGTTTATCGAATGAAACCTCTTAGCAGAAGCGACTCCATAAAATTATTTCTAAAGAGAATTTTTGATGCTGAGGATAAGTGCCCTGATCACTTGGAGGGGATTATGAATGAGATACTGCATAAATGTGATGGCTTGCCACTGGCCATAGTTACTTTAGCTAGCTTGTTAGCTAATAAACCAAGAGGAAAGGAGGAATGGAAGAGAGTGCTGAATTCCATCCGCTCTGTAGATGAAAAGGATGAAGAGCTGCAAGTAATGGATAAGATATTGGCACTGAGTTACAGCGATCTACCTCATAATTTGAAGAATTGCTTACTGTACCTCAGTACATTTCCGGATGATCACTGGATTGAAAAAGACATCTTGGTATGGAGATGGATAGCTGAAGGGTTTATCACTGCAAAACAAGGCTATACTTTGGAGGAAATAGGAGAGAGTCACTTTAACGAGCTCATAAATAGGAGTCTGATCCAGCCAATGGACGTGGACTATGCTTATAGTAGAATTGAAGTAAGTGGATGTCGAGTCCATGATATAGTACTCAACTTTATCATCTCCCGGTCAACTGAAGAAAATTTTGTAACTGTGCTGGATGGTCAGGACCTGCCATTTTCGGATAAAAGGATACGCAGGATCTCCGTCTGGGACAATCAAGAACGTGCAGAGGCAATATCACAAGGAACCATGGATTTGTCTCAGCTCCGTTCACTTAATATCTGCCGTGTTGTTAGCTGGACGATGCCCCCTGTTTTGGATCTACCTGTTCTTCGAGCGTTGGATCTAGAGGGTTGTCGTGAATTGAGGAATGTTCATCTAGATGGAATTGTAGGTTTATTTCATCTGAGATATCTGGGGCTCCGTGAGACATGCATTTCCAAGCTACCGGTCCAAATTGGTAAGCTAGAGTATTTACAGATGCTCGATCTAAGAATTACTTCGATAAGAGATTTGCCAGGAAGTATTGTTCAGCTCAAACGATTGGTGCGTCTTGTAGGCGATAAACTTAGATTGCCGGATGGATTTGGCAATATGGAAGCTCTTCAGGAGTTAGGGACCATTGATGTCTGCAGCAGCTCTATGAAAGATCTACAGTTTTTGAGCAAGTTAAGGGTGCTTCGAGTAACGTTCTTATATAAAGGAATTAGTGATCTGCAAACTACAAAGGAATCTCTGACGTCGTCCCTCTGTAAGCTTGGGGCAAGCAACCTTCGATCTCTATATATTAACGACAGATTTGGTGGTGCGGATTCATGGTACTCTACACTTCTCCAGAAACTCACCTACTTGAAAATCCGTGGCTTCTCCAGGTTTCCAAAGTGCATTAATCCCTCGCTCGCTGACCTCACCTACTTGGGTATCGATGTTGAACAAATGGAAGGGGAGGATCTACGTTTGCTTCAAGACTTGCCTGCCCTTCTTTTCCTTGGACTACGCGTAAAGCAGGCTCGCGAAGATGGACTCAGGATCAGTCCCGGTGGATTCCGATGTTTAACAAGACTCGAGTTATTTAACGGATATGGGCATGGTTTGATATTTGAAGGAGCTCTGCCAAAACTCGAAAGGCTTCGACTCGTGTTCGACGCAGATAAAGCACAATCTACATACGGCAGTTTACACATTGGCATCCAACACCTTACCTCTCTCAAACATATCAGGATGTTTGTATTGGTTTTCTCCAAAGATGAAAATACTCCGACGATGAAGGCTGCCCAGTCTGCTATCAATGACCAAGTCAAGATGCTTCCCAACAATCCCACCCTCAATATCGAAATCTGTCGTGTGTCACGTGCGGCTACGCCAGACCTAATAGTGATCCACGATTCGCTCCATGTGAATTGAGTTTGTTAGGCCATTCTCAGTGGAGAGTTTCATGGCGTTGTTTCCAAGACTGTCACATCATGTAAAATGAAATGAAACATGGATGAAACATCCATCCTCAATGCATAGTTTCATTCTATTGTTTCATAGACATTTAATTTCATGACTCATATAGAGTTGGTAATCGTGCCAAGAGAGTTTCATCTAGATGAAACTCATTTCCTCTCTCTATCTCTCTTCTTAAAAATATTGCCATATCATCAAAAATACCTATGTGGCAGCCTATTAAATGCAGATAAAACTCTCACTGAGACTGACCTTATAGCAAAATTCTGGTCTGAAATCAGTTTTGAACTGGGAGTGGAATTTTGCACCGAGCCCCAAGGTTTCTCTCTATTCTCATTCCCAACTCCTTCATCCCCCTTCCCATCTCCTCTCGATTTCTTCCCCATCCGTCGGCGGCCGAGGCGACGAGCAACAGGGAGGCGACTGGGCGGTGAGTAGTGGACGGTGGCACTCAGCCCCCAGTCCATCCCAATCCCAGTGGCGGCACACGAGTCCGACGGCTCCGCGGCAGGAGGACGAGGAGGCGCTGTCTCCCGTAGGCGTCCCAGATGGAGGGCTGGCAATAGAGTTGAATACGTGATTTTCTAGTGGCAGCAATCGGCCGATTAGGATATTGAAATTTCAGGGTTTAAGTTGTTTGATGCATGTGTTTTGCTGCAAATTTGAGTAAATTGTTGACAAATACTATACTACGTATATCAGTACAATATTTTATCTGATCACAACAGCAGTGTGGATATATACTGTACTATGTATGCTAGCTCTTACGAATGACCAAGTTTATTATCTGATTGATTATCAACAACACAGTTTACGCATGGAAAGGATAACTACATGCTATGTTCTGCATCCTGACGTACACGAATGCCAATGCCTCCCTGTATTATCAAGCTTGCAAGAAAAACAGCAATGATACCATTTTTAACCTATAGTCCTATACGATTCTAGGAAGAAAGTGTTAAGAGTATTTAGAGACCCAATCCACATAATAATTCCTATAAATCACAAAGGCCCACTCATGCATGGCAAATAATGGGACTAATGGTCCCATATTGCTCACCAAAAGAGAGTCACATCTATTTATAAGGAAGAGTGGGTATGGCTACAGTGAAAACTATACACGCGCTTGCCATGCCATCGCCCGTGCAGCATGCATGTGAATGATGTTGCGATTTTAGGCCTGGATGCTTGCGGAGGCACTGCATCCTTTTGCACCTTGCATAAGTTTTTAACTTGCACCTGTAATTGATTTTTTTTTGCACCGATGACGTGTTGGCGTGTGCATTTGTGTGGACATTATGACACAGTAAATTATGTTTAATGTGTCAGTTACTAGTTCATGGTTAAAAGGGAGGAGGTGACCAGGAAATTATTTTCATCTTCTACTCTCACCCTATCATTCTCTCTGTTCTCACACTTAGTTGCTCCTGGTTTCTACGTTCTTGCGTTGCCGTGCACCTACGTGGGAATAGTAGTGTTTCTAAAATCGTCGTCACTCCAGTCCTACATAGGAAGGGGCAAATTAGGTTTTTGGCAAGTGTCTCGCGCGACTACTCGCTGCTTCCTGTAACTCTTCAATTGATCCTAGCACCCGCTGTGAATAGAATATCATTTTTACTCAATGTGTTGTCTGATATATGTAAGATTACCATGCTATTATACTTATTGTTTTTTATTCTATTGAGAATTTAAGTACACATGTATTTGCAATATATGAATTTGCATTTTCTGTTGTTTATCGGATTAAATTAATTACTAAAGTGCAGTGTTTCTAACAGAAAGTAGTGTAGTTTGTCATCAAAGGGTTTGCTATTTGTAAGTCTGTATCAATGTCTTTTTTTATATCAGTACAGTATATATGAGTGGAGTTTACATATAGAACCTTTCATGTAATTTTTTTACTTGGTTTCAAAAGTTCTCCACCAAAGATTGATTGGTGTATATAGTCTTGTCCTATGTACAAACAAATTTCAAGCATATGCATGTTGCAATCGTCTCGATTTCTGTTCCTAAATTTGGGCATTTTGTTGGAACGGATCATGATGAATTCAGTTTACAAGAAGGAAGCCAGGAAGAAGAAACCAGCAAGGAGTAGTACTTGGCAGTTAGGAATTGAAGCTAGTTGCTCATATGTGTACCTACATAGGAAAGAAAGTTGCTCCTTCATGATACCTTTAAGTTCTTAATTTAGTTAGGAATTCTAAGGAGTACTGAATTTACTATGTAAAGATGCAACTTAAGGATGCCAAGTTATGACTCTTACGGACGTTTATTGTTCTCTCATGCACTTTGTGAATGCTAAAAGAATTATGATAAGTTCAGTTTTGTCACGGATACAGTACATGTGATGCTTGTCCGGCTTAATAGTCTCTCATCTGCAAAGGGTGTCAATACGGAAGGTATTTTAGTACTTTGTTATGTCGAATAAAGAAATAATGTTTAGATATTCTAGCTGTACCTTGCAGGATTGATACAGGAATAAATGTGTTACGAAAACCGACTTGAGGAGATAACCAAGGAAGAATAGATTTAACGTGAAAATCTTTTACTGAAAAAAACTAAGAACACACAATTGGCGAAATCACAATACAAAGTAGTTACAGCATGTTGTTGGCGTACTACATATATAGATAACTTGAAGCACCGCTAACTATTATGAGGCTTACAAAGGGAATAAATAATCTTGTAAATAAGAGTCTCAGACGAGGAAGGAACAAAATCCTAGTCGACAATGAAAACAGAAACCTGCCCAAAAATTGGAAAAATAACCTACCGACGGAAGCTACACCCTGTTCTAAAGATAATAACTCATGTTCCCTTGCAGGCAATCAGAACGAAGATTTGGTATCTCCAAATTAATGAGAACTGTAATTTCTGTCATTATGATACTATTGTCATGCTACCCTTGCGTGGGTGTTATCCGGTGCCCATATGTGGGTCTTGTACTAACAATATGTTCAATGAGGTTGCTGAGATTTTGTGTCTGTTGGCTTGTTGCTAGGAAGATGGTAGAGTAGGCTCTAGATTCCGAAAATAGGTGAAGTATCACAACTGAATTTGTTTCATGTGCTGGAGTGTCTTCCTCATATATTTGCACGTCTGTAGAATTGGAGCGCAAGTTGTTATAATCTTGCATTTTCAAAAAAAAAACACAGGTTGAAAAGGATGTTCCACTGCGCTGTACTAGGATCTTTTTGTGTCTGAACAAATCATAGCATTCCCAGTATTTGAACTTTAAAATAGAAATTAAAACAAATACAGCTGCTGCTATTTGAAGAAGAATCAAAATACTCATGGTACAGACAACACTCGAAGCCGTCCAAAAGTAACTCAAGAAGGCGAAGAACAAGAAAACCAAGGCAAGGCACCTCACGGCGCTGACTCAGAAAACCTAGCACCCCCTTGTGCCGCTCGCAGTCAAGGAGTGAGGTTGACGGAGATACAATTCCCACTCCAACCTCGGTTGCCGAAGCCAAAGACGAAGGTCAGGGTGATGCCGCACAAGACCACAAAGAATGCACTGGCCAGATGCACTCAAACAACAATGGGAATTGCCACTGCTTTCTCCTTCCTCGAGTCCACTTCCACCTTTTGATTTCCCCTCAAACCCCACCAAATCTCTAGGGTTCACACGGAAAATCAAAGGCAAAACCTCCAATCGGTGACAGCACAGAAGCACCAGCACCCGTAATCCCGAAGACCAGAGAGGAAGAAGACCAAAGAGGAGCAAATCGGGATCGGAAGAGAGCTTATCCCGCACGGTGGAAGAACTCGGCTTAAGAAGAGGAGGCGAGAGGTTGCGGAGAGGTGACGCGAGCAGCTGGCTCTGAGGAACTCAGGCCAGCCTGCACCTCCGTCGCTGCCACCCATTCGCCGCTCCCCCCATGCGCTGTCGAAATCGCCGAA
Organism: Dendrocalamus latiflorus; assembly: GCA_017311315.1. Taxonomy (NCBI): domain Eukaryota; kingdom Viridiplantae; phylum Streptophyta; class Magnoliopsida; order Poales; family Poaceae; genus Dendrocalamus; species Dendrocalamus latiflorus. Next base: position 50,338,466 of record CM029642.1, on the reverse strand, counting down.
TTTGGGCGAAGCCGAAACAGCCGCACGGGCCTGAGCACACGCACGCGCACAGGACGCGCTTGGGGAGGAGACGCTGTCTCCTCCCTTATCTCTTCACAGAGCTCACTGATAGGTGGGCCTCGCCTGCAGGTTTTTTCTTTCTTTTTTCAATTGGGAAATTACCGAAATGCACTCGCATAACAACATGTTCTTCCTCTTAACCAATGTGTTGAGGTTTGGCACTATGTCCTTCGGCACTTCCCCATTTAGCCAGCGCGAGTGCCAAAACTTAGCTTTGTTCCCATCCCGTAGAACAACCATCGTTGATGCCGCAAAGAGTTACCACAGACCAGTTTGTTAGGCAATGACCGCCGTTGACCTCCTCTGCTCCTTTCCAAAGAAAGCCTCTCCTGATTTTGTCCATTCTCTTAATGGCCCATTTGCTCGTATTAAAAACCAAGAGATGATAGATGAGCTGCGATGAGACGATTGAATTTGCAAGCATTAGACGTCAGGCTCGAGGGAGCAATTTTCCTTGCCAGCATGGGAGCTTGGGCGCCATCTTGTCGATGAACAGTTGGTACTCCATTCGTCGTAGGCACCTGACACTACTACAAAAAGCTTAATATTAGACGCCAAATCACAGACGGTTTAACAAAACCGTCTCTGACCAACACTAACACAGACGGTTTTAATTTAAACACCGTCTGTGTTGATGACGTTGGAGAAAACAAGTATAACAGACGGTTCTTACCGATAAACCGTTTATGATATTTAAGTATCACAGACGGTTTTTATTAAAAACCGTCTGTGATGAGCTGATTATCGCAGATGATTTGTATTAAAAACCGTCTGTGATAATGGCGCTAGACATTTATTGCGCCGCTCAGAACCGCAGCTGTCTTCATTTCGATCCAGATCTAGTCGGTGTTGCACTCTTTCGCTTAGGAGGCAAGCTAGGCGATTTCAGGCCAATTAATTTGGTGGGAGGAGGCAGAGATTGAGCTTTGAAGATTCATACGTTCCTGGTTGCTCTAGATATGGTTTGTAATGAAATTTATTTTTCTTTGCATTACAATTTAGATCTAAGTTTTGGTGAGTGTTAAGATGGTTTGCATCTACTTGACCATACATGATCAGTTCCCGTCATGTGGGAGGCCAAATTTGTCAAAATTGTTGGTTATATACCTTTAGCGATCGCTGGGGAAATAGCTATTGTGTTTATAATATGAATTAAGCTAACAAAGTCTCAATGCATGTGGTATATATGTAGTAATAATTAATTAATTTAATTTTTAATACTAAGTTGTTATATATATATATACATAACGTAGGACCGAAGCTGGATGTATGCCGCGAACCGTGCGAGTGAAGAGTACATTAATGGCGTGTCTACTTTTACAAGAGCTACTAAGGAGGATATGTCGAATAAGGGGGGGTGGAATATATGTACTGTCCATGCACTGACTGCGAGAATTTAAAGATGTTTAAGAACCGAGGGCAAATTGAAGCGCACTTGATTCGGAGGGGTTTCAAAAAGGGTTATACGTGTTGGACCAGTCATGGCGAAGTCAACGATCATATGCCACCAGATGACATCGCCGGTGAAGTGAATGATATGCTGCTGGATGACATCACCGGTGAAGTGAATGACATGCCGTCAGATGATGTCGATTGTTGTTCGGATTCGGATAGGTTGCACGATGACAATCTGGATCAGATGCTTCGCGATGTAGAAGAGAACTATGATGAGAGAGAGTATGTTAAATTTTGAGGCTTGATAGAGGACTCGGAGAAACCTTTGTTCACATGTTGTAGGTCAAAATACACGAGGTTGTCGGCCGTGCTTGAACTATTGAAATTGAAGACAAGCAACGGTTGGTCCAACAAGAGTTTCACAGCGCTGCTAGGTCTTTTAGTGGACATGCTTCTCGAGAGAAATGAGTTGCCTAAAACAACGTATAAAGCCAAGAAGGTTCTTTGTCCATTGGGAATGGAAGGAGAAAGAACACATGCAAGTCCGAACGACTGTATCCTCTACCGTAAAGAGTATGCAAACATGCATGTATGTCCGATGTGCAACGCATCCCGATACAAAAGTAACAATCAATCAGATGACGGCGAGGGAACAGAGGTGAAGAAAGGACCTCCTGCTAAGGTGGCATGGTATTTTCCTATAATTCCCTGTTTGAAAAGGTTTTTTTGCAAATCCAAAGGAGGCAAAACTGATGTGTTGGCACTCGGAGGAGCGCAAGAAGGATGGAATGCTGAGACACCTTGTTGATTCCGCCGAGTGGAGAAACATCAATAGGAGTTTTGCAGACTTCGGTGCAGAACCAAGGAATATAAGGTTTGGACTGAGTACAGATGGAATGAATCCTTTCAGTAGCATGAGCAGCCGACATAGCACATGGCCCGTGACTCTCTGCATCTATAACATTCCTCCTTGGTTGTGCATAAAGCGAAAGTATATTTTGTTGTCGATACTTATCCAAGGGCCAAAGCAACCTGGGAATGATATTGATGTGTACCTAGCACCGTTGGTGGAAGATCTAAAAGTACTGTGGAACGAAGGGGTACAGGTATGGGATGCATACAAACGAGAGAACTTCACTTTGCGCTCCTTATTGTTCTGCACCATAAATGATTATCCTGCCCTTGCTAACCTATCGGGCCAGAGTACAAAAGGTGCCAAAGCTTGTATTCACTATTTAGATGGTATCGAGAGTATGTGGCTGAAACACTCACGCAAAACCGTCTACATGCGTCACCGCCGGTTCCTTCGGAGGGCTCACCCATACCGCAAGATGAAGAATCAATTTGACGGAGAGAAGGAAGACGGTTCAGCTCCAAGGCATTTAAGGGGAAAAGAGGTTTATAATATGGTTAAGGATTTAGATGTTGTCCTTGGAAAGGGACGTAAATTGAGGGCTCATGAGAAGAACACCTGGAAGAAGAGATCAATATTTTGGGACTTACCTTATTGGGAGTACCTAGATGTTCGACACTGCATCGACGTCATGCACGTAGAAAAGAATGTATGTGATAGCTTGATTGGTCTCTTACTGAACATTAGTGATAAAACAAAGGACGGCGTCAACGAGCCCGTCGCCGGCTGCCTCCGTCGAGCCCCCGAGCCCATCGCCGTCCCCCTCCCTCGGGCCCATCGCCGCCGCCGTCCCCCCGAGGCCGTCGCCGTCCTCCTCCCTCGGGCCCGTCGCCGTCACCGTCCCCCCGTCGCCGTCGCCGTCCCCCCGTCGCTGCCGCCGTCCCCCCGAGGCCATCGCCTTCCTCCTCCCTCGGGCCCGTCGCCAGCCGCCTCCGTCCCCCCAAGCCCGTCGCCCTCCTCCTCCACGAGTACAAGCTCGTCGTCACCACCTACTCTGGTATGTATGCCCGTGCTTCTGTGTGCTCTACGAGTAGCAGCATAAAGACAAGTTTTTTCATATACATTTTGTCTTTTACAAGGTTGTCTCTAGAGCAAGTTATTATGAGAGAGCAACCACAAAATTATATGAATCCTGGGGAGAACTGACAATTTCCAAACAGCATGAATGTAAATAGGATGCACCCCCTTTGAAATTAATGATTGTATACAGGGACTGCACACTGTAAACCCCCTTAGAGTTTATAGGTTTAGCAATACTCACAACTTCTGACCACAAATTCATCGATCTTTCATCTACACATCTTCGAAAAGTACACTTTAGGTTTCTGCCATGCCAAAGATCAGCAATAGCAGCCCTCTTCTCATTAACTATCACATAAATTTCCCAGTTTTGATCAGTATACAATATATTGTTGTTTTTTCATAAATATTATACATATATTGTTGTTGTATCATATATTGTATACATATATATAGTTGTTGTTTCATATATTGTATACATATATTGTTGTAGTTTCATAAATCTTATTGTTGTATACATATATATTGTTGTTGTTTCATAAATCTTATTGTTGTTAAATCTTACTGTTATGTATATGTATATAAGTATGTGCTTATACCGCACTATTTATGTATATGCTACATTGTGCTTACTTTTCATATATGAGAAGGCCAACATGTCATCCGTGCATTCTTCAACATCATCGCCGGATACGTCCGCTCCAAAATCAAAACGCAGGGCTATCGAAAAAGCCTGAGGGCCGATTTACCATCACAGAGGTCGATGGATCTGGGACCCCTCTCCTTCCTTGCAAAGCAGTATGCACATTCCGAAGAATGATCGAAATAGTTGCATGAGAATGAATTGAGATCACATTCGATTCGTGGAAGAGTGTGCCTGAGACTCGGAAATGTGAGCTGCTGACAGAAATTTTTGCATCGTTCGAGATCCCAGAAGAACACCAAGACGTCATGCAACGACAAGCTTTGCTAGCGGCGTGCAAAGCATGGAAGAACTTCAAGAGCACGCTTGTCAAAAACTACGTGGAGAAGGATGAAACGCCATTTCATAAATACCCATTCCTGGAACCACAATAGGAAGAGTTCAAGGCAATGAAGACGACCGAAGATTTTAAAAGTGCAAGTGCGGCGCACAAGACCCTCCAGGCAAAAAACACACACCCCCACAGACTTGGCACAGCTGGGTATGCGGGTAAAATCCCACAATGGAGGAGGGAGGACGAACAGGCAATCCTGTAGGACACCGCCCAGCCATTTGCCAATATCCTGGATGACCGTGCTCGAAATTGGATTAGAGGAAGGCCATCTACAACGACATTAGGGGACGTCTCCTTTGGAAACCCTGTACACCAGCAAGTGTCCCACCGCCTGGTAAGATATTGACCGAACTACGTAGCTTGTAATTACTCCACAACTTCGTAGGAAGTGAAATGACATGTCGTGCTCTTACAGGAAGCGCTGAGTGTTGAATCTTTCCAGGGATCATTCCAGGGAACAAGGGAGAAAGATATACTCTCCGCGGCCCTGGGAAACAAGGAGCACCCGGGTCGTACGAGATGCCTTGGGCTTTACGTTCCTTGGAAACATGGTTTCCAAGATGACTCCGAATTGTATCGGAGTAGGAAGAGAACCAAAGCCGAGCGTGAGGCACGACTATGAGAAGAGATCAAGGCATCTCTTAGAGAGGAGCTGGCTGATTATGTCAGAGATGAGATGTAGAGATTTACAGAAAATCAGCAGGCCGCCGCCGCTCCTGTGCTAGCTAGCCCTCCCAACCATCCGAGTTGTTGCGCGTCCAATCCCACGACAGAGAACGAGGCCAGATTTCCTGTGGATGACATCCTGGTAATAATTATTATCTATGGAATGCTCGATCCGTTGATAGGCCTATTAATTGGAGTAGCTAATTTTGTATCGTTATGTAGGAGCCTACGAAGTGCAAGCTCCAAGTGAGATATGACTCCATTGCCTTGTACGATGCTTGGGGCCTGGCCTATCCGTCTGCTCATGGTGCACCGTCAAGCTTTAGCGCTAGGCTTCGGAAAAGTGTTAGTGGATGGTATACACGCCAATTTCGAGGTCGTCCCGCTACCGAAGCCTCCCAATGACAAGCTCGTGACTCTAGGGCAAGCCATTGGAACCTTCATCCAGCGGCCCAAAAGCGATATCTGCCTGGAGGCTTCTTCACCGGTGGCAGGTCCACAAGGGCAATCTGAACCAAATCAGCTACATGCACTGGTGCCATCACCACCGCTACCTGCACCGGTGTTATGTTCACGGGCGCTATTCCCATTGCAGCAACTTCCACCCCTACAACCGACGCAGCAAGGGCAAAGCAAACAAGACCGATGTTGATATCCCGTACCTGCCATTGGCCCGCAAATTCATGCTTGGTGAGCCATTGGTCGAGGTAACGCACCTCCAAACCCTACCAATTAGTTGCCTGCAATTACACGCGTGGTATATGGAATAGTCCAATAAGCCAGAGGAAGAACGACACTCAGGTATCACTGTCAAATTCGCGCCGGATCATTTAGAGCACAATATTCAAGATTGTGTCTTCGTGGTCACCTTTGAGGATTTATTTGATCTTTTCATGCTCAACGCTCTCGACGCGTCACTCATTCGATGCTGGACGCTGTAAGTGTGTACAATCACAGTCTCCATTCATGTCATACCGATAAATGTCATATATAATTTGTTGCTTTTGTGTGTGTGTGTGTGTATATATATACACACATGATGACTAAAGCTAGAAGGACCAAATCATCAGTTGGTTTCTTGGACCCATACTTGGTCACCATGCATACCATCAACGAGGATACACCCTTCGTCAAGAGGTATATTGCATCAGCACTAGTGGCTTACCACGATGAGGAATATATACTTATGCCCTACAATCAGGAGTATCATTGGATTTTAATAGTAATTGTACCAAAATGGAACAAGGCAATATACCTTGATTCCCTAAGTAAGAATAAAACGGACTACACAGTTGTCAGCCATGTAATCGATAGGTAAGTACATTTTCTCCATACATACCTATATTGTTCTCTTTCTTTCCTTCCGAATGACTAAGGTCAACATTTTTGAATCACGTAGGGCATTCGTGATGTACGTTTCAATGAAAGGTGTCTTGACGCAAAGGGCCAAAGGCCTGACACATGTTCGAAAATTTAGGGTAGTCGCCATTACACATTAATTAATCCTATGCAACAGTTGGTAGTAATGCCTCTTGAATTAACACATTCCATTTTTTGCAGTGCCACCAGCAGCCGCCGGGCAACACGTGTGGATTCTACGTGTGCTACCATATGAATCTACTCCTCGATTCCTCGAGGATTACCAATTCTAAGGTTTGTCAATCTTCCCATAATTACTTCATACTTATCAGGTTATATATATATATATATACGCACATTGATATTCCTATCGACAGGCTGCATCCATCCCGTCAACTGCATTGAAACAACCCGACCTTTCACAAAATCGAGGTGAGTGCGCATACTTTTTGGTGGCTCAAGTCATAAACTCAGATGGAGAGTTCCACAACGTACAATGATTTTTTATTGCTCTTATCACTCTGGAATCGAGGTCTCGCGAAAGGAATAGATCCATAATCAACGAACTTGGCAGGCTACACAAGCAATACTTGGATGGCAATCATGCAACATCCAAGTATTATTTGTGCAGCCTGACAAGTTCGTTGATTATGGATCTGTTCCTTTCACGAGACATCGATTCCGGAGAGATAAAGCAATAAAAAATGCAATGTTACCATCTAAGTGCAAATGCAATGTAGATCTTTTGTAATTGTTTATTTGTTAATGGATATTTTATTTTATTTTAATTAATTGATTTGCAAAATGGATGTTTTATGTTTGTGAAATGAAGTGCGATGTGAATTTGATGTTTGTGAAATGAATTGAGATGTGAATTGGATGTTTTATTTTTGTGAAATGAATTGAGATGTGAATTGTATGTATACTTGTACATGTTGATCTGCTTGTTTCAGAGGGCATGGCTAGCATTTCCTGAGGCTAGCCAATAAACAGAAATAGATTTTGGGGTAGAAAAGAATATCACAGATGGTTTGTAACTAAAAACCGTCTGTGATAGCTGATAATCACGGACGGTTACAAACCGTCTGTGATATTTACACCACCGGGCAGCAGGCTGCCTGCCGTCTGGTGAGGGGGCGGCAGGCACCTGCCGCCAGCGGCCACGCCGCGTGTCGCGTCGCGGACGCTGCCGCCTGCCCACCGGACGGCAGAAGTGATACTTTTGTCAATACACTCTACATATGGCTATTTTTATAAATACAGTGTATAAAAGTGCTAAATTTGGCTTTAACCCCTAGGTCCGGTGGTGTAGGTGTACATTTCTGAACTGTCTTGGGTTTTTACCAATTTTTTATTGGTGTAGGTGTACGTTGTGTTAGAGAAGTATGCAGCTATAGAGAAGCCAGACATGCAAGTGAAGATCTGGATGAAGGCGGTGCACAAGCTGGCCTACGACATTGAGGATCGCATAGGCAGCTCACTTATTATATTGGTCATAAACCAGCTGACAATACCACCGATGTGAAGAGGATCTTCCATGAGAACATTCGCAAATTGAAGAAATTGCACCGTCGCCATAAATTTGCCAAGGAAGTGTATGAGCGGCAGATAAGATATAAGATTAATGAGAGCACTTCTAGCACCGTGCATACGGTGATCGATCCTCGATTGCCAGCACTATATGTGGAGTTGGAAAAACTTGTGGGCATTGAGAGACCAAGCGAGGAAATCATCAATCAGTTGATTGGTGAGGAGGGTGGGCCAACGAAGCAGCATAGAGTTGCCTCTATTGTTGGATTTAGAGGTTCAGGCAAAACTACTCTTGCTAAACAGGTGTACCAGAAAATCACAAAAGCCTAACATGAATAACCTTCTGAGGGAGTTGTCGGAAATTGAGAGCGTTGGTGGAAGATTGGATAAAGATCAATAGGTAATTAAGTTTACTCAACTCGCTTTTCTATGATGTGATTCCATGACAAGCATAGCATTCATTGTATCTTACTGTGGCATTTGTCCTGCTACAAACTGATGTGATAAAGATCAATTGGTTAGCTTACTCTAACACACTTTTCTATGATGTGATTCCATGACAAGCATAGCATTCCTTGTATCTTTTGTGACATTCGTCCGGCTACAAACGGCTCCAACTTCTGATCAGAAACTATTTGGAACACATATGTTTCTAATTTCAGGTTATTTTAGCTTTTTTGCCTGTGTTTTTTCTTTTCTTTTTTTTCTTTACTCCTTTGTATTGTCTATGACGATATAACAGGTTTTTTTATTTTTTTCTCAATTTTTTATTTTTCTCAGAAAAAGATAACAGTTGCTACAGTGCAATTTTCGAAAAAGATAACAGTTGCTACAGTGAAATTTCAACCGAAAGCGAGAAGCCGAAGCCCACTTAAGGGCAGCCAATATTATTCTGAACTGTCTTGTGTTTTTACCAATTTTTTATTGGTACAAAAAAATATATAAATTACAAAAGTAGGCAAGAGCAGCTGCTTTTTACAGATGGAGGAAACTCGAGAATTTTGGACACATATGGCCCCCAAAACACCCGATATTCCACAAGTAGCCCCCCCGGCAAAACATTCCGCGTTTGGCCCCCGCCCGAACGCATGATCGCCGCGAAGCGCCACGTGCCCCGGTCGTGCGGTGTGGTACCACACGACCGCACTGTTCACAGGTCGTGCGGTACCACACCGCACGACCCGCCTGCCCACCGCACATCTCCGTCTCCAACCGCACGACCCCGCTCCGACCGCGCGATTCCCTCTGCCGACCGCACATCTAATCCTTCCGCCGAAAGCGCTTCACGGGCTGGCCTCTTTGCATGCAGCTCATACACGCGTCAGTAGTATGTGATATGGCCCCCCAAATTTGGCTGAATGGCTGAGGAGTGTTCGCAATTAAATGGCTTTGGAGCTCGCTTGGTGAGCAGATGCATGCGGTGAAGACTTCTGGTTTGCAGTGGAAGCAAAGACAGAGCGAGAGAGGGAGTGAAGGGAGGAAAAGAAAGAGTAAAATGGCTTTGGAGCTCGCTTGGTGAGCAGATGCATGCGGTGAAGACTTCTGGTTTGCAGTGGAAGCAAAGACAGAGCAAGAGAGGGAGTGAAGGGAGGAAAAAAAGAGTGGAAACTCAGATTTTTGAGTTGCTTTTGTTTGGAGTCAGCAGATTTTGCAAATACGAAAGTTGTAGATCGTCTTCTGAGCTTCCAGAAGAGGTAATTTTTGGCCCCGTGCAAGTATCTTTCTGTCAATGTCATTAGCCCATAATTAGGGGAACCGTCTTTCGTTAATATTCTTATAAGCCAATACGGTGTGTATGTTGTAGGTAAACATGATGCATGATGTATTGTAGTGTAGAAAATGTGGTATTTATTTGTTGAAGTTACGTAGTGTAATGTAGTTATTTTTTGATGAACATACATGCTTACATGTGTAGGTGTTGAAAAAGTAAATATTTATGTTGGAGCATTTGTGGGTGATAGCAACAGTAGTTAGATTAGAGACAATTTGTATAATTGGTAGGCTTAGTGAGACAACGTGTAAAATTAAAATTAGAATAAATTTAGATTATTATAATAGAAATACCAGGAAAGGAGTACGAAGGTATAGTAAAATTAAATAAACTGAGGACATGAAATTACAAAGATATATTTTGTTGATGTATGTACGCTTTCGTAAGTGAAGCCGCATTAAGTGAAATATAGAAAAGAAAGGAAGAAAATGAAGTAATAGAAATTTTGCATTAATCGGAAAAAATGGAATTGAAATTGGTTAGTGGAAGCTGGCGTTAAGTAAAATTTTACGAATTAGAAAGTAAGATCTATAAATAAGACCCCTGGAAATAAAAATGAAATGAATATGTAATTTGATGTATGTTAGAATTTGGAAGTAAAATAGTTAGAAATAAATTGTAGCCCCTACAAATACAAAACAAATACTAATCGATTTTGTAGGCAGTAGGAAAATGTATGAAACACCGCACTGTTAATGTTAAATGGGGTAGTGGGTGTTTGATGGTACGATTGTTACATGCTATGTATTAAAATGGTTGATTATGCACTTATGTTAGGTACGCAATGGCTGGCATTCAAGAGTTGTTCATGTTTTTGGAGTGGTCTCGTACGCGATGGGGCATATGGGGCGGACCTATCAAATTGCGACCGGACCGTGATCCGGGCACCTGATCTGAACACCATGAGCTTGTCTGAGCCATGGAGGTGTGTCCGTTCGGCGTTCGATCGGCACACCGCAAGGAAGAAGTTACGGATCGAGGCAGTCTATGCCTCAATGGTGGGTGATGGAAGGGAGAGCATATGGCAACTTCTGAAGGTGACCAATGACGCCTCATGGGCGAACTACATGGAGGTCGTGTGCAACCCTAATGCTGCGATATATGCAAGGCCAATGGTGTATGTCGAGTTCATGGAGAGGGCATAATCATCCGCCATGGTTGGTTCTGATGCCGCTGGTGGAGATGTAGAGCCTGGGTTCATCTCCGGCGGTCATGAAGACGCTTCTGCGGGAGAACATGTGGGCGAGGAAGTGGGTGATGAAGACCTCAGGAGGCGTGCGGAGAATTTCTAGGCCAACGAAGGTGTGGACCAGAGGTGGTGGGCCGCCCGTATTGACTGTCATGAGTATCTTGGGGACCAGGTGGAAGAAGAGGGCAGCGAGGAGGACGAGGAGGTGGAAACAGGCAGTTCTGGAGAGGACGAGGATGGCGAAGGTGCAACTGGAGGGGTGGTAGGTCGTGTTGTGACCACGGACGGTGCATACGTGTCGTGCAGACTAGACGACAACGCAGCGGCAGCCCTAGTTCTGCCACAGGCGGAGGAGGGACAATGGGGGTTCAGCGAGGGCACACTCATTTTGGGGCAGTGCTTCCGTAGTAAGAGTGCTGTGCAGCAGACTATTGCTAGACATGCCGTCAACATAAGTCGGACGTATCGGGTGCATAGGTCAAACCCGGACACGTACGTTGTGAAGTGTGTCGACGGGTCCTGTCCTGGCAAAGTTCGTGCACAGCGGTACAAGAGCGTTGGCACGGAGTTTCGGATAACGGTGCTGCAAGATCACAGTTGCGAGCTTGCGGGGCCAGTACATAGGCACCGCAACATGACATCATTGTATGTTGCGGAGCTGGTCACCCACCTCATCCAGGCGGGTGTGTCCATTTCCCCAAAGGTTCTAATGGCAGAAGTAGCGAACACGGCGGGATTCGAAGTGAGCTATAAGAAGCTATGGCGGGCCAAGCGAAAGGTGCTGCACCGTATGTATGGGACGTACGAGGAGGCATACGACCTGGTCCCAAGAATGCTTCAGCAAATTGTACAATCAAACCCAGGCACGTACATAAACAAGCAGGAGAGGGTTCATCCTACGGAGGGCCCGAATTGTTTCATTCTTGACAGAGTGTTCTGGGCCTTCCATCAGGCGATACAAGGTTTCAAGTGGTGCCGTCCAGTGCTAACCATCGATGGGACGTTCCTATCTGGCAAGTACAAGGGTACTATCCTCACCGCAGTTGCAGCCGATGCAAATGACCAGTTACTCCCAGTGGCATTTGCAATTGTGGAGAACGAGAATACGGATAGCTGGCTTTGGTTCCTTTGCAATTTGAAGCATGCCATAGTGCAAGAACGCCCTGAAGTGTGCCTTATCTCCGACCGCAATGCAGGCTTTCTGTCTGCGTTGCAAACGTTGCAGAATGGGACGCAGCCCCCCTTCCAGTGGAGTGATGTGAAGAATCGTTGGTGCATGAGGCATCTTGCAGCGAACTTCCACAGAAGGTTCCATAGCAAGGACCTAATGAAGATGTTCAAGAAGCTATGCATGCAGAACCAGAAGCGGAAGTTCGACACCTTGTGAAGGCAGCTCGATCAGGAGGCTACCAAGCATGTGCATACAGAAGCAGGGGCCGTGGAGGGGGGCTCCACAAGAGTCGGGGTATTCACACAATGGGTTCAGTCCAATGCAGCTGACTTGAAAATGTGGTCTTTGTTGCACGACACCGGTGGGGCAAGGTATGGGATCATGACAACCAACATGTCCGAGGTTTACTATGGTGTCTTGAAGGGCGTCAGATCCCTGCCGATCACGGCAATCGTGGGCGAGACTTGGAACCGTACCGTCGGGTACTTTGTGAATAGAGCCATGATGGCGAAGAAGCACCTGGATGAAAACAAGCAATACTCTGAGGTCATGCAGGCCTTCATGGACAGGAAAATGGAGAAGGGTCGATCACACATTGCTCAGCCCATTGATGGCTTAATTAAGGAGGAAGTTTGAGGTCCGCCTCAGGCAGAAGTATGTCATGGGTCATATTAGAGGGGAGCGCAAGTAGGTATGCAGGATTGATAAGAAAGCATCTTGCACCTGCAACAAGCCTCATCTTCTGCACAAGCCATGCTCCCATGTGTACGCGGCCTACGCTGTATGGCACCAGGTGTTGGCACAGTACATCTCCAAGTACTACGACATGCAGCACTTGTATGCAACCTGGAGTGCAGAGTTCCATTCCTACGGGGTAGACATGCACTACAGGGAATTATGGCCAGGGGAGATAAAGTGGGTGTCCAATGATGCACTGAAGCATGTCGGTCGTGGAAGACGACAAAACTGTCGCATCTGCAATGACATGGATGACAGCCAGCGAGGAGATCGTGTTCGGCGCCCGAAGTGTAGGCTATGCAAGACGATTGGCCACTCCCTCAGCCAGTGCCCAAACAGGCCGGCATCAAGCAACGCTCCGTAGTACCAACCATAATGTTTTCTTGTACCCATTGTTGCTTCCATGTGTTCTGTGCGTTGCGATGTACCCTGCATTATTCAGGAGGTGTACGCTTCATTGTTGCCTCCATGTATCTGTGTCGTGCACATTACCATGTTATGTATATTTTCGTACATTCCATATGTTTTCTTGTCGTGTGGGTCATATTCGTGTGCACATTTTATGTATGTTTTGGTACATTCCGTACGTTTTCCTGTCGTTACATTTGTTGTTAATTATGTTATCATTTGTTGCACATTTTGTTATAAATTTAGACTGACTTGTTATCCTTCTTTGGCAGGACATGGCGTTCGAGTTGCTAGACCCCCGTTGGGATGAGCACTACCGATGCCATGCGTGGTCGTCGGGAGATGCACGAGGGCCTCCTTGCTTCGTCCTTAGGGGCCCCCGAGAGAATTGGCGTCTCGACCAGCGGTACATCCCACTACTGTAGGACACCGGGCTGCTGCCCATTGCCCGCGTGTTGGATCTACCGCATGCGTTCCAGTATGATGCGCCGTTGCTGTCCACTCTCGTTGTTCGATAGAGGCCGGAGACTCACACCTTCCACTTCCGGTGGGGGGAGATGACGATTACTCTGCAGGACGTGACGATGCTTACAGGTCTACCCGTCCGTGGTGCTGCTGTAGTGCCACCCCCAAAGGCAGCAGATTGGAAGGTCCGTCTGAGTCACTGGTTCGGTCATCTGATGCCAGACAACGCAGCCGGTGTGCCACATGGATGGCTCAGGTTCGAGATTCTGCTCGAGGCCAACATAGTCTGGTGGCCATGGACTCCACGGTTCATTTTGGCCACGGCCCCCCACGCGTTATCATCTCAGTGCGGGCAGGATCACAGGTACTGGTTGACGACCTGCCACTTGGTGTTCTCGCACTGTGTCGAGCCATATAACCCACACCGAGTCCTGAGGCAGTTCGGACAGTACCAGCATGTCCCCCCCATGCCAGGATGCCCTCTTGCAGACAGCACCCACCGGTATGTCATTACACCATAAATTTAATTAATGCATTAGTCTGTGCCCCGACTAATTGTGTAATGTCTTAATGAACTTGCAGGCAATCGAGGAGAGGGCGAGCGACAGAAGACTGGAGAGCCACACAGCGACCGTGGACAGACATGTGGCAGGACCAGAAGGGCAGTGCGAACCAGAGCTACATGCACGGGTGCCATCTCCACAAGACATGTCTCCACCACCGCTACCTGCACCGGTGCTATCTCCACAGGTGCTATTCTCGCCAAAGCAACTTGCACCGGTGCTACCTTTACAGTCGACTACCATAAAGTTGACCTACAGCCAAGGCAGCAAGGGCAAAGTAAAGAAGACCGATGATGATATCCCGTACCTGCCATTGGCCCGCAAATTCGTGCTTGGCGAGCCGCTGGTCGACCCGGTAACGCGCCTCCAAACCCTAGCAATTAGTCGCCAGCAATTGCACAAGTGGTATATGGAACAGTCCAATAAGCCAGAGGGAGAACGACGCTCAGGTATCACTGTCAAATTCGCGTCAAAGCATTTAGAGCACAGTATTCAAGAGTGTGTCTTCGTGTCACCTTTGAGGATTTATTCGATCTTTTCACGCTCAACGCTCTCGACGCCTCACTCATTCGATGCTGGATGCTGTAAGTGTGTACAATCACAGTCTCCGTTCATGTCATACCGATAAATGTCATATATAATTTGTTGCTTTCGTGTGTATATATATAGACACATCCTGACTAAAGCTAGATCATCCAAATCATCATCGGTTGGTTTCTTGGACCCACACTTGGTCGCCAAGCATACCATCGACGAGGATATAGCCTTCGTCGAGAAGTACATTTGCAGCAGGACTGCTAGTTTACCGCAAAAATAAATATGTACTTATGCCCTACAATCAGAACTATCATTGGATTTTAATAGTAATTGTACCAAAATGGAACAAGGTATATTACCTTGATTCCCTAAGTAAGAATAAAATGGACTTCACAGTTGTCAGCCAAGTAATCGATAGATAAGTACATTTTCTCCATACATACCTATATTGTACTCTTTCTTTCCTTCCGAATGACTAAGGTCAACTTTTTCGAATCACGTAGGGCGTTCACGATGTACGTTGCAAAGGCAGGTGTCTCGACGCAAGGGGCCAAAGGCCTGACACATGCTCGACAGGCTGCGTCCATCCCAACAACTGCATTGAAACAGCCCGACCTTTCACGAATTCAAGGAGAGCTAGTGTACTTTTTGGTGGCTGGAGCCATAAACTCAGAAGGAGAGTTCCACTGCGCACAAGGATATTTTATTGCTCAATCCATCCAAGTGTTGCTTGTGCAACCTGACAAAGTTCGTTGATTATGAACTGTTCCTTTCGCAAGACCTCGATTCCGGAGTGATAGAGAAATAAAAAATGCAATGTTACCATCTAAGTGTAAATGCAACGTACATCTTTTGTAATTGTATATTTATTAATGGATATTTTATTTCATTTCAATTAATTGATTTGCGAAATGGATGTTTTATGTTTGTGAAATGAATTGAGATGTGAATTGGATGTTTTATGTTTGTGAAATGAATTGAGATGTGAATTGTATGTGTATACATGTACATGTTGATTTGCTTGTTTCAGAGGGCATGGCTAGCATTTCCTGAGGCTAGCCAATAAACAGAAATAGATTTAGGGGTAGAAAATAATATCACAGACGGTTTGTAAGTAAAAACCGTCTGTGATATATCAATATCACAGACGGTTTTTAAAAACCGTCTGTGATATTGATATATCACAAACGGTTTTTACTTACAAACCGTCTGTGATATTTACACCATAGACGGTTCGAAAACTGATTGTGATAACCTTCTATTATCACTGATCCATAAATTCAGACGGTTCAGAAATCTATCTGTGATGCGTTTTTGAACCGTCTGTAATACGGTTTTCTGTAGTAGTATATGTAAAGATGCAATTTAAGGATGCTAAGCTATGACTCTTAAGGCCCTTTATTGTTCTCATGCACTGTGTGGATGCTGGAAGAATTATGGTAAGTTCAGTGTTGTCATGGAGACAGTGCATGTGATTCTTGTCCGGCTTAATAGTCTCTCCTCTGCAAAGGGTGTCAATACGGACAGTATTTTAGTACTTTGTTTTGTCCAATAAAGAAATAATGTTTAGATATTCTAGCTGTACCTTGCAGGATTGAGAATAAATGTGTTACGAAAACCGACTTGAGGAGATAACCAAGCAAGAATAGATTTAACGTGAAAACCTTTTACTAAAAAAAACTCACAATCGACGAAATCATAATACAAAGAAGTTACAGGATGCTATTGGCGTACTACATGTATAGATAACTTGAAACGCCGCTAACTATTATGAGACTTACAAGGGGTATAAATAACCTTGTAAATAAGAGTCCCAGACGAGGAAGGAAGAGAATCCTAGTCGGCAATGAAAACAGAAACCTATCTAAAAATTGGAACAATAGCCTACTGACGGAAGCTACACCCCGTTCTGAAGATAATAACTAAGCTACACCATGTTCTGAAGATAATAACTCATGTTCTATTGCGGGAGGGCGCAGCGGCGCGGTGGCATTGTCGTGGGAGGACGCGGCAGGGGCAAATGCGAGCACGAGGAGGTGTGGGTCAGTGTAGACCACGAGGCAACAGGCGAGGAGGTGCACGATGGCGGCAACGGTAGCGACGGCGGTGGAGGGGAACGACTGGGGTTGTGACCTGTGGGCGGGGTGAGTGAGAAAGGGGAAAGTGGTTCGATGCCTTTCTAGGACTTGGGTTAGTGTAAGCTATGGGGAGGATGACAGCGATGCCTCGGGCGCAAGGAGGACGGAGGCGCAGGGGAGAAAGATGGCGGCCCGGCGAGGAGCGACCAAATTGGTCAGCCCTAACCTTAGACTCATGAAAGATGGCTGAACTAGGAGGAGGAACAAGGAAAAAATGAAGGGGGAAGTAGAGGGGAGGCGGTTTGATTGCGAGAGAGGAAAGAGGGGTGTAAGATGGATAGTCTAGATCCTTTCTCATTGTCTAATCGAATATCTGCGAAGAGGGGAGAGAACACACTGTCACCAATTATTTCTTTTATAATAGTAAGGATTAATGGGAAACAACTTCCATTCTGTTGAAGTATTGATAGCTTTCTTAGGAAACAATATTAAAATTAAGCTACCAATATCACATGATCATAAGATATAGTGTCATTGTAGCCACCACTACTAACCGTCGCATAGCCCAACTAGTATGGCCCTTGTTTCTCTAGCTGATAATCAGTTTTGATTCCCACTAACCCCGGATTGGTTGGGTTTTTTTAGTAGATGTTCTATTATGATTTTTAGGATTTGAACTCGACATATAGCATGTGATTCTTAAGAGGACTATACTAACCATTTCTTCAATAGTTGCAGTTTTTTTCCAGCTATTTTTCTCTAGTTGGATCAAACAATTACCATTGATTTGCTGTTCATGGCTTTGGTGCAGCCAGAGCCCGGAGTGGAGTCCATTATCTAGTCATTCACAGAAACAGAAACAGCGAAGGAAGGCTGCGGCCATGATCAAATATGATCATCAAGAAAGATGATTAGATCTGCAGAACTGAAAGGTGAGAGACATACTCGTATGTCAGTGACTAAAGCATGATCCCGTGATTTAGCTAACAAATCATGATCGCGAGAAGGTATTTAGCTTAATTTTCAAGTGAATGTCACAAATTAACAATTGTCTTTCAGAAAAATATGACATTGTCACAATCTATTTCTCTCATCTGATCGAAGTGTACAACGTAACAAAACAAAACAAAACAAAAAAGAATTACAGATCATTTCAAATCAGAAAAAATGTGTTAACTATGTCATTGGTCATCTCTGTGGAGAGGCAAAACCATCTTCCGTGCATGCTACTCTCTTATCATCATCAGCCATCACCATGGAAGCGCCGCGATGGCTAATGGCTTAATACCATAGGGAGGATTAGCTATCACTAGGGCAAGGCAAATGAAGACAACACAACACTAGATGGTGAGCTCCAACCATTTGATAGTTATGAGCTCCATGGGCATTGGGAGTATCAACAGCGACTAGGATGCTAATGCCCTGCTTCCAGGTTAATAAAAAACTGCGTACATCATTTACGGAATAAAGGAACTCTATGTCATTTAGTAAGAAGCAGACAATTATTTTTTAATAAATACGATACAATCTTAGTAGTTCATCCGTTTAATCTCTGAAATGTCAACACATCAATACATGTGGCACCTATGACCTATCTATAAGCAGCCAGATCCAGACAGTGCGCTGCAATGCAGACAAAAAAGGCCTAATTTCCCCAATCCCTACAACATGCAGGAGAAGGCTAAAGTAGTATTCTATGTTTCACTTAAAACCTGTGTGCACCTATCAACTAGTGAGCCAAGGTATTATCCACTTGCAAAAATGATATATCATGATCAACCCTACACTTCGGCCCGTAAATAACAAATTAAAAAAACCATGTTCCGATATGAACTGACGCATAATGGAAATCTGTCCAGTACTAAAATTAGTACTATCCTAGTATTACAACTCCTGTCTCCAGTTCCATTCCATAAACTTGAGCTGCGCTAACGGACGCAATAATCAACATCCTGGGTTCAGCTATTGTACGTAGAAAACCAATCGACAATCGTATTTCGTGTTAATGTTGCACAGAAACGTGGGGCTCCTGATCGATTCCACCACCCCAGCCAAGCAGCAATTCAGTTACCTGTCATGCAGAGCGAAGAGCGCGCCATCGGATGACCTCGACACATCCACCTCCACACAGTCTACACGGGCGTCCAGTGCCATCTTGAAGGCGTCCATCTGATCCCCAAAGAAACCAAGATCGTCAACACATTTTTCCAGCCGAGAATAAAAACTCCTCCGGTTCAAAATTCTTGAGATCACATCGAAAACACACACACACCGAGTTGGGGAAGGCGTTGGCCGAGTCGCCGCCGTGCGCGCACACCATCGGCGGGCTCGCAATCCACCCGCACCTCCTCTCGCGCATCTGGAAACCCAACGAAAGCAAAGGTAACAACAAACGGGTCACCAAGATACGCATTGAATCGGTAGAAGCCCCAAGAAAGGGGCCGCTGGATTGGACGAGCGGGGAGGGCGCACGCGGTGGAAGCGGCGGAGGCGGAGGTGGAAGAAGGCCGGGGGGACGAGGGAGAGGGCGGCGAGGAGGAGGTGAAATTCGATCGTGTTTGAAAGATACGAAAGAGAGAAAATTCGGCATGGATAGTTTTGAACACTGTTCATGCTGGCTGCTTATCGAGTATCATCGAAATTTTGCAGGGTTATAGAACTTTTAATCCCCTACATCTACAAATATTTTAGGATTTTTTTTCAAACTTTTAGATGTAGAATAAAATAAGGTTGAAACGTGCATCCCACATATCTCATATCCAATGTTTTAAATCGCGATTATCGTGGTTTTGTGGTGACGCGGCAAAAAAAAAACTATTCGCAAATAGAGAGAACTACCGTGGAGGCTATCCAACACCGCAGTTCTATTGAGAAATGTTAATTCCATTGATCTTTGTGTTATCTAATGTACTATATGAACACGGAAAACTTGTATACAAATGAAATTAAAAGGTTGATATTTTATTATTTTTATAAGGTTAATATTTCATTATTTTTATAACATGTACAGTTACAAAATAAAAACATAAAAATATAATCTAGCTTTTTTGTGAAATGTATTTATCATGAATCTAAAAAATTTTAGAGTGCAAATATTTATAAGTTGTTCAATGTATGCATTGATGTTTTAAAACACACACATAAAATTTCAAATTCCTTAAAATGGAATACTAAAGATAAAAATACCCAAAAAAATTATAATTAATTCAAATATATGGTATTTGAATCCAAATGTTCTAAAAAAAATATAACTATTTTAAAATATTTTTTGTTCAATTGAAGAATTATATATTTTCAAATTCAAAAATGGAATAAACATATTAAACACCATGTCTTGAATTCTTTCTATCAAAATAACTAATATGAGTTAATAAAAGCCCAAACATACCATTAACATACTAAATAATTCTTCACAAGCCTAAAAACCTATAAAATGCAGCATAACGGCTGCTGTTTCCGCTATCGGCGAAACAACATAGTGTTGTAGAAGTCGTGGTAGTAATAGCAGTAGGTTGAGCTATAGCTAGTGTTCTAGGGGTGAAAGCCGCTATAGCTCTACTGTAGCATGCTATTTAAAACACTTCTTATATCTAATATATCCTACCTTTAGGTGCCATATAGGTGAACTCCCCCATGGGTGAACAGGAGTGGGACCATGTTAGGCTAGCAAGGCGAGGGCGGAGATTGACCTCCCCATGGCCCCATGGGATCTTAGAATTCATTTCTTATATATTTGGACTAAAACCTGAATCTATACATTATGACATAATTTTTGAAGCTATATTTGAAAACAAACCTAAATACTTATAATATAATGAATAAAGTCACATTGTCATTTTTTAAATCATAATTAAAATACTTTTCCAATCCCCATAGGGCAGGGATGGGGAAGGTTATGCCCCACTAGGCTTAGCGGAGCAGGGGTGCGGGTGAGCCCCCCAAAACCCCACATAGGCCACATTACCATTTGCCACCCCTAGTGTCATGCATCTTCTTCAAAACATGATGCATATAGTCATAACAAAGTTCAAACAAGTTTGACAACATTGTGACAAAATCAACCACAAAAATTCATATCTAATTTGACCTACAAATGGGGAAAAAGGACAAATATGCTCAAAATGAAATCAAAAATAAAAATAAAACAGAGACATGATAAAGCTACTATTCATTGAAATTTCCATTTTTGTTTCTCCTAATATACATCACGCTTTTTACTCAATTTTTTTTGCATTGTTACAACTTTTGGACCCTGGCCGTATGCCTAGGTCCAATCGGGTGTCACAGGTTTAAATGGGCTGAACACAACTAAGCCCACAGAGCAACGGAGCAACAACATTATAAGTGGTATTAGACCTTCTCCCCCAAAAGACTAGTCCAATGGGTGTAGGCTCCCTCGCACTTATAAGTTATGCTTTCTCCTCTCCCACAATCCATGTAAGACTATTCCTAACAATCTCCCCCACACACATGGATTGGACACTTCTGCAACCATGAGGTCCAAGGAGATGTTAGGCACCTGAGCTCTGATACCACTTGTTACAACTTTTGGACCTTGGCCGTATGCCTAGGTCCAACTGGGTGCCACAGGTTTAAATAGGCTAAACACAACTAAACCCACGGAGCAACGGAGCAACAATATTATAAGTGGTATTAGGCCTTCTCCCCGAAAAGACTAGTCCAATGGGTAGAGACTCCCTCGCACTTATAAGTTGTGCTTTCTCCTCTCCCACAATTCATGTGGGACTATTCCTAACAATTAATTGTTATAAATAATCTTGACTTCGAGTCCTAGACGTAGTAGAGTCCGTCTCTGAGTATAACTCAAGTTGAAGTTGAGTCCAACTTGAAGTCCGAATCGGAATAGGAGTAGGAGAGTTTTATCCCTATATATTGGGAAGGATTGTACCCAATTTTGTAAGCAAGAAGAAAAAGCAAGAGAAAAGCAAAGAAAGAGGGGGAGCAAATAAGAGAATAAAGAAATTCAGAAATTTCTTCGGTGTTCTCTCAGATTATTTGCGATGTGTGTGTTTTTTCCTGGGATCAAAATTGTAACAAGTGGTATCAGAGCCTAGGCGAGAAGCGAGTCACTAGAAAAAATCGTCTCGATGATTCCGTTTTCCACCCATCTCGTGCAGCGCTCCCGAGGCATCCGCTCCACGCGTCATCACGTTTCAACAGCTCGTCCATGTGGCGCATCCGTCGGTCCAAGAGCAGCTTCAAGGTAGCCTGAGTTTTTGATCCGTGCTCAAGATCGTGTCGAGTTCTTCGAGAAGCGGTGTCACCAGTGACGAGGCATCATCTAGTATGATGGCGAAGGAGAGTTCTGCTGCCTCGCTGCATTATCCGATGCTCACGACGAGCAATTATGCAGCATGGGCAATCAAGATGAAGGTGTACATGAAGGCTCAAGGAGTGTTGGATGTTGAGAAGATGTGTTCGCCGTCCAAACTCATGTAAGATGAAAAGAAATTGGAACGTCGAGGAGATGTGTCACCGTTCTGTGTCAAAATATGAGATTAGTAAGTTGTAGTTGAGTCCGACTGCCTCAATGTTTTAGAATATTTGCATCTGGTGGACCCATACCAGTTGAGTTGAGTTCCTACGTGCAGGTTGCATGTAGAACGCTTCATGTGGAGGCGTGGCTGGTAGTTCACAATGCATTGAGACTAAAACTAGAGTATGACAAGTCAAGATTAAGGGGGGATTGTTAGAAATAATCTTGACTTCGAGTCCTAGACGTAGTAGAGTCCGTCTCTGAGTATAACTCAAGTTGAAGTTGAGTCCAACTTGAAGTCCGAATCGGAATAGGAGTAGGAGAGTTTTATCCCTATATATTGGGGGAGGATTGTACCCAATTTTGTAAGCAAGAAGAAAGAGCAAGAGAGAAGCAAAGAAAGAGGGGAGCAAATAAGAGAATAAAGAAATTCAGAAATTTCTTCGGTGTTCTCTCAGGTTATTTGCGATGTATGCGTTTTCTCTTGGGATTAAAGTTGTAATATGCATGATGCTTGATTTCATTATGACCTGTCTAACCATTTTTTTTCGAAAATTTTCATGGTCATATGTATCATGTTTTGAAAAGGATACACACGAGTGTACCTAGGGTGGGATGCAGTGGATGTGCTGGGGACGGATGTGGGATATGACTCATGAGTGTTTGCCTACCTTGTAATTTAGAGAAAATTGTATTAGAAACATGCACGATTTCGTGGCATAATCTAGAAAAAAGGGAGCTACACTAATAGATAAAGGGTATTACGTGTGTTACCCATGGATGAATGTTACTCTTCGTTGTCAAATAATTACATTTTTGAAAAAAATATTCATAAAAACTTTCAACTTCTCAATCGTTAGATATAATTTTTCGAAATAGCTATTAACTCTACCAATCTTCCCACTGTACCAAGGGTTTTTTTTTTTGCGTGGACATGTGTTTGGTAAAAAAAAGTATCTAAGGACTGATAGTGTATTATTTATTAAATGTAATTATCGGTTGAGTTTGGTGACCCGTATCTTAATCCTACTAGAACTTAAATATATGTGCTACAAGGATTCCTAAATGAATCCTAATTAGATTCGAATTCTTATTTCACTTTGTAGGAGGACTAGAGTCCTTAGAAAATCATGAGGTGTGGCCATAGAGAACCAAAGCCATAAGTCAAAAGGCCAAGGAAGAGAGGTACGAGAGGATTAGAAGCTATATTATTTTTTAGCACCAGATTCTTGTACAAGGCAAGGATCCGAATGCCCTAAAAGGTTGGTTGTAAGAGAGCGACAATCTCTTATACTCTTTTGAGGTTGTGCTTAAGGAATTTACGATCGGCTTCGCCAAATCTTTTCTCTCATGGTGATTGCTTCATCGGTGTTATTTCGGTTCTCTATACGAGATTCGTCTACTTCGTTTTCGACACCGTGCACTCTCATACTGTATCTCACAATATTTGATTTGATCCCAAAGGTTGCTATACATAAGAAGAGATATTAAAATATAACACTGCTCGATAATACAATACAAACCAAGTAGCATCCAAAGCAAAAGAACACTCAAAAGTTGATGTGGTTAAGACATCTGTGACATATTGTCCCCTAGTTTATCCTTAAGAAGATGGTCCAGCCATGGGATATGGACACGAGACGAGGGGATCGTTCGCGGGAGGCAGCGACGGCCGGAGAAGCGGCCGGTGCGGAGTGGACGCGAGACGAGGGGATCGTCCACGGGAGGCAGCGACGGCCGGAGAAACGGCCGATGCGGAGTGGGCGCGGCGTGCGGAAGGCACGCGCGCTAGGGCAGCGGAAGCGAGAAACAGGGGAAAACCCGATCTCGTGATACCATGAAAGCAGAGGTATGCGAATCAATAGTAGATTGATTAGAGAGAGGCAATACATGTCATATATATATAGGCAAGGATGTCCAGGGTTATGTCTAATAGAATCATGGGCCAATCAGGGATATCCTTGCCTATAATAGTCATCTAACCAACTATACTAGACACACATGGGCCTACGGCTATAAGCCCATAGGGCTAGCCATTATGCCTGTCTAACAAGGTTTTTTTTACAGAGCAAAAAGGCTCCGAGGGTTGTCAGAAAGCAGCAAATCGTTGTAATCCTTTTTAATTTGTTCTCAAGATTTTATGGCCAACTTCACCAAATCTCTTTCCTCTTGTTTTGTTTGCTTCACTATTTTTTATCTAGTTCTCTATAAGTGATTCTCCTTTTTAAAGTTAGTCTCCGTTTCGAATGCAAAAAAAATTCCTTGTTCTTGTGGGAACTGAACTATTTCCTACAAAATTCTTGCGTTCCAAATGGCCTAATAATGTGTGTGCCCATGCTACTGTTGGCTCTGGATCTGGCGAGCTGCAGAAAACACGCGCGAGGTGGACACACACATCCCCGTGCTTGGTAGGATGAATATAGGATTTCGTCTAGAGAAGAACACACCAGAGAGCGAACACGTGGGGCAATATTTTTTGTTATTCAATCTCACTATGAAAATGGAACAACTAACTGATTACATATGCAAGCATTCTAGGTGATGCCGTCAAGCACTAACCTCATGATCCGCATTTCGAGCCACGCTTCAGCGTGAGCACTGACAGTCCTACATGCACCTTCTAACAAAATAACATTAACGTGAGTTATGTGACAACATTCAGGAAACACAATGAAGATGCAACATAATTATTCTTCAACAGCCACATCTCACAAATATTGAGTCTGACTTAGTGATACTTACCAATTAAGGATTAGTTGATGTGTAGAGATGACCGATCTTTCCCGATACATTCAGCGAGATTACTTCTTCTTTGGTTCCTACGGATAGAGTCTTCTCCTTATCTTGATGCAGCTAACAATCTTGATAAGGGCAATTTGCACTAGTATGTAAGGCGCACACTAGAAACAATTCACTGAACTTCCCAAACCGTGAATTCAGCAAGAAGACACGGATTAGAAGAGATGAACCTTGTAGATTCGATGGGCAATCTCAAGAATCTCCTATTCTTGCCTTGTACCAACTCAACAAACTCCAAACGAGAAAACCTTGCAATCACGCAACCTGACCGCCAACAATCATCATGACGATTTTCTCTTTTATTTTACAAGTATGAAAACTTATCATATCATAACCTAAGTTACAATGGGGCTAAGACCCTAGCCTTATATTGGTGCACAATGCACGTCCTTGACTAAAACTCACACAAAACTTAGTCTAAGGCCGAAACAAACTCCAAAACGAACTAAAAAGAAAATATCTAAACTGCTACCACCAGATTCTCTCTCAATTTGCGACGTGACCACGAGGATTCCATGGCTGGCACTTCATCTATTGTATGGGGCTTCGAATTAGCTTTCTAATGAGTCCAAAAACGCCCAAATCGGACTCCATTCGTGAAAGTTACGGGCGTTTTAGTGTTGGACTTCTTGTTCGACCCGAACCGAATCCGAACTGAATTCAAATCTTTATATGTTTTCTTTTTTATTCAAGGGGCATCCAAATCCGTTTGGAACCTAAAAAGGAATCCTTCTCAACCTTTGAAAAGCCATGGTGTGTCGGATTTTACCCTTACTTGCATTGCAATACTCAGACTCTTTATGTTTGGCAGGTCTCGCGTCTCTCTCCGGACAGCTCGTGCAGCATCAAATGAAGTTGCCATACCTTTGTGTAGGAAGCTCCAAATCAAGCGCCGTTTGATTCGTTGGAAAGTAGACAGAACTGCAATTGGCTTTCCAAATATGTCTTTTGTGTGCATTAGAAACCTCATAATTGGCATTGAAAACTTTATAAACATTGTGGACAGAACTGCAATCACGAGAACTTGATTGATCTTGTGTCTTTCTCTTTAGCCAAACTAATTTTTTTTCTTCTCCATCCACACATATAATTTTATGCATTGTTGTCTTGTTTGCATTGCGCAAAGGAGGAATCACATAAGCATCCGCACGAATTAGGATATTCTTTTATTTCCCGTAACCGAGCACTTCTTTCTCCTTGCGCAATTCAGCACTACTAAGCCTTGTAACTTCAGATTGTATGGATGAAGCACGAATCAATGTAACATTCACACTATTGGCCACATCACTTAGGATTAGAACTTTCCACCTAGTCATAAAAATTGGTATTGGATCACAGTCTATGTATTTGTGAAAGTACAAAATCTTTAATAGTGGCTACTGGATATGGTGATCTTACTGAAGAAATTTGATAGAAGTAATTTCTATTGATACGAATCTGCGGTAAAGGATGTCTTGGCTCCACAAGGATTTATTGAACCTCAGACATCTTTCTTGAAATTAAGTAATCAAGAAAGCTTCACTGCAAAAATTATGAAGAGTTTTAGAAGTACTATATGTGTACATAGAGAAAATTACTGATGGTGTTCGTGAACTGGGTATAGTGATCTTACTGAAGAAATTTGATAGAAGTAATTTCTATTGATACGAATCTGCGGTAAAGGATGTCTTGGCTCCACAAGGATTTATTGAACCTCAGACATCTTTCTTGAAATTAAGTAATCAAGAAAGCTTCACTGCAAAAATTATGAAGAGTTTTAGAAGTACTATATGTGTACATAGAGAAAATTACTGATGGTGTTCGTGACTTGTGCCCTCACTTTCTGTTCAATGTTTTCCTGTTTAAGCTTCTGCAAAATTTTTCTCAAAGGCATGAAAAATAGTAAATCCCTTTTCTGTATCCAAAGCATGTCATGGCATGCAACTAAAAATGTCTTTTGTTCAGAAACACACGGACTTGATATGGTCAAATGTAATCAAATTGAAACCACTCGTTTTTATTTTGGTCATATCAATGGAATCATATTTTTTTACGAATATGAAGTTTAGAATAGATAAAAATTATGTGAAAATCTAGTACAATTTCAAGAAATAGATTTAGGCCGAGAACTAACAAAGAGGAATTGAATTTGATCACATTTTAATTTTAATAAATACTTGTAGGTTGTAGCATGTCTATATGTATGCAGAAATGATTTTTTGTGCTTCGTAGTAGAATACTCCTGTTAGCATTGCTTTTAGAGCTGTACTAACTGATACTGTTTCACGAATTTGCTTAATAGGTACCTTATTGTGATTGATGACATTTGGGCATGGGAAACCATACAATGTGCTCTTCCTAAAAATGGCCATGCAAGTAGAATAATTACAACGACATGGATCAACAATGTAGCTGAATCTTGTTGCACTTCAAATGAAGACTTTGTTTATCGAATGAAACCTCTTAGCAGAAGCGACTCCACAAAATTATTTCTAAAGAGGATTTTTGATGCTAAGGATAAGTGCCCTGATCACTTGGAGGGGATTATGAATGAGATACTGCATAAATGTGATGGCTTGCCATTGGCCATAGTTGCTTCAGCTAGCTTGTTAGCTAATAAACCAAGAAGAAAGGAAGAATGGAAGAGAGTGCTGAATTCCATCCGCTTTGTAGATGAAAAGGATAAAGAGCTGCAGGTAATGGATAAGATACTGGCACTGAGTTACAGCGATCTACCTCATAATTTGAAGGATTGCTTACTGTACCTCAGTACATTTCCAGTGGATCACGAGATTAGGAAAGATACCTTGGTATGGAGATGGGTAGCTGAAGGGTTTATCACTGCAAAACAAGGCTATACTTTGGAGGAAATAGGAGAGAGTCACTTTAACGAGCTCATAAATAGGAGTCTGATCCGGCCAATAGACATAGCATATGATGGTAAAGCATGACGATGTCGAGTCCATGATATAGTACTCAACTTTATCATCTCCCGGTCAACTGAAGAAAATTTTGTAACTGTGTTGGATGGTCAGGACCTGCCATTTTCGGATAAGAGGATACGTAGGATCTCCGTCTGGGACAATCAAGAACATGCAAAGGCGATATCACAAAGAACCATGGATTTATCTCATCTTCGTTCACTTAATATCTGCCGTGTTGGTGTTGGTTGGACGATTCCCCCTGTTTTGCACCTACCTGTTCTTCGAGTATTGGATCTAGAGCGTTGTCGTAAATTGAGGAATGGTCATCTCGATGGAATTGTAGGTTTATTTCATCTGAGATATCTGGGGTGCACCTGCGTGGGAATAGTAGTGTTTCTAAAACCATTGTCACTCGAGTCCTGCACGGGAAGGGGAGAATCAGGTTTTTGGGAAGCGTCTCGCGCGACTGCTCACTGCTTCCAGAAACTCTTCAATTGATCCTAGCACCCGCTATGAGTAGAATATCATTTTTACTCAATGTGTTGTTTGATATATGTAAGATTACCATGCTATTGTACTCATTGTTTTTTTATTCTATTGAGAATTTAAGTACACATGTATTTGCAATATATGAATTTGCATTTTCTATTGTTTATCAGATTAAATTAATTACTAAAGTGCACTATTTTCTAACAGAAAGTAGCGTAGTTTATCATCAAAGGGTTTGCTATTTGTAAGTCTGTAAATGTCTTTTTATATCAGTATAGTATATATGAGTGGAGTTTACATATAGAACCTTTCATGTAAATTTTTTACTTGGTTTCAAAAGTTCTCCACCAAAAGATTGATCGGTGTATATAGTCTTGTCGTTTGTACAAACAAATTTCAAGCATATCTGCATATGCATGTTGCAATCGTCTCGATTTCTGTTGATAAATTTGGGCATTTTGTTGGAACGGATGATGATGAATTCAGTTTACAAGAAGGAAGCCAGGAAGAAGAAACCAGCAAGTAGTACTTGGCAGTTAGGAATTGAAGCTAGTTGCTCTTATGTGTACCTACATAGGAAAGAAAGTTGCTCCTTCATGATACCTTTAAGTTCTTAATTTAGTTAGAAATTCTAAGGAGTACTGAATTTACTATGTAAAGATGCAATTTAAGGATGCTAAGCTATGACTCTTAAGGCCCTTTATTGTTCTCATGCACTGTGTGGATGCTGGAAGAATTATGGTAAGTTCAGTGTTGTCATGGAGACAGTACATGTGATGCTTGTCCGGCTTAATAGTCTCTCCTCTGCAAAGGGTGTCAATACGGAAGGTATTTTAGCACTTTGTTATGTCCAATAAAGAAATAATGTTTAGATATTCTAGCTGTACCTTGCAGGATTGGGAATAAATGTGTTACGAAAACCGACTTGAGGAGATAACCAAAGAAGAATAGATTTAACGTGAAAACCTTTTTAAAAAAATCACGAACTCAGAATCGACGAAATCATAATACAAAGAAGTTACAGAATGCTGTTGGCATACTACATGTATAGATAACTTGAAACGTTGCTAACTATTATGAGACTTACAATGGGTATAAATAACCTTGTAAATAAGAGTCCCAGACGAGGAAGGAACAGAATCCTAGTCGGCAATGAAAACAGAAACCTACCCAAAAATTAGAACAATAGCCTACTGACGAAAGCTACACCCCGTTCTGAAGATAATAACTCATGTTCTGTTGTGGGAGGGCGCAGCGGCATGGTGGCATTGTCGTGGGAGGACGCGGCAGGGGCAAATGCGAGCACGAGGAGGTGCGGGTCAGTGTAGAGCACGAGGCAACAGGCGAGGAGGTGCATGATGGCGGCAACGGTAGCGATAGCGGTGGAGGGGAACAGCTGGGGTTGTGGCCTGTGGGTGAGGCGAGTGAGAAAGGGGAAAGTGCTTCGATGCCTTTCTAGGACTTGGGTTAGTGTAAGTTATGGGGAGGATGATAGTGATGCCTCGGGCGCAAGGAGGACAGAGGCGCAGGGGAGAAAGACAGCGGCGGGAGTCATGGTCGCCAGCAGCCCGGCGAGGAGCGACCAAATTGGTCAGCCCTAACCTTAGACTCATGAAAGATGACCGAACTAGGAGGAACAAGGAAAAAATGAAGGGGGAAGTAGAGGGGAGGCGGTTTGATTGTGAGAGAGGAGAGAGGGGTGTAAGATGGATAGTCTAGATCCTATCTCATTGTCTAATCGAATATCTACGAAGAGGGGAGAGAACGCACCGTCACCAACTATTTCTTTTATAATAGTAAAGATTGATGGGAAACAACTTCCATTCTGTTGAAGTATTGATAGCTTCCTTAGGAAACAATATTAAAATTAAATAACCAATATCACATGATCATGAGATAGTCTCATTGTAGCCACCACTACTAGGGGTGGATATCGAGCTGGCTCGGCTCGGCTCGGTAAAAAGCTCGGGCTCGGCTCATTAGGCTCATTAGTCCAAATTACAGCAGCAGACAGGGAAATGACAGCAGCAAAACAGTATAGCAACGAAATATTTACAGCAGCAGAGAGCAGATAGACAGCAAAATTACAGCAGCAGACAGCAGCAATAGTGCACTACAGTATAGCAACAGAGAATTATCAGCAGTACAGTGTAGCAACAGAGACAGTATAGCAGCAGAAAGTAGAGAGCAGCAATACATATACAGAGTACAGACTATAAACAGCACAGTTCACTGCTGCAGAACACAAAATCACTGAACCAGCATAGTTCACAGCAGAAATGCAGATTGCAGAAGCAGCAGAACACAAAATCAAAAGTTCACTGCATTGCCATTTTGCAGAAGTGCAGAACTAGCAGACAGCAGCAGCAGAAGTTCACTGCATTGCCATTTTGCAGAACCAGTAGCAGACAGTGTAGCAATGAAGGATTTTACAGAACCAGCCACCAGCAGGCAGCAGCAAAAGTACCAATGAATATATTCAAAAGGAAAACAGACAAATATTAATGAACAATTGAGCATAGTATACAGCAGTAAATGAAGGATTTTGGTAGAGAGACTTACAATCCAGTCGTTATTGTCCTAGCTGCTAGCCACCACACCCTCAGGAAATGGAATAGATTCGATATCATCCTCATCATCTTCTTCCTGCAATAGAAAATTGAGTTAGACTCAATAGTAACAAAGATGATAGTTAAATGAGTTAGTATGGAACAACATACCACAAACATTGGAAGTGTGATGTCATTGTGCGAACCTCGTATCCAGCTAGAAGCACATATTAGTGCCTTAACCATAGCTGGGCGCAATGCACTACGATAATCATCAAGTACTCTACCGCCAGCACTAAAGGTTGATTTCGAAGATACGGTGCTAGCAGGTATAGTTAAGAATTTCTTTGCCATATTGGACACTACCGGGAACCTATGAGCATTCAACCTCCACCAATCTAGCAATTTGAAACTTGTGTCTGTTAAAGGATGATTTGGTTCATCCGGATAGATGAGTAATTCTGATTTAGATGGTTCTGTAGAAGTAGATCGCAGAAATGTCTGAAAATCACTTGAAACTGAGACCATTAGCTGTTGGGTATAGAGAACCTGCAAATGCAGTAGTTACCTCAGCCAATGCTTTCAATATTGGTTGAATTAAACCAAATATGCTCTACCATCATAAATGGATACTCATGGACAATTATCATCTTTGCAATTAATCTACGAGTTTCCTCATGGTCATATTCACTAGGATCAACAAAAGGTAAACTTGATCCCTCGGGATCATAGTTGAGTGTACCTTGAGCCTTTTGCCTTCCCACTTTGTTTAGATAGGGTGCACACTTAGGAATGTGCCTTTTCAGATGTGAAGTGGCTCCTCCATGCTTGCAAGAGAATATTCCATAGCAAAACCGACACTTGGCCGTCGTCTCAGTCACCCCCTTCTCCTTCTTGGATGGGACATTGACCACCTTGAATAGCTTCCAACAATCTGAACGCTTTCCTCTACCCTTTTTGGTGGGAGACACTTCAATTCCCTTCTTCCTTTTCACTCAGTTGTTGGTATCGTCATCTTCCACCACGACTGCTACCGCATGCGCATCATCGCTTGCAGAATCCAGGGATACATGCGAACCTTCACTGTCATTTGACAAATCAAGCGTGTCCGACGAGACAGACTGCTCGCACTGCACACACTATACACACACATGCTAAATAAGGCAGTAATTAGCACATCTTAATATAAGGCACTATCGTTATATCAAACCATCTAAATATAAGGCACTATCTAAAAAATTCTACTCACTCTGCTCTCACATATGTTTACCTAAGCAATCTTAATTTCAGTTGCAACTTATTCTGGTAGGAACTGCAATCTTAATTTCAGTTGCTTTATTGAGAATGATTGTTTCTTGTATACTAATGGTCAGGTAATCGGTTCATTTGAAATCAAAGAGGAGAGGTCAGTTTAGTCAATGTACTGAAACAAATCAAGTGGTACCAACTACATTCATGAATTGCACATTATTCATATCATTATGAAAACCAAGCCTAAAAGGAGGAGTGGAATTTTACTTAATTCCTCTGCCTGTCTTAGTTAGCAACCAGCACATATACTAGTCCTAGAAAAGAAATAGCAACACACCATCCTCTTCCCTTCCCCAAACATCTTTATAGCCTCACACAGTCACACGGCACATAACAATGGTGACAGCAGAAGCATGGATAAATTCTCAAGAACATGGGTTAGCTACTTTACCGAGGCTTCCGGTGCCGGGGTCGGAGCTGCTTTGGCTTTGCCACTGCAAGGTGGCCGTGGATAGGGGTTGGGGACGCCGACGCAGTTCACCACTAGGGTCGATGCCGAGGCGGAGCCGGAGCCGGACCCGGAGGACCTCCTCTCTCCGCGCCCGCGGTTCTTCGACTCCATGCTAGCCTGCGCATGCCGCTCCATGCACCAGAGTCCAGACGCCGACAAGAGGCCGACGGCAAGGGGAGGTGCGGCACCATGGTGGTGGATTTAGGGTTGAGAGGGGATCGGGAGGGCGTCGGATCTAGGGCCGTGGAGACTGAGGCGAGGAGGAGGGGAGGGGTCGGTGCCGGCAGACGGCGAGGGTGCGGCACAGTGGCGGCAGATCAAGGGTTGAGAGGGGATCGGGAGTGCGTTGGATCTAGGGCGGTGGAGACTGAGGCGAGGAGGAGGGGAGGGGCCGGCGCCGGCGGACAGCGAGGGTGTGGTGCCGCACCGTCGCGGCGGCGCCGGATCTAGGGTTGAGTGCGTCAGCGTCGCCTGATCGGAAGGGCCGAAGGGGATCGGAAGGGGATCGAGGTCGGGGATCTGTGCGGTGTCGGTGCGTGCGTCGGTTCTTGGCCGAGCCGCGCACTCGCACAGATGGGCCGTCGGGCACAGTCGCGCACTCGCGCAGATGGGCCAGCCCGAGACACAGACGCTCTCCCGACCGAGCCAAACGAGCCATACGAGCGGCTCGTGAGCCAGCTCGGGCTCGGGTCGTAAATGCCACGAGCCGAGCCGAGCCTCGAGCCATATGTCCACCCCTAACCACTACTAACCGTCGCATAGCCAAACTAGTATGGCCCCTTGTTTCTCTAGCTGATATTCAGTTTTGATTCCCACTAACCCCGGATTAGTTGGGGGTTTTTTAGATGTTCTATTATGATTTTTAGGATTTGAACTCGTGACATATATGATGTGATTCTTAAGATGACTATACTAACCATTTCTTCAATAGTTGCAGTTTTTTCCAGCTATTTTTCTCTAGTTGGACCAAACAATTGCCATTGATTTGCTGTTCATGGCTTTGGTGCAGCCAGAGCCCGGAGTGGACTCCATTTATCTAGTCACCGTACAGTATAGACGCAAGTCGTACACAGAAACAGCAAAGGAAGGCTGCGGCCATGATCAAACATGATCATCAAGAAAGATGATTAGATCTGCAGAACTGAAAGGTGAGAGACATACTCGTATGTCAGTGACTAAAGCATGATCCCGTGATTTAGCTAACAAATCACGATCGCGAGAAGGTATTTAGCTTTCTTTTCACGTGAATGTCACAAATTAACAATTGTCTTTCAGAAAAATATGACATTCTCACAATCTATTTCTATCATCTGATCGAAGTGTACAACGTAACAAAACAAAACAAAAAAGAATTACAGATCATTTCAAATCAGAAAAATGTGTTGAGTCAACTATGTCATTGGTCATCTCTGTGGAGAGGCAAAACCGTCTTCCGTGCATGCTACTCTCTTATCATCATCAACCATCACCATGGAAGCACCGCGATGGCTTAACACCATAGGGAGGATTAGCTATCACTAGGGTAAGGCAAAACCATCTTCCATGCATTCTGTTCTTGTCTCCTGCATCAGCTGCTGCAGCAGGGAAGGGTTGCTTGTCACAATAGCATCAACCTCACTACTACAGAAAGCCTCATAGTAGACGCCTCATCACAGACGGTTTTGTGAAACCGTCTCTGATGAACACTATTACAGATGGTTGTAATTAGGAGGCCGTCTGTGGTATTTGTGGCGGGAAAATGGATTATCACAGGCGGTTATTACCGAAGTATCACAGACGGTCTGTATTAAAAACCGTATGTGATAATCCCAGATTATCACAGACGGTTTTTAATAAAAAAACCGTATGTGATAAGCTGGTTATCACAGACGGTTTTTAATCAAAAACCGTCTGTGATAATTCACAGACGGTTTTTAGTTAAAAACCGTCTGTGATAATGGCTAAGGCATTTATTGCGCTGCTCAGACCGCATCTGTCTTCATTTCGATCCAGATCTAGCCACTGCTGCGCACTTTTTCACTCGGGAGGAAGCTAGGCGATTTCAGGCCAGTTAATTTGGTGGGAAGAGGCAGAGATTGAGCTTTGAATATTCAGTCTTTCCTGGTTGCTCTAGATATGGTTAGTAATGAAATTTATTTTTTCTTTAATTTCATTACAATTTAGGTCTAAGTAATCCATTAGTGGTTATTGAAGATGATTAATTTGCAAAATTGTTGGTTATATAATAGCTGTTGTGTTTGTAATATGAATTGAGCTAGCAAATTAAGTCTCAATATAATAAATGTGGCCCGTATATATGTAGTTATAATTAGTTAATCTAGAGTTTAATACTAAGTTGTTATATATGTACGTAACGTAGGACCGAAGCTGGATGTATGCCGCGAGGCGTGTGAGTGAAGAGTACATTAATGGCGTTTCTGCTTTTATAAGAGCCGCCGAGGAGGATATGTTGAATAAGGGGGTGGAATATATGTGTTGTCCATGCACTGACTGCGAGAATTTGAAGATGTTTAAGAACTGAGGGCAAATTGTAGCGCACTTGATTCGGAGGGGTTTCAAAAAGGATTATACGTGTTAGACCAGTCATGGCGAAGTGAATGATCATATGCCGCCGGATGACATCGCCGGTGAAGTGAATGATATGCCCCCGGATGACATCGCCGGTGAAGTGAATGACATGCCGCCGGTTGATGTCGATTGTGGCTCGGATTCGGATAGGTTGCACGATGATAATCTGGATCAGATGCTTCGCGATGTAGAAGAGAACTATGATGAGAGAGAGTATGTTAAATTCCGCGGCTTGATGGAGGACTCGGAGAAACCTTTGTACACGGGCTGCAAGTACACGAGGTTGTCGGCCGTGCTTGAACTGTTGAAATTGAAGGCAAGCAACGGTTGGTCCGACAAGAGTTTCACGGCGCTGCTAGGTCTTTTAGCGGACATGCTTCCGGAGGGAAATGAGTTGCCTAAAACCACGTATAAAGCCAAGAAGGTTCTTTGTCCGTTGGGAATGGAAGTAGAAAGAATACATGCATGCCCGAACAACTGTATCATCTACCGTAAAGAGTATGCAAACATGCATGTATGTCCGGTGTGCAACACATCCCGATACAAACGTAACAATCAATCAGATGATGGCGAGGGAACAGAGGTGAAGAAAGGACCTCCTGCTAAGGTGGCATGGTATTTTCCTATAATTCCCCGTTTGAAAAGGTTTTATGCAAATCCAAAGGAGGCAAAACTACTGCGTTGGCACTCGGAGGAGCGCAAGAAGGATGGAATGCTAAGACACCTTGCTGATTCCGCGCAGTGGAGAAACATCGATAGGAGTTTTGCAGAGTTCGGTGCAGAACCAAGGAATATAAGGTTTGGACTGAGTACAGATGGAATGAATCCTTTCAGTAGCATGAGCAGCCGACATAGCACATGGCCCGTGACTCTCTGCATCTATAACCTTCCTCCTTGGTTGTGTATGAAGCGAAAGTACATTTTGCTGTCGATACTTATCCAAGGGCCAAAACAAGCTGGAAATGATATCGATGTGTTCCTACACTACAAGGTTTTGACCCTAATGCCACGATCAACTTTGCAACGACACGGAATTGGTTGCAATAGGTAGGGGCTATTGCCACCATTTTCATTTTTGGTTGCGATAGTTGACCATGTTGCCACGGATATTTTTGCGTGGCGATTACCATGCATTTCGTTGCAATTGGTAGGTGCTATCGCCACCATTTATACAACGGTTGCAAGTACTTGACAATATTGCCACGTAATGAATTTGCGTTGTGATTCGGTTGATTTGCGTTGCAATATGTCGATGTTATTGCCACGCTTTTGCTGATGGTTGCAAATACTGGACAGTTTTGCAACGGATTTGATTCGTTGCATGAATCGTTGCTTGCGTTGCAATAGGGTTTTATCTATCGCAACGAAATTTGGGTTCGTTGCATCTTCTAGGGTTGTATTGCCACAGTTGTTAGTTGTTGGTATAGAAGACTATCTTTCGTTGCAATAACAAGGTTGTGTTGCCACAAAATTTGAGATTGTTGCATCTTCTAGGGTTGTATTGCCACAGTTGTTAGTCGTTGATATATAAAACTATCTTTCGTTCCAATAAGATAGCTTCCGTTGTTTGAAAAGAAAAATATTTGTATTAGCACTGGCTAGTGGGATAAAAGAAAAATACTAGTAGAAAAATAAAAAGTAACTAAAGTGCAAATACCTAGTTAATTTGTAGAGGGATAAAAATTTAGAAAATTAAAATTTCAGTTGTGCTCGGTAGGAAGCGCAATTATCTAGTTAATTTGTAGGGGCCTCAAGGGATAAAAATTTAGAAAATTAAAATTAGGACATGGCACTACACAGCGACTGATATAAGTGATAATGAAATGATGCTGAAGTGATATCGTTTTTATCATCAATGCCATTCCATGTGGTGCTATGTCTCACATGACACAATAAGATAGGATAAACATAGAAAAAAGGACAAAAATAGAAAAAAATAAATAATGAAGTAGGTTGCTGCAAGCAGCACTCTGTGTTTCTGATCCTTAGCTTCCTTGCGTAGTAATGTATTATTTGGTTTCACTCCTTTACGAGTCATGTACGGTAATCCTTATTTATTTACAGAATTCAGATCATCTATCAATCTGTTCATGTAGTAATCTTGTTTCAATACATCAGATCATCTGTCCCTCATGAGCCACGTACATTCATCGATGGTATAAGTCTTATTTACAACCTAACTCATTTCGTTGCGTTAACATCTCTAGCCACCAAACATTTCTTGTTGCAATAAAACCTATTGCATCCAAATTATAATCGTGGTAATAATTTCCATTGCAACGAAATGTGTCACGTGGCGCGAAAAACACTTGCAACAAAATGAAGCACGTGGCAAAAGGTTCTATTGCAACGACAGTTTTGTCGTGGCAATAACGTTTATTGCAACGGAGCATGTTCGTGGCGCCAAACACTATTGCCACGGCGTCACTCGTGGCAATATTTGCAATCGCAATGCAAGAAGTTCGTGGCACTAGAGGTTATCGCCACCATGACAGTCGTGGCAAAAGCCTCTGTTGCCACAAATAACTTCGTTGCATCTCCTATGTATCGCCATGCTCCACTTCGTGGCAATAAGCATATCTATTGCAACGAAACACAAAACCGATGCGCAAACTTTAGAGCACGCTAGCACTAGCAACGCTTGGCAACGAAAGTGATTTGGTTGGCATTGGTACCTATTGCAACCAAACTGGGTCTATTGCAACGTTTTCGCGTCGTTGCGAAACACCTGATTCCTTGTAGTGCTAGCACCATTGGTGGAAGATCTAAAAGTACTGTGGAACGAAGGGGTACAGGTATGGGATGCATACAAACGAGAGAACTTCACTCTGCGCTCCTTATTGTTCTGCACCATAAATGATTATCCTGCCCTTGGTAACCTATCGGGCCATAGTACAAAAGGTGCCAAAGCTTGTACTCACTGTTTAGATGGCACCGAGAGTGTGTGGCTGAGACACTCACGTAAAACCGTCTACATGCGTCACCGACGGTTCCTTCGGAGGGCTCACCCATACCGCAAGATGAAGAAACAATTTGACGGAGAGAAGGAGGACGGTTCAGCTCCAAGGCATTTAAGGGGACACGAGGTTTATGATATGGTTAAGGATTTAGATGTTGTCCTCGGAAAGGGACGTAAATTGAGGGCTCATGAGAAGAACACCTGGAAGAAGAGATCAATATTTTGGGACTTATCTTATTGGGAGTACCTAGATGTTCGGCACTGCATCGACGTCATGCACGTAGAAAAGAATGTGTGCGACAGCTTGATTGGTCTCCTACTGAACATCCGTGATAAAACAAAGGACGACATCAACGCACGGCTTGGCTTGGCTGACATGGACATCAGGCCTGAGTTAGCACCGACATGCACTGATAATGGACGAACGTACCTTCCCCCTGCGTGTTACACTCTGTCCAAGGCTGAGAAAATAGAACTGTGCCAGTGCTTGCATGGTGTCAAAGTTCCGTCTGGTTACTCCGGCAACGTGAAGAAACTTGTTTCGATGCAAGATTTGAAGTTAAATGGCATGAAGTCTCATGATTGTCATGTGCTGATGACACAGATGCTCCCTATTGCAATTAGAAATATTTTGCCGATCAAAGTCCGAGAGACAATCATGAGGCTATGTTATTTCTTTAACACAATTGCTCAGAAGGTCATCGATCCCGAAGGACTAGATGCTCTGCAGGACGAGGTGGTGATGACTCTATGTCACCTCGAAATGTATTTCCCTCCTTCGTTTTTCGATATCATGGTCCATCTCATTGTTCACGTTGTGTGGGAGATAAAAATGTGCGGGCCCGTATTCCTACGTAGCATGTACCCATTTGAGAGGTTCATGGGAATTCTCCACCGGAAACTGCACCGGTGCTATCTCCACGGGTCCTATTCTCACCAGAGCAACTTGCACCGCTGCTACCTTCAAAGTCGACTGCCGTTAAGTTGGCCTATAGCCGAGGCAGCAAGGCCAGCAAGGGCAAAGCAAAGAAGACCAATGATGATATTGCGTACCTACCTTTGGCCCGCAAATTCGTGCTTGGTGAGCCGTTGCTCGAGGAAAAAGCCCTCCAAAAGCTACCATATAGTTGCACGCAATTGCACATGTGGTATATGCAGCAGTCCAGTAAGCTAGAGGGAGAACGGACTTCAAGTATCACTGTCAAATTCACCGAAGAAGATTTACACCACATTTTTCAAGAGTGTATGTTCGTGGTCGCCTTTGAGGATTTATTCGATCTGTTCACGTTCAACGCTCTTGACGTCTCAATCATTCGATGCTGGACACTGTAAGTGTGTACAATCACAGTCTCCGTTAATGTCATACCCATAAATGTCATATCTAATTTTTTGCTTTCGTGTGTATATATATAGACACATGCTGATTAAAACTAGATCATCCAACTTATCAGTTGGTTTCTTGGACCCACTGATGGTTGCCAAGGATACCATCGACCAGGATACACCCCTCGTCGAGAGGTACATTGCAGCAGGACTGCTGGGTTGCGTCAAGAAGGATTATGTACTTATGCCCTTCCTTCAGAACTTTCATTGGATTTTAATAGTAATTGTACCAAAATGGAACAAGGTATATTACCTTGATTCCCTAAGTAAGAATAAAACGGACTTCACAGTTGTCAGCCAAGTAATCGATAGGTAAGCACATATTCCCCATACATATCTACATTGTACTCTTTCTTTTCTTCCGAATGATTAAGGTTAACTTTTTCAAATTACGTAGGGCGTTCGCGATGTACATTGAAAGGGGAGGTGACTCGAAGCGCGGGGCCAAAGGCCTGCTGACACATGTTCGAGATTTTAAGGTATTCGCTATTTCACATTAATTAATCCTATGCAACAGTTGGTACTAATGCCTCTTGAACTAACACATTCCATTTTTTGCAGTGCCACCAGCAGGAGCCGGGCAACACATGTGGATACTACGTTTGCCAACATATGGATCTACTCCTCGATTCCTCGAGGCTCACCAATCGCAAGGTTTGTCACTCTTCCCATAATTACTTCATACTTATCACGTGACATATATACGCACATTGATATTCCTATCGACAGGCTGCGTCCATCCCGTCAACTGCATTGCAACAGCCTGTTCTTGGAGGGATTCGAGGAGAGTTGGCGTACTTTTTGCTGACTCAAGTCATAACGCCAGGAGGACGGTTCCACTGCGCACCATGATTTCTTAATGGTCTTATCACTAAGTGCAAATACAGTGCAGATCTTTTGTAACTGTGCATTTGTTAATAGATATTTCATTTCAATTCAATTAATCGATTTGCGAAATGGATGCATGCTTTATGTTTGTCAAATGAAGTGCGATGTCAATGGGATGTTATATATCTGTGAAATGTATCTGAAAGGAAATGAGATGTGTGAATTGTATATTTTTTGTCTGTGATTATCTGCTTGTTTCAGAGGGCATGGTTAGCATTTCCTGAGGCTAGCTATAAACAGAAATAGATTCTGCTGGGGGGAGGATTATCACAGACGGTTTTTAATTAAAAACCATCTGTGATTATGCGATATCACAGACGGTTTTTAATTAAAAACCGTCTGTGATATCGCATAATCACAGACGGTTCGAAAACCGTCTGTGATAACTTGGATTATCACTGACCCATAATTTCAGACGGTTCAGAAAACCGTCTGTGATGACGTTTCTGAACCGTCTGTAATGTGGATTTCTGTAGTAGTGCCTGCTCAACCAGCATCCTCTTCATGGAGTCGCTATCGTCAATAGTCCATGCAAAAACCTTTCTATCATTTCTGTTTCGAAATACCAGCGATTCAAGTTTAATTAGCAGTCAATGAATTCCTATATCTAATTGCACAACAGAGAGATCTAATATAGGTTAACAGCATACTTCTACCTGTGCATGATCCTCATGAGCTTCTCATCTATCAAAGGATGATACACACCAGCAACTTTAGCCCCTTCCATCCTCACTAGCTCAGTTCTTTTACCAGTGGACTGATCCACCATAACAATGTAACCAACCTATAACAGATGATAGTCACCTCTTGAGTTATACACCAGCAGTGGATGTATATTATAGGCACGGAGGGGAGATTGATGTTACATGAAAGAACTGCAAAAGCACAGCAATTTACCACAACATCTATAGACAGCTTGATTACATCTCTTCCTATGTTATCACTTTTTGCCCAGATAAGACAACTTTTGCAGTTTGTTCTCTTGATCTGCAAAGAATATAGATGATGTTGAATTAACAAAAGTGTTAACAAATTTGCTGAAATGACAAATGACAGAATCTAATAAGCAAATACAAGAGTTGAAATGGATGAAATGCTATTATCAGAAGCAACATGTGTTCCAGTTAGCAATATTAGTTAGTACAGATAGCATTTGGATCACTATAAGAATCAGAACATAATACTCTGTTACAATTAACTTTGTAGCCATCATTTTCAACTGTAGCAGCCAATTTTGATTAAGCTCTAAACAAATATTACAGATATATGTAAAGAACCAAGAATCATAGACAAAGGAAATAGCTTATGTTATTTGGAGACCTTACATTAGGCAAAAATGAGACACTACGTACATGGAACTTACAACAGATAGTATTTCTTGAGCTAAATCTTTCTCAAATGAAGGAGGCCCAACTTTGACATCCAGAATCACCAGTCTTACTAATTGTGCTATCAACTGTGGTAAAGAAAACGGTCAATACAGACGTATCAATCAATTCATACTCATCTGTCCAGTAAAACATTGCCACTTTTGGAAATCTTTTACATGTGTCATTTGAAGCTTAAGTTATTACAATGACTACCAATAAAGCCTTACATCCATGAACTAAAATTCGTTGGGTTAAAGCTTACCGCTATAGCATCTTCTGCCTTAGGAACCTCCTGGTTCTGGATTGTTTTCGATAGCTGAAACCTCGCACTTAGTGCTTTTATCTACAAAACACTAAAATACCACTTCGTCAGTGCCCCAGTACCAGATGGGCACAGCACAAGACTAACTAGATGAAAAGGATGTGCTTCAGGAAACTAGGAGTGAAACAAATTGCAGCTAGTTCAAACCATACATAACAAATATTCATTGAACAGTTTGTTTAAAGAGAGCACAGCTTAAAATATGAAGCACAACACACGAACCAAGACCAACAAATCTGGCAAGTGACAACTAGATTTAAAATACTTAACTCACCTCATCCATGCTCCAGTGCCCAACTTTTGCTGTAGAATTACCAGACATTCTTTGCAGATCCCTGCTGTGTCAATTTTGAATAAAGTCCAAGGCATATTGCTTGGACAATAAAACATTATCATGCTACCTGCCATTCTCTTAAGAATATTCATCTAATTTATCTTGAAGTCACCCAGTTTTTGTTATGATAATTTACTAACTAGTGCTTGTGGATGTCTCCCCAAATAATGCTGAGACGCATAAATTTGAAAAAGATATTCAAGAATATTATTAGGAATTCATGTGCTTTGTACAATTAAAATGAAGACA
This sequence comes from Dendrocalamus latiflorus, assembly GCA_017311315.1. NCBI lineage: Eukaryota > Viridiplantae > Streptophyta > Magnoliopsida > Poales > Poaceae > Dendrocalamus > Dendrocalamus latiflorus. The sequence goes on along the minus strand of CM029642.1, from coordinate 50,295,494 downwards.
ACACAAGTGGGCTCCAACCATTTGATAGTTATGAGCTCCATGGGCATTGGGAGTATCAACAGCGACTAGGATGCTAATGCCCTGCTTCCAGGTTAATAAAAAACTGCGTACATCATTTACGGAATAAAGGAACCTTATGTCATTTAGTAAGAAGCAGACAATTATTTTTTAATAAATATGATACAATCTTAGAGCAAGTCCAATAATAGAGCCAAGTGCTTGGCTATAAGTCAAGTTATAAGAGCCAAGTTATACAATAATCTATCTTCTATTTGTCTACAAAAGATTTTTTTATTATTATGTGGTACCATGTCTCACATTCTCTTTCCTACCCCTCCTCACATACATTTATTATCTGGACCCACCACTGCATAGGCTCCCGTGTGCAGCTTGTTGCTTGCATGAGAGCCAAGCTCTCCTCTCTCTCTCCTCTCTTCTCTCCTCCACATCAGCAAAAATACTGACTAGCTTGGCTATAAGACCATTGTTGTACTTGCTCGTTCATCCGTTTAATCTCCGAAATGTCAACACATCAATAAATGTGGCACCTATCTATAAGCAGCCAGATCCAGACAGTGCACTGCAATGCAGACAAAAAAGGCCTAATTTTCCCCAATCCCTACAACATGCAGGAGAAGGCTAAAGTAGTATTCTATGTGTCACTTAGAACCTGTGTGCGCCTATCAACTAGTGAGCCAAGGTGTTATCCACTTGCACAAATGATATATCATGATCAACCCTACACTTCGGCCCGTAAATAACAAATCAAAAAAACCATGTTCCGATATCAGCTGATGCATAACGGAAATCTGTCCAGTACTAAAATTAGTATTATCCTAGTATTACAACTCCTGTCTCCAGTTCCATTAAACTTGAGCTGCGCTAACGGACGCAATAATCAACATCCTGGGTTCAGCTATTGTACCTAGTAAATAAATGAAATTAAAAGGTTGATGTTTCATTATTATTATAACATGTACAGTTACAAAATAAAAAACATAAAAATATAATTTAGTTTTTTTGTGCAATGAGTTTATCATGAAAATAAAAATAAATTTTAGAGTGCAGAAGCTTATAAGTTGTTCAATGTATGCATTGATGTTTTAAAAGACATACATGAAATTTCAAATTCCTTAAAATGGAATATGGAACATAAAAGTACCCAAAAAATTATAATTGAAATCAAATATATATTTTTTGAATCCAAATGTTCTAAAAATATAAGTATTTTAAAATATTTTTTTTGTTAAATTGCATAATTATATATTTTCAAATTCACAAATTGGAATAAACATATTAAACACCATGTCTTGCAATTCTTTCTATCAAAATAACTAATATGAGTATAAAAGCCCAAACATGATGTTATACAAGAACTAATGAGAAAATAATGTTAGTAAATCTGCCGTAAAAACACTTTCAGGGTTTTATATAAGAACTAATGATCAAGATTGTGCATTGTAGAACGTCGATGTTAGCAACAAACTTGTATTTGACAAAGGACAGATCGAGTACATTTTTATTGCTAAAATGTGTGTTTTCTGAAATAAATGCTTGAATATATAGGAGTGGCTTAGCATTTTTTTTGTCAACAGTGTCTATGGTCGAAAGTTTCTTTTAGTTGCTGAAGAATAATCCTATTGTGCCAATAATAAGATACGCTCTCCACACTTTCGGCTCCACTCTACACTAGTCTAACCTTCATTTGCTTATCAGAAAAATATATAGTTTTGTTCCCAATCCCAAATAGGAAACATATGGATGAGGTAAGGATCTGATATTCTACAATGGTACTATGTATCCTTGCAGTCCACCCAAATTGCGTTGATGGTTACTCTTCTATCTGCAAAAAATTCAAGTAATACACATGTATCTGCAAAGGCAGTTGGCTAATTGAAGTTTAGTACAGTCCTCGCTTAAAATGCATGAATTTCATAGGAAATGAATTGATCCCTACGTGAGTCTACAAAATTTTCACACGTTCCATGTGGGGACGGAATGAAGATAGAAAAAAGGGGCATACAATACGTAAAATCAAAACCATATATACATGGAGTTCTATGTACTATCCTCACCCTCCACTTGTGCCGAGATTCGTGATGGGAACTCGCGCTCTCCCATCTCTCTCTTCCATCTTCGGTGTTGTAAATAATCTTGTTTAGAAGTCATGTACAAAGTTTGGTTGTAATCGAAGTCGAATCGCAACCATAATTAGAAGTCGTAGCCGGAAATAGAGTAGAAGTCGTATCGGAAGCGGAGTCAGAGTCCGAGTTGTAATCGTAGTCGAACCCAAGATGAAGTTGAGAAAACTGGGTATAAAAAGAGGTTTTGAGCCGCGTAATCTGAACTAGTCAATAAATTAAGAAGTAAAGAAGAAAAGAAGCAAAATCCCTAAGTTCAAATATTGTTTGTGCGTTCTCGTAGGCATTGTCAAAATGCTTTACGATCACGACAAAGCTGCAGTAACTTTACGACCATGTTGAAGGAGCAATAATTGTGGTCGTAAGGCTAGCAGGCGTGGTCGAAAGGCGGCCGACCATGGTAGAATCGAAAGCAGGTGTGATTGGGAGTATCTACGACCACGAACACGCAAAGACGAAGGTGGTCTGAAGACGTACGACTGCAAAGGAGAAGATTAAACGTGGTCGAAGGAGGCTACGACCACGTTGTAAAGGTTTCGACCACGGTGAACAGTGATCGCCAGCATCACTGCGTGATCGTAGAAGGTTTCGATCGCGGTATTTCGTGCGACTGGAGGAAGACAGCGCAGCGATACTGTGGAGCGGTTGTAAACTGCTACAGTGAAAATACAACCATGACTCAAAGCGATCAGTAGCGAGTTTGAATGGTCATACGGCACCGTAAGTGATTGGAATCGATCGTAAATAACTTTAACCGGTCGTAAACGGTCTTGGAAAGTCGTAAGACTTTACAACATCCGGCGGCTCATCCTGCACAACCCGTCGCCGCTTAAAACCTCGCTGCCAGAAACCACGCGTCACCGCCACATGAAACCTCTCCACCCGTCAGAAACCTCGGGCGCAACGGAAGCCCCGCCTGACGAATACCTCGCGTCGCCGCTAGAAACCTTGCGTACATGGGGGGGGGGGGGGGGGGGGTGCCCAGAATGAATCTCGGCGCGAGTGGAGGGTGAGGATAGTACATGGAACCCATGCACATGTCCAAAACCCTCTTCTGCATGTAATATAATATTTTTTTGTCAAATTGTATATAAGAAACCAATAAAAAATTTCGCAAACGAACGGGGTCTAGTTGATCTGCACCAGTTTAGCTGTTCCAAAAATTTTCACGAGAGTTTTTCCTAGGTATATTATTGCATTTTTGTGTCTGACTAGTGTTTTTGAAATGGTAGAGCTTGCTCAGACGACATAATTGTTATTATTCATATAGATTGCCATATGATATAGTTGTAGAGGATAATACGTTAACAACAAGAGATGGAATCAAGGTCCTATTTTTTTGATTTGTAGTTTATGGTGTTCTTTAAACAAATAAACGAGATGATTTCTTCACCATCTTTTGAAACGACTTATCAGGACAATTTTTTTGAATCGATTTATCAGCGTTCAGTTCGTTCGCACAAGTGCTCACACTAAAATTAAAATCTATTAACTATAGATATAAATCGTCAGTCACGATCCAAAAGAACACACCCCAAATGTATGGCCTTGCGATTACAAGCAGCAGGCATCTGTATCCTCGGGCGATTGAGGCAGGTGAGGCGATGGCTCCATCCTTGGATATCTACCGGAATATCCCTCCCCTCCTAGCTTCTATCACTGGTTTTTCTCTTTATTCCTTCTCTTTTAGGTTATTGTCTACTAAGAAGGCAAGAAGTTCCAAGAACCAGAAAGTGTCTCTGGACTAATGTGAAAAGGGCACCAATTTTTTGTTCAAATATCTCAACCATTTGGTCTCACGTTCTCAAAGAAAAAAAGATTAAAAAAAATCAATTGATCAACTCACAGGTTTCTGTTGATTGAGGCACTTTTAAGGTCTTCCTAGCTATATTATTCCCAAATGGGCGCATCATTTGCCAAACCCACTTCTCAATGCTAACGTGCTCCACTCTTTTGTCACTTGGTCTGATCAATATCCAAATCAAAATCAACGAACATGATGTATTCCCACGCTGCTTGTAACGCTGGAGAAACATGTTAGCTATTGAGAAGGAAGGTAGCACGTAATATATATATGCCCATTATTTACGTACTACTTCCCGCATCCTTGCAATAAAAAAAATTACGGCCAACGTATGAGCAATTTGCTCTCTATATCTATAACTAGCTCTAGATTTTTCATATGTAGTGTACCAATGTATTTTCTTCAAAAAGGATTTCCATATGCAGCAGTTTGCAATGGGCACTAGGCCGCCAGTATACATGCACGAAAAGATGGGTCCAAAAATTGCAGGAGACCAACAGCAAGTTCACGAAATCGAGGGCCTCTTGAGGTCCACGATGCTGAAGGTGCTTTCTATCACAATGGCTCACTTCTCTCTAGCTTATAATTTATGTTTTATAGTTTGTAAATTTTTGAATAAATAAATAGGATAGTTTCTCTGTCATTTTCTCGAAGCGATTTATCAGAACATTCTTTTCAAAACGGATTATCGACATTCGATTAATTCGTATAATCACTCATGCTAAGACAAAAAACAATCAACCGTAGCTATAAACCATCAGCTATAAGCAAAAAGAAGCCACCCTTTGTGTCTTCGGCTGCTTCTGCATGCAAATTATCTTTGTACCCCAACGTGACAACCAACCATCAAAATTTTCAAGCCACGGTTAAACAAACAGCTTTGCTCCTTTCGGTGTTCACAGAAATGAAGAAAGGGTAATTGCAAGGGAAAAAAAGGCGAGGATAGCAGATGAGCCTTCCCTAGCAAGAATGGACAAGGGAAGAGCAGCCTTTTAGTAGCATTTTTTGGGCATTGTAAATAATTAAATGAAGAACAATTTCGTATTTGCCATTGCAAATTTTCACCGCATGTGAGAAAAGGATGTTATATCTGGTATTTGGGTAATTTGCAATGGTATGCACAAAAATTTTCCTAAATGAAATGCTACCATCCGATTTTCCTCTGAAGAAATCAGTTTTTTAGGAACCACTTATGTGATTTTTTTTAAAGGAAGGAATTTTTATTGAACTCCGACTTCTACGGAGGCTAACCCGTTCATATTGTTTTTTAGCCTTGTAAAGATACTTTATTTGAAAGCTAGCTAATACAAAAAAGCTATTTACTATTAAAAAAAAATCAGTTTTTAGAAACTAATACAAAGAGTACCATAACGTAGAACCAAAAATAAAACAAAGAGGAATGGCAAAGGGACTGAGGGAAGAAAAGCCGGCTGGTCTACTAGTGCAATCCTTTGGTATGCACACTACTTCCTGTTGCCTTATCCCCTGCTCCCAGTTGCTACACGACTATGACATGTGGGCCAGACTGCCCGCAGATTTTTGGGCGCACATGCCAGTGGCCACTAGAGGTGGCCAATGGGCTGGACCTTGGCAAGACGGCCCACGGCCCGTCCCTATTGACTCGGCCTAGGCACGTCACGGCCTATTTAGGTCATGGGCCATGCCGGCATGGCTACCTAGGCCGAGGGGACGACACATCAGGCTAGTACGACATGGCCTGATAGCGCTCGTGGGCCGGGCCAAGCTAGCACAACACAACACGACATGGCCTGGGCCCAGTGAAAACTAGCCATTTCTACCCTTTTTTGACTGTTGGGAGGTAAAAAATCCAAAAAAATAGCAAAAGATTCCAAAAAAGTTGAATTTTTTCTATAACTAGAGGGACATCTGGCCTCCATTATGTAATCATTTTTATTAATATTTTAAAGTAAATCCCTCGCCAACTTTATTTTCTATTCTGATCCTTTTGGCCATGCCACTATCCATGGCGTGGCCAGAAAGTTCTGTCACGCCACGGATGATGGTGTGGCCAAAGCTGCCACGCAAGCCCTCAACCACGCGCCGTGCCAACGTGGAGGCTTGCGTGGCTTCTGTCACACCGTAACTCTTGGCATGACAAAAGCTTATCACGCCCTCATACTTGGCGTGACACGGGGCAACTTGAGTGCTACCGCCACTGTAGTTGCCTTCCCCCCCCCCCCCCCCCTCCTCTTCTTCTTGATGCGTTCTTTGTCATCCTCCAAATTAATGAGATTGAGACTTGATTGTTTATTTACTCTGTTTCATAAGAATGCCAGCAACAAGTCTCCTGACAAAGCGCAAATCATTGTGTTAACATGCACTCCTCGGCCGCATGGATTTTTATGTTCGCAAGTTGATTTCCCTTGTTGATTAATCATTGCATGTGATTAAAAAAATTGAGGGTTTACGTTTCATTTGACTAATTTTGTACGGTACCTACTTAGCTAGTTTTGCCACCCCTTTAGTCTTGTCACTGTACAAGGATGTTTTATTTGGTCTTGTCACTGCACAAAGCTGCCCCGTCTAGTTGATGTATTTTTTTGTTCGCCAGGCAGCAGGCCCAAGTAGGCATCGTCATGTCATTCCATGCATGTGGTCGTCATTTCGTGCGCGAGGCCGACGAGGCGGGTGAGGGCCACCCACTTCCTATGGTATCCCCATGGGTAGAAAATACAAAGTAAAACAATAATTACTGTGAAGTACGAAGTGAGAATTAAAATAGACTTTGTAATAAAGCTGGGAATAACAGGGCGCATAGGGTTTTGTTAAGTGCATGACAAACAACATCATGCACAATATAGCAAACCGATGTACTCGTATGATACATATGTGCCTTTTTCGAATGGAAATAAATTCGACCTTTGGGGGACTAGTTTGGAATAGCCCAACCTACTGAATGGACTGGGTCCATTTCCCTTCCTTGCGAGCTCGGCATTAAACACCTTGACCGCCTCTCTGGCCTTGGCCACCATTTCCCACTTTTTCTCGCGCTCCCTCTCACGAGCCACGGGCTCCCTACGCGTGTACACCTCAAGATGAGATTTCATCTCCCAATGTATACACTCGGTTTGCTTGTCGTTGAGGTGGTCCTCCTACCAGATCTCACAGGCCCTTTTCACATGCCACTCCTTGTAGTCGAGAGTCCACTGGTCATGTGGGTGGATCTCTTAGTTGATTCACTTGTGGTAGCCACATAGTGGTTCCGGGGACTACAGGTAGATGAGAGAGATTGTTAGTGTGTACTTTGAAAGATCAATAGTAGGGAAACACACTGTAGCTTGTCCTTATCGGCTGCCGATAGCTGCTCGTGTCCTAACGGCAGTCGGGATAGTCATAGGAGTAGTTCGTATAACCTCAGTAACGTATGCCCAAGTTGAGTTGCTGCTTAGACTTGAAGAACTTGCATGGAATCGGGCAGGTGTTGCAGTGAATGCTCGGTCCGAACATTCAAGGCGAACATGCTTCTATGGGGGGGCATCACTGCGGGGGTGTGACCTCGTGGCACGCTCCGCTTATTTGGCCCAGGTCGCAACAACCCTTGCTTGTTCGTTGCGGGCCACAGCAGACCTTGCTAGGTCGTGTGTCTCCTTCCATTACTTCATCATCTTGTCTTATTGCTTCTTTTGCCTCCTGTCCATCCCGAAGTGGTGAAGAAAGCTTTCGTATAGTGTTGGGTTTCATTGTGTAGTGTTCTCTCGTAGATTTATTCCACCACATTTTATAAACGAAATGGTTGGCATGGTGTGGTTGATTTCATATGACTAGCCTACGATGCGAAGTGTTGCCTTGTCTTTCTATAAAGTATTTGACGAGGCAGAGTGTTGTCACTGCGCAAAGCCGCCCCCTTTGGTCTTGTCATTACGCAAAGCTGCACCCTTCTGGTCTTGTCACTGCACAAAGCTGCCCTGTCTGGTCTTGTCACCGTGCAAAGCTACCTCTTTGGTCTTGTCACTGTGCAAAGCTGTCCCCTTTAGTCTTGTCACTACGCAAAGTTGCCCCCATCTGGTCTTGTCACTGCACAAAGCTGCCCCCTTTGGTCTTGTCACTGTGTAAAGCTATCTCCTTTGGTCTTCTTATTGTACAAAGCTGCACCCTTCTGGTCTAGTCATTGCATGAAGCTACCCCGTTTGATCTTGTCACCACGCAAAGCTGTCCTCTTTAGTCTTATCACTGCACAAAGCTGCCCCCTTTGGTCTTGTCACTACGTAAAGCTACCCCTTTGGTCTTATCACTGTGCAAAGTTGCACCTAGGCCTGGGCAAAATACCCGCTACCCGTTACCCGTACCCGAATTACCCGGACCCGAACCCGAAATACCCGAACCCGAGGTACCCGATCCCAAATTCGGATAGCGATTCTGATTACCCGAAATTAGTTTGGGTAGTTCGGGTAATATCCCCCAGTACCCGAACTACCCGAATTACCCGAATTGTCTGTAAATTACCCGAATTGTCGGGAAATTGTCTGTAAATTACCCGAATTGTCTGTAAATTACCCGAATTGTCGGGAAATTAGCTGGTTTTCTGTAAATTCGGGTATATCGGGTATACCCGAACCCGAACCCGAATTATCGGGTACCCGAAATTGCGGGTAGTGTTTTTTTTGGGCTAATATCGGGTAGCAGTTTTCATTACCCGAATTTCGAATTACCCGAACTACCCGACCCGAAAAATTCGGGTAACCCGAACGCCCAGGCCTAGCTGCACCCTTCTGGTCTTTTCACTGTGTAAAGCTGTCCTATTTGCTATAAAATGCACGGCCCACCCCCATGAAAGTAGGAGCACTCGACCCTGTGAACCATATGAAGAACTACCTTCTCCGTTATACAATAACATACCATGGTAGACACCGAGGGACAAGCCAGAGCGGGGTCACCAAAGGAAGACCTGCCCCTAGAAAGGAGGGAGAATTTTGGCCCTAATTATCGCTTGATGCCAAATAGGCATGCTCAACTGGTATAGCCAAAATGTGGACACAGGGAGACGTGGTCGTGCAGGTCACAGAAGACCATTTCGATGGTGACCGATGTTTCTTCTGATGCCCACACTTAACGGTACAATTTGCTAATAATTTACTTTCCCTTCCTGCTAATAGAGCTTCCGTGTTAATTGTACTTTCCAGCAGATATCGAAATACAACTTCGTCTGCTAGATCAATCCTCCCCTTGAAAGGTATGTTGTGAGATACGTGGATACATTGTGGAAGTGAATCTTAGAGTTGGAGGCATGGATCGACAATCTCAATGAGGAGAACGATGACATCCACCAATAGATGCAACGTGAGAGGGGCAATGAGGAGGTCGTCAACATAGAAAGTTCATATAATCCCACATGCTGCTGTGTAAATTCTAATTGTATATATGCGTGCCACTACAATGACAGCCAGCCATGTCCGAGGCGGCCTCCTCTGCAACACTCCACATGGGTAGCACAAGGTACCTTCTACAGTAGGCACGCATCATTCTGATAGACTGGAGAGCATGATTAACTTAGTATAGTGTGCTATTTTCATTCTTATGTTAATTGTTGTCATGAAGGTATAGTGCTCATAGTGTTGTTTTTATTCATGTTGCTACCTACAGTGCTTTGTATGACATATGTATGTGTAATGCTTGTTTTTACCAATTTAATGTATTCATATCGTAGTAACTTGTTTTTTGTCCATGAATGGATGATTGCATCGTGCAACGATGAAGTGCAATTTTGTTGATGCATTTTCGTGTCCGGTCGTCATTTCATGCGCGTGGCTGGGGAAGTGGGATTCCCACTTCATGAGGTCATGCAAGTCCTGGATGTGTGTACTGCCAATGGCTTATCCATACTGTTAGTCCCCTAAGCTCCATCAACTTGACCTCGAAGTCCCTCTTCTCCAAACATCCACACAACAGCTTGAACTTTTTTGCGAGATCTTCCTTATGACATTGCTTAAATAAATTAGCAGCTAAGTGACGCATGCACCACCTATGCACCACATCCAAGTGTCTGTCAAGTTTGCTCTTCACAGTGTTCAGAATACCGCGACGCCTATCCAAGACGATGCAAACAACCTATCCAGGCCCAACGAGGTGTAGCCGAACTATATCTATGAACCATTCCCAACTTGCATTGTTCTCACCCTCTGTCAGTGCGAATGCTAATGTAATCAGCTGGTCCTCGGCGTCAATACCCATGGCGAGCATTAAGGCACCATAGTACTTCCCAGTTAGGAACATGGTGCCAACTGATATGACAGGCCTGCAATGCTTGAAGGCCTCTTTGTAATGCCCAAATGACTAATATACCTGCCAAAGAACATATTTCACAACCCCTCCATCGAGTTTCGTTCGGTTCCCATGGAAAGGATAAAACTCCATACCCAGATTCTTGGCCTGCATAGTAGTTAGGATACGAATAAGCAACCTGTAAGCCTCCTTCCAGTCACCCCATATTAACTGCATCGCTCTCTGCTTTGCCCTCCATGCTTTTCATACTTCACAGGGTAGTTAATGAACCCAAAGATACCTCAATGAGGGTGGCGACGGTCACATCAAGATCGGCAGCCAAAACCCCAGTAATGTGCCTTGCAATGAAATTAGTAGTCTGATGGAACGAGGGGCCCGATCTTTCGATGAGATTGATAACTTTCGATTTCGGTGGAGATGACCCTGGCGATCTGACTACAAACGTACAACGTCGCTTGCGCCTTAGCAATCGCTGAACCAACTCCGAGATATTATTGACCTCGCTGGAGGCACGATCAACCTGAACACGAAGTTCAATCCCTACGAGCAATTGAAGAACTAGTAAGAATAAGATGTAGGAAATCTAATATTGCGAATATGAATGAAGCACAAATTGTATTGCGAATAACAAAGTTGGGATTCCAAAGTTGTCTTGACAGGTGGTCATCCGACACAACTGAATAACAAAAGTTTGCACAATGGGTAAACCTAAACTCAACAAAATCCAAGTCCTGGCAAGGAGGCGATGGCTCCTATATAGGGAGAACGACCAGGGGTGGTGTCCAAAGTGCACGCCCTAGGGTTACAAGGCCCATGGGCCCAAGTGGTGTTGGCGCAGCACCCTTTTGACTCGGACTTAGAAACCAACATGAATTGTTTTGATGATTGCGGCCGGCTCGGATGGAATTTGAAGATGAGGTTAGATCCGTTGGAAAGTAGACTTCATAAGCTTTCCATGAAGTACAAGAACGTCTCAAACGGAGTCTGAATGAGGAATTTATGCCCATTTGAACTTGGTACCATCCAAGAAGTTCGAATCTGATTCCAGAACGAGTTCAACTCGAATTCTTGCTTGACTTGGTCCCGAAGTGATGTGGTGACTTCCATTATTCCTTCCATGCATGTCCATGACTCCATGTCCCTTTCCTTCATCCTTTCCCAGGTTCCTAATCATAATTAAATCACTTGCATTAGGTAGCGGACTATTCTCAGTAATATATGAACCTAGGAATGAATTCACCTGGTAATTAAGTTGACGAGCACGAGCTGAGTAAGTGGTCCTTGTTGTGGATGAGTTGTATCCATGGAAGGAATGTCCTCATCGTCCTCCCCTTCTTGCATTTGAGTCATCTCTGACTTAAGTTCACTTCTTCTCCCAAATATGGCTTCAAATTTGCAATATTAAATGTGGGGCTAACCCCGAATTCTGCAGGCAGATCAAGCTTATATGCATTATCATTAATCTTAGCTAACACCTTGAATGGACCGTCAGCTCTAGGCATCAACTTAGACTTTCGCAAATCAGGAAACCTTTCTTTACGCAAATGCAACCATACTAGATCACCAGGTTCAAAAGTTAAACTTTTTCTACCCTGACTACTAGCAATCTTATACTTAGCATTCATGCACTCTATGTTTTCTTTAGTTGTTTCATGCAATTTAAGGACAAATTCAGCATGCTTCTTAGCATCTAAATTCACTTTTTCAGAAATGGGGATAGGCAATAAATCAATAGGAGCACGAGGATTAAAGCCATATACTACCTAAAAAGGGCTCATCTTTGTGGTAGAGTGCAGCGATCTATTGTAAGAAAACTCTACATGAGGTAGACATTCTTCCCACACCTTCAAGTTTTTCTTCAAGATAGCCCTCAACATAGTTGATAGCATGCGGTTGACAACTTCAGTTTGTCACAAGTAGTAGAAAACAGCAGCTTGGTACCCAATTTCGCCCACAATGTGCGCCAAAAGTGACTCAAAAACTTCGCATCTCGATCTGAAATAATGGTATTGGGCACTCCATTTAGTCGAACAATCTCTCTGAAAAACAAATCAGCAACATTTGTAGCATCATCGCTCTTATGACAAGGTATAAAATGTGCCATTTTAGAAAATCTATCGACCACAACAAAAACACTATCTCTCCCCTTCTTTGTTCGAGGTAATCCTAAAACAAAGTCCATTGAAATATCCTCCCAAGGAACGCTAGGTACAGAAAGAGGCATATATAAACCATGTGGATTAAGTCCGGACTTAGCTTTATTGCAGATAGTGCAGCAAGATACATAGCGCTCAACGTCGCGCCTCATACTTGGCCAATAGAAGTGTTCAGCGAGGATGTCCTCTGTCTTTTTGACGCCAAAATGACCCATTAGTCCTCCCCTATGTGCCTCCTGTAATAACAAAAGACGAACAGAGCTGGCTGGAACACATAGTTTGTTAGCTCTAAATAAAAATCCATTATTGAAAACAAATTTATTCCAGCATCTTCCATTTTTGCAATTGGATATGGCATCTTTAAACTCATCATCAGAAGTGTATAGTTCTTTTATTGTCTTCAAGCCAAAAATTCTACAATCAAGTTGAGACAGCATTGTATACCGTCTAGACAAAGCATCAGCAATCACATTTTCCTTTCCTTTCTTGTGTTTTATGACATAAGGAAAAGATTCAATGAATTCAACCCAACGAGCATGTCTACGGTTCAGTTTAGTTTGACTTCTAATATGTTTCAATGATTCATGCTCAAAATGGATAACAAATTCTTTGGGCCATAAATAATGTTGCCATGTTTCTAAAGTTCGAACGAGAGCAAGTAATTCCTTATCATAAGTAGAATAGTTCAAACTAGGCCCACTCAATTTTTCACTAAAATAAGCAACAGGTTTACCTTCTTGTATCAACACACCACCAATTCCAATTCCGCTAGCATCACACTTAAGTTCAAAAGTCTTACCAAAGTCAGGAAGTTGGAGCAATGGCGCATTTGTGAGCTTTTCTTTGAGAAGGTTGAAAGCTTTTTCTTGCGCTTCTCCCCATTTAAATGGAACACCTTTCTTTGTCAATTCGTTAAGTGGTGCAGCGATGGTGCTGAAATCCTTCACAAAGCGGCGATAGAATCCCGCAAGTCCATGAAAACTCCGCACTTGTGTGACCGTTTGTGGTGTTGGCCAACCTTTTAAAGCTTCAATCTTGGCTTCATCTACTTCAATTCCCTGCGGAGTAACAACATAGCCAAGAAAACAAACTCGATCGGTGCAAAAGGTGCACTTTTCGAGGTTACCAAACAAACGTGCATCTCTCAAAGCAATGAAAACAGCACGTAAGTGTTCAAGATGCTCATCTAGTGACTTGCTGTAAATCAATATATCATCAAAGTAAACTACCACAAATTTACCAATGAAAGCATGTAAAACTTTGTTCATTAACCTCATGAAAGTGCTAGGGGCATTAGTTAAATCAAAAGACATCACTAGCCACTCATATAACCCGAACTTAGTTTTAAATGTTGTCTTCCATTCATTTCCAAGTTTCATTCTAATTTGGTGGTATCCACTACGCAAGTCAACTTTAGAAAACATTGTAGAGCCACTTAATTCATCAAGCATGTCGTCTAACCTAGGAATAGGATGACGGTTTCTAATGGTAATATTATTGATAGCTCTACAATCAGCACACATACGCCATGATCCATCTTTCTTTGGAACCAAAAGTACAGGAACATCACATGGACTAAGGCTCTCACGTACGTACCCTTTGTCAAGCAAGTCTCGCACTTGGCGCTCAATCCCCTTAGTCTCCTCCGGGTTGGTTCGGTATGGCGCGCGGTTGGGTAGGGAAGCTCCTGGGATCAAATCAATTTGATGTTCAATACCCCTAATTGGTGGCAGCCCTGGGGGTATCTCAGCAGGAAACACATCCTCAAACTCCTGCAAAAGGTTAGTGACAGCAGGTGGCAAAGAAGATGGTACATCCTCAAATGAAAACAAAGCTTCTTTGCAAACTAATGCATAGCAAATAGTATTACTAGCATTCAGTTCAGTCATATCAGATTTGGTAGTAAGAAAACAAGCACCTTTCAATTTAATATCGTTATTCCTCACAAGAACAGATTTATGTTCTTTCTTTTTGTGTTGCTCAAGCTCTTTTGCTACAATCTGATTTTCACTCTTAGTATTCTCCTGACTCTTTACTAGCTCTAGCAATGTCATCTTTAACAATTTATTCAGGAGTCATAGGATGCAGCACAATTTTCTTTCCCTTGAACATGAGAGAGTATTGATTATTCCTACCATGATGTACACAGTATCATATTGCCAAGGTCTTCTTAATAATAATGAACAAGCTTGCATAGGAACAACGTCGCAATCAACATAATCTGGTATGAACCCATAGAAAAATGTACTCTCACCATCCGTGTTACCTTCAATTTACCACTGCTGTTAAACCATTGAATATGGTATGGGTGGGGATGAGGTTTAGTCGGCAAAGCAAGCTTCTCCGCCATATCCATACTCGCCAAATTGTTGCAACTCCCACCTGGATCCAGGAATTTCAGAATGGGTATTCGAAGTTATAAAATTATTGTTTAACAGAAAACATGAAAGTTCACAACAGCGAAAATTAAAGTATAAGTCCTCTCTTGTTATGTAAGCATGTACTTCACATGGAACTTCTAAAAGTCCTCTACAGGAGAATAAGCTAGTTTGATTCAGGAATTTGTGCTCTTTTCTGAAATACATACTATGCATTGCACTTTCTTGGCAGAGACTCCTAACTGGCCTTATTTAGTGTCTACATGAATGCAAAATTTTATAGGATCTTATTTCATGGTCTAATTGAAATGTTCACAACTTACCTTCACTCGTTTTCTTCTGCAGCTCCCCCCCAAGGGGAAAAGGAGCAACAATTCCATTCACACCACATAGGGCTCCAATCGCAGGCAGAAACTATTCCAAGAAGATATTCTCAATCTCACAGTGAGGGCAACAACTAACCAAAGGAGGGCCAAGAACTAAAGAACCTACCTCTCTCAGAGCAAAGCACCAGCAGGCACATCATGACATCAAAAATGCGGCCAGCAGCCACCTCCGCTGCTCCATCCCCTAAAGCCGCAGCACAAGAATCAGTGAGCACATCCCCTGGTTGCAGAAGCAAGGGAAAACATTGTAATACACGGGATGTTGAAACATGAGAAAATCATTCCAGGTTTTAATGAGAAGGCATAACTCTTTGATGCTAACTAAAAAAGCTACTCATACATTTGATCAAAAATAAAAGAAAAAAATGCCGATGGTGTCATTGAAGCCTAAAGCATGGCAAATAACAGGGCATCCAGAAGGCATAGTCTGCTGATGCTCATATCAGGGTGAATCCGCGAATGGGGAATCAATAATACAGAGCTCATTCAACAGAGAAATAATACCATAATAATCCACCTCGATGAGCTCGTCCTGCATCTTGGGCCGGCGATGTCGCCTCAATCTCCGGCTTTAGCCCCACGCTGGCGAACTGGCGATGCTCACAGCCGCGTGGCACTAGCACGCGGGCGCAGTAGGTCCTACACACCGTGGGGGGCTGGGGGCGTCGCGGACTCGTGGTCTCGCGGAGGAGGTCGACGACCTCCGCGGCTCCAGCTCCGCCTCGACATCGACGAGCTCGTCCCGCGTCTTGGGCCATCTACGCCGCCTCAATCTCCGGCTCGCCGCTAGGGCTAGGCGCTAGGGTTTCCAAAGGGAAGACTAAGAGGTGTAGAGCCCTCTGCTGCCGGTCTATCCTCAAGAGATTTAGAGCCGGAGGGTAGTTGATTCAGGTGGAGGGAGCGGGCCAGCGGGGGGAATAGCCGAATGGGCCAGGCGGAGGCGGTCTGCGGTCAGCCCATTTGCATGCAGGAGAGGGGATCGGGATGGGCTGATTGGTCTAAAAATACTAAATTTGGCCCAACTAAGTATATATATATGTATTATACTTTATATATACTGGTTTTTTGTCAAACAATTTGGGTATTCAGCTGAATACCCTTGAATCACTGTAGATCCGCCCTGCTCTACTAGCTCTAGCGATGTCATCTTTAACAATTTATTCAGGAGTCATAGGATGCAGCACAATTTTCTTTCCCTTGAACATGAGAGAGTATTGATTATTCCTACCATGATGTACACATCCAGTATCATATTGCCAAGGTATTCCTAATAATAATGAACAAGCTTGCATAGGAACAACGTCGCAATCAACATAATCATGGTATGAACCCATAGAAAAATGTACTCTCACCATCCGTGTTACCTTCAACTTACCACTGTTGTTGAACCATTGAATATGGTATGGGTGGGGATGAGGTTTAGTCGGCAAAGCAAGCTTCTCCACTATATCCATACTCGCCAAATTGTTGCAACTCCCACCATCAACAATTATGCGAATCGAGCGTTCCTTGACAACGCCCTTGATTTGGAACAAATTATGGCGCTGTTTTTGCTCGGCATGGGACACTTGAGCACTTAGTACGCATTGCACTATAATGCTCAAATACTTGTCAGCATCTTCGACGCCAACATGCTCGTCCTCATGTTCAGATCCATCATCATGTCCTGCAGGATTATTTGCAAGCATAGCATATGTTTCATCATCAAAATCACTAGCAGAAGAATACCCACCATCATCGCGTATAATCAATACACGCTTGCTTGGACAGTCCCACATCATGTGTCCATAGCCTTTGCAATGATGGCATTGAACGTCCCTCGTTCGTCCTGTCGAAGCAACTGAAGAGGAGGTTTTTGCAGAAAGTTGTGGTGTTGATTTGTGTGCTTCGGAAACTCGTGGTGCCGAATTTGACGTAGTAGACCGCTGCTTGTTGTTGGAGGGTAATGGTGGGGGCGCCACAGTGGACGAGGAAGAAGGGATGTGCGGCGTCCATGAATTTGTGCGACCTACAGAAGTGTTAGATCACATTCTCGTCTGGCGTCCCTGCAACTCACGTTCAACTTTGCAAGCAAGATGAAATAATCTAGTAATGGAGTTGTAATCTTTGTAATCAAGGATGTCTTGAATTTCTCGATTCAACCCTCCCAAAAACCTAGACATTGATGCCTCCTCATTTTCAACTAACCCACAGTGCAACATACCAATTTGTAATTCCTGATAGTATTCTTCCACAGACTTTGCACCTTGTTGTAAGCGTTGTAGTTTATTTAGTAAATCACGAGCATAATATGAGAGAATAAATTGATGGCGCATAAGCAATTTTAAAGCCTCTCAAGTGTTAGGTATGTTTTTGGGTTGTTGACGGCAATGTTCTTTCCACCAAATAGAAGCAAAGTCGATAAATTCACTAGTAGCAGCCCTAACTCGTCTGTTCTCAGGAAAATCATGGCAAGCAAATTTTTGATCAACGGCTAGTTCCCAATCAAGATAGCCATCAGGATCATATTTACCATTAAAAGAGGGCATAGTGAATTTAACCTTAGCAAAAGCATCATCGTGGTCACATACCTCACGTCGTGGGGGTTCTCTTTGCATACCTTGTCGGTTAAAATGCAATTGTCGATGAGCTCGATTGTTGTTGTGGTTAGCCCTGCCATCTGCCTCGGAATCACCCACATAATCGAATTCATCTTGTCCCTCTGCCGTCACAGCAGGGGGAACATCAGCCGAAGCTTGGGCAATCTCCTCAAGGCGCGCCATAATATCTGCCAAAGAAGTGTTAGTGATACCTTGTGCTCTCTCCATCACAGCGAGCGTTGCGTTTGTCTCAATCTGGGCGCCCTCGAGTTGAGCAAGTCGCTCATTTGTGACTCTGACATCCTCCTCAAGGCCCTCCGTACGAAGATTCATTTCGCGACTAAAATGTTGTATGATTCCCCTCGTACAAGGAGTATGAGATGTATTCTGATCTGTAAACTCTCAAGAACCTGCCATTGTTAGCAAAAACACAAGAATATGGCCCTAACAAGTACTAGGGTATGGTGGTTCAAAAGTCGCTCGCACTCAAAACCTTCTATCAAATTCTTACCAATTCTTATCAAACACACAGAGACGATCGGCAACCAGCGATGACAATATATCTGCGAAGATTAGATGGAGCGATTGCCAGGTGAAGCTCAGCCTGTACGGTGTAGAAAAGGTGTAGCTGGGAAGGCTCATGTTTGGTAGCAAGGAGTAGCAATAATCAATTCAGAAAATGCAAGCTGAAAAATCGTTCAACGCCGGTTGGTGCTGGTTCCAGGCTAGACCATACTAGAGACGCGAGCCTAGATCACAAACGAATACACCGCGCAGAAAGAAACTAGATGGCGTTGCACACAGAGTTCAGAAGCTCGAAAAAGGATGCCATGTGCACGGGGAACCTTAGAATCACTTGTAAAAGGTTTCTGTCAATTTTGAGCAAATTCTAAGAAACTTGAATTTTCCTCGGTTTGCGGGCCCGTTTTGAGGCCCTAAACAACGTTTTTTGGGGTCGAAGTTGCTGTGTGTGTGTGCCTAGAGGCTCACTCTATCTTCTCGTTTCCTTTCCAACGGATCAAGAATCGCCTCAATCGAAGGTCGTATGCAAAAGTTAGGTTTTTTTTTTGCTCTCTTTTTTTCTTTTCTCTCTTTTTTTGCTCTCTTTGTTTCTCTCTTTTTTTCTTTTCTCTTTTTTTCACACACACGACGCGGTTGACTCCGAGATCGTGTCCTACTCCGAGACCAACTAGGGCAAAGCCTCCCTAGAAACCGAATCCTCCTCCTTTCCTTCCCTCACCGTGGCAGTTCGGATCTACTGCGGCGGTGAGACCAAAACGTGAACAGAACTCAAAACTCTAGAGGAACTAGACACTAAGTCCAGCAAAGGACACGACGATGTAACCGAAAGTTCAACAATGCAATGTACTAAAAAGAAAAAGTGCAAAGCTAAGACTGGTTTGGACAGGATGATCTACTGCTAATTTTTTTTCAGTTTTGTGTACTCTAGGTAAGGAAAAACAATCTAATCTATGGTAAACTAGAAATTCTCACCGAGCAACCTGGCTCTGATACCACTTGATGGAACGAGGGGCTCGATCTTTCGATGAGATTGATAACTTTCGATTTCGGTGGAGATGACCCTAGTGATCTGACTACAAACGCACAACGTCGCTTGCGCCTTAGCAATCGCTGAACCAACTCCGAGATGTTATTGACCTCGCTGGAGGCGCGATCAACCTGAACATGAAGTTCAATCTCTACGAGCAATCGAAAAACCAGCAAGAATAAGACGTAGGCAATCTGATATTGTGAATATGAATGAAGCACAAATTGTATTGCGAATAACAAAGTTGGGATTCCGAAGCTGTCTTGACAGGTGGTCGTCCAACACAACTCAATAACAAAAGTTTGCACAATGGCTAAACCTAAACTCAACGAAATCCAAGTCCTAGCAAGGGAGGCGGTGGCTCCTATATAGGGAGAACGACCAGGGGTGGTGTCCAAAGTGCACGCCCTAGGGTTACAAGGCCCATGGGCCCAAGTGGTGGTGGCGCAGCACCCTTTTGACTCGGACTTAGAAACCAACATAGATTGTTTTGATGATTGCGGCCGGCTCGGATGGAATTTGAATATGAGGTTGGATCCATGGGAAAGTAAACTTCATAAGCTTTCCATGAAGTACAAGAACGTCCCAAACGGAGTCCGTATGAGGAAGTTATGCCCGTTTGAACTTGGTACCATCGCAGCAGTTCGAATCTAATTCCAGAACGAGTCCAACTAGAATTCTTGCTTGACTTGGTCCCGAAGTGACGTGGTGACTTCCATTATTCCTTCCATGCATGTCCATGACTCCATGTCCCTTTCCTTCGTCCTTTCCCAGGTTCCTAATCACAATTAAATCACTTGCATTAGGTAGCGGACTATTCTCAGTAATATATGAACCTAGGAATGAATTCACCTGGTAATTAAGTTGACGAGCACGAGCTCGAGTACGTGGTCCTTGTTGTGGATGAATTGTATCCATGGAAGGGATGTCCTCATCACAGTCACCTGAAGATGCTCCTCGGACACTTGAGCAGACCCACAAGAGTGAGGCTACTTTACGTTCACTATTTCCCATTGCTTGTCCCTAGTTTTTCGCCCCCATACCTTCCGTCCACACCCCCTTTCACACCACACAGTATACCTCTTGTTCGCATTAGAGTGTGTCACTACAAACGGATGATGGTGCCGCATGGAGTATTCTTGTAGCCAAACCTTCATATCGTCCATGGTTGAAAACAACATGTTCTTATGTATTACGCCTTTATTCGGGTCCGCAATGCCATTCTGGCTCTTCAACCCATTAGCACAAACGGCTTTATCAGCCATTCTAACATCATTGAATGCGTGCACTGATGGGACCTTACCCAAAACACTGCAAAGAACCTGCCCTTCCTCATAGGAGAATAGCGGTGTGGGAACCTCATTTTTGGTAGAGCTCCATCCTTCGTTGGACTCCACTTCACGGGTTGTTCTATCTCTGAACACCTCCTCCTTAAGCTCATTATTCATTACACTGCCATTGAAATCATTCACAGAGTCACTAACATATTGCAGTGAACAAAAAGGACCATGTGACAGATCCACCAACGAGGGCCATTGTTGTTACGATTGACTCCAATGAACTCTTCAGAAGGTTGCTCCTTCATTGGGGGGGCCTTACGAAAGATGGAGAGTGGATTCTAGTTCATCCATGTTCCCATTCACCACATCTAAATTGTTTGTCACATCCTCTATAATGACTCTCCTTTGCACAGCCACTTCCAATGACCAGATCTGAGATACGAGCACAACATCCTTGTACGTGTCCCAATCATCGTCGGACAAGATTGGCACCAAACAAGTATGCACCTTACAACCCACACTAGCATCATATTGTCCCTGTAGTCCGACAATGACCCTAGGCTCATCCCATCCAAAGATCGACTTAATCCTAGTCACAAGAGTTTGAAAGTCCAGTGATTCGCGAAACAAAAGAACGGTCATTTCCATGCCACCAAAGTCAACATCACTACCCATTTCATTAATCGGCCTATTGGTAAATACACGTAAAACTTTATCCATCTACATGCAACAAAATATTGCAAAGTTAGTACCACAAGCCTAGTATGATAGTATGACCATACTACCAAGTATGATAAAATTCAAAATGTTGCTTCATCATACATACATACAACAAGCCTAGTGGACTACTACGGCACATGATTGGTACTAGAAATAAATTTACTGTACGTTACTGCAATCATAATTTCATATGGCAGATATTTACTTCTAAATAGTGAAGGTCAAAGTTTATAAAGTTTAATTATGACAAAGAAAAATCTATCATTGTTTACTTGAGTGCACTAGTCACAAATAGGGAGATGAAACCAATTAAGACTTACCATCCAACACAAATATCCTCACTATGCACCTCTCCCTTTCTCATTTCCCCTACATGTACATTCATATTACTGATCCTCCATATCAAACTCTCTATCTGTATCCTATCATCCCTCCATCCTCTATGACAAAACCCATAGATCTCAACACCCTCGGCTGCATTTAAGTCACTCCTATCATGCCAAGTTTCGTGCATGACAATACGAGATTGTCACACCATGAGTTACGATGTGATAGAGGCCATGCAAGTCATCCATGCTGGCACGACGCACGACCTAGGGTTTGCATGGCAGCTTTGGCCACACCACCACCCGTGGCGTACAGAATGTTCTGACCATGCCACGTGTGGTGGCGTAGCCAAAAGGGTCAGAATTGAAAATAAAATTGGTGAGGGATTAAATTTAAAATATTAACAAAAAAGAATTAAATAATAAAAAATCTCCATTCTCCACACCTCAAACCTCACTCTTATCTCTTTGTTTAGCTATGAAAAATCCTGTTGTGTTTGCACAAATTTGACAAAATTCGTGCGAAATTTAAAAAGCTCAAAAAACTTCGGAGAATCTTCGAATAGCTGCAGATTTTAATTTTTTGCTATTATTTGTCGATTCAATAGTAAGTTAATTGTACTTTACTATTTGAATTTGCAGTTGATTCAATGGAGAACTACGATTTCCAACCTCTGAATTCGGCCTCACGGCGGACGATATGCAATCCTTTCAACAAGCAAATCCATTCACAGAAAGTCTACATCCATAACAAACTGTAGAGCCAGAAAAAGCATCGCTGAGTCTATCTTCTGCTGGCTCAACGAGTGCATCCACATCCTAAAGCACGGGTGCAAAAAGATTAAGAGCTACTACATCGGAAGTCTGGAACGATTTCGACAAGAAGTTCAAAACCGATAATGATGGGAACCGGTGAGGTATGCTGTTTGTAAAACCGACGATGATGAGAATTCGGTGGGATTTCGACAAGAAGTTCAAAACCGACAAAATCTTCAGGTGGGATGGGTCACCTGTAACGGCACACTGCAAGTTGCAAAAGGAGGCAAAGAATATAAATGCGCCAGACATAGCTGCAGTACAACCCTGATGGCTTGGTACGTACTTGGGAGTACAACCCAGAGGTAGCTCGGGAATCGTTGTGTAGATTAATTGCTTTTCAAAATTTATCTTTAAATTTTGATGAGTCTGATATTTTTCAAAAATATATTAGGAATGCTCATAACCCTAGATTTAGTGTTGTATCTAGGCAAATCATAACTAGATATTTAATTAAATATTATAATAGTTGCCGTGAAAAAATTGAAAGAAATGTTTCATTCTTGTATATTCTCTATTGATTTAACATCAGATATATAGAGTGGTAGGGTTAAGGAGGATTGTGTAAGCTTGGATTCTAAGTAACAAAAATTAAAACCGACACGAGGACCTGTGCTCCCCCATCCTTCAACATGCATCCGCCCTGTTGTGATTTCGCCCACTATACGTTCTTGATTTTTTTTCGTAAAGGTTTTTTATGTTAAATCTATTCTTCGTTGATGATCTCATCAAGTCGGTTTTCGGAATTCATTTCTTCCTGGATCAATCCTGCAAGGTGCAGCTAAAATATCTAAACATTATTTCTCTATTCGACGTAACAAAGTACTAAAATACCTTCCGTATTGACACCCTTACGCCGGACAAGCATCACATGTACTATATCCATGACAACACTGAACTTATCACAATTCTCCTAGCATCCACACAGTGCATGAGAACAATAAAGGGCCTTATCAGTTATCACTTAGCATCCTTAAATTGCATCTTTACATAGTAAATTCAGTACTCCTTAGACTTCCTAACTAAATTAAGAACTGAAAGGTATCATGACGGAGCAACTTTCTTTCCTATATAGGTACACATATGAGCAACTATCTTCAATTCCTAACGAATAGCATTTAGACAGACTAACAAATAGCAAACCATTTGCTGTTAGAATCGTATACGTTAAAATGGTATCATTGCTGTTTTTCTTGCAAGCTTGGTAATACAGGGAGGCATTCGTGTACGTCAGGATGCAGAACATAGCATGTAGTTATCTTTTCCATGTGTTAACTGTGTTGTTGATAATCAATTAGATAATATACTTGGTCATTCATAAGAGGTAGCATACGTAGTACAGTATATATCAACGCTGCTGTTGTGATATCAAAGTTACTTTTGGCACTATTTCGCACCGTATTTATAAAAATAGCAGTATGTGCACCATATTGACAAAAATGTCGTTTTTGCCGTCCGGCGGCCGAGCGGCAGCGCCCGCCGCCTGGTGGCTGGATGGCAGAAAGCCTGCTGCCCAGGGAGCAGACGGTAAGCAATTCTGCTGCTCTGCCACCAGGCGGTAGGTAATTAGGCTAGGTAATTAGCCGGCCTAATTACCTACTTAATTTTTTTTCCATTTGGTGTTTGCTTAAATTTTTAAATATATCAAATGAGCTTAAAAATTACAAAAATTTATGTACAACCTCCCGACACAACATTCCTCATAGTGTAATTTTTGGATAATTTTATCCATGGCGAATGTTGCTCAAAACTTCATGAAATTTTGATATTTTTTATGAGTTTTTACATATAGCAAACGAGCTCAAAAAATTACAAAATTTTTTGTGAAGTCTCACGATGTAGTAGTAGTTACTATGTAATTTTTTGAGAATTTTATACAGTTATAATTAACCACGTTTGTTCGGATTAACTTAACCATGAATTTAATGAATATTTCACCTTTTTTACAATTTGATACATTATTAATTTGTATAATTAAAAGTAATTACAATACTATAAAAAATGCATCACAAGATGCGATATGGCTCACTCTTCTAAGCCATTGCTATCTTCTCACCACGCTTGCCTGCCTGTACATGGTCTTGTCTTCCGTCGCGCACGAGCATGTCTTGTTGAGTACGTCAGTCAGTCCGGAGGTTGCATATCAGGTAGGAGAAGGTATGGAGACCGTTCTATCTACTCAGTGGTCGGCTGGGTCCGGTCAGGGTCGAAGTCGTCCAACTGAAACGTGCCGAACTGTGAACTACCCGCAATAATATCATGTACGGAAGACTCTAGAAATCCTCCTTGTGGTGCGAATGAGCTCTCACCCTGACTGTATGACATGGCAGCGAAGTCAGAGGAGCTTTGCCCACCGAAGTGTCCAAACCCTAGGTATGCCGAGAACGTTGAGCCTTGCCCTACGTACACTGCAAACCCTGGCGTCGTGTACTACTCTCTAGAATCATCTGGGAGGCCGGACTTGATAGGTCGCGATGACCTGGCAGGTGAGCATGGTGCCCCCACTGGGTGGCTCATGTGCGCACTGTGATCCGAGGAACGGCCGCAGGTAAGGTTGTGTACTATTTTTTTTGGCCTGCTTTAGAATGAACTTCATAGTCTTCTACAGGGTCGGTGGCGTCTCCGGACTACTGATGGCGGCCTCCGACGCGCTTGCGATGCGCTATGCCCACTCCAACTAAAGTGACATATGAAACAAGTTCAGTAACGAGCAGTACGAATTTATTGAATGAAACGATAAGATATTTGAACTGTCTTACACTGTCATGCCACGGCAAAGTGTTGTGGGGATCGATGGAGCGGTCCAGACGTTCCTCATGCATGATGTGCTCGGGGCGATCTAGTGGAGGAATGGTCAGTCTGTTGCGTGACCGTGGTACGTACCATGCCACATACTTGTCATACGTCTAGACGTCGTACAGATGCTGCTCCATGATGACATCGACGTGTGCCCTTTCCACCCATGCCGTTATCCACTGCTGTTGCATTGGTCGCTAGTCCGTACCATACTGACTAGCCCTCGATTGCCTGCATTTTCAGAATCATTGACGTTACATAGCAAGACATATGAAAGTGTACACAATAGTTGGAGAGGGCAACAAGCCCATGGCCCATAGGGTCGGGACGTAGCGCTCGTCCAGCACCCACGGATCCCACCCCCGCCCCCCCCCCTCCCCCGCGCAGCCTGAACGGCGAAGGGCCAGCCGCGTCACCCGTCATCCATGCGTGGCAATGGTATTTCTCATCGTACGAGTGTTCCAGAAGCTCCGGTAGTACATACAATAGACGAAATATTAGTGTGAATATTAATAATTACTTCATGATACAATTTACATCAATTATGACTAACTAAATAACAGCAAATATGATTACGGGAATAACATCAAAAGTATGTTATAAAAAATTACCTATCTTTCGGGGGGAACTAATCAGCACTGTTGCGTCCTCAATGACTTATGCACTGCCTTCTCTAAATATTTAGGTACGCACTATTAGTTTTGATAGTACCTTGCAACAAATGGGACAGATGTAATATTATTGTGAATATCATAATGGCAGCAACATACTATAAGTCAGTGATTACATGCGTGCGTGAATACTTCACTACTTACCAATAATTTGATTACTCATCCAAAAAAAGACGAGCCATTCATTACCGTCGTCCTTAGCACTAACTCATTACTTGCCTTGAACTAACAAATTATGGGTACCGTATGTACATAATAATAATACAAACTATGTTTAAATTATTACGACATACTTACTTTGTAATACAAACTACATTAATCACGACTAACTAAATAACATTAATTGACTACGATTACAGGAATAACTTCGAAAGAATACGATAAAAAATTACCTGTCTTTGCAGGCTTCTCAAACTAATAAGTAATGACAGCGACAATGACCTTCTGCGATGAGCGATTGGGACACTGCCTTCTCGATCTAATGAACTACGCACTCACCAGAGGTGCATATTTATGCCCAAGCGAAAGAATCAATTATCACTACCAGCGAGTGAGGGGGGACGGTATCGTAAGAATGACAAATGTGCAAATGAGGGAGCGGGTGAGGAGGGACGACACTTAAATAATGACATTAGTGTGAACGAGAGAGCACGCAAGAGGGGCATATATAGAGAGAGTGACAATTGTGTGAACCGAATAGCTGCAAATAATATATACCACGATTGGCCGACACATGGCACTTCAAAACAAGCGTTACGATCGTTACATTCATAGTTAAGTTAATCCGAACAAACGTGGCTAATTCGGATCACATAAAATTCCCCAAAAAAATTACATAATAACTATTACTGTATCAGGAGGCTTACATAAAATTTTATAGTTTTTAAAGCTCGTTTGCTATATGTAAAAACTCATAAAAATATCAAAATTGTATGAATTTTTGAGCAACATTCGCCATGGATAAAATTCCCCAAACATTACACTGCGAGGAACATTGTGTCGGGAAGCTGTACATAAATTTTTATAATTTTTTTAGCTCATTTGATATATTTAAAAATTCAAAAAACAATACTAAACAAAAAAATGGCAGGTAATTAGGCCGGCTAATTAGTCGGCCTAATTACCTGCTGCCTGGTGGCTGGGCGGCAGGCTGCCGCCTGCTCCCTGGGCGGCAGGCTGCCTGCCATCCAGCCACCAGGCAGCAGGCGCCTGCCGCCGATGGCAACGCCACGCATCGCCTTGCGGGCGCTGCTGCCTGGCCGCCGGGCGGCAAAAACGACATTTTTTTCAATACGGTGGCTATACTGCTATTTTTGTAAATACGGTGTGAAATAGTGCCAAAAGTGACTTTGCTTCGTGATCAGCTAAATACTATACGGATACACGTAGTATAGTATTTGTCAACAATTTACTTAAATTTACAGCAAAACACATGCATCAAACAACTTAAACCCTGCAATTTCAATATCCTAGTCGGCCGATTGCTGCCACGAGTTCGCACTAGAAAATCACATATTCAACGCTATTGCCAGCCCTCCATCTGGGACGCCTACGGGAGACAGCGCCTCCTCGTCCTCCTGCCTCGGAGCCGTCGGACTCGTGTGCCGCCATTGGGATTGGGGTGGACTGGGGGCTGAGTGCCGCTGTCCACTACCCACGCCCAGCCGCCTCCCTGTTGCTCGTCGCCTCGGCCGCTACGGATGGGGAAGAAATCGAGAGGAGATGGGACTGGGATGGGATTGGGGATGGAGATGGAGATGGGAATGAGAATAGAGAGAAACCTAAGGGGCTCGATGCAAAAATCCACTCCCAGTCTCAGATACTAAGCACTGTTGTAAAATATTACAAGACAACAGAATCTGGGGAAGAAGGAAGCTCAAACCGGATTTCAGACCAGAATTTTGCTATAAAAAATTCAATCCACACGTAGCGAACCGTGGATAACTACTTGTAGGTTAAAAATGGGGAAGTGCCAAAGGACATAGGGCCAAACCTCAACACATTGGTTAAGAGAAAGAACAAGTCAGTGGCAAAAGAGCTCAATAATGGTAGAGCTGATTATTTGTCCTACCTTTGTTTGCAAACAACTTATTTGCTCCATATTTGATACAAATTGATTATTTGCCCCATCTTTGAATTTTCATTTGATCTTTTGCCCTCTTTGCATTTTCAAACCATTTTCTATTTTTTAATGCTAAATTATATTACAAAATGACCAAATTGCCCACTACTCTAAGGACTTGTGTGTGCAAACTGTGCTCATGGGTCACTGAATGCGTGATGCATCCTATTAACGACTATTTAGATACTTTTACTGTTCTGTAATCACCATAAACCACTAGTTGACCATATATTCAGAGTTGCTCTAGTCTGCTCCACAAACCTCAAAAATATTGTCGTTCTACGTCGCGCAGTTCCAGTTGGTGATTCATTTAGTTGAAGATTTGATTTGAGAATTGAGAGGTTAGTCTGCATCCTGCTAGTAACCACCGCAACAAACATTTGAATATCTCTGCAATCATTCTGTTAATTCTGTGATACTCCTGAGATATTTTCTGTTAGTAGTTATTACCCAATGTTTTCGTCTACAGATTAGAGCTGTCACAAGATGAAACGGAGGCCTGTCAGGAAAGATACTGGACAGAGCAATCCAGTGGATGATGCGGCAACGCACGCAACCATGAGCACAGTTTGGACAGAGCAATCCAGCGGATTATGCGGTACCATGAATCCGTGAAATTGTTCGCACCACCAAATCGAAGGTCCCTTGCCCCAAGCTTACAGAGGGACGACGTCAGAGCAGGGGCGAAGCCATGATAAATGGTCACCGGGGTCATGACTGCTGGGCCGGACTGCGGAAGATGGGCTGGACTGCTGGGCTGTCAATTTGCTGGGGTCGAACATATTTTCTATCGGGGTCCAAGGTGGTGAAAAATCGCTGGCTATAAGAGGTTACGGCAAAATCGTCGGGGTCGGCCGACCCCGACGAGTTCACGTAGCTTCGCCCCTGCGTCAGAGATTCCTTTATCATGAATATTTCACAACATTCCATCATGCTATTGCTAATAGATGCTACAAGATTCTGTTGCATGACACAACAAAATAATGGGAAGAACAAGATTGTTCAGACAAAAAGATCCTAGTACAGGCGTACAGCGCAGTGGAACATCCTTTTCAACCTGTGTTATCCTTTCCATGTGTTAACTGTGTTGTCATTCGTGTACGTCAGGATGCAGAACATAGCATGTAGTTATCCTTTCCATGTGTAAACTGTGTTGTTGATAATCAATCAGATAATAAACTTGGTCACTCATAAGAGCTAGCATACATAGTACAGTATATATCAACACTGCTGTTGTGATCAGATAAAATACTATACTGATATACGTAGTATAGTATTTGTCAACAATTTACTCAAATTTGCAGCAAAACACATGCATCAACAATTTACTGTACTGAGTGCCGCCGCCCACTACTCACCGCCTCGGCCGCCGACGGATGGGGAAGAAATCGAACGAAGGAGATGGGAATGAGAATAGAGAGAAACCTTGGGGCTCGGTGCAAAATTCCACTCCCAGTTCAAACCTGATTTCAGACCAGAATCGTGGATCACTAACAAAAAATATAGTTAACTAAATATTACAGTAAATTGTAATCTGAGCGAAAAAGCTCAAACCTGATTTCAGACCATAATCTTGAGCGAATCGTGGAACACTGTTGATCCTGGCGTAGCCCCATGTGACGCACGAAAGATGTCGATATAGAGTGTGGGATGGTTGGGAAGCATCTTGACTTGGTCATTGATGGCAGACTGGGCAGCCTTCATCGTCGGAGTATTTTCATCTTCAGACATAACCCATACAAGCATCACAACATCTTTGAGAGAGGTGAGGTGTTGGATGCCAATGTGTAAACTGTCGTATGTAGATTGTGCTTTATCTGCGTCGAACACGAGAAAAAGCCTTTTGAGTTTTGGTAGAGCTCCTTCAAATATCAAACCAGGTCCATCTCTGTTAACCAACCTGAGTGTTGTTAAACATCGGAATCCACTCTGACCGATCCTAAGTCCATCTTCGGGAACCTGCTTTACTTCAAGATTGAGGAAACGAAGTGCAGGCAAGTCTTCAAGCAAACGTAGATCCTCCCCTTCCATTTGTTCAACATCGATATCCATGTAGGTGAGATCAGCGAGCGAGGGATTAATGCACTTTGGAAACCTGGACAAGCCACGGATTCCCAAGTAGGTGAGTTTCTGAAGCTTACAGAGGGACGACGTCAGAGATTCCTTTATAGTTTGCAGATCACTAATTCCTTCACACCAGAAAATTACTCGAAGCACCCTTAACTTGCTCAAAAACTGTAGATCTTTCACAGAGCTGTGGCAACCATCAAGTCTCCCTAACTCCTGAAGGGTTTCCATGCTGCCAAACCCATCCGGCAGTATGAGGCCATCGCCTACAAGACGCACCAACCGTTTGAGCTGAACAATACTTCCTGGCAACTCTCTTATCAAAGTTCCTCTTAGATCGAGCGTCTGTAAATACTCTAGCTTCCCAATTTGGACCGGTAGATTCTCAATGCATGTCCCACAGAGCCCCAGATATCGCAGATGAAATAAACCTACAATTCCATCTAGATAAACATTCCTCAATTGATGACAACCCGCTAGATCCAGATCCAACACTCGAAGAATAGGTAGGTCCAAAACAGGGGGCATCGTCCAGCCAAGAACACGGCAGATATTAAGTGAACGGAGATGAGACAAATCCATGGTTCCTTGTGATATCGCCTCCGCATGTTCTTTGTTGTGCCAGATGGAAAGCCTCCGAATCCTCTTATGCGAAGATGAGAGGTCCTGACCATCCAACACAGTTACAAAATTTTCTTCAGTTGACCGGGAGATGATAAAGTTGAGTACTATATCATGGACTCGACATCCCCTTGCTTTAGCAACATATTTCTTGACTATTGGCTGTATCAGATTCCTATTTATGAGCTCGTTAAAGTGACTCTCTCCTATTTCCTCCAAAGTACAGCCTTCTTTTGCGGTGATAAACCCTTCAGCTACCCATATCCATACCAAGGTATCTTTGCTAATCTCGTGATCCTCTGGAAATGTATTGAGGTACAGAAAGCAATTCTTCAAATTATGAGGTAGATCATTGTAACTCAGTGCCAGTATCTTATCCATTACTTGCAGCTCTTTATCCTTTTCATCTGCAGAGCGGATGGAATTCAGCACTCTCTTCCATTCTTCCTTTTTTCTTGGTTTATTAGCTAACAAGCTAGCTAAAGTAACTATGGCCAATGGCAAGCCAGCACATTTATGCAGTATCTCATTCATAATCCCCTCCAAGTGATTAGGGCACTTATCCTCAGCATCAAAAATCCTCTTTAGAAATAATTTTGTGGAGTCGCTTCTGCTAAGAGGTTTCATTTGATAAACAAAGCCTTCATTTGAAGTGCAACAAAAGTCAGCTACATTGTTGATCCGTGTCGTTGTAATTATTCTACTTGCATGGTCATTTTTAGGAAGAGCACATTGTATGATTTTCCATGCTGATTCTTCCCAAATGTCATCGATTACAATAAGGTACCTATTAAGCAAATTTGTGAAACATTATCAATTAGTACAACTCTAAAAGCAATGCTAATAGGAGTATTCTACTAAGAAACACAACAAAATTCATTTCTGCATATGTGTAGACATGCAACAACCTACAAGTATTTATTAAAATTGAAATGTGGTAAATTCACATGCTCTTTGTTAGTTCTCGGCCTAAAACAGTTTTCTATTTCTTGAAATTGTGCTAGATTTTGTCACATAATTTTATCTATAGTTGTGCTAGATTTTGTCACATGATTTTATCTATTCTAAGCTTCATATTTGTAAAAGAAATAGAATTCATTGATATGACCAAAATAAAAACGAGTGGTTTCAATTTGATTACATTTGACCATATCAAGTTTGTGTGTTTCTGAACACAAGACATTTTTAGTTGCATGCCACCACATGCTTTTGATACAGAAAAATACCATCCACATGTTAGTGACTAGTGACACATTGCTGCCATCTTTTCCCTAAACTGCAAACTTAGTGCCGCATGCATTTAAAAGCCCCTAGACACAACATACCCCAGCAACGCATGTATATGTGTCAAGTCAATCTCTTAGAAGCATTGCCCCATAATCATATGCCAATTGTACATGATAGCTAATTGTTAATTATGCCTTCTGCCTTCCAGGGCAGAAGCAAAAATTTACAGAAGAGGGACTTACTATTTTACATGCCTTCGAGAAATTTTTTTGCAGAAGCTTAAACAGGAAAACATTGAACAGAAAGTGAGGTCACAAGTCGCCAACACCATCAGTAATTTTCTCTATGTA
The DNA here is from genome assembly GCA_017311315.1 of Dendrocalamus latiflorus. Taxonomy (NCBI): domain Eukaryota; kingdom Viridiplantae; phylum Streptophyta; class Magnoliopsida; order Poales; family Poaceae; genus Dendrocalamus; species Dendrocalamus latiflorus. Next base: position 50,263,265 of record CM029642.1, on the reverse strand, counting down.
CACATATAGTACTTCTAAAACTCTTCATAATTTTTGCAGTGAAGTTTTGTTGAGTACTTAATTTCAAGAAAGACGTCTGAGGTTCTATAAATCCTTGTGGAGCCAAGACATCCTTTACTGCAGATTTGTATCAATAGAAATTACTTCTGCCAAATCTCTTCAGGAAGATCACTATGCCCAGTAGCCATTGTTGAAGATTCTGTACTTTCACAAATACATAGACGTGTGATCGAAGACCAATTGTTATGACCAGGTGGAAAGTTCTAACCCTAAGTCAGACTCAATATTGTGAGATGTGGCTGTTGAAGAATAATCGTGTTGCATCTTTATTGTGTTTCCTAGATGTTGTCACGTAACTCACGTTAATGTTATTTTGTTAAAAGGTGCATGTAGGACTTAGTGCTCACATTGAAGCCTTAATTAGGATTATGGGGTTAGTGCGTGACCGCACACCTGAGGCCTTGCGGGATGGCGGCGGCACCGGAGGCACCATTGGCCGGGAGCTTCGGCGCCGGTCATTTGGCTGTAGCCCGTTGGCCTCCTCCCCGCTCCCCTATAAGTGGCAGCCTCTCCCCTCCTCTTGATACACCTGAAACAGTGAGTTCCTCTTCACCTTGATCTTCTTCTCTCGGCTAGGCCTGGATCTGGGTTTTGGGACACCGATCTACCATGCTCTTCATCGGCAACGGTGACCTTGGAGCCCGAATCGCGTTCTGTGTGATTTCCCAGTGTGGTTTCCTTGTGCCTTCTTGTTTGAGATTTGGTAGTGAGGAGGTTTGGGGAATTTTCCGTTAGAAGGCTGGTTCAGATTGGATTTGTGCTTAGTTGAGAAGAAGAACCGAGGCTTGAATGTTGTGTTCTCAGGTGCTCTGGGCCAGAGCACTCATTAGCCTTGTGCGGCATCTACCCCGACCTTTGACTTCTACTTCGGCTACCCGAGGTTGAAGCGTGGCATTATATCTCCATTTGCCATTGTCTCCTTGCTCGGCATAGCGAGGTGTAAGGTTGCAATCAAAGAAAGTCAATGGTATACTTTCTTAAACTACTCATGAGCTAGATATGGGGACATGACCGTAACGTCCCAACCCGAGAGGGAAAGGGTAAGTTGCGCAGTACAGAATAACACTACTACAAAAAGGGTCATCACAGACGGTTCAGAACTGTTGTCACAGACGGTTTTTTGAACAGCTTGTATTTATGTATCAGTGATAATCGGAAGTTATCACAGACGATTTGTGAGCCGTTTGTGATAAAAACAATACGGACTGTTTGTAACTAGAACCGTCTGTGAAGAAAACTATTACAGAAAGCTCAAACCAAAAATCGTTTGTGATACTCACACATCATAGACGGTTCCAGTTACCAACTGTCTGTGATTGGCGAGTATCATAGACGGTTGGTATCTAGAACCATCTGTGATAGTCCTTCATAGACGGTTTATAGCACAAACCGTCTGTGATAGTTCATTCTATACATAAAATTTTTTCTATTTTTGGCTAGCCTCAAGAAATAATATTACCTATGCCCTTTGAAAACAAACAAATACAGTGGCAAACACAACAACATATTCCATTTCCATTAAAATTAGAAGCCATCATTACAGCATAACAAGATAATGAACCCAACTCTTTAACATGGCAAAAATATATAAGAAGTAGAGATCCTAGTAGACAGTAGAAGCGAGATCCTAGTAGACAGTAGAAGCTGGATGCAACGCACGATGTCCTTGACGCCTGCCATCAAGGAAAAGAGGGGTGGGCATCAGATGACAGCCGGATCTCACCGGTAATGGAGAGGCGGCGGTAGCATCACCTTTGTGGCACAACGGTGAAATTGCACAAGACACTCTTACGACACTTACAATAAAAGTGTGTTGTGTAGTTGACCATGGTGTCACAACAGAGGCGCTAACTCACGCGATAGTCGGCGTCATCGAGGAACAAGCTAGGAGTTGATGAACTAGCTAGGAGCAGCAGTGCACCGTGGTGTCACAACAGGAGGCGAAGGAGTTAGCTCACAGTGGTAGTCGGCATCGTCGATGGGAGGATGCAGGAAGCTAGTGGATGAACTCACGCATGACTACCAGTGGAAAGGAAGAAGGGGAGTAATTAATAAGGGCTGAGCGGTGGGAGGAACCGGTGCCTGCCATTCGATGTGGAGAGAATAGATGGGTGAGATCGAAATCCTGGGGGGTATGCCGCGGATCGGTGACATGTCATTATTAGAGACGGTTTGTTCTATGAACTATCTGTGATAATGCACATATCAGAAACGGTTTGTTATACGAACCATCTGTGATAAGTCGCATATCAGAGATGATTTGTTATATGAACCATCTGTAATAACGCTTAAATATACATGCCCTAATCTAGCTCTTCTAAATTGTCCTCCCCTCATCTTCTTCACCAGTTTTCTCAATAACGGCATCTAATATTCTTTTGATCTCCTTCCTCTCATCTATCCATTATGAGTTGTTCGGCTGCAACCTTACATAGGTGGCCAACAATTTACGTCTGGAGCAGCTCCTCCGCTCACACCATGTTCTCATTCCTTGACTCGCTTCCATCCGTCAGCTGAACCTCATCATCCGCCGTTGACGGAGGTGTCTCATTGCCGCTTAGGAAAGGGAAACCGCCCTCAGCCTCGTTCTTCTCTGCAATGTGCACAAAGCGGAAGAAGCTCTTGTGGCAGTGGAGAGACACGTGGATAACATTGCCAATCAAGTAGAAGCGGCCGATTCTGAGGAAACTTATTATGGCATCTTCTTTGAGATTATGTGCCATGCTAATGATTTGCTCAGGCTAGAGGAGGAAGTGGAGAGGGTAAAGACAATCTTCACAGCATTCAAGAACTCAGCGGTTGATCCTTCAACTCCAAAAGTCGAAGAAGAAGCATATAAAGCCCAGTAGACTAAGATCTGGTAATCTCTTTTTTGGGACTTTTGTAATAAATTTGCCTTGAATTTGTCTCTCATCTTAGTAGCTTCTGTAGTTCATATGACAAAGGATAAAACACAGAGGGATGTAAATAAAAACTATTTATGATAGTTTTATAGACGGTTTTAATTAAAAATCGTCTGTGATAATGCGTATATCATAGACGGCTTTTAAACCTAACTATCTGTGATAGTTTCAGAGACAGTTTTAGCCATGAACTGTTTGTAATAATTAAAGCACAGACGGCTCCACATGAACCGTCTGTGGTGAGACGCCAGTATAGCTTGTTTTGTAGTAGTGTGAAACTTGGGCAAAAATTCTCACACAAGGTATTAGATCAAGGCAAAGTCCTCCTTTGTTTGTGCAGAGTCATAGTCCTTGTCACTAGGCTTTAGGTTTAAACCCGCAAGGTACCCATCGTCGAACAACTGTATATTAAACAAGACATATGAACATCTTTATCAAATTGATAAATTGGTGGGGACTATTGGACTCCTGAGGGCAATTTGGGAATTTCCCTATTTGATGGAAAAAAGAAGTGGGGTCCCACCCGTCGGGGGGACAGTAGAGGGGATAAGGCCTATGGCCTTCTCCCATGCGCTGTTTAGGTGGCTTTGGCTTGACCGATTCATTTGGGGCGGTTAGGTCTTGCGAGATGGCGGCAGCGCTGGAGGCACCATCGACTAGGAGCTTCGGCGCCAGCCGTTTGGCTGTAGCTTGTTGGCCTCATCCCCGCTCCCCTATAAGTGGTGGCCTCTCCCTCCTCTCGATACACCTGAAGCAGTGAGTTCCTCTCCACCTTGATCTTCCTCTCTTGGCTGGGCCTTTATCTAGGTCTTGGGACACCGATTTGCCATGCCCTTCACCGACGACGGTGACCTTGGAGCCTAAATTGCCTTCTCTGTGATTTCCCCGTGCGGTTTCCTTGTGCCTTCTCGTCTGAGATCTGGTAGTGAGGAGGTTTGGATAATTTTCCGTTAGAAGGCTGGTTCAGGTTGGATTTGTGCTTAGCTGAGAAGAAGAACCAAGACTTGAACGTTGAGTTCTTGGGTACTCTTTGCCAGAGCACTCAACAATCTTGTGCGACATCTACCCCGACCTTCTATTTCTATTTCAGCTACCCGAGGTTGAAGCATGGCATTGTATCTCCATTTGCCATTGTCTCCTTGCTTGGCATAGCGAGGTGTGTGGTTTTCTGGAACACCACTACGTGTGTGCCTTGCCTCACTCGGTTTCTTCACGGTGATTTCGAGTATCACCAATGTTGTGAGTATACCGGTTGCTTACTTTCTTTGCTTGATCTATATCAGATATTTGTGATTCATTTTTATTAGAAATTGCAAAGAAGATTTATGGGTTAAATTGCTCGATGATGAAATGACACATTGCTAAAATTATATATGGATGTGAGGGTAGATGGACCTTGAGCTTTTGGCTTGTTGTTCTTATGCTCTGATTATTGATATTGCTGTATATTTCTTGATGCTTTTGGTTTCGGTCATTCCAGTTGATAGCCGAACCCGGTTGTCCTATTTTAATCAATATTGTTCATGCTAATTGAATGTCGGATTGATTAAAAAGGTCACTTACTTTGTACAGCAACAATACATTCATGATCTGGTAGTTTCCTTTGATAGCTAAGTTTGTGTTAAAGCTCAAGGTCTAATCTATAACTGTCATATATAATCAAGATTAGTTTTTGTCACGGTGGAGATGGCCAAGAATAACATTTGTGCAACTAACCTTCTGAGAGCAACATATGTAATTCAAAATCTTGATAACATGCTGAATTTGGTCATACATGTTATGTTTATGTTGATATCAGCATTCAGTTGAAATGATTCAAATTGTTTTCATGTGTATATGTTGATTATAGACTCTTACATGATATATATGTTGGGTATATGTTTCCATTTAATAACTTAAAAGGATAATTTGTTTACATGATGGTTTAGTCATCTTTATGCCCCTTTTATCAAGCTTATGTCTTTATGAAATACGCTAGAATTAATCTTGAAATTATGCTAAGACCGCATTATTTACAACAACCGCATCACCGAGAATGCTTGCATATGTAATCAGTTAGTTGTTCCATTTTCTTAGTGAGAGTGAATAACAGAAAATATTGCCCCAAGCGTTCGCTCTCTCGTGTGTTCTTCTCTAGAAATCCTGTATTCATCCTACCAAGCACGGGAGTGTGTGTGTCCACCTTGCGTGTGTTTTTTGCAGCTCGCAGATCCAAAGCCAACGGTGGCATTAGGCTATTTGGAACACAAGAATTTTGCTGGAAATAGTTCAGTTCCCGCAAGAATAAGGAAATTTTTTTGCATTCCAAACGGAGACTAACTTTAAAAAGGAGAATCACATACAGAGAACTAGATAAAAAATAGTGAAGCAAACAGAACAAGAGGAAAAAGATTTGAAGTTGGCCATAAAATCTATAAAAACAAATTAAAAAGGTTTACAACGAATTGTTGCATTCTGACAAGCCTCGGACCCTCTTTGCTCTGTAAAAAAAATCTAATACCCATGGAACATAGCTTCTCTCATGTAAAAAAATGTTTTTACTTTCTTGGCTGGGATTGGATTGGATTTGTTTGTATGTCGCCTATAAGGCCACATCATAAGTTGGATTTGTGTTGATCCACTAATCATAAGTCGTAGGATTACTTAAAGCTACTAAGGACAATTCTAAATAATATCACAACAGGATACTATTGTTATGGAAACACATCATAGAAAGTGAGTTAAATCAACTTACCTTTCCTTTTCTATATATGATCTTAGGTTGTCGATGAGTTGTTGGTCACTGTATAATTCTATTGGTCCTAAACTTCCATCGCTGCTCCCAATTTCCAAGAGCAAAACCCTCAGAAGGTTCCTTATGTTGGGCTTTTGCGATACAGACACAAAAGCTGTATATTTGAATTGATGTTTGATTTTCTCGTACACCTGTTTAGCGAGAGTAGTCTTGCCTGAACCTCCGGATCCAACAATAGAGACAACCTTAAGCTGCTTCGTTGGCTCCTCACCAATGAACCGACTGATGATTTCTTCACTTGGGCCCTCAATACCCACGAGTTTTTCCTTCTCCACATAGAGTGCTGGCAACCGAGGGTCGATCTCTGTTTGCATGCCGCTAGAAGTGCCCTCATTAAGCTTATATTTTTTTTGACGCTCGTATACTTCATTGGCAAGGGCCAACAGTTCTTGGATCTGCTTAGCAAACTTATGGCGATGCTCAAGTTTCTTCACCTTGCGCAAGGCCTTGCAGAGGAATAAAAAATAAAAGAAAATTTGTAATTTTATTTCTATATGAATTCTAAAATAAAATATCTAAATAAATAAAATTCAGAAAAAATTTTAAAAATTAGTGATTTGATTTGTATACATACTTTAGTAACTTTGCGGAGGAACCTCTTGGCTCCGGTGGTGTTGTCAGCCGGTTCCCGATCGACATGGTAGGTGAACAGATCTATGCTATCCTCGATGTCGTAGGCCAGCTCGCGCACCTCATTCCTCCAGGCCTTCGCTTGCATGTCCGGTCGCTCTAGGAAAGCGTGGATGACGATCAGCTCTTTGGTGAGAGATTTAAGCTTCTTCCTTACTCCTTTGAGCATAGCGTACTCCTCACCCATGAGGTTGGTGAGCTTACCGAGGACTGGACCCATCACTCCAGTGAAGGCGCTCACCATGATCTTTTCCCCAACGCCTCCCATCTCCTTCCCCTTGCAATCGATCCTCCCTCCCTCTCGGATCAGAATCGGATCGAGGATTTGTTGTGTGGTGGCAGGAACGTTGCTGTGGAGTTGGACTGGCGGTGGTCGTGGGTGCGTAGCAATAATAAGGTAGCCCATCTGATCTAGGACAATAATAGACCGAACTGGGGATGACTGACCAGGTGTACGACGAGAATAGTGGACTGATGGACCCCACACGTTGGCTGAAGACTTGAAGGCTAGAGGTGTGCGCCTTTCGGTCACTGATGGTTCACACGAGTACACGGGTATCAGTTACTCTTTACCCTGTTTTGGCTCTTTGGAATTTAATTTGATTGTTCAATTCGATTCTAAATACTATTCTAGTAGAATTTGAATTAATTTGAGCTGATTTCAATTTCAATTTTATGTTTGGATGCCATTTGGAATTGAAAGTGAACCGTTGAGGCAAGGTGACTATATATAATCTTTTAGGATTTGTAAAAGTATGCTATAAAAAACCATTGATAAATCCTGCTAGAGTTAGGATTTCTACTCCTATTTAAATTAAGATTCCTACTCTACATTAAATATGAGAGACTATATAAACCATGGAGGGCGACCATAAAAAAGGATCAAGCAATAAGCCTAATTATCCAAAGTAGAGGTGTACGAAAGGATTAGATACTAGGATATTTTTTAACACTAGATTCTTGTATATGGTAAAAATCCGAGAGTCCTAAAAGATTCGAGAGGGTTGTAAGTGATCAACAATCCCTTGTACTCTTTTGAGGTTGCGTTTAAGAAATTTGCAGTCGACCTCGTCAAATCTTGTCTCGTTATGGTTATTTCAATGTTGTTATTTTGGTTCTCTTTATGAGATTTATTGATATGGGTATAAGTATGTTTTGCATTTTCAAGCTTAAGATGCTTTACACTTTCATATTCAAAGTATTTAACTTTGGAAAGAGTTATTGAGCCGAATAAAAAATTATCTCTTTAATGAATATACACTTGATAATAATAAGAATTTATTACTATCAAATACATATATATTATATCTACTCAAGTTTTAATGTGAGCACGTTATGCATGAAGTTCCAGAAAATATCCACGAAAAACTCAAAAGACATATGCCAAATTATTTTTCCTATGTCATAAGGAAGACAAAGTGTTCTCCTCTTCAAAAGACATATGCCAAAAGTACTGTTTGCTGACGCGTACGCGTACTGTAGCGCAGATACTGTTTGCCGACGCGTACTGTAGCGCAGATACTGTTTTGCCGACATTTACTGTAGCGCAGATACTGTTTTGCCGACACGCACTGTAGCGCCGAATACTGTCTAACGACATACTGCAGATACCGACTACGGTGCGTCGACTGAAATTTGGACACTGTTGGACCTTAAAATACCCAAAATTCCGTTTTTGGCCCCTTGTACAAAAAAATTCCACTTTTGGACCCCTTCCCACCGCGGGATCGCCCCAGGCCGCCACGTGGCCCGGTCGTGCGGTCGGCGACCGCACGACCGGCCTGCGCCGCTCCCGACCGCGGCATTGGCCTCCCCGACCGCGCGACCTCGCTCGCCAGCGCGCGATCTCGCTCGCCACCGCGCGATCCCGCTCGCCACCGCGCGCCCGCCAGCGCGCGTCCCGCCCCGCCAGCGCGCGTACCCGGTCCCGCGGTCGCACGAGCGCGCGTTTGCTCCCCCGACCGCATGTCCCCGACTGCAATACTCGTGAATATTTGTATGGTTTCGCAATTTTGTAGTTATAAACTGAGAAAAAAATAGATAAAATTGCAATAATAATTTTTGTTCATTGTTAGTTGCAGATGTAAAAAAAAATTGGATAAATATTTTTTAAAAACGATTAATCATAGAACGATCGTTTCGTAAAGTGGTAAGTGATATTTAGGGTTTCGTATGGTTTTTAGGTTTGCAATCACCATGTTATTTGTATGTTTTGTCAATTTTGTAAATGTAAACTCGGAAAGAATCTGACCAAGTAGTAATAAAAGTTTATATTCATTATAACTTGTAGATGCCAATAAAATTTTGGTAAATTTTTTTTAGGAACAATTGACCGTAGAATGATCGATACAAATAGTGGTAAGTGACTTTTAAGGTTTGCTGTGTTTTTAGGGTTTGCAATCTCCGTGATTGTTTTCAGTTTTGGCAATTTTGTAGTTATAAACTGGATAAAAATCAGATAAAGTTGTAATAAAAGATTATGTTCATTGTAAGTTGTAGATGCATAAAAAATTTTGGTAAATTTTTTGTAGGAAAGATTGACCGTAGAACGGTCGATACATAAAGTGGTAAGTGATATTGTGAAGGTGAGTAACATGGAATGCGATACATAAATTTTGGTACATTTAATATTGTTAAATGAGGTGCTACGTGAATCATGGAATGCGAAAATACTAGATATTAAATTTCATAATACAGTTGGGAGTAACATGCCGCGTAGATTTTTATTACATGCATAACATATAGCATGATATGCGACTAACCCACCCAACTGCTCGTACGACCTACTGTGTGGACCGGGGCCACTTTCCCTTCCTTGCCCGCTCGGCGTTGAACTCCTCCGCGGCCTCTTTTGCCTTAGCCGCAATTTCCCTCTTTCTCTCGCGCTCCATCTCGCGAGCCTCCCGATCCCTACGCGTGCACGCTTCAAGATGAGCTTGCGTCTCGCGCTGTATACGCAGGGTGTGCTCGTGCTTGCGGCGCTCCTCCTCCAGCAACTCCTTCTCCTTTGTGACATTCCACTCCTCGAAGTCGAGGGTCCATTGGTCCTCAGGGTGGATCTCAAGATCGATCCATTTGCGGTAGGCACATAGGGGCTCCGGAGACTGTAAATAAAAGAGAGATATTGTTAGTGCGTGTTGTGAAGGAGAAAAGGTAGGGGAAAATGGTGCATGTGGTCGTTACCGGCTGCCGATAGGTTGCGGTGTCAAAACGGCGGTTGGGGTAGTCACTGGAGTAGTTTGCGCAACCCCAGTACCGCATACCTAGACTGATGCGGTGCTTAGACTTGAAGAACTTGCACACGTCCCCGCACCAACAAAGGGGAGGTGTCTCCCCCTCAGGTGGTAGTTGTGGCGAACGCTCGGTGGGGACGTCCGGGATGGGGTTGTTGCTACGCGGGCGCTCTGGGTGGGGACCTTTCATCGTAGCACGATGGGCTTGTTCTACCCGGGCCTGTATCGCCCTTATTTTCTCATCGCGGGCGGCATCGCGGGCTGCAGCTGACCGTGCTATGTCACGGGTCTCCTCCCAATCCTTCACCATCTTGTCCCATTGCTTCTTCTTGCCTTTGTCCATCCCGGTTGGGTGAGGGAAGTGCGATGGAGTATGGGGTTTGGATGTGCAATGTTCTCTGGGAAATGGAATGCATACCAATTTATAGGGGCCGTTTTGTCTCTACTCGTACGTGTAAAGTTGGTCCGCGTGGTCGTAGCAGTGAGTAAAGATGGGAGTTATGGCACTGCCCAAAGCTGGCATCTTTTGTCATCCCACTGAGCAAAGCTGACCTCTTGTTGTCATGTCACTGAGCACAGCTGCCCTCTTTAGTACTGTCCCTGCCCAAAGCTGGCATCTTTTGTCATCCCACTGAGCAAAGCTGCCCCGTTTTATCATGTCACTGCGCAAAGCTGGCATCTGTTGTCATCTCACTGAGCAAAGCTGCCTCGTTTTGTCATGTCTCTGAGGAAAGCTGCCCCGTTTTATCATGTCACTGCGCAAAGCTGGCATGTGTTGTCATCTCACTGAGCAAAGCTGGCCCGTTTTGTCATGTCTCTGAGCACAGCTGCCATGTTTTGTCATCTCACTGAGCAAAGCTGGACTCTTTTTGTCATTTGACTGAGGACAAATGCTCTCTTTAGTAATGTCACTGCTCAAAGCTGGCATCTTTTGGCATCCCACTGAGGACAACTGCTCTCTTTAGTAATCACGAATTGGCTATACTCATGCCTTTTGGCATTGTTTAGGTGTTTAGCTCTCGCCAATGGCCTCTTATCTCTAAATACAGAGCATCAGTGCACACCCAGTCACCCAAGCTAGAAATGATGTTCTCCTTATTCAATCCACGGGGAACCGAAGATGATGGCCTCATTCGGTAAGAGGTGTTATTTGATCCAATATTAAAATTTATTTCATTGTCAATATTAGGTACATCTGTCCCTGTATGCATTTGATGAGATAGGCTCCTCCCCTAAAGACCTGCAGGAATTTGTGCATTCACTCTCTTACGTGTACGTAGAAAATTGTACCACACGTCATTCTGCCAAGTTAAAGTATTAGCATGTATATGTCGTAATGGCCTAGGCAGAGTCATCAAGCAGCTCGGTAGGCGGTAGCTCAACAGCAGCCCGTTTTGTCTAGTCACTGAGCAAAAGCTGACTTGTTTTGTCTAGTCACTGAGCAAAAGCTGACCTCTTTTGTCATGTCACTGAGCAAAAGCTGACCTCTTTTGTCATGTCACTGAGCAAAGCTGGCATGTTTTGTCTCCTCACTGAGCATGGTGTGGGGTCAAGATTTGTGTTGTCTGTGGTCTTTGTGCGTGAGGCTACCCCCCACACAGCCTATAAAACGGAGCCATCCCTCACATACTCCCTGGCCATGTTATCAGTCACCTCCTGAGTAAGTTGTTCACAATCTGTGTAGTTTTATTTCGTGCTCACTCCCCAAGACTAGGCAATGAGTCAGCTCAGCACGTCTTCATGGGCACCCACGGTGATGTGCCCAAATTGCAACTTGGTGGTTAGACGTAGGACATCACAGACGGCCAAGAATCCCGGGCGACACTACTACAAGTGCCCCAATCACTCGGTGAGTCATATTGTTTCGGGTTCATTCAAATCGTGGTGGTATGTTTAAAAATCTTCTTGTCATGGAATCGCAGGAAGCTCATGGTGGTTGCCGATTCTGGGTGTGGGAGGATGAAATGGGAAATAGGAATGACAGTGTTCGCCGTGAGAGAGTTGTCGTGGGGGGTTGCGACCCCGTCGGGATGCAGCATCGTTTCGACAGACTAGAGTGGAAGATAAATTTAATGTTGTGTGCTATTTTGTTTCTTGTGTTTATTGTTATCCTCAAGTTGTAGTGCTGGAGGTTATCCTCGTGTATGTTCGCAATGTTTTATGCTATCTTGTCGTCAAGCTCTTTTGATAATGTTTTATGTACGGTTGTGTTGTATTTTAGATCTTGTGTTCGTTGGTGTGTTGGTGGTTGTACTACTTGCTACATGTCATGTACGTGAAATGTATGAGTTGTTCGTGTTGCTACCAAGAGTATGTTAATATTGTTAAATGACTTGCTATGTGAATCATTCAATGCGAACACACGAGATAATAACCTTATGTGAATAGAAATAAACTTCATAACATGCTGCGTACAATTTTATTACATGCATAACATATAGCATGATATGCGACTAACCCACCCAACTGCTCGTAACATTTTGTCTACTGGGTGTAGCGTGGTTGTTTCCCCTTTTTATCGCGCCTTGAAGATGGCTCCGCTGCATCCTTTTTCCTGTCATTCTTGGACTTGAGAGCTGCCTCCCGAGCTTGAAGCTCTTCCTCTTGACGCTTGATGGCTGCTTCACGCAGACTGAGCTGCTCTCGCCTCCTTTGCAGCTCATCCTCCTTGCCCTTCAGACGGATTTGGTCCACCCTCACGCGGCGCTCTTGCTCACGCCGCAGCTGTCGTTCCACCTCGCGAGCCTGAGTCATCTTGACAAAGTATTGTCCTTTGTTTTCCACCTCCACTGCCTGGTTATGTGGCCATGTCGGCGACACCCGATCCACCCATTCGATGAACCTGCAAGCCTATGTGTGGCATGGTAGATGTCATGGATCAAGTTGAAAAACGACAACGAGAAACAAATGATTTAGTTGTCGTCGTTACCATGAAATCGTCATCCAGATTTGGACACTTGAAGAACCTACGGCCGTATTTGGCTCGCTCTTCTTGATCCGTCCAGACTCCCAACATCGTCCTAAAGCCGCAGCGGCACTTGGGGCGCTCATGCCACTCCGGCACTCCAAATGGGTCGGACCTCCAGGAAGACATTGTTGTGTAGTAGTATTGTGAAGGCTTGAGGAGGAGATGTGGTATGGAAAACATAGGAGGCCTTTATGTAGGCAGGTTATCTGGTGCAGTGGGCATAGTCCATGGAAATGTCCCTATGTAGGCTTTTCAGAGTCTGTATCCTGTATTTATGAAACAACAAGGAAAGGTGACATGAAAACTCACTGGAAAGGATACATGCCTATGACGTGAACGCTCACTGTAAAGGCCACAGCCTACGCCCCCATTTTGTTGGTTTCTGTAGCGATAGGCTTTTCAGAGTAGCAATAAATGTTCCTATGTAGGCTTTTCAGAGTAGCAACAAATGTTCGTATGAAGGCTTTTCAGATCGTAGTCTTTATGTAGGCAGTTTAGCTGGCATGTGTTGTCATCTCACTGACCATGCGATGAATTGGTTGTTATGTACGTGGAGTTGTTATCAGAAGGCAAAAAAATTTGTCGTCAAGCTATGTCTTCTCCCGCTACCCCGTGTTGGCATCTCTCAGTTGGTTGTATGCCGTACTAAATCAAAGAACTTAGAGCAACCCTTTTATACTGGAAACCATCTTTGAACATCAAACCATGAAGCACTTGAAAAACATCACAAATATTACAAATAGTTGCTTTTAAAAAATTCATTCATCATCTCGTCGTCGCCGCCTCGTACGGCGCATATGATCCTCTGAGAAGGTGAACCTACTAGGGGAGCGGGGTGCATCGCGAAGATCGTAGTGCGAGGGGTGTGGCCGAGGCGGCGGTGGGTACAACTCTGTAGACAGTTGCGACGGCTGGTCATAAAGCATAGAGCTCACCCAATCGGAGGAGGTGCCTACGTCCTGCTTAGATGGTACAACTGAATTAGACAATGGAAAGTACGAAAATTGTTCATAATGAAATACACACGTTTAGTGCATACCGGGGTATGTGGCTGGTGAAATGAGGATGTCGGCGGGATGTCCCCAATGTACTCGTGCGATGTCATGCCTTGATAGGTCGGCACAACCCACCTGTCCGGGTCATATAGGTTGGTCTGCACCTGTCCCGGGAGATACGAGGGCATCTGCCCCTCTGGTTCGTCCGGCGAGTCACCGCCGCTGTCTGGAGTGGGCCCCCGTCGTCCTGGAGAGCGCGGTCGCTCGTCCGTCGCCCTCCGTGATGACGATGCCCGTTGCGACGTGCTATCCCGTCGCAATTGCTGCAAGACGAACATGTCGTTAGACATAAATGGTAAATGAGTGCATGAACAGATAGTTGCGAATTGTCGAACCGCCGGGCCGAAGCGCGTGGAGGCCGAGCGACCGTAGCTTGGCCGACTCTCGGACAGCCCCTCTGGTTCGTGCGGCGATGACGACCTCCGTGATGACGTCGCCCTCCGTAGCTGCGTGCTATCCTGTTGCAATTGCTGCAAGTCGAACATGTGCGTAGACATAAATGGTAAATGAGTGCAGGAACAAATAGTTGCGAATTGTCGAACCGCCGAGCCGAAGCGCGTGGAGGCCGAGCGACCGTAGCTTTGCCGACTCTCGGACGGCCTCTCTGGTTCGTGCGGCGATGTCGACCTCCGTGATGACGTCGCCCTCCGTAGCAGCGTGCTATCCTGGCGCAATTGCTGCAAGACGAAGATGTGGTTAGACATAAATGCCACTCAGTGCACAAACAAATAGTTGCCAATTGTCGAACCGCTGGGCCGAAGCGCGTGGAGGCCGAGGATGGCCGTGCTGATCCTGGTGCTGACGGAGGCGCGGAGGGAGGTGGTGGTCCCTGCCCACGTCCGCCACCGCGTGTAGCAACAACGTCATCTCGGCGACCACAACTCAAGCCCCGTATCGTACCCCTTGCCATTTCGCTGATGCTGCGCATATAGCTTACCCACCGAGATTCGGTATTGGACTTCCTATGTCGTATAGCCTCATTAGCCTCGATGTCGATACGATGTATCCGGTCCACCTGCAGTGAAACAAACAGTCAGTTCAAATGTAATCCTGCATTGCGTAATGACACAGTACTCTCGTACCGCCTCGTCGACCCGTGCCGCTAGATGACGGTCTGGACCTTCCTGTATAGCCGCCCCGTGAACAGCATGAGGTGGAGGCTGTGGGGGCTCCCCTGTAGTAAGCCTACAGCGGGTGCGTGCAGCGTACCAGCGGGGGCATGGGAGGGACATGCTGGTACAGCCCGAACTGTCTCATGACTCGGTGTGGGCTGTACGGCTCGACGCAGTGCGCGAACACCAAGTGGCAGGTCGTCATCCAGTACCTCTGATCTCGCTCGCACTGGTATGACAACCCGTGGGGGGCCGTGTTCGCAATTAACTGTGGAGACCATGGCCACCAGTCTACGTCGCCAAACGCCAGACGCTCGAACCTCTGGTGAAAATCCGAGTACGCACGTCTCGGTCTCTCCCTGGCCCACCTCAACTGACCATGCGTCCAACGTGTACCCATTGTGGGCCCATCAACGGGGTCGTCACCACCATACAACTGCGGGACGAGGTCATAAGGGTGCACACGACGAGCAAAGTCAGGCCTGCCAACGGGGAAGTGTTCCCATGACCACAACTGAAGGAGAAGGTAGCAGGCGGCTAGGATCGGCTCGCTGGCCGCGGTGCGCTGCGAGGCGTCACACAAGCCTCGGTATGTGGAGCTAAGGACTGCTGATCCCCAGCTATACTGTGGCTGCTGACCAGGCCAGCCATCCGCCAAGGACTCCGCTAGCGGTATGTAGCTAGGCTGCACGGAGTCTCCAGTCGTGCTAGGGAACAAGACGTACCCGAACAGATATAGCAGGTATGCAACGAAGTGCGTCCGCACCGCGACCTCATCTGCGTCCTCAGGACAGGTCATGAAGCGACGAAGCCATCCATGTGGCACCCCAGCTGCGTTGTCTCGGATCGCATGACCGAACCGGTGACCCAGACGGACCTTCCAATCTGCTGCCTTCGGGGCTGGCACCAAAGCAGCACCACGGAGGGGTAGACCTGTAATCATCGTGACGTCCTGCAGCGTAACCGTCATCTCCCCCCACCGGAAGTGGAAGGTGTGAGTCTCCGGCCTCCATCGATCAACGAGAGCTGACAACAGTGGCGCATCGTACTGGAACCCATGCGGTAGATCCAACATGCGGGCAATGGGCAGCAGACCGGTGTCCCGTAGTAGTGGGATGTACCGAGGGTCGAGACGCCAGTTCTCTCGGGGGCCCCTAAGGACGAAGCAAGGAGGCCCCTGTGCGGGTGCCGACAACCACACATGGCATCGGTGGTGCTCGTCCCAACGGGGCTCTAGCAGCTCGAACGCCATGTCCTGCTAAAGAAGGATAACAAGTTAGTGTACATTACAACAAAATGTGCAACAAATAACAACATAACTCACAACAAGGAATGTACAAAAACATACGTAAAATGTGCACACGAATATGACCCACACGACAAGGAAACATATGGAATGTGCGAAAATATACATAACATGCTAATGTGCAATACATAGCTACACCATCGAGCCAACAATTAAGCGTACACCTCCTGAATAATACATTACATATGGATTGTGGTTGGTACTACGGAGCGTTGCTTGATGCCGGCCTGTTTGGGCACTGACTGAGGGAGTGGCCAAAGGTCTTGCATAGCCTACACTTCGGGCGCCGAACACGATCCCCTCGCTGGCTCTCATCCATGTCGTTGCGGATGCGACGGCTTTGTCGTCTTCCACGCCCGACATGCTTCAGTGCATCGTTGGGCACCCACTTTATCTCCCCCGGCCATAATTCCCTGTAGTGCATGTCTACCCCGTAGGAATGGAACTCTGCACTCCAGGTTGCATACAAGTGCTGCATGTCGTAGTACTTGGAGATGTACTGTGTCGACGCCTGGTTCCATACAGCGCATGCCGCGTACACATGGGAGCATGGCTTGTGCAGAAGCTGGGGCTTGTTGCAGCTGCAAGATGCTTCATCACCAATCGTGCATACCTGCTTGCGCTCCCCTCTAATTTGACCCATGACATACTTCTGCCTTAGGCGGACCTCAAACTTCCTCCTTAAGCCATCAATGGGCTGAGCAATGTGGGTTCGAGCCTTCTCCATCTTCCTGTCCATGAAGGCCTGCATGACCTCAGAGTATTGCTTGTTTTCCTCAACGTGCTTCTGCGCCATCCTGGCTCTATTCACAAAGTACCCGACGGTACGGTTCCAGGTCTCGGCCACAATTGCCGTGATCGGCAGGGATCTGACGCCCTTCAATACACCATTGTAAACCTCGGACATGTTGGTTGTCATGATCCCATACCTCGCCCCACCGGTGTCGTGCAACAAAGACCACATTTCCAAGTCAGGTGCATTGGACTGAACCCATTGTGAGAATACCCCGACTCCTGTGGAGCCCCCCTCCACGGCCCCTGCTGCTGCATGCACATGCTTCGTAGCCTCCTGATCCAGCTGCCTCCGCAAGGCGTCGAACTTCCGCTTCTGGTTCTGCATGCATAGCTTCTTGAACATCTTCATGAGGTCCTTGCTACGGAACCTTCTGTGGAAGTTCGCTGCAATATGCCTCATGCACCAGCGGTTCTTCACATCAGTCCACGGGACGGGGGCCTGCGTCCCATCCTGCAACGTTCCCAACGCAGACATCAAGCCTGCATTGCGGTCGGAGATAAGGCACACTTCGGGCCTGTCTTGCACTACGGCATTCTTCAAATTGCAAAGAAACCAAAGCCAGCTATCTGTATTCTCGCTCTCCACAATTGCAAATGCCACTGGGAGTAGCTGGTCATTTGCATCGGCTGCAACTGCGGTAAGGATAGTGCCCTTGTACTTGCCGGATAGGAACGTCCCATCTACGGTTAGCACCGGACGGCACCACCTGAACCCTTGTATCGCCTGATGGAAGGCCCAGAACACTCTGTCAAGAATGTAACAGTTCGGGCCCTCCGTAGGATGGACCCTCTCCTGCCTGTTTATGTAAGTGCCTGGGTTTGATTGTGCAATTTGATTCAGCATTCTTGGGACCAGGTCGTACGCCTCCTCGTACGTCCCATACATACCGTGCAGCACCTTTCGCTTCGCCCGCCACACCTTCTTGTAGCTCACTTCGTAGCCCGCCTCGTTCGCTACTGCTGCCATCAGTACCTTCGGGGTAATTGACACATCCGCCTGGACGAGGTGCGTGACCACCTCCGCAACATAACGTGATGTCATGTTGCGGTGTCTATGTACTGGCCCCGCAAGCTCGCAACTGTGATCTTGCAGCACCGTTATCCGGAACTCCGTGCCAACGCCCTTGTACCGTTGTGCACGGACTTTGCCACCACACGACCCGTCCACACACTTCACAACGTACGTGTCCGGCTTTGACTTGTGGACCCGATACGTCCGGCTTATGTTGACGGCATGTCTAGCAATAGCCTGCTGGACAGCACTCTTATTACGGAAGCACTGCCCCAGAAAGAGTGCGCCCTCGCTGAACCCCCATTCTCCCTCCTCCTGTGGCAGAACTAGGGCTGCCGCTGTGATGTCGTCCAGTCTGGACGACACGTACGCACCGTCCGTGGTCACAACACGACCTACCACCCCTCCAGTTGCACCTTCGCCGTCCTCGTCCTCTCCAGAGCTGCCTGTCTCAACCTCCTCATCCTCCTCGCTGTCCTCTTCTTCCACCCGGTCCCCAAGATACTCATGACAGTCAATACGGGCGGCCCACCACCTGTCGTGCACACCTTCGTTGCGCTGGAAATTCTGCGCACGCCTCCTGTCGTCTTCATCACCCACTTCCTCGCCCACATGTTCTCCCGCAGAAGGGTCTTCATGACCGCCGGCCACTTCATCTCCACCAGCGGCATCTGAACCAACCATGCCTGATGATTCTGCCCTCTCCACGAACTCGACATACACCATTGGCCTCCCATATATCGCAGCATCAGGGTTGCGCACGACCTCCATGTAGTTCGCCCATGACGCGTCATTGGTCACCTTCAGAAGTTGCCATATGCTCCCCCTTTCGTCATCCACCATTGAGGCATAGACTGCCTCGATCCGTAACTTCTTCCTTGCGGTCTCTCGATCGAACGCTGAACGGACACACCTCCGTAGCTCAGACAAGCTCATGGCGCTCAGACCGGGTGCCCGGATCACGATCCGCTCGCAATTTGACAGGTCCGCCCCATACGGCCCATCACGTACGAGACCACTCCCATAAAACACCATCAATTGTTCAATGCCAGCCATTGCGTACCTAACATAAGTGCATAATCAACCATTTTAGTACACAGCATGTAACAATCGTACCATTAAAAAATTTCCAACATACATCACATTACATATTCATTTCATTTTTATTTTCATTGGTATATGTTTTTATTTTACCTCAAACTACCCCATTGTAACATTAACAGTGCAGTATTTCATACATCTTCGTATCGCCTATAAAATTGATTACTATATGTTTTGTATTTCTGAACCTACAATTTATTTTCACTACAATACATCAAATTACTTATTCCTATTATCTACAATATCGATTAGTAATATTTTTATTTCTCAATCTATGCTACTACTTTGTATTCCATGTTTTTTCTAATTAATGCAAAAAAAACCCTTTTACTCATTTTCCAACATTTCTTTTCTAACCTTTACTTAATACATGCTTTATTCATTTGTACTGTAACTTTGTATTACTGTAATTGCATTTTTATTCTAATTTACCAATTTTATTTCCAATTTATTTTTACCACCTACCGCACTGTATGCACTTTCTTCCCTAACTATACTACTTGTATGTTCCTAATCCTGCTAATATTGTTATCATCTACAAATGCTCTACAATAAATATGTACTTTCTCAACATCTACACATCTGCAAGTTCATATTTTCGCACAACATTAAACTACACTACAATACGTATGTTCACAGTACAACATTACATATACTACAATACATCATGCCTAAAATATACAAGATTTGCTACAAACACATACCGTACCAAACATTGACATCAAATAACATTACCAAAACATGGTTTGCTTAATTATACACTAATGACAAATATAAATTTATAGTTGCATGGGCACAAGACTTACCTCTTCTTGAAGCTCACGAGACGATCTACAACTTTTGTATTTGCAAAATCCGCAGATTCCGAACGAAAACAACTCAAATCGACGGGTTTTCACTCGTCACTTTTCTTCACTTCCTCACTTTTCTTCTTCGTTTCACTTGTGCTTGAGCTTCCCGGTTGGTGAAGCACTTCTGCTCCCTCCTTGCCCTTTTAAGTTCGCATTTCATTCACCATGGAGAGGGGGCCGTTTTTGGGCTCCTGACGCGTGTGCGGTCGGTCCAAGAAAGCCAGCGTGGGTGCTACTGCTGCTTTATTTTGCTTTCGGCCGGACGCGACGCGACGCGACCGTGCGGTGGGGCCGAGATTCGTGCGGTCGGCGACTCAATCGCGCGCTCCAGCCAGGCGATCGCGCGGTCAGGGCGGGAAATCGCGCGCGCGGCCGGGAGATCGCGCGGTGGCCCGGACGGTCCCGCGCTCGGCCGTGTGATCGCGCGGTGGGGCGGACGGTCGCGCGCTCGGCCGTGAGATCGCGCGGTCGGGCGCGGTCGCGCGGAAGCAGAGCGCGCGACCGAGATACGTGGCAGCCACCGGTAAAACGCGCGCTCCGAACGGGTCCAAAAACGGAAATTTCTTCGCTCGGGGGCCAAATCCGGAATTTCGGCTGTGCATAGGTCCAACAGTGTCCAAATTTCGCGTCGACTTGCTGTGGCGCCGAAATGCTTTGCCGTCGAATTCTGCATCGCCAAGCACTGTAGGCTGTAGCGCCGAACAAAGTACTGTGGCGCCGAAAATGTACTATAGCGCAGAAAGCACTGTGCCACCGAACTGCTGTATCCTGTACTGCAGCGAGCGACTTTCTGTAAGTACGAGGGCGACCGGTGTAATCAGACTAGGAAAATTTCCGATTTTGAACGTTCTTGTTCTAGAATTTGAGTGTCTTTAATTTTATCCTCATATATTTAAAAATTATTTGAGATTTTTTGTCTTTATCGTTTTCGTGATTGCCTCAATGAATATAAGAGTTTACACCACATAAGCGAGTAGATAATGTTAGTGATACTTACTAGAGGTAATCATAGAGATCATTATATTACTTCTGTATTTATGATCATTTGACTAATATATTATTATGTCTTTTGAATAAATATCTTTCTTATTTATCAATAAGTATGTGAGTTAATCGTGGAACTCTTTTATTCATGTTTTGATATTATTATAAATTATCTCTAATCTTATATCATTATGTGGAACGATTATGATTTACGGATTAGTACATAGATTGATTAATGATCATGTTTCATGGATCATAGATATGTGGATATCAAATCAATAATGTAGACACATATTAGATAACATAGTGTTGGATTGATCCACCATGAGATACTACGGGAATTGTTATATTCTTAACTATCACCAGTTGGTCTCATATATGGTGTATATAGGATCCTTAGACATGAGATCATCATAGTTTTCTACATATATAATAGTTTACTTAATGATTGCTAAATGCTACTCCGTAGCTAGGTAGTAATAAAGATAGCTTTCGGGTTTATTATGAAACATATGAAGGAATATGAGCAATTAAGATGGATTTTGCTCCTCCTATATAACGGGCCTCCTGAATGTGGTTGTATTAGCCCTGATCGGTTCGGCTTGAGCTTCTGGCTTATTTTTCACTATTCATAAATTTCGTCTTTTTCTGAACTTTTGGCTTTTTATTGAGCTTTTTTGCCGGTTTTTTTCCCGTATTCGTTTGTATTATACATATTGGGGTAACATATTTTTTATATTTTTTTAATTTTTTAAATTTAATTATGCTAAATAAGCCTCTGTCAGCTACAGTGCTTTTTTCAACCAGCTACAGTGTTTTCAGCCATAAGCCATGAGCTTTTAAGCCCAACTGATCACCACCTTAGGAAGTACATGGCCATGCCGAATGTGGTTGAGGGGTCAATCACAACTAAATAATCCACTACAGGTTCGAGTGAAGGATCGAACTATCACAGGATGGTACGTTTCTTGCCTTAATTTTGATTTGGTATCATGAGGCAAAGGATCGGTATATAAGCACTATATAACTTCGTCCGATATGATCTTTATATATATTTGGGAGTTGTTATGTCCTGCTAACGATTGCTGCCGACTTTTCACCGGAAAAGGAGTTTCAGCCCATGGCCAAATGTACATGGGCCTATAGGGTCACACATTTATTGATGCCTTAGTTCTTGCATGCATTTGATGATTGATGGATGGCTAGGATGATTTTGTTCTCATAAATAGGCCTGTTTTGGTTCATCTGCATTATTTGATTGTGCTGTTTTATAGTACAACTAGCGCAATAAAAAAATGTTGATGAATTGAAGGAGACATATTTTGAGATCTGGATAAGCTTATCATAGATGGTTCTTAACTGGACCCATCTGTGATGTTATTATCATATACGGTTATTAACTAGAACCATCTACAATAATTGATATCACAGATGGTTTGTAGTTGAAACCGTTTGTGATAGTATGCATCAAAGACGGTTCGAAAGCCGTCTGTCATGACCTCATGTCATTACTGATCCGTAAACTCAGGTGACTCACAAACCGTCTGTGATAACTTTTCTGTAGTAGTGCGCGCACGTGTGAACTCATATTTTCTCCTTTATATATAAAAGCATATGTGTGTATTCCAATTTGAAGGAAGAAATCCTGGCGTCAAGGATCGGATGACTAATTTAGCTGGCCGGGTTACCTCAATCTCCATCAATTGCCGTAGCCACAAAGAGCTAACCTACCGTAGCTCTAATTAAGAAGATAGGTCCGTATCGAAAAGAATAACATGACAGAATAAAACCTGATGAGGTTTCAATTTATGGGACACACTACCATAGACGTAGTTCCCAGTGTTCAAGAAGGCGCTAGGCGCTAGGCGGGCGGCAAGGTGGGGCCTAGCGCCTAGGGAGCCTAGGCGGGGCCTAGGCGGCCAAATTAAAAATAAGGATAATAGGCAGATAATAAGTATATATTTGCTATATATATGAGATCTAACGTCTCAGATCAAGTCACCAAATCTTATAACTAATGTTTAAAACAATTAGTCAGATTTTAGACCGTTTGATCAAAATCCAACGGTCCAGATCAACCTTCCGCGCGGCCGCGCCTCCCCACAACCCTAACCCTAAATCGTCCGCCGCCTCGGTCGCGCCTCCCCGCATAACCCTAACCCTAAATCCTCCGCCGCCTCGGTCGCGCCCGCCTCTCCCGCAAATCGCCGTCGCCTCTCTGCTGTTTCCACCGCCCGCCTCCCCCACTCTCCCCCGCAGATCGCCGCCGCCTCCCCCGCAGATCCCGCCGCCCGCCTCCCCATCCCTCCCCCGCAGATCGCCGCCGCCCGCCTCCCCCATCTCTCCGGATCTGGCGCGGGGAGTCCGGATCTGGCGGCGGAGGGATCTGGCGCGGGAAGTCCGGATCCGGCGGCGGCGGCCACGGGAGCGGCGGGATCTGGCGCGGGAAGTCCGGAATCCGGCGAGTCAACGGCGGCGGCGACGGCCTCGTGTGCGGTAACACTTTTCCCCCATCCTCCCCGCTCCCTCCGCACCGCGCCTAGGCCGTCTCTCCCCGCCTTGGACCGCCTTCTTCCCGCCTTGGACCGCCTCGCCGCCCAGCCACCCGACTAGGGGCCAAGGCCGGGCGGCACCCCGTCGCCCAGCGCCTACGCGGCGCCTAGGCGGCCGCCCAGGCCGCCTTCTTGAACACTGGTAGTTCCTCGATCGTTCACAATTACATTATGTGAGTCATCCTTCCAAAGACTGCATATATCTAGCATAGCACGCACAAAAAAAAGGCCATAAGAATGCTACCTTTTAGTCCTAGCAGACATTGATCACACTCACAACTCATGCATATATATTGCCACTTCTGCAACCGAACTTCTGAAGAAAGTAGCATAGAATTCATCCCCTCTTCAAAATTCTAACCCGGATCAGGGAGGAAACATACATAGATTAACGGAAGTACGGAACTAATATTACCCTATATTGACATTGCTTACTCATGTAAACATGTCCCGATCGCTCTATAAATTTTCGCACAATCAATGTGAGAACTAAAATATGTACAGCGAACATTCAGAAAATTGACCAAGAAGTAATTAAATAAATCCTAACCCAAGAAATCGTGCTCGGCAGGTGGTGAGTCGATCCTTAGGGCGCGATCAACATGGCTGCGCTACAGTGCAGCGGGCTTATTTGGCACTATTTATAAGTTTCGTCTTTTTCTGAATTTTTGGCTTTTTGTTGAGCTTTTTTGCCGGTTCTTTTTTTCCCGTGTTTGTTTGTATTATACGTAATGGGCTAACATATTTTTTATATTTTAATTTTTTTTTAAATTTAATTATGCTAAATAAGCCTCTGTCAGTCACAGTGCTTTTTTCAGCCAGCTACAGTGTTTTCAGCCATAAGCCATGAGCTTTTCAGCCGAACCGATCACCCCCTTAATGCTTCAATTTTTGAGGTGTCTATCATTAATCTAGTCCCTATCGCCTGATAAATTTTCTTACTGTCAGTGGGAACTAAAACTTTATACAGAGAACATAAGGCAAACTGACCTAGAAGTAGGTTCTACCCGAGAAATCTCCATGCACGTATTGACATATGTGGATCGTGCGCATGCACACCGATGACTTGACATATGTGGATCGTGCACATCCAAACTAAAAGGATAAATTAATGGTTTTTGAAAAAAGAGAAGAGCTAATAATCCCTTCATTCCATAATATAAATCCAGTACATATACATATGAAGTACATTAGTTAAGTTATATTTAATAAAATTGAATCATAGTTTGCTTTTATTAGATAAACATAGTACTACTCTTTATATTAGAAATAAATATGATCTAATTTTATTAAATATTATTTAAGTATCGTATTTTTTAGATATACAAATTGAATTTATATTGCAAGACTGAGAAAGAAGCGTGAATTAGAAAGAGAAAAAAGAACCAGATGACATGCACACACCATGCACCTTGCCGTGCCCCTCGTAGTCAACGCCGTAGACCGCGTACCCAGCTTTTGCCAGGCGAACCCCCGTGCCGCGCATCATCACGCTGCACTCCACCGCATACCCTGCATGCAAATTCCTTCGTTGATTCTCGTACCTACTGATTCATTGTCACCTGGATGCAGCAAAGTCCTTCGTTGATTCCCGTACATACGTATGTGCCTAGTACCTACTGATTCATCGTCATACTACCATCATGGGGTCATAGGAAGAAAGCAAGAAGCTATGTACCAACCATGGCACATGAAAGACGAGGGCATTGATGGGTTGCTTCCTGGACATCTTTGTTCACAAATTCCTCCTCATATGCATATTCAGAGACCAGAGTAGTCCTCCTCCACGCCATGGTCGCCGCTGCTCACAGTCATCATAACCCTGCTCTCCCTTAATTTACTCTGCGTGACTGCCGGCGACACGCACGCGCAGCAAGAGGAACATAAACAGTGACTTGAGGATCCGAGGACCTGATATGTAGAGATCAAAACTGCATGCAGGTCAGAGGGAGGAGAGCTAGCTAGCGAATCAAATGAATCCTTTAAATTAATAATAATACAATAAGCATCTGTGATAATTATTTATTACAGACTGTTCATATTAATAAGGGTCTGTAAATATATATCATAGATAGTTTTAAAAGTAGAACTATCTCTGATAAATACGGTTCTAAATTCACTCTCATATACATAAATGCAAATTCAGTAACAACTTGGAAATAAATATGTACTACTTAGTTGCTTTTTTACTAGTCAGAAAATGTGTGAGCAGTTAGCACCATAACCTTGTGTCTCAACTTCTCATGTTTGTTATTAGCTCTGTCTACTCGTTTCTATCTCCGACGAGTCATTCGTCGTGCTATAAACAGCTTTGGCTTTTAGTCAAGAACCACCTGGAACACATCATTTCAGGTTATTATAGCTTTTTGGCTCTTTTTTCCTTTTCTTTTTTCTCTTTACTCCTTTGCATTGTCTATAACGATATAACAGATTTTTTTTATTTATTTTTATTTTTTTAGAAAAAGATAACAACTGCTATTTTGCAATTTTGAACCGAAAGCAAGAAGCGAAGCCCATGTAAGCGCAGGCAATATTATTCTGAGCTGTCTTGTGTTTTTACCGATTTTTTATTGGTACAAAAAAAATACAAAATACAAAAGTAGGCAAGAGTAGCTGCTTTTTACAGAGGAAACGGTGGACCTGCATGCACAAGCTGGACAAGGCAGAAAGAATCTTCAGCCAATGTGTGGGGTCCATCCGTCCATTATTCTTGTCGTAGCTCTCGCCAGTCATCCCCAGCTCAGTCTATCTGGTGGTGTAGGTGTACATTATTGCTACACACCCGCGTGCAGCGCCAGTCCCACTACACGGCGAAGTTCCTGCCACCAGACAACAAATCCTCGATCCGATTCTACTCCGAGAGAGGAGGATCAATTGCAAGGGGAAGGAGATGGGAGGAGTTGGGGAGAAGATCATGGTGGGTGCCTTCACTGGGGTGATGGGTGCTGTCCTCGGCAAGCTCACCAACCTCATGGGTGAGAAGTACACTATGCTCAAAGGTGTGAGGAAGAAGCTCAAATCTCTCACCAAGGAGCTGATCGCCATCCACGCTGTCCTAGAGCAACCGGACGTGCAAGCGAAGGTCTGGACGAATGAGGTGCGCGAGCTGGCCTACGACATCGAGGATAGCATAGATCTGTTCATCTACCATGTAAATCGGGAACCGGTTGACAACACCACCGGAGCCAAGAGGTTCCTCCGCAAGGTGAAGAAACTTTTAGCATCGCCATAAGTTATTGAAGTTCCTATACAAATCAAATCGCTAATTTTAATTCTTTTCTGAATTTTAGTTATTTAGATATTTTACTTTGGAATTCATATGGAAATCAAATTACAAATTTTCTTTTATTTTTTATTCCTCCGCAAGGCCTTGCGCAAGGTGAAGAAACTTGAGCATCGCCATAAATTTGCTAAGCAGATCCAAGAACTCCAGACCGAAGCCAATGGAGTATACGAGCGACGAGTAAGGTATAACCGGGATGAGGGCACTTCTATCAACATGCATATGGAGACCGATCCTCGGTTGCCAGCACTCTATGTGGAGGTGGGAAAACTCGTGGGTGTTGAGGGCCCAAGTGAAGAAATCATCAGTCGGTTCATTGGTGAGGAGCCAACGAAGCAGCTTAAGGTTGTCTCTCTTGTTGGATCTGGAGGTTCAGGCAAGACTACTCTCGCTAAACAGGTGTACGAGAAAATCAAAGGTCCATTCTATTATACAGCTTTTGTGTCTGTGTCACAAAAGCCTAACATAAATAGCATTCTGAGTGTTTTACTCACGGAAATTGAGAGCATCAGTGGAAGTTCAGAACCAATGAGATCATATAGTAACCAACAACTCATTGACAGACTAAGATCATATCTTGGAAAGGAAAGGTAAGTTAATTTAACTCGCTTTCTATGAAGTGTTTCGATAACAACAATAGCATCCCTTTTTATCTTGTTATGATATTATTTAGAATTGTCTTTAGAATTTTGAACTAATCCTAGGATTTATGGTTAGTAGATCTATACAAACCCAACTTATGATGTGGCCTTATAGGAGCCATACAAACAAATCCAATCCAATCCAATCGCAGCCAAGAAAGTAAAAATATTTAAGAGACATGAGAGAGAAGCTAGGTGCGTTGGGTATTAGATTTTTTTTTGTACAGAGCAAGAGTCCACTGGCTACTTGTTTCAAAAACAAAAAAGGGAGTCCATTGGCTAAAAAGGGTCCGAGGGTTGTCAGAAAGCAGCAATTCCTTGTACCCTTTTGGAATTTGTTCTCAAGATTTTATGGCCATCTTCACAAAATCTTTTTCCTCGTTTTTATTTGCTTCACTGTTTTTATATAGTTCTCTACATGTGATTTTCCTTTTCAAAGTTAAGCCCCCGTTTAGAATGCAGAATTCTAATGAGAAGTGAATTGTTTTCTACGAAAATCCTACTTCCAAACTGCCTAATATCGTGTGTCTCCATGCCACATCTCACAAGATTCAGTTTGACCTAGGGTTAGAACTTTCCACCTGGTCATAACAATTGGTATTGGAGCACACAATCTATGTAGTTGTGGAAGTACAAAACACTACCATAAAAAGAATCATCATAGACAGTTCAGAATCGTCATTATAGACGGTTTTCTGAACCATATGAATTTATGGGTCAGTGATAATCGGAGATTATCACAGACGGCTTGTGAGCCGTCTGTGATAAATACAACACAGACGGTTTGTAACTAGAATCGTCTGTAAAGAATACTATCACATACGGTTCAAACCAAAAACCGTCCGTGATACTCAAACATTACAGACGGTTCTAGCCACCAACCATCTGTGATGGGCAAGTATCATAGACAGTTGGTATATAGAACCGTCTGTGATACTTTTCTATTACAGACGGTTGGTAAATAGAACCGTCTATGATATACGAGAATCACAGACAGTTTTTGGTCTGAGTCGTGTATGATATTCCTTCATAGATGGTTTATACCACAAATCATCTGTGATAGTTCATTCCATAGCTATGCCATTTGAAAATAATCAAATATAGTAGCAAACACAACAATGCATTCCACCATTATAGCATAACAAGATAACAAGTAGGTTACCCATCTAACATAACAAGAACATAGAAAGAACACATCTCCTAATCCTACGAATCCAATTCTTAAACATGGCAAGAACATAGAAGAAGCAGAGATCTTAGCAGACAGTAGAAGCTGAACCGCGCTGACGAGCTAAATGCCTAGGCTCTCTCGCCCTTGATGCAACGTGCGAACTGGATGTCCTTGACGCCCGCCGTCATCGGTGCCGACTTGAGCACTGTCTTGGTAGCCATCGGCGTCTATTTCGTAAGGGCCATTGGGGTCGGGGTCAAGGAGGAGGGCGGTGAGGAAGAGTCTGGAGAGATTTTGAGCAACAGTAGGTAGGGGGTGGGTTTGGGTGAGTATTTATAGAGGGAGAGGTGGAGCTACGATCTGTGAGGTGAGGTTTAGTGGGTTTCTATTGGCTAGGAATGGGTTGGGGAGGATCGACGGGCCCAGCGATCAATTTATCACAGATGGTTCTATATACAAACTGTCTGTGATACTCTTCCAACACAGACGGTTGGTAGGTAGAACCGTCTTTAATAATGGTTGTACCGGATATAGTTATTTTACTGAAGAGATTTGGCAGAAGTAATTTCTATTGGTACGAATGTATGGTAAAGGATGTCTTGGCTCCACAAAGATTTATAGAGCCCCAGACATCTTTCATAAAATTAAGTACTCAACAAAGCTTCACTGCAAAAATGTAGTATAGGAAAAATGGGAAGTTACTGATGGTGTTGGTGACTTGTGTGACCCTCACTTTCTGTTCAATGTTTTCCTGTTTAAGCTACCAAGTTTTGGATTGTGGGACAATGGCACAATGCTTCTAAGAGATTGACTTGACACATAGACATGTGTTTGTAGCTGGGGTATATTGTGTGTAGGGGCTTTTAAATACATGCCACACTAAGTTGTAGTATAGGGAAAAAAATGGGACATAGTGAACTTGTCACTAGTCACTAACATGTGGATGGTAGTTTCCTGAATAAAAAAACATGTGGTGGCATGCAACTAAAAAATGTCCTGTGTTCAGAAGCACACGGACTTGATATGGTCAGATGTAATCAAATTAAAACCACTCGTTTTTATTTTGGTTATATCAATGAAATTCTATTTCTTTCAACAATGTGTAGCTTAGAATAGATAAAATTATGTGACAAAATCCAGTACAATTTCAAGAAAATGAAAATTGTTTTAGGACAAGAGAAAGATTTAGCGAAGCCGATCGCAAATTCTTTAAATATAGCCTCAAATGAGTACAAGGAATTGTCGTTCTCTCGTAACCCTCTCGAACCTTTTAAGACCATTGGATCCTTCATCAATACAAGAATCTAATGTTAAAGAATAACTTAAACTCTAATCTTCTCATTTGTCTTTATTTGGATGAGCTCCTCTTGCTTGGCTTGTTGGCTTGCTGGCTTGCTTCTCTATAGCCACAGCTCATGTTTACAATCCCCCGAGTCCTCCTCCAAGGTGCACTAGGAATCGTCCCTAATCTGATTAGGATTAATCTAAGAATCATTGTAGCACACCTCTCTAAGTCCTAGTAGGTTAGAATATGAATCACCCAATCACAGCAGAGCAGTTGAATTTGATCACATTTTAATTTTAATAAATACTTGTATGTTGTAGCATGTCTATATGTATGCAGAAATGAATTTTGTTGTGTTTCTTAGTAGGATACTCCTATTAGCATTGCTTTTAGAGCTGTACTAACTGATACTGTTTCACAAATTTGCTTAATAGGTACCTTATTGTGATTGATGACATTTGGGAAGAATCAGCATGGAAAATCATACAATGTGCTCTTCCTAAAAATGGCCATGCAAGTAGAATAATTACAACGACACGGATCAACAATGTAGCTGAATCTTGTTGCACTTCAAATGAAGACTTTGTTTATCGAATGAAACCTCTTTGCAGAAGCGACTCCACAAAATTATTTCTAAAGAGGATTTTTAATGCTAAGGATAAGTGCCCTGATCACTTGGAGGGGATTATGAATGACATACTGCATAAATGTGATGGCTTGCCATTGGCCATAGTTACTTTAGCTAGCTTGTTAGCTAATAAACCTACAGGGAAGGAAGAATGGATGAGAGTCCTGAATTCCATCCGCTCTGTAGATGAAAAGGATGAAGAGCTGCAAGTAATGAATAAGATACTGGCACTGAGTTACAGTGATCTACCTCATTATTTGAAGAATTGCTTACTGTATCTCAGTACATTTCCAGAGGATCACAAGATTGACAAAGACATCTTGGTATGGAGATGGATAGCTGAAGGGTTTATCACTGCAAAACAAGGCTATACTTTGGTGGAAATAGGTGAGAGTCACTTTAACGAGCTCATAAATAGGAGTCTGATCCAGCCAATAGACATGGCATATGATGGTAAACCAAGTGGATGTCGAGTCCATGATATAGTACTCAACTTTATCATCTCCCGGTCAACGGAAGAAAATTTTGTAACTGTGTTGGATAGTGAGGAGACTCAGGACCGCTCATCTTCGCATAAAAGGATTCGGAGGCTCTCCGTCTGGCACAAGAAAGAACATGCAGAGGCAATATCACAAGGAACCATGGATTTGTCTCATCTCCGTTCACTTAATATCTACCGTGTTGTTGGTAGGACGATTCCCCCTGTTTTGGACCTACCTGTTCTTCGAGTATTGGATCTAGAGGGTTGTCATGAATTGAGGAATGGTCTTCTCGATGGAATTACAGGTTTATTTCATCTGAGATATCTGGGGCTCCGAATGACAGACATTACCGAGCTACCGGTCCAAATTGGGAAGCTAGAGTATTTACAGACGCTCGATCTAAGAAGAACTTCGATAAGAGAGTTGCCAGGAAGTATTGTTCAGCTCAAACGATTGGTGCATCTTGTAGGCGATGAACTCATATTGCCGGATGGGTTTGGCAACATGACAGCTCTTCAGGAGTTA
Organism: Dendrocalamus latiflorus; assembly: GCA_017311315.1. Lineage (NCBI taxonomy): Eukaryota > Viridiplantae > Streptophyta > Magnoliopsida > Poales > Poaceae > Dendrocalamus > Dendrocalamus latiflorus. Next base: position 50,231,894 of record CM029642.1, on the reverse strand, counting down.
GGGACCATTGATGCCTGCCACTGCTCTATGTAAGATCTACAGTTTTTGAGCAAGTTAAGGGTGCTTCGAATAATATTCAAGAATGAAGGAATTAGTGATCTGCAGACTATAAAGGAATCTCTGACGTCGTCCCTCTATAAGCTTGGGGCAAGCAACCTTCGATCTCTAGATATTGAGTGCACCGGATTGGGAGATGGTGCAGACAGTTTCCCGGATTCATGGCACCCTCCTCCACTTCTCCTCCGGAAATTTAAGTACGGTTCCCCTTACATGTCCTGGACTGATAGGTGGGTTGCCACTTTCCCTGTGATCCGTGGCTTCTCCAGGGTTCCAAAGTGGATTAATCCCTCGCTCTCTGACCTCACCTTCTTGGATATCCGTGTTGAACAAATGGAAGGGGAGGATCTACGTTTGCTTGAAGACTTGCATGCCCTTCTTTTCCTCCAACTTCTCGTAAAGCAGGTTCCCGAAGATGGACTCAGGATCAGTCCCGGTGGATTCCGATGTTTAACGGAACTCAACCTACGTAACGGACGTGGACCTGGTTTGATATTTGAAGGAGCTCTGCCAAAACTCGAAAGGCTTCGACTAGTGTTCGACGCAGATAAAGCACAATCTACATACGGCAGTTTACACATTGGCATCCAACACCTCACCTCTCTCAAACATATTGAGATGCGTGTAGGGACTCTCTCTGGTTTGGCTGCCGAGTGTGCTATCAAGGACCAAGTCAAGATGCTTCCCAACCATCCCACACTCGATTTCGAGTGTGTCGGCAGGAGGACGAGGAGGCGTCCCAGTATTTTATCTGATCACAACAACAGCAAATTAGGATATTGAAATTTCAGGGTTTAAGTTGTTTGAGTTTTTCTGCAAATTTGAGTAAATTGTTGACAAATACTATACTACGTATATCAGTACAGTATTTTATCTGATCACAACAGCAGTGTTGATATATACTGTACTATGTATGACCAAGTTTATAAAAAACTTGACCTGCGGGGGGTAAGACAGCCCCCGGGCATTTTTGCATAGAGAAGATCCTCTCACGCAGATCAAGAAAACCCCCAAACCTCTGGTCCACCCTTACACAGGGGCACCGTTGCCTAGGTGAGAACGACCAAGTTTATTATCTGATTGATTATCAACAACACGGTTAACACATGGAAAGGATAACTGCAAGCTATGTTCTGCATCCTGACGTACACGAATGCCAATGCCTCCCTGTATTATCAAGCTTGCAAGAAAAACAGCAATGCTACCATTTTTGACCTATACGATTCTAGGAAGAAAGCAGGTAGTTTATCAGCAAAGGGTTTGCTATTTGTAAGTCTGTATCAGTACAGTATATATGACTAGAGTTTACAGATAGAACCTTTCATGTAAATTTTTTACTTGGTTTCAAAAGTTCTCCACCAAAGATTGATCGGTGTTCATAGTCTTCTGCTTCGTACAAGCAAATTTCACGCATATGCATGTTGCAATCCTCTCGATTTCTGTTGCTAAATTTAGGCACTTTGTTGGAACGGATGATGATGAATTCAGTTTACAAGAAGGAAGCCAGGAAGAAGAAACCAGCAAGAAGTGCTTGGCAGTTAGGAATTGAAGATAGTTGCTCATATGTGTACCTACATCGGAAAGAATGCTGCTCCTTCATGATATCTTTCAGTTCTTAATTTAGTTAGGAATTCTAAAAAGTAGTGAATATACTATGTAAAGATGCAATTTAAGGATGCTAAGTTATATATGACTCTTAAGGCCCTTTATTGTTCTCATGCACTGTGTGGATGCTAGAAGAATTACGGTAAGTTCAGTGTTGTCATGGATACAGTACATGTGATGCTTGTCCGGCTTAAGAGTCTCTCCTCTGCAAAGGGTGTCGGAAGGTATTTTAGTACCTGTACTCTGTTATGTCGAATAAAGAAATAATGTTTAGATATTTTACCTTGCAGGATTGATCAGGACAAATGTGCTACGAAAACCTGACTTGACCAGATAATCAACAAAGAATAAATTTTTAATGTAAAAAAAAAAACCCTTATGGAAGAAGTCACGGACATACAATTGGCAAAATCATAATATGGAGAAGTTACAGAACGTCTTTTGCGTACTATATGTGTAGGTAACTTGAAGCGTCGGTACAAAGGGTGTAAATAGCCATGTAAATAAGAGTTCCAGACGACAAAGGAACAGATTCCTAGTCGACAATGAAAACAGAAATCTACTCAAAAACTGAAATAATAACATGTTCGGAGACGAGAATAACACTCTGTTCTGAAGATAATAACTCATGTTCCTTGCAGTCAATCAAGACGAAGATTTCGTATCTCCAAATTAATGAGAACTGTAATTTGTCATTATAATACTATTGTCGTGCTACACTTGTGTGGGTGTTATCCGGTGCCCATATGTGGGTCTTGTACTAACAATATGTTTAATGAGGTTGCTGAGATTTTGTGTCTGTTGGATTGTTGCGAGGAAGATGGTAGAGTAGGCTGTAGATTCCGAAAATAGGTGAAGTATCGCAACTGATGTTCATATTTGTTTCATGTGCTGGAGTGTCTTGCTCATATATTTGCACATCTGCAGAATTGGAGCACAAATTGTTATGATCTTGCATTTTGGAAAAAAAACACACAAATTGAAAAGAAGGATGTTCCACTGCGCTGTACAAGGATCTTGTTGTGTCTGAACCATTTTGTTCTTCCCATTATTTTGTTGTTTCATGCAACAGAATCTTGTAGCATCTTATTAGCAAAAGTACGATGGAATGTTGTGAAATATTTGTGTCGGTGGCAATATGCTACCAATAGCAGCAGCCAACAATAACAGTAGAAGAAATGGTACATAGATTCAACAAAATCCAATCAATTTAGTGTACATTGGTGGTCGTGTTGCCAACGATTACAAACACAAGATGTTGTCCTCAAATCGTCCTCTCAACTTTATAGATTGGTGGGATGTAGTGTATAAATCAGCCCCCTCTAACTTACGTAGGGTGGAGAGGTGTTACAAAGGAGTAAGAAACCATATGTGACTAAACTAATTCTATTATAACTCATGTGCTTTATAGGCCTCATGAGTCTAGTTTAGGTAAAGTGTTTGTACCATTGGATCCTCGAAAATAAGTGGATGCACAACACTTCCCCTTGGACACTTTGACAATGGCATGCTCATGCCTCATTAAAAATTTCTTTCGAAAACCCAGCAAGAACATGTTTTACAAAGGAAGAAGCTGTTAAAGTTTTTGTAAATAAATCCACAAGATTTTCATTTGTTTGGATTGTTTGCACTTCTATGTTCCTGTTGTGGCTACTGACTAAACAGTAAAGTAGGAGGGTAGTGTAGTGGAGAGATGATAGATGAACAATGCTCACCTCTTCCCTATGACCAGGGCCTGTATATATATTTCCATGAAGTGTATTTTACAATCCTACCCTTACACTTATGTGCCCTCCATAGGGGTATCTATGTTATTACACATATCCTATTTTAGGCTTTACAACCCTTTGGCAGGCCGGATGGGCTTAAGTGGGGGTTACCCCTACAACAGTTCCCATTCTCCTGTTGTTCATGGAGATAGAAGTGTTTTATAGAGTATATGTTTTGTCATATATATTTTGACATAGCTATTCTTCGTTTTGTCATATATATTTTGACATAGCTATTCTTCGAATGTGCAACACAAGCAGTATTATCCTCGTATATGACAGTGAGAATTTTATCCACCTATACCACATGATTCTTGGATAGTATAAATCAATCTTCTAAGCCATATGAACTCTCGAGTTGTCTCATGTCTCTTGATTTTCAATAAATACTCGTAGGTTGTAGTATGTATACATGTATGCAAAAATGATTTTTTTTTAAACAATGGCCGGAGCCCTGCCTTTCAATTAGATGGAAAGGAGAATAATAACATCCTAATAGGCAAGCAACACCAGGAGCCATGTCCTCAACATCTAAAATAGTTCAAAAGACTGAACTACAAACTAGCTAGACTAGTGCAGCAAGCAAAGAACACCTAGGAGTGATGTGCTGTCATTCTTGCCACCATGAGTTCTTGCTACCGTGGGTTCTTGCCTGATGATTTCCGCAACCTTGCAGGATAATAAAGAAATAAGGTTTTGATATATTAGCAGTACCTTGCAGGACGAGTTTTTTGCTATTATAGTACTCCTCAAATGCGGCTTCGACGAAACGGTATCTACGTCATGGGCTTCTCTAAAATAGTATCTATTTCGTGTACTCCTCTCTATAATAGTATTTTCAGAGATTTAAAGTCATTTGAATTTGATTTTTGAATTTAATCTTCCTCATATGACTAAACTGCTCCTTGGTTTTTTCAGCAGACCCAATCGCACTCTCCCCAGTTCTTTTTCCTCCCAGGCGACGAGTACGCCACGGTGGCGGCTCCTCCAACGCCCCAGCGACCCTGGCCGAGGTGACGCCGGTGAGGAATGGCGACGCCGGCTCGGGGACCTCCCTCCACACGGCTGCGACGGCGCCCACCCCCGACGGCCTCTCCGCCCCGAGACGCGGCATCCTCCGGCGGCCGTGACCCGTCCCTCCGTCGGCGGCGCCCCATGCGGCTTCGCCTCCGCCTGACGGCAGCGCCCTCAGCCGGCGGCCGCGGCACCTCTTCCACGCCCACCCGCGATGGCCTCTTTGCCCCGACCCGCGACGTCCTCCGGCGGCCCCGACCCATCCCTCAATCGGCAGCGCCCCATGCGGCCACGCCTCCGCCCAACTGCAGCGCCCTCAGCGGGCGACTGCGGCTCCTCTGCCGCCCAACTGCGGCCCACCACACCGACGTTGGCGGCAGCGCCTCAAACTACGGCACAGGAGCAACCAGCTTCTCCTCTGGCTCATGTTAGAAGTTGCAATTTTGGATGATGTTGATGAGTACAATTCTGTAATCGTCAATTTGTATGCCAAATTTGTTGCGAAATTTACATTGCATGTTGTCTGATAATGTAATGATTACAAAAACCTGTATGGATGCGAGAAGTTCTTTTGCCAATTTGTAATGGGAATTGCAGGGTTGTCTGAGTTCAGCAATGTAATATGTCTTGCTTCTATGGACAAATCAGTATGAAACTGTGTTTGTGTAGAATCAAGTTCACTAGATATATGACCGAATCATCATTCTCAAACTTGTATATGTGTGTAAGATAAATTCAAGGTGTGTTGGTCTGCCTTCTTGGAGGCTTTTGTCACATGAAGCATTACACTCAACCTGAAGGTATATGTTTTTCATAAAACAATCTATCCATTGAACATCGCATGAACAGCCAGGAAATTTATATCTAGGAGCCTAGAATGTCCCTCGCATGATAAACTTTGCCTAAAGCGCTTGTTTGGTGAAAAGGGGCTTGGCTAACAAAACTGCAGTGTGTGCCAAAATGGCAAAGGCAGACTTACTTACCTCCAATCATTACTCTGAAACTGAAACAGCATGTAGTAAAGAAGTAAACATACCATACAGCTATGAGTATAAAATAATCATACGTCTTTTGTGTGGCCATAGGCATGTAACACAAGAACTCTTACCTAGAAAATATCACAATGAACTTGAGAAAAAAAATCCTTCAAGAGTGGTATGGCAATCTGCCTGTAACTAATCGACAGTTTGAATTATAAAAATATCTGCTCAGAGCACAATCAAGTTCACGACAAAGATCTACCAAGCAATCTGCACTGCAGTATATTATGCTGCTAAACCCTGTAAAACCAAACCTCCTGGTGGTACCCAAATAAACAAGAAGGTTCATTTATAAATTAACCATCTTCCCAGAACTTAATTGTGCCAGGCATCACAAACATAACAGTACCATACCAAGCATACAAGAAAAATGTCTCCAACCAAATAAAACAAAAGAAGTTCAAATCCCATTTTTTGAAAAATGGTTACACATCGGTAATAACTAAACCCCTTTTAGCCTTTTTTGGAGTAATCTTCTTATGAACAGCTGCAATGGTGGTTCGAGTCTGAGGAGAAGGGGCCTCTTGATAAGATGTGCCTTCTTCCATCAATAAAATTAAGCACCTGCACAAACATGTACAGTATTATTTTAAATTTTTTTTAGTCAAAACAGCACATATATTTTGAGAACTATCAATTATGTACCTTCTTGTCACAATTCCAGGACTCTCTTGCATTATTTGTTCCCTTGCGTTGATTGATCGATCTGGTGTTATATCTTTTGGAGCCCACCCTTTAGTCGTATTTTTTCTTGGCTTTCTTTTTCTGCATGGTAAAAATGAAACAAATCATGTAACGAAGGTATGAAATAGACATTCAAAGTGAAACATTGCTAAAGAACTGACCTTTTTTTAGTGCCGTTGAAAGAACATTTGTAGCAAGTCTTCCTATGTCCCAACCCTCCACATTGCGAGCACCGTACTTTGCCTCTAACCATTTTTTTGTCTTCTCATTGACATTTTCAGCAGCCTTTGCAACTGATTTCGATCCACCACTCCCACCTTCGAGGCAACTTTTGATCCTATTTTTCCTTTGCCTTCCAACGCTTCTTTTACAAAGGGGCGCAACCACCTGAAATTCTAATTCCACTTTGGGCCATTTTGTCTTATCACGTATTGGCTCAATCAACCGAGCATAAGCTTTTCTAAACTTCTCAATAGAGTAGTATTCATGCACAAAGTCTTCCATATTCACATTTCTAATCTGTTGGGCTGTTATCAAGGATAAAGCATGTTGACAAGGTTTTCCAGTGTGCTGCCACTCCTCGCATGAACACTCATGCTTGTATGCCTTGACAACAAATCTGTGATTGCAACTATCCCAAACCTCAGCAGCATAATTATCACCCTTGATAAGACAAAATGTTATAACCAATATGAAATATGGCAATAAAATGTTAAGACAATAAGTTTTTACCATAACAGTTATGTTGTCTGCTTGGGTGCGCCCAACAATTTTCCAAGAGCAATTACCACCCTTACAATAACCTCTATATTTTTTTTGGTTGTGGCTTCAATTCCCAATTCAAATTCTTTATTGATAGCATACTGTCTCACTGCCAGTCTAAATTCCTCCATAGAGGGGTACAAGCTCTTCAATTCCATCGATGGATTATCCTTATCATACACCATCGCAGTCTCCTCTGGAATAGAATCATCTATAGGCATAGATGCACCTTCTGTACCTTCTATATTAGGGATCCCTGAAGCACTTGCTTCATGGTCCATCGAATTTGAGCCAAACTCATTAGCATAGCTGTCTCATCTTCCCTCCTCAACCCCAAAAACTCATAAACTTGTTCCTCATTGCAAAGTTCTACCCTTCCTTGCTCCTCTGTTTCTTCTTGAATTACTATTGAATTCCAATCAATCAATGGAGACACCGGTTGTTCCCAATCAATCAATGGACCTGCTGGCTGGTTGCAATCCATCTCAATTGGTTCCTCCCTATCCATGACAAGAATAATAAAAATCCACACCCTGTTGTACATATGACAAATCAAAAGTATCTCAGTACACCAAAAGCAGAAGTGAGGCCATAAATGAATTATATATACATGTGCTGGAGGTAGAGCATTGCGTACATATGTTTGGTTTAATGTTAAGTTTCTGTTTGGGAGATATCTAATCTCATCACTTACAAGGGTAAAGCAGAGCTGCTTCTGTTAGTCCTCTTTCAAGCCTTTCGTAAGATATAGTTGTATTGTTTCCCTGTCTTTTATTCTTGTAGCCATCATCTTGTTTGTCAGGATGTCCCTTTTTTGCGTCTTTTTTTACCTTTATCTCTTGAGTTTCTCTGTTACTCCGTTCACAATATATCCTCTGTGTCCTAGTTCTTTAGTACTGTCTGTCTGTCATAAATATGTACTGACTTAGTGACTTTGACTAAGAAGTTTGAGATTTTTATTGCTTGGAACGAATGATGCTGCAGAGCTGTTATCTATCTTGCATGTTACCTTTAAATTCTGGCCGAGATACTATATTGAACATTCAGACCATGGCATCTTTTTTTTATCAAAATAGGAAAATGACATGGCCTTTTCATGTGCATTATCCATGGTGTTTATCAATCATTCTTCATATTCAAATCAGGGACACGGGATAATTAATTCCGTATATCTGTTATTTCAGATCTATCGGCTAGTTTATTTGAATAAACAAAAATTGCAATTTGATTGGGTTTCATTGCATTTTTAATTATATAATAACAAACTGTATGTTAGATCCTTCCTGATTTTATCGCAGCTGGCTGACTTGATGTATTGTTTACCTGATGACTGATGAATAATATTTAAGAAAAACTTTCCAGTGAAGTCATTGTAAAGAATATTTTTCATCACATGAGGTGTAAGAAAAACATGGTTATGGTCGTTTTCACACTTTCCAGTGAAGTCATTGTAAAGAATATTTTTCATTGAAGTCATTGTTAGATGGGGGGATGGCTAATTAATCTACAGCTTGTCTTAGAGCAATGGAACCCAAACTAACTGTACAACAAATTATCATGGGGGCGTACCAAAATGCGTTCTCCTTTGGCATCAATAAAAGTAAGAGACCAGCAAAGAAGTTCATCACCTGCAGCATTCAAAAGGCGAATCTTTGCTAAGGTTCTTGCCCTGTGCGCGTTGTCCGCTCGCCCCTGACGCGATCGCTCGCCCCTGACGTGCGTCGTCCGCTCGCCCCTGACGTGCGTGGCGCGCGCTCTCATTGGCGCTGAGTCGCTCGTGGCGTGCGATCACCTTGCCGCGCGCTCGCCTGGCGCGACGGCCATCGAGTCCTGCGATCCAGCCAGTCGCCGTGCCGCCGTCGCCAAGGACACCGAAACGACGTAAAAAATAAGAGTTATTAGAGTTAAACAAAATGAGCAAGGGCAGTTTAGTCATATGAGGAAGATTAAATTCGAAAATCAAATTCAAATGACTTTAAATCTCTGAAAATACTATTATAGAGAGGAGTACACGAAATAGATACTATTTTAGAGAAGCCCACGACGTAGATACCGTTTCGTCGAAGCCGCATTTGAGGAGTACTATAATAGCAAAAAACTCTTGCAGGATTGATACAGGAAGATATGCGTGCTCATGTTCTGAAGATAATAACTCGTGTTCCATTGTTGTGACCGCAAGGGCTTCTTCAAGTTCATTCTTATACTTGCAGTCAATATGTTCAATGAGGTTGCTGAGATTTTCTGTCTGTTGGTAGAGTAGGTTGCAGATTCCGAAAATTTGAGTAGGTTGTAGATTCCGAAAATAGTTGAAGTATCACATCTGATGTTCATATTTGTTTCATGTGCTGGAGTGTCTTACTCATATATTAGCACATCTGTAGAATTGGAGCGCAAGTTGTTACGACTTAGCATTTTAAATAAATGATGTTTTTAAAGAGTGTAAGAGTATGCAATAGTAATAGTAGTACAGATTCTATCCACCTGCTACAGAGCATAGTTCCATCCATATTATACTAATTTTTATTCCTTTGGTTCCATCAACCATTTATATTCACTAGGTTCCATCCACCCAGGGGAAAACAAAGTAAAGGTTCCAACCACCGCTCCTATTTTTCATCCCAACCATAAAGATTATTTTGTAAAATAGGCACCAACTCGAGTAAGTTTTCATGCCCGTCTATGACCGTGGGCACAGCTGTTCGAACAGTTTTCATTCTACAGAGGTCGCACACTTTACCCACAAGAGGTGTTCAACTTATTATATTCTACATGTTTTCTTGGATATGTAGATCAAGAAAACCATCACGAGGCCTTTACAATGTATCTCCTCAACGAGATTACACCCGCTAAGGTTTCCATCACTAGGATGTTCCGCCCACCCTCTCCAAAGGTCACCTCTTGCGCTGCACAGCAGCTTAACCAGCGATACGACCCGTGTTCCTCCAGATGGCACAACCCACGCTGGGTTGATGCAAATTAATTAGCCAGACGACACCCATTATAGCTTGCGGTTGTACTATTTTATATTGGAAAGTTATCACAAAATTTAGTCCTTAAAGTTATTAGGGCGGATCTACCATATACCACACTCTCGTGCTCTCTCCACACCAGCTCATCTTACCATCCGCCTTAATATTTAAACAAGTTTAGAGTTTTGGGTGCTGATGCCAACGTGGTTGAGTGGCGTAGCATGGCGCAGTGCAAGTTGGGGTGTGCGTGTGTGCGAGAAAGGGGTAGCTCAGTGCGGGCACAACACAACCAGGCCGAGCCAAGGTGTGGCGGGCACAGGCACATGCGACGCAGCCTAGCCAGGTCAAGAGCACACTCTAAACAGAGGGAGAGAGAGGAAGAGAGGAGGGGGAAGGAGCGGGCTGGTGGGGTGGGCCGAGCCAGGGAGAGAAGAAGGAAGAAAGGTAGGGAAAAGGGAAATGGGCCAGGCGTGCAGCTGGGCCGAGTAGAAGTGAGCCAAAAGTTAGGCCAAGAGGGAAAGAAAGGGAAATGGGCCAAGCCTGATTGACGTTTTGATTTTATTTACTTTTTTGTCTTGAATTTCAGTTTTCAGTTTTGATTTTTGAATTTGAGTTTGAGTTTGAATTCAAATCTAGATTTCATTCTTATTGTTGCTTTCAATTTCTCAGGGAATTTACCTTGATTTAAATCTAGATATTCTTTTATTTATCTTTCCTTTATTATTATTATTATTATTATTATTATTATTATTATTATTATGTATTTATTGTTGCATAACACAAATTTTGGAAAAGCCCAAATAAATCCCAAGAAATCTGAATGTCAACAAAATACATTTCAAAAGTTTTAAAAATTCCAAATTTTCAACATCCTAATTTTTTGGGATATTATAGTGAAAATATTCATGTGCCAGTGGTAATATGCTACTAGTAGCAGAAGCCAACAACAACAGCTGAAGAAATGGAAAGTAATTGAAGAAATGGAACATAGATTCAAGAAAATCCAATCAATTTGTTGCATATTGTGATTGTGTTGCTAACAATCAAGCACAAACACAAGAAGAAGAAGAACAAAAGATGTAGTACCCAGAGCCTCCTCTCAACTTTATTGATTGGTGAGAGCTAGTGTACAAATCAGCCCCCACCACACACACTTTATAGTGTGGGGAGAGGTGTCATGAATGAGTAAGAAACAATATGAGACTAAACTATTTCCATTATAACTCATGTGCCTTTATGGGTCTCATGGACCTAGTTTTGGTAAAGTGTCCACACCATCGAGTCCTCAAAAATGAGCCAATGCCATACTCATGCCTCATTAAAAACTACTTCCAAAAATCAATGAACTACTTCCAAAAATCAATGAAGAAAAAGGTAAGAAGAAAAGAGTACACAGCTCATGTTATTTGCCTTGCATAAGTTGCTTCATTAAAAACCTTTGTCGATGATCGAGTCACTGGTCATACGAATGATATGAGAAAGGAGGTTGAATTCCTTAAAAGTATTTACCAAGAGAAAGGGGTTGATCTTTATTGCTTATGAACTGGCCACAAAGGGATCTACAATACGGAATTAACCTACAATAGGGAATTAACTAGTCTTGATCTATAATCTCCCACTGCTTGGAAAACATTAGTTGCCTTGACTTGCTCTGATTCGGGATCAACTGATTGATCGTGCGTCGATTGTCCTTCTATTTTCTCTCATCAACTTTTAAATACCATTGAAGGGGCACCAGTTATGCGTATGAGGAGGCATCTCATAGAATCAACGCGTCTAATTGGAGGGATGGTTGCTGTCAGAGAGAGATATTTGATGATAACTGATCTTCGGTTGTTGTCAGTGAGAGATAATCATAGGGAGCAACTGCCATGATACAGGCCTAAAACATTGTGCCTTTTGGGAAGGATAAAGCACGTGTCTTATCCATTGTACATGAGGGGTCCCTTAGAAGCGTTGGAGTACCACTATGGTGAATAATCACTAACTAGTAGTACAAAACTTTATTAAGAATAAATTAGACCAGTGTAGTGGATACGCAAGCAAAGTCTTTTGGTGGTGCCTTTGACCACAAATGATGCCTAGAATTTAGACCACAATACCCAGCGAGCTGAAGAAAGAAAACCAGATTCCATAAGGACAAGGGAACCCGATAATATAGGAAATTACTGTCGATCCATCAATAGGAAGTTTCTGACCGTCCTAAGGCCAATTGACGACATGACCATTCAACCCTTTGATGTTTTGATGGTAACAATGTTGAGTAGCAAGCACTTAGAAGAGCAAGTACTCTACAATGAAGTGAAGATAACTATGACCTACCTAGAAGAACAAGATTTCTCTTTGCCTTTTTTCGTCTCCAAGCTTCTCCAAGTCTTAACCCACCATTGTGCACATTTTCTCTCTTCTGTCTACTCCAAAGAAAGAACAACATGTCAAGCAAAACCATAGATCTTGCTGCTGGCTAGTCTTACCCCCACCTCCTTTCTCCCTATTTTATTGGAATCTCAGGGCCAAGATTCATTTTAAGGGGGTAGAATTTGTAACATCCCAAATTATGGAATGATGAAAATATGAAAAATTTTAAATGTTTAATGCATTTTGGTGTTGTTCAAATTTTTTTGCTTTCATTTCAGAATCCTGATTTGGGTTTCACCAAACAATTCAACTAATAAAATAAAAATCTAGAGTCAAGAGCCAAAATAATTGGAAAAGAAATTTAGCAAAAATTCAAATTGAAAATCAAAATCTGGAATCAAATTAAATAAAACCAAAAGCAAAGGAATATTAACATTCGTGTCTGAATGACTAAACCAAGAATTCAAATTTAAATTCAAATACTATTAAAACTCAAAAAGGGAAATTCAAATCCAAAATTGAATTTCCAAATTCTACTAACCCATTCTCTTTTCTTTCTTTTTCTTCCTCTCTTTGTCACCTCGCCGCATTCCCTTTCCTTCTCTCTCTCCCCCACTGTTTATTTTTGGATTTAATCTTGATTTAAAATTTGAAAGGTCTGATCTCTCATTTTAAATACAAATTGAAAATTTTGAAAGGTCCGATCTCTCATATTAAATACAAATTGAATGAAACTTATTTCTAAACTCATCTAAAATCAAGATCTTTCTAATAGTGGTAAAATGATAATTTTTGGAGTTTATTTGGATTTATTTGTATGTTTGTGTATTTATTTGCTTTTCATCAAGATCATCCGAATAGAGTTTGAAGATCCGAAAGAGCCACAGTTCGCGCCAAGTCAGGACTTTCAAGACCAACCAACTTGTGAGCCAGGTGAGTCAATACTTTAATCATGTTGAACCTATATTTTAATGCAATTATGTTGGTTTAAATTATCAATTGCATGCTTTAATATGTTATACAAATTTATGTTTGTCGTAAGGTTGTAGTTACTCGCCAATTAATCATTCTACTAGTATACCCTACCCTTTGACACTTGATCACAAAATCCTTGTCACCCTAGATATAATGGAAATATACTAGATATAAGTTGTATCTAAGCGCCATACTTAGCCTTGCTTAGATACCCGGGGCATTAAATTGCCCTACCATTACTTCAAAACATGAAACTGGTTTTTGGCAGTCATTGGAGGGAAGAAGATATACGTACTTTATCAGAATCAACACTTCGTTAAACAACTTTTAGTGGTCCAATAGCATTCAATTCAATATTCCTCCGATATATCCTGCTAACTTGATCCTAAATTTTCCAATCTATTATGAAGATACATGGGTTTGTACAAAACTCATTATTTAAGCTCAAGTTCATGAACCAAAGATATAAAAATGTCAATATATTAATTCCCTTAAATCCTCATTGCTTGGTACAAAAGATGCAAGAAAAATTTATGCATCACATCTTATGTGAAATAATCAGGAAACTTACTCTTAAGAGGTTTTCAGCTAGTCTTAATCATTTGAACAAAGAATTTTACAAAGGAGGGAACTGACAATAACATTCTGAACTTAAATCGTGAGTACAGCTCCACAACGACATTCTTTCCAGGTAACAATACGAAGTACAAGATTTCAGCATCATGTAATCCAATGAGCAAGCTATAGAAACACTAATTCAAACATGAGCATAAATTGCTCGCTAAAGAGAATACTATACAAACCTGATCAAGAGTAGATGAAAACACCTAACACATGACCTTGACTGACGAATTGCTTGGCAAGACCATCGTAAAATTTGACAGCTTTCTGAAAGTGAGGAACTGCATCCTTATCAAGATCCTTATGTGGTCTAACTGGCTCTAACAAATCTTTCGACACAATGTGCACTATCCAATGGAATTTAAAGCAACATTTCAAGATAATATGAACACAAGTATAGAGAAGAAATATGAAAGATTTATGTGAAAAAATAGCATGATGCAAAGAGGTACTACGAATCTGAAGGACACCATGTATGTCTTATAAGTTATGTTTTTCTTCACATGAAACCTACTTCTAAATAAAAAAGGAGATAAAAAGATATTACGGTTTTCCACTATCTATTTCTGAGTGATAGACAGTACCAAGACCCAGTACTTTATAGGGGGTATGTAAGGATTGTTTTAAGTTTCACCTCAAAATTAACCGCTATGCTCCATGCACACCGTCCTACTATATACATAGTTTTTACTATCTCTTTTTACTCTGCAACCTTAGAAGAGCATGATTTAACCGCTGTTGCACAATGGCAAAGTGCATGCCCATAACCTACACCCCACCCGACCCCGATAGGAAGAAACTCATCCTCCTGTACCAAGATCCTACACACTCCATGTCCCGCGAGTATAGTGAAAGATGCATTTTTAGTTTTAGTGTACTTAGAATCAAGCTTAGGTGAACTCAGAGGAATTATTGTCATTATTCATGTTAACTTTAATGTAAATGTAAAACTTGCCTTAGTGGTCATGTTGACAACAATGGCGTATACGCATAAACTAAGATACTAATTGTTCAAACAATATCATCCATAGCAAGTTCCTGAGATTCACCCCGCATCTTCAACAAAAGGAGAAAATTGATAAAATGCCACTGCTTTGGAGTGGCTTCGATAAAATGCCACTCTCTACATGGTAATTGTTAAAATACCACCTAATATGTGATTAACTCTATGATTTACCCTTTTAGAGGATTTAGCCATTTCTTTTTTGTTTTTTATTTTTTTCCACCAAAATTGTATATAAAATTACCCTAATACCCTTCTCAAAATACCAGTACTCTCAACCGATCGAGAGCTCCATCGATCCATCTCCTGCTTTTCCAAAGAAAGGGCTCGCAGAGAGGCGAAGGGGCGTAGGGCGCCGCCGCTCCGCTGCCGGCACGGGACGTCGCTGCCGCCGGCAAGGCCCGCCTCCGCCGCCTTGCTATCAGTAGCTACACTTGGGCAAGTCTGGCGGTCCAATGACGAGCTCTTCCTGTGGGAAGGCGCACGGCTTGCCCTCCGCCCTAAGCTCCGGGCACGGCTTCGGCGAGACATCGGAGGTCACGCCCATGACGTTGGTGCAGTTCCACTGCAGCTTCTTGGCATCCGGCGCGAGCTGCGCGGTCACGTTGGAAATGCAGATCCCGGTGTAGGGGTCATTCGGGATGCCCTCCATCCTGCCGGCCATGGTCACGTTCTCGGCGTACACGTCGCGGTAGTTGATGCCGGTGACCTTGGGCAGCGCCTTGGGGTTGGACGAGTTGCCGGGGTGCTGGCCGTAGTTGCCCGTCATCCAGAAGACCCACTTCATGGTGTGGAGGCTGAGCCCGCGCACGAAGATGTCCTTGACGAAGCCGCCCCTCCCCACGCCGGACTTGATCCTGACGGCCGACTCCGTGTCGATGGCGATGTTGTCCTCGGCGCGCACGTCCTGGATGCCGCCGGACATCTCGCTGCCGAGCGCGATCATGGCGCTTGTCAGGGAGATGCAGGTGAGCCTCTTGATGATGATGTGCTGGCTCAGCATGTTGAACTTGATGCCGTACTGGTCCCAGCCGCTCTTCACGGCGATGCAGTCGTCGCCGAACACGATGTGGGGCGGCGGAGGCGGGCCTTGCCGGCGGCGGCGACGTCCCGTGCCGGCGGCGGCGGCGTCCCGTGCCGGCGGCGGCGGCCCAAGACCTCGAGCAGGAGCGGCGGCGGCACCCGTCCGTGCGTACGGGCGCGGCGGCGGCGGAGGCGGGCCTTGCCGGCGGCGGCGACGTCCCGTGCCGGCGGCGGAGCGGCGGCGCCCTACGCCCCTTCGCCTCTCTGCGAGCCCTTTCTCTGGAAAAGCAGGAGATGGATCGATGGAGCTCTCGATCGGTTGGGAGTACTGGTATTTTGAGAAGGGTATTAGGGTAATTTTGTATATAATTTTAGTGGAAAAAAATAAAAAACAAAAAAGAAATGGTTAAATCCCCTAAAAGGGCAAATCATAGAGTTAATCATATATTAGATGGTATTTTAACAATTGTCATATAGAAGGTGGCATTTTATCGAAGCCACTCCAAAAGAGTGACATTTTATCAATATTCTCCAACAAAAGAGGGCAAAATTTTTAACGGAACTTGGCGTCTTAGTGGCTGTCATGAGTGTACTTCAGAACCATGCTTATGAGGCCCTGTTCTTTTCAGCTTGTAAAAGCTGCTTTTCGGTTTTTCTACAGTAACTAGCTTTTAAATGGAATATTTTTCAAGATAGGATCTACTAGTTAATTGTAGTACATACTTTACTGACTTCATTTATATCGGCAAAAACCGTATGTGAGTTTCTATTACTCTATAATCTCTTATACAAACAGCCCAAAAGTCATAAGCCGTAGTCAAAAGCCATAAGCCGCAGCCAAAAAGAACATGCCCTGATACTCTGGAACCTACAGCCCTAACCAATATATTATCATATCACCAACCAGGTAGAAATTTCCTATTTTTAATAGGCCAACATCTAAGTACTTGAAGAATCATCCACAGCTATCACCAAACTGTAACACGTCAAGTAGTGCACAACAAAGTAGGGATCTTTACCATTCCAGGACCTCGGTACATGGCCCGCCAAGTAGTGCAGTAATCCTTGCACACGTCCTAGGCATGCAACCCCTAGCAACCCGGCCGCCGCGCTCAGCGCAACACCCATGCACCGGATCGCACGGTTCCCGGCATCCACAGGCCACTGATCCGGCTGCAACTCATCCAGCAACTACAATGGAACAACTACATCAAGTTACACTTGTTTCAACACAAATCACCAAATCTGATGGCCCAAATCACAAATTCCTGACCGTGCTGAGCATGCACTCGCACTCTGAAATCGGAAGCAAGAACCTGTTCACCCCGGCATTTGCCGATGGATAAATTCCGTTTACCTGTGGCCCAACTAGCTATTGTGGCATCTTTAGGAACCCTGGCCACCCCGCACCACAGACACATTCCTAACAACATGCCCGCATCAGTTTTAGAATCTCACGTTACAGAGCAGCACTATTACCACCTCAATTTAGGGTTCATCTTCCAGTAGCATCACTGGTCACCACCAGACACAATAACACAAACCAAAACTGGGCGACGACTAGAGAAGGCAGAAAAGGCAACGGTACGGTACCTTCAACCACGGTCGATCACAGGCCGCTGCCGGAGCAGGAGCACGAGGTTGTGGAAGACGGCGACACCGACAAGTTTTGCCGTTTTGCGTGTGAGGAGGATAACAGCTTGGGTTGGATTTGGACCATGGTTTGCAAGCGAGAAGGTTACTTTTATACGGTTCATGAGGCGGAGAAGGGTGAGCGGGCGGCTATCTAGGGAATCGCTATTGGGGTCTGTTAGAACTAATCTTGTTGTATTATATTGTACTGTACATTAGTCGTAGCTAGCAGTCATCGCCAGTGGTCGTAGCCAGTGATCGAAGATATTGGTCGAAGCAAAATTGTACTCGTGTGTCGAGTAATGTATAGTGGTCGTAGCCAAATTGTACTCGTGTGTCAAGTACTGTATAGTGGTCGTAGCCAAAGTGTACTATTGTATCGAGTACTATATAGTGGTTGTAGCTAGAGACCTAGCCAGTAAAGAGAAGGCGTAGTCGATAAGCTATGGTCGATGCCATGGTCAAAGGCGTAGTCGACAAGCCATGGTCGAATGTGTCGTTGACAAGCCGTGATCGATGCCATGGTCGGAGGCGTTGTCGACAAACCGTGGTCGATGCCATGGTCGGAGGCGTCATCAACAAGTTGTGGCCGATACCATTGTTGTAGGCGTCGTCGACAAGCCGTGGTCGATGATCGGTGGTCGGAGCTATCATGGTCGATATTCGATAGTCATAGCCGCTATAGTCGATGATCGGCAGTCGGATCTGCCATGATCGATAGTCGGTAGTTGGAGCTGCCGTGGTCGGTAGTCAGAGTTACCGTGCTCGATGGTCGGTAGTCAGAGCTACCATGGTCGATGGCTGGTAGTCGTAGCTACTACAGTCGATAGTCATGTGCACTGGTTATGGTCGAAACCTGGTCGAAGCCATGGTCGATGTCATGGTCGAAGCCAAGGTTGAAGCTACAGTAAGACAGTCGGTGCTCGAAGACCTGCGTGGTCAGTGAAGCGGTCAAAGGAAAGCCGTGGTCGAGCAACCGTAGAAGCCGTGGTCATTACGACCATGTTGTGCATGGTCGATTACGACCACATTGTGTGGTTGCCGTAAGGACCAGCGTTCCAATCACTAGTGTCATGGTCGAAGCTTCAGTACAGTGGTCGAAGACAAGCCGAGGATGAAGCCAGCAGTCGTGGTCATACATCGATCACTGTAGCAGTTGGTAGCAGGTGTCAACACGGGTGGTTGTGGGTTGCGCAAGTCGTCCTTGATTGGCTAACTGCCCGGTATGGGCAGGCGGCTGGTCACTGTAGCGGTCGGCATGGGCTGAGCAGGTGGTTGAGTGGAGCAGCATGGGCAGGCGACTGAGATCGATCAGCACAGCAGGAGGCTGAGCAGAGCGGCATGGGCAGCCGTCAGAGATGCAACAGTAGAGAGTGTGTGCGGTGGTGTAACTCTGTGTGCGTGAGAACTATTTAAAGGCATGTACACCTGTAGAGCTCTGAGAGAGAAAGTTTGAGAATACAATGAATAAAAGAGGAAGTCGTAGAAGACATGTGTTGTTGGAGATGAAGAAAAAAGTCCCTCTGTGTTTTGCTCGTTCTTTCTCCTCTCCCCCTACGCTTCATATCTCACCTCAGGCTTGAGGCCAACATTAGTATCAGAGCTTGGTGATTCCCGTGAGTTGGAGAATCAGAGCTCGTTGATTCCTGTTAGTTAGAGAATCTGAATCTTGGGGCTTTCCATGGGTCGGAGAAGAATAAGAAGCACAGGTGATCTCCATGTTTCGGAGAAGAAGTCGAAGCTATTCTCCGTAAGTCAGAGATGAAGAAGTATTCTTGACGATTCCCATTAGTCAGAGATGATGCCAAGATGAGAGGCTTCCGCAACTAACCGTGCGTTGGTCGGATGTGAGCGGCCGAGGTGAGTGGTGGCTACCGCAACCGCCCATGTGGCAGTCGGATGGCGATATGCGTTCGGGTTAGTGTGGAGGCGCACGCAGTGACATGTGTCATGCAGAGGTACACAAGGTGATAGCGATGAGCTGGTAGCAGCACTAAGCGCCTAGGAACACGACGACAGAGTTCTGCGTAGCCATGGTGAGACTGGTTGTGTACCGGCGTCACACGCGATGTGCGTAGTGGCGACGCCAATAGCGAAGGGCAACGAACGACACTGGAGCAGATGAGCCATGAGGAAAGTCAGTTTGTGGCCAACGATGGTTATCATAGCCATTGTCATGGTCAAAGGCGCGTGAGTCACGCAAGGAAGTTGCTACGTGTGGCAAGATGGTGCAGTTGAACACATCAAAGTTTTGACAACAAGATTAGGGAGGTGAATGTTGGAACTAATCTTGTTGTATTGTATTGTAGTGTACTCGTGTGTCGTGTATTGTACACTGGTCGTAGCCAGCAGTCGTAGCTAGTGGTCGTTGCCAGTGTTTGAAGAGATTAGTCAGAGCAAAATTGTACTCGTGTGTCGAGTATTGTATAGTGGTCATAGCCAAATTGTACTCGTGTGTCGAGTACTGTATATTGGTAGTAGCCAAATTGTACTCGTGTATCAAGCACTATATAGTGGTCGTATCCGAAGACCTAGCCAGTGAAGAGAAGGCATAGTCGACAAGCCATGGTTGATGCCATGATTGAAGGCGTAGTCAACAAGCCGTGGTTGATGCCATGGTCGAAGGCGTCATTGACAAGTCGTGGTCGATGCCATGGTCAGAGGCATCGCCAAAAAGCCATGATCAATGCCATGGTCAGAGGCGTCGTCGACAAGCCATGGTCGATGGTCGGTAGTCAGAGCTATCGTGGTCGATAGTCAGTAGTCGGAGCTGCCATGGTCGATGATCGGCAGTCGGAGCTACCATGGTCGATAGTCTGTAGTCGGAGTTGCCGTGGTCAATGGTTGGTAGTCGGAGTTACCATGGTCGATGGTCGGTAGTCGGATTTACCATGGTCGATGGCTGGTAGTCGTAGCTATTATAGTCGACAGTCGTGTGCAGTAGTTATGGTTGAAGCCTGGTCAAAGCCATGGTCAAAGGCCTGATCGATGCCGTGGTCAAAGCCACGGTCGAAGTTACAGTAAGACAGTCGGTGCTCAAAGACCTGCGTGGTCAGTGAAGCGGTCGAAGGGAAGCCATGGCCGAGCAACCGTAGAAGCCGTGGTCATTACGACTATGTTGTGCATGGTCGGTTACGACCACGTTATGTGGTTGTCATAACGACCAGCGTCGCAGTCGCTGGTGTCGTGGTTGAAGCTCTAGTACAGTTATCGAAGACAAGCCGAGGATGAAGCCAGCGGTTGTGGTCATACGTCGATCACTGTAGCAATTGGTAGCAAGCGTGAACACGGGTGGTCGTGGGTGACACAGGTCATCCTTAATCGGCTAACTGTCCAGTATGGGCAGGCGGCTGGTCACTGTAGCAGTCGGCATGGGCTGAGCAGGTGGTTGAGCGGAGCGGCATGGGCAGGCGACTGAGATCGATCAGCACAACAAGTGGCTGAGCGGAGCTGCATGGGCAGCCGTCAGAGATGTAGCAGTAGAGAGTCTGTGCGGTGGTGTAATCGTGTGCATGAGAACTATTTAAAGGCATGTACACCTGTCGAGCTCTGAGAGAGAGAGAGTTTGAGAATACAGTGAATAGAAGAGGAAGTCGTAGAAGGCATGTGTCGCCGGAGACGAAGAAAAAAGTCCCTTTGTGTTTCGCTCGTTCTTTCTCCTCTCCCCTGTGCTTCATATCTTACCTCAGGCTTGGGGCCAACAAGGTCGAGCTAAGGAAGAGGGTGAGTGTGATGGTGCAGGGAGAGAGCGGGTAGGACGACAGTAGGGCGATGGTGATGTGGACGGGGGCGAGTGCAGCGAGAAACCGGGCGGGATGGTAGCTGGGTGACGGTGATGCTGATGGAGGTGAGCGTGGTGAGAGAACGGGCCAGATGGCGGCCAGGCAATGGTGATGCGGATGGCGTTAGTGCGGCGTGGGAGCGGACGGGACTAAGAAGTCAGGAGTGAAAGAATGTATCACTTATCAATTCTCTTTTTTAAGTAGTAGAGATAAATATTAGAAATAATAATGTAGAAACTTGAAGAAAAATAAAATTGAGGAATGTAATTGAAGTATGAAATTTGATTAAAGAAAATCATTGAGCATAATAAGTTGTTTGGGTTCTAAGAAATGTAACCGCTCTTCATCACGCATGGTTCATGTAGCTACATTCCCTATTTTTTTCTCCATTAATTACTTTTTTCTAAAATATATGCAAGCACATGTATTTTTATTTAGTCTCAAGCAATACATTGATTATATGTATGACAAAATATCTTATTAGTTTACACGGTATTAGAGTGCCTTGCTCACATAAACACCGAGCACTATGGGTGACCTATCTTGAACTTATCTTCTCTCACATGATGACCGGCTACCCCACCGAACTTTGTGTCTTCTATCTCTTCTAGCTACCACAGCTTTTCTGCTTCAACCTCTAATAGCAAGCACAATTCTTGATCGATCTCTCTCAGCTGCTACCCCTTATAATACAATACTCTACCACATAATTATCTTCTACTTCTCTCTAATTACTATATAATGCTAACTGTTGTAACATCAAACACACATATACATGCAACCATCACTGATCCCTTTCGGGGACACCCGCTGCGCTCTCTCCAATGGTCCTAAGCATATTCCCTATGACTACGTCATCTCTATCCCAAGTTGTTTGCTCATTCACTTCTATATGTCCATGTTTCTATTCATATGGATATGTGCATGTCTGTACACATGCATGAGATTATACATGCTCGATGTCCCATTCTCCCGCATTGGTCGTTTCTCTTTTTCAACATTAGCTAACTCAATGTTGTGGCTTTCTTACTAACCGCGGTGACCTCCCATCTTCAATGATACTGGCATGTCTGCTTTAATCATTGTCTAACGATACAGAGAACCTTCTTGCCATCACTGGCAACATCGTGTCCTTCACCAGTGATGACACACTCCTAGCTATCTAATGGCCTCATATCATCCATAGCTAGCCTTCAATGCAACTCATCATCAAGTTTTTCTCTCTGCCACAGTTTTTCCATCATCAAGTTTCTTTAGCCACTAACTTCTTCAACAATATCAACACTCACAACTCATCGTCGTGATCCGTAGCTTCTTCAACAGCTCCGGCTAACAGTACGACATTGTCCTTATCTATGCCATCGCCATCTCGACTTTTCACTTCCTTGTGGATCAATGCCTTCTTGTAGGACAGATCGACACTATTATACTCTTTCATTGTCTCCTCTAATACCATTGGTTCTATCTCATTATAACTTCTATTTTTATTCAAACTTTTAGTTATTTTTTATTGGAGCTCATATTCAAATTAAATTGTTAATTTAATTTAGAGATTTTACTTTGGAATCCACATGAAAATAAAAGTACAAATTTTCTTTTATTTTTTATTCTGAATTTCAATGATTTTTTGCTGGAATTCGCCTACAAATCATATTGCTATTTTTTATAATTTTATTCCATATTATAGTTATTTAGGGATTTTACTTTAAAATTTGTTTTATTTCTATTCTGAATTATATTTATTTAATAAATATACTTATGAATTCGGATGAAAATCAAATTATTGTTATTTAGAGATTTTAATTTGAAATTCATATGGAAATGAAATTGCAAATTTTATTTTAATTTGTCATTCTGAATTTCAATTTTTTGTTGGAATTAGTATACAAATCCAATTGATAATTTTTCTTTAATTTTTATTCTGAATTACAGTTTTTTAAGGATTTTACTTTGGTAGTCACATTGAAATCAAGAATTATATTTATTTAACAATTTTACTTTAGAATTCATATGGAAATCAAATTACTAATTTTTTTATTTGTTATTCTGAATTTTGATATTTTTCTATGTTGTAATTGATATGAACTCTTTCTTTTAAAATAGACCGTTATAATTTATACCCACCACGATCAACAATATAGATCTTTCTCTTTTTTCACCGATTAATATGGTAATTTATATCTTTTGAGAGTGAACATGATAACTTCTTTTAGATCAATGGCAAGTCTTACCAGTTAGTTGAAGTCATTTTGTTCTTCCATTCTACACAGATTTCTGACAGTTTGTGATCCATCCTTCGCTCTACAAGTCCCGTAAGTACCATGCAGCCCATGATCACGCAGCTTTCGTTCAATAACTGCAGAAAAATATTGTTGGAAGCCATGTTATTGGACCAATCTTGGGATTGTACAACGGTGTTAAATCTTGATGCACCTACTTCTGCGTGTAGTACACTATTGAAATAGCCACGTTATTCGACCAATCTTGAGATTGTACAATTGTGTTAAATCTTGATGTACCTACTTCTGTGCTGTCATTTGTTTCTTTGAATGTAAGAAGACAAATGACAGCACAACAATGCCAAACTAGCCTTAAAAAAGAGAGGAAAGAATGGCTTAGGCAAATTGTAGTTCTCTGTAAGCACTTGTCATGCTCCGGTCGGCTATGTTAACTGATGAAAAGTTAACAGAGCTCGAGAAAATGGACAACTAGTAACAAGTGTTCACAAGATTTCACTGTCAATCTGCTTCAGGAAACTTCCCTGTAAAAAGTCTCCCGGTGGTTATCATAAAGCCTGTCTTCTGAACTGCAGGCAAAATCTCTTTTTTTTTTCTTCACTTCAGTACAGCAATATACTGCTAATACAAAGGGCTCTTTTACCATACCGAAAATAAATATAAATCATTCATTCTTTTCATCAGATGGTTAGGGTTTAATTATATTATCATTGATAATACTAGCAGTAAATCCTAAAAGAGCTAAAATTATAAAAAGAATATGTGGCGTAAGAGTACCTTTTTATATCAAATACCGGCTATATGAAAATGATCTGTACTTAAAATAGGAGAATCCTTGCTCGCGGGATCAAATGATTCATCAGAGTTTCTGTTCGCTTGTGTCAAGAGAATTTTCAGCAATAATTAACAATCTCACACATCAGCAATGATTAACAATTTCACTATCAGTCTGCTTCAGGAAACTTCCCTGTTAAAAGTTTCCTTGTGGTTATCATAAACTTGCTTGGGGTGATCGGTTGGGCTTCAGCTTTTAACTTTCGGCTTATTTTTCACTATTCATAAATTTCATCTTTTTCTAAACTTTTGGCTTTTTGTTGAGCTTTTTTGCCGGTTCTTTTTTTCCTGTATTTGTTTGTATTATATGTAATGGGCTAACATATTTTTTAATTTTTTAAATTTAATTATGCTAAATAAGTCTCTGCCAGCTACAGTGTTTTTTCAGCCAGCCACAGTGCTTTTCAGCCATAAGCCACCAAAAATAAGCCCAAATGATCACCAAACTACCGGCGAAATCTTTATTTCTCTTCACTTCAGTACAACCATATACTGCCAATACAAAATGCAAGCAGTCCTTTTTATATTCAATAACCACCGTATAAATCAAGGAAGCTTACCATGTAGGATTAGGAACTACTACCCTTTAAATAGAAGTGTGTGAACCTATGATCTCGACCGTGCAACTACCGTGAGAATCAATTACAGTCATTGAATCAAAATTTTACAGTCACTGAATCCGTACATTGGGATGTTGGTGATGCTATCTACTATCTAGCTTCCTGTGACATGGGCAATGTAACCTTCCTACGATGGACCGGATTGCATCAGAGTTTCTGTTCACTTGCTTTAAGACAAGTTGCAGCAATAACAATCTCACGAACCCTCGATACACGACTACGGCTCTCTTGTTTTCAGCTTTTAAGAGCTATTTTTCTATAATAAAGGTTTTGTTAAATATTATCTAGATGTTTTCTTCCTAAATATTCATTCAGATTTATGACTGTTAGATTAGAGATCCAATGGCCATGAATTCTCCCCCCTCCCCCCTTGAATTCTATCCCCTACCTCTTGAAAAAAAATCTCTCCCCTTCAAAAACAAAGTGCTCCTTGATTTCTAATCCAATGGTCACAAATTTGAATGATAATTAGAAAAAAAATCCGGGTGAAGTTTAGACACAACCCTACACAGTCTATAAATTAATTGTAGTATAGTAATATACTGCAGTGACTTTATTTATATCAAGCAAAATCGTATATAAATATATCTCTTTATTCTCTCTTATAAATAGTCAAAAATCATAAACTGCAGCCTAAAAAACAGACGGCCTACTTTACTCCCCAGCAGACATTTCCACCATCACGAAATCACTTACTAGCTTGATTTACATTACGTATCCAAGAGTAACACTAATAATAATCACACACATTTGATACTCAAACCACCCAAGCACACACACCCCTAAACCTTAAAAAAAAGTCACAACACAACGCAGCGCACTACCACACTGCAAATTAAGACGCCATACCAACCAGACAAGCATGCGTACGTACAATAGGCAGGTGCGCACGCACGCCACGACAGTGACAACGAGCACGCCGTCGAACATCTTACTGCTCCAGCTCCTATCGCTCGCCGCCGGCGCCGGCGCTCTCGGCGACGAACTCGGCGATGCGTATCAAGAGGTCCCGCGCGTCGTCGAACTCGGAGAAGACGTAGAACGCGTGGATGGCGTCCGGGTACTCGAACACCCTCACGTCCTTGCCTTTGCTCTTGAGCATCTCGCAGTACCGCCGCTGCCAGTCTTGCAGCGGGTCGTAGCCGCCGATGGCAAGCAGCACGGGCGGGAACGCCGGGGAGTCGACGCCGGCGGCGGCCACCGGTGAGGCGAAGTTCGCGGCCTCGTGGGTCCGGTCGGCGCCCGGCGGGATGAATGCGCGCCACATCCAGTCGTTGCGGGAGATGGACACGATGGGCGTGGCGCCGTCGCGCCGGAGCTCGGATGGCATCCGCTCCTCGCCGCCGAAGAAGGGCTGGATGGCGATGAGGCCGGCGAGGCGGACGTTCTTGAAGGTGGAGGAGTCCGCGGCGTAGCGGCGGGCGACGTGGTGGACGATGTGGCCCCGGGCGCTGTCCCCGGCGAGGAAGCAGCGGGATGCGTCGAGCGGGACAATGTCGGTGGGGTGGTTCTTGGGGTCGTCGAGGAACCGGTGCTCCGGGGAGGGACGGTAGTTGACGGAGAGCACGGTGTTGAAAGTGAAGCCATCAGCTCCGATAGCTACTCGCCGGAAGAACACCTACACATGCTTTCTTCCTTAGAACGACATATGCACACGAATAGGGAGGACGACGAACAAACACAAGAGAAACATTTTGGTGGCAACACACGCATTTTTTCTTCTCTCTGTTATTCACTCCTCACTTTGCTTTACAGATTGTATGCTTAAATAAGCCTCACATACACATGGTTACGCCACCTGTACACATACCCACTAACTTCACTGGTTAGACTATCCGTGATCCGGTTTTGTTGTCACGATCCCCATGACTCGACACATACTATGCACTGTCCACAAGACTCGGTCCAACTGAGACCAACTCAGACGCTTACGACCGCACACACCCCTAATCAAGTCTACGACCACACACAGACTTGACCAAGTCATCTTCTTATGACTATGAGTCCTTACGACCATACCTTGTCGACCACGGTGCCTCGATCATGCCTCACGACCATGGCTGCTTCGACCGCTTCACTGATTGGGCTTGTTGACAAACATCTCCGGTAGTACCGCTCACACAGATGGTACTACTGGTCTTCAAACACGACCGGGATACTGTAGCATACAAGTACCGACCATCGACTGCAATGCAACTCGACTCATGACTGCAATTTCCATGACTACTGTAGCTATGACAACTATAGCTACGACTACGATCACTGTGCAGTTTGACTTTTGTCTACGACCACTGTGCAGTTCGACTTACGACTACGGAGTACTTGAATACACCAAGTACTCAACACGACTACACAGTACTCAAACACATGAGTACTCATTACGACCATGCAGTACTCAACACATGAGTACTCGACTATAACCACGCAGTACTCAACACATGAGTACTCGACTACGACTACAGTACTCGAACACGCAAGTATGACTTACAATAAGATTAGTTCTAACACATGGCCACGGAGGCGTAGCGCGATGCGGTGACAGGCCACATCGTAGGCTAGGGACGCCACGAAGAGGAACACGAACCCACCACCGTGGAAGAAGACTATCACAGGGAGAGGAGCCGCGTCCTTAGCATCGCTAGGGTTCACCGGGTAGAAGAGGCGCGCGTGGAGGTGACACCACAGGACGGGGAAGAGATGGCGGGGATGCGCGAGTGCAGGAGGGAGAGCACGTGGCGATTTAGCGTGCCGTCAACGCGGTGGGTAGCATCGGTGACGCAGTCCACGGCCTTGAGGAAGAGGTGCGCGGGGCATGATTCGGCTTCTGCCGCGGGCCAGAGACGTCTCCGCCATGGTCGTCGTGGGCTACCTTAGAATTGGGGTGGTGTATTTATAGTGGATGGGACTTGGGGAGCAGCTGGGAACAATGTGGTGTTTGCTCAATGAGCTTTGGTTTTTGTACGTTGGATTGCCAGTGTGGGATAATTGGGTGTGGTGTTAAATTTTGCGGTTTTGTTGTACAGTAGGCACAAAGGAAACATTGCAGCAATCATTGCATGCTATTAAAAACTGTTCGGATTTATGCTCTAGGATTTGTGCTCCTGGGGTGTCAGCTTTGCAGTCCTGTTCAAAAGTATCGGGTTTTAGCTTCTGGTTGTGCATTTTGTCTTTTGATTGATTATAAGAGAGATTGAGAGAGTAAGAGACACTCGTGTTGAAAAGCCACTACATTCAAAGTGACTTCTGCAGTAACTCCTATAAACGACTTATAGAAATCATCTTAAGAAATCACTCGTTCAAAAACCGACTTCTAAAAAACAAAAGTCAAAAGCTGTTTGGAAGAAAGCCCAAGCGGCTAGGGCAAGGATTCAATGGGATGAGGACACCACAGTGATAGAGATTTAGGTTTTGTGGCATGTGGTGCCTCTAGTGGTGGTAGTGTCATCAGAGACTACGAAAGAGGCATAGGGGGGCGTCCGAGGAGGTGGGCTCGCTTGGTGATGGGGCAGTTGGGGCAACTAAATATGAAAAGTACTGTGATAAGTACAACAAAGCTCTTACCGTTGCATGCTTTCTTGATCCAAAATATAAGCAAAAGTTGGTGGAGTTTTTCTTGAAGAAGATTTATGGCGAAAGGTATGTGTGGGAAGTGGAATTTAATGATTTCGTGGATGTTGTTCACAGATTATTTCAAGCTTACAAGTCCAGCACATTTGAAGCAAAGGCCACCACTATAGCGCAAAGTGACTCACCTATTTTCAGTATCCCATGATACTCCGGAACCATGCCACCAACCACAATTAGATGGGTCAGATTTATGAGTCTAAAATATATCAGTCCCAAGTATATATATGTGAGTCATGCGCTATGATTAAATTATTTACGAGATCAATTCCAATATGATCATGTGGGTCAACAGCCTGTAGAGCCGATCCTGCAAAACAAACCCATATATTCCGCCCTGTGCTGTACTCAGGTTAAACAAATATATGCATATTAAATTTCAGAAGACTCCATCTCAATAAATATGTCTACCATATTCCAGCACAGCCATTCTCAGCACCTCGAGTATCAATTCCTTGAGTTAAATTCCGCATCAAAATATTCCCTATCACTTGCATCAATAATATGAATAATTCCAGATTGAATAAAGTAGACAATAACCACAATAAATGTTGAAAACCACATAAAAATTCCAACATCTCCCACTTGACTGAAACATTTCAATCAATAAACGAAAGCCCCATGATTTAATCATGCTTAAAAAAATAATTCCTGACAAACTAGTTTAGTCGGTGGATCTTCCTTCAATGTGTTTATTTTTATTTTAAAATAAGCGATAAGTTGTGATGCACATTCCACGACCTTAAGTGATGCAAGAAATTCCCATAGCCATACATGTATTCTGTTTCATGGAGTAATGAGCAACTATATCTTGTTTTCTACTGTACTAAGAAATATCACCTCCTACAAAAGTAAATAGATAATCAGAAGCCATTTACCAATCAGTATTAGTATAACTTTGCAACTGAAGATTATGGCCATTAAAACATAATGAATAATCCATAGTTCCTTTGACATAACACAGTATATATTTGATTTGTTTCCAGTACTCTTCTCCAAGATTCTTTTGATATCCACTAAGAATTCTAATGAATGGTTAAGGTAATATTGCGTGAATAACATAGCATACAAAAGACATTTCAAAACTGAAGAACAAGCAATTATATTCATTCTAGCTTTTTCTTCAGGAGTATTTGGATATAATTCCTCACCGAGTATAGTTCCCTTCACAATAGGTGCATTAATAGGTTTGTTGTTTTCCATAGAAAATCGTTTAAAAACTATTTATTCCGATCTCTATATAGTTCCACTCCTAAAACAAGGAAAGCTTCTTTCATATTTTTCATATCAAATTTAAATGACAACCAAGCTTTCACTTCCATCAATGTATTTTTGTTATTAGAAGCAATGAGAATATCAATACATAAAGGCAATAAGACAAAACACTTACCTATAACTTTTGTATATATGCAATGATCACCTTCCGTAATTGAAAACCATATGACGTGATAGCATTATTAAATAGAACATACCATTGAAGTGATGACTATTTAAGACCATAAATTGATCTATTCAATTTGTAAATTTGATTTTCATTTCCTTTTTCTTTAAAACCTTTCAACTATTTTTTTTATATGTTCTCCTCCAAAAGACCATTAAGAAAAACAGCTTCAACATCCATTTGGTGGAGTTCAAGATCACAATAAGCCTCAAAGCACTAATAATACAAATTGTGGTAAATTTAGCAATAGGAGAAAAAAGTTTCCATAAAGTCAATACCTTCCCTTTGTGTAAAGTTTTCACAAAGTCAATATCTTCCCTTTGTGTAAAGCCTTTAACAACAAGTTTAGTCTTATATTTTTCCACTAAATCTGTTGCATTCAATTTCCTTATAAATTTTCATTCACAACCTATGGGTTCACGGTTGTTTGGTAGATATACAAGTTCCAAAACTTTATTCCTCTTCATCGAGTTTAATTCTTCCCGTGCTGCTTTCACCCATAGTTTTGGTTCTTCCTCTAAATCTAAAATTTTAGAGTGAATTTCCCCAAGAACAAATAATAATCATCTAGGTATTGGAGTGTACTTAAATTCCTCCTACTTTTCCTAAGCATATTAGTGTTGGGAGTTTAATTTGCATTTCCTTTAGGAGCTGAGCCTCCTTCAGTGTGAGAATTAATATAACATGTATCCATCTGTGTTTCCAGTGAGTTACCAATAATTCCATCTTTGCCCACTTAGCATGGCGAGGTATGTTTTGATCTAAAAATATTACATTCCTGCTTTCCACTAGTTTATCCTTTTTCTGGATCATAAAACATGTACCTTTTAATTCCAAAGAATAACCAATAACAAATTCCTGATACGCTTTTAAGCTATAATTTTTTCAGTTAACAACTCACAAGGAGTGACTGTTACAGCTTTTGATGGCAAATTATTTAATAAATAAATAATAGTGTATAAAGCTTCCCCTCAAAAAGACAAAGAAAAATTTAAATAAACCATCTTAGACCTAACCGTATCCATAAGTATTCTATTCCTCTTTTCAGCAACATTATTTTGTTGTGGAGTGTAAGATATGTTGTAATGACGAATAATTCCATGCTCTTTATAGAAATCATTTAATATTCCTATAGTGTGTTGTCCTCCAAGATCAGATCTCAATACTTTATTTTTTTTTCTATTTAATTAATTTTTCACTTCAGTTTTAAATGCCTTGAACACATTGAAACCTTTCAACTTTTGTTTAAGAAGATATACATATCTAAATATAGAATAGTCATCCATAAATGTGATAAAATAAATATTTTTACCTTTTAGTAGGAGTAGACATTTCACCATAAATATCAAAATAAATAATGGCAAGAGACACATTAGATCTTTCCGCCTTTGGAAAAGGGCGCACAGGTCATTTTACTCATTATACATACCTCACAAATACTAAAACCCTTCCACTTAAAGTGCAGAATTCTAGAATTAATAAGCCTCTTAATTTTGTTTTTAGATATGTGACTAAGTCGTAAACACCATAAATATGATTTTGAGCATGTATTCCTATCATTAGTATTCCTCACTATAAAGTTATTTTCACCAACTAAGCAATCAATATTGTTATCATTTGATAGTTCATCAATAAAATAAATACTATCATTATGAGTTCTAGTATGCATTAATTTTCCATTGAACAATATTTTAACTCTTTCTTTTCCAACTAGTATGTTATAACCAATAGATTGTAATTGAGCAACAGAAATTAAATTTCTTTTCATACTAGGTGAATATAAAGTGTTCTGTAATAATAATTTTCCTCCATTGGAGAGTTTTAGGACATAATTTTTAATTTCAAGTACAACAATTTTAGCATTAGTGCCCAAAAAATATATCTATTTTCCCTTACAATGTTTGCATAGAAGTGAAATCTCTATTATCTCTAGTAATATGAGATGTAGCACTAGAATCGACAACCCAACTATTTGGAAAAGTATTAGTAAGTAAAGATTCAATGCATACAAAAAATAACAGACATACCGTTGGGCGAAGAATTGCCTTTATACTCAACTAGTTGATTGTTTTGATTCCTTTGCTCATTCTACTTCTTCTTTTTCCTGCAGTCGGCCCTGAAATGTCCATACTGACTATAGTTGTGACACTTGAAATTCTTGTACTTTTCATTCCTCTGAAATGATTTATAATTTCCACGATTATCCCAATCGTGTTTTTTATAATCACCATTAGACTTTCTCTTTTGCCAATTCTTTTTATTATTACCTTTTTCCTCTCTAAGGTGTAACTCAGATTTATAAGTATTTCTTTCCTTTTTTGAGAGAGTTTTCTATCTTCTTCCATAAGCAAATGATGCTTTAGAGTGCGCATATTGAGTAT
Organism: Dendrocalamus latiflorus; assembly: GCA_017311315.1. NCBI lineage: Eukaryota > Viridiplantae > Streptophyta > Magnoliopsida > Poales > Poaceae > Dendrocalamus > Dendrocalamus latiflorus. Next base: position 50,199,463 of record CM029642.1, on the reverse strand, counting down.
CCTTTCACAATGACAAAAAAATATCTTAAATTGTTCTCATGAATTTGGCAATGAGTTTAGAACAACCATGACATGCACTTCTTCAGAAAAAGGATAGCCAACATTTCTTAATTCCTCTGCTAAAACACAGAGTTTATTGATATGCTTATTAATTGAAGTGCTATCAAACATCTTAGTAGAGAGAAAGCGATTGACCAGATTAAGCACTTTAATAAAAGATACTTACCAAAAATATGTTCCAGACTACGCATTATTTTTCGCGCATTCTGCCCACCCTCCTACTCAGCAACCAAAGAATCAGTCATTTATCCCAACATAAAAGTCGGTCCTAACTCTTTTATTATCCTTAGTCCAATTCTCATATTTTTGTTGTATAATTTTCCTTTTCCTTAATAGTGGCATTTTTCTGGTTCTTCCGGTTCATTTTTGTCTATGACATAATCTATGTTTTCAGCAGAAAGTAAAAAACATGAATTTTCTTTTTCAAACAGTAAAAATATAATTTTTTTTTTCTTTTTAAAACCGTGAAATTTGAGCATCCAATTTGCAAGATCTAAACAGTTTTAAAAAATACATCGTTCATTACCATTGCGAGAAAAAATGTTACCAAATTATGCCGATTGATTAGGCCCCGCTCATTTCAGCTTCAGCTTCTGGCTTATTTTTCACTATTCATAAATTTTGTCTTTTTTTAAACTTTTGGCTTTTTTAAGCTGTTTTGCCAGTTCTTTTTTCTGTATTCGTTTGCATTATCCATGATGAGCTGGCATATTTTTCTATTTTAAAATTTTTTTAAATTTAATTACGTCAAATAATCCATCTTTAGTTATAATAAAATTTCAACCGCTACAGTGCACTTTTAGCCATAACCTATAGCTTTTTAGTCTAACCAAGTGGTGCCTAAAAGCTGAATTTTTCTATTTTAGCCCTTTTTTTGAAAAATATTCACATTTAGACCCCTGGACGTCTTAATTCCGTTTTTGGACCCTAGGCTCGGCGCCGTGACGTACGGCGCCGAGATAACACGTCTCAGCGCCGTAAGTCACGGTGCCGAGCTACGTGGGCCGCGTATGCGTGGCGGCAGACGTGGCGGTGACATGGCACACCTCGGTGCCACTGGTCACGACGCCGAGGTTGGCACCAGGATACACGGCGCCGAGCTTGGCACCAGGATCCACGGCGCCGAGCTCGGCGCCATGACTAGTGGCATGTGGCATGTTTACTTGTTACAAATGATAAAATGCGGGACCACTTGTTTCAACTGCTTGGCACTAGTTTTTTCCCCAGATGGAAAGGAAAGCATCAGGTTTGTTTCTCATCTGCAGAACTGAACCATGAAGTCTGTACATTCTAGAATATTGAACAACCCATTAAACGAGGTTTCTTGCTCCATTTTAACGAGACGATGCAAAGCTTGGTCACAATATGAGGCTCAGCTATTGTCCCTGTGTTGGACATGTCATATGAGTAGCTTTGATGACATGTCCACAAACTTGCTCTGAATGAGTTTTGCTCTTGTAGCATGTGGCAATTTTTAAAGAAACAAGAGCTGGCATGGTGGCATGTGTGGAACTATGTACTTCTAATGTTCAGAACTCCACCACTAGTCCTAACATGCCTTAGGGAATATAACTTGCTGGATCTATTACATTTTGTCTACTGGGTGTAGCGTGGTTGTTTCCCCATTTTCTCGCGCCCTGAAGATGGCTCCGCTGCATCCTTCTTCCTGTCACTCTTGGTCTTGAGAGCTGCCTCACGAGCTTGAAGCTCTTCCTCCTGACGCTTGATGGCTGCTTCACGCAGACTTAACTGCTCTCGCCTCCTTTGCAGCTCATCCTCCTTGCCCTTCAGACGGATTTGGTCCACCCTCACGCGGCGCTCTTGCTCAAGCCGCATCTGTCGTTCCACCTCGCGAGCCTGAGTCATCTTGACAAAGTATTATCCTTTATTTTCCACCTCCGTTGGCCGGTTCCGTGGCCATACCGGCGGCACCCGATCCACCCATTCGATGAACTCGCAAGGCTATGTGTGGCGTGGTAGATGTCATGGATCAAGTTGAAAAACGATAACGAGAAACAAAGAATTTAGTTGTCGTCGTTACCATGAAGTCGTCATCCAGGTCTGGACACTTGAAGAACATACGGCCGTAGTTGGCTCGTCGTACTCGATCCGTCCAGACGCACAACATCGTCCTAAAGCCGCAATGGCACTTCGGGCGCTCATGCCACTCCGGCACTTCGGGCGCTCATGCCACTCTGGCACTCCAAATGGGTCGGACCTCCAGGAAAATATTGTTGTGTAGTAGTGTTGTGATGGCTTGAGGAGGAGATGTGGTATGGAAGACATAGGAGGCCTTTATGTAGGCAGGTTATCTGGTGCAGTGGGCATAGTCTATGGAGAGGACGACATGGGAATCTTTTCGCTTTTTCAAGATTCCAGTGTAGCAATAAATGTCCCTATGAAAGCTTTTCAGAGCCTGTAGTCTCGTAATAAATTCAGATCTTGGACCATTCAATGTATTTGGTACAACATAGCCTTTTCAGTCGTTTGCAAGAAACAGTACGTTCCACGAAATAAGTGCTACAACGTTCCACGAAAAAAGGTGCTTTATTGCAAAAGTGCTACAGTGGGTAGCTTTTTATCAGGAGGTACTGAGGGGAGAAGGGGACTGAATAAGAGAGGAAGTGAGCTGAGCCAATGTACAGGGAACTCTTGGTATGTGTTTTATATGGTTTCTAATAAGAATTTTAGAATTGATTACTTATAATTTCCAATTACTATTTATGATTTATGAATTATGACGACTCGGTGTATAGTGTACTTACGAATTTACGTATTCCCTAGATAATTTACAATTATAAATTTAGAATTTGGACGGCAATCTAGAGTTCTAGTCATCTAGACTATTAGTATCTAATTGTATTTTGTGTAGCAATAAATTTGATAATTTGTTGATAGATTTACAATAATTTAAATTTTTTATTTATATCTCTTTTATTTACATATAAATTTAGATCACACAAGACTTAAATATTATGTTTATACCAGTTTAACTTAGTCTTTTTGAGCCCACCCGCTGTTTTCGTTCAGGTATACCAGTTTTCGTGTTTTCGTTCAAGATTTATATATATATATATATATATATATATATATATATATATATATATATATATATATATATATATATATATATATATATATATATATATATAATGCTTCGTGATTACTTTCTGGTTTTCAAAACTGCGGAAGTGCAGAGGAATGCTGTACCAACAAATTCATACAGTTGCCTCTAAAATCAAGTAGACAGTTAATTTTTGACTATGGGATAATGGGCTCTATTTCTCATTCATCAGGCGCTCAACCAGGAGCAAGTCATCAGGAGTTGTCACCTGCAATAAGTTTGCATTTTGACAGTCAATCTCTTCAACAGTTCAGGATATCATAGTTCAAATCACTAATTTGGAAAACCTTAATGTTTGTGTAAGAGCCCTCGGTGATATAAACAGGATGTTTCAGGTATTCTACAATGGAGACATCATCAGTGACTTCAAGGCCATCCCTGTGAATGCAAAGTTAGTCAGCAACGAGAATTGAGAACCAGCATATCAGTAAATTACATTTGCCGTGAGCTAAGAAAGCTGTAGGATACATTGTAGGATTCCATGTCTGTATCACAATGCAGAACGAAGGAATTGCAAAAAAAATTATGGCGAAGAAATGAACCTGTGCAGTGCAATTGGTACTCCCAATAATGGTAAATATTGTTTTGGCATACTTGCCTGTTACAAAATGGTGGACGAATTTTAGACAGAGCAATCATACACTGGAAGGATATGCTAAATTCACTTCCAACTGACACAACTACTTTGACGGTCTTAACTAGCACAATTCATCGCACACATCTAAATTGGTAGCAACAAGAATTGACTCGGCAGTCTGTTCCTTTCGTTTAACTCCATTCTTCATGTTCAATAGAGTGTATTAATCTTGATGCATTGCAACTATTCTAATTTCTAAATGAACTATGGCATAAGCACTCCAACAGAAGCAATGATCAAAGTTCCTATGCTGAGGTAAAACTTTTATTCCCAAAAAACGTGTCGACATATCAACTACTTTTATCATGGACATCAGAAAATTGTCATCTCCCCGAAAGGGAGGTGGAAGCTGTGAGTCTCCGGCCTCCACCTACATGATACAAAAAAGAGGACTACATGTCAGAGAATTTGAGGCGCACATAGCCGATACACAATGAACATGCAAGTGGAGCAATGGTTTCAGAGAATACCTGTCAACCAGTGCAGTGATGGCCGGGGGGTTGAGGGTGGGCAACCCATGGCGAACCTGATAAGAGATGGCGTCTAGGCCAGCCCTCTCCAGGAAGGGAGTGTACCTCTCGTCGTACCGCATGTCCAGGAACCCGTCATGGGTTCGAGGACGAAGGATTGGCAGCTTCTATATAGAATAGACCAATTTTTTTAGTTAATGCATCAACATAAATGCAAATTGCACAGGAAGTGATGAAGGCAGTACCCTCCCCTCCGCGGTGAGCCGTCCTCGGTGGTTCTCCTCGTAGTATGGGTCTAACAGGTAGAATTGCGCCATCCTACAAAAAAAAATTGAATTTCTCAGTCCAACATAGAAGAATAAGAAATTAAAATATGGAAAGAATAAGAAATTAAACAAGAAACAAAGCAAATTGCATATGGGAAAACAACTAGACGAACTATGAAACATAACGAACAACAAGCACTCGCACCTGACTAAGTGGCCAACGGCATGTGCATGAATTGTGGCCAAGTCTACCACATCTGCTACATTGGTTCTGCTCGGGGTCAGTAAGAAAGGGGGTTGCTCTCCCTCGCGTCATTCTTCCTGGAAGCTGATCCATAACCATCTTGTGTCTCGTCCTCTTCCTAGTTTCACGTTTGTTCCAACGGCTACCCGGATCCGCAATGTATTTGGGCCCGGTGTATGGTGGCCACTCTCCCTCATCCCGGTAAGGCTCGAAATGGGAAGACCACGTAAGCACAAGATTGTCAACACTGAACTCCCGAGGTATCTTGCTCTTGTAGTCAAAGTTGCGATGCCTTGCTGCTGCCACATAATGAGAACATGGAAAGTGGTACTGCCTCGGTTTACCACATGTGCATGAGAAAACAATAAGGACAACCTTATGCCTCCTCGTCGGCCGGAGCTCTCCATCGGTCGTTGTACCACCCCTTTCTACAACCTCGTAAGTGCCCGTGGCATTGTCAAAACAATGTACCTCATGTGCCTCAGCCCTCGCCTTTGCCTTTTCAAGGTGGCGCTTCGGTTTTGGCGCCCATCTCTCTTGTTTACTCTGTAGCGCCATTGCATGTGCGTGTCTTTCGTTGAACCAGGCAACAAGCTTGTAAAAGGTGAAGGATACGATAGCATTGACGGGCATACCACGTATCCCCCTAAGCAAATTATTGAAAGATTCGGCCATGTTGCTTGTCTGAAACTCATACCTCCAGCCACCATCGTCATGAGCCCTTGTCCATTTGTCGACATCTCTCATCAATCCCGTCAACCACTGTCTACCTTCTGCGTTTGTTGCAGTTTTAAGCTGCTCCAACTTCTCCTGGAAGAACTTGACCTCAAGCATTCGAGCGACCTCCTCGAAAAGAAGAAAGTTATCCTTCGTACCATCCTTACGGAATAGATTCTCGGCAAGATGCCGAGTGCACCAACGGTGGTGCAAAGCTGGATACCCCGGTATCTGCTCCTGTACGGCAGCAAGTATGCCCTGGTGTCTATCAGATATGATACCAACCGCCCTACCAGGGCCGACCACGTGCCTCCGAACGAGCCGCAAGAACCATCCCCAGTTGTCTTTGTTCTCCCTCTCAACCAAAGCAAACGCCAAAGGAACCAACGCGTTGTCTGCGTCACAGGAAATAGCTATCAGAAGTGTGCCTGGTACTTGCCAAGAAGAAACGTACCATCAATGGAGAAGACGGGACGACAATGCCGAAAGGCCTCGATGGACTGAGCAAAGCACCAGAAAGCACGAAAGAATATCTGCCTCCCATCTTGTGTCCATTCATTTGCTTTCGGGACGTACTCATAATGCATGCCTGGATTAACCGCTTTGATTGCATTGAAGAGTGCTGGCAACTGCTCATACCCATCTTCCCAGTCCCCATATATCATCTTCCAGATGCGTTGCTTTGCCCTCCATGCTTTTACATACCTTATCTCGTATCCAAATTTCTCTTTAACAAACCCAGCAAGTGTCTTCACCTTCATATTGGGTTCTCCCTTTACTATGTGCCACAGTGACTTGGCAATAATGGTAGAGGTCAAATGCTTCTGTTTGAGCTCTGCTTCAGCACAAGTATGTGGGCCAACGATTCTTGTGATCTTGAACTTTCTCATGTCCTTCTGTTTCCTAGCACAAACCCTCCATTCACATGTTTCCTTCTCGCACACAACGGTGTACCTCCGCTCCACATAAGAATGCCTCACCTTGAATAGCCTTTACAAATCACTGAATACTCCTGCAGCCACCTTTTCAATGCAGGCAAGTCCTCAAACACCATGCCCTTCTCAATTGTCATGCTTGGCCCGGCCTCAGGAGCATCTAGCAGCTCGTCATCCCTTCCTTCTGCATAAGCCTTATGAGAATACCTAAGATCGCTGAATTCATGAACTGATGGATCCCGGCCAGGGCAATAACGCCTGATCAGCTCAATATCACTTTCGGTCAGCTCTCTAAAAGGGCGGTCATCATCAGAATCAACGGCCCTTGCGATCTTGTAAGGCTCCAGATCATCCACAATTTGAACATCCACACTGTTGGAGTCCCTGCAGACTTCTTCAACGTTGCCAGATAGAGCAACGGGAGGAACGCCCACATTATCAGGAATGTCTCCTGCATCATAAGCATGAAAACGATGGGATTGAGACAAAATAATGGAATGACGGGAAAAAGTTAAAGTGTTGCTCGACACTTACTGAGATGACTCTGGGTCAAAGGGATCTCCTGAGGGGCCGCCACGACATCATCAGTCCGACATTCAACTCGGACTGGTTGAGAAATCTGAACCTCGTTCGGGGCAGATAGAGCATCGGGCACCTCATGCACTTCTTCCACATCCACCGCAAGGTCCAGTAACGGAGGGTCAAAGGGTGCCTGATAACCTAGTTCTGGTGAATAACCATGAGGGGTGGGATCAATGGACACCTTCCGCACAACAAGGTCCAAACATTGGAACTCATTCCTCATAACCAATTTGACATATTTGTCCCACTGATCCTCACAACCAATTAAGATCAACCGCCTTAGAATTGTGTCTTTCGAACCGAAATGAAGTAACCCCTCAATTGTGATGCTCTCCTCGTTTGCATGAAAATGTAGCTCCTCCCGGGCCCTAGCAACCAACTCACTAAACGACGGCCGATCACTGAATATCAGAGGCACCCTTTGCATTTCAACAAATCGAACATTTCCATAATCATCACTTATCACACTGCCTCCATGATATAGGGTGACTAGGTTGTCCATCTAGTTCATACAGAAAACCAAACTTAATACCTTTAATCGAAATTGGATACTAGATAGTAACTAACAAGTACCTAGTCACTAACTAAATGCTACCTAACTAACTGGCTGACTACCTAAGCACCTAAATTAACTAACTGCTACACTATAATTGATGCTAATTAACTAACTAAATTGCATACTCAATTTTACCTGTCCGACGATGGTAGTGGACAAACCGGGTGGCGCGGTGGCAGGGACGGCGTCGGCGCGCGGGCCGAGGCGGGGTGGTGTGGTGTGGTGTGTGCGGCGCCGAGGGACAAAGCGGAGCGTTCGCGCAGCGAGGTACCTGTGAAATGATGTGTTACCACTTACCATAGATGTCACCACGACCATATAGCAAAACAATGCATATTCCACCAGGTTCACCATGGGGATGTCTATACACTAAGCACTAAAAGTTGGTCATAAAGATAACCATGACTGCGTCGGACTCAAATCTGTTTTATATATGTACTAGCTGATATTTGGTTCACTTTAGGAAGACATCTGTGGAGTGATTTTTGAAAACAGAACTTGGTAACTTTGAAGCAAACTGTTAACACAAAATTAGTTTTTGATTATTAATGAACATTTTTGTCATCTTGACCACAATGGGTAGAAGAGGGGGCAGAAGAAACCTCTAGCAGATGTATCTGACTTTTGATACAGTGGAGGAGGATGTTTGGCTATCCAAGCTTCAGCCCATTCACTCCACGAGATATTGCATCATCACTAGCAGGTAGGAGGTCATCAATTCTGTGCCACGAGATTTCCTGTCAAATTCGCAGAGGGCCATAGATTAGCGGTGGTCATTTCACTTTTTTTTAACTAAAAAAGGTTTAAAAAAAGAAAGGAGAATAGTAAAGGAAAACCAACCAATGCAAACAACAATAGCTTTAAATTTCAAGCAGACACAAAATAAGTGAGCACAAAGTTCCAGCTGATAGTATTGTGGATAATAACAAGAAATTGCGAGCAGTTTATTGACCAAAATAAAGAAGACGGTGCTGCAGTTACAAGCAAAGACATGTGGCTACAAACCACACAAAAAAGAACATGTAGTCATTTAGCAGTTACAAACTTAGAATAATGATAATATGACTACATAATGCCACAAGCCCACAACACTACTGCGCTTCTCAGGTGGGTTGCAATCTTGCAGAGCATTATGATCATTCTATTATCAGTAGTACAACCAGTTGTTTTGAAATGATAAATCCTTTATTACAATAAGTCAATACTACATACTAAAAAAACATAAAGGTTTTGTGGGTCAAGCAACCATGTCATATCATACCATTTCATCATAATGCACAAGTATCCTTACTGCATTGAGCAGTGTTACCATCTGAAGTCTGAACAACATTTCAGACATCATCCAAAGTGCCAAGAAGAACAGCACGAGCTCGCGTGCGAAAGAGAGGCATATTTATCACAAGAAAGATGGGGCATTTGTCGCGTTCATGAATACATACATTACCAGAAAGGACATGGAAAACGAAATAGCATATATCCTCGTGAAGTTAACAGCTAACCACACCCTTCCAAAGTCTATACATATCAACTTATCAGAGATACACGAGGTGATGCTTTGCCAGGCTCCTAGGAACGTAAAAAGGAAGCCTCCATAGACTCTAGGATGCTTGCGGTATCAAACCTGAAGTTTTGAAGGCCGCGGGCGGGGAGGCGGGCTTGGAGGCGGCCGGCGGTGTGGATGGGGCGGGCGGGCGGCCGCGGCCGGGACGCGGGCGGGCGGCCACGGCGGGGAGGCGGGCTTGGAGGCAGCCGGTCTTGGAGGCGGCCGGCGGGGAGGCGGCCTTGGAGGCGGCCGGCGGCGTGGATGGGGCGGGCGGCGAGGCGGGCGGCCGGGGAGGCGGTGGGGGCTCGGCCGCCGGCGGGGACGCGGGCTGGCGGGGAGGGGAGGCGGCGGCACCACGGGGCGGCGGGCGGGCGGGCGGGGAGGCGGGCGGCCGGGGAGGCGGTGGGGGCTCGGCCGCCGGCGGGAACGCGGGCTGGCGGGGAGGGGAGGCAGCGGGGAGGCGGGCGACCGGTCAAGAGAAAAGAGAAGGAGAGAGCGACAGAAACAGAGGGAGTAAGGAGAAGGCTGCGTGGGGCCCGTTGGTCAGACCTCGACGCCAAGATCCATGGCGTCGAGATACCCGCCACTACGCAGGCCGCCACGGTGATGGCACTTCTTGATGGAGCTGGAGATAGCACCACGTGATGATCTGTGCGATGGTTGATGGCATTGGCTTCAATTAAATATTGATTGCAATTCTGATACCACGCATGGTAGATGGCCGCACGGGATTCACTGAGTCACGGCGTGACTTTCCTTCGTAGCGTGCGTCCATCCGGCGATCAACGGCCCAGATTAAATAAAAAATAGGTTATTTTAACACAGATAATATAAAGAAATATAAGAAAAAAGAAAAAAGCTAGAAAAAGATAAAAATAAAAAGCTAAAAACTAGAAGTAGAAAAATCAGAAAATGCTAGATTAATCTGGGCCGTTGATCGCCGAATGGACGCACGCTATGAAGGAAAGTCACGCCGTGACTTTACGAAGTAAAGTCAGAGAAGCTGCTTCGGTAGATGGCGCCTGGTCTTCGTGGCTTTCTTCCGCGCGCAGACAACACCAGGACCGAGGCGACGAAAGAGATGGCCCGTGATGTCGGCTGTGCTGGACGTGCGCGTGGTGGTCGAGTGCTTGCTCTTGATCTTTGCGCTAGAAATCTCGACTTCCGCCAGACCTGTTAGGAAACTGGGCCCATGGCCAAGAGTCCTGGCATATTTGGGCACCCCACCGTAGACTATAAATAGGGACCTAGACCCCCCTCATTATGTACCCCGATGCAATCTAAAGCAATAAAGAAAGACCAGGAGTTCTCTCTACCTCTGTGTGTTCAATCTATTCTCTCTGTGATTCTGTGATTGATTCGTTCTTGTTCTAAGCAGAGAAATCGCTCGGACTGGTCGCCAGCGACGGTTTCTCAACACGTTATCAGCACGACTTCGCTCAGGTGAACGAGGTAATCATCGAAGCACAGATTGATTTTCTAGATCGCTTTTTGAACCTGTATTTTCTTTCGCGTTCTAGATTGAAATTCTACGGTGCAAATCCGCCCTAATTTACCGCGAGCAGACTTGAAGTCGCCGGCACAATGCCGATCGGTAGATTATGAAACGGGGTAGATGTTGATTGCACTGTAGAACGATGCAAATCCGCCCTAAATTCACCGCGAGCAGATCAGAAATCGCCGGCACAATGTCGATCGGTGGATTGTGAAACGGGGTAGATGTTGATTGCATCGTAAATTAGAATCGAAAATTTTGCATTAATTTATTTGATCCTGCATGATCATTGTATGAAAATTTTATGCATCTGTCTTATTGTTGATCGGTTTATGCATGACTTCTGAACGAAAAAAGAAGTTGTTGCCTCTCTGTCCGATTATTGTACGAAAATTGGGGGAGGATCCAGAGCCGGCCTGAAGCCGCTGAAGATCCACCACCGGCCTGGCCTGAAGCCGCCGGGGACCGCTGGCCCCACTGCCGGTCGCCACTCGCCGTCTGCATACGGCCGATCCTCGGCCGCAGGCCTCTCCCCGAGGCACTGCCGCCAGCCCGAAGTCGCCGAAGCTGGTCCGGCCCCGCAGCCGCATCATCTCGGATCCCCGTGCGCATGCGTTGCTGCGCTTGAAGCGCGCCACCCGAAACACGCGCCGTCGCCTCGCCCCCTCCCCCCGCGTGCATCGCCGCTGACCACCTGTAGCTGTGCGCCACTTTTGGCCTGCGCCTGCTCGAGGGAGCCGCGCCCGAAGCGCCGCGCCACCACCGTCGGCTCTTAGCTCCTCCGCATATCGCTCCCACGCGCCATCGCACCGGCTTTTGCCGCTCGTCGGATCTCCCCGCCCTCGGCCCGCACGCTGGATCTCCCCACCCTCGGCCCGCACGCTGGATCTCCCCGCCTCGGCCCGCACGCCGGCTCTCCCCGCCTCGGCCTGAACTGGGCGCTCGCCGGAAGCCACCCCGCACCGCGTCGGCCGCCCCGCCCAGCATGAGTCGCCCGCCGCCGGCTTGTAGGCGGCGCGCCACCTCACCACGGATGCCCGGCCTGAAGCCGGCATCCACCCGAGCCGCTCGCGCCTTCGCCTCGCTCGCCGACGTTGCGATTTGGGCGCCGCCCGAGCTGGCCCTTTGGGCAGCCGCCGCCGCCGCCGGGTGTGAATAGAGTAGGTTTTCCCCTCCTCTTTGTGCCGGCCGGATTGGGCCATTGTGGGCCGGATGGGAGAAGGGCACAAGAAAAAAAAACCGAAAGGGGGAGGGCTACTTGGGTGGGAGGGAAGGCCATATGGGCCAAATGTGACGGGCTAGAGGAGGGAGAAGTCCGACCGGGGGGGGTGGCGCCGGTGTTTTTGCAGAAAAACCCTCTAAATTCAAAGAAATTACCGAGAGGCTATTAAAACTTGCATTTGGGTCCTAAATTTTACAGAAAGGGCCTCGTAGTTCAGAAAATTACATATAAGCCCTGAAATTTACAAGTGGGTCCAGAATTTTGCAGAAAACTCCTCGGTAAATCAGAAAATTACGCGAATTTTTCTCTGAATTGAAATTTTGCGTAAAAACCGTCCAGTAATTGCAGAATTTGCTGAAATTTCATATTTTAGCATAAAAGGGCCTCGGGAATCTGAATTTTGCATCAATTTTTGCATTTGAAGCTTATTTATTTATGCCATTATTATTCTCTGTATTTTCTGTATTTATTTACTATTTTGGTTAATTGTAATTGTTTAAATTGCTTTTAATCACTGAAATTAGCAGTAAAATTTATAGAAAATGCACAGAAAATTTTGAAACATTACGGGAACCTATTGTACCATTTATTTACCCGCAGTGAATTATTCCGTGCATGTCTACCAGCAGTAGACTTATACACATTAGATGACTAGCATCACGAACTGGGAGTTCGAGGAGCTGGCCCAGCATGGCCAAAACTATCTGACGTAGGCATCCGATGTCGAGATTATGCTTGGAGCCAGGAAGCTCCGCGCTGCTATTGGGATTGGCGGACTGAATGACGCTCAACCCAAACCTGAGGAGAATGATCAGGCACTTCATTTTCTCAGGCACCACCTCTACCTCACTCTCAAGAATGAGTATATGGCGGAGAAAAACGCGCTAGCACTCTGAATTGCACTCAAGAAGCGGTTTGAGAGGCTAAAGTATACCATTCTTTCCCAAGCAGAGCAAGAGTGGATCAGACTGAGGTTTGCCGACTTTAAGACGGTCGGGTTTGTACAATTCTGCCTTACACAGGATTTGTACCCCAATATAGAAAATTGAGATAATCCTTCCACCCAAATGAAGTACAATCCGCACGCAATTATCATCATGACGGCTATAAGGAATATGCCGAATTGATTGATATGATGCAGGTTGCGGAGGCTCAGGACGAAGTTCTCCGTAAGAACTAAGTCACTCAGCCATCTGGTAGCTCCACTGGCCGTGAAGCCAACGCCGAGAGCAACAATGTGCGAAAGCCCTTGATAGAGAAAAGGGGAAGGAAGGGTAAGACCGCAGCCTAGAAAGGCAAATCAGATGCTCCACGTTAGAATAAGGCTGTCAAGCCAAAACGGGATGGCAAAGGGCAGTATGAAGCCCACTCTGCATCGGCTGAGGGGGAGAATTCTGAGTAGCTGCCTGCACCGATGGAAGTTGAAACCATCACGACAGCAGTAAATCCTCTCGACTTAGAAGCAGTTAACGCCATGATTTCTCTTGAAGAGAATGTCAACCCCGAGAAAATAGCAGAAGAAGTCTAGTGCACTAAATGCATTTCGACTTTAATTGTCATTTATTTTGTGTGGAAGAATATGTTAGAATTTGCATGGATGGTACTTAAGAATTATTATTTTCTCGTGATGGTTGGATGATATTTCAAGAATTCATTCATTTATTCAGTTTATGATGGCATGATATGTTCTGATATTGGAGTATTTTATTTATGTGTTGATTGCCTTCTCATACATGTTAATAAATACCCTACATTAGAACACGTGTAGCGCCCTATGAAGGAAGTGTGTTTAGCTAGCAGCGGCACAATGCATACCATCTTAAGAGAGACTAATATTTCCAGTCGATCCGTAAGAGCACTAGAAGCCTTACGACAATCGTCGGAAGCGATGTATGTATAATTGGTTCGGGAAGAGCCACAATGGGCACAACTTTGGTCATTGAAGAAGCCTTATTGTACCCAAAATCGACTGGAACTCTCCTAAGTTTTAAGAATATCCGCGCAAATGGTTTCCACGGTGAGACTAAAGAAGAGTACGGTAAGGAATACCTGCTCATTACGAAGCGCGAAGAGAATGAAAAAAATTAGAAAAACTTCCTTCATTAGAAAATGGGCTATCTTATACCAACATTAAAGCGCCTGCAGCGTACACTGTTCTGAAGATAGTGTTTAGAAGCTCTGAACTCTTCTGTCTCTGGCATGATAGATTAGGCCACCCAAGTCTTAGGATGATGAGAAACATAATAAATAACTCGCATGGGCATAATATTAATGTGAAGATTTTCCCGAATCATGAAGATTTTGTGTACCCTGCATGTGCCACCGGGAAACTAATAACTAGACCTTCCACTCTGAAAGTGAAGGATGAAGTCCCTGCATTCCTGGAATGCATCCAGGGAGGCATTTGCGGTCCCATTCAACTCGTCTCTGGGCCATTTAAGTATTTCATGGTGCTCATTGACGCTTATTCGAAGTGGTCATATGTGGGTTTTGTTGTCCACAAGGAACCACACCTTTGCAAAATTGATCTCGCAGATCATTCGCATCAGAAATGTGTTTCCTGAACATCACATCAAGTCCATTAGAATGGACAACGCCGACGAATTTACTTCAAAGGCATCTGATGATTATTGCATGGCGATGGGAATTGCAGTTGAGCATTCGGTACCGCATGTCCATACCCAGAATGGTTTGGCAGAGGCTTTAATTAAAAAAATTATTGCCCGACCCTTTTTGCATAATTGAAATCTAGCAGCTACATGTTGGGGACACGCAGTCCTGCATGCAGTGAATCTCATCAATTTTAGACCTTCGGCCTACAACATCCATTCACCTATGCAACTAGCGCAAGTGTCACCACCGAAAATTTCCCAACATTATGGGGAGGAAATCAACCCCTTGATGAAGAATGTCGGGAAATTACATGGCAAGCCTGGGGAATCCATGTAGATGACCCGCGCACTAGAGAAGTCCAGAAGACAAGAGAAGTCTAGAAGACAATAGAAGTCCAGAAGACAAAATAGATTTGCAAGTATTAGCAAATCAGCTGCCTGATCACTTTAGTGATTTGAAGAGCGTGACTAAGTCGCATGTGCCTGCACGCACTGCACCGGAGAGGGTTGAAATACCAAATAAAGCAGAAGGTATCCCTAATCTCGTCCAGAGGCCTCAGAAAAAATAATAAAGGATGAGAACTCCGGTTCCTCGAATCCTTAGTAACCGGGGACGCCTGGCGAAAAAGGATAAAAGGGATTTATCACAGCCGATCATTGAAGTCCCCCAGAATGAGAAGGGGAGCCAGTTGAGACCTGGCACAAGTATGACACCTTCCGAAAAGGACATACCGGATCTGAATATCCCCATCAGCATGGATGTGTGCGCAAACATAGGAGCCGAAAAACTAAAGGGACTTGCCACCGCAATTGAAAGAAGCGATGCGCAAGGTGAAGCTCCAGAAGAAGCAACTCATGAAGAAATAGCTATAAATTATGTGCACACGGGAGAGTCCCTGAATAGGACAACAGCTAATATCGATATCTACTTCGCAAAGAAAATTGCCACCTTCATCGATCTTGATCCCGAGCCTGCATCACTCGCTGAATGTAAGAAAAGATCAGATTGGGAAGATTGGAAGAAGGCAATAGCAACTGAATTGCTATCTCTGAATAAAAGAGAGGTGTTTGGGCCTGTATGCCGCACACCTCCCCACATACACCCCGTTGGGCACAAGTGGGTATTTGTTCGAAAGAGAAATGAAAGAAATGAAGTAGTGAGATATAAAGCAAGGCTGGTAGCCCAAGGTTTCACTCAACGTCCTGGAGTTGATTATGAAGAAACCTACTCCCCAGTCATGAGTGGAATTACCTTTAGATACTTGATCTCAATGGCAGTAAACTTGAATTTAGAAATGAAATTGATGGATGTTGTGACTGCATACCTTTACGGTAACTTGGATTCGGAGATTTACATGAAAGTCCCTGAAGGGATCCCTCTCCTGAACCAAGACAGAGCAAATAGAAATCTGTACAGTGTGAAACTCAGAAAGTCACTGTATGGACTAAAACAATCTGGAAGAATGTGGTATAATCGCTTGAGCGACTTTCTCTGCAAGAGAGGCTACACGAACAATGAAGACTGTCCTTGTGTATTTATACGGCGATCCCAGAATGGATTCTGTATAATCTCTGTGTATGTAGATGATCTGAATATCATCGGGACAGCCGAAGACATAAAAGAAGCAAGCTCCTACTTGTAGTCAGAATTTGAAATGAAAGATTTGGGCAAGACCAAGTTTTGCTTAGGCCTGCAGCTTGAGCATGTCCCTGAAGGAGTCTTGGTACATCAGTCGACCTACACCCAGAAGGTGCTTGAAAGGTTTGGCTTTGAGAAGGCATTTCCCTCGAAAGTACCGATGATCGGTAGGTCTTTATAGCAAGAAAAAGATCCTTTCCGACCAAGGGAAGAGGGGGAGGAAGTCGTGGGACCGGAATTCCCATACTTGAGTGCAGTAGGAGCACTTATGTATTGAGCAAACTGCACTAGACCGGACATTGCATTTGCCGTGAACCTGTTAGCAAGGTACAGTGCAGAGCCCACCAAAAGGCATTGGCAGGGCATAAAGGACATCTTCCGATACCTCCAAGGAAGCAAGGACCTTGGATTGTTTTACAGAAAGAATCAAGATCTGAACTTGATTGGCTATGCAGATGCTGGGTATCTGTCAGACCCGCATACCGCTAAGTCACAAACAGGCTATGTATTCCTGTGTGGTGGAACTGCAATTTCATTGAAATCGTCTAAGCAAAGCCTGGTAGCTACTTCGACGAACCACTCAGAAATTATAGCACTGTATGAAGCCGCACGAGAGTGCGCTTGGTTCCGCTGAACGGTTCACCACATCCAGCAGTCATGTGGAATGAACATTGTGCAAACCCCCACAATTATCCATGAAGATAATGCAGCTTGCGTTGCACAAGAGCAAACGGGCTATGTAAGCATATCAACCCCAAGTTCTCTTTGCTCATGAATTACAAAGATGGACAAGATTAAAGTACTGCACACTAAGTCATGTAGACTTGTTCACTAAGTCACTCCCCGCATCTAGCTTTGGAAAGTGCGTGCGTGGAATTGGAATGATGAGACTTAGAGAAGTGCAGAATTCAGGGGGAGAATTCTCACAAGCCCGCTAATAAATCTTGATCATGAAGATTAAGTACCCAAAAAATAAAGTCTTGCAGACCAAATGAATTTGGGTGAATTGTACTCTTTTTCCCTTGATGAGTTTTCCATGAAGTTTCTCGACCAAGGTTTTTAATGAGGCAATTCGTGCATCGCAGCATCACATGTATCATGTACTCTTTCTCTAAATTTTTTCCACTGGGTTTTTATGGAGTTTTGACGAGGCATGAGCATGTTGGGTGAGTGCCCAAGGGGGAGTGTTAGGAAACTGGGCCCATGGCCAAGAGTCCTGGCATATTTGGGCACCCCACCGTAGACTATAAATAGGGACCTAGACCCCCCTCATTATGTACCCCGATGAAATCTAAAGCAATAAAGAAAGACCAGGAGTTCTCTCTACCTCTGTGTGTTCAATCTATTCTCTCTGTGATTCTGTGATTGATTCGTTCTTGTTCTAAGCAGAGAAATCGCTCGGACTGGTCGCCAGTGACGGTTTCTCAACACGTGACGGACACGCAGACCGAGGACGAAGCGATGCGAAGTTCGATCCGCCGTGCCCCTCCGAGCCTGGTTCTGATGTTAATATTGAATTTTTTAAAAAACCTTACATTAATTTTATAGAGACTTTTGATCTATCCTTTATTTCTGTCTTATCCGTGATGCCGTTTATAATATATAATGAAGCTAGAGGATTTCACTTCCAGGTGTTACAAAGTGACCAACCTATTACCGGTATTCCGTAAGACTCCTGAACCATATCACCAATCATGATCAAACAGACCAGTTTTATGAGTCTAAAATATATCATCCCAAACACACATGTGTGAGTCATAAGTCATGATCAGATTGTTACAAGATCAATTCCAATTTGATCATGTGGGTCAACAGCCTGTAAAGCCGATCCTGCAAAACAAACCCAGCTATTTCGCTTTGTGTTGTACCCGGGTTAAACAAATGCATGCATATTAAATTCCAGTAAACTCAATCTCAATAAATATGTCTACCATATTCTAGCACAACCGTCCTCGGCACCTCGAGTATTAATTCTTCAAGTTAAATTCTACATCAAAATATTTCCTATCACTTGCATAAATAATATGAATAATTCCGCATTGAGTAAAGTAGAGAATAACCACAATAAATATTGAAAACCACATAAAAATCCCAACAATAAGAAAGCCACTCTATTCAAAGTGGCTCATACAGTAACTCCTATAAACAACTTATAGAAATCATCTTGAAAAATCACTCCGTTCAAAAACCGACTTCTAAAAAATAAAAGTCAAAAGTTGTTTGAAACATAGCCCAAGCAGCTAGGGCAAGGGTTCAATAGGATGAGGGCGCGATAGTGATGGAGAATTAGATTTTTTTGTGGTGCCTCTGGTGGTGGTAGTGTCGTCGGAGACTACGAGGGAGGCACATGGGGAAGTCTGAGAAGGTGGGCTCGCTTGATGATGCGGGGGGGGGGGGGGGCGAGTGCTAGGGTCGTGAGTCGGGGTGGTGGCGACAGTGGAAGGGATGCAAATAGAGTGGAAAGGGTGGGCCAAGGCAACATTTGTGGCTCACTAGCACCAGCTAGGTGCTTACGGTATGGTGGGGGCAGCCAGCGGAGAGGGTTTAGTGTTTAGGGTGGGTAGGGAAGAATATAGAGAGGTGAGGGAGAGGAGATCAAGAGATTCATTGGATCTTGGTACAATTATTATGAAATTCGAATGATTTTTGTTGCAAAATAAATTAGGTAACTGATGTATAGATTATTTCTTCACATTTTGTAATAGTAAATTTTGGGTAGGTTTGAATCCACTTATGCTTAGGCTTTGGCTTAGGTTGCTATAGAAGCTAGATTTTAAACATTGTGTTTTTTCAATGTGTGGCCTACAGAAAGATTGTAGTAAACACTGTATCGAGTTCGGGTATACCGGTCAAAATCACATGCGACTATTTTCCTCTATGTACAGTCTCCCACAAACAATCAGAATTTAAAAACCATAAGCTAAAAGCCAAATCCACAGCACAAAAGAGGTGAATCCCAAATTGCATATGTCTAACGTCTCTTTATGCTTTTATAGCCCGGTTTGGACCGTATGAATTCTACAAGAATTTTATAATAAATGGAGTAAACCATCCGAAATCTCTATCCAATTATGTGTTCTGATGCAAGCCTTAGATTTGGGATATGTTAAGAAACTAATACATGATTTTTGCCCAAATATCAAGTACTACTCAGACCACCTTGACATTGCAGCTTGCCCCTGCACAATCCAAGATTTAACCAGTGGCTGCAATTTGATGGTGGGCAATGAGAGAGCACCATTGGCTACAGGCATTGTGGTTGACAAGAGGTGTTGTCGATAGGGAGTGACAATGTATGACAATGAAAGTGCAAACTTCAACAGCGACGGTGAGGCTAGGTGATGAATTAGTGATGGCATTAACAACCACAAGAGGTGACGGGTGCATTGTAGAAGATGAAGATATCGACGATTTGGGTTGAGGGGAAAGGGGTAGGGGAGGGCAACACTAGCGGAGGAGGCAGTTTGCCTAGTAGGAGGCAGAGGGGAGGCGACGCACCACTGAACCTCCTACTTGGGTTTAGCATGAATCTCAAAGGAATCCGATGGTTTAAAATGCAGTGGCGGAGCTAGGATTTTGTTGATACAGGTGTGAACTTAAGACCCGTCTGATCTAAGACAAGTTCAATGACATAGTACGAATATGACATGTGTAATGGCATAAATGCCCTTGAGGGGGATACTTGGGTGTAAAGGCATAATTGTAAAATACTTCCCATACGAATATATATATATATATATATATATATATATATATATATATATATATATATATATATATATATATATATATATATATAAGGCCATGGGAAGCCCCTAAGCATTGCTTACCTAACATCTCCACTGCCATCAGTGGCGGAACCAGGATTTAGCGACGCCCCGGGCTAAATTCTAACAACCTAAAACTAACGCTAATTTGTACTCATACCACGATATAATAACAGAATATCATAATTGACTAATTGCATTACTGATGTGATTGTACTTCTGTTGAAAAATAAGATGACAATGTCTTCGCCCGCTTCATTTTGTATTGACTAATAACTCCTAGTTTCAATCATCACATTTCAGTTAGAATCAATCGACATATTTCAGTAAATCACATTTAAATTCACCACTAAATCAGGGGGCAACAGTACAACACCATACTAATTAGTAATTACTAATGAAATTTATACAGCAATCCGCAACCAGAGAATTCGATATTCTATTGTCTCATACTCTCATAGTCTCATATGCAGTCAGAAGTAGATAGTTTCTCATTTTCAGTTGAAGACTTACAGGCGTGCAGGGCGGCAACGGGGAGGCCGGAGGCGGGGGCCGCACCGGGAGGCGGGGCGGCGCCGGGAGGCGGGGCGGAAACAGCCAACGGGGAGGCCGGAGACGGGACGCCGGGACGACGCGGGGAGGCCGGAGGCGGAGCGGGCCGGGAGGCGGGGGCGCGGGGCGGCGGCGCGGCGCCGGGACGAGGCGACGAGCGGCGGCGTCGGCGAGCTGGCGAGGCGATGAAGTGACGAACGGCGGCGTCGGCGTCGCTTTTTGGCTTCGGCCTTCTGCGCCTAGCTTTGGGAGTTCGGGAGCTAGGGTTTAGTTGCGTGTGCGAGGCCGCGAGGGCGAGTTGGGCTTGCGCATTGCGCCGAGCGAGCGCGTCTGCGCGTGATGGGCCGCTGGCGCTGAGACAGTAGACTGATGGGCTATTGGGTTACCTGGGCTGGATGCTAATAATATTATCCCGGGCTGGGCTATAAATACATGGGCTATAAACTGTATTTTTTTTCACGCCCCGGGCTGGAGCCCATATTGCCATGGGCCCAATTCCGCCCCTGACTGCCATACTACCATCTCTCTGTTTGGTCCATAACTACAACACTACCCATTCGGAAAGGCTCCACGCGCATGAAGTGGTAATTTTACACGATCGTTGCATGACCAACATGGCCGGGGGGACAACGTTTAGTGGACGTGTTATTCCCGACGTGCGCATCAGGGCAAGCAAAGTGATGGAGGAAGGGAAATGCTCTGGCAAATAAAACAAGGCAGATGGAACCGCTGCTTCACTCTAGCACAAGTGCACAACTACAAAGTTCCTGCTGTCACACAAAGTAAATCATGGGTTCACTTATAAGCACAGAGGGGGGGGTTCACTTTCAATTCCAAATAGCATGCAAACATAAAATTTGAAATTGAAATCAGCTCGAATTAATTCAAATTCTAGTAGAATTGAAAAACAGGATACAAGAGTAACCGATACTCGTGTACTCGTGTGAACCATCAGTGACCGAAAGCCGCACCTTTAGACTTCAAGCCTTCAGCCAACGTGTGGGTTCCATCCGTCCATTATTCTTGTCGTAGACCTGGTCAGTCATCCCCAGCTATTATTGTCCTAGATCCCGTGGTGTCGGTGTACATTATAGCTACACACCCACGAGTCCCACTCCACGGCAAAGTTACACACGACAAATCGTCCATCCGATTCTAGTCCGAGAGAGAGGGAGGATCGATTGCAAGGGGAAGGAGATGGGAGGAGTTGGGGAGAGGATCATGGTGGGTGCCTTGACTGGGGTGATGGGTGCTGTCCTCGGCAAGCTCACCAAGCTCATGCAGGGGGAGTACGCTATGCTCAAAGGTATGAGGAAGAAGCTCAAATCTCTCACCAAGGAGCTGATCGCCATCCACGCTTTCCTAGAGAAGTATTCAGCCATGGAGGGACAGGACGTGCAAGCGAGGGCCTGGATGAATGAGGTGCGTGAGCTGGCCTACGATATCGAGGATAGCATAGATCTGTTCATCTATCATGTCGATCGGGAACTGGCTGACAACACCACCGGAGCCAAGAGGTTCCTCCGCAAAGTCACTAGAGTATGTATACAAATCAAATCACTAATTTTTTTCTGAATTTTATTTATTTAGATATTTTATTTTAGAATTTATATAAAAATCGAATTATAAATTTTCTTTTATTTTTTATTTCTCCGCAAGGCCTTGCGCAAGGTGAAGAAACTTGAGCATCGCCATAAGTTTGCTAAGCAGATCCAAGAACTCCAGGCCCTTGCCAATGAAGTATACGAGCGACGAATAAGGTATAACCTGGATGAGGGCCCTTCTAGCAACATGCATACGGAGACCGATCCTCGGTTGAAAGGACTCTATGTGGAGGTGGAAAAACTCGTGGGTCTTGAGGGCCCAAGCGAAGAAATCATCAGTCGGCTCATTGGTGAGGAGCCAACGAAGCAGCTTAAGGTTGTCTCTCTTGTTGGATTTGGAGGTTCAGGCAAGACTACTCTCGCTAAACAGGTGTACGAGAAAATCAAAGGTCAATTCAAATGTACAGTGACAAACAAGTCATCGACAAAGTAATAGCACGTTTAGAAAACACAAAGTAAGTTGATTTAACTCACTTTCTATGATGTGTTTCCATAACAATAGCATCCCTTTTATCCTGCTGTGATATTATTTAGAACTGTATTTAGTATTTTTAAGTAATCCTAGGATTTATGAAGAGTTTTAGAAGTACTATATGTGTACATAGAGAAAATTACTGATGGTGTTGGCGACTTGTGACCTCACTTTCTGTTCAATGTTTTCCTGTTTAAGCTTCTGCAAAATTTTTCTCGAAGGCATGTAAAATAGTAAATCCCTCTTCTGTAAATTTTTGCTTCTGCCCTGGAAGGCAGAAGGCATAATTAACAATTAGCTATCATGTTTTGGATTATGGGGCAATGCTTCTAAGAGATTGACTTGACACATATACATGCGTTGCTGGGGTATATTGTGTGTAGGGGCTTTTAAATACATGCGGCACTAAGTTTGCAGTTTAGGGGAAAGATGGCAGCAATGTGTCACTAGTCACTAACATGTGGATGGTATTTTTCTGTATCAAAAGCATGTGGTGGCATGCAACTAAAAATGCCTTGTATTCAGAAACACACAGACTTGATATGGTCAAATGTAATCAAATTGAAACCACTCGTTTTTATTTTGGTCCTATCAATGAATTCTATTTCTTTGACAAATATGAAGCTTAGAATAGATAAAATCATGTGACAAAATCTAGCACAACTATAGATAAGATTATGTGACAAAATCTAGCACAATTTCAAGAAATAGAAAGCTGTTTTAGGCCGAGAACTAACAAAGAGCATGTGAATTTATCACATTTTAATTTTAATAAATACTTGTAGGTTGTTGCATGTCTACATGTATGCAGAAATGAATTTTGTTGTGTTTCTTAGTAGAATACTCCTATAGTCCTATTAGCATTGCTTTTAGAGCTGTACTAACTGATACTGTTTCACAAATTTGCTTAATAGGTACCTTATTGTGATTGATGACATTTGGGAAAAATCAGCATGGGATACCATACAATGTGCTCTTCCTAAAAATGGCCATGCAAGTAGAATAATTACAACAACACGGATCAACAATGTAGCTGAATCTTGTTGCACTTCAAATGAAGACTTTGTTTATCGAATGAAACCTCTTAGCGGAAGCGACTCCACAAAATTATTTCTAATGAGGATATTTTATGCTGAGGATAAGTGCCCTGATCACTTGGAGGGGATTGTGAATGAGATACTGCATAAATGTGATGGCATGCCATTGGCCATAGTTACTTTAGCTAGCTTGTTAGCTAATAAACCAAGAAGAAAGAAAGAATGGAAGAGAGTGCTGAATTCCATCCGCTCTGTAGATGAAAAGGATAAAGAGCTGCAAGTAATGGATAAGATACTAGCACTGAGTTACAGCGATCTACTTCATAATTTGAAGAATTGCTTACTGTACCTCAGTACATTTCCAGAGGATTACTGGATTGAAAAAGACATCTTGGTATGGAGATGGATAGCTGAAGGGTTTATCACCGCAAAACAAGGCTATACTTTGGAAGAAATAGGAGAGAGTCACTTTAACGAGCTCATAAATAGGAGTCTGATCCAGCCAATGGACGTGAACTATGCCTATAGTAGAATTGAAGTAAGTAGATGTCGAGTCCATGATATAGTACTCAACTTTATCATCTCCCGGTCAACTGAAGAAAATTTTGTAACTGTGTTGGATGGTCAGGACCTCTCATCTTTGCATAAAAGGATTCGGAGGCTCTCCATCTGGCACAACAAAGAACATGTAGAGGCGATATCACAAGGAACCATGGATTTATCTCATCTCCGTTCACTTAATATCTGCCGTGTTGTTGGCTGGACGATGCCCCCTGTTTTGGGCCTACCTTTTCTTCGAGTATTGGATCTAGAGGGTTGTCATGAATTGAGGAATGGTTCTCTCGATGGAATTGTAGGTTTATTTCTTCTGAGATATCTGGGGCTCCGTTGGATAAGCATTACCAAGCTACCGGTCCAAATTGGGAAGCTAGAGTATTTACAGACGCTCGATCTAATAGGAACTTCAATAAGAGAGTTGCCAGGAAGTATTATTCAGCTCAAACGATTGGTGCGTCTTGTAGGCGATGAACTCAAATTGCCGGATGGATTTGGCAATATGGAAGCTCTTCAGGAGTTAGAGACCATTGATGCCTGCCACTGCTCTATGAAAGATCTACAGTTTTTGAGCAAGCTAAGGGTGCTTCGAGTAATATTCAAGAATGAAGGAATTAGTGATGTGCAGACTATAAAGGAATCTCTGGCGTCATCCCTCTGTAAGCTTGGGGCAAGCAACCTTCAATCTCTACATATTGAAAACAGAGTTGGTGGTGCAGACAGTTTCCCGGATTCGTGGCGCCCTCCTCCACGTCTCCTCCAGAAATTTGAGTACAAGAGATCCTACTTGTCCAGGTTTCCAAAGTGGAATAATCCCTCGCTCTCTGAACTCACCTACTTGGGTATCCATGTTCAACAAATGGAAGGGGAGGATCTACGTTTGCTTGAAGACTTGCCTGCCCTTCTTTTCCTCGAACGACGCGTAATGCAGGTTCCCGAAGATGGACTCAGGATCAGTCCCAGTGGATTCCGATGTTTAACAGAACTCAATTTTTATAACGATGTTAACGGAGATGGACCTGGTTTGGTATTTGAAGGAGCTCTGCCAAAACTCGAAAGGCTTGGACTCATGTTCGATGCAGATAAAGCACAATCTACATACGGTAGTTTATACATTGGCATCCAACACCTCACCTCTCTCAAAGATATTTGGATGTATGTATGTATTTTCTCTGAAGATAAAAATACTCCGACGATGAAGGCTGCCCAGTCTGCTATCAGTGACCAAGTCAAGATGCTTCCCAACCATCCCACACTCGATATCAAAATCCGTCGTTTGCACCACAATCACTTCATATATGATGAATGTGGAGTTCTGGTGTGAAGGAATTAGTGATCTGCAGATTAGAAAGGAATCTCTGGTGTCGTTCCTCTGTAAGCTTGGGGCAAGCAACCTTCGATCTCTACGTATTTACAACAGATTTGGTGGTGCATACAGTTTGACAGATTCATGGTGCCCTCCTCCACTCCTCCAAAGGTTCGTAACTGAGTTCTGGAACCCCAGGTTTCCAGAGTGGATATCCTCGCATATCCTTGTTGAACAAATGGAAGCGGAGGATCTACGTTTTCCTCGATCTTCAAGTAAACCAGGTTCCCGAAGATGGACCTGGTTTGGTATTTGAAGGAGCTCTGCCAAAGCTTGAAAGGCTTCAACTGGCGTTCGATGCAGATAAAGCACAATCTACATACGGCAGTTTACACATTGGCATCCAACACCTCTATTGGTTATCTCTGACGTATTGGTTATTACACATTGGCACTGTCTCCAACGTATTGGTTATCTCTGAAGATGAAAATACTCCGACGATGAAGGCTGCCGAGTCTGCTATTAATGAGGAGGAGGAGGTTTGAGCTTCTTTTTTCTCCAGATTCTGTTGTCTTGTAATATTTAGTATAAGAGTGCTTAGTATCTGGATTTTTGCACCGAGACCCCAAGGATTCTCTCTATTCTGTGGGGTTCTTGATCATATACCCTCCCTTTTTTTTTTGCAAATCTAGGATTTACCCTCCTGCCTCAATGATATGTGGGGTCATCGTAAGTCACTGACACGTGGGCCAGGAGGGTAAATCCTAAATTCCCATCTATGAGGAGGGTATATGATGAATAAATCCCTCTATTCTCATTCCCAACTGCTCCATCCCCAATCCCATCTCCTTCGTTCGATTTGTTCCCCATCCGTCGGTGGCCGAGGTGACGAGCAACAGGGAGGCGGCTGGGCGGTGAGTAGTGGACGGCGGCACTCAGCCCCCAGTCCGATGGCTCCGCAGCAGGAGGACGAGGAGGTGCTGTGTCCCGTAGGTGTCCCAGATGGAGGGCTGGCAATAGCGTTGAATACTACGTATTAGGATATTGAAATCGCAGGGTTTAAGTTGTTTGATGCATGTGTTTTGCTGCAAATTTGAGAAAATAGTTGACATATACTGTACTACGTATATCAGTACAGTATTTATCTGACACAACAGCGGTGTTGATATATACTGTACTACGTATGCTAGCTCTTATGAATGACCAAGTTTATTATCTAATTGATTATCAACAACACAGTTAACACATGGAAAGGATAAGTACATGCTATGTGCTGCATCCGGACGTACACGAATGCCTCCCAGTATTACCAAGCTTTCAAGAAAAACTGCAATGATACCATTTTTTATCTATTGATTCTAGGAAGAAAGCAGTGTAGTTTGTCAGCAAAGGGTTTGATAATTGTAATTATATATCAATGCATTGTTTACATCAGTACAATTTATATGAGTGGAGTTTACAGATAGAACTTCCCACAAATCTTGTATCAATGTATCTATGACATGTACTGTTACTTTTGGCATTTGGTTTCAGTTACAACTATGCTAGAAGGTATCATGGACTGTTTCGGTTTAACCCTAGCTTTCATCTCTTGAATCCAAACATTGGTTGCTGTATATAGCCTTGTCCTTTGTACAAACAAATTTATCGCATATGCATGTTGCAATCTTGTCAATTTCTGTTGCTAAATTTGGGCATTTTGATGCATTTTGTAGTAACGGATGATGATGAATTCAGTTTACAAGAAGGAAGCCAGCAAGAAGAAACCAGCAAGAAGTAGTGCTTGGCAACTAGGAATTGAAGATAATTGCTCATATGTGTACCTACATAGGAGAGAAAGTTGCTCCTTCATGATACTTTTGATATATTACTTGTACCTTGCTGGATTGATCCAGGAAGATATGCGTGCTCATGTTCTGAAGATAATAACTCGTGTTCCATTGTTGCAACCGCAAGGGCTTCTTCAAGTTCATTCTTATACTTGCAGTCAATCAGAACGAAGATTTGGTATCTCCAAATTAACAAGAACTGTAATTTCTGTCATTCTGATACTATTGTCGTGCTACCCTTGCGTGGGTGTTATCCAGTGCCCATATGCGGGTCTTGTACTAACTATATGGTCAATGAGGTTGCTGAGATTTTCTGTGCTTGCTGCCTGGAAGATGGTAGAGTAGGTTGTAGATTCCAAAATTTTGAGTAGGTTGTGGATTCCGAAAATAGTTGAAGTGTCACATCTGATGTTCATAGTTGTTTCATGTGCTGGAGTGTCTTACTCATATATTTGCACATCTGTAGAATTCGGTTCTGATTTTTGAATTTGAATTCAAATCTAGATATCATTCTTATTGTTGCTTTCAATTTCTTAGGGAATATACCCTTGATTTAAATCTGGCTATTCTTTTATTTATCTTATTATTATTATTATATATTTATTATGTATTTATTTTTTCATAACTCAAATTTTGGAAAAGCCCAAATAAATCCCAAGAAATCTAAATGTCAACAAAATGCATTTCAAAAGTTTTAAAAATTCCAAAATTTCAACATTCTAAATTTTTGGGATGTTATAGTGAAATATTCATGTGCCAGTGGTAATATGCTACCAATAGGCATGCCCTACAAAGTTCCCATGCCCGCCCTTGTCCATGGGCATGACTGTTCGAATAGTTTATACTCTACAAAGACTGTACACTTTACCCACAAGAAGTAATCAACTTATTATATTTCACACATTTTCTTGGACATGTGAATTAAGGAGATAATCACAAGACATTTATGATGCACCCCAGTGTAAGTTACACCCGCTAAGGTTTTATCTATGTGAGGTTATGTCCACCACACCAGATCCCCTCTTGTGCCACATGGTGGCTTAAACTAGTAACACAACCCATGTCCACGATAGATTAAAAACAACGACATGAATGGCGGGTTACTCCAATGGTACAACTCGCACCGGTATATACAAATTATTTAGATAGGTTGTACCTATTATAGACTCGTAGTTGTACTATTTTACATTGGGAGATCATCACAGGATTAAGTCCTCAAAGTTACCTTGGTGGTACATGCCACATTCCACAATTTCTAGTACTACATCCTCATCAACCATCGTACCTTCTGCCTAGATATGGTAATAGCAAGCTTTAGGGTTTTGAGAAACATGAACAAAGTTTTGTCAAATATATCAGTCATTTCCCTCTAATGACTACCTAAAATTAATTTCATAATTAAAAGATGATGTTTAGGGCAAACTAGTGCCCTAGTATTTAAGTAAGACTAGCATGACACTTTAAGTACGATCTATAGCTAGTAAAGTTGCCATTAAATATCTAGGGTGACAACGATCATGTGATTCAAGTGTTCAAAGGATGGCATAATAATATCACAATGTCAAGAAGGCTTATATCTAACCTTAAGCATAGCAAATAATAACATGCAATTTGATAATTTCAATGAACATAAATTTACATAAAATATATGTTCAATATGATCAAAGTATTGACTCCCTGGATCACAAGCAGGTTGATACTAGAAATCTTGAGTTTACTCGAATAGGGGCTCTTTCGCGTCCTCATATTCTACTCGGATGCAAGCATCAAAAAACGTACACACAAGAGTGTTAAAAAATAAATACAAATAAAAACTCAAATGAACTCTAATTTCATCAAAAACCAGTGCCATTAGGTAGATCTTGAATTTAGAAAAATTTAGAGCCAAATTTCATTAAATTTGGAGCTAAAATAAGTGAGAACGAGTAATTTGAAGTTTAAAACAAAAAATAATTCAAGAAAAAGAAAGAGGAGAGAGGTTACTCTCACTGACATGGGGGCCCAACCGGTTTTTGTTAATCTTTCAAATTACTTTTCTATTGAAAATCCTTACTAAGACTGACAAGGGGGTCCCACAGTATTTAATTTAAATCTAATTTATTTTTAAATGGAGATATAGCTTAGGGACTGATAAGTTGCATCCATTTATTGTGAGCATAGTAATTTGGGCCCACTTGTTAGTGGCTCTAATTCTTAAAACCAGTTTTAAATGTTTTAAAAAGGTTGTGGGGTCCACTTGTCATACGCATGGAGTCTTAAATAAGTGTGTATGGCCCATGGGTCAAAGAGATTGAAATGTACTGTAGAACCGAAATGGTAACAGAGGGGGGAGGTGAATGGTGCCTTTACAATTCCCCAAGTATTCACACACCTCTTCTTCTCCAACAGCTATTGAGCTATGAAGATAGAATGAGATTGCTTACTGGAAACCGAGACTAGAAAACTAAGCTGGCCGACAATAGCCTGACTGGCATAACCTTGAGCCTGTATATACGACTCCATCCTACTCTTCCAAAAGGGATAATCGATCCCATCAAAGATAGGAGGCTTAGTTGAATACTTGTCTGTTGCCATGGCTCACAGACCGGTTAAGATCTATAATAAAGAGCTAACAGGCTCTGATACCAATTGTAGGACCGAAATGGCAACAGAGGGGGTGAATGGTGCCTTTAAAATTCCCCAAATGTTCACACCTCTTCTTCTCCAATAGCTATTGAGCTAAGAAGACAGAATGAGATTGCCTACTGGAAACTGAGACTGGAAAACCAAGCTGGCTGACAATAGCCTGACCAACAGTACAAAAATATAGCTTAAACTGAGACAGCACAGAAAGAGATGATCGACCGCCCGATCAAGAACACATGTAACTTTTGATCCTTAGTTCTAACGACCACAAAACTCAAACCACAGCAAGATAACAGCCACTATATGAGAACCTACAAGACTAAAGAAAACTTGTTGCTGTGGTCAAAGAGAAACACATGGTTGAAAGTGAAACAGAGGAAGTGAGCAGAGTTCGACCGCAAGATCCAGATTCCGAGTAACTTTTGACTCACAGATCTTTTGGTCATGAAACTTTGAACACTACAAGAGTTTAGCCTCTGGAAGAAAAATTACCAAGAAAGTGCAAACTCTAAGCTGTGGTCAATCGAGAAGGCATGGTCAAAGGTAAAACAGAGGAACTCAAGGTGCACGACCACTTGCCACAGAACCCAATCGAAAACTCCGCTCTCGGGAAGAAACTGACCAAATGGTCTTGAGTATGAATCCCAGTTCAGAGCAGAAGAAACCAAGGCAGCTCAAGCAAAGAACTCTACTCAAAATAAGAAGGCCAGAGCACAAATGAGAACCAGTCGAAAACGAGAGCAAAACACTGAAAGATACAAGCAATTAGAGCATCTCAGACATAAGACTTCTCAAATAGATTGAGAGAGATGAATGATTACATAGGAGGTTTCTACAGCCACTCCATACAAACTCTTTACCATAGAGAAACACACACAAAATAGAGAATAAAACTTAGAGCGACTCGACGAAAAACCTCTGCCTCGCTCTCGAGCTCAACTCCTCTATTTATAGTCACCAGATATCGGGGAAGAACCCGTTAACCCCCACCTAACACCGGGTTTTACCACTCGCTTTACCCACTAACTCCAACAGACTCGATGCTTTGCCTGTTAACACCAACAGCATCCGCACTTTACCCATTAGAGCCAACAGAATCCGCTTCCCTTTGTAGGTCCTCTGCATTTCACTAAAATGCCATCCCCGCAGCTTCCTGGAAGCTTCCTTCTGTCTTACCGGCCACGCCTCGCTTCGGACCGACTGGACCTCGACTCCTCCTGAGCCTAGTCCCAATCTTTTCCTCTGCACACGACCGCGCCCGGCACCTAACCGTCTGGACCTCAACTCCTCCCCGAGCCTAGTCCCGGTCCACCTCACCGCGGCCCGTCATCTCCACCTTCGGTAGCTCTAGCTCCGGTTCCTCGTCTCCCGGCATGCAACCACCTCACCAGCCTCGATCATCTTCGACGTCTCCTGACCGTCTAGACCTTAGCACCTCCTGTGCCTAGTCCCGGTTCTCCCACGCCTCACCATGACTTAGCTCCGAAGTCCTGCAACCACACAGACAAGCAAACCGTCACATAGCACCGCACAAAACCAAGTTCCATTAGTTTCCAACACCAGAAAATACTCAGAAATGCAAACCTAGCAAGTCGTAAACCCATTACGACCAGTCGAACACACATGTTATACAATGCACATAGCCTACGACCACACTAAACAAGGTTACGACCACCTCAGAGATCCATACGACTAGTTCCCAGTGGTTACGACCGCTCCACGAAGTCATACGACCGATTTCCAAGCGTTACGACGGCTTTGGGACACTTTCGAGGTGTTACGACCGCTTACAAGTCCTTCTGACCACATCCGACTGAGTCCCAAGCCGGTCTGACCGCGTTCGACTGCAACCGACCGTGTCCGACTGCGTTACGGCCTTCCGACCACTCATTCAATGCCTCTACCAGGTACCGACCACTCTTAAGAGCTACAACTTCGCAGAAAACACCCAAGTCAAACTCAATCTTTCCAAAACAATTGTCAATTACTCATCACAAACATGGGGTCACCTCCACATGGTCTCTCAATCACCCCCTTGATGAGTATATTGACAAACACAAAAAAAGCATAAAGTTGAGTTTGAATTTTTTTGTTTTAGCAGGGAAAGTCACACATGGTCTGAAACAAAATAACAGAGGGAATAATGACCATGTTGACAAAAGGTGCAATTAACAGAAAGAACAATTTTTCCTCAAAAGCTCCAAAAATCCCCTTTTTATGCCTTTTTCATCATTATTTTCCCCCTTTTGGCAATAAAATCATCAAGATGAAAGGAAGAAAATGGAGCATGACTGGTTTGAACTGACTGTAGGTTATTCATTTTAAGCATTTGGAGCCATGAAGATTATCCAGAATGACCTCTAAGTATTACACCAAGCCATAACCAAGGGAATGCTATCTAGATCATGACAATTCATGTAGAGTCAAGCTAAACCAAATAAGTCATAATCTGAAAATTAGATGAATTCCTTAGCATGTCAAGTCATTCAAGATTATAGTCTAGATAAAGGTGTCCAAAGATGATGCAAGCCATGTCTATATTCTAAGTGGAGCCAAGAAGCTAACATTGAATCAGTTTAGAGTACTATAAGTTCAAGAATGAGACATTTGTTCAAGTACTTGGTATTTTTGAGATTGAACAAATTTATCACATTTGACATACTGTTTCTTTTAGAAAGTCATGGTTGTTCCCAACCAAATTTTGTTGCTGAGCCATGTGCTAGATCTCAAGCCTTATGCGACCATTTCAAGCAATAAGCTTAAGAAATGATCTTGGTCATCCAAAACTCCCCCTGAGTTCATGCCTAGTGCAATAGAAAGCAGTCTCATGAGAAAGAATTGGTGAAATCAGTTTTTTTTGCACAAAAGAGATCTTTTTGCATTTTTTGAATCTAGTTCGAGAACATATGCTTCACTAAGAACTAGCTTAGCTCAATCTAAAGTTCAATAAAGATTTAAGACTCAACTCAGCCTTTGTGACATGGCGTAAATCATAAGAGGATAACTAAAGACAGACTATTCACAAGATCTAACATGACATGTTTTAATTCAAGTTGTGCACGTTTAATCAACCTATCATGGCAAAGACTTGTCTACACAAATAAAATCATGATAAATCTAGCAATTTTAGCACAGATCATGGCAAGATGTAATGCATTGTAAACATGTCATAAAAGGATAATAATCAAGGCTCCATGTAGTTATATTACAATGCAAGATGCTGAAATGAAATTCAAGAAAATCCGGCTCCCCCCTTAACATGTGATGCACTTTTAGTTCAGGTTGAGTTAAAGTCAGCATTAAGTTACCGAAAATCCCAAATGAGCTCCCCCTGAACCGAAGCAATAAAAACGAGAAGCTGGCAAGGAAACCAGAAAAGGCAGTCCTTAAAGCATAGATAAGATACAGAAAATACTATGGCTTAGAAGAACTCTCATCTTCCCCATATGATTCAAGGGCTATCAGCTGATCTACTAACAAACTAGGGAGTAAACATGTTCCCTGTGTACCCAAAGGTACCCTGACCCTTGCTAGACCTATAAGAAGTGAGTGAACTCAACCTGGTGAGAAGAGATCCAGCTAATAAGCAGTGTCCTAGAATCACAAGATGAGAGGAAAAAGTCTAAGCATCTCAGTGAGAGAATCACTCTAATCTATGCTAGAAGAACTAACCCGAATGCACCCACATGCAATACCACAGAATGAGCATATAAGCAAGATAAAATATGAAGCATAAAGCTCCCCCTCACAACAAACTATAAGGGTAGACTACCCCAAGCTCTCCCTGCAAGGCTGAAAACCTTGAGTTATCCAAAGGCTTGGTAAATATATCAGCCAACTGGTGGTCACTCTCCACAAACTGGAGCACTATGTTACTCTTCTCCACATGGTCTCTAAGGAAGTGATATCGGATATCAATGTGCTTGGTCCTGGAGTGTTGCACTGGGTTCTTGGCAAGGTTAATGGTAGAAGTGTTATCACAAAAGAGTGGAACACTATCTATGACTAACCCAAAGCCCCGCAAGGTCGAGACCATCCAAAGCACCTGATTGCAGCAACTCACGACAGCAACGTACTCGGCCTCTGCGGTGGACTGTGCAACATCGGACTGCTTCCGAGAAGATCAGGAAACAAGAAAAGTGCCAATGAATTGGCAGGTGCCAAAAGTGCTCTTCCTATCTATCCTAAAGCAGCAAAGTCTGCATTGGAGTAGGCTCTAAGGGAAGGACAGGAGGAGGAAGAGTACCAGATACCATAGTCAATGGTAGCTTGAAGGTACCGAAAGATGCATTTCTCCACCTGGCGGTGAGATACACGAGGTGAGGCCTGAAATTGAGCACACCGACACACAGAGAAGTGTATATCCGGTCTCGAGGCTGTGAGGAACAGGAGGAAGCCAATCATGCTATGAAACTCCTTTTGATCTACTGGCTCGCCATCCTCATCTGGATCGAGTGAAGCTGAAAGACTCGACTAGAAAAGACATCTCCAAAGGTGATCGACTTGTCACCTAGAGATCGGACTAGGGAAGAGAACCAATCGGAAGTCTCTGGTCATGTGTCAAGAACAACCGGAGTTTACGAGCCAAACCTCTCCCTTCGCTGCCCGACGAACCTGAGTCAACAAAAGAGAGATGACTCAGTAATGGGATAAATCAAAAGAGATTTTGGTATCCAACACTAAGTCACACGACGAGCAGAAGAAGTAGTCACACACGACTGACCTCTAACTACCCTATGCTCTCCGTTCTCAGGACGCCAAAAGGTCTATGAGCAGACCGGAAGCTATTGTCGGGCTTGATTGCTATGGAGGAGCGAGTCCGAGCACCAGCAACATGCTGATCTCGCCGTGGATAGCTGTCTTGATGAGGGAAACAAGATCTATCCTGAGCACAGTGAAAATCACGACCAGAGGCAGCTCGAGTACCAAAATCAGAACTAGAAAATGCAAGTCCTCGATGCTGCCTAAACACCTCAACTCGATCAACCCTAGTCCTCGTGTTGGTCTTTGGCGTCCGACCTTGAATACGCCTAGGAGCGCGAACACGGTCTTTCTGCACGACCTTGGTGTGCGTGAAGCATCTTTCAATCGAGTGTCCATCCTTCTGACAGAAGGTACAATGATACTTCACCTTCTAAGAGGTCGAAGTAGCATGTTGAGGTTTCACCTTCTGAGAGGTCGAAGCAACAGGTGGCACCACCTTACTATCAGAAATCCCTTGGACAAAACCCGCAGATTTAAAGTCAACCTTTTTGGTTTTGGGCTTGACCTCGATCACACCTGCTGCTATGGGTCTGAGAGCACAGGTGGATGCTTCCTAACATCCTCAAGAAAATCATATCC
Organism: Dendrocalamus latiflorus; assembly: GCA_017311315.1. Lineage (NCBI taxonomy): Eukaryota > Viridiplantae > Streptophyta > Magnoliopsida > Poales > Poaceae > Dendrocalamus > Dendrocalamus latiflorus. Next base: position 50,164,271 of record CM029642.1, on the reverse strand, counting down.
TAGACCTTGATTAAACTTGCAGATTTTGGATTTGTCTAGAATAAGATTCAGTTTCTTCTTGCCTCCAACAAATCTCTCAAGAGTGTTCATAAGATACTGACACTCCTAAAAGAGAGAGGTGTAAGAAGAGCAGGGGAAGAACAGACAACAGAAGGAGAGGAAGAAACAACATTAGAAGAACGAATAGCATGTGCATGACTCTCCTTGTGCACAGCCGCCTCAACTTTGAGGGCTTCGCAGGACATGGAAGGGACAGTCCTACTTCTAGCCATTTGGTCCTCGTGGCTAAGCATCTCTACCATTTCCTTAGGCTTCTCCCCCACCATAGTACACATAACACAACAAGATTGTGACTTCTCTAGCAGATCCTTAGTTAGCTTCACAAATTTATCATCCAAAGCAATCAAATCAGATTTTAGTTTTTCATAGCTAATGCATGGTGAGCTAACAGGTGCCTTAGAAGCATACTGAGCCAGTTTCTTGTTGTGATCAACCATGTCCTGAAATTGCTTAGAAACAGACTCAAGTTTAGCAGTTAATTTAGGGCAAGTGGCACAAGAAGCAACAGGTTCAAGCAAAACAGCTTGCATTTTAGCACTTTTATGATCTACCCTTTTTAGGTTAATCTTCAAATTATTACAGCTTTTACAAGTTTCAGGCAGATCAAGAAACATGGTATAAAGACATTGTCAAGGCATTGTCCTTATCCTCACATGAGGTGCAAAATGTAGTCTCAACAGTACTAGATGAAATAGAGGCTACCCTAATAATCTCTAGTTCAGCAAGTAGACTAACATTCTCCACCTTAACCTGATCAAGCTCAGAAAGCACACTATCATGAGATGTCCTTAGCTTCTCCATATCTCCAAGTAAGGAAGTACAAACATCACAATCATCACGGGAGGGAGCATATTTAAGTGAAGTAAGCTCTCGTGATAAGCACTCTACTTCCTTCTCTAACTCGCTACATCTAGCTCTAGATCTAGCATAAAATTTTGCTAACTTGAGGACAGCTTCATTGAGCTGGTCGTAGGAGAGATCTACCTCATCGGAGTCGTTGTAGAGATCGTCATCGCTGATGCCGTTCTCATCAGCCACGAAGCACATGTCAATGAAGTCGTCACTGTCCTTGGTGTACTTGCCATGATCATCCTTGCCGTCGTCATCGCTCCAGCCTTCCAAGTCTCTAAAGTTCATGTTGTCGAAGGCAGTGAGGACACGATGGAGAAGATTCCTGGCTTTGCCAAGGTTGCGGTACTTCTTCTCTTGGCCACGAGCTAGGGGCTTCATGTTGCAGTTCCTGCTGATGTAGTCGTTCTTGTTTGTGCTGCCGTAGTCATTCTTGTTTGTGCCGCTGTAGTCATTTTTGCCTTCCTCCAGCTTGGGGCAATTTGCCCTAATGTGGTTGGGGCCACCACATTCGAAGCAAATCACTAGCCCTCCTCTCTTTCTATCCCTCACTCTCTTGTATGCATGAGAGAACTTTCTGGCTAAGAGAGCTAGTTGGTTTTCTGGGAGTTGCTCTAGTTGATCATCATTTAACTCACAAAGAGCAGCAAGAGAAAAACTGGCAACACCATCAGAGAGAAAACCAGAGGCAAGATTGGGATCAGTGACCAGTGCCATCGATTGAGACTTCGACTTGCGAGAGATAATGTCAATCTCGTGAGTCTTGAGGTGTGAATACAACGCATCAGGAGTCAAAGTCAAGAGATCGGTCATGTCCTTGATGGTGGTCACCTTCATCTCCCAAACTCGTAAATCCAAAGCAGATAGCATCTGTCGAGCATTGTCCAAGTCAGGATATGTGAGACCAACTGCTTGGAGGTTACTCAAGATTTTGTGAAACCTCGAAAAACACTCATTCAGGGACTCACCAGCGAGCATTTCAATATTGTTGTAGTCTCGCTTGTATTGGTCCTATCGAACTGTCTTGATTTGAGTGGTTCCCTCATGGTAAGCATCGAGGGTCACCCAAATGTTGTAGGCCGATGAAAGATGGGAAATGCGATCAAATTCGCTTCTACTCAGACCTTAGATTATGATGTTCCTTGCCCTAGCATTTGCCTCAACATCAGGCATGTTCGCCACTGTGATGTTCTCATCGGCAAGAACCAAATACCGGGTCTTGACCTTCCTCCAGATGGCATAGCATTGAGCCTGTATATACGACTGCATCCTACTCTTCCAGAAGGGATAGTCGATCCCATCGAAGATAGGAGGCTTGGTGGAATACTTGTCTGTTGCCATGGCTCACAGACTAGTTAAGATCTATAACAGAGAGCTAACTGGCTCTGATACCAATTGTAGGACCGAAATGGCAACAGAGGGGGGTGAATGGTGCCATTAAAATTCCCAAAGTATTCACACACCTCTTCTTCTCCAATAGCTATTGAGCTATGAAGACAGAATGAGATTACCTACTGAAAACCGAGACTGGAAAACCAAGCTGGCTGACAATAGCCTGACCGACAGTACAGAAAAATAGCTTAAACTGAGACAGCACAGAAAGAGATGATCGACCGCCCGATCAAGAACACATGTAACTTTTGATCCTTAGTTCTAACGACCGCAAAACTCAAACCACAGCAAGATAACAGCCACTGTATGAGAACCTACAGGACTAAAGAAAACTTGTTGCTGTGGTCGAAGAGAAACGCATGGTCGAAAGTGAAATAGAGGAAGTGAGCAGAGTTCGACCGCAAGATCCAGATTCTGAGTAACTTTTGACTCATAGATCTTTTGGTCACGAAACTTTGAACACTGCAAGAGTTTATCCTCTGGAAGAGAAATTATCAAGAAACTGCAAACTCTAAGCTGTGGTCGAATGAGAAGGCATGGTCGAAGGTAAAACAGAGGAACTCGAGGTGTAGGACCACTTGCCACATAACCCGATCAAAAACTCCGCTCTCGGGAAGAAACTGACCAAATGGTCTTGAGTATAAATCCTAGCTCAGAGCAGAAGAAACCAAGGTAGCTCAAGCAAAGAACTCTACTCAAAACAAGAAGGCCAGAGCACAAATGAGAACCAGTCGAAAACGAGAGCAAAACACTGAAAGATACAAGCAATCAGAGCATCTCAGACATTAGACTTCTCAAATAGATTGAGAGAGATGAATGATTACATGGGAGGTTTCTACAGCCACTCCATACAAACTCTTTACCACAGAGAAACGCACACAAAATAGAGAATAAAACCTAGAGCGACTCGGCGAAAAACCTCCGCCTCGCTCTCGAGCTCAACTCCTCTATTTATAGTCACCAGATACCGGGGGAGAACCCGTTAACCCGCACCTAACATCGGGTTTTACCACTCGCTTTACCCACTAACTGCAACAGATTCGATGCTTTGCCTATTAACACCAATAGCATCCGGACTTTACCCATTAGCGCCAACAGAATCCGCTTCCCTTTGTAGGTCCTCTGCATTTCACTAAAATGCCATCCCCGCACCTTCCTGGAAGCTTCCTTCTGTCTTGCCGGCAACGCCTCGCTTCCGACCGACTGGATCTCGACTCCTCCTGAGCCTAGTCCTAGTCCGTTCCTCTGCACACGACTGCACCTGGCACCTGACTATCTGGACCTTAACTCCTCACCGAGCCTAGTCCCGCTTCGGGACACTTCCGAGGTGTTATGACCGCTTACAAGTCCTTCCGACCACATTCGACCGAGTCCCAAGTCAGTCCGACCGCGTTCAACCGCAATTGACTGCGTCTGACTGTGTTACGACTGCTACCGTGTGCTTCCGACCGCTCCCGAGGATGTCTGACCACAATCTGACTGCGCCAGACTGGCTACGACCGCATACGACTGCATCCGACCACGCCAAGTTGAGCTACGATCGCATACAACTGCTTCAGACCGCGTACAATCCCTTCCGACCATGTCTGACCAAGTTACGACCGCTTTCGAGGGCTTCCGATTGCGTCTGACAGTGCAACGACTACAACCGACCGATCCAGACGTGCTACGACCACAACCGACCTACTATGACCATGTCCGACCACAGCCGACAAGGTCTGACTGTAGCCGACTGATCTTACGACCACGTTCGACCGTCTCGCAACGTGGTCAAAGTTTGCCGACTTCCCACATGGTGTGGTCGAAGTTTGCTGACTATTGACCGCAGCGGTCGAAGCCTCGACCGCCGACTTCTTCTCGTGTTAATGTGGTCGTAAGCCGCTGACTACCCAACGAGGTCGTAGTCATAACCCGCCGACATTCGACCACAGCGGTCATGGCTACGACTTACGACTTCCGATCCCTTCAGCTCTTGACAACGTGGTCGTAAGGCGCCGACTCCTCAACGTGGTCGTAAACCACAGCGCCAACTTCTGACTGCATCACTCGATAACGTGGTCATAAGGCACCGACTACTCAACATGGTCGTAAGCCACAACGCCGACTTCCGACTTACGATCGCTTCAGCACTCGACAACATGGTCGTAAGGCGCCGACTCCTCAACGTGGTCATAAATTCCACTACCGAGTTTTGACCATGAGGTCGTAAACAGTGAACCAGCCTTTCGAACACAACCATCGTGGTCATAGGAGTGTTCCGACCACGGCCAATCGTGGTTGTACTAGCTACCGACCACGACCAACGTGGTCGTAGAGGCATTCGACCATGGCCAATGTGGTCGTAGCTACCTTCGACCACACCCAACGTGGTCGTAGCAGAGTTCGACCACTTTAGAAGGGCATATGACCGGTTCCGACCGCAACATACTGCATACAGACCCTTCCGACCACGTCCAGAGTGGTCATAAACGCCACAACGTGGTCGTAAACGGTCCTGGTGACCTCCGACCACAGCCAGAGTGGTCGTAAACACCACAACGTGGTCATAAACTGTCCTGGTGACCTCCGACTATGGCCAGAGTGGTCGTAAACTTCCCGGATGGCCTTCGATCACGCCCAATGTGGTCGTAAACCTCTCGGATGACCTTCGACCACGCCCAAAGTGGTCGTAAACACCATAATGTGGTCATAAATAGTGCACACGGCTACCGACCATGACCAACGTGGTCGTAAGGCCTTCCGAGCACTCGTTCAACACCTCTACCAGGTACCGACCACTCTTAAGAGCTACAACTTCGCAAAAAACACCCAAGTCAAACTCAATCTTTCCAAAGCAATTGTCAATTACTCATCACAAACATGGGGTCACCTCCACATGGTCTCCCACGTACTAACCATCATCATTATACTAATCTTAATTACATGCACTAATTTAAATATGTCGCTACAGTATTTTGCCCTCACCGAAGAGGAGCGAAGCCTCTCGCCAGTGGTGGGAACTCTGGCAGACGGTAGCATGGTCGGAAATGGGTTCTATGGCATGGCACACACCTTCGGGCAAGTTGGCATGAGCAAATTTGATGGCTAAGGCTACCGGCAGCGAGCTTGCACGGTGGAACCACAAGGAGCATGGCACTACAGTGACTCAAAGTTCTAGGATTTGATTCCTCACTATGGGAACGACTAGGGGTGATGAGAAACTCACACAAAGTGGCTGTGGAGCTCGGGGAAGAGTGGGTTGGGCTGTTGACGTCAAGCCGAGGCGACGGCGAGGTAGACGATGCGGAGGGCTCACTAGAGGTGAAGGAGAGGCTCAGCACGACTTGGGTCATCCTCAGTAAGTCCACACGAAGCTCTAAGTCAGGTCAATTGAACCAAGGTGCAGTAGAGCTCGAGCTAGCTTGGCAGCGGTGCCTTGACCAGAGATGATAACAAAGAGGGGCTCAAGGGTTCTCGGGCTCAATTGCATGCAAGGGGAGGTTAGTGGGGGTGAAAGGAGCAGGATGCTCACCTTTATAGAGGAGGGGGTATCGGTGGAGGATCGGCGTAGAGATGAAAGGGAGTGGCATAGGGTATCCTCATGCTAATACCAAGCCTGGCATGTGATGCAAGGCATTTCAGCAAGGAGGCGATGGGCGTGATGGATAGCTCGGACCTCACGCGATCGAGTAGCATAGCGGGGAGAATGAAAAGGTCGACCGAGCGTTGCAGCGCAGAGGAGGTGACGCTGCAGTGGGGATGGGGCTCCCAAAACAGGTGCGGCACAGGAGTGGTGTAGTGATGGGTGAAGGCCAAGTTGGCACAACATGTGAGCATGGTGGCATGGCTCCGACACACGTTGGACGTGGTCTAGGCACACCCAGGCGTTGCAGGTCAATGTGGGCTGTTCCAGGCCGGACCAGAGGCCAAATAGGCTAGGCCTAAGAGAGAGAAAGGTAGGGATGTGCTAGGCCAGGCCCAAGGGAGATATCATATTTCAAATTTTCTTGGAAAGATTTGAAGTTTAGTTGAAAATTTAGTTTGAACTTTTGATTTGAATTCAAATTTCATTCAAGCATAAACAAACCCCAAGAATGGGATGTTACATATCCTACCCCCTAAAATAGAATCTCATCCTTGAGAGTCGAACTACTCAAAGAATAGGTGGGTTCCAAGGGCTTCACAAAGACTTGACCAGAAGTACGAGGTGAATTGGGAATCTCGGTCTGAGACTATCATCTTGGGCACTCCTTGTAAGCACACAATGTGGGCCATGTATAACTTGACCAATCGATCTCCCTTAAATGTGGTCTTAACGGGGATGAAATGGGAGACTTTTGTCAATCTGTCTACTATAACCCATATAGAGTCATATCTAGTCTTGGTTCAGGGAAGTCGGTGATGAAGTCCATTCCAACTTCCTCCCATTTCCACTGGGGAATTTGTAGAGGTTGCAATAGACCTGTAGATCTCTGGTGCTCAGCTTTAATTCTTTAGCATACATCACAAGCTATAAATTCGGTGATGTCTCTCTTCATACGAGGCTACCAGTATATGGTCTTCATATCCTGATACATTTTAGCTTCTTTGAGTATCAAATCCTTGAGGTCCTTCTGGTAGGGTACAAAGAGACGCTTCCCATACTAGAGGATGCCATTATGATCTTCAACCATCTTAGGGGCTTTCCCCTTAGCCATGAGGTGCTTGAACCTCTGGACTCTAGCGTGTCCTTCTTGAGTGACCTTAATTTGCTCCTCTAAGGTTAGATGAACTTCCATGGTAGCTACGGTGCATTGCTTTATTATCTCAAGATTGAGTGCTTCTAATTCTTCATAGAGCTTAAAACTCTTGAACCATGATTTGCTGTAGTAGGACTTACAGTAAATGTACCACCCACCATATTAGCTTTTCTAGGATGATAATGAACATCTAGATCATAGTCTTTGATTAGTTCTAACCATCTTCTCTGCCTCAGGTTGAGATCTATCTGAGTGAAGATGTACTTGAGGATCGTATGGTCTGTGTAAATATCATAGTGGTTTTCAAGCAGGTAATGTTACCAAATCTTTAATGTATGCACTACTAACACTAATTTCAAGTTATGAGTTGGATAATTGTCTTCATGGGGAATGAGTTGTCTGGACGCATACGCCATGACTTTTCCTCCTTGCATGAGCACGTAGCCAAGATCTTAGCATGAAGCATCGCAATATACTTCAAAATCCTTGTGTATGTCTAGCAAGACTAACAAAGGTGCAAAGGTTAATGTATTCTTTAATTCCCCAAAACTCTCTTCACAAGCTTTCGTCCATTCATACTTCTTCTTTTTGAGAATGTGAGTCATTGGTCTAGCAAGCTTCAAAAATCCTTCAATGAACCTTCTATAGTATCCAGTGAGTCCAAGGAAACTACACGCTTTAGTCATAGAGACAGGGTACTTTCATTCTTGGGTAGCTTCTACTTTGGCTGGGTCAATTCCAACTCCCCCAGTGGACACGATATGCCCGAGAAAATTGATTTCGAGTAGCCATAATTCATACTTGTTGAACTTAGTATACAACTAGTGCTCCTTAAGCCTTTCTATGACCAATTGTAGGTGTTCAGCGTGCTCTTCAGTGTTCTTGAAGTAAATCAAGATGTCATTGAGAGACCATGTGGAGGTATCCCCATGTTGGTGATGAGTAATTGACGGTTGGTTTAGTGAGTTTGAGTTTGTTTTGGGTATTCTAGGGTTGAGTACCTTTACATATGCTATTATTGATATGCTATTTCGTGCGGTGCTATGTGACGGTTTGCTTGTCTGTGTCACTGCAGGACTTCGGAGCTAGGTCATGGTGAGGTGAGGAGGACCGGGACTAGGCACAGGAGGTGTTGAGGTCCAGACGGTCGGTGATGCCGAAGATGATCGAGGCTGGTGAGGTGGTTGCGAGTCGGGAGACGAGGAACTGGAGCTGGAGCTACCGGTGACGGACACGACGGGCGACGATGAGAGAACCGGGACTAGACTCAGGGAGGAGTCGGTGGTCCAGAACGGTTGGGAGTCGGTTGCGGTCGTGCGTGATGGAACATACCAGGACTAGACTCAGTGGAGTCGGAGGTCTCGGTCGGTGTCGGGTGGACACGACAGGCAGCGGTGAGTGGATCGGGACTAGGCTCAGGGAAGAGCTGAGATTCAGACGGTCAGGATGCCGGATGCAGTCGTGTGCAGTGGAGCAGACCGGACTAGACTTAGGGAGGAGTCGAGGTCCAAACGGTCAAGGTACCGGATGCGGAAGCTTCCGGGAAGGTGCTTGAGGGGCAATTTGGTAAATTGACTCAAGCAAATGAGTGGAGGAGGTGATTTCCCTCCAAAATCTGGTTTGACCTCCTTTTGCCTCATATGTGTGTGAGAGGTGGAGAGTGGAGGTAGTATGACACTTCTTGATTTGCCATTTGGAGTGGGAGCTCTTGCCTTCTTATATGTGGAGATGGGGAGGCAGCCAAGTTAAGCAAGTGTGCAGCAGCCTGGAAGTTGGTTGTGTTCTCTAGGTGTTGAGTTGAAACTAGGGTTTCATCCCCCGTGTGTGTTCTTCACAAGAGTGAAGCATGTAGTGATTTCCCTCTCAAGCATGTAGTGAGTAGGGTGTATTTCTCTATGTAATCATTCCTCTGTATGAATCATTCATGGGAACTCCTCTGTAATCATATCAATCAAGTTGAGAAATGCTTTGCCTGAGATGTTTTGGCCCTTTTCTCTCTAGCTTGTATTTTGCTGTTTCTCTGTGTTTTTGTGATGAACTCTTGAGAATAGTTTTTGATTTTTGGCTCAGTGATGGGATTTGGTCTCAAGACCATTTGGTTAGTTGATTCCCAAAGAGCCAATTGCTAGAATCAAAATCATTTCAATTTTACTCTTGGGCAGCTCATTCCTCTGTTCTGAAGATTCTAGGGTTTCAAGTCAGGGGTTGATGGAATCTCTCATTTCCCTTCATAAGATGGCATGAAATTTGGTTACTAAGGTCTTGAGTTGATTGCTAAGCTGATTGCAAAAGCTCATGAGCAAAGGATTCAAGATTAATGAGCTATTTGAAAATCTGTCCATTCTCTGCTCTCTTTTTAGATTTTTGCTAAATTCTTGATTTCTTGCTCTCTTGGTGAAATCCTTGGATCCCAAAGGTCCCAATGCTACTTCGGACAGGTTCTTGAGCTTGTGGTCTGAGGAGAGCATCTCCATTTCACAAATTTCATTGAAACAAGCAACGTCTGAATTTTTAGCCTGCTGTTCGACCTGTACCTGAGCCAGGACCGGTCAGACTGGACTCTGACCGCCGGTCAGACCGACCCGACAACACCGATCTGACCGGCCATAGCAGCGGTCTAACCGGCGGCACTGGAGCAATCTGACCGGCCGAATGCCTACGGTCAGACCGCCCGGCCTCCTATGGTCAGACCGACCAGTTGCTGTTTTCAGTGTAATTCCTTGAGCTTTTTGGTTTTTCGTTGTTTGGTCTAGTGTTTGGTCAGTTGCATTTCTAGAGAGCATAGATAGTCTTCTTCATAGCTTCCATAGCTATTGGAGAAGTGATTGTTGTGTGAATACTTTAGAGGGGACAATTTTTTAAAGAGGCACCATTCACCCCCCCCCCCCCCCTCTATTGCCATTTCCGATCCTACAGTCATCTATGAAAACCACTACATACTTGTCCAAATACTCCATAAATACCTTATTCATGAGGTCATGAAGTAGGCTGGTGCATTGATCAAGCCAAAAGGCATGACTATAAATTCATACAAACCATATCGAGTGGTGAAGACTGTTTTAGGGATATCCTTAGGCCTGATCTTGAGTTGATAGTACATTGACCTTAGGTATATCTTGGAGAATATGGTGGCTCCCGAGAGTCAGTCAAACAAATCGTTGATGCGGGGTAGAAGGTACTTGTTCTTGATGGTCACACCATTCAAGGTTATATAGTCTACACATATTCTGGCAGTGTTGTCCTTCTTCATTACAAAAAGTATTAACAAACCTAAGGTGAAGAGTTAGGTCCAATAAATCCTTTCTCCTACAAGTCCTCAATCTATGTCTTTAGCTCTTCAAGCTCATCCATAGCCTTTCTATGGGGTCTCTTGGCAATTGGGATAGTCCCTGACTTTAGATTGATGACAAATACTAAGTCTCGATCTGGTGGCATACCAGGTAACTCTTCCAAGACTACTTTAGGGTATTCTTGGACTATAGACATTGCTTCTAGGGATATGGCCTCAAGGTGGTGGATTGCATGTCCCAAGCAATAGGTTCGGTCTACGTTAACCTTTACTAATAATCCTGGGCTCTTAGTAAGCACTACATACTCTTCTATTGGCATAATCTATCATCCCTTGGTAATGTTCCAACCAGTTCATCCCTAAGATCATATCCAGTGTATGGGATGGCAGCACCATGAGTTTTGCTATGAAACTGAAATCGTCCATGGTGATTTCTACTCTGGGACTCACTAACTTAGCAGTTAACAGTCCCCCAAGTGAACTAAGTACCACAGGTCTCTTCAACTTATATGTTGGCAACTCGAGCCTTTCGACAAACTTCCCTGATATGAAGGAATTATAAGCCCTAGAATCAAACAGAATATGTTCTGGTATAGATTTAATAGAAAATGTACCCACCAAAACTCTAGCACCTTGAGCTTCTTTCGTCGTGACATGTTTCACATAGCCCTAATTTGACGTTGTGGTTGCTCTTGGTGCCTAGGGCATCTGATACCCCTTGTTGGGTGTTGAGGTCTGGCCACACACTGGAGTAGCTCCTAGGTTAAATTTCACTGGCGTCACCTAACTATTCGGGCAGCGATTGGCAAAATACCCTTTCTCCTCAGAGCTGAAGTAGTGAAGGTTGGCAGTCGGGTTAGTCGCTACAGGTTGGCTGGCAGGGCGAGGGGCATTTATGATGCTACCACTTGGACAGGGTGTTGCAACTGGTGCTCTAGGTGGTACGACGGCCACTTGTTGGAAGGATGGGTTTTTGTGGACTACTGGCCTTAGATCGAAACTTCCTTGTGGCCTCTGGACAGCCAGCTTGCACTTACAACTGGCCTCTATGGCCCTTCTCTCATTATCTAGGATGAGAGCCTTGTTAACAAGGTGATGGAAGCTTCAGAAATCTTGTTGAGACCCGAATAAGCAAATCCGGACTCTCTGTGTATACAGCACTAGTCCAAGATCACGCTAGTGTACACAGTAGAAACATAGATAAAATATCAACCACATCATGGAAAAGACTCAAATATTATTAATTATCAAAATTGCGACCTTATGGCTAAGTTTACACTTTAACAGTTGAAAAGGCTTAACAGAACAAGCAGCGGAAACAATGAAAATGAAGTGGCCATTCAACATGTCCACAGGCAATTGACTAGAAAATGAGACCCTAATCCAAGAAGTCATCGAAGTATCCTCCTTCAAGTACCTCTGGTTGGTACGGTTCTTCTTCTTCTTCAATTGAGCAAATATGGATATAGCCGTGAGTACATAGAGTACTCAACAAGTCATTTAAAACAAGATGCAATATAATTATGCAAGGCTTAACAAATAATAGCTGAGTGGTTATTTTGCAAAAAGCAACAATTTAAAGTAAATAGATTGAAAGTGAACATGGAAATTGACTAATAAGTAAATAATAAAAAGGAATTAACATAAACTACCAGTGAACTAACCATTCACTTTCCTGACTTAACGTTCCCAAAGTTTCATATAATCTCCACCCCTCATGTGAAATCATTGAGCATTGTCCACAACTGGGGACACGACTATTCGAATAGTTTTATACTCTACAGAAATTGCACAAATTTATATACATGATATGATCATCTCATAGTGAAACTAGAACAACACACTTCCATAGGTATGTTGACCAAGAAGATCATAACTTAACTTTAAAATGTTCAATCTCAAACTGATCTTACTCACTAAGGTTTCACTACTGAGTAAGCTAACCACCTAATCAGAAAAGCCTCCTCTTGTGCCAACAAAAAATATCTCAATGGCAACATCAAGGTTGAAACATCACAAATTAATTAGCCAGGTGTATGCCATACTAGACATATGATTACATGGTAAAGCTCAGATCAATGGCGCACAAAGTTAAGTCCTTAGACATTACCCAGACGAGACATCTACATCCTAAGAAGTGCTAACCACACCTCTTTCTTTACTACACGATCACTCGCCCAAGTGAAAACCATTTTGTATAACTAGCACCAATGACACTATTCATGTCATCGCACATAAGTTTTATAACTATGGCCGACTACTATAATTCAATATCTCTTATGTCAAAATAAATTAATTAATTCACATGTGATGATGAGCCCACCGTACTACAAGTATGGCTAAGCACACTAAACATACAACCCATGTGACAACTAGTATTGCATCACTAAGTAATTATCCATCCTACAGTGATAATAGAATCATTGAATTCAAATTATCATTTGAGAGATTAATCAAATTGGACATTAACTACCAGATACAAAGGTTTGTATTAAAATAGTAATGCATCATAATTTAAAACAAAATAATAAATAAATAGATTTGAAAACAAAGTTCAACAAGATCAAAGGACATGACTCGCCTTGGCCTTGCTTAGTTACCAACTCTGAGTCTTCAAATCCTGCTTCAGCTCTTTTGAAGACATTATCTAACGGAAGAGAAAGTAAATGAAACACAAATAAAATCAAATAAAACTCAAGTAAACTCCAAAAACTTAAAACCAAAAATAAAAGATAGAGCTTAATTTTAGATGAATTTAGCAAAAAGAATCGGGTCAATCGGAGCTAGGACGGAGACGAATGGCCTCTCAGAAAATTATTTGGCTAAGAAAATACTGAAAATTAAAAAGACTACTGTGCGGTAGACTAGGTCTATGGAATAGTACTAGTCTATGGTGAGCTCGACTCATGGAAAAGTGCGTGTGCTACAGCTTCCTAACGTGGCACCTAGGGCTGACGTTGTAGACACATGGCTTGACATGGGGCAAACCCAAGGCATGTTTTGGCTGATGTGGCAGTGATGAATGCATCCAACGTGGCTGGTAAGGTGGCACTGACATGTGGCACAACTAGCTGTGGTGGCGGACAAGTGGTATGACATGTGGGACTAGGGCTAGTGTGTCATCTGACGTAGCTATGCTGACAAGGCTCGATGCACGGGTCTATAGAATAGTACACCTGACCGGTGGGTCCCGCATGTGAAAGACATGGTGCATAGTGGGTTAGGTCCACAAACGAGATGAAGAGGTGGCTGGTGCAGTCTGATGTCAAGGATGACATCGATGGGTGCAAAGATCAGGGCAACTCTTCACGAGGTGAGCCGACGCGGGTCGAGACAGCGATAGTGCGTGGCCAACAGCGAAGCGGAGTGGCTAACCGGCGAGGACTGGACAGTGAAGACTGGACGATAGAGGCTTGACAATGCCAATGGGGATGGACAGAGATGAAGCCAGAATGGCGGCGAGGCCGGATGATGTCGGACGGCGCCAGAAAGGAAGATGACGGCGACACTCGTATGACGACGACGATGCAAAACAAGGCGACAATGACGGCTTGGGGTATGGAACATGAGAGGCTTGATCAGCTTTATACCTGAACACCAAGGTGTTCGAGGTGGGCACGAACACCGCCTTTTAAGGATTTTAAATATTTTTCTAATTTTAGAAATTAAAATAAATTTATTTGAGCTCTAAAAAATAGCAAATAAATCCAAAAAATCCGAGAAAATCTAGGAGAAATTCCTTGCAACACAAGGAATCTAAATAAAATAATTTTAAACTTAATTGAAGTTTAACTTAGTCATAGTATATTTCTTTTAGTTTGCAAAAAATTGAATTAGGCTTTAATTAATTCTTGAAAATTCCAACTAGTGAATTTTATTTTGAAAACCTCAAAAGACTCTGAAAAATAGGATGTGACAAATCCTGAATGATTAGATGAACTCTTAATTCTTCATGCAAGCCTTTCAGAAAGCAATCTATGTTTTCTTCCTCATCTACTATGTCTCCTAGAGCATAGTGAGCCAGTTGGTTGAATTTAGAGAAATAGTCAATGACAGACATATTCCCCTACTTGAGGGCTCTGAATTCATTCTTATTCATATGCATGATTCCTGCTAGAACAAAGTTTGTCCTAGAGGCTGCTTTTAACTCTGCCCAAGGGATCGTTTGACTGCCTAGGTTGGCCATTTCTTCTTCTTCTTGTTGCTGCTCTTGTCGTCCTCCTTGCCCTTCCACTTGCACCTGCTACCCTTCAGCCTCTGGTGCTTCTTCTTCCTTTGACTCTTCCTCTGTTAGGCTTTCTCCTCCTCGGGCTGCTAGGTAGTTCTCCCACCATGCAACGGTTGATCCTTTCAATTGATGGGTGGCGAAGTCCACCTTATTCTCTTCCACATTGCAGGCAAGTTAGAGTTTCTTTTCAGTGTCACAGAGCCAATCTTTTTCTTCCAAGGGCTCATTTGCACTAGCGAAGGTTTAGGGGTGGGTACATAGAAAGTTAGCAAACTTTGAGTTGCAGCTTGATGCTCCTTCCTGCTGACTGGAGAGCATTGCTTGAAGAATCTATGTCTGTTGGGCCAAGACTTGAGCCATGGTCGGTGGAACTGGCGGTGGGGGCGGTAGGTTTTGTCCATGACCACGGCTTCTTCCTTGGCCTGTGGCACGTGCTGCTCGGTGGGTAGTGATTCCACATCCTTGGATGATGGCTCTTTTTGGGGCCATCTAAGAGAACTACTTGGGTTTAGAACTAAAGGGTACATATGAGGGTCCACTAGCCCTCTAATAGTACAACAGAATAACCGTTCAAGTAAGGAAATGATAAAATTCAACACAACTACTCAGCTGCTACAAACATTAATAATAAAGGGGCTAAGTGTTACACAACCACTAGTACAAAGCTCATAAGCCAGCTAAGCTATGACACTAAGGTACAGACTACAATGTCTATTGGACTGGTTACAGAAGGAGAACTAGGAGAAGGAAAAGTGCTTGCAATCTAAAGGACTGCCCTAGCAAGCACTGCTAGCTAACCAAAAACTAATACTGACTACTCCTCCATGGGGTGTTGGCTACTACAGTTGGTGTAGTTCCGTAGGGAGCGAGAACAAGAGGAGGTGACACTGCAGCGGCAATGGGGCGACGTAGCCCTGGTGCAAAGATGGGAATCTCGAAATGGGTGGGGTGCGGGAGTGGCATAGCGATGGGTGAAGGCCAAGGTGGCGCAGCATGTAGGCGTGTGTGGCGCAACTCAGACATGCGCTGGATGTGGTCTGGGCATGTTTGGGCATCACTGGTCAGCGTGGGACGTTCTAGGCTGGGCCAGAGGTCAAACGGGCAAGGCCCAAGAAAGAGAAATGCAGGATGGGCCGGACCAGGCCCAAGGGAGATTTGGTATTTTAAATTTTCTTGGAAAGATTTGAAATTTGGAGACGAGGGAGTTTAAGCGTGGTGCAAGTCTGTTTGCAAGCAACTTGGAGAAGATCTTTCCAATGCTACTAATTGGTATGTAGTCGTTGACATGCATGGCATCAGCTTTCTTAAGTAGCAATGCAATGTTGGCCGAATTAACCAGGTGGAGAAAGTCACTTCGGTGAGAATAAATTTGGTTGAAAGCTGTCATTAGGTTACCTTGATCAGATCCTAGCAAAGTTTGAAAAACAGACCAATAAAGCCGTCTGAACCCGATGCCTTTTCTGAAGGCATGCTAAAATTGGTTTCCTTCAGTTCATCTTCGTTGAAGGAGGCCTCAATTGTAGATAGATCCATTGGATTGTATCGAAGCAAATGCCAATTGAGAGATAGACTTCTAGCGGCTTTACTTACCCAAAAGATCGTTGTAGTGAAAAGTTCCTTTTCTTTTTGTTCGTGTGTCACTAGGGTTGCATTTTGAGTGACTAGACTTTGGATGAAAATTTTCCTTCATCCACCATTTGCTTTAATGTGGAAAAACTTCGTGGTCGCATCTCCCTCTTTTATCGAAGTGAAGCGGGATCTCTGACGTAGTCTAGAGTGTTTGATGGCGGCAAGGCCTAGACATCTCTTTTTCAGCATGCTCCTTTTCGGCTGCAGTTCATTGTCTAGCCTCCTATGTTGTATCGATTTGAAGGATCACCTTTTTAGCTAACACCAACTGCAACCTTATATCTCCAATCTTTGATCTGTAGCAAGAGTTTCAATGCTTTAGCGACTCTGGACAGTTTGATGTGCAGCCGGAGGATGTCATCTTAGTGCTGGACTGGCTTGTCCCTCACTGTTTGGACTACTCCCATGAAGCCTTCCATCTTTGTCCAGTATTTCTTGAAACGGAAATTATTTGATCCTTTCCATTCCACGTCACCAATAATTAAGAGGGGGCAATGATCAGAAACTTATGAAGAGAGGGCAAGTATCTGATAGTCTAGAAATGTAGGACAGAAGATGGCAACAGCGGAGGCTAAATGGTGCCTTAAAACTATCCCCAAATATTCAACAATAGTTTACTCTAATAGCTACAAGTTATGAAGATTAAGATAAGAAACTTCCACAAAACAAGTAACACAAGCTGCTAAAACTTTAGAGAAAATCAGCAAAATCGGTAGTACCTTTTTATAACCACGATACTACCATTTTTCAAAAGTAGATTTGTTTACAATGTGGTATTACCGTTTTTTGAAAGTACCTTTATTTGCACTGCGGTACTACCTTTCCTTGATGAATAGTGATTTCAGCACAAGTTCAAAAATAAGAATTGATGGAACTTTTGATCCATAAATCCGATTCACATGAAACTCTGCAAGGATCTACTCTAGGGTATAAAGAACCTATTCTAATAAACGATCATGAAAATCATGACCAAAGTTGAGACCTTTTTTAGTTTGAAAGATGGTTACACTAAAACTGATCAAAAATCCAAAATGGCAATCACAACTTGTTCGTGGGTAGATTATGACCAAGATGGATCTAAATGTGTTCCACATGTCATAGCAAGTTAGAACATCGAAGAAATCAAACAAAAAACCCTCGAATCATGAAATCGCTTGAAGAGGGCAAAATCAAGCAAAGTTGGGCAAAAGAGAAGAACTTCGATCTGCTCTAGCTTGTGAATCGTAGATGATCTAGGTAACCTAGGATGGGTTTTCACATATCATAGCTAGCTAAAACATAGCACAAATCCAACCCAAAATACCCACAAGAGTAAAACCCGAAAATCACCTCTCTCTTGAGAGAAACCAAGCAACATCAAGAACCTTCTCTAGACCATGCCTAGATAGATTGGATCTTGTCTCTAAGAGATATCTTCATCTCTTACACGTCCTTGCACCAGAAAAGCTCAAGAGAAGAGAAATCCAAACAAAAAAGCCAAGAAAATCAAAAGCACATGAGAGGATTCACATCACAACTCACTTGTGCAAAGTTTGGATGTCTATTTCACTTAGAGAGGAATATTTTTACAGTCAATCACTCAGGATAGCAGAGCTCTAAGTCTAGAACACACACACACAGCTCCAACCCAAGAAATCCTAATCTCATATGGGAGGGAGGAAGAACTAGCCACCAAAAGGCTTAACCAACCTTCTCAAACCCTAGTCTTTACCTCTCCTCCTGTTATATAGCCTCACACATGAACCAAAACCTAATGGATCTACCTATTAAGCCAAACTGGGGATAACCCATTAACCTCACCTAACACTAGGTTTTACTCTCTGACGCACGCTTCTCAGCGTGACTTACAACCATTAACTTATTAGCGAATCAACATTCGATCCACCTCACATTTTCAGCACATACAAGACCGACACCACTTAGGCCAACACCGCGGTTTCACACACCACCACTTTTCCAGTATTAGGCAATTTACCCAAATGCCCCTCTAGTGTTTTCCACGAAACTTCCCGCTTTCTTTGACACAAAGCACCGTCCATGCTTCACCATTTTCCACGTGACCCCAATGACTTGCCGTCAAGCCTCTCATGCGTTCGGATCTCACCGAACCGTCCTCACAAGCAAACGACCCAAGTTGCTTAGCGCATCACATGCTTCTCCATACGTTTGACGACACTCGGCTTTTTTGACTGCATAGGACCTCGACTCCTCCCTGAGCCTAGTCCCGGTCCACCTTGTCGTTGCCCATCATGTCCACCACCAGTAGCTCCCACTCTGGTTCCTCGTCATCCCGGCTTGTAAGCACCCTAAGAGTTTCAGACATCTTTGGCATCTCCCTGACCGTTCTAGACCTTAGCACCACCCTGTGCCTAGTCCCGGTCCACCTACGTCACACCATAACCTAGCTCCGAAGTCCTACAACCAACAACAATAAGCAAACTATCACGTAGCACCGCATAATATACAAAGTCATCAATTACCACAATTTATTCACACAATACACAATGCAAAATGTATGCAACCAAACCATTAATCCTACGCCTAAGACCAAATATTAAATCCATGTACACAAAAACAACAACACTCATACCATGATCACATGGTCACCCCAACCTAATCCATAACTCAAATCCCAAAACTCTTTTCTCCGGGAAGATTGGTAGTACCGCACACATAATACCGGTACTACCGCACTGCGGTACTACCGTTCCCTAAAGCGATCTTACTGCACCTTGCAAACCCGAACTGGACCTCTTCGAAAAAATATATCGCAGCTCAAACCGGAACTACCGTTCGAGCGGTATGACCGCGCTCACAACGTCGGTACTACCGCTCTGCAGTATTACCGCATAAATACCTGCAGCAGTTTTGATTTTCCTGACAGCTCTAGAAAACAGCCCAGACAAAATGCGATCTTTGCAAAAAAAAACAACTCACCACTCCACGAGACTTACAATGGTTTATCACAACGTTATCCTTGACTTTCTCACAGGTCCTTCAGGAAACGTGGTGTCCCAATCCTTTGTACAGAAAGCACGGTCTATGCGGGTTAGAGTTGGTTTGTCAGTCTGACTTGACCAAGTGAATTTCCTCCCGTTCAGGTTGATTTCCGTAAGTTCTAAGTCTTCTAGGGTTGCTCTAAATTCCCCCGTCAGACGCCTGTTAAGATTTGTGTTGCTTTTGTCGGCCTCTTGATAAATGAGGTTGAAGTCCCCGATGATTAACCATGGATCTATTGCCACCGGTTTGATGTTGTTGAGTTCCTGTAGAAAATCTCGCTTATTGTTGTCACCCTGTAGACCATATACACCAGTCACAATCCATTTGGTCCCATCGGACCTTGTTGTTATATTGACCATAATTGCATTACTAGTGAGATGCATATCTAACAAGGAGTAGTTGTCATTGCAGGCCAAGATAATACCACCGCTAGTACCTTGAGCCGACAGTGTGAAGAAATTATCAGCAAAACAATCTCCCAAGATTTCAAGCACCAAATTCTTGTCGACATGTGCCAATTTTGTTTCTTGCAAGCAAACTGACCTTCTCGCTATGTTATTTAGGACTCTACAGTTCCAATTCAATATGGGCAGTTTTGCTGTGACATCCAAACGGGTGGAGCAACAGAAGACGAAGAAGGCAACATTTAGGATGGACGAAACAAGTCTGAACCAGGCGTGCAGACATGCATAAACGACACCTCTACAAGGAAGAACAAAAGCGGCAACGCCCATCAGTCACATGATGCACTGAAGAACACAAAGACCATTTCTGGACGATGGTGACCACCCGGTGACAACCAAGTCCTACATATGGGAATTACAAAGATGAACCGCCAGCGGGACGGACTCACAATTATTCCTCATCCGCAGCAGCAGCAGTAGTAGTATGGATCTTGCTTGCCTGCTTTTCCACACAGTGTGTAAAACACCTGGAAAACCCGCAATCGGAAGGCTTCTGACGACATTATCCTCTCTAATCAGGCCCTGTTTGGATGGACTAGGACTAGTGATTAGTCCTAACTAGTGATTAGCTGACTAGTGATTAGCCCAACCCTGTTTGGATCCACCGGCTAATAAGTAGTACTATCTCAATACAAAGACTGTTATACCCCTGACTAGGTCCATTTTTTTAGATCAAAGGATAGTTGTTATGTTTTAGTCACTGAGGCTGATACTCCATCTATGGACAAATATTAGTCGTTTTAAACATTGAACTGTCAAGGTATTCTCTTGCGCTAGTTTCTAGCGTACCAGTAATGTGTTGTTACGGTTTACTAACACAATAAATATATACTCCTTGGTAAAGCATGTTTCAATGAGAAAGTAATGCCGGTCAATTTATAATAATTTACCGAACGACAATTAAATTTGGAAGATATTTTTTGCGAGGAATTTGAAAGATATTTGCGAACACAAATTTTGGAAAACATTTGACGAGCATCGTAGAACGATTTGTATTTGTAATGGAGGGACTAGGGAGTATTGTTAACATTTGACGAGCATCGTAGAACGATTTGTATTTGTAATGCAACGGGCGGCGGCGGCGGGGGAGATGAAGCGCAAAGGCGCGCGCGTCTGGAAGAGGACCGAAACGGCGGCTGCAGGAGGGAGGGGAAACGCCTGTGCGCGTGGATAGGGTTGGGGGTATCGGTGACTTTTTCACAATCGGGTGGAACTTTAGCACACGTTAGCTGGGTTTGATGGACTAGTTGGCTAACAACTAGTTGGGGCTTTGGCTAAACTTTAGCCCATCCATTAGCTCTCCTGTTTGGATTCTCAAGGGCTAAAGTTTAGCAACTAGTTGTTAGCCCAAGGGATCCAAACAGGACCTCAGGGCATTGAGGCATTGCCGCCCCACCTGGAGGTATGGCTCTCATGCAGCAACAACCATCGATCGAAAGATCAAGCCACTGCCTAGAGGACTGTGATTCAGACCGTATGGAAAGATCAAGCCACTGCCCATCGCAAGAAGCGGATCCTTGGAGTCTTGGACCTTTTCTGTGGCTTTCCTTTTAGGTAAGATGGATTTGAGTTCTGAACATAGGTCAAGCCATGTGCAGCTGGCATGGCCATGCGGCCAATTCTTTCCTGATGCAAAGGTTCTAAATCCTCCTAACTCAAGAGTCAGGGGGTCGCTTAAATGTAGGTGACCATGCGTTGGTGAAGTTCTGTTTCGTCAACAAGCGACCCAAGTTGCATTGGTAAGATGGATTTGAGTTCTGAAAAAAACAAGTTGTAAGAGCCAGGTGACATTCAACGTGTTGTTCTTCATTGGTTTCTATGGACTATGCGATGTATGTTTCTTATTTTCTAAAGTAAATTAATGCGTTGCATGATCTGATTGTTGTTGGTTGTCTTTTTCTTTTTAATTGGATTCACTTATTTTGAACAGATCGTGTACTTGCATACAGGGAGGAAACTTAGGTGTTGTTTGGTTGAGCTAAAACAGAGGAGTCTTCTTGAGCAAGCTTGTTGATTTGAGAAGCATACATGTTACAGCTCACTAGGGGTGGAAAACGGTAACGGATAATTCGTTTTATCCGATATTCGTATCCGAGAGAAATCCGAATATGGTAAGCAAAATCCGTATTCGAAAATATTCGTATTCGTATTCGAGAATATTCGTATCCGTATTTGAGAGTATTCGTATTCGCATTCGTATTCGAGAATATTCGTATCCGTATCCGTATTCGAGACTATTCGATTCGTATTCGATCCGTTTCTAGAGCCCATGAAAAATCCGTACAAATTTTGTGATTCAAAACTTGAATTTAGGCGGTTTAAAACTGCTAACCGGTCAAAAACCAATGAAAAATCGGCAAAACCGTTAGGAATCCATTTTATCCGATATTCGTATCCGAGAAAATCCGTATTCGAAAATATCCGTATTCGTATTCGAGAATATTCGTATCCGTATTTGAAAATATTCGAATTTGTATTCGTATTCGTTTTAAAAATATGGATTCGTATTCGTATTTGAGACTATTCGACCGTATCCGATCGGATTCCACCCCTACAGCTCACATTCCTCTCATCGTTTTTACGGATTTGTAGAATTGCATGTAGAAGTACGTACGTAAGCAATATTGTGCTGGTCCTGAACTCAACCATGAGAAGTGCTCATCAATGTAGGCATGTAGCTAGGTGCTGTTTTAGGTTCTCATCCTGTTTGGAACGCTAGTTTTTTTTTTCAATTTCTACAAAAGTTGAATTATTTCTCGTGAAAGTCCTCTATCTAAACGGAGCCTTGGAATTGTAACATAATTTTTAGTGGGTTTTGACATGCTAAGCTATTTGTTTTGGTTCAGAATTGTAATTGTATTTGTGATGGGTTTCGATAAATTGAGATTATATCTCAGTGCATATATATAATATAATACGGAGAAAGGGAGAGACCCTTCGAATCAAAACGCCACATCGTGGCATGTTAATTCCAAAGATATATTGTTTTACAGGAGGAATAAAAAACTGCACCGGACAAGGAAAATAAAAAAGGGCGGCGAATTATTGTAAGTCCAAGGCCTCGACCGGATCGGAATCGGAGGCGGAGGCAGCGACCATGGCCATCCTGGGTTCGATCTCGCGGTCAGCCGTGGCGGTGCGGGGGCAAGAGGTGGCGGCGAAGGCGCGGAAGCTGGCGCGGAGCACGGGGAAGGCCGCGTGGATCGCGGGGACGTCGTGCCTGGTGCTGGCGGTGCCGCTCCTCTTCGTCATGGACCGAGAGATGCAGCTCAACGAGATCGAGTTCGAGCACAAGGCCCTCCTCGGCGGCACCGCCGCCTAATCCCTCCTCGCTCGTCTCCCCTCCCCCGTCGCCGCCGCCGTCACAAGTATTCTTGCCTGCTTGTCCTTGAGTGGTTACGGATCGATCTTGCTAGCAAAATGAGTTCTTTTTTTGTTCAATGTTGATGCGATTGATTAATTCTCGGTTGTTGATGAGAAACTTTCTCAACGAGAAGGAAATAGTGCTTCATCCTTGTAAATTATATATTGTCAAATTTACAATTTCTACTCGCTATTCAGACAAAAAGTTGGAACAAATTAATTCTGATTCGTGCTTTTGATCCTTAAGACCTATAATGGCTGGGAACACTGAACTTCTGGGCTGCAATGTAAGTACATCGTTGATTAACTAATTATCATTGTGGACTGATAAATCAACTCAATACCGACATTTATTACCCTTAACACGACTAACACAAAAGACCCAATACTTAAAAGGAAGAAGCAAAGAATCATGGATGGAATCTCGATCGTCTTACTTTAGACACTTCACCTTGGGACGCAATTAGCACCAAAGTGGTCAGGAAAGTTCTTCTAGATTAAGGCGATAAACCCCCCAGCTTACAAACAAGTCCGGAGAAAACAAATCAGGAACCGAACTAGCTGACAGCCAGTTCCAGCCAAGAAGTCCAAGCTGAACAACAAAACCTGCTGAAACACTGAGAGCACTTTCTGGCCGAAGGCCAACGCAGCAACTTCTTTTAACAACAAAGTGCGGCAACCCTGGAAGTGGTCAGTGAAGTTCTCTAGGAAAAGCCATATGTTCACATCAGGGGTCCTCAAGATTATATTATGCCTTTATTATTTTGCAGAAATAATTTGCTAATTTGATACACAAATTTGACCGACAGGAGGACGTCTAATTTTGAGCTATTGTCTCGGGCCCACCCGTCTATGTCCTAAATTTGTTGGGTGTGGGTCTATTTCCCCAAGGACAAAGTTCAGTGGGCGTGCTATTCCCGATGCATCACCAAGAAAAGGGGTTGAGGATGCATCGGGAATAGCACGCCCACTGGAATGAGGCTTCCCTGTCCCTATGTCCCTATTCCCCCTCCCTATCCCCTCAATCTACACCACTCATTGAGAATCCAATGGCTAGTTTTTATTTATATTTTCACCATTTGCCTATCCATCATAAATAATAAAAAAATAAAAATTATTTTTATGTATTTTTTATTATAATTTTATTACAGAAAAAAGTAAAATTATAATTAAAAATACAGAAAAAATAAATTTTATTTTTTTCTGTATTTTTTATTATTTATGATGGATGTGAAAATGGTGAAAATACAAATAAAAACTGGCCATTGGATCCTCAATGAGTGGTGTAGATTGAGGGGATAGGGAGGGGAATAGGGACATGGGGACAGGGAAGCCCCATTCCGCCCACTGAAGGCAGCTGTTAACATGGAACTCTCCAGGAACTACCATGGCTTCATGTTGAATGCTCTATAAATTTTTGGCACGATCTGCTAAATTTGGGAAAGTTGAGGGTACTTAAAGTAATCTGGAGCCCTTTGTTTCACTTATGTGATCAGGAAAGATACCAGGAAGGTTTTTGTCTTGTCCCTCTGTAAGCTGGGAGAACACAACCTCAGGTGTCTGCATATTAATTCCAACATAGGTGAAATAGATTTCTCGGTGGATGCATGGTGCCCTCCACCACGTCTCCTCCAAAAGTTTGTGATGAGTGGTTTTTGTTATTTCTCTAGGTTTCCAAAGTGGATCAATTGCTCGCTCTCTGAGCTTTCCTACGTAGAGATCGATATTAAACTTGTGGAAGAGGAAGATCTGCATATGCTCGAATACTTGCCTGCCCTCCTTGTCCTCTGTCTATTCTTAAATAGAATTCCCAAAGGACCCACAGTTTAGATGCAACTTTCTTCAATATTGCTGCACAACCTGTCTTGCACAGAAGCTAGCAAAAAGAAGGCAGCTGGAAGCCTGGCACAATTGCAAAATTCCTGCTACGCAATAAAATCAATTCATCGATTCGACTCTAATCGAAGAGAGAATTGATTGCGAGGGAGATGGGAGGAGTTGGGGAAAAGATTATGGTAACCGTCTTGACTGGGGTGATGAGCCCTCCTATTGGCAAGCTCACCAAGCTCATAAGGAGTATGCTATAAGCTGTTCGCCATCTACGTTGTGTTAGAGAAGTATGCAGCTATAGAGAAGCCAGACGTGCAAGTGAAGATCTGGATGAAGGCGGTGCGCAAGCTGGCCTACGACATTGAGGATGGCATAGGCAGTTCACTTATCATGTCGGTCATAAACCGTGCACACAGCGATCGATCCTCAATTGCCAGCACTATATGTGGAGTTGGAAAAACTTGTGTGCATTGAGAGACCAAGCGAGGAAATCATCAATGAGTTGATTGGCGAGGAGGGTGGGCCAACGAAGCAGTATAGAGTTGCCTCATTGTTGGATCTAGAGGTTCAGACAAAACTACTCTTGCTAAACAGGTGTACCAGAAAATCAAAGATCGATTCTTTTTTAAAGCTTGTGTGTGTGTATCACAAAAGCCTAACATGAATAACCTTCTGAGGGAGTTGTTAGAAATTGAGAGCGTTGGTGGAAGATTGGATAAAGATCAATAGGTAAGTTTACTCAACTCGCTTTTCTATGATGTGATAAAGGTCAATAGGTTAGTTTACTCAACTCGCTTTCCTATGATGTGATTCCATGACAACCATAGCTTTCGTTGTATCCTACCGTGGCGTTTGTCCTGCTACAAACAGTTTTAGCTTCTAGTTAGAAACCACTAGAAATACATCGGCTTCTAATTTTAGGTTTTTTTAGCCTTTTGGCTCTTTTTTTCTTTTTTTTTCCTTACTCTTTTGCATTGTCTATGATGATATAACGAGTTTTTTAGTTTTTTATAATTTTTTATTTTCCTTAGAAAAAGATGACAGCTGCTACAGTGCGATTTTCAACTGAAAGCAGGAAGCCGAAGCCCATTTATGCGCGGCCAACATTATTCTGAACTGTCTTGTGTTTTTACCGATTTTTTATTGGTACAAAAATAAAAAATATATAAGTTACAAAAGTAGGCAAGAGCAGCTGCTTGTTACAGACGGAGGAAACTGCGGAACTGCATGTGCAAGCTGGACAAGGCAGAAAGAATCTTCAGCCTATGTGTGTGGACGGCTGCTTTTTACAGATGGAGGAAACTGCGGACCTGATTGTGCAATCCGGACGAAGGAAGAAAGAAACTTCAGCCAATGTGTGGGGGTCCATCCGTCCATTATTCTCGTAGCTCTCGCCAGTCATCCCCAGCTCAGTCTATTACTACTACTAGATCTCGTGGTGTAGGTGTACATTATTGCTACACAACCACGAGCAGCGCCAGTCCCACTACACGGCGAAGTTCCTGCCACCGCACAACAAATCCTCGATCCGATTCAGATTGCAAGGGGAAGGAGATGGGAGGAGTTGGGGAGAAGATTATGGTGAGCGCCCTCACTGGGGTGATGGGTGCTGTCCTCGGCAAGCTCACCAACCTCATGCAGAAGGAGTACGCTATGCTCAAAGGTGTGAGGAAGAAGCTCGAATCTCTCAACAAGGAGCTGACCGCCATCGACGCATTCCTAGAGAGGTATTCAGGCATAGAGGGACCGGACGTGCAAGCGAAGGCATGGACGAATGAGGTGCGTGAGCTGGCCTACGACATCGAGGATAGCATAGATCTTTTCACCTACCATGTCGATCGGGAACCGGCTGATAACACCACCGGAGCCAAGAGGTTCCTCCGCAAAGTTACTAAAGTATGTATACAAATCAAATCACTATTTTTTTAAATTTTTTCTGAATTTTATTTATTTAGATATTTTATTTTAGAATTCATATAGAAATCAAATTACAAATTTTCTTTTATTTTTTATTCCTCCGCAAGGCCTTGCGCAAGGTGAAGAAACTTGAGCATCGCCATAAGTTTGCTAAGCAGATAAAAGAACTCCAAACCCTTGCCAATGAAGTATACGAGCGACGAGTAAGGTATAACAACCTGGATGAGGGCACTTCTAGCAACATGCATACGGAGACGGATCCTCGGTTGAAAGGACTCTATGTGGAGGTGGAAAAACTCGTGGGTGTTGAGGGCCCAAGTGAAGAAATCATCAGTCGGCTCAGGCAAGAGCCAACGAAGCAGCTTAAGGTTGTCTCTCTTGTTGGATCTGGAGGTTCAGGCAAGACTACTCTTGCTAAACAGGTGTACGAGAAAATCAAAGATCAATTCAAATGTACAGCTTTTGTGTCTGTATCGCAAAAGCCCAACATAAGTAACCTTATGAGGGAGATTGAGAGCTGCCTTGGGAGTTCAAAAGTATCATACAGTGACAAACAAGTCATCGACAAAGTAAGAGCACGTTTAGAAAAAACAAAGTAAGTTGATTTGACTCACTTTCTATGATGTGTTTTCATAACAATAGCATCCCTTTTATCCTGCTGTGATATTATTTAGAACTGTATTTAGTATTTTTAAGTAATCCTAGGATTTATGATTAGAGGATCTGTACAAACCCAACTTGTGATGTGGCCTTATTGGAGCCATACAAACAAATCCAATCCAATCCCTGCCAAAAAAGTACAAACATTTAAGAGACGAGAGAGAGAAGCTAGGATCTATGGGTATTACATTTTTTTTACAGAGCAAATAGTCCACTGGCTAAAAAGGGTCCGAGGGTTGTCAGAAAGCAGCAATTCGTTGCAACCTTTTTTAATTTGTTCACAAGATTTTATGGCCAACGTCACCAAATCTTTGTCCTCTTGTTTTGTTTGCTTCACTAATTTTATCTGGTTCTCTATATGTGATTCTCCTTTTTGAGTCCCCGTTTGGAACACAAAAAAATTTCCTTATTCTTGCGAGAACTGAACTATTTCCAGCAAAATTCTTCCGTTCCAAATGGCCTAATATTGCGTGTGCCCATGCCACTGTTGGCTTTGGATCTGGCGAGCTGCAGAAAACACACCCG
The DNA here is from genome assembly GCA_017311315.1 of Dendrocalamus latiflorus. NCBI lineage: Eukaryota > Viridiplantae > Streptophyta > Magnoliopsida > Poales > Poaceae > Dendrocalamus > Dendrocalamus latiflorus. The sequence goes on along the minus strand of CM029642.1, from coordinate 50,136,347 downwards.
TGCTTGGTGGGATGAATACAGGATTTCTTCTAGAGAAGAACACACGATCCGCTTGGGGCAATATTTTTCACTCTCACTATGGGGCAAAATAACATTAACGTGAGTTATGTGACAAAAGGAAACACAATAAAGATGTAACATAATTATTCTTCAACAGCCACATCTCACAAATATTGAGTCCGACTTAGGGTTAGAACTTCCCACCTGGTCATAACAATTGGTATTGGATCACAGTCTATGTATTTGGGAAAGTACAGAATCTTTAATAGTGGCTACTGGGTATAGTGATCTAACTGAAGAAATTTGATAGAAGTAATTTCTATTGATACGAATCTGCGGTAAAGGATGTCTTGGCTCCACAAGGATTTATTGAACCTCATACATCTTTCTTGAAATTAAGTACTCAAGAAAGCTTCACTGCAAAAATTATGAAGAGTTTTAGAAGTACTGTATGTGTACATAGATTAAATTCATAGAGGTGGGCCTTGGGCCTAGTCGGTTTATTATTAGGAATTAGAGATTGTTTCTATTTGAGTTAGAGATTACTTTCCTTGTGTTAGAGATTTAGTTAGAGATATGATATTAGTTATTATATTTGTTAGAGATATAATTGGGATTAGATTCTATCTGTTAGGAGGAGCTATCTATATAAGGGGGCTACCGCATGCTATTGTAATCAATCAGAGAAATATTATAGTTTTTCTCATCTATAGTCTCTCTCTCCCTTTACGCCGATGCCATCCGGCCATCTTCTTGGTGGTGTTTACCCCGATTCATGACAACTTGGTATCAGAGCAGTCGATCCCTTCCCACGACTTCTGCTACCATAGTTTCTGCGACTCGTCCTATTGCCGAGTCATTGGCCATAATAAAAGCTAGTGCAATTGAGATGGCCAGCAACAGCTTCAGCAAAGGGATGGGGGACGCCTTCCTCGACATGCATGCCCTCTTGGAGAAGATCTGGAAGGAGCCGGAGAAGGCACAGCAAGAGGCCGCTCGTAGAGCAGAGGAGACGGTAGACATCGACTTGCTGGCTGCTGAAGATGAGGAGGATGAGGCTGACCTCGCCCCCGTCGCCGAGATCACCGGCCACGGCAAGGGCGCCAACCTCCCCTTCTCCCCCGACGGTTGGTCCCTTGCCTCTGCTGATGAAGAAGAAGACTCGGCGGTCAGATCGGGAGGAGAAGGGTGGGCAGACCGGGAGGAAAACAGTCAAACCAGGAGTTTAGGGTTTGCAGCCGTCGGCGCCGCCATCCTCGGTCGTCGGTCGCCAGCCACTACCCGTCGCTGCCGACGGCGCAGTGTCCGCGGCCCCCGACGGCCGTCTCCATCCACAGCCTCCGCCGCCACCGCTTGGGCCACCTGACTCACCCTTGCCCGTGCGCCGCCGTCACCAGATCTGGCCATTGCTAGATCCGCCATCGCCTGGGCCATCTCCGCTTGGGCCGCCACCGCCGCCCGGGCCACGTCCGCCCGTGTCGCAGCCGTCGCCGCCCGGTCTACCCCCGCCCGAGCCGCCGCCGCCGAGAGTGCTATCGCCCGGGCCGCCGTCGCCGCATCCGCTCGAGCCGCCGCCAGGCCACCTCCGCCGGATCTGCCGGAATCGCCGCTGCCGGAGTCGCCGTCTCCGGTCGCGGGTCGCCATTGTCGCTTCCCGAAGCCGCCCTCGGTCGGAGCCGCCGCCGCCGAAGCCGGTCTGCACCGGCCACCGCTCTTCGCCGGCCTCTCAGCCATCGCCGGCCGCCGTGGGTCGCTCGGAATCGCCGCTGCCGCCGCTGCACCTTCAGTCACCGCTTCCGACCGATGCGTCGTGGGTGTCGGTCAGTTTTAAACCGACCGGTTAGTTAAGGCCCAAAAAAATCAAAAAATTAAAAAAATAATAAATAATAAAAAACAAAAAATTAAAAAACTTACGTTGCAGGCATTATATACTTGAAGGTGCTACACTTTGTCTAGCCTTATTCTGCTTGGATCTGGTCGGTCGTCTCCATCCGCTACAAGACCCCGCCACTGTTCGTCTTCTACACCGGCGTTGGAGGTCTTCCATTAGCGCCATGACCGTCGCCTAGCAACTCGAGGACGAGCTGCATGTCCAGGAGGGGTGTAATGTCATAGAGGTGGGCCTTGGGCCTAGTCGGTTTATTATTAGGAATTAGAGATTTGTTTCTATTTGAGTTAGAGATTAGTTTTCTTGTGTTAGAGATATAATTAGAGATATGATATTAGTTACTATATTTGTTAGAGATATAATTGGGATTAGATTCTATCTGTTAGGAGGAGCCATCTATATAAGTGGGCTACCGCATGCTATTGTAATCAATCAGAGAAATATTATAGTCTTTCTCATCTATAGTCTCTCTCTCCCTTTACGCCGACGCCATTTGGCCATCTTCTTGGTGGTGTTTACCCCGATTCATGACACACAGTCTATGTATTTGTGAAAGTACAGAATCTTTAATAGTGGCTACTGGGTATAGTGATCTTACTGAAGAAATTTGATAGAAGTAATTTCTATTGATACGAATCTACGGTAAAGGATGTCTTGGCTCCACAAGGATTTATTGAACCTTAGACATCTTTCTTGAAGTTAAGTACTCAAGAAAGCTTCACTGCAAAAATTATGAAGAGTTTTAGAAGTACTATATGTGTACATAGAGAAAAATTGCTGATGGTGTTGGCGACTTGTGACCTCACTTTCTGTTCAATGTTTTCCTGTTTATTAAGCTTCTGCCAAATTTTTCTCGAAGGCGTGTAAAACAGTAAATCCCTCTTCTGTAAATTTTTGCTTCTGCCCTGGAATGCAGAAGGCATAATTAATAATTATCTATCATGTTTTGGATTATGGGGCAATGCTTCTAAGAGATTGACTTGACACATATACATGCGTTGCTGGGGTATATTGTGTCTAGGGGCTTTCAAATACGTGCGGCACTAAGTTTGCAGTTTAGGGAAAAGATGGCAGCAATGTGTCACTAGTCACGAACATGTGGATGGTATTTTTCTGTATCAAAAGCATGTGGTGGCATGCAACTAAAAATGTCTTGTGTTCAGAAACACACAGACTTGATATGGTCAAATGCAATCAAATTGAAACCACTTGTTTTTATTTTGGTCATATCAATGAATTCTATTTCTTTTACAAATATGAAGCTTAGAATAGATAAAATCATGTGACAAATCTAGCACAACTATAGATAAAATTATGTGACAAAATCTAGCATAATTTCAAGAAATAGAAAACTGTTTTAGGCCAAGAACTAACAAAGGGCATGTGAATTTATCACATTTTAATTTTAATAAATACTTGTAGGTTGTTGCATGTCTACATATATGCAGAAATGAATTTTGTTGTGTTTCTTAGTAGAATACTCCTATTAGGATTGCTTTTAGAGCTGTACTAACTGATACTGTTTCACAAATTTGCTTAATAGGTACCTTATTGTGATTGATGACATTTGGGAAAAATCAGCATGGGAAAGCATACAATGTGCTCTTCCTAAAAATGGCCATGCAAGTAGAATAATTACAACGACACGGATCAAGCAGGTAGCTGAATATTGTTGCACTTCAAATGAAGACTTTGTTTATCGAATGAAACCTCTTAGCAGAAGTGACTCCATAAAATTATTTCTAAAGAGGATTTTTGATGCTGAGGATAAGTGCCCTGATCACTTGGAGGGGATTATGAATGAGATACTGCATAAATGTGATGGCTTGCCATTGGCCATAGTTACTTTAGCTAGCTTGTTAGCTAATAAACCGAGAAGAAAGGAAGAATGGAAGAGAGTGCTGAATTCCATCCGCTCTGTATATGAAAAGGATAAAGAGCTGCAGGTAATGGATAAGATATTGGCACTGAGTTACAGCGATCTACCTCATAATTTGAAGAATTGCTTACTGTACCTCAGTACATTTCCGGAGGATCACTGGATTGAAAAAGACATCTTGGTATGGAGATGGATAGCTGAAGGGTTTATCACTTCAAAACAAGGCTATACTTTGGAGGAAATAGGAGAGAGTCACTTTAACGAGCTCATAAATAGGAGTCTGATCCAGCCAATGGACGTGGACTATGCTTATAGTAGAATTGAAGTAAGTGGATGTCGAGTCCATGATATAGTACTCAACTTTATCATCTCCCGGTCAACTGAAGAAAATTTTGTAACTGTGCTGGATGGTCAGGACCTGCCATTTTCGGATAAAAGGATACGCAGGATCTCTGTCTGGGACAATCAAGAACGTGCAGAGGCAATATCACAAGGAACCATGGATTTGTCTCAGCTCCGTTCACTTAATATCTGCCGTGTTGTTCGCTGGACGATGCCCCCTGTTTTGGATCTACCTGTTCTTCGAGCGTTGGATCTAGAGGGTTGTCGTGAATTGAGGAATGTTCATCTAGATGGAATTGTAGGTTTATTTCATCTGAGATATCTGGGGCTCCGTGAGACATGCATTTCCAAACTACCGGTCCAAATTGGTAAGCTAGAGTATTTACAGATGCTTGATCTAAGAATTACTTCGATAAGAGATTTGCCAGAAAGTATTGTTCAGCTCAAACGATTGGTGCGTCTTGTAGGCGATAAACTCAGATTGCCGGATGGATTTGGCAATATGGAAGCTCTTCAGGAGTTAGGGACCATTGATGTCTGCAGCAGCTCTGTGAAAGATCTACAGTTTTTGAGCAAGTTAAGGGTGCTTCGAGTAACGTTCTTATATAAAGGAATTAGTGATCTGCAAACTACAAAGGAATCTCTGGCGTCGTCCCTCTGTAAGCTTGGGGCAAGCAACCTTCGATCTCTATATATTAACGACAGATTTGGTGGTGCGGATTCATGGTACTCTACACTTCTCGAGAAACTCACCTACTTGAAAATCCGTGGCTTCTCCAGGTTTCCAAAGTGCATTAATCCCTCGCTCGCTGACCTCACCTACTTGGGTATCGATGTTGAACAAATGGAAGGGGAGGATCTACGTTTGCTTCAAGACTTGCCTGCCCTTCTTTTCCTCGGACTACGTGTAAAGCAGGCTCGCGAAGATGGACTCAGGATCAGTCCCGGTGGATTCCGATGTTTAACAAGACTCGAGTTATTTAACGTATATGGGCATGGTTTGATATTTGAAGGAGCTCTGCCAAAACTCGAAAGGCTTCGACTCGTGTTCAACGCAGATAAAGCACAATCTACATACGGCAGTTTACACATTGGCATCCAACACCTCACCTCTCTCAAAGATATCAGGATGTTTGTATTGGTTTTCTCCAAAGATGAAAATACTCCGACGATGAAGGCTGCCCAGTCTGCTATCAATGACCAAGTCAAGATGCTTCCCAACAATCCCACCCTCAATATCGAAATCTGTCGTGTGTCACGTGCGGCTACGCCAGACCTAATAGTGATCCACGATTCGCTCCATGTGAATTGAGTTTGTTAGCAGTGGCGAATCCACCGGGTAGGCTTCATCAGGCTGAAGCCTACCCTCCACCGATTGACCGACCCCCCTCCTGGCTCCTCCGGCGTGACCCTGCGGGCTGCAGCTGTGACCTGCCATCATGCCATGGTTGGCGACATGGCGTTGGCGTTGCTGCAACCTGCAAGCAACAAGCCGGCAAAGAAGAAGAGCAAGACCGAAGAAGCAGCAAAGCCAGGCCCAATTCACGTCCGTGGCCCGCCCACCGGCCCACATCCCCACCAGTACTCTGTTCCCGTGTCCCAAAATTCCCCAATCCCCAATCCATTCCCCAAATCCCCAAATCCCAAAATCTGGAGGCGCTGAGAGATCTGGAGGCGCCTAGGCGGGGAGGCCGAAGCCGAAGCCCGGAGGCCGGAGGCGGGGAGGCGCAGGCGCCCCGCGCGGCCGCGCCTGAGCCTGAGCCGGGGAGACGGGGCCACGCGCCGTGGGGAGGCGCTGACCGCTGACCGCCTAAGCCTGAGCAGCTGAGCCGAGGGCGGGGATGCCGGGGAGGTCGGTGGCCGGAGGCGGGGTCGCGCCGTCGCGGGACTGAGAAGAGAAGGGGAGGCCGAAGGTGGGGTCGCCGTCACGGGGAGCCGGGGAGGCCGGAGGTGGGGTCGCAGCCGGTCGCTGTCTCGGGATTGAGAAGAGAAGGGGAGGCGGAGGTGGGGTCGCCGTCGCGGGGAGCCGGGGAAGCCAGACGCGAGGAGGCGGAGCCTGGAGGCTGGATCGCCGGAGCCCGGAGGTTCTGCAAGTCTCGCTGAGGCATGAGGGCCTGAGGCCTAAAGTGGCGAGTGATTGAATCAGTGACACTGAGTGTACTGATATCATTTCTAAGTTTTAATGGCGAACGGCCCAACTGATTGTAGGTTTGCATTTGTAACTCATTTCTTAATTAGTCCGCCAACAAATTGTATGGTATTGTTAGAATATAGTGTGATATTATTATATATACTCAATTGGCATTTAATTCGTAGGTTTATAATAATGGAGAAATGAATTTTGTGTATGGTTCTTTTATTTTAAATGTTCATGATCATTTAAGTAATTAAGTACAATTTGCTATTGTATCACTAATTTTTCTAATTTTGATGTACAGGTTGTTACCTACTGGAACCATATTTATATGTTTTGGGGATGCACTTGCCATTAGCGAGGTACCTCCATTGTATTTCTCTTTTTTTGCTTTGCTTTTATTCATGTATAAAACTAGGAATTTGATTGCACAAAAATACAAAACTATGTTTGTTACAAATTATTTTAGTCATTCGAGGCGTAGGGCCAATAATTCTAAAACAAACTTATGAATTGATAGAAGAATACATACTCTTTTAGCCCACCCTCATTTTCTTTTCTGGATTCGCCACTGTTTGTTAGGCCATTCTCAGTGGAGAGTTTTATGGCGTTGTTTCCAAGACTGCCACATCATGTAAAATGAAATGAAACATCCATCCTCAATGCATAGTTTCATTCTATTGTTTCATAGACATTTAATTTCATGACTCATATAGAGTTGGTAATCATGCCAAGAGAGTTTCATCTAGATGAAACTCACTTCCTCTCTCTTCTTAAAAATGTTGCCATATCATCAAAAATTCTTATGTGGTAGCCTATTAAATGCAGATAAAACTCTCACTGAGACTGGCCTTATAGCAAAATTCTGGTCTGAAATCAGTTTTGAACTGGGAGTGGAATTTTGCACCGAGCCCCAAGGTTTCTCTCTATTCTCATTCCCAACTCCTTCATCCCCCTTCCCATCTCCTCTCGATTTCTTCCCCATCCGTCGGCGGCCGAGGCGACGAGCAACAGGGAGGCGACTGGGCGGTGAGTAGTGGACGGTGGCACTCAGCCCCCAGTCCATCCCAATCCCAGTGGCGGCACACGAGTCCGACGGCTCCGCGGCAGGAGGACGAGGAGGCGCTGTCTCCCGTAGGCGTCCCAGATGGAGGGCTGGCAATAGAGTTGAATACGTGATTTTCTAGTGGCAGCAATCGGCCGATTAGGATATTGAAATTTCAGGGTTTAAGTTGTTTGATGCATGTGTTTTGCTGCAAATTTGAGTAAATTGTTGACAAATACTATACTACGTATATCAGTACAGTATTTTATCTGATCACAACAGCAGTGTGGATATATACTGTACTATGTATGCTAGCTCTTACGAATGACCAAGTTTATTATCTGATTGATTATCAACAACACAGTTTACGCATGGAAAGGATAACTACATGCTATGTTCTGCATCCTGACGTACACGAATGCCTCCCTGTATTATCAAGCTTGCAAGAAAAACAGCAATGATACCATTTTTAACCTATACGATTCTAGGAAGAAAGTGTTAAGAGTATTTAGAGACCCAATCCACATAATAATTCCTATAAATCACAAAGGCCCACTCATGCATGGCAAATAATGGGACTAATGGTCCCATATTGCTCACCAAAAGAGAGTCACATCTATTTATAAGGAAGAGTGGGTATGGCTACAGTGAAAACTATACACGCGCTTGCCATGCCATCGCCCGTGCAGCATGCGTGTGAATGATGTTGCGATTTTAGGCCTGGATGCTTGCGGAGGCACTGCATCCTTTTGCACCTTGCATAAGTTTTTAACTTGCACCTGTAATTGATTTTTTTTTGCACCGATGACGTGTTGGCGTGTGCATTTGTGTGGACATTATGACACAGTAAATTATGTTTAATGTGTCAGTTACTAGTTCATGGTTAAAAGGGAGGAGGTGACCAGGAAATTATTTTCATCTTCTACTCTCACCCTGTCATTCTCTCTGTTCTCACACTTAGTTGCTCCTGGTTTCTGCGTTCTTGCATTGCCGTGCACCTGCATGGGAATAGTAGTGTTTCTAAAATCGTCGTCACTCCAGTCCTACATGGGAAGGGGCAAATCAGGTTTTTGGAAAGTGTCTCGCGCGACTGCTCGCTGCTTCCTGTAACTCTTCAATTGATCCTAGCACCCGCTGTGAATAGAATATCATTTTTACTCAATGTGCTGTCTGATATATGTAAGATTACCATGCTATTATACTTATTGTTTTTTATTCTATTGAGAATTTAAGTACACATGTATTTGCAATATATGAATTTGCATTTTCTGTTGTTTATCGGATTAAATTAATTACTAAAGTGCACTGTTTCTAACAGAAAGTAGTGTAGTTTGTCATCAAAGGGTTTGCTATTTGTAAGTCTGTATCAATGTCTTTTTTATATCAGTACAGTATATATGAGTGGAGTTTACATATAGAACCTTTCATGTAAATTTTTTACTTGGTTTCAAAAGTTCTCCACCAAAGATTGATTGGTGTATATAGTCTTGTCCTATGTACAAACAAATTTCAAGCATATGCATGTTGCAATCACGATTTCTGTTGCTAAATTTGGGCATTTTGTTGGAACGGATCATGATGAATTCAGTTTACAAGAAGGAAGCCAGGAAGAAGAAACCAGCAAGGAGTAGTACTTGGCAGTTAGGAATTGAAGCTAGTTGCTCATATGTGTACCTACATAGGAAAGAAAGTTGCTCCTTCATGATACCTTTAAGTTCTTAATTTAGTTAGGAATTCTAAGGAGTACTGAATTTACTATGTAAAGATGCAACTTAAGGATGCCAAGTTATGACTCTTAAGGACCTTTATTGTTCTCTCATGCACTTTGTGAATGCTAAAAGAATTATGATAAGTTCAGTTTTGTCACGGATACAGTACATGTGATGCTTGTCCGGCTTAATAGTCTCTCCTCTGCAAAGGGTGTCAATACGGAAGGTATTTTAGTACTTTGTTATGTCGAATAAAGAAATAATGTTTAGATATTCTAGCTGTACCTTGCAGGATTGATACAGGAATAAATGTGTTACGAAAACCGACTTGAGGAGATAACCAAGGAAGAATAGATTTAACGTGAAAATCTTTTACTGAAAAAAACTAAGAACACACAATTGGCGAAATCACAATACAAAGTAGTTACAGCATGTTGTTGGCGTACTACATATATAGATAACTTGAAGCACCGCTAACTATTATGAGGCTTACAAGGGGAATAAATAATCTTGTAAATAAGAGTCTCAGACGAGGAAGGAACAAAATCCTAGTCGACAATGAAAACAGAAACCTGCCCAAAAATTGGAAAAATAACCTACCGACGGAAGCTTCACCCTGTTCTAAAGATAATAACTCATGTTCCCTTGCAGGCAATCAGAACGAAGATTTGGTATCTCCAAATTAATGAGAACTGTAATTTCTGTCATTATGATACTATTGTCATGCTACCCTTGCGTGGGTGTTATCCGGTGCCCATATGTGGGTCTTGTACTAACAATATGTTCAATGAGGTTGCTGAGATTTTGTGTCTGTTGGCTTGTTGCTAGGAAGATGGTAGAGTAGGCTCTAGATTCCGAAAATAGGTGAAGTATCACAACTGAATTTGTTTCATGTGCTGGAGTGTCTTCCTCATATATTTGCACGTCTGTAGAATTGGAGCGCAAGTTGTTATAATCTTGCATTTAAAAAAAACACAGGTTGAAAAGGATGTTCCACTGCGCTGTACTAGGATCTTTTTGTGTCTGAACAAATCATAGCATTCCCAGTATTTGAACTTTAAAATAGAAATTAAAACAAATACAGCTGCTGCTATTTGAAGAAGAATCAAAATACTCATGGTACAAACAACACTCAAAGCCGTCCAAAAGTAACTCAAGAAGGCGAAGAACAAGAAAACCAAGGCAAGGCACCTCACGGCGCTGACTCAGAAAACCTAGCACCGCCTTGTGCCGCTCGCAGTCAAGGAGTGAGGTAGACGGAGATACAATTCCCACTCCAACCTCGGTTGCCGAAGCCAAAGACGAAGGTCAGGGTGATGCCGCACAAGACCACAAAGAATGCACTGGCCAGATGCACTCAAACAATAATGGGAATTGCCACTGCCTTTTCCTTCCTCGAGTCCACTTCCACCTTTTGATTTCCCCTCAAACCCCACCAAATCTCTAGGGTTCACACGGAAAATCAAAGGCAAAACCTCCAATCGGTGACGGCACAGAAGCACCAGCACCCGTAATCCCGAAGACCAGAGAGGAAGAAGACCAAAGAGGAGCAAATCGGGATCGGAAGAGAGCTTATCCCGCACGGTGGAAGAACTCGGCTTAAGAAGAGGAGGCGAGAGGTTGCGGAGAGGTGACGCGAGCAGCTGGCTCTGAGGAACTCAGGCCAGCCTGCACCTCCGTCGCCGCCACCCATTCGCCGCCCCCCCCCCCATGCGCCGTCGAAATCGCCGAATTTGGGCGAAGCCGAAACAGCCGCACGGGCCTGAGCACACGCACGCGCACAGGACGCGCTTGGGGAGGAGACACTGTCTCCTCCCTTATCTCTTCACAGAGCTCACTGATAGGTGGGCCCCGCCTGCAGGTTTTTTCTTTCTTTTTTCAATTGGGAAATTACCGAAATGCACTCGCATAACAACATGTTCTTCCTCTTAACCAATGTGTTGAGGTTTGGCACTATGCCCTTCGGCACTTCCCCATTTAGCCAGTGCGAGTGCCAAAACTTAGCTTTGTTCCCATCCCGTAGAACAACCATCGTTGATGCCGCAAAGAGTTGCCTATCCGATTCATCGCAAGGCAGTTCAGTGCCTAACCATGGCTTTTCCAGATTAGCCCACTCATTCTAAAGCCATCGAAGCCTAAGAGCCCAGCTAAATTTTTTGTAAATCCTTTAGGCCACAGCCGCCCAGCCGCTTTGGTCTACATACCACAGACCAGTTTGTTAGGCAATGACCGCCGTTGACCTCCTCTGCTCCTTTCCAAAGAAAGCCTCTCCTGATTTTGTCCATTCTCTTAATGGCCCATTTGCTCGTATTAAAAACCAAGAGATGATAGATGAGCTGCGATGAGACGATTGAATTTGCAAGCGTTAGACGTCAGGCTCGAGGGAGCAATTTTCCTTGCCAGCATGGGAGCTTGGGCACCATCTTGTCGATGAACAGTTGGTACTCCATTCGTCGTAGACACCTGACACTATTACAGAAAGCTTAATACTAGACGCCAAATCACAGACTGTTTAACAAAACTGTCTGTGACCAACACTAACACAGACGGTTTTAATTTGAACACCGTCTGTGTTGATGACGTCGGAGAAAACAAGTATAACAGGCGGTTCTTACCGATGAACCGTCTATGATATTTAAGTATCACAGACGGTTTTTATTAAAAACCATCTGTGATAATCTGGAATTATCACAGACGGTTTTTATTAAAAACTGTCTGTGATGAGCTGATTATCGCAGACGATTTGTATTAAAAATCATCTGTGATAATGGCGCTAGACATTTATTGCGCCGCTCAGAACCGCAGCTGTCTTCATTTCGATCCAGATCTAGTCGGTGTTGCACTCTATCGCTTAGGAGGCAAGCTAGGCGATTTCAGGCCAATTAATTTGGTAGGAGGAGGTAGAGATTGAGCTTTGAAGATTCATACGTTCCTGGTTGCTCTAGATATGGTTAGTAATGAAATTTATTTTTCTTTGCATTACAATTTAGATCTAAGTTTTGGTGAGTGTTAAGATGGTTTGCATCTACTTGACCATACATGATCAGTTCCCGTTATGTGGGAGGCCAAATTTGTCAAAATTGTTAGTTATATACCTTCAGCGATCGCTGGGGAAATAGCTGCTGTGTTTATAATATGAATTAAGCTAACAAAGTCTCAATGCATGTGGTATATATGTAGTATTAATTAATTAATTTAATTTTTAATACTAAGTTGTTATATATATACATAACGTAGGACCGAAACTGAATGTATGCCGCGAACCGTGCGAGTGAAGAGTACATTAATGACGTGTCTACTTTTACAAGAGCTACTGAGGAGGATATGTTGAATAAGGGGGTGGAATATATGTACTGTCCATGCACTGACTGCAAGAATTTAAAGATGTTTAAGAACCGAGGGCAAATTGAAGCGCACTTGATTCGGAGGGGTTTCAAAAAGGGTTATACGTGTTGGACCAGTCATAGCGAAGTCAACGATCATATGCCACCAGATGACATCGCCGGTGAAGTGAATGATATACTACTGGATGACATCGCCGGTGAAGTGAATGCCATGCCGCCAGATGATGTCGATTGTTGTTCGGATTCGGATAGGTTGCACGATGACAATCTGGATCAGATGCTTCGCGATGTAGAAGAGAACTATGATGAGAGAGAGTATATTAAATTTTGAGGCTTGATGGAGGACTCGGAGAAACCTTTGTTCACATGTTGTAGGTCAAAATACACGAGGTTGTCGGCCGTGCTTGAACTATTGAAATTGAAGGCAAGCAACGGTTGGTCCGACAAGAGTTTCACAGAGCTGCTAGGTCTTTTAGTGGACATGCTTCTGGAGAGAAATGAGTTGCCTAAAACAACGTATAAAGCCAAGAAGGTTCTTTGTCCATTGGAAATGGAAGGAGAAAGAACACATGTATGTCTGAACGACTGTATCCTCTACCGTAAAGAGTATGCAAACATGCATGTATGTCCGATGTGCAACGCATCCCGATACAAAAGTAACAATCAATCAGATGACGGCGAGGGAACAGAGGTGAAGAAAGGACCTCCTGCTAAGGTGGCATGGTATTTTCCTATAATTCCCTGTTTGAAAAGGTTTTTTTGCAAATCCAAAGGAGGCAAAACTGATGCGTTGGCACTCGGAGGAGCGCAAGAAGGATGGAATGCTGAGACACCTTGTTGATTCTGCCGAGTGGAGAAACATTGATAGGAATTTTGCAGACTTCGGTGCAGAACGAAGGAATATAAGGTTTTGACTGAGTACAGATGGAATGAATCCTTTCAGTAGCATGAGCAGCCGACATAGCACATGGCCCGTGACTCTCTGCATCTATAACATTCCTCCTTGGTTGTGCATAAAGCGAAAGTATATTTTGCTGTCGGTACTTATCCAAGGGCCAAAGCAACCTGGGAATGATATTGATGTGTACCTAGCACCGTTGGTGGAAGATCTAAAAGTACTGTGGAACGAAGGGGTACAGGTATGGGATGCATACAAACGAGAGAACTTCACTTTGCGATCCTTATTGTTCTGCATTATAAATGATTATCATGCCCTTGCTAACCTATCGGGCCAGAGTACAAAAGGTGCCAAAGCTTGTATTCACTATTTAGATGGTATCGAGAGTATGTGGCTGAAACAGTCACGCAAAACCGTCTACATGCGTCACCGCAAATTCCATTGGCCCGCAAATTCGTGCTTGGCAAGCCGCTGGTCGACCCCGTAACGCGCCTCCAAACCCTAGCAATTAGTCGCCAGCAATTGCACAAGTGGTATATGGAACAGTCCAATAAGCCAGAGGGAGAACGACACTCAGGTATCACTGTCAAATTCGCGTTAGAGCATTTAGAGCACAATATTCAAGAGTGTGTCTTCGTGGTCACCTTTGAGGATTTATTCGATCTTTTCACGCTCAACGCTCTCGACGCCTCACTCATTCGATGCTGGATGCTGTAAGTGTGTACAATCACAGTCTCCGTTCATGTCATACCGATAAATGTCATATATAATTTGTTGTTTTCGTTCATGTCATCCGCGAAACAACATAGTGTTGTAGAAGTCACGGTAGTAATAGCAATAGGTTGAGCTATAGCTAGTGTTCTAGGAGCGAAAACTACTATAGTGCCACTATAGCTGTACAGTATCATGCTATTTAAAACACTTTTCATATCTAATACATCCTACCTTGTAAAATTTTTGCTTTTTAGTCCAAAATTTGAAAGTTTTTTACATATGGACCCCTGGAAAAAAGTTTTGCAAAAATGGACCCTTCTCTCGGCGCCAAATCATATAGCGCCCATGGTACATGTCACGGCGCCATATGCTTTGGCGCCGTTAATTGACACGTCGGAGCCAGGGTGGCATAGCACGGCGCCAATTAACACGGCGCTGTAATATGTATATACGGCGCTAAAGGTTGTGGCGCCGAGTGTTGACTTAGCCACTCAAACGTGGTCGCCGTGCCTTGCGTCTACCTAGCTCGGCGCCAAACATGCGAGCGCCGTACGTAGCTTACACGGCGCCATACCGTTTGGCGTCGACTACGGCGCCATAGTGTTTGGCGCCAAATGAGGCGCCAAACACCCTGGCGCCGTATTTACACAGGTCGACGCCAAACGGTATGGCGCCGTACACCTGACAAAAAACAGCAAAACAGCAAACTTTTGTGTAAAACATATGCACATACAGACATACACATACATTCACACATGAAACATCTGAAAACCTAAATAACAACATCGTATGACATAAGTCTCACAATACCAATAAGTCTCAAAATACCACTTAACTATACAAAGTCTCAAAATATGACATAAGTCTGAAAATATCACATGTCTATAAAAAAAGTCTCAAAACATCACTGCCTCTTGGCCTTCCCCTTGCCCTTGCCTAGAGCATCACTCCCTGGAGTATACGTGCTGGGGGGACGAGCCGAACGACGAGGCCGCTGCGAAGCCTGAGTAGATGGCGCGTCAGGCATCTGCGACATCCCAATCTCGTCGTGGGTAGATGCCTCCTCGTCCTCATGCTCCTCCTCGACGTCGTCACCCTGCTCCGCCTCGTCATCGTCGTCGTCGTCGCCTTGACTAAAAGTCGGAGTGCGTGACGAGCTCCTCGTGGACTGGCGCCTGCTGACGTGTGATGACGACGCTGCATCGGCTGAGCGCTGGGAGGCCGGTGGTACGATCACGTCTGAGCGTGCGCGGCAACCACACCGACCTGCCGCCCGACTGAGGCGACGTCGAAGTCTCTGCAAGTAATGATATGTCACAATTGTATACATGCTGAATGGATCTAACTTAACAAACTATCTTCGTACCTGCAGGAGGTCCCTCAGGCGGCGGCTCTCGCTGTCCAGGTCACCAACTGGGTGGCTGAGAGCCTCGTCGATGTCCCGCACCGAGGTTTGGAGAGAAGTCCCCTAAAGAAATAAGGAAACACAAGTAAGTGCGAGATAAACGTATGGAACCAAAGTATTACAAATATCATGCTTTCCGTACCACTCGATCGAGAATCGGAGCGGCCTCGACCACTGTGCCCTCCCTCGCACGCCTGTCGTACGCAGTGTCCTCGTCTTCGGACGAAGCGAGGTCCGCGTAGTCGACATCGGTCCACTGCTGCCTCAGCCTGTAGCGCGTGGCAGTGTGGTACCAGGACAAGTAACCCCGGAAGCTGGCGTTACTGTGGGGGGTACTGTCCGGCTCGCAGTTGTCCTCCATCTTCCTCCACCACTGCACGTACTCTCGGTGGTGATCAGCGAAGTCCGTCACCTTTCGTTGGCGGACTCTGTCGAACCTGTACATATAGCAGATGTCAACAATAGTTGTTAGTACGAACCAAAAGAATTTTAAATTGTTACTTACTTGTGCAACTCAACAGAAGTCGACATCCCCTCTGGGGGGAAGAACTGCACGAGGCCGAACTGCCGCGCAACTCTGTGAGGGAGGTGAATCTCCACGGCATAGAAGCAGATCAGCAGACACCTCATCCTCCAAATATGGGAGTCCCTGCGGCACATGGTGCTGAGCGGTAGCGTTAGAACCTGTGGCTCGGAGTAAGGCTCCCAGGTCACCTAGTAAGAGAACACACGATTAGCCGTGTACAAAAACCAAGAACTGTAGAATAAATAAATGCAGTACCAATTTCTTACCATCGTGGGAGACAAAGTGTCAAACTCGTTGCTGAAATCCACGTACGCCCGCTGAGTAATCGCGAACAGGACTGACACTGTATCCCACAGGTACGCAACAGTGGGGCCGAGGTCATCCACACCCAGCGGATGCCAAGGCTGCGCCTGCAACACTCGAGGGCGCCCCACTGGAATGCGTGTCCACATCCACACCTAGCAAGCGAACATACGGGCAGACACACGATTAGCCATGCACAAAAACAAAGAACTGTAGGAAAAATAAATGCATTACCACACCTGCAGGAGGAAGACGCAGCCACCGAGCGTTGACGAGGGGGCCTTGCGTCTGCAGGACTCGCAAAGCTGGCGGTAGAGGAATGCGAGGACCGCCGAGCCCCAGCTGAACTGTCCAGCGTCCCCCCAGTCCTTGAGGCAGTGGATGTACATCCACGAAGCGGCATCCCCCGTGGCGTCCGGGAACAGCACTGCCCCGAACATGTGCAGGACCCAGGCACGGCAGTGGTAGGTCACCGTGGCGTCGTCCGCGGCAGCATGGCATTCGCCAAAGGTACTCCGCAACCATCTAAGGTGGACCCCCGAGACGCGGCCTCGCCTGGCATTATCTGGGGCAGGAGGCAATGGCGTGCCCAGGAAGGCCTCCACACGTGCCCTCCAGCCCTCAGACACCGCCGGGCCGACCACCGGCTGTCCCCTGATGGGAAGTCCAAGTATCATCGCCACGTCCTGCAGCGTGACAGTCATCTCCCCACAGGGAAGGTGGAACGTGTGTGTCTCTGGCCTCCACCTGTTAGTAGTACAAGGAGAAAAGAATTAGTTACGTGCGTAAGAATATAGAAGCGAAAACAAATAGACCCGATAGAGAAAATGCACCTGTCGACAAGTGCGGTCAAAGCTGCGGGGTTGAAGACCGGCATGCCCCGCCGTAATAGGTTAGCGACCGTGTGAAGCCCAGCACGGCGCAGCAGTGGGGTATAGCGGTCGTCGTAGCGCATCAACTGGAACCCATCATGGGTTCGAGGATGAAGTATGGGTATCTCCTGAAAATTGCTATAAAAGTTAGCTGCGTGACCATCAAGTTGAATGCATGTACATTTCGACCACACACGTACCTGACCGTCCTCTGTGAGCCTGCCGCGGTGCTCCCTCTCGTAGTACTCGTCTAGCAGCCGGTATCTCGCCATCCTGTGATAAATTTTAGAATTCAATGGTTAAGAAATATTCAAATAAGAAATTTATAAAACATGATTTATAAATAAAAATAATAATCAAATTGAATTATGAAATTGGAATCAAATTGATTTACCCTTGGTTAAATACATGTCAACAAAGATTAGTAAGTTAATTATGGTAAATAATTTAAATATTAGGTCACTAATATTAACTGTAAATACCGACATATATTTATCAAAGACATTATTGATATATATATATATATATCATTGACAATAAGTTGTCTTTGCCACTTGAATTAGAATGCAAATCTAAATTAGAGGTGGTGGTAAAAAAATAATTTTGTAAACAATAATCAAAGCTACTAAGGGTTAGGTGGACATACAATCTTGCCCATGTTGACATGAAATCATCCTATTTGGTATATGAAACCCTAAAAACCTAAAACCGAACACAACCATGTATAAATAATAATCAAACCCTAAAACCTATCCAAATACACAATACTTCTCTTACATTACGCAAATCCATTGCAAACGTAACCTAAAATCGCTCATAATTGAACTAATTTCATCTAGGGATTCAAATCTTGCCCTACGAAATGTACCTCAAATAATCCATATCTATTGCAAAAAATGAAGGGAGGGGAGAGAGTTTACCTTGCTTGCCCGATTTGGAAGCAAAATCGCGAGATTAATCAGTGGATTTGAGAGGATTTAGAGGGGGAATAGAGGGGGGCGGCGGCGGTTTACTGTTAGAACAGAGGAGCAGTGAGGGGGAGCTGGGGGGCCGGGGGACGCGCTGGGGCTTAAGTCCCGAAGCACGGCGCCACGGCCTTTAGCGCCGTAAATACATATCACGGAGCCGTGGGTCTTGGCGTCGTGCTATGCCACCCTGGCTCCGACGTGTCAATTCACGGCGCCAAAGAATATGGCGCCGTGACATGTACCATGGGCGCCATATGATTTGGCGCCGAGAGAAGGGTCCATTTTTGCAAAACTTTTCTCCAGGGGTCCATATGTAAAAAACTTTCAATTTTTGGGCTAAAAAGCAAAAATTTTACTCCTACCTTTTGGTGCCATGTAGGTGAACTCCCCCATGGGTGAACAGGAGTGGGACCATGTTAGGCTGGCAAGGCGAGGGCGGAGATTAACCTCCCCATGGCCCCATGGGATTTTAGAATTCTTTTTTTTATATATTTGGACTAAAACCTGAATCTATACATTATGGCATAATTTTTGAAGCTATATTTGAAAACAAACCTAAAATACTTATAAGATAATAAATAAAGTCACACTGTCATTTTTTAAATCATAATTAAAATACTTTTCCAATCCCCATAGGGCAGGGATGGGGGAAGGTTATGCCCCACTAGGTTTAGCGAGACAGGGGTGCGGGTGAGCCCCCCCAAAACCCCACATTACCGTTGCCACCCCTAGTGTCATGCATCTTCTTCAAAACACGATACATATAGTCATAACAAAGTTCAAACAAATTTGACAACATTGTGACAAAATCAACTACAAAAATTTATATCTAATCTGACCTACAAATGGGAAAAAGGACAAATATGTTCAAAATGAAATATAAAAAAAACAGAGACATGATAAAGCAACTATTCATTGAAATTTCCATTTTTTGTTTCTCCTAATATACATCACGCTTTTTACTCAATTTTTTGCATGATGCTTGATTTCATTATGACCTGTCTAACCATTTTTTTTTCGAAATTTTTCATGATCATATGTATCATGTTTTGAAAAGGATACGCAAGAGTGTACCTAGGGTGGGATGCAGTGGATGTGCCGGGGACGGATGTGGGATATGACTTATGAGTGTTCGCCTACCTTGTAATTTATAGAAAATTGTATTAGTAACATGCACGATTTCGTAGCATAATCTAGAAAAAAAGGGGGCTACACTAATAGATAAAGGGTATTACGTGTGGTACCCATGGATGAATGTTACTCTTCGTTGTCAAATAATTACATTTTTGAAAAAAAATATTCATAAAAACTTTCAACTTCTCAATCGTTAGATATAATTTTTCAAAACAGCTATTAACTCTACCAATCTTCCCACTGTACTAAGGGTTTTTTTTTTGCGTGGACATGTGTTTGGTAAAAAAAGTATCTAAGGACTGATAGTGTATTATTTATTAAAAGTAATTGTCGGTTGAGTTTGGTGACTCGTATCCTAATCCTACTAGAACTTAGATACGTATGCTATAAGAATTCCTGAATGAATCCTAATTAGACTAGAATTCTTAATTTTACTTTGTAGGAGACTAGAGGCCATAGGAAATCATGAGGTATGGCCATAGAGAACCAAAGCCATAAGTCAAAAGCCACGGAAGAGGGGTACGAGAGGATTAGAAACTATGTCATTCTTTAGCACAAGATTTTTGTACAATGCAAGAATCCGAATGTCCTAAAAGGTTGATTGTAATAGAGCGATAATCTCTTATACTCTCTTGAGATCGTGCTTAAGGAATTTACGATCACCTTCACCAAATCTTTCCTCTCGTGGTGATTACTTCGTCGGTGTTATTTTGGTTCTCTATACGAGATTCGTCTACTTCATTTTCGACACCGTGCACTCTCATGTTGTATCTTACAATATTTGATTTTTATTTTGAAGATTGCTACATATAAGAAGAGATATTAGAATATAACACTACTCGATAATACAATACAAACCAAGTAGCATCCTAAGCAAAAGAACACTCAAAAGTTGATGTGGTTAGGACATCTGTGACATCCCCTAGTTTATCCTTAAGAAGAGAAGAGTGCTCCACCCCACTTTAATAATACAACCACTCCAATACACATCAATTTGGAGGCTTGCACTCCAACCTGACTCGCAATTGCCAGACCAAGGCCGGAATAAGGAACCCGACTTCCACAACACTCACGAACAGATATATATGCCATGCTAGCACTCAAAACATCCCTAGGCATCATCAGCTTCTCTTGTTCACTCAAATGACTTCTTATTGCATGTTCTTCTTGTATGTAGGTCCTCTTCCCTGGGAACAAACACTTCTTCAAATTCCCAATTATGTTACAATCGACCACTGGACAAACTTGGTTATCGCTAGCTTCTCTTTTCACTCATGTTTTGTCTAGGGTAAAGTACTAAAGAAGTGAAGATCAAGAAATAATTGATGATTGTAGGACCGTAGCATGCGACTAGAGGAGGTGAATAGGAGCCACTCAAAATTTCCCAAAATGTTTTCCTCAATTAACTACGATGAACTAATACAATCAAGGCAAAGACACAACAGATACACTCAAAAACCTGAGCAAACCAATCAACAAAGCACCAAAAGACCCTAGCTAGAAGATCCAACTTGAAATGGAAAGTCCAATTACACCCAGTAGGATGATCCAACTTCCCACGAATGGAAAAACAACAAACTGTAACCAGGCAAGAACTCACACAACTTTCAAATCGAGGCTCCAAACGACTTGAAACATGAAACATAGTGCTAATTTTTTGTTCAAATATCTCAACCATTTGGTCTCACATTCTAAATGAAAAAAGAAAAAAAATCAATTGAACTCACATGTTTCTTGATTGAGGCACTTTTATGGTCTTCCTAGCTACATTATTCCCAAAGGGGTGCATCATTTGCAAAACCCATTTCTCAATGCTAACATGCTCCACTCTTTTGTCTGATTAGCATCCAAATCAAAATCAACAAACATGAGAAGCCTCATGGAACACATCAACATCTAATTTTGGATTTATTTTATTTATTTTGGTTTTTCAGCCTTTTTGCTTTTTCCCCTTTTATTCCTTTGCATTGTCCATAATGACATAACGGGTTTTTTATTTTTTATTTTTTAAAAAATTAACAGCGCTATAATACAATTTCTGTCCGAAACCAAAATCGGAAGCCCACAGCCGGATGGAGCGCCACCGTATTCCCACGTTGCTTGTAACGTTGGAGAGACATGTTACTATGTTAGCATTGAGGAGGAAGTTAGCACGTAATATATGCCCATTTTTTAAGTACTACTTCCCGCACCCTTGCAATAAAAAATTACGGCCAACGTATGACCAATTTGCTCCCTATGTAATATATATAACTAGGTCTAGATTTTTCATATGTAGTGTACCAATGTATTTTCTTTAAAAATAGATTTCCATACGCAGCAGTTTGCTATGGGCACTGGGCCGCCAGTATCCACGAAAAGATGGGCCCAAAAATTGCAGGAGACCAACAGCAAGTCCACGAAATCGAGGGCCTCTTGAGGTCTAAATAAGATAGTTTCACAGAGGGATCGTAATTCAACTCGTAAAATCGTTAGAATCAGGTAGGATTACAGTAAGATCATAATTCTGACAACAAATTATATTAGCATATAAAAGTTGATATTACCTATTGCTAGTTTAAGTTGTACTAGTTTAATTTACTTTATTTTTGTTGTTTACATATTGTTCTAAGCAAAAAAAATATTATCTTTAACATATTGGACTTTTAGATTATTAGTTTATTAAAAAATAATTAAATAAGTTTAAAAAATCAACCTTAATTCAATATAACATGAATAAGTGTATTCAAATTATAAAATTAAATTAAAAAATTCTACTATAGACGTGTATATTTAGAAATATAATTCCATTTTTATATAAAATATATATACTTTTAAAAATATGATAGAATTATGACTCTATCATCCAATCCTACAATCCGATCTCTTCAGAGGAAAAATGATCCTACCAGCCAGTTTCAGCCGAAGTTCCTGCCGAGAAATCCAAGCAGAACAACAAAACCTGCTGAAACAGAGCAACTCGAAGAAAATCAACACCGAAAGCACTTTCTGGCTGAAGGCCAGCGCAGCACCTTCTTTGGACAACAAAGTGTCGGAACACTGGAAGTTGCCAGGAAAGTATCTCTAGGAAAAGCCATATGTTCACATCAGGGGTCCTCAAGATTATATTACTAGCCTCATAGGCGCGGCGACACGCCGCGCCAGCCACCGTGTGTACCGAGGTAAAAGAGGCGATAATTCGTGAGGAGTTTTATTAAAAAAATCGAGGGCAAATACGTATTTTCGAGAAAGCTAAAGGGTTTTTCCGTAAAAAATTGAGGACTTGTAAGGATCTGTACGTAAGTAAATAAGGACCTATACGTAATTTCGGGAACCTGCGGGGCGCTATCCAAGTTTTTTTTCTTTGAAAAAAAATTTGCAGGGACCTTTTCGCGAGGAAAAAGGACCTTTACGTAATTTCCGGAAAACTGGAGGAAATGGCCTCTCCCGGCCGTACGAAGATTCTCCCGCCACGCGGCCGACAGAGCGCGCGCGCGGGCGGGAGATGCCGACGTGGGCACGCCCGGGGGCCGGGAATCCCCCTGGGTTTGTTATCTGTATGATGCCTTTATTATTTTGAAGAAATAATTTGCTAGTTTGATACATAAATTTGACTGACAGGAGGACCTCCAATTTTGAGCTAGTGTCTCGGGCCCATCCGTCTGTCTCTGTCCTAAATCTGGTAGGTGTGGATCTATTCTCAAGGACAAAGTTCAGTGGGCATGTTATTCCTGATGCATCACCAAGAAATGGGATGGAGGGGAAAGTTCAGATGAAAAGTTCTTCAATATTTCTACACAGCCTGTCTTGCACAGGAGCCTCGCACAATTGCAAAATTCCTGCTACCACATAAAATTAATCCCAGAGAGAGGGAGGATCGATTGCGAGGATCGATTGCAAGGGGAAGGAGATGGGAGGAGTTGGGGAGAAGATCATGGTGGGTGCCTTGACTGGGGTGATGGGTGCTGTCCTCGGCAAGCTCACCAACCTCATGGGTGAGGAGTACGCTATGCTCAAAGGTGTGAGAAAGAAACTCAAATCTCTCAAAAAGGAGCTGGAGGCCATCCACTTTTTCCTAGAGAAGTATTCAGCCGTAGAGGGACCGGACGTGCAAGCGAAGGCCTGGACGAATGAGGTGCGCGAGCTGGCCTACGACATCGAGGATAGCATAGATCTGTTCACCTATCATGTCGATCGGGAACCGGCTGACAACGCCACTGGAGCCAAGAGGTTCCTCCGCAAAGTCACTAAAGTATGTATACAAATCAAATCACTAATTTTTTTAATTTTTTTCTGAATTTTATTTATTTAGATTTTTTATTTTAGAATTTATATAGAAATCAAATTACAAATTTTCTTTTATTTTTTATTCCTCCGCAAGGCCTTGCGCAAGGTGAAGAAACTTGAGCATCGCCATAAGTTTGCTAAGCAGATCCAAGAACTTCAGACCCATGTCAATGAAGTATACAAGTGGCAAAAAAAATATAAACTTAATGAGGGCACTTCTAGTGGCATGCAAACGGAGATCGATCCTCGGTTGCAAGCACTCTATGTGGATGTGGAAAAACTCGTGAATATTGAGGGCCCAAGTGAAGAAATCATTAGTCGATTCATTGGTGAGGAGCCAACGAAGCAGCTTAAGGTTGTCTCTATTGTTGGATCCGGACGGTCAGGCAAGACTACTCTCGCTAAACAGGTGTACGAGAAAATCAAACATCAATTTAAATATACAGCTTTTGTGTCTGTATCGCAAAAGCCCAACATAAGGAACCTTCTAAGGGTTTTGCTCTTGGAAATTGAGAGCAGCGATGGAAGTTCAGGACCAATAGAATTATACAGTGACAAACAACTCATCGACAAACTAAGATCATATCTTGAAAAGGAAAGGTAAGTTGATTTAACTCACTTTCTATGATGTGTTTCCATAACAATAGCATCCCTTTTATCCTGTTATGGTATTATTTATAATTGTCCTTAGCAGTTTTAAGTAATCCTAGGATTTATGATTAGTGGATCAATACAAACCCAACTTATGATGTGGCCTTATAGGCGACACACAAACAAATCTAATCCAATCCCAGCCAAGAAAGTAAAGTTAGGCATCGTAAGACGAGGAGGCGAGCTGGCCGACACACTCTAATTGGTCAGGTTGCGCGTTCAGAGCCACCCAGGTGGCAGCGCAAGGGCCACCCGCTTTTCTCATGGACAAATGTTTCACTTGCATGTCCATGACTCATCGTCCCTCCGAGTGCCATCTGCTGCCGCGCTGCTTCCACTGCAAGGGTCTAAACCACTTGGCTAGAGATTGCAAGAGACCAAGGTCGCTACCAGTCTCGACGGGATCGGCTTGCAGCGGCGGCCAAGCTGCTCCAGTCAGGCCGATGGTTGGGCGGTCGAGCCAGCATACGACATCGAGCAGTCTAAATGCAGTAGCTCCACCATTTGCTCCTCGTGGCTCTGGTTCAGCTGTTGATCAGGGTCCTTGGGTGGGCTTGTCGTATGTGTGCCCGGTCATCCAGACCTTCCATCTCCCGTTGTTCGCGGAACTAGCGGGAGACTCGCTGGGCCCTGTGAGCATGGCATGTAATCCTGAGTTCCCGCTCGTTTCTTTTTTAGCGTTGAGCTCGGCTTGGAAAGATATCCTCCCGAGCGCGTCCTTGTATCACGGCGTCGTGGCGCGAGATTAGCTCGGCTGCTCCTTTCCTTTCATTTGCTTTCCAATTATAGCGTAGACTATGTATAAGTAGAAGCTTAATGCAATCAGAAAAGCTGTCGCGGTTGGCACAGCACCAAATTCCAGAGTTCTATTTCTATTCTTGAGAGCTCGTGCGAGTACATTCGAGAGCAATTGATCAGGGAGCTCTCGCCGGAGTTCTTGGTCGTCGCCGGAGAAGAATTCCGGCTGTCATCTGGTATCAGAGCCGTACGAGCCAGGGATGGACCGCCGTTCAGCTCCGCCGGGCGATGGCCATGAAGGGCGACGAGGTCGCCGCATCTCGCCCTCGCCAGTGCCGCGCAGAGGGCGCCGCGAGAACATGATCCACCGCGCCGTCGCGGAGACATCCGCCGCCGGGACTCAGTTCCCCATGCTCACACGCACCAACTACCAGGAGTGGGCGATGTTGATGCAGGTGAACTTGGAGGCGGCAGGGTGGTGGTACACCGTCGACCCAGAGGAAGGCGAGGAGATCGTCTACCGCCACGACCGCCTGGCGCTCGCCGCAATCTTGCGCTCCGTCCCGCCCGACATGCTGGCTGGTCTCCGGGAGAGGAGATCGGCAGCAGCAGCGTGGGCGGCGATCAAGCGGATCCGCGTCGGGGTCCAGCGGGTGCGCGAGGCCAACGCGCAGCAGCTTCGCCGCGAGTTCAGCGCTCTGGTGTGGAAGGAGGCGGAGAACGCGGAAGATTTTGCGAACCGCATCACCGGGCTCGCCGCTGATCTGCGTCTTCTCGGCGACAACATCACCGACGCCGAGGTAGTGAGGAAGATGCTGCAGGTCGTCCCAGAGCACCTCCCTCAGGTGGCGATCTCCATCGAGACTCTGCTCGACATCAACAACATCTCCGTTGAGGAGGTGACCGGCAGGTTGCGCGCCGTCGAGCAGCGACGCAAGCCGGCGCCCGTCCTCGACAACCAGGGCCGGCTGCTTCTCTGCGAAGAGGAGTGGCTTGCTAGGCTCAAGCTCCGCGAGTCCAAGGAGAAGGGCAGCGGGAGCAGCTCCAGCGGTGCCGGCGGCAAGAAGCGAGGCGGCCGCGGGCATGGCCGTGGGCGCGGCAAAAGTGAGAGCTCTGGCTTTCCATCACGCGATGGCAACAAGGGCCAGTCCGGCGGTGGACAGGCCCCCAACCGCGATCAATGCAAGCGCTGCGGCAAATACGGCCATTGGGCTAAGGATTGCCGTAGCAAACCCAAGGGCGAGGCCCACGTCGCGCAAGCTGAAGAAGACTCGGAGCCCACGCTGCTGATGGCCCGAGCCGCTGCCTTCCCCAACGCGCCGCCGCCACCACGCGCCGCCGCGGCCCCATCTCCGTCCGAGCGCCGGCCCCTACGCGTCGTCGAGGGGAAGGTCTTCGCGCAACTCGATGGCGAGACAGAGCGCGACGACAGCCTCTGGTACCTCGACAGCGGGGCGACTAACCACATGTACGGTTTCCGGGACGCCTTCATCGACATCGACACGGCAATCCGCGGTACCGTCAAGTTCGGCGACGGCTCGGAGGTCGCGATCGAGGGATCCGGCACCGTGTTGTTCGAGGGCAAGACCGGCGAGCATCTACCGCTCACGGGGGTGTACTTTATCCCGAGGCTGACCACCAACATCATCAGCCTCGGCCAGCTCGATGAGGGTGGTTGCGACGTCCACACCCAGCACGGGGTCCTTCAGATCCGCGACGACAAGGGCCGGCTGATCGCTCGAGTCCAGCGCTCGGCGAACCGGCTGTACCTGCTGCGCGTGAAGATTGGGCGGCCGCTCTGCCTGGCTGCGCACGCCAATGACAGCGCGTGGCTGTGGCACGAGCGCTACGACCACCTCCACTTCGACGCTCTGCGCAAGCTCGAGCAGCGGGGTATGGTGCACGGCTTGCCCCACGTCGAACACGTCCACCAGCTCTGCGCCGGTTGCGTCACCACCAAGCTGAAGAGGAGTCCATTCCCATCGCAGGCGAAGCGGCGGGCGGAGGGGCTGCTGGATTTGGTCCACGGCGGCCTGTGCGGCCCCATTGCGCCGGCAACACCCGGTGTTAAGCAGTATTTTCTTCTGCTGGTTGATGACCGGAGCAGGTACATGTGGGTGGCGTTGCTCGCCGCCAAAAGCGATACGCTCGCCGCCGTGAAGAAATTCCAGGCGAAGGTGGAGGTGGAGACAGGCCGGCGCTTGCGCGTTCTGCGCACTGACAACGGGGGTGAATTCACCTCCGTTGAGTTCGAGGAGTACTGCGCCGAGCACGGCGTCGAGCGGCAGCACACGGCGCCGTACACGCCGTAGCAGAACGACGTCGTCGAGCGGCGAAACCAGACTGTCGTCACCATGGCGCGTAGTCTGCTGAAGAGCCGGAACATGCCAGCAATGTTCTGGGGTGAGGCGGTCGCCACCGCCGTTTTCCTGCTGAACAGGGCACCCACCAAGGCCGTCGACGGCATGACACCGTATGAGGCCTGGCACGGGCGCAGACCGGACGTCCACTTCCTGCGCACGTTCGGGTGCGTAGCATACGTCAAGGTGACGAAGCCGCACCTGAAGAAGCTCGACGACCGTGGCACGCCGGCAGTCTTCATCGGCTATGAGCCAGGCGCCAAGGCGTGGCGCTTCTACGACCCGGTGACGCGTCGGGCTGTTGTGTCTAGGGACGCGATCTTCGACGAGCCGAAGTCCTGGAGCTGGGAGGACGAGGGCCTGGTGGCCGCTGCGGACCTCGTAGTGGAGTACCACGTGATGGAGCTGGGCGCCGGGCAGTTCGACGCCGACACCGTGGCGGGCTCACCAGAGCCCCCGGCGACGCCAGCCTCTGCAGTGAGCCCCGGCACTCCCGTGGCGGGTACACCAGTGATGTCGCCCGCAGCACCAACTCCTCCTCCCGTGACTCCAGCACCGGCATCGACACCACTGCCCCAGCCGGAGTTCGTCTCACCACCTCCGAACGCGGAGGAATACTGGGACGCCGACAACGACGACGTCGAACCGAGGTATCGCACCATCGACAACGTCCTCAGACCAGCGTCACCACCTGGCCTCGCCGCGCGTCAGGTTGCTGCTGAGCTCCATCTGCAGATCGAGGAGGAGCCAGCCACCTTCGCCGAGGCCGAGAAGCACCAGTCCTGGCGTCGCGCCATGATTGAGGAGATGGACTGAATCGAGAGCAACCGAACCTGGCGTCACCCGGTCACCGGCCGATCGGGTTGAAGTGGGTGTACAAGGTGAAGAAGAACGCCGCCGGCGAGGTAATCAAGCACAAGGCGCGGCTCGTGGCAAAGGGCTACGTCCAACAGCCGGGCGTGGACTTCGACGAGGTCTTCGCGCCCGTGACCCGCATCGAGTCAGTGCGACTGCTGTTGGCACTCGCCGGCCGGTGCACCACATGGACGTGAAGTCCGCGTTCCTCAACGGGGAGCTGGTCGAGGAGGTCTACGTCAAGCAGCCTCCAGGCTTCACCGTCACCGGCCACGAGGACAAGGTGCTGCGCCTGGACAAGGCGCTCTACGGACTGCGTCAGGCACTGCGCGCGTGGAACGCCAAGCTCGACGAGACGCTGATGGCGCTTGGCTTCAGCCACAGTGCGTCGGAGCACGCTTTCTACGCTCGCGGCAAGGGCGCTTCTCGGCTACTGGTGGGAGTCTACGTCGACGACCTCATCATCACCGGGAACGACGCCAGCGAGATCACCAAGTTCAAGCAGGAGATGAGCTCAAGGTTCAAGATGAGTGACCTCGGCTTACTCTGTTTTTACTTAGGCATTGAGGTGGAACAAGGTGGCGATGGCATCAAGCTGTTTCAGGCGGCGTACGCGCGCAAGATCCTGGAGCGCGCGAGCATGGCAAACTGCAACCCGTGCCATACTCCTATGGAACCCCACCTGAAGTTGTCGAAAACGAGCACAGCAACGCCGGTGGATGCCACTGAGTACCGGGGCCTCGTCGGTTGTCTCCGGTACTTGGTACATACCAGGCCGGACATCGCCTTCGCCGTCGGCTATGTCAGCCGGTTCATGGAGAACCCCACCACCGAGCATCTCAACGCGGTGAAGCGGATCCTACGCTACATCGCGGGCACGATCGACTACGGCTGCTACTACAAGCGCGGCGGCAAAGAGCTGAAGCTGCTCGGGTACAGCGACGCCGACATGGGCGGCGACATTGATACAAGGAAGAGCACCACCGGCGTGTTGTTCTTCCTCGGCTCCTGCCCCGTGACTTGGCAGTCCCAGAAGCAAAAGGTCGTCGCGTTATCATCCTGCGAAGCGGAGTACATTGCAGGGACGACGGCGGCCTGTCAAGGTGTATGGCTGGCGCAGCTACTTGCAGAACTGAAAAACGAGCAGCGCACAACCTTCCTGCTGAAGATGGACAGCCAATCGGCTATAGCACTGAGTAAGAATCCCGTTTTCCATGACCGAAGCAAACACATAGATGTCAGATTTCATTTCATTCGGGAATGCATTGGAGATGGGAAGATGGACATTGAGCACGTCTGCACTGAGGAGCAGATCGCCGATATTCTGACGAAGCCGCTCTTGCGTGATCGCTTCTGTGAGCTGCGTGTGAAGCTGGGCATCGTCAAAATCGGCAAGGAACTTCAGGCTTAGGGGGTGAAAGGCCCCCCTCGCCGCTTGTGTACAGGGACTAGAGAGAGGGCTCAGGGAGCCATGAAATTACCTCAGCCCATTACCCGGTCACACTGGATTTGTCACAGCAACTGGCATCCCCAATCCGGCAATTCCTTGCCTAGGTGTCTGCCCTAGTTGAGGCCCCCTGGCAACAAGGCTTTCCTGGCAAGACCAGCCCACAGAGGCCAACACTCCGCGTTGCAGTGCACGCCTTGCCATCAAACAGCGTCTAAGCCCTGTGTGCCCACTCAATCAAGCGCAGATTGTGTCGATGCGGAAGTTTGGGGTCATCACAGAGGACTCTATTCCAAGCTCCCAAGATTTTGCATTGTATGAAGCCATCTTCAGTCAACCACTGACATGGGAAAATCTTCAGGCACTGCATGACTTGTTCAGACTCTGAGGGTGCTCCTTCGTCCATCCTTAGCATGCCAAATGTGCAAATTGCAGCAACCATCTGTGCCTAGCCCTTTGGGCAGGTCCCATAGTCGTGCCTCACTCCCATGGGTGATCCTTCTTGTAACATCCTGGTTTGGAATGCTCACAGACTGAACTCTAGGGGGTATTAGGATGTTTTGCGTGTCTTAGTCGATAACCATAAGGTAGCGGTGGTTTGTATCCAGGAAACTAAGATGTCCTTCATCTCGACATCGATGGTCCTTGGTATGCTTGGCTCGCAATTTGAAAAATTCTCCTACCTTCCAGCATCAGATACTCGAGGGGGGTGTTAATTGCCTGTCGAACACCTAATATCCTTGTTCTAGACTCCATCATTGCCACTTTCTCCATCTCTCTGCACATTCAGGTCGCCGGTGATCGCTCACCTTGGTGGATTACCTCGGTTTACGACCCTCTAGATGATGCGGCAAAATAATAGTTCCTGGAGAACTGAGGAACTTCAGAGCCTGGTGCATTGTAGGAGACTTTAACATGATTCTCAGTTCTAGAGATAAGAACAACCACACAGTGAACTAGGCAAACATTGGTCGATTCCATCGCCTGGTAGATGATCTTCAACTGACTGACATCCACCTCAATGGGAGAGCATACACTTGGAGTAATGAGCACGATACCCCCACTTTGTCCAGGCTTGACGGGGCGCTTGTATCGCAAGAATGGGTGGATGCCTTCCCACATTGCTTTCTCACGGCGTTGGCCTCAGCATGCTCTGATCATGCACCATTACTTCTCTCTACAAACATCCGTCTTAGACTCGGCGGTCGTTTTCATTTTGACAATTATTGGGCCTCCCAACTGACCTTCTTGTAGGCCGTGCAGTTAACCTGGACGAGCAACCTCCCATGTTCTTCTCCATTCCACCAACTAGATAGTCTTTTTCATGCCACAACTGAAGCTCTGCAGAAATGGAGTCAACCCCATTTGGCAACATCTCCCTACAAATTGCTATGGCAGAGGAAGTCACAAAACAATTGGAACGCGCTCGGGACCAGCGGTCGCTGACAAGTTAGGAGGAAAGCCTCAGGAAATTGCTTAAGCACTGATTCCTCGCCCTTTGCTCCCTTAAAGGACGATGATTCGGCAGCGCTCGCGCCTTCTCTGGCTCAAGGAAGGAGACACTAACACATCATTTTTCCACTCACATGCGAAATACCGCAGTCAGAAGAATAGGATTAATGGGCTTACCCTCAACGGGGAAGTCTATCAATCACACGATGAAATGGCGGCGCTGCTCCATCAACATTTTGTGTCTCCTACAGATGGACAGCCTGATCACGCGATCAATCAACTTGGAAGCCATAGGTCTACGTCATCATGAGCTACTCGGTCTAGTGTTAGCAATTAATCCTGCGCCTAATTCTTTTGGTAACCGTGCACATTAGCTAGTATCTTAATTAGCATATGCATGTTTCCTTCTTGAATGAGCCCACAATATGTGTGAGAGCCATGCGGCCATTTTTCATTCAATGCCCTGTAACTCCCATCCGTTTCATGCATGTAGTGTTGCTTGGTATACTTGTAACGGTATGCATTACATCCATATCTATTACTAGGAGTTAGTAAGTCTTGTTTTGCATAATAAAAGGAAGAGAAAATGCTGCAGTTTGGCGTTGTCCTTCTCGGTGAGCGGCCGGAGCATTTCCGGAGGCACCGCGCGCAGGATCGCCGAAAGGGCCTGGCGATCTTCCTAGTATGGCACATCACCGGTGTCGACGGCGTCCCATAGGCCTTGAGCCTGCAGGTTGACTCGCATCAACACCGCCCAATCGGAGTAATTTGAGCGTGTGAGCGTGGGGTAGGAGATGGAGCCACTACTCTCCTTCACGATCCGCTGGACAACGAGTTCACGCTGGCCGCCATCACGTCGATGCGGGCGGCGCGTCGGTGGGGATGGCGAGCGTCCACGGCCGTGTCGTCAGCGACCTTCGCCTCCTTGGGGAGGAGTTGTCGGAGGAGAAGGTGGTCCGCAAGCTTCTACGTGTTGTTCCCCGCAGGTATCGCCAAATCGCCTTGTCAATTGAAACCTTGGTTGACCTCAGCACTCTGTCCATTGAGGACCTCACCGGCCGGCTCCACGCTGTCGAGGACCGTGGAGAGTCGGACGATGAGGAAGGAGACCACGTTCTACTCACGGAGAAGGAATGGTCAGCGTACAACACCAAGGAGACCAGCATGTCCGCCTCTCGCACCGCTGCGAACAGCGGGAACATGTTGCGCTCACGCTAACGCGGCCGGCGCAACTGCGGGCATGACGGGGGAGACGGGGAATCAAAGTCTAGGCCATCTCAGGTCGCGTGCCACGACATCTCCAAGGACAAATGCCGTTATTGCGGCAAACTGGGCCATTGGGCCAAGGAGTGCCGAAAGGTGAAGCGGGATCATGAGAAGTTGGCTCAGGCGAATCTTCTCCAAGCCGAACCAGAGCAGGCTGAGGGCGAAGACGAGCCCACGTTGTTAATGGCTCAGGTCTGTGATCTCTCTCCCGCCATCAACATCGAACCAGCAGGCGCCGAACTCGTTTCAAACGATGAGCGTGCCCTTGTCACCCTTCGCGACGAGGGAGAACCAGTTGATCCAGAATGGATCCTGGACACCGGCACATCGAATCATATGACGGGCGCACGGAACGCATTCTCCGAACTCGACACCAGCGTGCGCGGTTCCGTCAAGTTCGATGACGCCTCGCGAGTCTGCATCGAGGGGTGCGGCACTGTGATCTTCGCTTGCAAGAACGGTGATCACTGCGCACTCACCGGTGTCTACTACATCCCGCGCCTCCGCAGCAACATCGTCAGCCTCGGCCAGCTGGATGAATCTCGCTACAAGATGGAGATCGAGAATGGCGTCCTCACACTGCGCGACCCCCAACGCCGGCTGCTGTGCCGGGTTCGCCGGACCGCCGGACGTCTCTATGTGCTCAACGTCGACATTGCACAGCCCGTTTGCCTCACAGCGAGGGGCATGGAGGAAGCCTGGACATGGCATGCACGTTTCGGCCACCTCAACTTCGATTCGCTTCGCATGCTCGCTCGACGTGGGATGGTGCGAGGTCTACCGGAGCTTGAGCGCATAAATTAGGTTTGCGACGGCTGCCTGATCGGCAAGCAGAAGCGAACGCCGTTCCCCGCCGCGGCGGCGTACCGCGCGTCGGAGCACCTCAATCTCGTCCACGGTGATATATGTGGGCCCATCACGCCGGCAACCCATGGCGGCAAGAGGTACTTCCTGTTGTTGATCGATGATCTAACCTGCTACATGTGGCTCTTTCTGCTGGCAGCGAAAAGTGATGCTCCTGCAACCATCAAGCGCTTCAAGTCCGGTGTAGAGGTGGAGACCGGCTGCAAACTACGCGTGCTGAGGACTGACCGCGGTGGTGAATTCACCTCCGTGGAGTTCGGCCTCTACTGCGCCGAGCAGGGGATTGGGCGCCACCTCACTGCCCCCTACTCACCGCAACAGAACGGCATCGTGGAACGCCGCAACCAGACGGTGGTGGCCATGGCGCGGTGCATGATGAAGATGAAGGACATGCCCAGCGAGCTCTAGGGGGAAGCAGTGACAACGGCGGTCTACATCCTCAACCGATCACCCACGAAGAGCGTCCCTGACAAGACTCCATACGAGGCGTGGCATGGTCAAACACCTGCCGTGCATCATCTCCGCACGTTAGGGTGCGTGGCGCACGTGAAGGTGGTGAAGCCGCACCTGAAGAAGTTGGAGGATCGTAGCAAAGCCATGGTGTTCCTCGGCTACGAGCCCGGCAGCAAGGCCTACCGCGTCTACGACCCCGCCGCCAAGCGCGTGTGGGTCACACGCAACGTGGTGTTCGACGAAATGAGGTGGTGGAACTGGGGGGGAGCATGAGTTAGGTACGGGCGCATCGATCGATTCATTCACGGTCCATTATGAGGTGCAGCCCCGCCTTCCGGTGTGTTGTCGTCGGAATCCGCGGCGTCTCCCTCCGAGCCGCCAAGTCGACAGGTGGAATTCGTGTCGCCCCCACGGCGGACCCGAACCTCGATGATGATTTTGGTGCTCCATGGCGCTACAGAAGCATGGCCAACATCTTCGCCACTTCGAAGCCGGTGGAGCTTGACTCCGACGAGCTTCATTTAATTGCCACTCGAGCGCATCAGGTTTCATGAACTTCGCAAGAAGGCAGGCATCATCGAGGTCGTCACACGGTAGCATGATTAAGGGGAGAATTGTTAGCAATTAATCCTGTGCCTAATTCTTTTGGTAACCGTGCACATTAGCTAGTATCTTAATTAGCATATGCATGTTTCCTTCTTGAATGAGCCCACAATATGTGTGAGAGCCATGCAGCCATTTTTCATTCAATGCCCTGTAACTCCCATCCGTTTCATGCATGTAGTGTTGCTTGGTATACTTGTAACGGTATGCATTACATCCACATCTATTACTAGGAGTTAGTAAGTCTTGTTTTGCATAATAAAAGGAAGAGAAAATGCTGCAGTTTGTGAGTGGTACGCAGCACCAAAACATCCGTGTTCCATTCTGTATATGCACTCCATTTGACGTTAGAGCTAGAAAATTGAGAGATTCGCAAGGGCGGCTGACATCTAGACCAACCTTTCACTGAGGAGGAGGTCCTCCAGGCAATCGCTTTGTTACCTTCTGAGAAGGCTCCTGGGCCAGATGGTTTCATAGGTCTCTTTTACAGGAAAGCGTGGAAAGTGTGGTCGATCATTAAAGCAGATATCATGGCCGGAGTCCATGCTTTCTTCGTCATGGATCTTCAGTGTTTCCATCGGCAAAACTCAGCCTTAATCATACTTCTGCTGAAAAAACCGAGGGCTATCCAACCATCTGGCTTTAGGCTGATCAGTCTGATTCACAGCTTCTCGAAACTCATTTCTAAGCTACTGGCTCTCAAGCTACAACCCCATGTGGACCGCCTTGTTGACATCAACTAGAGTACTTTTGTTAAGGGACGCTCAATTTAATATAGCTACAAGTTTATGCACGACTCAATCTGGTCATTGCGGCAAAAAAGAGAAAAGAAAATCTTACTCAAGCTTGACATTGCTAAAGCTTTTGACACCCTTTCATGGACATTCCTCTTAAAGGTTCTACGTAGCCTGGGATTCAACATTTGATGGGGGGATTGGCTTTCAATCTTGCTTTCCACAGGCATGACCAGAGTTCTGCTCAATGGTTTGCTGGGGCAAAGGATTCGGCACTACCATGACTTACGTCAGGGGGATCCTTTGTCCCCCTTACTTTTCATCATCACCATGGAAGTGCTTAACATGCTCTTAAGGGCAGCCCTGCAGGGTCAAATCTTGTCCCTTGCACCATCTCTTGTGAGGCATTGTTCTCTTTATGCTGACGGCGTCATGCTTTTCATCAACCCAATTCAGCAGGACATGCTAGCTATGAAAGAGATCCTGGCCATTTTCAGATCTACTATAGGACTTTGACCAAGTATGCACAGATCGTCATTAATCCAAGTATGCTAACACAAGTTGAGCTGCAAGCTGCGAAGCAGATTCTCGAATGTAATATGGCCACTTCCCCATTTCTTACCTGGGAATGCCTCTGACAACAGGGAAGTTGCGCCATTAGGACATTCAACCTATTATTGACAAGGTGCAAAATGCACTGCTGGCATGGAAAGCGCGGTAGTTGTTAAAGCAGTTTTAACGTCCATGGTCATCTACCCTCTAATTGCATTGGTTTTCCCGGATTGGGCTTTCAAAGCTATCGACAAAAATCGCCGGGACTTCTTCTAGACCGGAGATGATCTCTCCAAGAAAGGTAAGTGCCTCGTCAACAAGAATTAGGTTTGTCACCCTTATGCACACGGAGGCCTAGGCATCACCAATCTTAAGCTCACCGGAATTGCCTTCCGTGTGCGCTGGGAGTGGCTGCCGCGTACTGATGCATCGCGGATTTGGTAAAATGTCCATTGTCTGGAGGACCAGCCGACGAAAGACTTGTTTCAAGCTTCAACCTCATTCCGTTTAGGTGATGGCTCCTCTATCCTCTTTTGCACTGATATCCGTGATTTGGCTTCGGCGATTTGGGAACGGGTGAAGAGCTCCCGCAGGAAGCTGACCATGGTTTATGACACAATTCTCAAAAACAAGTGGATGGCAGACTTGCGTGGACCCTTCAATCGACAAGCCATATCGGATTTCTTTACTTTGAGATCAGCCCTCAATCACGTTCAGTTACAACAAGGAGTCACGGATACTTTCACCTAGCGCTGGACTCCCAATGGCAAATACTCTTCCAAGTCGGCATACTCTGCAATGTACCAAGCCACCACCTTGTTAGAACAGCTCAAAATCGATCAGTGACACTCCGTCTGCAACTGAAGAAAATGGTGTTTTCGGTAGTGGTACAGAAACTGAATAGATTTCAGTTCTGGAGACTCTCTGCTGCTCACGTCAGGCAAAGGAAATACACAACGTGAACTCAGAAATACACTAGACTCAAACACAGATTTGTGCTGCTCAAACTCCCGCAGCTTTTCAGATTTTCTCATCTCTTTATTTGTAGTAAACAGGAATTACAAACTGCACCACGATCCAGGGTTTAATCTTTCGGATTAAAAAAAATTTCGGCTGCCGGCGAAAGGAACGAAAGAGCGAAATTTTGTTAATTTCGTTCGAATTTCGGACGAAAAAATTCAAATTTTTGATGAAATTTAACCAAAATCTGAGAATTGAGGTAAACACCTTCCCCATTAGCGCTGGTCCTCCGCCGTGTGTGTCGACCCACACCCGCGCCGCCTTCTTCGGGTCCCTGGGCAGCGCATACCAGCAGGCCGCCGTGTGTGCCCACCCATGCTGCCCTTCCTCTTCTCCTTCGACGCCGCATCTTCATGTGCTTGCACTCACCACCACCAGCCGTCCATTGCCGTCGTCGAATCGTGGAGGGAGATGCGCCGCCGTCGAATTGAATCGATCGGGGAAGGAACTGCACCACCGTCGAATCGATTGGGGAGGGAGTTGCCCCACCTTGGCCGCCACCCGCCGCTTGTCCCCGCCTTGGCCGCTGCTCGCCGCTCTTCCTCGCCTTGGCCGCCGCCCGCCGCTCGGTGGAGGATGGGGATGGGGATTGGCCGCCGCTCGCCGCACGGTGGAGGATGGGGATGGGGATGGCCAACGCCCGCCTCTCTTCTTCCCCGCCATGGCCGCCGCCCGCCGCCCTTCTTCCCCGCCTTGGCCGCCGCCCGCCGCCCTTCTTTCCCGCCATGGCCGCCGCCCGCCGCCTGCCGCTCTTCTTCCCCGTCGCCGCTCGGTGAGACGAGCTGGGGTTAGGGTTACAAATGGGGGCTGGGGAGTGCGGCGTGGGAGGACCGGAGTTGCTTTTGGGCTGGGCTACGCGATGCGGCTGCGGCACTGCAGCTGCGCGATGCGACCGAGGGCCGAGTCCGACCGTTCGATTCAAATTGGCACGAATTTTTTGACCGAGACCACTTTTTTTCGTTCGGCAGCGAAAGAAGCGAAATTTCGCCGAAATAGCGAAATTTCATCCGAAATTTTTTCCCTGCCACGATCTCATCAATACATGAAACTGATCTGTGGTAGTAAAACAGAAAACTAAAAGCAAATAACTAAAGACTGAAACTGAACACAATGACTAAAGTTTGAAACTGACGCAATAACTAAAAACTGAAACGCATGCAGTAACTGAAAAAACTGAACAGCAAGTTTACCATAACTATCAATTCACTCCCTTAAACTTGCGTGCAGTATCAAAATCGATCATTCCAATCTTTGCACGGAGCTCCTGGAATCTCACTCGCTCGAGCGATTTCGTCAACACGTCGGCGAGTTGATGTTCAGTGCTTATGAACTTGACCTCAATCTTCCCACTGTCCACGCAGTCACGGATAAAATGATATCTGGTGTCGATGTGCTTGCTACGCTCATGGAACACGGGATTCTTACTGAGGGAGATGGCTGCTTTGTTGTCCATCATCAGGTCGACAGCTTCGGCCTGCTTGTCCTGAAGCTCGCCGAGCAGTCGAGCTAACCAGATCCCCTGGCACGCAGCTGAAGTGGCGGCGATGTACTCGGCTTCACAGGATAAAAGCGCCACAACTTTTTTCTTCTGCAATTGCCATGTCACCGGGCTTGTTCCAAAAAAGAACAGCACGCCAGTGGTGCTTTTCCTTGTATCGACGTCGCTGCCCATGTCACTGTCGCTATAGCCGACGAGTCGTGCATCTCCAGTCTTCTGACCAAAACAACACCCGAATTGAATTGTCCCGGCCAGGTACCGAAGGATCTTTTTGACCGCCGCCAAATGCTCGGTCGTTGGTGCCTCCATGAACCGGCTGACATATCCAATAGAAAAGGCGATGTCGGGGCGAGTGTGTACCAAGTACCTGAGACTCCCGACGATGCGTCGATATTCTGTGGCGTCAGTAAGAGGCGCTGAGCTTACCTTGCTCAGTTTGAACCAGGGCTCCATTGGAATGTGGCAAGGATTGCAGTCCGTCATGCCGGTACTAGCAAGTATCTTTCTTGCGTATCCCACCTGGCACAATGTGATGCTGTCCTCTCTCTGGTTTACCTCGATGCCCAGGTAGAAGGTGAGTAATCCGAGATCACTCATCTTGAACTGCACCATCATCTCCTTCTTGAATTTTGTAATCTCCTGATGGTCTCCTCCAGTGACGATAAGATCGTCCACATAGACCCCGATGAGGAGCCGCTGCTTGCCCGTGCCACAGACATACAATGCGTGCTCAGACTCGCATCGGTGGAAGCCGAGCGTCAACAGAGAGTCGTCGAGCTTCGCGTTCCAGGCCGTGGGGCCTGCCTCAAGCCGTAGAGCGCCTTGTCCAGGCGCAATACCTTGTGTTCCTGCCCCGTCACCACGAACCCGGGGGGCTGAGCGACGTAGACTTCTTCCTTAAGCATGCCGTTGAGGAAAGCTGACTTGACGTTGAGGTGGTGGACAGCCCATCCTTCGTGCGCTGCCATAGCAAGCAAGAGTCGCACGGACTCGAGCCTGGCAACCGGCGCAAAAACTTTGTCGAAGTCCACTCCCTGACGCTACACGTACCCCTTTGCAACAAGGCGGGCTTTGTGCTTGGCGATGGCTCCCGTGGCATCCTTCTTCAACTCGAAGACCCATTTGAGCCCAATCGCTCGGTGCCCGGGAGGTAGATCTATGAGACGCCAAGTCTCGTTGTCTTCCACGGCGCGCATTTCTTCCAGCATGGCACGTCGCCATGCCGGGTCCTGCTTAGCTTGCTCAAATATCGCAGGCTCTTCGCCGGCCAGCAGAAGGAGTTGTTCCTCTTCGAGGTTGTGCGGGATGATGCCAGGAGTTGACGCGTCTCCAAGTAAATCCACGATGGAACATGTGCACGTTGGGCAGTCGTCATGATCTGCGTCAACGTTGTCATCCTCCAGTGCGACGTCGACCTCCGGTGGCGAGACCGTGTCTCCCGGCAGTCCCGCACCCGCACTCACGTACGGATGGCTTGAGTTCTCTAGTGGTGACGATGGCCCTGCTGTCACGGCGGCCGGAACAGCGTCGGGTGCTGGCCCAAGTACATGTTCGACCATGCGCTCGACGACGAACTCACTGGTGTTGTTGTCGCCGGCCGTGGTCAAGACATCGCCCCGCGTGGGCGACCTCACCCCCGACCACTCCCACGGAGTGTCCTCAGCGAAGATAGTGTCGCAGGTGATGTGCACACGCCCCGTCGATGGATCGAATGCGCGGTACGCCTTTGCGCCGGGCTCGTATCCGATAAACACCATCGGGGTACTCCTGTCTTCCAGCTTGGAGAGGTGTGGGCGTGTGTTCTTGACATGGACCACGCACCCGAATGTGCGAAGGTGCTCGACTGCCGGCTTCCTCCCATGCCACGCTCATAGGGCGTCAATCCGTTGAGCGCCTTCGTCGGTGCCCGGTTCAGGAGATATACTGCCATTGTGACAGCTTCTCCCCAAAACCGTGCTGGAACATTCCTCACCATCAGCAAGCTCTGTGCCATCCCAAGCACAGTCTGGTTTCTTCGCTCGACGACGCTGTTTTGTTGCGGGCTGTACGGGGCCGAGTGGTGCCGCTGGACGCCGTGGTCCATGCAGTACTCGGCAAAGGTGACGGAGGTGAACTCCCCGCCGTGGTCAGTCCGCAGAGCGCGAAGCTTGCGCCCTATCTCCACCTCGACGCATGCCTGAAAGAGCCGGATCGCGGCCGCCGCATCGCTCTTCGCTGCGAGAAGAATCAGCCACATATAGCGGCTGTGATCGTCGACGAGCAGCAAAAAGTAGCAGTTACCACCTGGAGTTGGTGGTGAAATCGGTCTGCAGAGGTCACCATGGACAAGATCCAGGAGGTCGTCAGCTCGATAGACGGCCTTCGCTGGGAATGGGGCGCGCCGATGCTTGGTGGCGACGCAACAATCACAAATTTGGTTGACTTGATCAATCCGAGGCAGCCGGCGCACCATGCCTTCATGTGATAGTCGGCGCAGGGCATCGAAATTGAGATGGCCATATCTGGGATGCCAGCGCCATGCTTCATCATCATGGTGGGCGACCAAGCAGACCGGACTTGCCAGATTGAGGCTGAGCACGTACAGTCTGTTGCGCCCACGTTTTACCTTGGCAAGCAGGGTGCGCTGTCGATCCCACATGCGTAGTACTCCATCCTCGATTAACACCTTGGCACCATTCTCGTCGAGCTGCCCGACGCTCACAATGTTGTTGCGGAGGCGCGGAAGGTAGTATACACCGGTGAGGGTGCGATGACGTCCGTCCTTGCACGAGAACAGGATGTCACCGCTCCTCGGATCTCGACGACAGAACCGTCGCCGAACCTCACGCTCCCTGCAATGTTAGTGTCAAAGTTGGTGAAGGCGTCCTTCCTCCCCGTCATATGGTTGGTGGCGCCTGGGTCCAGGTACCATCCATCCATGAGCGAATTGCCCTCGGTGCCGAGAAACGCCTACGCACGGAGCTCGTTCAGTTCGACGAAGTCAGCCCCGGTGCACACGGTGTCCGCCACCGCGCACACCTGTGCCATCAATAGCGCAGGATCGTCTTCCTCGGCCTCCGCCAGATTCGCCTGATCGCCATGCTTCGGTTGCCGACAATCCTTGGCCCAGTGTCCAGTACGCCTGCAATTGCGGCACTGGTCACGACCGACATCGCGATCGCCACCCTTGTTGTCGCTCTTTTTCCGGCCAGGCTTGCCGCGGCGCCGTCCACGCCCGCCGGGCTTGCTTGCCCTGGACGATCCCTCGCCCTGTTGCCACTCTTTCACGCGGGCGGTCCACTCCTCTTCGGTGAGGAGTAACTTGCCACCAATAATTGTGGACGGTGGTGGTGGCACGACGCAGCGACCTTCCGCTTCCAACAACTGCCCAGTGACCTCCTCGATAGACAGGGTCGAAAGGTCGAGCAAAGTTTCAATTGAGTAAACAACTTGCCCAAACCTTGGTGGCGTGACGTGGAGGAATTTTTCTACAACCTTGGTGTCGTTGATGGTCTCACCAAGCTCCTCCAACTGGCTCACCAACCCAGTCAGCCTCAAGGCGAAATCCTCGATGTTCTCGCCTTCCTTGAAAGCGAGATTCTCGTACTCCGTGCGGAGCTTTTGCGCGTTCGCCTTCTGGACCCGATCAGAACCAAGTCTTATGGTTCTGATGTAGTCCCATGCCTCCTTGGCACTCGGCTTGATGGCAAGCGTTCTCACCATCTCCAGCGGCACAGCCTTGAGAAGAGCCTCGAGCGCCATCCGGTCATCTTGCAGATCAGCATCGCCAAACTCCACAGCCTCCCACAAGCCGCGGGCCTGGAGCATGACCTTCATCACGAGCGACCAATCGGAGTAATTAGTCCTCGTGAGCATCGGGTACGAGGCGCCTCCAACCTCTTGCACGGTCCGCTGCACCACGACGTCGCGAGCGCCTGGTCGGCCTCGTGATCGGTGCGGAATCACAGGCGAAGGTGAGCGTCTACGCCGATGTTGGGGAGTCCTTGAGCGATCATCACTTCTCACGGAAGCTGACATTGCCGCAGATCGACGAGGCTCTGATACCAAATGTTAGAACAACTCAAAATCGATCAGTGACACTCCGTCTGCAACTGAAGAAAATGGTGTTTTCGGTAGTGGTACAGAAACTGAATAGATTTCAGTTCTGGAGACTCTCTGCTGCTCACGTCAGGCAAAGGAAATACACAACGTGAACTCAGAAATACACTAGACTCAAACACAGATTTGTGCTGCTCAAACTCCCACAGCTTTTCAGGTTTTCTCATCTCTTTATTTGTAGTAAACAGGAATTACAAACTGCACCACGATCTCATCAATACATGAAACTGATCTGTGGTAGTAAAACAGAAAACTGAAAGCAAATAACTAAAGACTGAAACTGAACGCAATGACTAAAGTTTGAAACTGACGCAATAACTAAAAACTGAAACGCATGCAGTAACTGAAAAAACTGAACGGCAAGTTTACCATAACTATCAATTCACTCCCTTAAACTTGCGTGCAGTATCAAAATCGATCATTCCAATCTTTGCACGGAGCTCCTGGAATCTCACTCGCTCGAGCGATTTCGTCAACACGTCGGCGAGTTGATGTTCAGTGCTTATGAGCTTGACCTCAATCTTCCCACTGTCCACGCAGTCACAGATAAAATGATATATGGTGTCGATGTGATTGCTACGCTCATGGAACACGGGATTCTTACTGAGGGAGATGGCTGCTTTGTTGTCCATCATCAGGTCGACAGCTTCGGCCTGCTTGTCCTGAAGCTCGCCGAGCAGTCGAGCTAACCAGATCCCCTGGCACGCAGCTGAAGTGGCGACGATGTACTCGTCTTCACAGGATGAAAGCGCCACAACTTTTTGCTTCTGCGATTGCCATGTCACCGGGCTTGTTCCAAAAAAGAACAGCACGCCGGTGGTGCTTTTCCTTGTATCGACGTTGCCGCCCATGTCACTGTCCCTATAGCCGACGAGTCGTGCATCTCCAGTCTTCCGACCAAAACAACACCCGAATTGAATTGTCCCGGCCAGGTACCGAAGGATCTTTTTGACCGCCACCAAATGCTCGGTCGTTGGTGCCTCCATGAACCGGCTGACATATCCAACAGAAAAGGCAATGTCGGGGCGAGTGTGTACCAAGTACCTGAGACTCCCGACGATGCGTTGATATTCTGTGGTGTCAGTAAGAGGCGCTGAGCTTACCTTGCTCAGTTTGAACCGGGGCTCTGTTGGAATGTGGCAGGAGTAAACTTGCTCTCAGACCAGAGCAAAAAGGAGTAGATGCGCTGATAGTCCTGATAGTTTGGGTGATTTGGAGGAAAGAAATAGGATTTTGCATGATCAAGCCTGCTTTGACGCCTAAGAGTTCGCTGTACCACTACTACAAAAAGGGTCATCACACACGGTTTAGAACTATCATCACAGATGGTTTTTTGAACCGCCTAAATTTATGTATCAATGATAATCAGAGGTTATCATAGATGGTTTGTGAGCCGTCTGTAATAAAAACAACATAGACGGTTTCTAAATAGAACTGTTTGTGAAGAAAACTATTACAGACGACTCGAACCAAAAATTGTCTGTAATACTCACACATCACAGACGATTCTACTTACCAACCATCTGTGATTGGCGAGTATCATAAACGGTTGGTATATAGAACCGTCTGTGATAGTCCTTCATAGACAGTTCACAACACAAATCGTTTGTGATAGTTCATTCTATACCTCAATTTTTTCTGTTTTTTGGCTAGCCTCAAGAAATAATGTTATCTATTCCCTTTGAAACTAAGCAAATACAGTGGCAAACACAACAGCATATTCCATTTCTATTAAGATTAGAATCCATCATTACAACATAACAAGATAACGAACCCAACTCTTTAACATAGAAAGAATATATAAGAAACAGAGATCTTAGCAGGCAGTAGAAGTTGGATGCAGCGCGCGATGTCCTTGATGCTTGCCATCAAGGAAGAGAGGGGAGGGCATTGGATGGCGGCCAAATATCACCAGCAATGGAGAGGCGGTGGTAGCGCCACCTTTGTGTCACGACGGTGAGATTGCACAAGACACTCTTACGACACTTACACCACGAGTGTGTTGTACAGTCGACCGTGGTGTCACAACGGAGGCGCTAGCTCACTGCGGTAGTCGTCATCGAGGAATAAGCTAGGAGTGGATGAACTAACTAGGAGTAGCAGTGCACCATGGTGTCACAACAGGAGGCAGAGGAGCTAGCTCACGGTGGCAGTTGGTGTCGTTGAGGGGCGGAGGATGCAAGAAGCTAGTGGGTGAAATCACATATGATTGCCGATGGAAAGGGAGAGGGGCGTGATTAATAAGGGCCAAGCGGTGGGAGGAACCGATGCCTACTATTCGATGTGCAGAGAATGGACGGGTGAGATCGAAATCCTCAGGGATACGCCACGGATCGGTGACGTGTCATTATCAGAGATGGTTTGTTATACGAACCGTCTGTGATAATACACATATCAGAGACGGTTTGTTATACGAACCATCTGTGATAAATCACAT
This sequence comes from Dendrocalamus latiflorus, assembly GCA_017311315.1. NCBI lineage: Eukaryota > Viridiplantae > Streptophyta > Magnoliopsida > Poales > Poaceae > Dendrocalamus > Dendrocalamus latiflorus. The sequence continues at coordinate 50,091,892 of CM029642.1, read as the reverse complement.
ATCAGAGATGGTTTATTATACGAACCGTCTATGATATTAATATCAGAGACAGTTTGGTATAAAAACCGTCTGTGATAACGCTTAAATATGCGCGCTCTAATCCAGCTCTTCTAAACTGTCCTCTCCCTCATATTCTTCACCAGATTTCTCAATAACGGTATCTAGTATTCTTTTGATCTCCTTCCTCTCATCTATCCATCATGAGTTGTTCGGCTACAACCTTACATAGGCGGCCAACAATTTATGTCTGGAGTAGCTCCTCCACTCATGCCCTGCTCTCCTTCCTCGACTCACTTCCATCCGTCAGCTGGACCTTATCATCCACCGTCGACGGAGGTGTCTCGTTGCTGCTCAGAAAAGGGAAACCACCCTCAGCCTCGTTCTTCTCTGTAATGTGTGCAAAGCGGAAGAAACTCTTGCGGCAATGAAGTGACACATGGATAACATTGCCGATCAAGCAGAAGCGGCCGATTATGAGGAAGCTTATCATGTCATTCTCTTTGAGATTATGTGCCATACTAATGCTTTGACTCCCAAGAGTTCGCTGTTCCACTACTACAAAAAGGGTCATCACAGACGGTTCGGAACTGTCACTACAGACGGTTTTCTGAACCGCCTAAATTTATGTGTCAGTGATAATCGGAGGTTATCATAGATGGCTTGTGAGCCGTCTGTAATAAAAACAACACAGACGGTTTCTAAATAGAACTGTCTGTGAAGAAAACTATTATAGATGGCTCGAACCAAAAACTGTCTGTGATACTCACACATCACAGACGATTCTAGTTACCAACCATCTGTGATTGGTGAGTATCACAGACGGTTGTTATATAGAACGATCTGTGATAGTTCATTCTATACCTAAAATTTTTTCTTTTTTTTGCTAGCCTTAAGAAATGTTATCTATGCCCTTTGAAAACAAGCAAATACAGTGGCAAATACAACAGCACATTCTATTTCTATTAAGATTAGAATCCATCATTACAGCATAACAAGATAACAAACCCAACTCTTTAACACGGCAAGAATATATTAGAAGCAGAGATCCTAACAGGCAATAGAAGCTGAATGCAGCGCGTGATGTCCTTGATGCCTGCCATCAAGGAAGAAATGGAAGGGCATCGGATGGAGGCCGGATATCGCCGGCAATGGAGAGGCGGTGATAGCATCACCTTTGTGTCACGACGGTGAGATTACATAAAATACTCTTACGATACTTACGTCAAGAGTGTGTTGTACAGTCAACCATTGTGTCACAACGGAGGCGCTAGCTCACTGCAGTAGTCATCGTCGTCGAGGAACAAGTTAGGAGTGGACGAACTAAGTAGGAGCAGGAGTGCACCGTGGTGTCACAACAGGAGGCAGAGGAGCTAGCTCACGGTGGTAGTCAGCGTCGTCGAGGGGCGGAGGGTGCAGGAAGCTAGTGGATGAACTCACGCATGACTACCGGTGGAAAGGGAGAGGGGGAGTAATTAATAAGGGTCGAGCGGTGGGAGGAACCAGTGCCTACCATTCAATGTGGAGAGAATGGACGAGTGAGATCGAAATCTTGAGGGATACACCACTGATCGGTGATGTGTCATTATCAGAGACGGTTTGTTATACGAACCATCTGTGGTAATGCACATATCAGAGATGGTTTGTTATATGAACCGTCTATGATAAATCACATATTAGAGATGGTTTGTTATACGAACTGTCTATGATATTAATACCAGAGATGGTTTGGTATATGAACTGTCTGTGATAACGCTTAAATGTGCGTGCTCTAATCCAGCTCTTCTAAACTGTCCTCTACCTCATATTCTTCACCAGATTTCTCAATAGTGGCATCTAATATTCTTTTGATCTCCTTCCTCTCATCTATCCATCATGAGTTGTTCGGTAACAACCTTACACTGGCAGCCAACAATTTACATCTAGAGCAGCTCCTCCACTCACGCCCTGCTCTCCTTCCTCGACTCGCTTCCATTCGTCAGCTGGACCTCATCATCCGCAGTCGACGGAGGTGTCTCGTTGCCGCTCAGGAAAGAAAAACCACCCTCAACCTTGTTCTTCTCTGTAATGTGCGCAAAGCGGAAGAAACTCTTGCAGCAGTGAAGAGACACATGGATAACATTGCCAATCAAGCAGAAAGCGGCTGATTCTGAGGAAGCTTATCATGACATCCCCTTTGAGATTATGTGCCATGCTAATGATTTGTCCAGGCTAGAGGAGGGAGTGGAGAGGACAAGGACAATCTTCACGGTATATGAGAACTCAGCGGCTAATCTTCCAACTCCAAAAGTCAAATAAGAAGCATATGAAGCCCAGAAGACTACGATATGGGAATCCCTTTTTTAGGACTTTTTTAATAAATTTGGCTTGAATTTATCTTTTGTAAAAGTGACTAGTCACACTGGCATCTGTCTGTTCCAGCTCAGTAGTTTCTGTAGTTCATACGACAAAGGATAAAATACAGATGATTGTAAATAAAAACCGTCTGTGATAGTTTCATAGATGGTTTTAATTAAAAACTATCTGTGATAATGCATATATCACAGACGGCTTTTAAACCTAACCGTCTATGATAGTTTCATAGACGGTTCTAATTAAAAACTGTCTGTGATAATAGGTATATCATAGACGGTTTTTAAACCTAATCGTCTGTGATAGTTTCAGAGACGGTTTTAGCCATGAACCGTCTGTAATAATTAAAGCACAGATGGCTCCACATGAACCGTCTATGGTGAGACGTCCAGCATAACTTATTTTGTAGTAGTGTACACATCAAGCAAGAGGTCTATATTTGGGCATCTGTTCCAAAATCCAAGCTGCTTGACCTTCTTAGTCCTGACCAGCTAGGATGCCCCGCCCCCAAGTCTAGCTCGTTCACCTATTGTAATCTTCTAATCCGAGTTATTTTCTTTTCTTTGGCTTCTTAGCCAGTTATGTAACTACCTCCTCTTAATGAATGAAATGCGGTTCTCCTGCGTTTTCGAGAAAAAAACATGCACCTTTTAACAAAATAACATTAACGTGAGTTACGTGACAACATTCAGGAAGCACAATAAAGATGCAAAATGATTATTCTTCAACAGCCACATCTCACAATATTGAGTCCGGCTTAGGGTTAGAGCTTTCCACCTGGTCATAACACAGTCTTATGTATTTGTGAAAGTACAGAATCTTTAACAATGGCTCCTGGGTATAGTGATCTTACTGAAGAGATTTGGGAGAGGTAATTTCTATTGATACGAATCTGCGGTAAAAGATGTCTTGGCTCCACAAGGATTTATATAACCTCAGACATCTTTCTTGAAATTAACTACTCAACAAAGTTTCACTGCAAAAATTACGAAGAGTTTTAGAAGTACTATATGTGTACATAGAGAAAAATGTCTTGTGTTTAGAAACACACAGACTTGATATGGTCAAATGTAATCATATTGAAACAACTCGTTTTTATTTTGGTCATATCAATGAAATTCTATTTCTTTTAAGAATATGAAGCTTAGAATAGATAAAATTATGTATGTGACAAAATCTAGCACAACTATAGATAAAATTATGTGATAAAATCTAGCACAATTTCAAGAAATAGAAAACTGTTTTAGGCCGAGAACTAACAAAGAGCATTTGAATTTATCACATTTTAATTTTAATAAATACTTGTTGGTTGTAGCATGTCTACGTGTATGCAGAAATGAATTTTATTGTGTTTCTTAGTAGAATACTCCTGTTAGCATTGCTTTTAGAGCTGTTCTAACTATACTGTTTCACAAATTTGCTTAATAGGTACCTTATTGTGATTGATGATATTTGGGAAAAATCAGCATGGGGAACCATACAGTGCGCTCTTCCTAAAAATGGACATGCAAGTAGAATAATTACAACGACACGGATCAACAATGTAGCTGAATCTTGTTGCACTTCAAATGAAGATTTTGTTTATCAAATGAAACCTCTTAGCAAATGCGACTCCAGAAAATTATTTCTAAAGAGGACTTTTGATGCCCAGGATAAGTGCCCTGATCACTTGGAGGTGATTATGAATGAGATACTGCATAAATGTGATGGCTTGCCATTGGCCATAGTTACTTTAGCTAGCTTGTTAGCTAACAAACCAAGAAGAAAGGAAGAATGGGAGAGAGTGTTGAATTCCATCCGCTCTGTAGATGAAAAGGATAAAGAGCTGCAAGTAATGGATAAGATACTGGCACTGAGTTACAGCAATCTACCTCATAATTTGAAGAATTGCTTTCTGTACCTTAGTACATTTCCAGAGGATCACAAGATTGACAAAGACATCTTGGTATGGAAATGGATAGCTGAAGGGTTTATCACTGCAAAACAAGGCTATACTTCGGAGGAAATAGGAGAGAGTCACTTTAACGAGCTCATAAATAGGAGTCCATGATATAATACTCAACTTTATCATCACCCGGTCAACTGAAGAAAATTTTGTAACTGTATTGGATAGTCAGGACCTCTCATCTTCGCATAAAAGGATTCGGAGGCTCTCCATCTGGCACAACAAAGAACATGCGGAGGCAATATCACAAGGAACCATGGATTTGTCTCATCTCCGTTCACTTAATATCTGCCGTGTTTTTGGCTGGACGATGCCCCCTGTTTTGGACCTACCTGTTCTTCGAGCGTTGGATCTAGAGGACTGTCGTGAATTGAGGAATGTTCATCTATATGGAATTGTAGGCTTATTTCATCTGAGATATCTGGGGCTCCGTGGGACACGCATTTCCAAGCTACCGGTCCAAATTGGGAAGCTAGAGTATTTACAGACGCTCGATCTAAGAAGTACTTCGATAACAGAGTTGCCGGGAAGTATTATTCAGCTCAAACGATTGGTGCGTCTTGTAGGCGATGAACTCAGATTGCCGGATGGATTTGGCAACATGGAAGCTCTTCAGGAGTTATGGACCATTGATGGCTGCCACTGCTCTATGAAAGATCTACAGTTTTTGAGCAAGTTAAGGGTTCTTCGAGTAATGTTCTGGCATGAAGGAATTAGTGATCTGCAAACTATAAAGGAATCTCTGGCGTCATCCCTCTGTAAGCTTGGGGCAAGCAACCTTCGCTCTCTACATATTGAGTGCAACGGATTGGGAGGTGGTGCAGACAGTTTCCCAGATTCATGGCGCCTTCCTCCACGTCTCCAGAAATTTGAGTACAACAGTTCCTATTACCCGTCCAGGATTGATAGGTGGCGTAATCCCTCTTTCTTTTACTTGCCCAGGTTTCCAAAGTGGATTAATCGCTCGCTCTCTGACCTCACCTACTTGGATATCGATGTTGAACAAATGGAAGGGGAGGATCTACGTTTGCTTGAAGACTTGCATGCCCTTCTTTTCCTCAGCGTTACTTTTCCAAAGTGGATTAATCCCGAAGATGGACTCAGGATCAGTCCCAGTGGATTCCGATGTTTAACAGAACTCAATTTTTGTAACGCAGATGGACCTGGTTTGATATTTGAAGGAGCTCTGCCAAAACTCGAAAGGCTTGGACTCGTGTTCGATGCAGATAGAGCACAATCTACATACGGCAGTTTACACATTGGCATCCAACACCTCATCTCTCTCAAACATATTGAGATGTGTGTATTGGTTTACTCTAAAGATGAAAATACTCCGACGACGAAGGCTGCCCAGTCTGCTATCAATGACCAAGTCAAGAAGCTTCCCAACCGTCCCACACTCGATATCGTAATCCATCGTGTGGACCCCGATTCGCTCCGTGTGGTCAGCAAAAATCTAGGTGTCCCGTAGGTGTCCCAGATGGAGGGCTGGCAATAGCGTTGAATACTACGTATTAGGATATTGAAATTGCAGGGTTTAAGTTGTTAGATGCATGTGTTTTGCTGCAAATTTGAGAAAATTGTTGACATATACTGTACTACGTATATAAGTACAATATTTATCTGATCACAACAGCGGTGTTGATATATACTGTACTACGTATGCTAGCTCTTATGATGACCAAGTTATTATCTAATTGATTATCAACAACACAGTTAACACATGGAAAGGATAACTACATGCTGTGTGCTGCATCCTTACGTACCCGAATGCCTCCCAGTATTATCAAGCTTTCAAGAAAAACTGCAATGATACCATTTTTTATCAATCGATTCTAGGAAGAAAGCAGTGTAGTTTATCAGAAAAGGGTTTGCTATTTGTAATTATATATCAATGTATTTTTTATATCAGTACAATACATATGAGTGGAGTTTACAGATAGAACTTTTCATGTAAATTTTTTACTTGGTTTCAAAAGTTCTCCACAAATCTTGTATCAATGTATCTATGACATGTACTGTTACTTTTGTCATTTGGTTTCAGTTACAACTATGCTACAAGTTATCATGGACTGTTTCGGTTTAACCCTAGCTTTCATCTCTAGCACAGTGAATTCCAAACATTGATTGCTGTATATAGCCTTGTCCTTTGTACAAACAAATTTATCGCATATGCATGTTGCAATCTTGTACTTGCAGTCAATCAAACGAAGATTTGGTATCTCCAAATTAACAAGAACTGTAATTTCTGTCATTCTGATACTATTGTCGTGCTACCCTTGCGTGGGTGTTATCCGGTACCCATATGCGGGTCTTGTACTAACAAGATGTTCAATGAGGTTGCTGAGATTTTCTGTCTGTTGGCTTGCTGCTTGGAAGATGGTAGAGTAGGTTGTAGATTCCGAAAATTTGAGTAGGTTGTAGATTCCGAAAATAGTTGAAGTATCACATCTGATGTTCATATTTGTTTCATGTGATGGAGTGTCTTACTCATATATTTGCACATCTGTAGAATTGGAGCGCAAGTTGTCACGATCTTGCATTTTGAAAAAATAACACAAAATGAAAAGAAGGATGTTCTACCGTGCAGTACTAGAATCTTCTTGTTTTTGAACTATCTTGTTCTTGCCATTGTTTTGTTGTTTCATGCAACAAAATCTTGTAGCATCCATTAGCAAGAGCATGACGGAATTTTGTGTATATCAGACCCAGATTTATCGATCTGGAATCCTCTATGATTTCACCATACTATTCTTTAGATCAATAGATAGTGTACACAGATACTTTGCTGAACATCAAATACGTATCTCGTAAAAGTAGAACTATTATAATAGTAGACTTACACATGAGTCGATCAGGCCAAAACTTTTAAAGAGAAGCAGTGGAAATGGAACGACACATAGGGGACCCTTAGGATATGCCCACAGGCAACCAACTGGGGTTCATGACCTAGTTCTTAACCTTATTATCATCTAGCCTTATCAATGCCCTTAGATGACCATATGGCTTTTATTTCTCCCTCTTACTTACTGGATAATAGTAATCAAGTAACAGTGAGTACGAAAGTACTCAGTAAGTTAGCACACAGAATGCAATTATAATAAATGCAAGGCTAGCAAAAGGAGGCTTAAGGTTTTTTGTTTGCAGAAAGCCATAATTAAAATACAATAAGTAGAGAACCTGAGACCTAGCATTTTAACTAAATGATATTTTAAAGAGTGTAAGAGTATGCAATAGTAATAGTAGTATAGGTTCTATTCACCTGCTACAGAGCATAGTTCCATCCATCTTATACTAAGTTTTATTCCTTTGGTTCCATCAACCATTTATATTCACTAGGTTCCATCCACCCAAGGGAAACCAAAGTCAAGGTTCTAACCACCCCTTCTACTTTTCATCCCAACCATAAAGATTATTTTGTAAAATAGGCACCAACTCGAGTAAGTTTTCATGCCCGCCTATGACCGTGTGCATAGCTGTTCAAAAAGTTTTTACTCTACAGAGGCCGTACACTTTACCCACAAGAGGTGTTCAATTTATTATATTCTACATGTTTTCTTAGATATGTAGACTAAGAAAATCATCACAAGACCTTTACAATGCACCTCCTCAACGAGGTTACACTCGCTAAAGTTTCCACCACTAGGATGTTCCCTCCACCCTCTCCAAAGGTCACCTCTTGCGTCGCACAACGACTTACACCAGCGATATGACTTGTGTTCCTCCAGATGGTGCAACCCATGCTGGGTTGATGCAAATTACTTAGCCAGGCAACACCCATTATAGCTTGTGGTTGTACTGTTTTATATTGGGAAGTCGTCACAAAATTTACTCCTTAAAGTTATTAGGGCGGATCTACCATATACCACACTCTTGTGCTCCCTTCACACCAGGCCCTCTTATCATCTGCCTCGATATTTAAACAAGTTTAGAGTTTTGGGTGCTGATGCGGATGCGACTGAGTGATGTAGCATGGCGCGGTGTGAGTTGGGGTGTGCGTGCGTGCGAGAAAGGGTAGCTCGGTGCAGGCGCAACACAACCAGGCCAAGCCAAGGCGCGGCGCACAGGCGCATGCGGCGCAGCCTAGCCAGGTTAAGAGCACGCTCTAAACAGAGGGAAAGAGTGGAAGAGAGGAGGGGGAAGGAGCAGGCTGGTGGGGTGGGCCGAGCCAGGGAGAGAAGAAGGAAGGAAGGCAGGGAAAAGGGAAATGGGCTAGGCGTGCAGCTGGCCCGAGTAGAAGTGAGCCAAAAGTTGAGCCAAGAGGGAAAGAAGGGGAATGGGCTGAGCCCAATTGAAGTTTTGATTTTACTTACTTTTTTGTCTTGAATTTCGATTTTGATTTTTGAATTTGAGTTTGAATTTGAATTCAAATCTATATTTCATTCTTATTGCTGCTTACAATTTCTCAGGGAATTTACCATTGATTTAAATCTGGCTATTCTTTTATTTATCCTTTATTATTATTATTATTATATATTTATTATGTATTTATTTTTGCATAACACAAATATTGGAAAAGCCCAAATAAATCCTAAGAAATCCGAATGTCAACAAAATGCATTTCAAAGGTTTTAAAAATTCCACATTTTCAACATCCTAATTTTTTGGGATGTTATAGTGAAATATTCATGTGCCAGTGGTAATATGCTACCAGTAGCAGAAGCCAACAACAGCAGTTGAAGAAATGGAAAGTAATTGAATGTAATACTAGTAGTAAAGATATCTTATATTTCAGCTCACCAATTATTACAAATTTTCAATCAAGGTTAGATAACTATAGATCAGTCTTAGCATTTTCATCTAGATTCTTAGCTTCACAAAAAAAGAGAAATGGCCAGAAGATAGCTAGCAGGACACCTCTGCCTATAGCATCTGCTAGCTGTCCAAAGAGATGTGGCAAGCTGCATGCTTGCCATGGCCTGCATGACTACCACCTTTGCCTTGCAGCCTGCAGAACTTCACGAGCCTCCCTTCTTAAGTCAAGCATCAGAAAAAAAGACAACCACCCTACTTCCTACTCCTTTCCCTTCTTTGCCAAAGCAGAAGCCGAAGGCAAGCAAAAGGCAGCCACACCGCACAGAGACAGTGAGGAAGAGAGTGACCAGAGGCAAGGAGCCCGAGAAGTAGGGAGACAACAGCGAAGCAAGGACAACGGTCATGAAGGCTTAGGTCATCCACGACCGCTGGGAACCCCGAACCTCGCCATCGCCACAACCTTCATCAACGACCACTTGCTAGCCCGACACCTAGGTAGGTCCCCTCACCATACCTTAAGCTCGTTCATGGCACGTCGCTCATAGCACAAAGGGTAGAAAGTTGGTGAAGGGAGGGGATGTACCTTAGATAAGCCGAGGTAGACCATGGCGGTGAGGAAGGGGAAGAGTGGCCAGAGGTGGAGGAGGTGCTTGGCTCCCGGCTGGCTGCAAGCCGGGGCGGGTGAGCTGAAGGGGGTGGAGAACTGGTGCAGAGGCAGGTCGGGGGAGGCCGAGCCATGGCGTCGGCAATCGAGGCTAGGGCGGAGCGCCGATGGAGCTGAGCCGATGTCGACGGTGGCCTGGGGGCCGAGGCGGGACACCAGGGGAGTGGTAGGTTAGCTTGACGTCGGGCGCTTGGGCGGCAATGAGCCGTGGCTGGTGAACCTATGGAGGAGAGGCGCCGCAAGTAGGCCACCAGCCGGAGAGTAGCCAGATCCAGCTAGATCTGAGGAAGGCACTGCCAGATCTATGAGAGGGGAGGGGTGAGAAGAAGGTGGGCGACGGAGGAGCCGGAGTGAAGCTTTCGGCCGTCGCACCATGGCCAATGAGCCCGGCGGCGGTGGCACCCGAACGAGAGGGAGAATGGGGAAGGCGAAGAGGCGTGCAGAGGTCGGCCGACGGTGAGCCTAGGGCAAGCGAGCCTGAGCTCGGTCGCGCACCGACACTGCACCGCATGGAATCGCCAAACCGAGCAGTCGGGAGTAAAAGAGGAGGAAGAGGAGAGAGATCGGTTCGCCGAGCCAAATGAAGGAGAGTGAGAGAAAAGAAAAAAAGGAAGAGAAAAGAGAAGGGGAAGAAAAGGAAAAGAAAAAAAGAAAAGAAAAGAGGAGAAAAAGAAAGGAAAAAAGGGGTTTAGTACCTGCGCGAGGGGTCCTTAACCCCGGGCATTTTATGCCAGAACCGGGTTATGCGCGTAGAAATTATCGTCGCTCACTTAAGCTCTGGTTACAATATGATGTGTTGAGTCGGATTAATTGCTTGTTCAGGTGGAGGTCTCGGGTCAGAGTCGTCCATGCATCATCCATGAAACTAATCAAGCAAGTGTATGGTAAAGCGGTAAAATCGGGTAGTGTTTACTAATAGTTGAATGATGGTGCATTGCTTACCCTATTTTGGTAAGTTAACTATTTCTGGATGCATGATGAGGAATGATGAATGATGTTTGTTGAAATATGACATGTTGATATGCATAAATGGAGAACTTGTATTGCATGCATGTCATGAAAAGAGATAGTGCCATGGTATCATTGGTCCACTTTGTGTGGACGCTCCACGGGAGTGGAGGTTGAGGTCCCCATATGAAAATGACAGGCTATTGTGGTCCTCGTATGAAAAAGGACGGGCTTACGATCCCTGCATGGAAAAAGAGCAGGCCTGGGTGTGCATCGACGGGTGCTCGCTCTGCTATACCGGTATACGCTAAAGAGATCAGAGAGAAGTGCATTTGCATATGCATATTGAATGGTTGATAAGAACTTAAAGAGATTAGATGGAAACAAGTGGTTAATGAAACTGTGATGGTTATGGACAAATTTGTGAACCTGTTATTTGCTGTTTTGCTTGTACTTGTTGAGTCTTTGGTCTCACCCTTGCTTTGTTTTTTTAGGTGACCGTTGAGGACGTCATGCACGTGCGGGAGTAGCACATGAATAATATCATGAACCTGCAGCACTCCTTGTACCACCTTTTGTTAGTATATTTTAGACTCTACTAGAATGCTAGACTAATTGCTAAAAATGCCATGGTGTAGCTAGTCACTACAACATAAATATATTAGAGTTGGCTTAGAATTTCCTAGTAGTTGATGGATTGGTAAGAGTATGTAATGGTGGTAGCATTCCGGGCCCAGATGATGGGCGAGGTGTTACAGTTGTTATCAGAGCGGGCATTAGGTCCGTGGTAAAGAAACTTGATACTTAGCTTAATTATTCAACTAAAATTTGACTTAGACCTAATAATAAAATTTGACACACTTTGGTGCACCATAAGATGGGGAATGGGTCTTGCAATGTATTTACGCTTTCGCTAGCTTTGTTGATGATTTGTACTGTTGAGATGGATGTTTTGGGCTAGCTGTGTGACTGGCTATCTGTCATGAAAAGAGATGCCCAGAGCTAGAGGACTCGGACGTGGTCATGGAGGTCGCGGTCGGGGCTGTCGCCATGGTCGTGCCCAAGTGGAGCTACCGCTTGAGGTTCAGTAGGAGTCACCCGGCGCAGAGGTTGCTTCTACTGAGCAGTCTGTAGCTAGAGATCTGACAAGGTCTTTAGCCTTGCTGCAGGAGTTCTTAGAGGAGGTCTGCATGCTTCGACGTCAAGCGCTGGTAGCCGCTGCTGCGGCCATTCCCGTTGCTGCCCCTACTGCCGTTCCGGCCATACCGGACGCAAGAATGGGCCTTCGCGAGTGGTTGGCCTTGCGGTTAGATACCTTTGATGGTGCGGGTACACCAGTCCAAGCTGCAGATTGGTTGCGCTACATGAAGAGGCAATTCGAAGCCCTAGAGTTGAGCTCTCAGTTGAAAGCTCGCTATGTGGCTTTCCAATTGAAGGGTCAGGCGGACATCTGGTGGGAAGGGGTCCTTTCAGCCAGGACCCTTGCCCAAGGTCCCGCTACCTAGGAAATCTTCACCGAGTAGTTCAAGGTGAAGTATTACCCAGATTCTTTTGTGGAGAGTATGGTGGTCGCCCTATTGACCTTCATGCAGGGGAAGATGACCGTAGCTAAGTATGAGGCGGGATTCAACAACTTAATTCGGTTCGTGCCATCGATCATGAGCACTGACCTTGAGAAGGCCAAAAGGTTCTACCGAGGGCTCAACCCTGAGTTTCGGCATGTCTTGGGAGCTACTGCGCCACGTGACTTTAGATCCGTGGTAGAGCAGGCCAGAGGAATGGAGATGGAGATGCAGCTCACTAAAGGGCTGCAACCTTCTAGTGGTTCGAGCGCTTCTGGTGGTGACCAGAAGAGGAGCTTCACTGAAGGGGGTGGGTCGTCTCAGCGACCCACTCCTAAGAAATCCAAGTGGGGCCAGCGTCCCCCACAATCATCCAAGTCCAAGACTTCGAGGCTGTCTTCTTCAGTGCCTCGTTCTTCATCAATGACCCTAGCTTATCGTCCTATCCCAGGATAGGGCATGATCTGTTTCAAGTGCGGTGATGGACATCGTGCTGCTGAGTGTTCCTAGACAGGGAACTGTCAGCATTGTGGCCAAGCGGGGCACAAAATGATAGTTTGTCGATAGAATCCCGCTAGCATCATCAAGTGGGAGCCAATATCTTCATCTTCGTCAAATGCTACGCCTCGAGGGTCAGTCCAGATGATGGCGGCTGCCCCTGTGTTGCAACCCCCTCTTTCCTGGGCTCTACCCACTGGGTATTACTGGCATCTAGCACCGACTCCTCCATTCCAGCATGCTACACCGCCTCCAATCCCGTTGCCGCCACAGCAGAGCGTCGGGGCTCTCACCGCTCCGACACCACCCAGAGTCTACTCACTACCTACTGTGAGTATGTCGAGTCGACCTGACGTGGTGACAGGTACCATGTTAGTGGACTCATGTGAAACCCTTGTTCTTTTCCACTCCGATGCTACCTATTCATTTGTGTCCTGGGAGTTTGCTAGGAAGGCTAAGCTGAGTGTTCAACAAATTTCACAATCGGTTGCGGTTGGTAACCGAAGGGGTATCATTGCTAGCTCCACAATATGCCCTGGTTGTGTGATTGCAATAGATGGTGAGGAATTTTTTTGCCAACCTCATGGTTATACAGTTAGAGCCTTTTGATGTTATCCTTGGCATGGATTGGTTGCATTGCTACAAAGTTGTGATTTTCTGCTTCTGGAGGGCAGTTACCTTGCAAGCTCCTTCAGGGAAGGAGATAATCTTTCAGGGGTATGCACCCATGTGTTCCCTCTTTGTGTTGACCATCCTATTCCCTGGCCGACAAACAATGAAGTCTAGGTTACTCCTAGCACTTACAGAGAAGCCAAGTGTGCCTTTGCACATTGAGGATATTCCTATGGTGCTGAGTATCCCGATGTGTTTCTACAGTATTGAAGAATGAAAAGAAAGAGTGTATGGTAGTAGCGACGGAAGAAGCAGGGCATAATTTTTGTTAGAAGGAATACTTCGTACCTATTATCAGCTTGCTTGCTCGTATTTGAATCTATATCAAACTCCATGATGTCATGTTGCTTTTGCAGAGTCGCGTCTTTTTAACGTGATACCATATCTGAAATCCCAGATTTCTTGCTCCAAATTTTTCTTTTGCAGAGTCGCGTGTTCTTTACCTGAGTCCTTATTTGAAATCCCAGATTTCTTTCTCCAAGTTTTTCTTCTTGTAAATTCTTGTGTTCTTCTCTTTTGAACTCCAATACGGGAGTGTGGGGGGTTCTTAGATACTTGATCTCTGATGGCAGCCTCCGCAGCATCCACCGACTCCAGATCTGTCGCATCCCGACAACGGATGGTGGCATGGACTCGCGTGAGGAAAGAGAGGTGCTGGATGCCAAAATCAAAATCACCATACCGAGACTTTGTTTCCCGTGCGTACAATTCAAATCGAAGCCTTCAGAGCTGCGGCATGGTCCCTGGTGTGAACTACAGCCCCATCAACCCACACGTGTACGAAAGCAGCACGAGACTTCGGAATCCATCCCTGCTAATGATGAGCCTTCGAAGTGCAGAATGTTGTGAATATAAGTTGAGAAGGATCAGATTAGGCAAGTCCCCGAGGACACGGAGGTCTTCCGCCTCTACGCGACGAATCTTGATACGCAGGTGGGTGAGGTTTACGAGTGACTCCATCTTAGGTGGGACTCCGAAGAGGGTGCCAGAGATTGTTAGCTCGAATCTTCGGAGGTGATGCGGAGGGACCCATGAATCCAGCAGTAAGCCCAGCAAATGACCTGTAGGGTAACCCACCAGAAGTAGGGACTCAAGGTTCGACTTTCCAATCTCGTTGAGGAAAGACATGACACTCCGTCGGGAGGTTTCGGTCATCCACTGTAACCACAGCACCGATCTTACGCCTAGCATCCTCAGCCGCTTCAACTTAGTCAGCAACTCTGACACCGAATTGAGAGAGATGATTCCATCGACATCAATGGTTGATATTTGTTGAAAATGAGGGCAATATTTTAATTCCAGATTTTATTAAGGGACAAATACAATAAACTAGTGATACAAAACTCGCAACTAATAGCGGGCTACTCATCATACTTTAGAACATATACAAGTAAATTATAGCATGAAAGCCGAATGAATGCATGAACGACTTATAATTGGGCTTGATGAGGAGCAAGAAGCAGCGTAGAATTGATGCAGTGCAGAATGTACAATGCAGAATGTAGACGATACAATGCAAGAGGGGTTGTCCAAATGCGCTGCCCAAAAATCTTATTGCCGCCCCGTGCAGGTACTCTTTGCGGCAATGGTTCGGAGATAGCTGCTCTCCCTCCTACTAAGTGCACGTCAGGAAGAAAGGTCGGTGAAGTTTAGACGGCGCAGTACAACAACACAAAATCGTCGAGAAGAAGGAAATGGAGGCAGTGAGATTCTCAGCTATATACTTTGGATGTCTCCAGGTATGTATATAGATAGACTACGAACTGACAAAATTAAACAGCAATTTGCCCACTAGTAACTGACACATTTAATTAGTCATTTACCCACTGGTAACTATCTGTCAACAAAACCCAATAAAACTTTAAATTCAAATGTTTGAATCTCATTCAAACCAAGAGAGAGAGAGAGTGGTGCACGGTTCAGCAAAAATGAAGATGGACTTTATCTGCTAAGTGGCGTGCCACGTCATATCACTCACAAGTCACGCGATTTTCACACAAAATACACGAATATGCATGCGTGCGTGATTAGCTGAAGTCCTTCTCATACGTTCTCTATCCATATGCAATGAACAGTGAGGACTCCACCTTATAAATTGATCTCTCCCATCTTACCTTAGCAATATGGTACTAAACCATATATGCTTTGGAATTAAGAAAAATGGGCCTTGCTAATATGGGCCAATTTCTAATAGATACTTCTAATTCTTGCATTTCCCCTATTTCTTCCCGTGGTTGGACAGTTCTGCTAACTAGTAGATGCACCAACTTTCGCAATCCAACTGTAGATGCAGGCAAAATCCTCAGGCGGGTCCGCCTCAAATCTAGGTCTCCAAGTGCTATAGCTCTCCAATTTCTTCTGGTAGCTAATCGATACCAGTCCCCCTGAGTCCCAAGTATCTCAGTAAAACCAATTGTTGGATGCCTTCAAGATGGTGGCTTCCCAAAAATTCAGCATCTTCTAGATCCAGTACTCGCAGAAATATCAAGCCGAAACGAACATGCTTCCTTGACAGTAAATGATCACCCATCCGTCGAACATCCCCTGAGATAGTGAGTGATCAGACTTTAGATAGGTCCATGGTGCTTGGCCTAAAGGCATCTTCTTCTTGGTTGCTGTTCAACCTGAATTGATGGAAATTGGTATATGATTCCAATCGGAGTGTTTGGATGACTTACGAAATTGTGAAGTACGATTACAGGTATATTCAATTCCAAACATTGTTTGGTTTCCATTGTGGGGAATCTCAAAATATGTTGGAGAAGATTCAGCTTCCAGTAAAAGGACATATATCCAGGTGGTTTTGGGGAGGCAGCCAGAGTTCAGGGTGGCCGCGGCACAGCAGACAGCCAGAGCTTGAGGTGGTGGCAGTTCAGAGTCGAACATGGAGGAGGTGTTGAAGTCGAGGGCAGAGGCTATCGATGTCATGGAAGAAACCATCAAGAGAAGAAGGTAGCAGTGGCAGCGATTTAGCGGACCACCGGGTTGAGGAAGAAGGGAGATGACCACCAGAGTTGAGGAACAAGGGTGTGGCATCTTTAGATCTAGAGAGGAGAGGAAGAAGGGGAAGCTGCTGGTGACAGTGGCAGCGACGCTCTCATCGATAGGAGCTGCTGCTGAGGCGGTTGGCCAGAGTATCACCGGAGATGAGGAAGACAAAGGGAGATGAAGGCACCTCACTGTCGCTCGAGTTGGTGTAGTTGAAGAAAGGATTCCATGTGATTTATAGGGGCAGAGGTCTGATTTGGTTCATACCTCATTTTAGTTGTCCGCCAATTCAGTGGAATTGAGCTCAATTCCACCTCCTCCCAATTCTAAGATGCAACCAACCTACCTTTGTTTAGGAATTTAGATTCCGATTCTTGAATTTCCAATTCCCAAAATCCGCAGCCAATTCTGCAATCCAATTGCTACCTTTATGAACTTTGAGTAGATGGTTAGGTGGGCCACAATTAGACCTTTTTTCATATCTACTATATTATATTATTATAACTAGCTAAATTTCTCGTGCAACTGCATTGCTAAATACTACAATGCGTTAAAGTTGTACTTTTTATACAACTTTGATGCATATGATAGAAATACAGCTGTATTCCTTATACAACGATAACAATTGTTGGATTTATATCTGATTAATCTACATCATTATAATCAGGGCCACTGGGATTTGTACCCTTCAGAGTGAGTGTAGTGTTTTCTTTTGACTTTTGTTTTAATAATATAATAGAATAGATGATAAGAAAAGAAGCCGCTGAGTTCACTCTTAAAGCTAGAAATTTCCATGTTAATCAGAGAAAAAAGAGAAAGATCTACGATGCTTATTTTGTGGATCCAGATTATAATGGTACGGATTAATCAATATATATATATATATATATATATATATATATATATATATATATATATATATATATATATATATATATATATATATATATATATATATATATATATATATATATATATATATATATATATATATATATAGGAAAAATACTTTTTACTCCCGGGTATAATTACTCCCACCTCTAATAGGCCACCTAAATAGACTTGAAATACTCCTTTATCACTTTAGGTATACTCGTACACTAATTATAAGATACTCTAATGTAAACCACACAAAAAAGTGTAAAGGAGTCTATAGTTTTTAACGTATTTTGTAAATACCTTCATATACGCATATAAAAAGGAGTTTGTCTAAAAAATATACATACCACCTTTGAAAAATTGTACATACCACCTAGATGGTCTTAAATCATAAATATTAGAGTTGTATAACAAATACAAAACTATTTTCAAATAAAAACATTTGTATTGCAATAGCTAGCCGCACTGTTATGCCGGAAATTGGACTTATTTTAGAAAGATTGTGTTCTAGTGAATCATAACCTAAGATACTTTGAGTTCTTCTGCTTTATATATTTTAAAGCAAGCCATTCATTTGTTTAGCTACTTAAAATAAATAGAAAATAGCTATCAAAACTTATGGTTTACTTTTATATCTGTAAAAGTTCATTTTGAATTTGTTTCGCGGGATTGGACCATGGAATTGGAGGTTTCTTTAACAATGTTGTTGCCCATTTTGAAATATTGACAAGTTAGAAATGAAATGATGACACATCATACTGTCTCCTCAAAAGTAAGCAAGAATAAAAGTACCTCTTATCTTGTAAATGTCTCCTAATACTATTGATGAGGTCCGGTCCATAATATGTTTTCCAAGTCAGTTGTGATAGTATGTTTTTGAGAAGGCTTGTGATGCCGATATTCTGGGGCACCGGTACAAATACTTGGCAATGAAATCGCCCTTCGAACTTATTACGCACCTCCGTGGCAAGTGTGGTCTTGCCCAGCCCTCCAGGTCCCAATATACATACCACCTTCTCTTGTTGCTGGCCGCTCATCATCTGCCAGACAAGTTCGTCTCGTGGGCCATCCATTCCCACAAGGCCAACGGCCTTACAATAGGCTGTGGGCAGCCGTGATTCAGTTACCACATAGCTTGATCCCAAAGTGTGCATTTCAGCCTTACACATGTCAAACATCCCCACTTGTCATTTCTCAGAATACCTAGCCTCCATCATTTCTCAGAATCTCGAGGTCTCGAAGTTGATGAATGAATGTCGTACGTCATCTCCCTCGTTTGATTCCTCCAGGCCTCCATCTACATGCTCAGCTCAGACATGTCTGCCAGCTGAGCAAGAAAAGTACTCACGGTGCCAAGCTGATCTTTGAGGATCTTGACCTCCTCCCACATGGCTCCGAGCTCCGCATACCCCTCCCCCATCAGAGTAGCGTGCTTCGTTCGAACGAAATTCGTCGCCCCCTGGAAGCGCTACTATTGCATGCTTGCTTTCATCTGTCTTCAGTTATGCAGTTATGATTTGTTAGTATCATGCGTTTGTATTATAGAGGAACAATTTTGATATTTGTAAGTCATCTGTTTTTATAAATATAAGTCAATAACTAACCATTAGATTAGTTTTGAGATGTGTGTACACGTCTCTGATTCTGATTTTGATCCAATGGTTCAAGAATGTGACTAAAGAAAAATTAGCTACCTTGTAAATAGACACCTATTGCTTTGTCTTGGTGGTTTCTTTGCAACACCAATTTAGATAGTGACACTGAAAAAGCTCCGCTGATCAATAATACGCCCAAACTAAAATCTTGAATGGTGGCAAGACCACAATGGTTGTTAGTCAGTGGCAGAAAAAATTCACTTCGTGGTGCAGAAATCTTGCTCCAAACCATATAATGTTTTGTTAAGGTTTGAAGCTTTTCCGAATGAACAAAAAAGAAAAGACAAACTCCAAACACACACATGAAACATCAAGTTGAAGCATTGCGATCAAGGCACAGACTTAACTGGGTACTTTGGTAAGCTGATATGTTCGCAAACAGGTCTATCGCAGCGTTAAAACTTCCATCCTTGACAACTAGTATGTGAAAAAAAAATCAAGATTGGCAGTGAAAGCGATGCTAATAGATGTATTGCCGAAGCTCAAGAGTACCCTTGCAACTTTACAATTTTTCCTCCTAACTTGTTATTCTGAAATGCAATGGTGGGATTTATATCATAGAGATCGTGAAATGTGCAAAAAAAAGGCACATAATTGTATTATTTATGTATTTTGCAATGTTATCCATGGATACCACCATTTTGCAAGAATAAAAATCACAGTCGGTCAATAGAATGTTGAGTTTGGACATGAATATGCAAGAGGAGACGCATATCGATTTCCAAATAGGAAAAGGAGGGCTACAGAAAAAAGTCATCTGAAAATAGCAAGAACCAAAATTTAGAACAAAAAGGAAGCTGGTCTGTGTGCACCCAGCCCATTAGTGCTGAAGTCCCAGACTCAACGTGGTGTCTGCTGATTTCATCTGGGTCATCCTCCATGATCTTCTCTTGGTGATGAGGACATCACTTCTCCGGATACACACAACACTCCTCCACTTGACATTCAAGGACCAATCACTAGAGCTCGCGCCCGACAATTGAATTTAGAGGTGAGCTCGTTCCTAAGTACTTCTTTTTGTTCATTTGAGAATCGATTGCTACCTAATGATTTAATTATGATTAGGAACCATGGAGAGGACCTAGAAGTACTTGGAGAAGGACTACGAGGTGCACAAGTCCAGCAAGGGCGGTCGAATCATGTTGGAGGCCCAACTCAAACCGACTTCGAATCCAATTCGGAGTCCAGGACCAAGCCGCACTAAAACGGACGCCCAGATCGCATCCCGACTCCGTTTTGGACGTTCTACATATGTATGGAAAGCTGAGAATACTACCTTTCCAATGGATCTGGTCCCATGTCAAAATTACTTCTGAGTCAACGGGAATCGTCGAAACAAGTGGACATTCAGAATCTGTCAGGGTGCTGCGCCACCGTCTTTTGGGCCTTTCGGCTTTGTATCGTGTTAGAGCCCGTTAGGGGCGCGTCCAGGGGTTTTGCAAGCCCCTCAATCCTTTATATCCAGCCGCCACCCCCACCATTAGGGTTTGGGTTTTGCTTAGATTAATTCTGTCTTGAAACAGTTTCGCCGTTCATCGGTTTGTGAGACCCCAATTTTCGAGTGCTTCATCAATACATCTGCAATTTGGTTGTGTTCTTCCTTGTTCTTGCTTGTGTTCGTCGATTCACAGGCGAGGATTAGCCTTCTTGGCGAGGTCAATCGGGCAGCGCACGGTTGATAACCTGAGGAGACGTGGTGCTGCGATTGCGGGGTTCGGAACGTGTCGTTCGGAAGCCGGATCGATTTGTGTCGCGCCTCCACCAAATCGAGCATATCCAGAACCTGTTGGAAGATCGGGACCCCCGTTCCCATCAAGTGGTAATCAGAGCTTCAGGTGTTCCTTCAGGTTCGTGTTACCCCTCCTTTATTGTTTTCGGTTTCGTCCTAGAGTCCATGAAAAAGCCCTAAAAAAATTGTAGTCGTAGGTTGTTTCCTGTCCTAGATCTCGTTTAGCCTTTGCACAATTTAATTTCAGAGTCCGTAGTGTTGAGTTTGTGTCCTTAGTCAAGTTGTGTTGCTGGTTTAGATTGTGTTTGTTTCGGGTTGTCTTGCTTCCGCTACATCTCATATCCTACCGCGTCATTCATACAAACCCTAGCCGTCATCCATCGCGTATACCACCCTCTGTTTTTGTTTTCCCACCCATATCCCACCCTCTGTTTGAGTCATCCTTCACGTCTCGTGATTACGCTGCATCATCCCCCACCTTTCCCCGAGCTTCCGCCACCAAATTCCACCAATTTCCTCCACCCGATTTCGTTTCGGCCTCCACAGAAACCATAACTCGGAGCCTCAACTTCAAACGGCCGTAACTTTTGCATACGGACTCGAAATCAGGCGATTTTTTTTTGAAATTGGGTGAAATTAAATTTTACATCCGATACTCCCCTACTTTGTTAGGTTCGGCAATTTTATTTTCCCGAAATTCGGCCTGGAAAGTGCAGTACTCGAGCTCCGAAATTGAATCACCGAATTTGCAACACATTCATTATTTTCTGTAGACCACACCTTACATCCGATTGAGTTGAAACTTTGTGTGGTTCCTATTTCTGTGCTCTGCTCTGTGAAAAAAATAAAATAAAAAAGACACAAAAAAGAAAATTTTTGGCTTAGTAGAGAAGAGAGAGAAATTCAGTTCTCGGCTCTAGTACTGGCCAAAAAAAAGGAAAAAATAGAAAAAATAGAAAAACTGGACAGAGCACAGTTTTAGGTGACAGCCATTCATTTGTTTTGTGCTTATGCTGAATTAAGTCTGGCCATCTTTGTTGCTGTCTCTGCCTTACTATTCTGGTCTTGACTCCTTGTTCATCATATCTTAACCCTGATATAGGACACATTTAGACCAGCAACTAGTACCAGTGCTGTGGACATTTATTCAGCATTACTATCTGTTATTGATTTGTGTTCCACTGACATATTTGGCCTTCCAAGCTCCATATATCTACTTCTGGATAGCACAGTTTTGACCCTTGCAATCGTACCCACGCTCGACATGGTTTCACGAACTAGCCACCGGTTGTACCACCTGCTGCTTTGGTAAGAACACTTGTAAGAGCTTGGTAAGCCACTTCCTTTGCGAGTTCCCACTGCCCTTCATTTGTAGTTGATAGGGATAATTCTTTTGTTTTCCCTGTGTTTCCACTAACCATGGCAGGAGACGACGAAAAGGACGGGACACCGGTCGATTTCAACGAGTGTGTTAGTCACGGTCAGCTCCAAGCTGCTCTCGACAAACAAGATGCTTCCCTCACTGCTCTCGGCGCGAGAATGGACACCATCGTCGCCGCCATTGCCAAGTTGAACACCACGGAAAGCATTGAGCGGGTGGAGCGGCGGTTGGCTGACCTCACTGGTCGGATGGACACATTGGAGGCACGCCTGCCACCTATCAATGACGGCCATCGTCATGATGATGACATAGTGTATGATGCAGATGGCAACATTGATCGGCGGGCGACACAAGATGCACGACTACGTCGGCGTCTTCAGCAAAACCGACAAGGTATGGGAGGTAATAACCAGAACCGACATGGTATGGAAGGTAATAACCAGAACCGTCATGGTAACGACGACCCTTTTGCTAAAGTTAAGTTTACCATTCCATCTTTTTCTGGTCTTTATGATGCTGAAATATATCTTGATTGGGAGATGACGGTAGAGCAAAAATTTAATTCTCACTTGGTTCCTGAACAACATAGAGTTAGACAAGCTACTAGTGAGTTTAAGGACTTTGCTATTATCTGGTGGAATGAACTAAGTAACATGCGCTTACAACCTGATACATGGGAGCAGTTAAAAGAAGATATGCGTAATCGTTTTGTTCCTCTCACATATAAACTTGAATTGAGAAAAAAATTGCAGCGCTTAGAACAAGGTGATCGTTCTGTTCAGGACTATTACGCTGAGCTTCAAAAGGGTATGATGCGTTGTGGGGTTGTTGAGGACACGGAGGATAAGATTTGTCGTTTCTACGGGGGGTTACGGCGTGAAATTCAGGATATTGTTGATTATAAAGAATTTACTACTGTCAACCAGTTGTTCCACCTTGCTATGCTTGCAGAAAAAGAATTGCAGGGACACAAGGAATCAGCGAAGGCACGCACTGAACGACCCTTCTACACGCCGCGAACGACTACATCGGTGGGACTGCCCAAGTCTTCTTCGAATTTTCGTTCTCCTCCACCACTTGTGAACAAGATTGCAGCAGCGCCACCGAAGCCACCTTCAAAAAATTCTTTGCAGGTGCCAGCCAAGAGTTCTTCTTCCGTGGCTTCAACGGGCCGCTCCTCCGACATTCAGTGCCATCGCTGCCATGGGCTTGGTCATGTGCAAAAGAATTGCCCTAGCCAACAGGCATACATCGCCACAGAAGATGGAGGCTACATCAGCACTTCGGATGTCGAGGAGGATGATGATGTTGCTGCTGCCTCGGACGACAATGACGGTGGTGATGACGACTTGGTCCTTGGTGGGGCGTCCACAGCGACGCTACGGAGCATCATTGTGCAGCGAGTCCTCAGCACACAGGTACAACAACCCGATAAGCTTCAACGCCATAATTTGTTTCAGACTTTCTTCGCAATCAAGAACCGGCGTGCACGTGTCATCATTGATGGAGGAAGTTGCAACAACTTGGTGAGTTCTGATTTGGTCAAGAAGCTTGGCTTGACCACGCGACCACATCCACATCCATACCATATTCATTGGTTAAATGATTCTGGAAAAGCTAAGGTAACGCAAACATGCCGAGTCCATTTTTCCATTGGTGCTTATGCTGATCATGTTGATTGTGATGTGGTTCCCATGCAAGCATGCTCTGTTTTATTGGGTCGACCTTGGGAATTTGATAATGATGCTTTACACCATGGTAGTAGTAACAAATACACTTTTATGCATAAGGGAAAGAAAGTTACTTTACTGCCTTTGACCCCAGCTGAGATTATAGAGGCTGATAAGGAGAGAGTTGCTGCTGCTAATGATGCAAAGGAACATGCTAAATCTGAAAAACAGCAAGTAATCCATTTAAAAAATTCTGTTATGCTTGCCACAAAATCAGACCTTGCTGAAATTGATGATGTTAATGATACATGCTATGCCTTTGTGTGCAAAGATGCTTTATTTTCTCTTGATAATATGCCTTGCACTTTGCCTGCTCCTGTCACTAACCTTTTGCAGGAGTTTAGAGATGTTTTCCCTGATGAGATACCTCCAGGACTTCCACCCATTCGAGGGATTGAACACCAGATTGACTTGATCCCTGGAGCGAGTTTGCCAAATCGTGCGGCGTACAGGACCAATCCCGAAGAGACTAAGGAGATTCAGCGACAAGTCCAAGACCTTTTGGACCGTGGGTACGTACGTGAGAGCCTTAGTCCTTGTGCTGTTCCTGTTCTTTTGGTTCCCAAAAAAGATGGTTCTTGGCGTATGTGTGTAGATTGTAGAGCCATTAACAACATTACTATAAGGTATCGTCATCCTATTCCTAGGCTCGACGACATGCTTGATGAGTTGTGTGGTGCTATAATTTTCACAAAGATTGACTTGCGTAGTGGATACCACCAAATAAGAATGAAACTTGGCGATGAATGGAAAACTGCTTTTAAAACTAAGTTCGGCTTGTATGAGTGGTTAGTCATGCCTTTTGGTTTAACTAATGCACCTAGCACTTTCATGAGATTAATGAACGAGGTTTTACGTCCTTTCATTGGCAAATTTGTGGTTGTTTACTTTGATGATATCTTGATTTATAGCAAGTCCATGGATGAACATTTGAATCACTTACGTGCTGTTTTTAATGCTTTGCGGGATGCACGTTTGTTTGGTAACCTTGGGAAGTGCACCTTTTGCACGGATCGAGTCTCTTTTCTTGGCTATGTTGTTACTCCACAGGGAATTGAGGTTGATAGAGCCAAGGTGGAGGTGATATGGAGTTGGCCCACGCCCACGACGGTCTCCCAAGTGCGGAGTTTTCTTGGCCTTGCAGGATTTTATCGCCGCTTTGTCAAGGAATTCAGCACCATTGCGACACCGTTGATTGAGTTGACAAAGAAGGGCGTCGTGTTCCATTGGGGGCCATCACAAGAGGAGTCCTTCAATCTTTTGAAGGACAAGCTTACACACGCACCATTGCTCCAACTTCCGGATTTTGGTAAGACTTTTGAGCTGGAATGTGATGCTAGTGGAATTGGTATTGGTGGTGTTTTGATGCAAGAAGGCAAACCTGTTGCCTACTTTAGTGAAAAATTGAATGGTCCTGCTCTTAATTATTCCACGTATGATAAAGAATTGTATGCTCTTGTTCGTTCTTTAGAGACGTGGCAACACTATTTATGGCCTAAAGAATTTGTCATTCATTCCGATCATGAATCACTTAAGCATATTCGTAGTCAAACCAATTTGAATCGTAGACATGCTAAGTGGGTTGAATTTATTGAATCTTTTCCTTATGTCATTAAACACAAGAAAGGGAAGGATAATGTGATTGCTGATGCTTTGTCTCGACGCTATACCATGTTGTCTCAACTTGATTGTCGCATTTTTGATCTTGAAACTATTAAAGGACAATATGTTAATGATGGTGATTTTAAAGATGTGATGGAAAATTGTAAAGAGGGACGTACATGGAACAAATATGTGATACATGATGGGTTTTTGTTTAGAGCTAACCGCCTATGCATTCCAGTTGGTTCCGTTCGTCTTTTGTTGTTGCAGGAGGCACATGGAGGAGGATTGATGGGACATTTTGGTGCCAAGAAGACAGAGGAGGTGCTGGCCACACATTTCTTTTGGCCAAGGATGAGACGAGATGTAGAGCGGTTCGTGGCTCGGTGCGCCACATGTCAAAAAGCTAAGTCGCGGTTGAACCCACATGGTTTGTATATGCCTCTTCCCGTTCCTTCTATTCCTTGGGCTGATATATCTATGGACTTTGTTTTGGGATTGCCAAGGACTAAGAGGGGGAGGGATAGTATTTTTGTGGTGGTTGATCGTTTTTCTAAGATGGCACATTTTATTCCTTGTCATAAAAGCGACGATGCTGTTCATATTGCTGACCTTTTCTTTCAAGAAATCGTTCGCTTGCATGGTATGCCTTCTACTATTGTTTCAGATCGCGATGCAAAATTCTTGAGTCACTTTTGGCGCACTTCGTGGAATAAATTGGGGACAAAGCTGCTGTTTTCTACAACTTGTCATCCCCAAACTGATGGACAAACAGAGGTAGTGAATCGAACATTGTCCACCATGTTGAGAGCGATCTTGAAGCGCAATTTGAAGATGTGGGAAGAGTGTTTGCCGCATGTGGAGTTTGCATATAATAGGGCGGAACACTCCACCACCAAGGTAAGTCCCTTCCAGGTAGTGTATGGATTTAACCCCCGTGCTCCTATTGATCTTTTGCCTTTACCTACTACTGAGAGAACACATAATGATGTTAAAAAGCGTGCTGAATTTATTCTTAAATTGCATGAAACCACTAAGGCAAATATTGAAAAGATGAATGAAAAGTATAGAATTGCTGGTAGTGAAGGTAGAAGGGAAGTTAAACTTGTACCGGGTGATTTGGTTTGGTTGCACTTAAGAAAAGATAGATTTCTTGAGTTAAGAAAATAAAAATTGATGCCTAGAGCTGCTGGTCCTTTTAAGTTAATGGAGAAGATAAATGATAATGCATATAAACTTGAGTTGCCTCCCGAGTTTGGGGTTAGTCCCACCTTTAACATTTCAGATTTGAAGCCATACTTGGGAGAAGAAGATGAGGCTGAGTTGAGGACAACTCCGCTTCAAGAGGGGGAGGATGATGAGGACATCACTTCTCCGGATACACACAACACTCCTCCACTTGACATTCAAGGACCAATCACTAGAGCTCGCGCCCGACAATTGAATTTACAGGTGAGCTCGTTCCTAAGTACTTCTTTTTGTTCATTTGAGAATCGATTGCTACCTAATGATTTAATTATGATTAGGAACCATGGAGAGGACCTAGAAGTACTTGGAGAAGGACTACGAGGCGCACAAGTCCAGAAAGGGCGGTCGAATCATGTTGGAGGCCCAACTCAAACCGACTTCGAATCCAATTCAGAGTCCAGGACCAGGCCGCACTAAAACGGACGCCCAGATCGCATCCGGACTCCGTTTTAGACGTTCTACATATGTATGGAAAGCTGAGAAGACTACATTTCCAATGGATCTAGTCCCATGTCAAAATTACTTCTGAATCAACGGGAATCGTCGAAACAAGTGGACGTTCAGAATCTGTCAGGGTGCTGCGCCACCGTCTTTTGGGCCTTTCGGCTTTGTATCGTGTTGGAGTCCATTAGGGGCGCGTCCAGGGGTTTTGCACGCCCCTCAATCCTTTATATCCAGCCACCACCCCCACCATTAGGGTTTGGGTTTTGCTTAGATTAATTCTGTCTTGAAACAGTTTCGCCGTTCATCGGTTTGTGAGACCCCAATTTTCGAGTGCTTCATCAATACATCTGCAATTTGGTTGTGTTCTTCCTTGTTCTTGCTTGTGTTCTTCGATTCGCAGGCGAGGATTAGCCTTCTTGGCGAGGTCAATCGGGCAGCGCACGGTTGATAACCTGAGGAGACGTGGTGCTGCGATTGCGGGGTTCGGAACGTGTCGTTCGGAAGCCGGATCGATTTGTGTCGCGCCTCCACCAAATCGAGCATATCCAGAACCTGTTGGAAGATCGGGACCCCCGTTCCCATCACTTGGTCTACTAGAGTCCTGTGTTGTTGCTCTTGTCTCGCCATACTTCCCAGCTTGTTTGTTCACATCTTCTCTTGATTCCCCATCTCGAGTCCCGTAATGTTTATCAGGGTCTTCCTTGTAACATCCTGATTTTCAGAGCCTTTTTGAAGCTTTTAAAATAAAATTCACCATTTGAATTTTTCTGGAATTAATTAAAAGCTTAAATGAGTTTTTATGAATTAAAAGGATTTAATATGAATAATCCGAACATGAACATTTGCCAAAGTTATTTTATTTGAGTTCCTTGAGTCTCAAGGAATTTATTGGAATTTTCCTGGATTTTTCTGGATTTATTTGCTATTTTCTAGAGCTCAAATTAATTTATTTGAATTTCTGAAAAAGAAAAACCTCCAAAAATCCCAACCGGCCAGTGGGCCGAAACCCACCAGCCGGCCCAGCCCCTCCCGCCTTCGGCCCGGCCTGCCCCGCACCCCGCCACGCGTCGCCGATCCGCGCCGTGCCCGCGCCCGCCTTGCCCCTCCGGATGCGTGCCACGTGGCCGCTATCCGCTGCGTCCGCGCCCGCGCCCCCGCATCCCGGCCGCTCGCTCGCCCGCGCCACCGACAGGTGGGACCCACCTGTCAGGTCGTCCCCGACCTGGACTCCGCCTCCGTCTCCGAGTCCGGTTCGTCGCCGCCGCCGTCTCCGTTCGGGACACCGCCGCCGTGACCGACCTGGACGCTGCTGACGTCCGGGTATTTAAGCCGCCGCGACCCCTCGGCTTCTCCCCGTCCCGAGCCGCCGTCGCCGCCGCCGCT
The DNA here is from genome assembly GCA_017311315.1 of Dendrocalamus latiflorus. Classification (NCBI taxonomy): domain Eukaryota; kingdom Viridiplantae; phylum Streptophyta; class Magnoliopsida; order Poales; family Poaceae; genus Dendrocalamus; species Dendrocalamus latiflorus. The sequence continues at coordinate 50,063,460 of CM029642.1, read as the reverse complement.
CTTCGCCGTGCGCCGCCTCCGCCGTGCACTTCGTCGCCGGAGTTCGAAGCCGCCGCCGCTTGTCGTCGTTCGTCGCCGCCGTGGTCGCCGCCGTTGTCCGCCGTCTCCACCGCCACCGGTGAGCCCCGCCGCCCGAACCCCTCGTCGTCGGCCAGCTCCCCCGCACCCCGCCGGCCAGCCGCCGCCGCCGCCCGGCCATTGCCGCGGACGCGCCTGCGCTCGCGCCCGCGTCCCCTCGGTTCCCGCGCCGGCGTGCGTCAGCGCTGACGCAACCCCGCCGCTTCGCCTTCCCGTGGACTCGTTCCACCGTGGGCCGTTTCACTGTCAGCTGGGCCCACCCGTCAGCCGTAGACCCGTGCGCCCCTGTGCCACGCCAGCAAGCCACGCAAGCAGCCACGTCAGCCCTAGGCCGACGTGTCATGCCACGTCAGCCTACCACGTCAGCTTGCCACGTCGTCTGCCAAGTCAGCCGCCACGTCAGCACGGGCGCACACGTGTCTTGCCACGTGGACGCCACGTCAGCCCCGCTGTCTGCGTCAGCACCCGCCGCTCGCACTGTTCCGTGCGCCGAGCCCACCGTAGATCCAGCTCCTCGTGCGCCCGGTCCACAGCACAGTGCATTTTTCCAATTTTCCCGATTTTCAGAAAAATCCAATTTTCCAAGAGCCCGTTCTCCCTCGTCCTAGCTCCGATTGACCTCGTTCTTTTTTCTAAATTCATCTAAAATTGAGCTCTACCTTTTGGTTCAGGTTTGAAAGTTTTTGGAGTTCATTTGAATTTTATTTGAATTTATTTTCTCTTTTCGTCTCGTTTTCTCTCTCGTTAGATCGCGTGTTCGAGGGAGCGGAAGTTGGATTTGAAGACCAAGAGCCCTCATCTGAGCAAGGCCAAGGCAAGTCATATTCCTTGATCATGTTGAACCTAAGTTTTCAATCTATTATGTATTATTTTGTTTCAAATTATCATGCATTGCTATTTATTATTAAAACCTTGTATTGGTAGTTATACTCCTAATTGATTAAATCCCTCCATGATAATTTGATTACCATGATTTTATTGACACCTTAGGATTGGGAATTACTTAGTGATAAAATAATAATTGTCACATGGGGTTGTGTCTAATTGCTTAGCCATGCTTATTGTTAGTATGTTGGGTCTGTCATCACATGTGATTAATAAATTTTGATTTAATGATTTACTTGAATGTGGTGGTTAGCCACAGTTATAAAATTTGTATGTCATGACATGGGGAGTGTCATGGGCATGGGTTATACAAACTTGGCTTTCACTTGGGCGAATGATCGTGCAGTAAAGGGGGTGCTGGATGCACATTGGGATGTGGATGTTTCGCCTGGGTAACTTTTAAGGACTTAACTTTGTGCGCCATTGATCTGAGCTTAATCGTGCAAACCACATGTCTAGTATGGGATAGACCTGGCATAATAATTTGTGAAGTCTCCACTTTGGTTTTACTACTGATGTTATGTGGCGCAAGAGGGGGCAATTATCGACTAGGGGGTTACCCTACTCGACGGCGAATCCTTAGCGAGTGGGATCGGGTGGAGATGGAACATTGTAAAAGCCTTGTTGTGATTTCCTTAAGCTGAGGCTAATCACATCGTGTGGGTACAGTTGTGCAACCTCTGCAGAGTGTAAAACTATTCGAATAGCCGTGTCCTCGGTCATGGACAATGCTCGGTGATTTCACACGAGGGGTAGAGTCTTTATGAAATTTGGTTGGTTTGAGCTGGAAAGTGAATGGTTAGTTCACTTGTGGATTTTTATTCAATTCCTTTGGATATCTACTTAGTGTCTGTTGTTAAATTCGCTTTTCAATCTATTTATTGTATTTACTTTAAATTGTCGCTTCATGCAAAAATTAACCTTTCAGCCATCCATTGTTAAGCCTTGCATACTATATTGCATTCATTTGTTACAAACGACTTGCTGAGTACCAATGTACTCACGGCTTTATGCCCATGTTGCTCAGTTGAGGAGGAGGGACCAGATCAGCAGGAGTTGCTAGAAGGAGGCTACTACGAGGACTTCACGGATTAGGACTTCGCTCCCCAGTCGATTGCCTGTGGGCATGTCGAGTGGCTACTACGTTTAATTTTGGATTTCCGCTGCTAGTTTCTTCAAAGCCCTTCAGGCTAATATTTGTAAGCTTGGCCATAAGGTCGTACTCTGATGGTTATTAATATAATTTGGATTTTTCTTTAGAATATCGTGATGTGGATGATATTTGTCTTTGTTTGCGCTGTGTGCACTAGCGTGATCCTGGACTAGTGCAGCATACACAGTAGAGTCCGGATTTGTATATTCGGGTCTCGACATTCCTCGAGGATCTCATCTTGATACTCTTTAGTCACAATACTTACTACCTTGCACGTTGATTCTAGGATTTCTTGGATGGCTGCTAACGGCTATAGCCAAGGCAGAATCTGCATCAGAGCCTGCACCAAGAATCTTTGCAGAGATCTCTTTAAGGCCTGGCAAGTGCTCAATGCTGATAGGTTTAGTACCGTGTTGATCTGCTTCAAGGGCATTGAAACCTAGCATGAGCTTCCGAAGATTTGGCATTGCATCCGCCTCAAATTTCAGCCAAGGTACACTGCACTTGAACTTCAAGTACTTGAGAACTGAGAATCCCGCCTTGTCAAAGACAATCATTTCAACGGGTGCTGTCTGCACATACAGCGACAGAGCAGTGAGGGCAGGCAATCCTTTAAGAATATCAACCCCATTCCTCAGAAGTTCCCTTACTGCAATCTTTAGAATGCAGAGGTTGACAAGTTCACCAATCCACTTAGGAACTCTGGAAAAGATGCAGCTTTGCGGCAACCACTCAAATCTCTGGAGGAGGGGTGGTGCCAAGTAGTCCCAGGAAACGATTACTTCTGAAGTGTTGCGAACCACAACATTTTTATGAGAGGAGCCAGGAACCAGAGCTAGAGTTTTCAGGTTGCCAAGTACTCCGAGTAAAGAGCCCAGAGCTTCCATGTTTCTCTCCAGATTGTCGGAAGGCGGTGTAGAACAGGTGAGCTGAAGTTCCCGCAGGTTGGTCAGGTTGCCAAAGCTCCGCTCACTGACAGATCTCATGCTGCCAATCCAATCCAACAGATTTGTCTCAACAGGAAGATGGAGGTGCAACAAGCGAGGGATATGGATAATGTCCCATGGAACAGCGGTGACTTTTGTATCCATATCTAGTGTTTCCAAATATTGTAGCCCTCGCATATGGTTTGGTAGTTCTATGCAGATATTGCATGCAATCTTCAAATATCTCAGTTGTAACAGTTCAGAGATCCTAGTAAGGTCTAACGTGTGGTCTCCGTGACGACCAGACAATTGAAGGTTTAGAACACGAAGAAGCTTAAACTCTGTAATAGAAGGCATGCACTTAAATAATCCAAAAAACGTAAGTGACCGAACTTGTGACATTCTGATGTTTGCTGGTGTCTTTGCATATTTTGCATTGCCAAAGCAGAGAGAGCCGACGAACTTTATCACAAATTTCCACATTCCATCGATAATGATCTACTACCACGATGAAATTCTCTTCTACAGACTTGTATGCAATAAGATCACGTACCATGTCATGAACTGTACAGGACAACACCTCATCGTTGTAGTTGATATCAATTGGTTGGATAAATTTTCTATCAATAAGTTCATCGAAATAGCATCCTGCAACTTTCTCCATGTCTCGCCCTTCTATTCTATCGATAAAGCCTTCAGCTACCCATTGCTTCACCAAATCATCCTTGCAGATTGTGTGGCCCTCTGGATACATATTAAGATAGAGCAAGCATGTCTTCAAATGATGAGGAAGATTATTGAAGCTGAGGTTTAGTACTTGTCTCATTCTTTTAGAAGTAGAAATTGTTCTCAAATCGGAGCTTAGCGAATCACATATGTACATCCATAGCTCCAACAATATGACAGGCTGGCTTTGTAAAAGACTAGCAATGTGGACTGTTGCTAGTGGCAAACCACCACATATTTCCACAGTTTTGTTTAAAATTTCTTTGAACTGTTGAGGACAATCACTCTCAGAGCCAAAAAGTCTGTTGAAAAATAGCTTTCTTGAATGATCATCATCCAGAGGTTTCATCTCAAAAACATACTCTGAGCGATAACAGCAACATGTTAATGCAACATCTTCAATTTGTGTAGTTGTGATTATTCTGCTGCCCCGACTACCCTCCGGAAAAGCATGATTAATAATATCCCAAACTGATGCAGACCATAAATCATCAATAATAATTAAATACCTGCATGCCAATAATTTATGCATATTAGGTACATTTTATCAAACTAATAGTAAAATTGATGAGAAGAGAACTGAATTAAAATAACTAAAACTAAAGGCATAAGGAACGAGTGAGTTTTACAGGGAGAAGCTAATACAAAAGTTTATGTTCTGACTTCTGAGATAAGAGTTAGCAAAGACAAAATGGTTGACTAGCAAGAAATTACCTGTTCCCATCCTCATTTTAATTGGTGGTTTCACATAAGGACCACCGTTGAAATGAACTCTGGGCAAAATTGCCCACAACAGCCACGTACATTCGTATAAAACAAAAAAGCATAAAAATAAGAGCTACATACATTGGCTATATGAAAGAATAAGAGTAAACTTGAAATCTTGTGATGGGCTCGGTTTTTTACCATACTATGTGTAAGTTCTAGCAGTAACCTCCAGGCAATCTAATATAATTATGGACATACATGAATAGCATTAGTACAAACTATTTATGTGGGAAAACAGTGATGCCTTTTATCTTGTAGATGCTTCCTGATATTGTCAATAAGTTGAAGCTCCTTATAGTCGTCAGGGGGCGACTTCCGCTGGACTTGCGAGAGCATGTCGCAGAAAAGCCTCTCCATATCAGGCTTTTGGGACACCCGAATGAAGGCACGACAGTCGAATTGTCCCCCAACTTTGTTGTACGACATTTTGGCAAGTGTAGTTTTGCCAAGACATTCAGGTCCAACAATAGATACCACCCTGAGTTGCTGATCCCCATCGTTAGCCAGCGAGTTGATAAACTCGTTCATCCGATCGTCAATTACTAGCTCAGCAGTTTCCTCATACGGCGTTCGAAGCATAGGGCCAACGGACACAAATCTACGCCTGAAGGTGCAGCAGTGGAGCTCATACCTCTCGTGCCGTTCTATCGCCTCCTGGACATAAATCCTGAATTCCGATATCATGTTCGCGATCTGTTGGTGCCACTTGAGCCTCTTCGGAAGACGAGTGATTTTGCAGACGAATCTGGTCCATATATTGGCACGGACAGGCAGCACAAACTTGTCAATGTAATCCTCGATGTCGTAAGACAACTCGCGCACCTCTTTCATCCAACACTTGGCCGTCAGGGGAGGGTCCTCCACCTCTGACAGGTGCTGAAGGCATGCGCTTATTTCTTCAAGATCATCTTTGAGGAGGTGCATCCCGTCCTTGACCGCCTCCGGCAGCCTGCATCCGGAAGAAGCCAGCAGCACGTCGAGCTTCCTAAGAAGGGAACCCATGGCGCCCAGCGAGGCGCTGGTTGGGGCCTCCGTCTTGCCCGCCGCCTCCGCCTCCGAAAATCAGAGTAGAAAGTAATCGGCAACTCGAGGTTTTGGCTTCTGCACACCCAAATCGTGGGCACCGCACTAAAGAACTCTGAAACGGGAATCAATAAGGAACTTTGAAACGGACTGTTGCACATCGCCGCCGTGTCAGGGTGGAGAGGGCGTAGAAGGAGGTGGTTTGTGGGCTTGGCTTAAGCGAGACCGAGATCTGGAGAGGCGGAGGAAGGGGGGTCGACGCCGCCACCGTGAGGAACGAAGAGCGTGCGTGCGTGATTGAGTCGTGAAGCTCGTGACCCGTGAGAGGAATGAGGGTGTGGGCTTAAGGCAGTTCGGTTTCAGGCAGTTGCGGGCTTGGGCTGGAGGAAGCTGAACATTATTATGGGCTGCCTTTGGCTGAGGGAAGGAGTGAACGACCACCCAAACTACTGAGTGCAAATAGCTTTTACGGAGAAGCTCGAGCTCGAGTAGGGCTGTAAAAAAAGCTCGAAGCTCGCGAGCTACTCGAGTTCGGCTCGTTTTAGGCTCGATTCGAGCTCGGTTCGAGCTTTAAACGAGCCGAACTCGAGCTTGATCTCGAGCTCGCGAGCTTTACTGAGCCGAGCTCGAATAGTTCGCGAGCCTCGATTCGAGCTTAAATAGTAATATATATTAATTCTTACCGAGCTTTCTCGAACCGAACTCGAGCTCGAGCTTTTCTTATTATTAAAAATTAGTATGTATTTGAATTATTTTGACTGTTATCGAGCTTATTAGAGCCGAGCTCGAACCTAAAATTTTTTTATTATTGAAAAATAGTGCATAATAAATTATTTTAATTGTTATCGAGCTTCAACGAGCCGAACTCGAGCCTACTCGAGCTTAGGCCGAGCCGAGCTCGAGCCCAGGTTCGGGCTCGGACCCCAACTCGAGCTCGGCTCGAGCTCGGCTCGAGCTTCTACCGAGCTCGAGCCTGGAAGGCTGAGCTCGCTCGAGCTCGGCTCGTTTACAGCCCTAAGCTCGAGTTAGGGGTGCAAACGGGTCGAATTCGGATAGATATTGTTGTTACCATATTCTAACCCATATTGTTTCTCCGGATTCGGTACCAATCGGATTCGGTGCCGGATCGGTCGGGATTAACCCGTTTGTAAGGAATGCATGCAATACAGCAAATGGAGTAGGAGGACGTACTGTCAAGAACTTGATGTTACTATTTAATAGCTGATGTGGAAGATTTTATTTTACCATTGCAAAAGAAAATGAAACGTCAAATAGTAGCACTAACCTGAAATCAAACTTGAAGACGTATCGGATTCGGACGGATATTGCTGTTACCATATCTTAACCCATATTTTTTCTCCGGATTCGGTACTAATCGAATTCGGTACCAGTTGGATTCGGTATAAGAGAGAGAGAGGTGGGGGGAGGAGGCAAAAGTCGATTTGCTCTCCCCATCCCCCGTGCTCACTTGGCTCCTGTTGCTGCTCCCCCTCGCGCGTTGCTGCCGTTGGTGCCGCTGTGTCCTGCCGTCGCCACCACCGTCCTGTGTTGCCGGTGCGCCATTGCCGCCAGGCCGCTAGCCCGCCGGCGCCGCCGCTCCACCGGCCGCACCTCGCTGCCCCTGCCACGGACGCCGCTCGGGTGCGCAGTCGCTGTCCCCAGTATGCGCGCACTGCCACCCTCAGCTCGCCGCCTGCGCCGTCCTCTAGCTGTCGCCGCTGGTGCTGCCGCTCTCCCATGTCCACACGCGCGTGCAGCTGCCCTCCGCTCGCCACCCTTCGGTTGCCGCCGTCACTGCCCCCTGCTCCTCCAACTGCGTGCCGCGCAAGGGAGATGGGGAGGACCAGGCTCCGGCGGGGGAGAAGAGGAGAGGGGAGGACCACGCTGGCCGATAGGGAGGGAGAAGAAAACGCCGGCTGTGGAAGGGAAATAGAGGAGGAGGGAGCCGATGGGAGTGAGGGAGTGAGGAGGAAGCTGCCGGTGAGTGAGGAGAAAAAAAGAAGAGGGAGGCGTCGGCGTGGGAAGAAAAAAAGGAGAGAAGGAAGAGTGCCGGCGTGAAAAGCAAAGAAAGAAGAGAGTGTCGGCCGAAGTGAAAGGAAAGGAAGAAAAGAAAAGGAGAGAGAGAAGGAAGAAAGAAAAAGAAAGAAAGAGAAGAAAAGAGAAAAGAAGAGGAAAAAGAAGAGGAAAAAAGGGGGAAAGTGTGAACCGCCACCAGATCTACCCGATCCGACTGAGAAAAAGGAAGGCTATCCCGATCCGATCGTTCGGGGCCAAGGTAACGCCTTGAAAACCCTTCTCCTTGTGTATTTACCGAGTCGGGCATAAATTAATATGTTGATAATTACAATTGATGCATGTGTCCATTTAATTATTGTTATTAATATAAATGCCTGGTTAGTGTAATCGGTACTGCCACTGTTGATCTGATTGATCCGTGGCAGAGGAGGTAGGAGAGAATAAATTGAGGTTAGACAGTGTAACTGATTAAGCGTGTAGAATTTGGTCGGCGAGTATAAATGATGAGGTCGCTAATTTTATAGACTAGTTGAACATCGGGGCATTGAGAGGTTGCCCGATGGAATATGATTTGATTTTTGTTGGGTGGGGCGTTAGAGCGATGCCATTTGCTCATACTTGAATGTATTGCATGATTGATGAATTGAAATAGTTAATACTTGTTCAGGTGGCGGTTCGAGTCTAGTGCCGTCCACGCACCGTCCACCAGGTTAACAGGCAAGTGCATGGTAGAACAGTAAATTGTGATGAATGCTATTCGTGTTCCCATGCCATGATTTACAGTATTTATGAGATGCATGTGATTATGTGCTAATCATACCTTGATGGGTAATGTTTATGATTAGACATTCACATTTGAAGCATATTGCATCATGCAAATGCATAAGAGCCAGGTCGGTGAGAAAGTCATATGACTAGTCCGGAGTGGTCTTAAATAAGACCTACAAAGGTAGGCACTCCACGGGAGTGGAGGTTGAGACCTCGTATGAAAGAGGACGAGGCGAGTGGTCCATCAACGGGTGGACACTCCGCTATACCGATATAAGCTACAATTACAGAGCATACAGATGCATTGCATTATAGTGACAGAAAGTGATACAGTTACAAACAGTTGTGATTTACAGTTTATAGTTACAGAGTTGATTTACAGTTTATAGTTACAGAGTTGATTTACAGTTTATAGTTACAGAATTGATTTACAGTTTACAGACATAGGATTGAATTACAGTTTACAGACATAGAATTGATTTACATTATACAGTTACCGACTTAGCTTACAGTTTATAGTCATAGAGTGGATTTACAGCTTACAGTTCATGAAATTGATTGAATTGCTAAAGTGATGTTACTATTTTATCGTGTGCTTGCTGAGTCTCCGGACTCACCCTTGCTTTGTCGTTGTTTTTAGGTGAAGGATGACGACATGCATGGAATGGGGATAGTCCTTTTGACACTGCACTTGTAAAATAACAGTTTAGCCGTATACAGAGCTTTTATGTTAATCTAGGGTTAAGTTTTGGTGGCTCGCTGTTTGGTTTATTTTGCTAGCAATGGAACCCTAAGCTTGTTTATGTTATGGTTTGTGAAATACGAAGTTAGTTGTCTTTGCAATTATTTGACAGTTATTTGTAGTTTACTTCATGTGGGTAATGATATAAAAAGAACAAGGAATGTGCTGCTAAAAGTTGAATTAGCAATACTTTTGAATTGGTATAGGTGTGTGGTAGCATCTTGGACCCTGTGAAGGGTAGGGGTGTTACACCCGGAGTGGCCAAAAGTAAGGGGAAAAAACACGAAATCTCGACGAATCCAGAGAGCAAGACCAAGAAGAGCTTATTGGTGCAGTTCTAATTGCTGGTTTCTTCCACAAATTCAGCACAAATACTGTCCTAAAGATGAACTCCATCACGCTTGTCTACTGTTTTGATCCACAGCACGCTTAAATTTAAATTTGATTCTGCATGATCCTTTAGGCCATCAATCCGCAATACCCCAACACCATCACAGAACTGCCCCATTCTGCCTGCAAGAGTCACACAAACCAAGTCAACTCCTCAATTCTAGTAATATATGAATTTAGGAATGAGTCCTATCTTTAACTCTTAACTACGTAAATGAGCTTCCCCTAAAAAAACTATAGACGAGCTTTGTACTTTTCCTATATACTAGATATTCCAAGTAACGGGAGAAATGGAAGTAAATGACTGCAACTGACTTAGCCACCGTAAGTAACCGCAGAAATGGAAATATTGTATTACCTTCTACTTAGAAAAGTTAAAAATTAATATAAACATATGACTTTTCGATGCAACTTCTCCACTCCTCTGGTTACCGTCTTGCTCCGAGGATAAGATAGGGGTCACAGGTGCATCATACACTCCACTCCTCTCACTTTCGTCATGTGCACATATCTCTATTACTTTTTTCATTATTCATTCCCTCCTAAAAGCTACTTCTTTTAGTTATAACTATTTATTTTTAACCAAAAACCGTAAGACAGAACCAAAAGCTTTTAGTAAAAAACAAAACAAACGCCCCAAGTCTAACCTGTCCGTAGCCAAGCCAATTCACTAATCTATTGTACAACTTGACTCTAGCCGTCCGAGTGAGATATCATAACCTTGAGTTTAAAAAATAATAATAATAATGTCAGAATGGCTAGCTAAAAAGCTACTCACATCAATAGTGCCGCAAACAAATGATTTGTGTGTTTAGGTGACTGTCGAGTGAACCACACCATAGTAACATTGTAGGTTGGAAAGTCAAGCCTTCAGTCCCTACTTCTCGAGGGTTCCATCGCAGGTGATTTCCTTTCTGTTGGGCTCCACAAATTGGGCCATGACCTTAGGCACGGCCAGGCGAAGATTCAAATTGGTCTGGTATAAAAGCCCAAACAAAATCTACTGAATTATAGGCCTTATTTGGGATGGCTGCAGTTTTTCTGGAAACCAGCTTTTAGCTGTATGGCCTTGAGTCAAATGGGGGGTTGAAGAGGTTTGCTGTTTGGCAGCATGACTTTTAGGTAGGCTGGATGGCTGTTTTGAGTTAGAAAATGTCTGGAATGTCCTTGAGTCAAATGACACCTTTTTTTTACACTGTTCCAAGGACATACAGTGGATTTCATAAAAAAATTTCCATGTTCATATAAAAATATAAGTTTAAGCATTAATCATACTACATTCTCAATTGCCAAACAAAAAGCCTCCTCAACTATAATAATCTGTTGCCGGCTAGCCTAGCTTTCGTATGGATGGGACATGGATGGGGGTAATATCCAGCCCAAAAACAGAAGAGGCCCAAGTGCCTACTTCAATCTGCTATCCTCGCGCCTCCGCATCGGCCGGCGCTACTACCGCATCTTCGAATGCCTCCAGGAGTACAAGCAGGAGAGGTGGGTGTGGATCGTCCTTCGCAAGTTCTTCTACAAAAACTTCAAAACCATAGTCACGGTGCTGTCTGTCATTGGCCTTCTCGCTGGGATCTTCAAAACACTAAAGTCTCTCAAGCCCCAGAGCTAGGTAATTGAGCCCATATACCATGCATCCGATGTGGTCTTGTACTGCGTGCGTCAGCTGATCGAGCTCGTTACTTGCGCGTAATAATAGACAGATGTTCATCCGGGGTCCCCTGTATTGTAAGTTCGTAACCACTCCTCAATCTTCAGTCTTCACTAGCTAGGAGTATATGCGAATGCAATAACGAGTTTTCGAGAAAATTTCTGCGTACGAAGGTTTGTGAACTTTATAAACTTTTCTAGTTGTACGATTTGAAATGTCAGGGCGTACGTACTGTGCTTCAGCACAAAGGGGCTTGAACAAGAATGCATAGTTCATCTATTCGGCAAGTTAAGCTAGCTGCCCTGCAAGCTCGAATGCAAGGCCAGGAGAACCCGCGACCTGCACGGACGAGATTCTCCGCGTTTATTGGTTGTTTGGATCTCATGGATTAGATATTAGTTTTCATCATAACAGGTTTTGTGAGAAATTTTGGGAAAACAAGTTTTATGTTGTTCTTCTGTTAGTGTGGGTTTATAGATAAAATGTGCCCGTGAGGCAAATGTTTTCGTGTTGCACATGCTTGCTTTGAGCTGGGCTGTTTGGCGGCGGTGACCTTGCGAACACCGAGTTCAGCCCATCGGAGTTTCTTCTTTTTTTTTCAAGAATTTTTTTAGAATGAACAGGGGATCCCCAGTTCCATCTTTATTAGAAATGAAGCCCCACCATCCTCCTTGCAATAGCTTCAGCGACGCGGCACACACCGGCCCTGACCACTCAAAACGTACAACTTTTCAACCCAAGTACCCAACTACACCCCACCACAGAAAAAAAACTGAATCCTAAGCGCAACACCTAATGGAATCCCTTAGTCCTCTTCGATTTCTTCTATCTTCATCGACCAAGGCAGCAGGAGGTAGGAGGTTTTCTTCACTCTCCTTCACCTCTATTGCAGTTGTACCGGTGCCTGCATCTTGATATTCCACAATACTTAATACTGATCCATCCTCTGCTTTTCTGTATCCCCAGAGAGCAATCTCCAGTTCTTCAAGTGAGCCATTATTCCCTTCCAAACAACCTGCAAGCCAATCCATCTTTTTTCTCCCCAAATGTTTATTTGTGACTGTGCCGGCGTGTGTGAGTTTACATGCTTAAATCGGGCTTTCACGTGTGGAATCTATGCATGTGGGCTCTTCTGTAGTCTCAAGATCCCCATCTCTCGTATACTTTAGGGACACGGATTTTAAGCTCATAAGAGGTTATCCCCTGCACTATCTGCCGGTCCAAATGTGCAGGGGACACTTCGAGATTCGTGCATATATATATATATATATATATATATATATATATATAGGGGACACTTCGAGATTCGTGCATATATATATATATATATATATATATATATATATATATATATATATATGTGTGTGTGTGTGTGTGTGTGTGTGTGTGTGTGTGTGTGTGTGAAAAGGAAATACGGTGGAAAATATATATTGTGTACTTCACGAAATACAGAACATCATCATGTGACAATGACACGTGCGACCTCATGGAGCGAGGCCCACCTATAGGTGAGGGTGCAGATTCCATTTTTGTGTCTCCGATAATAATATATAGATTGCTGCAGAACTTCATTTGTGATATTTAATATTATATATTATAATAGAGAAAATACTTATTTTGTTCTCTAATACTTGTTACATGTGATCAAAACTTTTTCCCCCAAATACTTTTTGATGAAAATACTTGCATAGCAAATAGTGAATTTAGCATTACATAATATTTTCTATTTATATCATCATTGTTTATTCATTATTGCAATGCTTATATATATTTACATGCTCATAACACACATCATATAGATTACATCGGTACAGCCGAGTGAACACCTGCTAATGATCTCACTCTCAATCCCTCCATCCTGTGAAGGTTCACCAAACAAATAGTAAAAATGTTTTTGTTTTTCTAAGAATTTTTAGTAATTATCTTTTTTCTTAGCGAGTGTAAACTATATCTCATCGATTTTTTACTATATAATAGATTTTGATTTCTAATATATATATATATACACACGCACAAATCAAATTCATTATGTTTGTTAATTTTTTTTCTCAAATTAGAATATGTTTTGTAATTTTAATTTTGAATAAAACCAAAATTTCTATTTTTCACTTAGTCTGGAATTTTAAAACAAACGCCAATTTTCTTTGACTTTTATTCTAAATTTGCATATTTTTGCATTGCACTTCTTATAGACTTTCTTTTTTTAGTTTTATGTTGGAATTCGTTTATAAATCCATATGCTAATTTTTATTTCAAATTTAGGTTATTTCTTATAATATTTTATACAAACTCTTTCTTTAATCTCTAATTTATTTTTATTTAATTTGGAATTTTAGTTTTAGGTTATATACAAATCCAACTATTTTCATCTAATTTCTATTTCAAATTTTAGTTATGTAGAGGTTTTTATTTGGAGTTCATATTAAAATCAAATTGTTACTTTCCTTTTATTTTTCATTCCAAAATTATGTTGTTTTTTGTTGTTATTTTTTATTTAATCTCAATTTTTAGTTTTAGAGTACAATTCGGATACAAATCCAACTACTAATTTTTATCTAATTTTTACTCCGAATTTCAGCTATGTATAGGTTTTAATTTGGAGTTCATATGAAAAATCACATTGCTAATTTCCTTTTATTTTTAATTCCGAATTTTTGTTGATTTCTGTTGTTATTTTTATCTCAGTTTTAGGTTCGAATTCGCTTACAAATTCAACTACTAATTTTCATCTAACTTTTGTTCTAAAATTTAAGTATGTACAGGTTTTAATTTGTAGTTCTATAAAAATAAGATGGCTAATTTCCTTTTATTTTAAATTCCTAATTTCTGTTATTTTTTGGATCATATAAGAAGGTTGGTTCCTTGTTAAAAAAATTGATGCTATGAAATATGAGAAATTGCAACTTATTTGCTTCAAAAGAATTTTTTACCCCTATTTGTTGACTCAAAATTTGGACCTAGGTTAAGAAGCAATCAGGAGTTGGGACTTGTGAATCCCCACCACCAAGAAAATTTGAACTTGTAGATTCAAATTATGAATTTTTTAATATTGTAAAACTACCTAAAGGTTTGTTTGTAACAAAATCATCCTTTTAAATATAACTACCTGGTGTAATCTTCACCTTTAATAGCGTAAGTACAAAACTTAGAGAGATAGAAATGTCTATGTACTCCACACATTTATGCCTCAAGCTACCCACCGGCAACTTCTTCCTTGTCGCCAACGTACTCTTCTCCATTGGCGGGAAGTTGTAGAACGTGAACACGTAGAAGGCCAGGCTGGCCATCTTAACGGCGATGTTGATCACCCACTGGTACTTGCAGCTGAGCATGGCTGTGAAGGCCAATAGGGTGATCTGTGTGAAGTAGAGGTACCCGACCACCATAAGGTAGAACTTCATGAACAGGGTGAGCTTCTAGAGGTTCCGTGCCGCCTTGTCATCTATCTTGGACGCCTCCCGTAGGTTGCGGATGGACTAGATGATGGGGAAGAACACCGCACAGTAGCAGATGACATCCACGAGCAGGAAGATCTGGTTCCACGCCAGCCAGTCTTGCCCCACCAGCCCCATCTCCTCGATCACAACGTGATGTTCTTGATCACTGCAGGGGTATGATGATCATGAGCACGTTCTTCTTGTGGCATGGCGTGGTTGGCAGCCCGGTCTGACGCGGTAGAGTAGTAGCAGGGTGTGAGGCGCGCGGTCTTGGCATGCGCGAACCACGTCGCAGCAATAGCACGGCTGAACTCCTTGGCTGAACTCCTTGGACTCAGTAGTAGTCTCGAGAGGTAGCATGGTGAACGTCATGCCAGAGTCCACCACTATCCTTGTCCCAACTACTGAGACTACCTCGAGCGCCATTGAGTAGTGGCGTGTACATGAAGTCCGTCTCGGAGGTGCCAATCCTGCACAAGCATCACCGACAGTCACGGCTGCTGGAGCAACGCGAATCCCTCATCCCCTCCACCTCTCCCGTTGCCTCCTTGATCTCCCCGAGCGCCATCGGCTTTCGGAACTCCCCGACAGCGCGCATGTCCACGGCGCCGCTGGCTGCCTCCTCGTCACCCAAATCCAGTCTCAAACATTTGCGCCACGGGCATCTCCAACAGTCGTGAAGTCCCTCATCCCCTCCACCTCTCCTGCCGCCTTCTTGATCTCCCTGAGCACCACCAGCTTCCAGAACTCCCCGTCCACGCGCACGTCCACGGCACGCCTGCACAGGTGTTATAAGTGTGTGGAACTCTAAGATTTGTTTCTTAATAAGGATTATCTTCTCTTCTAAATTAAGAAGAAATATATCTTTAAGCAATAACATCTTAATAAGGATTATTATCTTTTTTAAATTAAGAAGAAATATATCTTTAAGCAATAATATCTAATTGCTACTACAGTTTTGCTTAATTAGGACACACTTAATTAAGAAGAAATATAGTTTTGCTTAGTTTTGCTACAAATCACAGGAAAAACAGGGAACAAAAAGATTTAGTCAAAGACGAAATCACCAAAAAGAAAGAGCCGCAAAATTATGTAGCGGCACGTCTGCAGCGGTGGCGTCCTCAGAGGTGTCCATGCCGGTGGCGCCCCCGCCCTTGTCGGCCTTGTTCTTCTTGTTCCGGTTCTTGGCCATGGCTGCGCGCCCTTCCCCGCGTCCGCATCCTAGGGATTCCCTGGGCTTAGGTTTTGCTGGTCTCGGAAGTGAGCTGTGCCTGTACTAGAGATTTCGGAACGGGCCAAATGAGGCCTGCCAGTTAAGGCCCCTGGGCTGGTAACGTGGGAAGTTTAGACTCTTTAGTATGGGCTTTTTTTAAAGAAATATATCTTTAAATAATAACAACGGAAAAAAATTTATAAGTAAATATTATGCTACAGCTATATATTATTGCTCGAAGAAATAGAAGTTTGTTTATGCTTTACTATATACCCTACCTATAATATAACACAGATAAATGTATGTTCAGAATAAACTGAACAACTAACCAAACACCTAAATCTATAATATTTTCATAGAGCCCTTCCTTGTCATAACCACACAAACAACATGAAATATATTAAACGCAACAAAACAAGGAAACTCACTTCAAACCTCCAAGATAAAGTACATTGGAGTGCTAGCTATCCTGCAAGATATAAAAATGTCAATATATTAATTCCCTTAAGTCCTCATTGCTTGGTACACTTGGTACAAAAGATGCAAGAAACATTTATGCATCTTACATCTTATGCGAAATAATCACAAAACTTATTCTTAAGAGGTTTTCAGTTAGTCTTAGTTAGTTGAACAAAGAATTTTACAAAGAAGGGAACTGACAATGACATTCTGAACTTAAATCGTGAGTACAGCTCCACAACGACATTCTTTCCGGATAACAATACGAAGTACAAGATTTCAGCATCATGTAAATCTAATGAGCAAGATAGAAGCACTAATTCAAACATGAGCATAAATTGCTGGCTAAAGAGAATACTATACAAACCTGATCAAGAGCAGATGCGAAAACATCTAACACACGACCTTGATTGACCAATTGCTTGGCAAGAACATCATAAAATTTGACAGCTTTCTGGAAGTGAGGAACTGCATCCTTATCAAGATCATTATGTGATCTAACTGGCTCTAACAAATCTTTCAACACAATCTGCATTATCCAATGGAATATAAACCAACATTTCAAGACAATATGAACACAAGTATAGAGAAGAAATGTAAAAGATTTTTGTGAACAAACAGCATGATGCAAAGAAGTACTACGAATCTGAAGGACACCATGTATGTCTTATAAGTTAAGTTTTTCTTCACTTGAAACCTACTTCTAAATAAAAAAGGAGATAAAAAGAGGTTACGGTTTTCCACTATCTGTTTCTGAGTGATAAGACAGTACCAAGACCCAGTACTTTCTGGGATGTATGTAAGGATTGCTTTAAGTTTCACCTCGAAATTAACTGCTATGCTAGTCCATGCGCACAGTCCTACTGTATACATAGTTTTTACTAACTCGTTTTACTCCACAACCTTAGAAGAACATGATTTATCCTGCTGTTGCACAATGGCAAAGTGCATGCCCATAACCTATGTGCTTCAACACCCCGCCCAACCCCGATAGGAAGAAACTCATCCTCCTGTACCAAGATCCCACAATCCATACCCCACGAGTATAGTGAAAGATGCATTTTTAGTTTTAGTGTACTTAGGAATCAGGCTTAGATGGGAATTATTGTCATTATTCTTGTTAACTTCAATGTAAAGGTAAAAACTTGCCCTAGTGGTCACGTCGACACAATCTGCATTATCCAATGGAAAAACATTTCAAGACAATATGCACACAAGTATAGAGAAGAAATATAAAAGATTTATGTGAACAAATAGCATGATGCAAAGAAGTACTACGAATCTGAAGGACACCATGTATAAGTTAAGTTTTTCTTCACTTGAAACCTACTTCTAAATAAAAAAGGAGATAAAAAGAGGTTACGGTTTTGGTTTTCCACTATCTGTTTCTGAGTGATAGACAGTACCAAGACCCAGTACTTTCTGGGGGGTATGTAAGGATTGCTTTAAGTTTCACCTCGAAATTAACCGCTATGCTCCATGCATACAGTCCTACTGTACACATAGTTTTTTACTAACTCATTTTACTCCACAACCTTAGAAGAACATGATTTATCCTGCTGTTGCACAATGGCAAAGTGCATGCCCATAACCTATGTGCTTCAACACCCCACCCAACTGACCCAAGCCCGACAGGAAGAAACTCATCCTCCTGTACCAAGACCCCACACACTCCATGCCCTATGAGTATAGTGAAAGATGCATTTTTAGTTTTAATGTACATAGGAATCAGGCTTAGGTGAACTTAGAGGAATTATTGTCATTATTCATGTTAACTTTAATGTAAAGGTAAATACTTTCCCTAGTGGTCATGTTGACAACAAATTAAATTGCTAATTTAATTTAATTTATTTAGAGATTTTACTTTGGAATCCACATGAAAATAAAACTACAAGTTTTCTTTTTTATTCCAAATTTCAATTAGTTTTTGTTGTAATCGCCAAAAATCTAATTGCTAATTTTTTAAATTTTATTCCATATTATAGTTATTTAGGGGTTTTACTTTAGAATTTGTTTTATTTTTATTCTAAATCATATTTATTCAATAATTTTACTTATGAATTTGTATGAAAATCAAATTGTTGTTGTTTAGATATTTTACTTTGGAATTCATATGGAAATCAAATTTGCAAATTTTATTTTATTTTTATTCTGAATTTCAATTTTTGTTGGGATTAGTATACAAATCCAATTGTTAATTTTCTTTAATTTTTATTTAAAATTACAATTGTTTAGGGATTTTCCTTTGCAAGTCATATTGAAATAAAGAATTATATTTATTTAATGATATCACTTAGGAATTCACATGATCAAATTGCTTATTTTATTTTATTTTTATTCCGAATTTTGATTTGTTTCTGTATTATAATTGACATAGACTCTATCTTTTAAGCTAGCCTGTTATAATTTGTACCCACCATGATTAACAATATAGATCTTTCTCTTTTTTTTACTGATTAATGTGGTAGTTTATATCCTTTGAGAGTGGTCGTAGTAACTTCTTTTGCTTCTGCTTTAATAGTATAATAGATCAATGGCAAGTCTTACCATTTAGTTGAAGTCATTTGGTTCTTCCATTCTACACACAGATTTCGACAGTTTGTGATCCATCCTTAGCCAAATACCTAACGAAAAATTCCTATTTTCCTTTTATTAAGATACGAGAGCTTCTTATTCCTTTTCATTCGATCTACAAGTCCTGTAAGTACAATGCAGCCCATGATCACGCAGCTTTCGTACAATAAACGCAGACAAATATAGTTGGAAACCATGTTATTGGACCAATCTTGAGATTGTACAACGTTGTTAAATATTGATGTATCTACTTCTGCGTGTAGTATACTATTGAAATAGCCATGTTATTCGACCAATCTTGATATTGTACAATGGTGTTAAATCTTGATGTACCTACTTCTGTGCTGTCATCTGTTTCTTGGAATATAAGAAAACAAATGACAGCACAGCAATGCCAAACTAGTCTTAGAAAAAGAGAGGAAAGAATGGCTTAGGCAAATTGTAGTTCTCTGGGAGCACTTGCCTATGCTCCGGTCGGCCATGTAAGGTGTTGAGAAGTTTAACAGAGCTCGAGAAAATGGACAACTAGTAGCGAGTGTGCACAAGATTTCACCATCTGCTCCAGGAAACTACCCTGTAAAAAGTCTCCCTGTGGTTATCATAAGCCTGTCTTCTGAACTGCAGTCAAAATGTCTATTTTTTCCCTTCACTTCAGTACAGCCATATACTGCCAATACAGAGGGCTCTTTTATGTTATCTAAAATAAATATAAACCATTCATTCTTTTTTATAAGATGGTTATAGTTTAGTTATACTACCACCGATAATACTAACAATAGAATTCTAAGAAGGATAAAATTGTAAAAAAGGTGCATAAGGTAAGAATAATTTTTGCAATGTGGCACAGGGCGTACGAGAGACGAAGGTGACTGCACAAGATTCACTGGAAAAATCTATAATACTATAAAAAAAACTAGATTTATAAAAAATTCTATTATACACTCATAAATTAATAATCAGATTTAATTTTTACTGTCACTTTTTTACTATAGTAGAATGCACTATAAAAAATTTCCAATACAAAATGCAAACAAGAGCCTTTAATATCAAATAACGGCTGTATGGAAAATGATCTGTACTTAAAATAGGAGAATCCTTGCTCGCAGGATCAAACGGTTCATCAGTTTCTGCTACCTTGTGTCAAGAGAATTTTCAGCAACAATTAACAATCTCACACATAAGCAATAATTAACAATTTCACTATCAGTCTACTTCAGGAAATTTCCCTGTTAAAAGTCTCCTGTGGTTATCATAAACTTGCTTTCTGAACTACCGGCGAAATCTCTCTCTTCACTTCAGTGCAACCATTTACAGAAGATGAGTGTACCAGATATATGGATACTATGGTAGATCTGTTATCACATAAGGTGAGATCACATCCGCAATGATGATATATGTGATAAGATGATGGTAGCACCAATTAAAGAGAAACTTATCCAATATCGCTTGAGATGGTTTGGACACCTCCAATGGAGACCTCCTGAGGCACCGGTCCGTAGTGAAATTTTAAGACATACTGAAAACGTAAGAAGAGGCAGATATCGACCAAAACTAACGTGGGAGAAAGTAGTTAAAAGAAATTTAAAGGATTGAAATGTATCTAAAGATTTAGCTTCAAAAGGTTCTCGTTTCTTTGACTTTAAGAAAGTTTCATTCCTGTCCTATATTAATTTAATTGGGACAAAAAAACTTTATTGTTGTTATTATTTTTCAGTACAACCATGTACTGCCAATATGAAATGCAAGCAATCCTTTTTATATTCAATAACCACCGTGTAAATCAAGGAGCTTACCAGGTAGGATTAGGAAGTACTACCCTTGAAATAGAAGTGTGTGAATACTGCCAGTACAAAATGCAAGCAATCCTTTTTATTTTTATATTAAATAACCACCGTGCAAATCAAGGAGCTTGCCAGGTAGGATTAGAAGAGTGTGAGATGATGATCTCGACCATGCAATTACCGTGAGAATCAATTACAGTCATTGAATCAAAATTTTACAGTCACTGAATCCGTACATTGGGATGCTGGTGATGCTATCTAGCTTCCTGTGACATGGGCAATGTTACCTTCTTACGATGGACCGGATTGCATCAGAGTTTCTGTTCACTTGCTTTAGGACAAGTTGCAACAATCTCACGAATCCTCTGAACACGATTATAACCCGCTTCTTTCTAATTTATAAGGGAGTGTATAGGCATCCCTGGATATTATCTTCATTAACTAGTTTTCAAACATAGTGTCTTTTTAAAGTAGGATCTATAAATCAATTGTAGTACATACTGTAACGATTTTATTTATATAAGTTAAAATAGTAGGTGAATCTCTATCTCCCTATACTCTCTTTCACAAATAGACAAAAGATATAAGTCACAATTAAAAGATATGATCTAAAAGAACAGACCCGTCAGCTTCTGTCCCCATCAGACGTTTTCACCATCATGAAATCAGTTGATTTACGTTACGCATCCAAAAGTAACACTAATAATCATCACGCACATTTGAGTCAACACTGTCACGACACAACGCAACGCACTACTACACTGCGTACCAACCAGACAAGCAGGCGTACGTACAAAAGGCAGCTGCGCACGCACGCCACGACAGTGACAACGAGCACGCCGTCGAACGCCTTACTGCTCCGGCTCCGATCGCTCGCCGCCGGCGCCGGCGCTCTCGGCGACGAACTCGGCGATGCGTATCAAGAGGTCCCGCGCATCGTCGAACTCGGAGAAGACGTAGAGCGCGTGGATGGCGTCCGGGTACTCGAACACCCTCACGTCCTTGCCTCTGCTCTTGAGCATCTCGCAGTACCGCTGCTGCCAGTCTTGCAGCGGGTCGTAGCCGCCGATGGCAAGCAGCACGGGCGGGAACGCCGGCGAGTCGACGTCAGCAACGGCCACCGGTGAGGCGAAGTTCGCGGCCTCGTGGGTCCGGTCGGCGTCCGGCGGGATGAATGCGCGCCACATCCAGTCGTTGCGGGAGATGGACACGATGAGCGTGGCGCCGTCGAGCCGGAGCTCGGATGGCGTCCGCTCCTCGCCGCCGAAGAAGGGCTGGATGGCGATGAGGCCGGCGTCCGGCGAGGCGGACGTTCTTGAAGCTGGAGGAGTCCGCGGCGTAGCGGCGGGCGACGTGGTGGACGATGTTGCCTCGGCGCTGTCCCCGGCGAGGAAGCAGCGGCAGGCGTCGAGCGGGACAATGTCGGTGGGGTGGTTCTTGGGGTCGTCGAGGAACCGGTGCTCCGGAGAGGGACGGTAGTTGACAGAGAGCACGGTGTTGAAACCGAACCCATCAGCTCCGGTAGCTACTCATCGGGAGAACCCGCACACATGCTTTCTTCATGAGAACCTCATATGCATACGAGTAGGGAGGACGACGAACAAACACAAGAAAGACCTTTTGGTGGCAACACACGTATTTTTTCTTCTCTCTGTTATTCACTCCCCACTTTGCTTTACAGATTACATACTTAAATAAGCCTCACATACACATAGTTACACCATCTGTACACAAACCCACTAACTTTACTGGTTAGACTACCTGTGATCCGGTTTTGTTGTCACGGTCCCCATGACTCGGCACACACTACGCACTGTCCACAAGACTCGGTCCAGCTGAGACCAACTCAGACGCTTACGACCGCACACACCCCTGATCAAGTCTACGACTACACACAGACTTGACCAAGTCATCTTCTTACGACTATGAGTCCTTACGACCATGGCTTCTTCGACCACGACTACCTTACGACCATATCTTGTCGACCATGGTGCCTCGACCATGCCTCACGACCACGGCTGCTTCGACCGCTTCACTGACTGGGCTTGTTGACCAACATTTCTGGTAGTACCGCTCACACAAATGGTACTACCGGTCTTCGAACACAACCGGGATACTGTAGCATACAAGTACCGACCATCGACCGCAATGCAACTCGACTCATGACTGCAACTTCCATGACTACTGTAGCTACGACTTACGACTACGATCACTGTGCATAGCTTTCGTCTTGTACCCGTTGTTTACTTGTGATGCTTGTCCTTTATTTTACGTGGTTGCATTACTTGTCTTTACTCTTGTGTTGCGACCGTTGTTGGGTACTTGCTGAGATTTCCAAATCTCACGCTTGCTCTTTTCAGTCCCAGGTAAAAGGCCAGTGGAGTGATAGCATCATGCATGGGTGGGAGCACTCGAGTTGTCAGCACCGTGGTTGCCACTGTTTTGTTATTTCATTCGTTTTTTATTTGCTTAGAAGTGGACTGGTCCCATATTTTAAACATTTATTCCATCTTTCGTTGTTTCTCTATTAAAGTGATAATAAAGTTTTAAACTCTTTGTGATTTCTTTTGTTGTTTTTATTTATTCTTCCCTTTTGGCGATGACGTTACATAGTAGTATCCCATATGGTTATGTGGGGGTGCTACAACACGTCCAGAGATGGAACCCCGTGCGTTAGCGTGTTAACACTAGCACACACGGCAGGGATTACAAGAGGTGGTAGTTAGGGTTTCGTTGGGTGTGTTTCGGGGATACCTCCCTCAGCCCCGCACATCTCCTTATGTAGCTTCCAATTGGATCCTTATCCGATACAAGTAGAGATCGTATCCCACTCGGAGACTATCATCTGAATTCCTATCGTTTCAGCCCATTAAGTGTGTGACCCTGTAGGTTCATTTATATTTGGCTATGGGCCGAAAACTCCTTTCCAGTCCATAAGCCGGTAGCAGTCCTTAGTAGAATATAATGACTCCTAAATATACATAAATATAATATCGAACGAACCTATATAGTACTTATATACTGAACCCTTTGCCTCATGATACCAGTTTGAACTTAAGGCAAGAATCGTGCCATCCTATGATAGCTCGATCCTTCAATCATACATGTAGTGGATTACTCAGTTGTGATTGACTCCTCAACTGCATTTGACATGGCCATGCATTTCCTTAATCCAACCACATCGAGGGGCCCATAGATATCTTCCCCATTATATAGAAGGGGCAACTTCCATCTTGATCGCTTATATTCCTCCGCATGTTTCAAAGTAAACCTGAAAGCTACCTTTATGACCACGCAGTCACAAAGTAGTGTTTGGTAACCCTTAAATAAACTATTACACATGTAGGAAACAATGATGATCTCATGTCTAAGAATCATACATACATTATATATGAGATCAACTAATGACACTTAAGAATATAACAATTCCCGCAGTGTCTCATGGTGGGTTAATCCAATATTATGTTCTCTAACATGTGTCCATATTATTAATTTGATATTCCATATCCACGATCCGTGAAACATGATCATTAATCAATTAATGTGCTGATGTGTAAATCATAGTTGTCCCAAATAATGATATAAGATGAAGGATAATTTAGAATAACATCAAAACATGAATAAAGAGTTCCACGAACAAATCACACACTTGTTGATTAATATGAAAGACATTCATTCAAGGGACAAAATAACATATTATTTAAAGATCATAAATATATACGTGATACAGTCATCTATGATTATCTCTAGTAACAAACTCATTGTGACCATTGCTCCACAAAACAAAAGCAACCAAGCGTAAGAACGAAGCAAGGAATCATGGATGGCATTTCGGTCGTCTTTCTTTAAGACATTTTACACGAGGTGATCAGGAAAGAATCTTTGGCAAATGTCATCCATGTAACGCCCCCATTTCTGGGAGCGTACGGTTTACCCTCGCAGCTGTCCAGGATTGTTCAGCTGCGAGTACTGTAGCAGAATGTGCACCATTGCCAAAACATACTTAAGCATAAAAATCAGACTTTATTACAAAAGTAAGGCTTATCAACCAAGTTTTACATAAAGGGGCGTACAACCCAAAGATACATTACCAAAAGAACTTCCACAGGCAGGCTTGAGTGTAGAATAAGCCCTAACACTCGGCGTCGTCTACATCGTAGAGCTTGACGTCGTCTTCCGAGACTTCTTCCTCCTCTTGACAAGCACTTTCTGTTAATGATTTTAGCAAGCCTGAGTACTCCGACCCCGTACTCAGCAAATCACATGGGTAAATCCTGATTTACTATTTGCAAGGTTATTCAAGGATGGGAGTATATTGGTTTTATTATATTGGGTGGATGCAGTTTTATTTGCAAACAATTAAAAGTAAAACATTTTCTTCTTAAGATCAGGGGATTATCATTAATGAAATCAGTTCATCACTTATCACATTAAATCATCTTAAACCCTACTTATGCCTCATTGTTGGAATCACCCAATTAACACAGCTTCATTAACCGGAAGCACGGCGTATTCGAATACCATTTATCTCACTCTGCAGAGCTGCTCATCTTTACCCACAAGGTTTCTCAACTCCCGCGACAGAGTTAAGAACACAAGGTTGTTCACTGCTCATTTCTTCATGAAGACTCTACCCGATAGACCTCCAAACAGACCCGGGGGTCCGCTATCACAGCCAGACACTTTATTTGCCGACACGGCCAGATATTGTTCCCGTCCTGAGAGGAATCTACCGTTGTCCAGTATGCTTTTACCGTTTTCATACCGACTTTCTCGTACCCGTTAGATCTCAACTCAAACCCGGATATCCGCCACGCAGGCCAGACTACCCGTCCTGGAAGGATCTAACGTTGTTCAATATGGTTTTACCGTTTCCATATCAACTGTTTGTACTCTGTTAGAGATTCAATCGATTTAAGCAGCTACTAAACCAGGTTTGACAAGTCAACGCTTGTGGTTGAGCGATTACTGTGTCTTTTACTTGGCACAAGGTTCTTGTCCTAATATTTTTCTGAGGTCTGCAACCTCCACTCTAGGATAAGGTGGTGGGAAAAAACCGCCGCACGGTCCCCCACAGTGGGCGAAAACCGCCGCACGGTCCCCCACAACACCCTTACCCTACATTTCCCCTAAGGTAAAAGTCGTGGGCGTAGATCACCACGTGATTCCCCACAGCACACCCTTTACCTAAGTACCAGTTGTCAAATCCTACTGGCCCACAGCCAACACCTTAGAAGTGCATACCGGCATCACCGGCCTAGGGTACGGTGTCCCATACCACCCTACCCTCTCCGGGTTTTTCAATTCTACTGGCCAACGGCCAGAGTCACTTAGTAGTGTATCATGCTGAATCAAATGATCTTACATATATTTACATCATATATTAATTCTTACTAAGGTTGTCAAGGTGAATATGGCCATCAAGATAAACAGGGTTTTTTATCAGTGGTAGGATTATCTAGATAGCATGCCATTCTAAATCTTTATTTTATGTAATTATCAGTTTGCAATTATCAATAATGAACATACATTAAATAAATAATGTAATTTCATGGGATTCAATATGATCAAAAACATGTGACTTGCCTTGCGGGCTTATGATTTCGACAATTTCGTATTCTTCAACTTCTTGGCCTTGATCTTGATCCGAAGCTTCGTATTCTTGAATCAGCTGCTCTTCGACGTCACGTGCTAGCGCAAAGTAAAGAAAACCAATTTAATTCCACGCTCGACGAAAAATGAGCTAGGAATAATAAAATAATAAAATTTAAAAGAATAAAGACATTATGGAAACTTCACTAAATTGGGTTTTTAGGTTTATAGGAGGGCTATATGGGGAATTGGACTTGACATTTGGGTTGGCGGGCTCGAAACGGATCTGGGGAGTCTAAACATCAATTTTTGGACTTTGGGTCGGTCACTATTCCTTTGGCTCGGTCGGGTACTGTTCCTCGGGCTCGGCTATGTGGTTCGGCGCGATCAGCTCGGGCTGGCCCGGTCGGTTGCATCGGGTGCGGGCGGAGCGGCTTGGTTCAACCGAGACGAGTGGCACGGTCGTCTTCTTCCCGCAGCTCCCCTGCGCGCGCAGAGGCAGAGGAAGTGGCGGCGAGCGGCGGCGGCGCTCCAGTGAACCGCGACGGCGACCGAGACCATAGCCGGGTAGCTCGAGTTCTGGGGAACCCATTTTGGGTGGTGGCCGACTCGACGGAGGCGGCAATCGCCGGCGGCGAGGCCTTTCCTCTCGCGGCCATTTTCGAAGTTGCCAGTGATTGAGGAGGTCCCTAGACAATCGAGCTGGCTTTTGAGCATCCTTGAGGTTAGGGCGAGGTCATGGGAGCGGTGTTTCGGGCTGGGATGGCCCGTGCAAAGCTGGCCACGGTGAGTGTTTGCGGAGGTGGGGCGGCTCACGGCGCCAGAGAAGATGGGTGGCTAGGGAGCTAAGGCGGCGGCTTGGGGAGGTTCATAGAGGCTCAGAGAAGCTACCGGTAAAAGTAATTGGAGAATGGTTGGCCAGGGAATTGGAATTGAGTTAGGGCATGGGATTGGGGATTTCGGCCCTTACCGCCAATGGAGGGGACAAGAGGCGAATTCGGTGGGTGGAGAGCTTCACTGGCATGCAAGGAAGAGGTCGGAAGGGTCCCTTGACTTTCAAAGAGGCCCGAAGGCGATTGGCACTGAGAGCGGGGCAGGGCAGTGGCCGGGCAGGGCATGGCAAGGGGCAGGCGCAGCTGGCCGGGCCGGAGAGGCGTGCACAGCACTCAAGCAAAGTGGCGACGAGCTCGCAAGGTGGCAGGAGAGCTGGCAGAAGGAGGAAGACGCGAGAGAGCCAGCGATGGAGGCGACGACGGGATATTTTCGGCCGGTACAGTGACAGTGTGAAGACAGCTGGTTGGAGGGAGCTTGCTTTAAGATTAGTGCGTGATTTGCTTAGTAATTGGTGAGGATTAGGCTCTAGTTTGAGAATTTGCAAAAGTTTTTGAAAATTCAATTCGTTTTCAAATTTTTGAAAATTGGGGATGTTTCAATCCATTCACTACCCTTTCGGAAAGGCTCCACACGCGTGAAGTGGTAATTGTACACGATGGCTGCATGACCAACATGGCCGGGGGGACAACGTTTAGTGGACGTGTTATTCCCGACGTGCGCATCAGGGCAAGCAAAGTGATGGAGGAAGGGAAATGATCTGGCAAATAAAATGAGGCAGATGGAACCGCTGCTTCACTCTAGCACAAGTGCACAACTACAAAGTTCCTGCTGTCACACAAAGTAATTCATGGGTTCACCTATAAGCACAGAGAGAGGCTACTGTTGGGGAAGGGTTCCCAGTTCCCAGTTCCCACGCTACTACGGAACCATGACCATCTCAGGGCGACAGTGTCTGTTGGAAGGTCTACCCTGAGCCAAATCCGAGGCCAAGTCCAGGCGGAGTACGCAGGATCGACCCTAGAAGGGTGTGGGGCCAACCCCGGGCAAAGTGCACGAGATCGACCCTAGGAGGGTCCAGGGCCGATCGTGGGCGGAGTACATAAGGCTGTCCCCGGAGGCGTCCAGGGTGAACCTGAGAGAGGCGCACAAGACCGTTCCTAGAAGGACCCCGGGCCAACCTTGGGCGAAGTACACTAGACCGTCCCTAATAGGAAACTGGGCAAACCCCGGGCGAGGGACGCGAAACCGTCCCTAGGAGAACCCCTAGGCTAATCCTGGGTGAAGCACGCAAGACCATCCCTAGGAGACCCCGAGTGAAGCACACAAGATTGTGCCTAGGATGATTCCAGGCCGATCCCAAACCGACCCCGTGGTCCCGGACTTGGCGGGGCCAACGTGGAGCAAATGACCGAAATTCTCCTAGGAGTAGGGCAAACCCTATGGGCAAAGTTGTAACTAAGCTGGCCTCTCCCTCTCCATTTATAAATAGGACCCTTGTAATGGAAGAGGGGAGGCCACTCTTGTAACCCTAATATAGTTTCTTGAATTCAGTTGCTGCTGGTAGTTGTGGTGGTGCTACTTCGAGGTCTCTTCGTGGTGGTTGTGCTACTTTGAGGTCCCTTCATACCCGCGGTGGTCTTCATATCTGACTAGGGATGCTTCTAAGTTTACTGTCCAGACTCATACCGACGACAGGTCCTAAGTTCAAGACCTGGCTGGCGCAATTAAAAAAATAATTGCAACTTACTTCTATTACGCGTCTTAGGTCTGAGGGAGCCTACACGTGAGGAGAGTGTTGAACTATAAGTGAATTGCCTGTCTTTCCTCAGTAGCTTAACCTTTTAGATAAACTGGCTGGTGCATGCAACTCAATAAGATGAGGGGGATTTCTTTGTGAATTTTTGGAATTTAGTTCCTAGAATTTTTAGAGGAAAAAAATCCGCGACTAATTTAAGGGGACCTGGATCCTTGTAGCAGTGAAGCAAGAACTATTGGATGACTTAAATCTGTCTGACATTACAGCACTGCAGCACAACACTGTACCACTGTAGCAAAGTAATATACACCGATCTGGCCCGTTGGATTTGTGATCGGACGTTGTGAGATCGAACAGTCGAATCGCCGTTGCTTCAGCTAATGGAGGTGAATGATCAAACTCCAATGCAACTAAGGACAGCACTGATCAAAAGCTGATAGGTGAACTCATGGTGACCATTGCTCCACGAAACAAAAGCAACCAAGCGTAAGAACGAAGCAAGGAATCATGGATGGCATTTCGATCGTCTTTCTTTAAGACATTTTACACGAAGGAATCAAAGGTCATCCATTCACTACCCTTTCGGAAAGGCACCACGCGCATGACCAACATGGGCGATGTTTAGTGGACGCGTTATTCCCGACGTGCGCATCAGCAAGCAAAGTGATGGAGGAGGGGAAATGCTCTGGCCAATAAAACAAGGGGAAAATTGCATATATACCCTATAGTTAGCAGTGACTTGTAGATTTGCCCTACACTTAGATGGCTTTGATATTTTGTCTCATACTTGGAGTGCCCCCTTATTATTTTGCCCCACTATCCACTTGGCTGATATTTTAATTTCATTTTTCATTTTCCAGCATGAGAAAAGACAGATCTACCTTTAATCCTTTTCCTCATCTTTCCCTCATACAGCCTCATCAACAACAAAAAAAATCCACAGAGTTCAGCCTAACAGACCTGTTCCTTCTTAAGTTGCTCAGCTGTTATTTCAAAGGCATAAGAATTTTCAGTTGCATTCCAGACTATGTCCACGATTAGGTCAAGATTATCCTCAACAAATGGATATTTTGATTTCACAATTCTTTTTAAATCTTCAGGAGTTGTAGGCAT
This sequence comes from Dendrocalamus latiflorus, assembly GCA_017311315.1. NCBI lineage: Eukaryota > Viridiplantae > Streptophyta > Magnoliopsida > Poales > Poaceae > Dendrocalamus > Dendrocalamus latiflorus. Next base: position 50,033,569 of record CM029642.1, on the reverse strand, counting down.
CTTCTTTGCTTTTGAATTCAAAAGGGGAAGTAATGAAAGAGTTAGCCAAGCCAATCATCAGGTTTTGCACCGTAACAATCCAAAGAAATCAGCAATACCTATCTCAATTAAAGCTTTATTTGGCAATACATAACCAGTGCTCTCATCTTCTTGATGAGTCATACAATCTCTCCATTGATGTAGAGCCTGAGATGGGGGGAAAGATACATTAGATGCTTATTACATACACATGCAAATCGAAATAACTCTGGCTCGGTAGAGCAAGTGAAAGTTGTTATTTATAACTATTATGTACTACATGTGGCTTTTCAGAAAGTTAAAATCATCCAATGTTATGAAATATAGCCAAAATGAAAAATCAAAAGCAAGGTTTGATCTATTTCTCGGCATTATGCCACATCACATGCTAGGTCTATTTAAGACAGAATAATCATGGTCATGAGGGAATACATAAGAAGAAACTATTTTCTTACAGAAACAACAGCCAGCTGTTTTGCATTCAGTTCATGTTCTTGCAACCTGTAATAACAAACTCGAGTTAATGGGCCAAGCACACATAATATGAAGGCGAAGCACATATTTTCAAGGTAAACATAACACCAAGTGAAGAAACTGAGAGTAACAGCATCAAACCCGTATATATGGAGATAGGATGTATCTGTCAGCAGCTCCTTTTCATACAACTGTAAGCAAATTTCATTGCTGCGCTTTTGAACCTGAAGTAACCAAAAACTTCAGATCAGAGTGTCCGTTTTGATACTCTTGTCTGTCCAAAATGACAATAAAATCAATTCAGGAATAACGAGTATCAAACAGATTGCAAATTTATGTGAATACAAAAAGTACATCATGGCTACTTTTTAAGCTCTGTCATGCAGTTCTAAATTAAGGCTTAGCTCAGGGAAGCAGCTAATACCAAACCACGCTCACTCCTATGAACTCAACAAATCAGAACAAAACCAAAAGAAATACAAGACCACCACTTAGAAGCCGCCCGTGAGGAGGAGGAGTGGCTCGCCGGTGCCGGAGCCGCCCCAGCCGCTCCTTCCCCGACCTCCCTCTAGATGCAGCGGTCTACACGGTCTCGCATGAGCCAGAGGCTGGGAAAGATGAGGAAAAGGATTAAAGGGTAGATTTGTCCTTTTCCATACTGAAAAATGAAAAATAAAATTAAAATACCAGCCAAGTGGATAGTGGGGCAAAATAATAAGGGGGCACTCCAAGTATGGGGCAAAATAGCAAAGCTATCTAAGTGTGGGGTAAATCTACAAATCACTGCTAACTATAGGGTACATATGCAATTTTCCCATAAAACAAGGCAGCTGGAACCGCTGCTTCACACCAGCACAACTACATAGTGTTCCTGGCATCACAAAAAGTAATTCAGGATCTGAGCGGGTGTTTATATGTATTAAAGTATTTTACATCAGCTTAAACTTTTGGGTGAATTAACTGGTACATGCAACTTAATCTTTACTATTATAAAAATGTTAGTTGGTGGTTGGTTCATCCGATTTGATTTGGACCACTCGTCTCTCTCCCCTCTCTCTCATGATACAACCGCCCATCCCCTCCACTTTCCCTATTTCTTCACGCATTTTGGCCACTCTTCTATCTCCATCGCTTGCTCTACAATGTTTGATGTGTGAAGTTGCCCAGGCAGTAAATTTTGTTTCACTATTTTTATAACTTCATTGCAACGCACGGGTCTCTAACTAGTATAGTATCAAAGTCAAGAGATCATAAGTTCAAGACCTAGCTGGCGCAATTAAAAAGATAATTGCAGCTCATTTCTATTTTACATCTTAGGCTGTAGGCAACCTACATGTGAGAGAGTGTTGAATTATAAGTAAACCGCCCCTCTTTCCTCGTCATACGAGGGGAGTATTGAATTATAATTAAATTGTTCTTTTTTTCTCATCAGTTTAACCTTTTAGATGAACAGTCTGGTGCATACAACTCAATAAGATGAGGGTGATTTCTTTGTGAATTTTTGGGATTTAGTTCCTAGAATTTTGAGAGGAAAAAATCTGCGACTAATTTAGGGGGACCTGGATCCTTGTAGCAGTGAAGCAAGAACCATTGGATGACAAGGAATGTCTTAAATCTGTCTGACATTACAGCACTGCAGCACAACACTGAACCACTGTAGCAAAGTAATATAGACCGATCTGGCCCATTGTAACTAAGGACATCACTGATCAAAAGCTGATAGGTGAACACATGATGGCCATTGCTCCACGAAACAAAAGCAACCAAGCGTAAGAACGAAGCAAGGAATCATGGATGGCATTTCGATCGTCTTTCTTTAAGACATTTTACACGAGGTGATCAGGAAAGAATCTTTGGCAAAGGTCATCCATTCCACTACCCTTTCGGAAAGGCTCCACGCGCATGAATGAAGTGGTAATTTTACACGATCGCTGCATGACCAACATGGCCGGGGGGACAACGTTTAGTGGACGTGTTATTCCCGACGTGACGTGCGCATCAGGGCAAGCAAAGTGATGGAGGAAGGGAAACGATCTGGCAAATAAAACAAGGCAGATGGAACCGCTGCTTCACTCTAGCACAAGTGCACAACTACAAAGTTCCTGCTGTCACACAAAGTAATTCATGGGTTCACCTATAAGCACAGAGGGGGGAGGGGGGAGGGGGGTGGGGGGGGGGTTCACTTTCAATTCCAAATAGCATGCAAACATAAAAAATTGAAATTGAAATCAGCTCGAATTAATTCAAACTCTAGTAGAATAGAATTTAGAATTGAATTGAACAATAAAAAATAGGGTACAAGAGTAACCGATACTCATGTGTACTCGTGTGAACCATCAGTGACCAAAAGCTGCACCTCCCCGCTCGGTTGGGTTGAAAAGCTGTGGCTTATGGCTGAAATTGTACTGTAACGGTTGAAATTTCACTGTAGCTGAAGGTGTCTTATTTGGCGTAGTTAAATTTAAAAAATTTTAAAATAGAAAAAATATTCTAGCTCATCACGGACAATGCAAACGAATACGGAAAAAAAAAGAACCGGTAAAAAAGCTAAAAAAAACCAAAAGTTCAGAAAAAACGAAATTTATGAATAGTGAAAAATTAACCAGAAACTGAAGCCGAAACGAGCGGGTATTCTTGTGGTAGACCTGGTCAGTCATCCCCAGCTCAGTCTATTATTATTGTCCTAGATCCCGTGGTGTCGGGAAAGTATCTCTAGGAAAAGCCATATGCTCACATTAGGGGTCCTCAAGATTATATTATGCCTTTATTATTTTGCAGAAATAATTTGCTAGTTTGATACATAAATTTGACTGACAGGAGGACCTCCAATTCTGAGCTAGTGACTCGGGCCCATCCGTCTGTCTATGTCCTAAATCTGGTAGCTGTGGATCTATTCTCAAGGACAAAGTTCAGTGGGCATGTTATTCCTGATGCATCACCAAGAAATGGGATGGAGGAGGGGAAAGTTTAGATGAAACGTTCTTCAATATTTCTACACAGCCTGTCTTGCACAGGAGCCTCGCACAATTGCAAAATTCCTGCTACCACATAAAATTAATCCGAGATAGAGGGAGGATCGATTGCAAGGAGATGGGAGGAGTTGGGGAGAAGATCATGGTGAGCGCCTTCACTGGGGTGATGGGTGCTGTCCTCGGCAAGCTCACCAACCTCATGGGTAAGGAGTACGCTATGCTCAAAGGTGTGAGGAATAAGCTCAAATCTCTTAGAAATGAGCTGATCGCCATCAACGCTTTCCAAGAGAAGTATTCAGCCATAGAGGGACCGGACGTGCAAGCAAAGGTCTGGACGAATGAGGTGCGCGAGCTGGCCTACGACATCGAGGATAGCATAGATCTGTTCACCTACCATGTCGATTGGGAATCGGCTGACAACACCACCGGAGCCAAGAGGTTCCTCCGCAAGGCCTTGCACAAGGTGAAGAAACTTGAGCATCGCCATAAGTTTGCCAAGCAGATCCAAGAACTTCAGACCCATGTCAATGAAGTATACGAGCGGCAAAAAAGATATAAGCTTAATGAGGGCACTTCTAGCGGCATGCAAACGGAGATGGATCCTCGGTTGCCAGCACTCTATGTGGAGGTGGAAAAACTCGTGGGTATTGAGGGCCCAAGTGAAGAAATCATCAGTCGGTTCATTGGTGAGGAGCCAACGAAGCAGCTTAAGGTTGTCTCTATTGTTGGATCCGGAGGGTCAGGCAAGACTACTCTCGCTAAACAGGTGTACGAGAAAATCAAACGTCAATTCAAATATACAGCTTTTGTGTCTGTATCGCAAAAGCCCAACATAAGTAACCTTCTGAGGGTTTTGCTCTTGGGCATTGGGAGCAGGGATGGAAATTCAGGACCAATAGAATTATACAGTGACCAACAACTCATCGACAAACTAAGATCATATCTTGAAAAGGAAAGGTAAGTTGATTTAACTCGCTTTCTATGATGTGTTTCCATAATAATAGCATCCCTTTTATCCTGTTGTGATATTATTTAGAATTGTCCTTAGCAGTTTTAAGTAATCCTAAGATTTATGATTAGTGGATCAATACAAACCCAACTTATGATGTGGCCTTATAGGCAACATACAAACAAATCCAATCCAATCCCAGCCAAGAAAGTGAAAATATTTTTTTACATGACAGAAGCTAGGTTCCATGGGTATTAGTTTTTTTTAAAAGATCAAAAAGGGTCCGAGGGTTGTCAGAATGCATCAATTCATTGTAACCCTTTAATTTGTTCTCAAGATTTTATGGCCAATTTCACCAAATCTTTTCCTCTTGTTTTGTTTGTTTCACTATTTTTATCTAGTTCTCTATATGTGATCCTCCTTTTTAAAGTTAGTCCCATTTGGAATGCAAAAAAATTTCCTTGTTCTTGTGGGAACTGAACTATTTCCTGCAAAATGTTTGCGTTCCAAATGGCCTGATAATGCGTGTGCCCATGCCACTGTTGACTTTGGATCTGTCGAGCTGCAGAAAACACACGCGAGGTGGACACACACACACACACCCGTGCTTGGTAAGATGAATACTGGATTTCTTCTAGAGAAGAACACACGAGAGAGCGAACGCTTGGGGCAATATTTTCTGTTATTCACTCTCACTATGAAAACAGAACAACTAACTGATTACACATGCAAGCTTTGGATTAGAGCTCTTTTACGGTACCTTAAAATGAATATAAGCCATCCAATCTTTATGATTCAACGGTTCAGATTAGTTACCTTTTAGTTATACTCAACAAAGTTTCACTAAAAAAATAATGAAGAGTTTTAGAGTACTATATGTGTACATAGAGAAAATTACTGATGGTGTTGGTGACTTGTGACCTCACTTTCTGTTCAATGTTTTCCTGTTTAAGCTTCTGCAAAATTTTTCTCAAAGGCATGTAAAATAGTAAATCCCTCTTCTGTAAATTTTTGCTTCTGCCCTGGAAGGCAGAAGGCATAATTAACAATTAGCTATCATGTTTTGGATTATGGGGCAATGCTTCTAAGATATTGACTTGACACATATACATGCGTTGCTGGGGTATATTGTGTCCAGGGCCTTTCAAATACATGTGGCACTAAGTTTGCAGTTTAGGGAAAAGATGGCAGACATGTGTCACTAGTCACATGTGGATGGTATTTTTCTGAATCAAAAGCATGTGGTGGCATGCGACTAAAAATGGCCTGTGTTCAGAAACACACAGACTTGATATGGTCAAATGTAATCATACTGAAGCCACTCATTTTTATTTTGGTCATATCATTGAAATTCTATTTCTTTTAAGAATATGAAGCTTAGAATAGATAAAATTATGTCACAAAATCTAGCACAACTATAGATAAAATTATGTGACAAAATCTAGCACAATTTCAAGAAATAGAAAATTGTTTTAGGCCAAGAACTAACAAAGAGCATTTGAATTTATCACATTTTAATTTTAATAAATACTTGTAGGTTGTAGCATGTCTACATGTATGCAGAAATAAATTTTGTTGTGTTTCTTAGTAGAATACTCATGTTTGCATTGCTTTTAGAGCTGTACTAACTGGTACAGTTTCACAAATTTGCTTTATAGGTACCTTATTGTGATTGATGACATTTGGGAAAAATCAGCATGGGAAACCATACAATGTGCTCTTCCTAAAAATGGCCATGCAAGTATAATAATTACAACGACACGGATCAACAATGTAGCTGAATATTGTTGCACTTCAAATGAAGACTTTGTTTACCGAATGAAACCTCTTAGCAGAAGCGACTCCACAAAATTATTTCTAAAGAGGATTTTTGATGCTGAGAATAAGTGCCCTGATCACTTGGAGGGGATTATGAATGAGATATTGCATAAATGTGATGGCTTGCCATTGGCCATAGTTACTTTAGCTAGCTTGTTAGCTAATAAACCAAGAAGAAAGGAAGAATGGAAGAGAGTGCTGAATTCCATCCGCTCTGTAGATGAAAAAGATAAAGAGCTGCAAGTAATGGATAAGATACTGGCACTGAGTTACAGCGATCTACCTCATAATTTGAAGAATTGCTTACTGTACCTCAGTACATTTCCAGAGGATCACATGATTGACAAAGAAATCTTGGTATGGAGATGGATAGCTGAAGGGTTTATCACTGCAAAACAAGGCTATACTTTGGAGGAAATAGGAGAGAGTCACTTTAACGAGCTCATAAATAGGAGTCTGATCCAGCCAATAGACATGGCATATGATGGTAAAGCAAGAAGATGTCGAGTCCATGATATAGTACTCAACTTTATCAGCACCCGGTCAACTGAAGAAAATCTTGTAACTGTGTTGGATGGTCAGTACCTGCCATTTTCGGATAAAAAGATACGCAGAATCTCCGTCTGGGACAATCAAGAATGTGCAGACGCGATATCACAAGGAACCATGGATTTATCTCATCTTCGTTCGCTTAATATCTGCCGTATTGTTGGCTGGATGATGCCCCCTGTTTTGGACCTACCTGTTCTTCGAGTATTGGATCTAGAGGATTGTCGTGAATTGAGGAATGTTCATCTAAATGGAATTGTAGGTTTATTTCATCTGAGATATCTGGGGCTCCGAATGACAGACATTACCAAGCTACCGGTCCAAATTGGGAAGCTAGAGTATTTACAGACTCTCGATCTAAGCACAACTTCAATAACAGAGTTGCCAGGAAGTATTGTTCAGCTGAAACGATTGGTGCGTCTTGTAGGCGATGAACTCATATTGCCAGATGGGTTTGGCAACATGGAAGCTCTTCAGGAGTTAGGGATCCTTGATGGCTGCCGCAGCTCTATGAAAGATCTACAGTTTTTGAGCAAGTTAAGGGTGCTTAAAGTAACGTTCATTTATGTAGGAATGGATTATCTGCAAACTAGAATGGAATATCTGATGTCGTCCCTCTGTAAGCTTGGGGTAAGCAACCTTCGATCTCTGCAAATTTATGCCGGAGTTGGTGAAATTCACACCGTTGGTGGTGCAGTCAGTTTCACGGATTCATGGTGCCCTCCTCCACTTCTCCAGAAATTTGAGTACAACGGTCTCGCTTACTTCCCTAGGAATCGAAAGTGGATTAATCCCTCGCTCTCTTACATGTCCAGGGTTCCAAAGTGGATTAACCCCTCGCTCTCTGACCTCAGAGACTTGGAAATCGATGTTGGACAAATGGAAAGGGAAGATCTACGTTTGCTTGAAGACTTGCCTGCCCTTGTTTTCCTCGGCGTAGGCATAAAGCAGGTTCCCGAAGATGGACTCAGGATCAGTCCCAGTGGATTCCGATGTTTGACACAACTCAATTTACGTAACGGAGATGGACCTGGTTTGACATTTGAAGGAGCTCTGCCAAAACTCGAAAGGCTTCAACTCTGGTTCGACGCAGATAAAGCACAATCTACATATGGCAATTTACACTTTGGCATCCAACACCTCACATCTCTCAAAGATATTGTGATGCATGTATTTATTTTCTCTGAAGATAAAAATACTCCGATGATAAAGGCTGCCCAGTCTGCTATCAATGACCAAGTCAAGATGCTTCCCAGCCATCCCACTCTCGATATCGACATCTCTCGTGTGTCACGTTCGGCTAATCACCTAATGTTGCTCGGTGTGAATTGAATTTTTTTATAGCAATTTTCTGGTCTGAAATCAGGTATGAGCTTTTCTTTCCCCCAGATTCTATTGTCTTGTAATATTTAGTTAACCGTATTTTGGTCAGCTCTAAATCATTCTATCCCGCGAAACTTCACTTCAATTCGAAACAATCTTTTGGACTGTAACTTATAGCTTTTGCTTTTGCTTTTGGCTACTGCTTAATAGTCTACTGAATAGTGATTGCTGATTGAAATTAAAAGCCAAAAGTTGCTAAAAAGCAAAAAAAAAAAGAACATTCCGATGAGCCAGTGCTAGCCAATAGTGCTTACTGCTTAGTACCTGGGACTGGAGTGGATTTTTGCACCAAGCCCCCAATTTTTCTCTCTATGTTCTCATTCCAAACCCCTTGTCCCCAATCCGTGTCTCGCTTTCAAATGGGTTTTTTGGGTTATGGCTTAAATATCTAAGTTCTGGCTATTCGTGAGAAGTAGTACTTACAGAAAAATAATCGTATATGATTTTGAATGTAGTATATTTTTTACTATAATCTTTTTATTGATCTTACTTAAAAAAATATATTATTTAAAAATTAATTATGTAGACAATAATTCGACTAAAAGTCAAAAAGAACTCGCTTCTTCCCTATCCGTCGGCAGCCGTGGTGACGAGCAACAGGGAGAAGCCAGGGTGGCTGGTCGAGAGTAGTGGACGGCGGCACTCAGCCCCCACCCCAATGGATTAATCCCTCGCTCTCTTGGAAATCTGTCGCTTCATCAGGTCTCCAAAGTGGATTAACCCCGCGCTCTCTGACCTCAGAGACTTGGAAATCGATGTTGATCAAATGGAAAGGGAGGATCTACGTTTGCTTGAAGACTTGCATGCCCTTCTTTTCCTCGTCCTAGGCGTAAATTAGGTTCCCGAAGATGGACTCAGGATCAGTCACAGTGGATTCCAGTGTTTAACAGAACTCAAATTAAGTAACGAATGTAACACCTCTGTTTTTGGGAACAGAATCGTCATATGCCCCGTAACAGCCTAGGAGTTCAGTTGTAGACAGAAAAAGTATCATACCTACTCACGAGCATTTGAAAATGCTTAATTTGATTAAAATATGACCTAGTGGTCAATTTTAGCAACTTTACGGACATCTAAGCCTAAAATTTAACTTACACTCAAAAGAACCGAAGAAAATTCCTACAGGAACACTTGAGTGCGGTTGTAACCCTAACTTGAAAACTTGTAATAACCTTTCTTCTTCTAATATCTGTGTTGGTGGAAAATAAAGCCAAACTGAGTACAACTAACCGTACTCAACAAGTTACATAAGGAAACACTGTTTAACTACTTGCAAGGATTTTCAAGAGATGTGGATATATGGGTTTTATCGTTTTATGTGGATACAACTTTATTTGAAAACATTTTTAAACATAAAAGAGTAATAACTTCTTAAGGAATTGAGTTTCAATAACTTCATTTTCAAAGTTCAACATTTCCAAATTTACTTATGTCTCATTATTGGAATCACCCATTAAACACAGCTTCATTTACCGGAAGCACAGTGTATTCGAATACTATTTATAAATGACTCTGCAGAGTTTTCCATCTTTACCTACAAAATTTCTCAACCATCGTGATTGAGTTGAGAAAGCAAAGTTTTTTACTACTCATCTCTTTATGTAGCCTCTAATTGATAGGCTATGGACCAAACACCACGAATACAATAGCTTGATAGTGAGTGGTAGTGAGTGGGCCCACCATTGTGAAAATATGGTTTTGCCATTTCCATACCATGTTCTTACGCTAGCTATTCCCTTTTTTGGAACAACATATTATATCCTTATAGTAGATATTCAATCGATTTAAGCAGTTATTAGACCAACTTTGACAAGTCAACGCTTGGGGTTGAGCGGTCACTATATTCTTTACTTAGAATAAGGTTCTAGTCTTTAATTTTCACCAAGGCAATTTCCATCTACAAAACGTTAGCAAAATGCCAAGTCTCTAAGCAGTATAAAACAGTTGAGTTCCTAGTCTACCACGATTATTTAAGTAGTATATTTAGTATCACTAAGTCTTATCAAGGTAAATATGGCTATCAAATTAAACATGGACTTTTCTGTGGTAGGACATAACTAGTATTATGCCATTCTAAATATTTATTGTACACAAAATAACAGTGTGTAAATAAGAGATAATGAAAATAATGATAATTAAATAATTAAAGGAAGGTAGATTCAATATAATTAAAAACATGTAACTTGACTCTTTGTCCATAGGATACCAACTTCTTTAATTGCTTTTGTAGTTCTTCTGTTGACCAATTTGCTGGATCCAAATACTACCGCGGAAAATAAATGTAAATAAGTTTTTTTGCTTTGCAGAATGCAAGCTAGGAACAAAACACAAATAAATAACCAAAAAGATACAAAGAAAATGGTTTTAGGTGGATAGGTTTTAAGGCGATACTTGGTTAGGCTGGGTTAGGTTGAAAATAGGTTAAATGGGCTTGAGATGAACGGAGTGATTATATATGGGTTTCTATGAACAGGGTCAGGCCTAGGACATTACCAATTTTTGGATTAGAATAATATCGTGCTTAGGCCAGAAATAGTGTTTGGCTGGCTAGGGTTTTGTCATAATCTCTAGGCTTAACGGGGTTGAGAATAGGCTCCGTGGGATTGAAATGGTAAAAACGGGTGTATGTATGTCTAATCTGTTTCAGTGAACTATAAAGGTTTAGACTGTATTAGGTTTAGGGTAGTGTTTAGGTGATCTAGAATTTTATCGGATCTGATATGGAAAACGGAGCTGGGAATAGTATAGACGGGCTTGAAACAGACAAAATGGATATATACATTCATCGCGGATTTATACTGTTTGTGTTGGGTAGGGTTGCTGTAGTGTTACACAGTGAATTCGGCCAGCCGATGTGCTATAAATTCGGCCTTTTATGTTCGGCCCAAAAACCCGTACAGTTTGCTAGCTTGTTAGCTAATAAACCAAGAAGAAAGGAAGAATGGATGAGAGTGCTGAATTCCATCCGCTCTGTAGATGAAAAGGATAAAGAGCTGCAAGTAATGGATAAGATACTGGCACTGAGTTACAGCAATCTACCTCAAAATTTAAAGAATTGCTTACTATACCTCTGTACATTTCCAGAGGATCACAAGATTGACAAAGACATCTTGGTATGGAGAAGGATAGCTGAAGGGTTTATCACTGCAAAACAAGGCTATACTTTGGAGGAAATGGGAGAGAGTCGCTTTAACGAGCTCATAAATAAGAGTCTGATCCAATCAATAGACTTGGCATATGATGGTAAAGCAAGTGGATGTCGAGTCCATGATTACTCAATTTTATCATCTCCCGGTCAACCGAAGAAAATTTTGTAACTGTGTTGAATGGTCAGGACCTCTCGTCTTTGCATAAAAGGATTCAGAGGCTCTCCATCTGGGACATCAAAGAAAATTCAGAGGCAATATCACAGGGAACCATGGATTTGTCTCAGCTCCGTTCACTTAATATCTGCTGTGTTGTTGGCTGGACGATGCCCCCTATTTTGGACCTACCCGTTCTTCGAGCGTTGGATCTTGGGGGTTATTCTGGTTTGACAGATGTTCCTCTCGATGGCATTGTAAGTTTATTTCATCTGCGATATCTGAGGCTCCATGGGACAAGCATTGAGAAGCTACCGGTCCAAATTGGGAAGCTAGAGTATTTACAGACGCTCGATCTAAGCAGAACTTGGATAACAGAGTTGCCAGTAAGTATTGTTCAGCTCAAACGATTGGTGCGTCTTGTAGGGGATGAACTCATATTGCCGGATAGTTTTGCAACATGGAAGCTCTTCAGGAGTTAGGGACCCTTGATGGCTGCCACTGCTCTATGAAAGATCTACAGTTTTTGAGCAAGTTGAGGTGACACCGTAGCGGCGATGGGGCGACGCAACCCTGGCGCAAACCCTGACGCAACCCTGGCACGGCGATGGGTGAAGGCCAAGGTGGCACAGCGTGTGGGCGTGTGTAGCACGGCTCAAACGCGCGCTGGACGTGGTCTGGGCACGTCTGGGCATCACTGGTCAGAGTGGGACGTTCCAAGCTGGGCCGGATGTCAAACGGGCAAGGCCCAAGAGAGAGAAATGCAGGATGGGTTGGGCTAGGCCCAAGGGAGATTTGGTATTTTAAATTTTCTTGGAAAGATTTGAAATTTGGAGATGAGGTAGTTTAAGCGTGGTGCAAGTCTGTTTGCAAGCAACTTGGAGAAGATCTTTCCAATGCTACTAATTGGTATGTAGTCGTTGACATGCATGGCATCAGCTTTCTTAGGTAGCAATGCAATGTTTGCCGAATTAACTAGGTGGAGAAAGTCACTTCGGAGAGAATAAATTTGGTTGAAAGCTATCATTAGGTTACCTTGATCAAATCACAACAAAGTTTGAAAAACAGACCAATGAAGCTTTCTAACCCGATGCCTTTTCCGAAGGCATGCTAAAACTAGTGTCCTTCAGTTCATCTTCGTTGAAGCAGGCCTAAAGGGTAGATAGATCCATTGGATTGTATCGAAGCAAATGCCAATTGAGAGACAGACTTCTAGCGGCTTTACTTACCCAAAAGATCGTTCTAGTGCCGGAAAAGTTCCTTTTCTTTTTGTTCGTGTGTCACTAGGGTTGCATTTTGAGTGACTAGACTTTGGATGAAAATTTTCTGTTGGACCGAAATGGCGACAAAGGGGGGGTGAATGTCGACTTTAAAACATACCCCCAACTGGAACTCTCAACAAATCTCTCTCCGATAGTTACTTAGAAACTATGAAGACAAGATATCGAGATCTCTGAAACACTTCCCTGAAAAGGCACAAGAAAGATACAGAGAGAAACCAAGCAAAAAGGAAGCACAACAACCAAAAGACAGCTCAGTCCAGGAGGGGGCCGGTCAGACCGGTCAATGACCGCCGGTCAGACCGCCATTGTGCGGCCGGTCTGACCACCATGCTGCGAGCGGTCTGACCGCCTAGTTGACAGCGGTCTGACCGGTGTCCTGAGCCCGGCACACCTGAGAAGAGACTGAAATAACTGATTTTCAGGTAAACTTTCAGATCTACAAAAACCAAGGGAAACGATGGTTTCCTTCCAATCTTTTTGGCTCAAGGTAGGACAACAACCAACTAAATAACAAGAGGACTTTGGGAAAAAAGAAAACTCAACTCAAAAGCCCAAATTTCAGAAATGGACAAAAACCTGAAAACTAACAGATGCTCCACCAAAATCAAAATTACTCCCTATTCTTTGATCCTTTGGCCATGAAATCTTGCAGACATATTAGCAATAGCCATGGGACTCTCTAGACCCAAATTCATGCCATCACACGAAGGGAATCACGAAGAACACCAAAACCCTAAATTGCAAAAACCATGAACAGAGGAAGCCCAAACCCAAATATGAGATTAAATGCTATTTGCTCTTGGGAAAAACGATCAAATGACCTTGAGGCATTATCCCATCATAGAGCAACCCATTTTGGGCCTTCCCAGCAAGAAACAACAAGAAATCACAAAACTCAAGAATCAAGCAAAGAGAGCATCGAAGGTTAAACAGAGAGCACGGGAGAAAATTCAGATTTCCATTCCAACCAACAAGGATTACAAAGAACTACGTCCCCATACGCATGGACATTAGGACAAGGTTGATTACATGGTGGCTCAACTCATCTCCCCTCTCCTATCCCTCTCCAAGACTCAAGAACATACACAGGAAGGAGAGGATGAACACACCCAGAGAAAGCTACGAAGGGAGCATTTCATGTTTCCCACAACCACTCTCCAACCACTAAAGAGCCTCACCAACTAAAGACTAAAGCCAAAACAAACTCTCAAAACCTCTTTTGACTCTAGCAAACCCTAATTCTCTCCAAAGCCATGAGTGGGCATGCAGCCCTCTCCACCTATTTATAGCCCTTGGCTAACGGGTCTCCAACCTTTACGCCAGCTAAATCCAACGAAGCCCGCTCCCGCTTGTGCAGCCTTGCGAAAGTCCCGTTTCACCCCTCTTGCACCTTCCGGGAAGCTTCCGCGCTCCTTGTCGTCCAAGCCTCGCAACGACCTCGAGTGTCCGCCGTCTTCGACACATCCCGACCGTTCTGACCTCAACGCCACCTGCGTCTAGTCCGGTCACCTCGTGTCTCGCCACGACTCCGCCTCGACGTCCTGCAGCTAACACAGACAAGAAACACGTCAAATAGCACCACTCGATACATGAAAGCATAAAAGCATTAATGAAACCTCATTAAGCACGAAATAGCCCAAACCTGTGAAATCAACAGAATATACATCCTAATCACATTGACCAGGTTTGACCAAGTCCGACCGAGCCCGATTGCACCCCGCAACGTCAAGGTCCGAACCACCCAAACCAAACTCGACTCTCCTAACCTGATGTCAATTACTCATTATTCACACGGGATGACCTCCACATGGTCTCTCATTTTCCTTCATCGACCATTTGCTTTAATGTGGAAAAACTTCGTGTTCACATCTCCCTGTTTTATCTAAGTGAAGCGGGATCTTTGACGTAGTCTAGAGTGTTTGATGGCGGCAAGGCCTAGGCATCTCTTTTTCAATTTGCTCCTTTTTAGCTGTAGTAAATTTTCTAGCCTCCTGTGCTGTATCGAGTTGAAGGATCACCTTTTTAGCTACCACCAACTGCAACCTTATATCTCCAATCTTTGATCTGCACCAAGAGTTTCAATGCATTGGTGACTCTGGACAGTTTGATGTGCAGCCGAAGGATGTCATATTGGTGCTGGACTGGCTTGTCCCTCACTGTTTGGACTACTGCCATGAAGCCTTTCATCTTTGTCCATTATTTCTCGAAACGAAAATTATTTGATCCTTTCCATTCCACGTCACCAATAATTAAGAGAGGGCAATGATCAGAAACTTATGAAGAGAGGGCAAGTATCTGACAGTTTGGAAATGTAGGACAGAAGATGGCAACAGAGTAGGCTGAATCGTGCCTTAAAACTTTCCCAAATATTCAATAATACTTTACTCCAATTGCTACAAAGCTATGAAGATTAGGATAAGAAACTTCCACAAAACAAGACAAGCTGCTAAAACTTTAGAGAAAAATCAGCAAAATCGCTAGTACCTTTTTTATAACTACGGTACTACCATTTTTCGAAAGTAGTTTTGTTTGCAACGTGCTACTACCACTTTTCGGAAGTACTATTGTTTGCACTGCGATACTACTTTTCCTTGATGAACAGTGATTTCACCACGAGTTCAAAAATAAGAATTGATGGAACTTTTGATCCATACATCCAATTGATATGAAACTTTGCAGGGATCTATTTTAAGATATAAAGAACCTATTCTAACAAATGATCATGAAAATCATGACCAAAGTTGAGATATTTTTTAGTTTGAAGGAAGGTTACACCAAAACTGATCAAAATCCAAAACGGTAAATACAACTTGCTTGTGAGTAGATTATGACCAAGATGGATCTAGATGTGTTTCACATGTTACAATAAGTTAGAACATTGAAGAAATCAAACAAAAAACCCTCAGATCATGAAATCACTTGAAGAGGGCAAAATCAAGCAAAGCCGGGCAAAAAAGAAGAACTTTGATCTGCTCTAGCTTGTGAATCGTAGATGATCTAGGTAATCTAGGATGAGTTTTCACATATCATAGCTAGCTAGAACACAGCATGAATCCAACCCAAAATACCCACAAGAGTAAAACCGAAAAATCACCTCTCTCTTGAGAGAAACCGAGCAACATCAAGAACTTTCTCTAGACCATGCCTAAATAGATGGGATCTTGTCTCCAAGTGACATCTCCACCTCTTACACATCCTTGCACCTGAAAAGCTCAAGAGAAGAGAAATCCAAACAAAAAAGCTAAGAAAATCAAAAGCACTGAGGGGATTCACATCACAACTCACTTGGGCAAAGCTGGATGTTTATTTCACTTAGAGATGAATGCTTTTACAGCCAATCCTTCAGGATAGTAGAGCTCTAAGCCTAGAGCACACACATAAGGCTTCAACCCAAGAAACCCTAATCTCACATGGGAGGAAGGAAGAACTAGCCACCAAAAGGCTTAGCCAACCTTCTCAAACCCTAGTCCTTGCCTCTCCTCCCCTTATATAGCCTCACACATAAACCAAAACCTAATGAATCCACCTATTAGGCCAAACTGGGGATAACCCGTTAACTCCATCTAACACCATGTTTTACTCTCTGACGCACGCTTCTCAGCGTGACTTACAACCATTAACCTATTAGCGAACCAGCATTCGATCGACTTCACATTTTCAGCACATACAAACTGAAACCACTTAGGCCAACACTATGGTTTCACACACTGCCACCTTTTCAGTATTGGGCAATTTACCAAAATGCTCCTCTAGTGTTTTCCACGAAACTTCCCGCTTTCTTTATCACGAAGCACCGTCCATGTTTCGCCATTTTCCACGTGATCTTAATGACTTGCCATCAAGCCTTTCACGCATTCAGATCTCACCGAACCATCTTCGCAAGCAAATGACCCAAGTCGCTTGGTGTACCACATGTTTCTCCTTACATATGACGACACTCGGCTTCCTTTACCGCACAGGACCTCGGGTCCTCCCTGAGCATATTCCCGATCCACCTTGTCCTTTCCTATCATGTTCACCACAAGTAGCTCCTGCTCTGGTTCCTCGTCGTCCCGGCTTATAACCACCCTGCGAGCTTCAGACATCTTCGGTGTCTCCCTGACCGTTCTAGACCTCAGCATCACCCTGTGCCTAGTCTCGGTCCTCCTACGTCTCACCATGACCTAGCTCCATAGTCCTACAACAAACAACAATAAGCAAACCATCACATAACACCGCACAATACACAAAGTCATCAATTACCACAATTTACCTACACAATACACAATGCAAAATGTATATAGCCAAACCATTAATCCTACGTCTAAGACCAAATATTAAATCCATGTACACAAAAACAACAACACCCATACCATGATCACATGGTCACCCCAACCCAATCCATAACTCTAATCCCAAAGCTCCTTTTCTCTGGGAAGATTGGTAGTACCGCACACACAATACCGGTACTACCGCACTACAGTAAACCGTTCCCCAAAGTGATATTACCGCACCTTGCAAACTCGAATTGGACCTCTCTAGACAAAACATACCTCAGCTCAAACCGGAACTGCCGTTCGAGTGGTATAACTGTGCTCACAACATCAGTACTACCACTCTGCAGTACTATCACATAAACACCTACGGTGGTTTTGATTTTCCTGACAGTTCCAGAAAACAGTCCAAACAAAATGCGATATTTCCAAAAAACAACTCACCACTCCACGAGACTTACAATGATTCATCACAACATTAACCTTGACCTTCTCATATGGTCCTTCAGAAAACGTGGTGTCCCAATCCTTTGTACAGAAAGCATGGTCTATGCGGGTTAGAGTTGGGTTGTCAGTCTGACTTGACCAAGTGAATTTCCTCCTGTTTAGGTTGATTTCCGTAACTTCTAAGTCTTCTAGGTTGCTCTAAATTCCCCCACCAGACGCCTGTTGAGATTTGTGTTGCTTTTGTCGGCCTCTTGATAAATGAGGTTAAAGTCTGCGATGATTAACCATGGATCTAATGCCACCAGTTTGATGTTGTTGAGTTCCTGTAGAAAATCTCGCTTATTGTTGTCACCCTGTGGACCATATACACCAGTCCCAATCCATTTAGTCCCATCGGACCGTATTGTTATATTGACCATAATTGCATTACTAGTGAGATGCATATGTCACAAGGAGTAGTTGTCAGTACCTTGAGCCGACAATGTGAAGAAATTATCAGTAAAACAATCTCCCAAGATTTCAAGCACCAAATTCTTGTCAACATGCGCCAATTTTCTTTCTTGCAAGTAAACTATGGCTGTCAAGGTGTCTTTAATTAGTTCCTTGACAACTGACCTTCTCGCTATGTTATTTAGGACTCTACGGTTCCAATTCAATATGCAGCAGTTTTGTTGTGACATACAAACGGGTGGAGCAACAGAAGACGAAGAAGGCAGCCTTTAGGATGACCAAAACAAGTCTGAACCAGATGTGCAGACATGCATAGACGTAGGAAGAGTGAAGCAGAGTAGTCGACGACACCTCTACAAGGAGAGCCATAGGGTAGCAACGGCAACGCCCAGCTATGTTAGACCATGTGGCTAGATGTAGAATATTTTGGTGATAAATAATTGATAGCATAGGTTGTGATATTATTTGAGGTGTGTGGCATGTGTGCATGGACTGATATTGGTCAAGTTGGAGAGAACTTGTGCTGGGAAAACGTTCTTTGGTCTTTGCATGTGCAGGGTAGGCGTGGAGATGGTCACGGTCGGTGACGAGGAGGATCGGGACTAGGAGGGGAAATCTGAGGTTCAGGCGGTCGAGAATATTACGAGGTAGTCGGGCTCACGCTAGCGCACGTAGAGATCAAAGGTAGATAATGCATGGAGAAGCTATGGGAGGTGCGGTTCTAGAGACTTCGACACGTGATGAGTTAGAAAAGTTGTAATTTTGGAAAACCCGTGTTAGGAAGGGTTTCGGGTCCTTTTGCTGTTGGAATTGGATTAGAACTCATGGGCTTAGTATAAGTCTAAGTTTTTGGCCCTAGAGATGAGGTTAGAGGCTAACTATGTGACTTTTGAAGATACTAATTTTGTACTAGGGTTTAGGGGTGCCCGAAGGTACTTTATAGCCACCATAATTTAGAAATAAAAGTTTAGATCTCATCCGAAAGAAAAATCCTTTCGGTGGTGTTTTGCTTTGTTTCGCTTCGGCTGAGGCCGTCGTGCAGTGTCAGCAAAATTATCTCGGTATGAGTCCCTCCACGCCTCTCATGCAACAGGTAGTCGTCATGTTGTGACTCATCAACAGCGGCACCAGCGCAATAAAAAATATCGATCTGTTGTTTTATCTCTCATGTTCATGCTAGTCAATTTTGCTGAAAAAGGTGCAGCAAGGGGCGTTACGTCAAGAATCTTGATGCTAGCCTCGGCCTGCTTCTTATTTACTGTGTTGGTTTCATGTTAGTGCTATAGTTTTCTCTCCGCATATCACGTCAAGCAACAGAGGGCAATGTTCTTCTGCATGTGTGGAGGTGAGGTCTTCAACCAACTACAGCAAGTCAAGTCCATCACGTGAGGACTAGAAAACTTCAGAAGGTGGTACTACTATTTGGTGCTCTTTCATTGCATGATGAAAAGCATCACGTCCAGTACAAGAAGAGGGTAAATTTTAAGAAAATCTTCCACTAAACACTGCAATCATTTACCTCTCTCTGATTACTATCGATGATTATATAAGTGATATCAGAGAAAGTTACAATGGCATCAGATTGTAATCGATTTTCAGGTAAGCCACCGTTTTTTGATTGATCAAACTATATTAGAAAACCCGTATGGAGGTTTTTCTTCAAGCACAAGGTAATTTTGTCTGGCAAAAAGTTGAAAATACATATAAAGTGCCTCCTATTGTTACAACTAAAAATTCCTCTGAAGTTGAAGCTAATGTTAAGGTTAGAAATATCTTGTTGTAAGATTTAAGTAGAAACGAGTTTGTTAGAATTTCTCACCTTAAAACTGCAAATAAAATTTGGACCATTCTAACGGATTATCATGAAGAATCTAAATCTGTTAAAGATGCGTGTCAAAATCAATTCAAAAAGGAGTATTCTAAATTTGAGATGAAACCTGGAGAATC
Source organism: Dendrocalamus latiflorus (assembly GCA_017311315.1). Classification (NCBI taxonomy): domain Eukaryota; kingdom Viridiplantae; phylum Streptophyta; class Magnoliopsida; order Poales; family Poaceae; genus Dendrocalamus; species Dendrocalamus latiflorus. Next base: position 50,013,724 of record CM029642.1, on the reverse strand, counting down.
AGTAGATGTACTTTTTGATTGCTTCAATAAAATTGTAAGTGATTTGCAATCTTTTAATGTCACATATTCTGATTCTGACAATGCCCGTCAAATTTAAATGCTTTGGATATGTCTGTTTGGAATGTGTTAGTCACTACTATTAATCATTCATTCTGTTGAAACACTCATTTTGAATGATCTTTTTTCAAGATGAAAACACTTGAGATTGATGTTTTGGCCAGGATAAACAAGACCAATTCTTTGGGCTTTGTGACTAACCAAACAGACAGTTGTTCTTTTATTTCTTTGTCTACATTGTGCTCTATTTCAGATGAATAATTAGAGAAAATTCCAGAAGAGCAGCTTGTACTTCTCTCCAACAGGGTGACCAAGGCAATTAACAATATCAGATCAAGACGGAGAGAAGCTCCAATCATATGTTATGAATATGGTGAGCTAAACCACATTAAGATAAATTGCCCTAAACTGAGGAGCAAGGAGGTCAAAGATAACAAGGCACCAACTTATCGCTCTCAAATCAAGATTGATCCAAATAAGAAGCGTAATTATCGCAGAGCAGTCAACAAGATAATTTCAGAACTTGATGAGATTGTTTTGAGTGATAATGATTCTGAAAGTGACGATGAGGGCAATGGTAAGAAGGCAAAGGAGGTGAACTTCACAGGTATGTGTTTTATGGCCAACAGTGAGGAGCTCAATGATGATAATCTTTACAGTGATCCTGAAGAGGTAAAACCTTCTTATACTGATTTATCTCATGCTATGCTTAGATTGATAGAGAAGCTCAAAAAGTATAAAAAGAAAATTAAAAATCATGATTTTGTTATTGAGATCTTAAATTATGAAATCAATAAACTTAAAGCCTCTATTCCTAATGATGAGTCTTGTGAGTCTTGCCAAATTTTACATTCTGAGTTAAAGACTGCTAGAACAATTAATACATCAAACTTGGTTCAACTTAGCGATATAACGACTAAACTTGATGAATTAAGATTGGCACATGACTCTTGTAATGAAAAGTTAATACTTGCAAATAATGAAATTGAAAAGCTCATGTCTAATTCTTCTACACGTTTAGAGTCAGGTATTTCAAATGCTCAATCCAAATCTTGCTCTAAATGTGAATTGCTAGAAGCTAGACTTATTTCATCTTAGAAAACAATTTAACAGATGGTTTATCATGAGATATCTTCTTGCTCTAACTGTCCTAGGCTTAACACGGAAATAGAAACACTGACTAGACAACTTAATGATTTTGCTGAAAAAAAAGATTGGCTCAGTCTAGTGCTTCTAAGAATTTTGTGAATGAACCTGTTAAATGCACTACTTGTTCCACTTTGGCTAAAGAAAATAAATACCTTAAGGACACTTTAGAGCAATTCTCTTTTGGCAAGAAAAATCTGAATATGATTTTAGACAAGTCAAAAACAAGTGTGAAAAATCACGGTCTAGGATATAATTTTATTGAGCATGCGAAGAATAATCCTCCTAAGGTTATTAAGCTTCTTGAACCTGGAAAAATTGAAGTAAAATTTGAACCAAAATAAACTGTGTTTAAATCTACTAGTTTTGTGCAAAAATCATCAAATAATCCTGTAGGTGCTAGCTCATCATCTCAAAAAATTCTGGTTATGTTAAATTTCATTGCACCTACTGTGGAAGAGTTGGACACTTGCATGAATTTTGTTTTAGACGTGCTAAGAAAGAGAAGAAGGAAATATTGAATGCTTTAAGATAAAAACATGCAACCTCTTTTGTTACTAGAACAAATGCGAAAACTATGTTTTTGAGAACTTTTATGATGGCTTTAAATCTGCTTCACATGCTAAATTGGGATTTAATTTAAATAATTCACGTTCTTTTCAGCATTCTGATCACCCACATGTACGTGATTTTGGTTCTAGCTTTGTTGCTCCTGTTCGTCGTGTGTCTCGATACTGGATTCCTAGATCTTACTTCACTAACTTCAGTACCGTGAGACTGATGTTTCCTGTGATGTAAGAATAGCTGACAAGGATGGAGAACATGACTTAGATTGGGTTCCGGTCTTTTACATCATTGCTTGATTGGAACACTTGATGGTTCTTCACTCTCTTTGATGGCTTTCAAGGGATTTCACTTTTTGAGAGACCATGTGGAAAAGGTGATGTTGTCCTATACCTTATTGAGTTAGATTTTCAGGTTACTGATATTCTTCCAAAATCGCTTGATACTTCTCGTTTTGCTCATTTACGAAGTGAGTTGGGTGTTTTACATCTTATGAGATTATTCTGAGGGAGAGCTTGTTGTTTAAAAATTTCAGAAGTTTTGTTTAATATACTTGTCAAATAAATCAACAAGTTCAAGCCATTAAAATTAAATGAGTTGTAGAGCTCTCTTTATCATATTTATTAATATACTATGTAGTTTTGATCATGACTGGTTATAATTAATTTATTATACTTGAACTAAAATATGACATGGCAAAATACTTTCACTAAATTAATTATAGATAGTACTCTACGATGTTCATCAAAAAGGATTAGATTGATTGTGAGTTTTATTTTAAATCTTGGCTATGAGGCTCGCATGTTTCATATTGCGATCTTTTTATAATCACTCAATTTGGTATGTTATAAAAACAATGAAAAAAGACAATTGAAAAGATGTATGCTTCAAGCGTGCCATGGTACACAAAAAGAAAAATGCACAAAAAGTGTACAAATAAAAAAGAAGAATGCTTCAAGCATGCCACCATCTAAAATAAGTATGCTACAAGCATTCCATGATGAAAATAAGTATGCTACAAGTATGCCACATGCATATGAATTGAATGTGGAGTAACAGATTGTTACATGAGACTAATAGCTCGTCTGGATTTAAACCTTGCTTCACTTTTAGACTCTGACTTTTCGTTGTGATATCTTATTGTGCTCTTTATAATTGGTTTGGTCATTATTGATATGCTTATTATTAATATAAATTGCTTAATCATGCTCAAGACTGGTTTTGACATTGCTATATGATACATGACTTTATATGATTTAGGTAGCTCTACTCAAAAGAATGACTTGGTGAAATTATTAAATCAACGCAAAGTGATTTGGATAATCTACAAAGCTTCTTGATTTTTACTCTCATTGCACCTTAGAATTATTCCTTCTCTGAAGTTTCTTGATGATTATATTGCCAAAGGAGGAGAAATTAGAGAGAATAGTGATATAATGGAGAAATTTGCTAAATTAATTCTCTCTTGTTAAGGGGGAGAGAGATTTGAGATTTGTAGCTTAAATTTCCTTTTCGGCTTTAGTTCTTCATTTCTATTTGTTTGAAGCTAATTCTTTATGCTATCTTGAGGTGTTGTCAATGTATTCATCAAGGGGGAGATTGTTAGACCATGTGACTAGGTCTAGGATATTTTGGTGATAAATAATTGATAATATAGATGATGAATAATTGACAACATTGGTTGTGATATTATTTGAGGTGTGTGTGCGTGGACTGATATTGGTCAAGTTGGAGAGAACTTGTGCCGGAAAAACGTTTTTTTGGTTTTTGCATGTGCAGGGTAGGCGTGGAGATGGTCACGGTCGGTAACGAGGAGGATCGGGACTAGGAGGGGGAAATCTGAGGTCCAGGCAGTCGATGATATCATGAGGTAGTCGGGCTCACGCTAGAGCACGTAGAGATCAAATGTGGATGATGCATGGAGAAGCTATGGGAGGTGCGGTCCTGAAGGCTTCGACACGTGACGAGTTAGAGAAGTTGAAATTTTGAAAATCCCATGTTAGGAAGGGTTTTGGGTCTCTTTGTTGTTGGAATTGGATTAGAACTCGTGGGCTTAGGATAAGTCCATGTTTTTGGCCCTAGAGATGGGGTTAGAGGCTAACCATGGCTTTTGGAGATACTAATTTCGTGCTAGGATTTAGAGGTGTCAGGAGGTATTTTATAGCCACCATAATTTAAAAATAAAAGCTTAGATCTCATCCGAAAGAAAAATCCTTAAGTCGTTGACGGATCGATCGTACTAGCAAAAAAATTAATTCTCGGTTGTGTGATGAAAAATTTTCTCAATGAGAAGGAAATAGTACTAGTCCTGTCTTTCCATGCTTCATTCTTGTAGATTATGTATTGTCAAATTTGCAATTTCTACTCGCTGTTCAGATAAAAAGTTGGAACAAATTAATGCTGATTCATGCTTTTGATCCTTAAGATCGCATACATTTGCCATGTGGCCTATAATGGCTGGGAACACTGAACTTCTGGGCTGCAATGTAAGCACATCGTTGATTAACTAATTATCATTGTGGACTGAAATCAACTCAATACCGACATTTATCACTCTTAACACGACTAACACAAAGACCCTATACTTAAAGGAAGAAGCAAAGAATCATGGATGTAATCTCTATCGCCTTACTTTAGACACTTCACTTTGGGACGCAATTAGCACCGCAAGTGGTCAGGAAAGTTCTTTTAGCCCCGTTCAAAAGTATTTCAGCTTTGGTTAAAATAACACCGTAGCAACTATTACTTTTTTTCTGAGATATTTAATTAAAGAAAAATAAATAAATAAAATAGGGAAAATGGAAACACTAATATATCTTCATTGATAATGTAAAGAGAAGAAAAGAGAAAAAAGGGGGGGAAAGCTGTGTTAAAAAGCCAATGCATTTTAAACGGCTTTTGGTTTCGAAGTCAAAAAATGCTTAAAATAGAGCCTTAGATTAAGATGAAACGGGTCTTTAGATTAACATAAAACGCCAGCTTATAAACAAGTCGAGAAAACAAATCAGGAACCGAACTAGCTGACAGCCAGTTTCAGCCGAAGTTCCAGCCGAGAAATCCAAGCAGAACAACAAAACCTGTTGAAACAGAACAACTCGAACGAAATCAACACTGAAAACACTTTCTGGCTGAAGGCCAACGCAGCACCTTCTTTCAACAACAAAGTGTGGCAACATCTGGGATCCTCAAGATTATATTATGCCCTTATTATTTTGCAGAAATAATTTGCTAATTTCATACATAAATTTGACTGACAAGAGGAACTCTAATTTTTCAGCTAGTGTCTCGGGTGCTGACATGCGTCATATTTTTATATATTTACCTATTATTTTATCCTTATATTTTTGCATTTTGGGACCATTTATCATCATTTACACGCTTATCTATAATTAATTCCCCAAATAGAATTATTTTACCTTTTTTTGAATTTTCCACAGGCCGGCGTGATCAAGGCGCATAAATGACAAATTTGGCATTCCGGGGCTGCTCCGTACAGATGTACGTGTCGTCACGGACACGTAGGATCAAACCGCAAAGAAAACAGAGCTCTAGAGGTCTAAATCAGAAGAAATCAAATGGGAGAAAGACTTGATTGCAATTCCTGAAAACCCAGCTTCGCCACTTCTCCATCGTACCCTCCATCGGCTGCCACCTCTCTCCGCCGCACTCCCTCCATTAGTGCCACCACATCAAAGCTCAGCACTTGCTTCTCCCCTAGCCCCCCTTTGCTCCTCTCCTCCCTCCTCCCAAATAACTCCACCACCCTGCAGTGCCCCCATCTCACCACATCAGCCGCCATCACCTCCACCCTCCTCTGCTTTGTCGACCTCGACGCCGAACCTCGCCAGTGGCCACCAGATCGACGCCACCCGCAGCTCACCGAAGGCCACCCACTACCACCGCGCCTCTGCACTACAGTGTCTCCTCCACCGCACCAACGTTGACGTGTGCTTCCTCGTCCTTGACCTTTGCTTCCTCTTCACCGACGGCTATCTCGACCTCTTCTTCGACGACCCCAATAGCCGCGGTTCTGCATCCCTTTCTTCTTCGCCAGATACCACTTCTTCTGCTCATCTCCCTCGGTTAATTCCCAATCACTTTATCCATCTTCTCCAATTTCTATTTATTGCTTATTATTATTGCTTTACTTCGTTGTTCTTGATACTATCATACTAAGGTTATGTAAATTCTAGATGTGACATGAGTTTGTGTTTGTGGAGATCTCGTTGTGATGTATGGGTGACTAGCTATGGTTTGAGGAAGTTACACTCTGTTTATGTGTTAGTTAATCAGTAATTTTAGTAGTGGCCAATATGTTGTCTCTGTTAGGCTATTTTCTTGCCAATAGTTCTGTGTTAGTACTTGTTGCTTGCGATCTTTGTTTAGCTATGTTAAGTGGTTATATGTATTAGATTGATTAGCATCAATGTGCTATTAGGTTAGTGTCTATGTGTGTTTGTGTGGTCAGTGCTTGTGTAAGCTCTACCCTGTGCTTGTGCTATTGTCAGTGTTAGTATCTGTGTATGTTGAGTTGCGCAAATTAGCTAGCCAGCGACTATTCCCGTTCCCTTACTGTCTTGACTCCTTCCTTGCTTCTAGACACCCTCTTTCTCTTTTCCGCGGTCTGTCGATAGTTAAGTCATGCATGCATTCACCATAGTTCTTTGTTCGTGTTGTCCTGTCGTAGTCTAGTTGGTTGCCGATCGATTTCCCCCTCTTTTCTTCTTGACTCCCCAAGTGCTTCTCGACTTCCTCATTCTGTCTCGCAGTTGGTAGCTTGTTAGGTTGTCAGTCGGTAGTCGTGTTCATCCATGTGGTCTATCGTCATTGTTGTTCGTTCGATCGTGCAACGTCAATTTACACAATTGTTCGTCCAGTCATTTTCATTAATTAGATTGTTTAGTTCATTTATCGTTTCGTCCAAGCGACTAGGGGATCGCTTGGTCATTTTAGTTAGTTCGTTTGGCAGATTCAGTAGTCATTTTAGGTTTGGTTGTCTGTTTTATCCTCAGTTTCGATTGACTTAGCTTTAGTTAAGCACCGTAGCCTTAGTCTAGTCCCTGTGGAGAGCACCACACTCGCCACTATTTAGGTGACAACCCGTGTATTTGCAGGTGTACTACTTTTATACGATCAAGTATTTTAGCACCATTGCCAGGAAGCTGATGTGGTGGCCAAAGTTGCTAATCCACTGCAACTCCATGATAGGGCAGTGCTTAGGTGGAGGTTATGGAAATTGATGGCGATGAAAAGGGAGGAGAGGGGTGGCACGCCGGCGAGCTGGCATGGCCTCACCAATGACCGAAGATGATGAAGAATGGGGGAAAGAAGACAAAAGATGAGGCTAGGGGAGAGAAAGAAAATGCCACGTGGTCCCATTTGTTGTGTCTTTGTCCCTTGGTCAAGTCACTCGCAAAGTTTCCAGTAGAATTGAACACACGTGACAAAGAAAAGGGTGAAAGCGACATCTTCTGATGTTTTTTTTATCTGCTACAGCACCAGCGAAAAAATATTTTTTTCTTTTCCTTTGCTGTCTTTTTATTTTTGTATTTTTGTTGTGTGACAGGTTGGGACAATCAGGAGATAATAAATTTGAGGAAAAAGTTTCCATTGTTGATTATAATCATTCATTTCTTCTGATTGCCATCAACGATCCTATAAGTGGTATCAAAGTAGGTTGCAATGGTATCAATTTAGATCATTTTTCAGGTAAGCTGCCATTTTTCGATGGATTTGATTATATCTATTGGAAAACATTCATAGAGGTTTTTATACAAGCACAAGGCAATGTTATTTGACAAAAAGTTAAAAATTCGTATGAAGTGTCTCTTGTTGTTACTACTGGAAATATTGCTGATGTTGAATCTAATGTTAAGGCTAGAAATATTTTATTGTAAGGTCTAAGTAGAAACGAGTTTGCCAAAATTGTTCATATTAAATCTGCTAATAAAATTTAGAGTACTTTAGCTGATTATCATGAAGGTTCTAAGTCTGTTAAAAGCGTTCGTTAGAACCAATTTAAAAGGAGTATTCTAAATTTAAGATGAAACCTAGAGAATCAGTAGATGCACTCACTAATTGCTTCAATAAAATTATTAGTAATTAGAAATTGTTGATGTCTTATATTCTGATTCTAACAATGCTTGTCAAATCTTAAATGCTTTGGATATATGTATTTGGAATGTGTTAGTTACTAATATTTGGCTAGTGTATTCAAGTTGTTCGAGGTATATGACCGGTGATAAATTCATTCTCAAGGACGTTGCTTTAATTGCTGATATTATCACTAAGCCGCTTGATACTTCTCGGTTTGTTTGTTTGTGGAGTGAGTTGGAGGTATGTCATCCAATGGGATTATTCTGAGGGGAGTTCTTTTTGTACATCATTGTAAAGGCTTGTTTTATTTTTATTTTTATTTTTGAGAACTTGAATTATTATTTGAGACAATAATCATGAAATAAGTCAGGATGTGTATTTTGAGTTTTCTTGATCATGATTTTGCATGTATAGCTTAACAAGGCCGTAATTAGCTATTTATTAAATTTTGTCAATTTGAACAAATAACATGGTAAGGTTGAATTCTTTGGCTAAGTTTTGATTAGAGTGATTACTTCTTGAGATGTGTCATGTTTAAATATCTAGTTAAATCTTGATTCTAGGTTAAGTCTAAGTTTGAGCCACTCTAGTTCCTTTTTTATTCACTTTTAGTTTTTCTAGAAATACATGTGAAAAATTATGGTGAAATTGCTAATTATGTATTCATCTGAATAATTCTTTCCCATGAAACAACTTGTCATTGTGCTAGGCATGAACTTGTGGGGAGTTTTGTATGACTGAGATCATGAAACCTTAAGCTTTTTGACTTGGCATTATCAAAAAGTAAGGTTTGAGATGCTACATTTAATGAAATATGATTTAAGTTGTCTTAAACAATCATAATAAATATGTTGAAATTAATTTGGGCTGAAACTTAGGAGGTTGTTGTAGATGTCTCTCAATTTAGGACGTGCTTTACTATAAGTCGTAATCAAGTGTTAATAATAAAGTGTTATGTGTTGAGTTATGTAAATCTATATTAAGCTTTATGCTTCATTTTGGCACTTGTCACTCACTTAGTTCTTGATTCTAACATCTAGATTCAAATCTGTATTTTTAGATGGCTTTCTTCTTTAGTGAGATTTTTTAGCTTAACTGGTTATTTTTGTGAAAGTCTGTCATGTACATTAATTTGTTTAATCACATTATAAGCTTCATTTGGCTTGATTTGTTATATATGCATGCTTATGATCAGGTAAACTTTATAAAAGTATGACTTTGTACATATCAATTCAATTGGTTTAAATAATCTTTTAAGTTTTTATGGTGTATTTTTCTTTAAAAAAATTTGGATCAATGATACTTGAATGTGAGTTCTCTCTTTGCTATTTCTTCTTTTTGTGCCTTGATGCTTACATTGCCAAAGAGGGAGAGATTTGTGAGAGATTTTCAGTAATGCTAAATGTTTTTCGATATGCTTTGTAAGATATTTGGGAGAGATTTATGGTTTGTGGTTTAAAATGCTTTTTCGGCTTTAGTTCTTCACTTAGACCTGCTTAAAGTCATGTTAACTTGAGTTATTGTGAATATATTCATCAAGGGGGATATTGTTACACCATATGGCTAGGTCTAGAATATTTGTGATGATAAATAATCAACATTGTTATTTATCGACATTATTTGAATCGTGTGGCGTGTGTGGACTTATGTTGGTCAAGTTGGAAAAAAACTTGTGCTGGAAAAAATATTGCTATGGTCTTTACATGTTCAGGGTAAGTCGGATCGGGAGATTGGTTTGGTGCAAAGTCATGCTCCAGATGGTCAAGGATGCTAGAGGAGACGATCATGCTCGAGTTGGGGCATGTGGAGCTCAAAGATTGATAATACGTGTTGGAGCTATAGAGGTATGGTCTGAATGCTACAATACGTGAGAAAAGTTGAAAACTCGGTGTTAAAGGTTTCAAGTCCCTTATTTGTTGGAATTGGTCAACAACTCATGGTTGGGCCCTAGACTATAAATAGAGATAGGGTTATGTGCTAACCCTAGGGTTGGATAGATACAATTTTCGTGCTACAGTTTGAAGGGTACTAAGAGGACACTTTGTAACCAAAAACATGATGATCTAGTAATTACAATTATATCTGATAAATTATCACATGCGTCTCGGTACGAGCATCATCAGGCCTCTCACCACAAAAGAAGTCACCGCTCGGCTGAAAGCAAGGACTCAAAGCCTCATCCCGCACGGTGTATACTTGTCGTTGGCCAGTGTGCCCTTATCTCGTGTGGCACATGGTCCCCGTGTGGTGTCTTCATTCCTCGGTCAAGTCGTGCACAAAGTTTCCAAGAGAATTGAACACACACGACAAAGAAAAGGGTGAAAGTGACATCTTTTAATTTTTTTCCCATCTACTACAGTAAAAACACTGTAGCTACAGTACCGTGCATAGTTTGGCTACAGTACATGTCTCGGTTTGCTACAACACCAGTGGAAAATTTTGTCCCTTTTCCTTGGCAGTCTTTTTGTTTTTGTGTTCTTACTGTGTGACAGGTTGAACAATTAGGAGATAATAAATTTAAGAAAAAGTTTTCACTGTACATTACAATTATTCATCCATTGGCATGAACGATCCTACAAAATGTTGCCGCAATAATTGTCTTTTGACTTACTTCCTCCAGTCAAAGATTGTTGTCACTGCAATCAAGTTGGTTTTGGGTTAGGAAGTACTGGAACTGGGAAAAATAATTTAACTAAATTGAATTACTCCGAAACGTCACCTTTACATGGGTGAATAAATATTTTGTAAAATACTTGCTGCGTGTTTACGTTTATGCATATGAATTTTAATGTGTTTTCCAGTTGCATACTCATAGCTTTTTTAATGCTTTCCTGATACATGCTTCTGAATAATAGGTACCTTATTGTGATAGATGACATCTGGAGTAATTCGACATGGGAAACCATACAATGTGCTGTTCCTAAAATTGCCCGTGGAAGTAGAATAATCACGACAACACGCATCAACAGTGTAGCTCAATTTTGTTGCCCTTCGGATGAGGACGTGACTCGGAAAATTTATTTCTGAAAAGGACTTTCAATGCTGAGGATAAAATGCCCTAGTAAGATGGAGGGATTATGAATGAGATATTGCCTAAATGTGATGGTTTGCCATTGGCCAAGCTAGCTTGTTAGCTAGCAAACCAAAAATAAAGGATGAATGGGAGAGATTGCGGAATTCTATTGGTTCTATGAGAGCTGGAAATAATAGATGAGATATTATTGTCTCTCAGTTACCATGATCTAACTTAGCTTTAGCTAGTTTCTTTTTTGTTTCTTCTTCATTTTGCTGATTTCATATGTTCCCGTTTTACTTGTGCGTTGTTGCTGCATCATCTTCTTCATTACGTGCTTGTTCATGTTACACTCTCATACTCCTTATGTGCAGTAGCTTTCCGGATTGAATTAGAGTTTGTGAGATATGGTATAAGTGTACATAGTATCAACAATGAGGAAGATGAATCTGATAGAGAGAACCAAAATAATGATGTTGAAGTAACCACGATGAGAGAGAAAAGATTTAGCGAAACTGATCTCAAATTTTTTAAACACAATCTCAAAATAGTACAAAGGACTGTCACTCACTTACAACCCTCTCGAATCTTGTAAAACCTTTATATCTTTATCTTATACAAGAATCTAATGCTAAAAAATATCATAGCGTCTAATTCTCTCGTACACCTCTTCTTTGGATGAGTAGATTTGATTGATTGGTTGCTTGGTTCTTCTTCATGGTCACCACATAGTTTGTATAATCTTTCCTAATCTTTCTCCAATTTAGGGTAAGAACGCTAATCCAAATATGGCTAGAAGTCCTAGTTCTAGTAGGATTTATCTATCACTTTTTATAGCACACTTTTCCAAATCCTAAAAGATTATATATGAGTTACCTTGCCTCAACGGTTCACTTTCAATTCCAAATGGCATCTAAACATAAAAATTGAAATTGAAATCAGCTTGAATTAATTCAAATTCTACTAGAATAGAATTTAGAATCGAATTGAACTAATCAAATTCAATTCTAAAGGAGCCAAAACAGAGTATAAGAGTAACTGATACTCCTGTGAACCATCAGTCCCACTCCACGAGCAGCTGGAAGCACCAGTCCCACTCCACGGCAAAGTTCCTCGATCCGATTCTAATCCGAGAGAGAGGGAGGATCGATTGCAAGGGGAAGGAGATGGGAGGAGTTGGGGAGAAGATCATGGTGAGCGCCTTCACTGGGGTGATGGGTCCTGTCCTCGGCAAGCTCACCAACCTCACGGGTGAGGAGTACGCTATGCTCAAGGTGTGAGGAAGAAGCTCAAATCTCTCAGAAATGAGCTGATCACCATCCACGCTTTCTTAGAGAAGTATTCAGCCATAGAGGGACCGGACGTGCAAGCGAAGGCCTGGATGAATGAGGTGCGCGAGCTGGCCTACGACATCAAGGATAGCATAGATCTGTTCACCTACCATGTCGATCGGGAACCAGCTGACAACACCACCGGAGCCAAGAGGTTCCTCCGCAACGTCATGCGCAAGGTGAAGAAACTTGAGCATCGCCATAAGTTTGCTAAGCAGATCCAAGAACTTCAGACCCATGTCAATGAAGTATGCGAGCGGCAAAAAAAATATAAGCTTAACGAGGGCACTTCTAGCGGCATGCAAACGGAGATCGATCCTCGGTTGCCAGCACTCTATGTGGAGGTGGAAAAACTCGTGGTATTGAGGGCCCAAGTGAAGAAATCATCAGTCGGTTCATTGGTGAGGAGCCAACAAAGCAAGTTGTCTCTATTGTCGGATCTGGAGGTTCAGGCAAGACTACTCTCGCTAAACAGGTGTACGAGAAAATCAAAGGTCAATTCTTTTATACAACTTTTGTTTCTGTATCGCAAAAGCCCAACATAAATAATCTTCTGAGGGTTTTGCTCTCGGAAATTGGGAGCAGCAGTGGGAGTTCAGAACCAATGGGATCATACAGTGACCAACATCTCATCAACAAATTAAGAGCATATCTTGAAAAGGAAAGGTAAGTTGATTTAACTCACTTTCTATGATGTGTTTCCATAAAAATAGCATCCCTTTTATCCTGTTGTGATATTATTTAGAATTGTCCTTAGCAGTTTTATGCAATCCTAGGATTTATTATTAGTGGATCTATACAAACTCAACTTATGATGTGGCCTTATAGGCGACATACAAACAAATCCAATCCAATCCCAGCCAGGAAAGTAAAAACAATTTTTTTTTACATGAGAGAACCTAGGTTCCATGGGTATTAGATTTTTTTTTACAGAGCAAAAAGGGTCCGGGGGTTGTCAGAAAGCAATTGTTCTTTGTAATCCCTTTTAATTTGTTCTCAAGATTTTATGGCCAAATTCACCAAATATTTTTCCTCTTGTTTTGTTTGCTTCACTATTTTTACCTAGTTCTCTATATGTGATTCTCCTTTTTAAAGTTAGTCTCCTATTTTCTTGGAATGCAAAAAAATTTCCTTGTTCTTGGGGGAACTGAACTATTTCCCGCAAATTTCTTGTGTTCCAAATGGTCTAATAATGTGTCTGCCCATGCCACTGTCGGCTTTGGATATGGCAGCTGCAGAAAACACACTTGAGGTGGACACACACACACCCGTGCTTGGTAGGATGAATACAGGATTTATTATAGAAAAGAACACACGAGAGAGCGAATGCTTGGGGCAATATTTTCTGTTATTCACTCTCACTAAGAAAACGAACAACTAAAATGGATGTAAATGATAGTGTTATCGAGTACTGGTGGTATTCCAGGCTCAGATACTAGGCCGGGGTGTTACACTTGTGACTTCACTTTCTTCAATGTTTTCCCGTTTAAGCTTCTGCAAAAATTTTCTCAAAGGCATGTAAAATAGTAAATCCCTCTTCTGTAAATTTTACTTCTGCCCTGAAAGGCAGAAGGCGTAATTAAAAATTGACTTTTCACGTATACATGCGTTGCTGAGGTATATCGTGTCCAGGGGCAGTTTAGGGAAAAGATGGCAGAAATGTGTCACTAGTCACTAAAATGTGGATGGTATTTTCCTGTATCAAAATCATGTCTTGTGTTCAGAAACACACAGACTTGATATGGTCTAATGTAGTCAAATTGAAACCACTCGTTTTTATTTTGGCCATATCAATGAAATTCTATTTCTTTTACGAATATGAAGCTTAGAATAGATAAAATTACGAGACAAAATCTAGCACAATTTCAAGAAATAGAAAACTGTTTTAGGCCGAGAACTAACAAAGAGGAGTTGAATTTATCACATTTTAAATTTAACAAATACTTGTTGGTTGTAGCATGTCTACATGTATGCAGAAATGAATTTTGTTGTGTTTCTTAGTAGAATACTCCTGTTAGCATTGCTTTTAGAGCTGTACTAACTGATACTGTTTCACAAATTTGGTTAATAGGTACCTTATTGTGATTGATGACATTTGGGAAAAATCAGCATGGGAAACCATACAATGTGCTCTTCCTAAAAATGGCCATGCAAGTAGAATAATTACAACGACACGGAACAACAATGTAGCTGAATATTGTTGCACTTCAAATGAAGACTTTGTTTATCGAATGAAACCTCTTAGCAGAAGCGACTCCACAAAATTATTTCTAAAGAGGACTTTTGGTGATGAGGATAAGTGCCCTGGTCACTTGGAGGGGATTATGAATGAGATACTGCATAAATGTGATGGCTTGCCATTGGCCATAGTTACTTTAGCTAGCTTGTTAGCTAATAATCCAAGAAGAAAGGAAGAATGGAAGAGAGTGTTGAATTCCATCCACTATGTAGATAAAAAGGATGAAGAGCTGCAAGTAATGGATAAGATATTGGCACTGAGTTACAGCGATCTACCTCATAATTTGAAGAATTGCTTACTGTATCTCAGTACATTTCCAGAGGATCACAAGATTGACAAAGACATCTTGGTATGGAGATGGATAGCTGAAGGGTTTATCACTGCAATACAAGGCTATACTTTGGAGGAAATAGGAGAGAGTCACTTTAACGAGCTCATAAATAGGAGTATGATCCATCCAATAGACATGGCATATGATGGCAAAACAAGTGGATGTCGAGTCCATGATATAGTACTCAACTTTATCATCTCCCGGTCAACTGAAGAAAATTTTGTAACTGTGTTGAATGGTCAGGACCTCTCATCTTCGCATAAAAGGATTCGGAGGCTCTCCATCTGGCACAACAAAGAACATGCAGAGGCAATATTACAAGGAACCATGGATTTGTCTCAGCTCCGTTCACTAATATCTGCCGTGTTGTTGGCTGGATCATGCCTCCTATTTTGGACCTACCTGTTCTTCGAGCGTTGGATCTAGAGGATTGTCTTGAATTGAGGAATGTTCATCTAGATGGAATCGTAGGTTTATTTCATCTGAGATATCTGGGGCTCCGTGTGACAGGCATTACCAAGCTACCAGTCAAAATTGGGAAGCTAGAGTATTTACAGACGCTCGATCTAAGAAGAACTTTGATAACAGAGTTGCCAGGAAGTATTGTTCAGCTCAAACGATTGGTGCGTCTTGTTGGCGACGAACTCATATTGCCGGATGGGTTTGGCAGCATGGAAGCTCTTCAGGAGTTAGGGACCCTTGATGGCTTCCACTGCTCTATGAAAGATCTACAGTTTTTGAGCAAGTTGAGGGTGCTTCGAGTAATATTCAGGTATGAAGGAATTAGTGATCTGCAAACTAGAAAGGAATCTCTGACGTCATCCCTCTGTAAGCTTGGGGCAAGCAACCTTCGATCTCTACGTATTGATTACAGAGTTGGTGTAGACAGTTTCACGGATTCTTTGTGCCCTCCTCCGCATCTCCTCCAGAAATTTGAGTATAACACCTACAGAGTTGGTGTAGACGGTCTCCAGCATCCATGGTGCCCTTACATCTCCAGGATTCCAAAGTGGATTAATCCCTCGCTCTCTGACCTCACCTACTTGGAAATCGATGTTGAACAAATGGAAGGGGAGGATCTACGTTTGCTTGAAGACTTGCCTACCCTTCTTTTCCTCGGCCTACGCATAAAGCAGTTTTCCGAAGATGGACTCAGGATTAGTCCCAGTGGATTCCGATGTTTAACAGAACTAAATTTATGTAACGGAGATGGACCTGGTTTGATATTTGAAGGAGCTCTGCCAAAGCTTGAAAGGCTTCGACTCATGTTCGATGCAGATAAAGCACAATCTACATACGGCAGTTTACACATTGGCATCCAACACCTCACCTCTCTCAAACGTATTGTGATGCGTGTATGGATTTTCTCTGAAGGTGAAAATACTCCGACGATGAAGGCTGCCCAGTCTGCTATCAATGACCAAGTCAAGATGCTTCCCAACCATCCCACCCTCGATATCGAAATTCTTCGTGCCACGATCCGCTCCGTGTGAATTGAATTTGTTATAGCAAAATTCTGGTATGAAATCAGGTTTGAGCTTTTTTTCCCCAGATTCTGTTGTCTTGTAATATTTAGTACAACAGTGCTCAGTACCCTCTCCCTTACATAGGGTGGAGAGAGGTGTTACGAAAAGGAGTACAAAACTAGATGGGACTAAACTAATTTTAATATAGCTCATGTGCCTAATTTAGGTAAAGTGTCCACATCGGGTCTCTCAACTTTATTGATTGGTGGGAAGTGTACAAATCAGCCCCCTTATATAGGGTGGGGGAGAGTTGTCATGGAGTAAGAAACCATTTGGGACTAAACTAATTCCATTGGGTCCTCTCAACTTTATTGATTGGTGAGATATGGTGTACAAATCAGCCCTCTCCCCATATGTAGGGTGGAGAGAGGTGTCATGAACGAGTAAGAAACTATATGGGATTAAACTAATTCATTATAACTCATGTGCTTTATGAGCCTCATAGACCTAGTTTAGATAAAATGTCTGCACCATCGGCCCCTCGAAAACAGGCTGATACACAACACTCCCCTTGAACACTTTGACAACATCATGCTCATGTCTCATTAAAAACTTCTTCTGAAAACAAAAAACACAGCAAGAACATACTTTACAAAGATAAAGCTATTAAGGCCTTTGTATGTAAATTCGCAAGATTTTCACTTGTTTGAATTGTTTGCATTTCCATGTTTCCATTCTCCTGCTGTTCATGGAGATAGAAGTGTTTATGCAGTATATATTTTTGTCATATATGTTTTGACGTAGCTATTCTTCGTATGTGCAACACAAACAGCATTATCTTCGTATATGACCGTGAGAATTTTATCCACCTACACCATATGAATCTTGGATATGACAAATCAATCTTCTAAGCTATATGCACTCACGAGTCGTCTTGTGTCTCTTGATTTTCAATTAATACTCGTGGGTTGTAGCATTTATACATGTATGCAAAAATGAATTTTGTTTTTTAAGCGATGACAGGAGCCCTGCCTTTCAATTAAGAAGGAAAAGAGAATAATAACATCATAATAGGTAAGCAAGGCCGGGAGCCATGTCCTCAACATCTAAAACAGAGCAAAAGACTTAACTACAAACTAGCTAGACTAGTGCAGCAAGCAAAGTACTCCTAGGAGAAAATCTCTGAGTGATGTGCTGTCACTCTTCCCGCCGTGAGCAAGAAAATTAAAGACCCGCACCAACTCAGTAAATTTTACCAAACCACTTTTGCAAAGATGCAAGATAAACAAATGTGAAATGTTGTTTTGGGTGCCTGATCAAAGAGAGCGCACAACGAATTGTGAGGCCAGCCTTTCTTAGGTTATGCGCCGTGTTAATCTTATTTTGCACCAGCAGCCAAGCAAAGAATTTGCATTTGTTTTCAACCTTTGTGTAACATCCCAAAATTGTGGAATGATGAAAATATGAAAATTTTAAAACTTTTAATGCATTTTGGTGTTGTTCAAAATTTTCGGCTTTCATCTGAGAATCTTGATTTGGGTTTTACATACTCTGAGAAATAGCTAGTATGTTGAGATAAATTATTTTATGATTCTCAAAACCCTAAAAATTGCTTTACATAAATGGGCAAATGCTAAGAGGTGTTGGTGTGGATAGAGCACGAGTGGGGTTTGTGGTAAAACCATCGAGATAATCTCAAGGACTTAATATTGTAATCCCTTCCTAATATAAAACAGTGCAAGCACAAGTTGATAATGGGTATGACCTAGCTAAATAATTTGCACTGACTCCTTGCGGTTGCGCCAAAATGGTTGAACACAGGTTGTGTCGCTTGATGTAAGTTGTTGTGCGGCACAAGAGGGGCCTTTGGGGTGGGCGTAACCTCACGGTGTTGGAAACTTTAGTAGGCGTGACCACATTGAGAAGATGCACTATAAAGGCCTTGTAATAATCTTATTTATTCATATGTCCAATGAAATGTGTGAAACATAACATATTGATTATCCCCTGTGGATAAAGTGCACAACCTCAGTAGAGTAAACACTATTCGAATAGTCGTGCCCACGATCATGGGCGGGCATAGGAACTTAGGGTGGGGTCTTTTGGGCTAATGGCGTATGGCTTAAATATTTGAATTCTGTCAGTTCGTGAGAGGCAGTATGTAGAGAGAAATAGTCGCATGCGATTTTGGCTGGTACAGCTAAACTCAATATATTTGTAACACCCCGCCCATCCTCTGGGGCCCGGAATGCTACCACCATTGCAAACTCCTACCCTTCCTTCAATTACTAGAAAATCAACACTAATATATTTAGGTAGCAGCGAATAGATACACCATAATTTTTCTTTTAGCCCTTACTCTAGCAGACTAGTAGATACTAAAATAAACTGACAAAAGGTGGTACAGGGAGTGTTGCTAGTTTGTGAAGATTATTCATGTGCTACTCCCACCCCGGGCACGGCGTCCTCAATGATCACCTAGAAACAAACAACAAAGCAAGGGTGAGTCCAAAGACGCAGCAAGTACATAATAGGACGATATATACTAACACAACATGAAAACAATTTAATCCAACCAACATACTCTGCATGCATAGCCATGCTTGTGTCATCATTCTCAAGGTTCCACATTGATCGTACATACTTCACATGCATTTTCGTGTGCCACATTGCCAAATCATCAATGCAATGCAACCCTGCTCTACATACACATTTGCTCATCACATTGCAAATACCGGTATTGCCGAGTGAACACCCGCCGATGTTCACCCATAATCTTGGGCCCGCCCATTTAGGCACGGGGGTCTCTCCACTCCCGTGGAGGCCTACCGAGGTAGGACTTACTCAAGAGCACTTCGGATTAGTCTGCTAGCTTTACTCGTAGCTAGGGATACTCAAGAGCACTCCGGATTAGTCTGCTAGCTTTACTCATAGGTAGGGACTTTCTCACCACCCTCACTCTTGAGTGCACATAATGCAGATGCATATGCCCATTGTCATTATCATTGTCATCCATAAATAAGCATCATGCCATGTAATCATCGCACTTCCACATAAACAATATCACATCATGTAAACATCGCATATTCATAAACTCTATGGTCTACCGCTCTACCATGCACTTGCCTGTTAACCAAGCAGAGCGGAACGACGTGCGGACGGCGTCGACTCGGGACCTCCACCTGGACAAGCAATTAATCCGACTTAACGCATCATAACAAAACCAGATATTAAATAGGCGACGACGATACTACACGCATATCCTGATTCTGGCGTAAAATCGCACGGGTTTCAGGGACTTGTTGCGCAGGTACCAAACCCCCCCCCCCCATTTTCTTTCTTTTTTTCTTTTTCTCCTCTTTTCTTTTCTTTTCTTTTCTTCTCTTTCTATTTTTCCT
Source organism: Dendrocalamus latiflorus (assembly GCA_017311315.1). Lineage (NCBI taxonomy): Eukaryota > Viridiplantae > Streptophyta > Magnoliopsida > Poales > Poaceae > Dendrocalamus > Dendrocalamus latiflorus. The sequence goes on along the minus strand of CM029642.1, from coordinate 49,994,083 downwards.
TTCCCTCTCCCTTTTTTCCTTTTCCTTTTCTTTTCTCTCCTTTTCTTTTCTTACCCGGCCGGCCCCTTCCTCTTTTTGCTTATTTTCTTTCGGCTGACCGGCCTCATTCCTCCCCTGCCTCGCTCTCGCGCGCATGACCGCGCCCGCGGGTGCTACTCTGGCAGTGCGGCCAGGCTCGGCGTCGCCGGTCCAAAACTCGCTGCCACCGGCGCCTCCGCCGCCCCCCGGCCTTCTCCTCTCACACACACACACACTCTCTCTCTCTCTCGCTCATGCGCGACCGCACCCAGGCTTCTCCGGGCGGCACGATGGTGCGCGGGTGAGCTCGGCTCGCCAGCCTTGGGCTCTCTGCCGGCGAGCCCCCTTCTCTTCCCTTCACTCTTCACCTCGGATCCGGCCGACCACAACCGGATCCGCTGGCCCCCCCTTGTGCGCATGTGCGGCGAGGTGCGTGGTGCCGTCGCTCGATCAGCGCGGCCGCCTAACGTCGGATCTGCCAGCGCTGCCACCTCCCCCAGCGCTGCCCCTGGCCCGGATGCCAACCACTACTCCGGCATCGATTTGCCCCTTCCCGTGGATTCGAGCTCGCCGGCCGGCCACTCCTATCAGGGTAGTCCTCCCCCTCTCCCTTCTACTCTCACTTTATTTTAGCTTCTACTTGCGTGTGCAAGGGTGCTCGGTGCTGCTCTATGGGGTTGTGGAGGGGGTGGTGGACGTACTCAAGAGTCGGCTTGGCGTGAGTTCGGCGGTCGTCGGCGTCCTCTGCTGTCGTCGATGTCGTCCTCTCGCGCTTGCCCTTCTGGGTTCCTTCGGGTCTCCTCTCTTCTTGCCCTCCTCCTCCTTGCTCTCTGCTTGCTCTCTTCCTCTCGGATGAGGGAGGAAAAGTGAGATGGGGCTAGACTTAGTTCTGGCTGTGGCAGAAAAGTGGAGTAGGTAAAGTGGCTGTGTGTTATCTTGTCTACTTAAGAGGCATGGACATCACTCCCCCTGTGAAATGCCGCTTTTACCCTTCCCCTTTAGCCTTGGCTGGTTATGGCACTATGGGCTTTTTGGTCCAATGGCAGCCCTATACTATTTGGTGCTCTTCTACTGCGGTAGGTAAATCAGTAATAGGTAAGAATAGAATTTCCTGCCGAATGACAAAAACCCACAATGTGAGACGGTGCCGACCGGCCCTGGACGGTCTGGGAACCTCTGAGAGCGCTACTTTTAGTTGCTTTCTAGACGGTGCCGACCGTCCCTAGATGGTCTGGGAACCTCTGCGAGCGTTACTTATTCGGCGTTCTAAAAGCCGATGGGTCTGACGGCAAAAACCGCCCTTTCCTTCCCTAATTCTCCCTTTTGCAATTCAGTGGTATTACATTCCACCCCCTTAACAGAACTCGACCCCGAATTCTGGCGTTCAACAATCCGCACGGAAGGACAAAATAAAACTAACTGCACATAACATAACATTAACTCATACCTGTGGAGAACAACTCGGGGTACTTCTCGCGCATGCGAGACTCCAACTCCCATGTCGCTTCTCGCTCGGACTGATGCGACCAAAGCACTTCAACATACTTAATCGCTTTATTCCTCAACACCTTCTCTGACTCCTCCAGAATATCAACTGGACAGGACTCGAAGGTGAGGTCTTGCTTTAAGGACACCGGTTCTAATACAATCTCATGCTCTGGGTCTCGCAAGAACTTTCTTAACATCAAAACATGGAATAAATTATGCACTCCTCGCATGGACTCAGGGAGGTCCAAACGATATGCCAACTTTCTAATTCGTGCTAGAATTCGAAATGGTCGAATGTACCTCGGGCTAAGCTTTCCTTTGGTACCAAATCGCACTATGCCTGTAGTGGGAGATGCTCTCAAGAGCACATGATCCCCCACCTTGAACTCTAGCTCTCGCCTCCAGACATCGGCGTAGCTCTTCTGCCTACTCTGGGCAGCCAGCAGATTTTGCCTAATTTCTGCCACTCGTTCCACTATTTGCTGGACCCAATCTGGGCCTAAGACAGCCTTCTCACCCACGGCATCCCAACATAGTGGCGATCTACACTTTCGTCCATACAGAACCTCGAATAGCGCTGCTCGAACACTAGAGCGGTAGCTGTTGTTATAGGCAAACTCTGCAAGTGCCAAATGATCCTCCCAACTACCCTTCCAAGACAGAACACAGGACCTTAACATGTCCTCCAGTGTTTGAATGGTGTGTTCGGACTGTCCATCCGTCTGTGGGTGGAAAGCAGTACTAAACTGGAGTTTCGTGCCCAGAGTGCCCTGCAAGCTCTCCCAAAACTTAGAGACAAACTTGACGTCTCTGTCCAAAACTATCAACTTGAGAACACCATGCAACCTCTCAATTTCTCGCACATAGATGGGAGCCAACTCACTCACTGAGTTTGTTGTGCGAATGGGGATGAAGTGCGCGGACTTACTGAATCAGTCCACCACTACCCAAATCGCATCCTTACCTCGCTGGGTACGAGGTAAACCGACTACGAAATCCATGGTAATATCATCCCATGGCCACTAAGGAACTTCCAAAGGCTGCAATAGCCCAGCGGGACACCTATGCTCAGCCTTTACTTGCTGGCAAACCCCGCAAGATGCCACATACTTGTCAATATCCACCTTCATCCTCTTCCACCAGAAGCTCTTCTTGAGATCACGATACATCTTGGTCTCACCAGGATGCACCGTGTATGGGGTACGGTGAGCTTCCCTCAAAATGTCATTCTTAACTTGAGCATTTTGCGGCACGCACAGGCGGCCTTTAAACCGCAATGTGCCTGACTCATCAAGGCTAAAATCCCCGATTTTTCCTTCATCAAGTCGCTTCCTCACTTGCTGAAGCAACCGATCACGCTGTTGTGCTTCCTTTACTCGCTCTGGAATTACTAATTCCAGCAACAGTTGCATTTCAGCCTGTGCTGTACCAGCAAAACAATAGGAAATGCCCATCCATTCAAGGTCAGCAACGAGACAACTTAGAGTGGGGGTGTCATCTTGCGACTAAGAGCATCAGCAACCACATTTGCCTTGCCCGGATGGTATTGAAGAGTGAGATCATAGTCTTTGATAAGCTCCAACCACCTCCGTTGCCTCAAATTCAGCTCCTTCCGAGTGAAAATGTATTTGAGACTTTTGTGATCGGTGAAGATATCACAAGACTCTTTGTACAAGTAATGCCTCCAAATTTTTAGAGCAAAAACCACTGCGGCAAGCTCTAAATCATGAGTAGGGTAGTTCTGCTCATGCTTCTTCAACTGTCGCGAGGCATATGCGATTACTTTGTTATCTTGCATGAGCACACAACCTAGACCCACTCGAGACGCATCTGAGTAGACCGTGAAACGCTTCCCTGGCTTAGGAAGTATGAGAACAGGAGCAGTTACTAACTTCTCTTTCAGTGTATTAAAACTGCGCTCACATTCATCGGTCCACTAGAATTTCACATTCTTCCGTGTGAGCTGAGACAATGGCTTGGCAATGATGGAGAAGTCTTTCACAAAGCGCCGGTAGTAACCAGCTAGGCCAAGAAAACTTCTCGTTTATTTAACATTAGATGGCCTCTTCCAATCCACGACGGTGGAAATCTTGCTTGAATCTACCGAAATGCCTTCCTGGTTAATTACATGACCCAGGAAGCTCACTTCAGAAATCCAGAACTTGCACTTCTTCAATTTGGCAAAGAATTGATTCTTCCTCAGAGTCTCAAGCACGAGCCTCAGATGCTGCTCATGTTCTTCCTCCGTCTTGGAATAAATCAGGATATCATCGATGAACACCACTACAAAGTCATCCAGGTACTTGTGTAGCATACTATTCATCGTTTCCATGAAAACGGTAGGGGCATTTGTCAGTCCAATGGACATAACTGTAAACTTATAGTGCCCATATCTTGTGAAGAAAGTTGTCTTTTCAATGTCTTGCTCCTGCGCTCGATTTGATTATACCCAGATTGTAGATCAATTTTTGAGAACACCTTAGCTCCTTTCAATTGATCAAACAAGTCTTCGATACGAGGAAATGGGCATTTATTCTTGATGGTCACCTGATTGAGAGCACGGTAATCTATACACATGTGCCAACTCCCATCTTTTTTTCTCGGTGAAAAGGACAGGGGCTCCCCAAGGTGACACACTACGACAAATCAAGCCTTTGGATAACAACTCGTCCAGTTGCTTCTTCAACTCCTCTTGCAAGGGTTGTGCCAAACGGTAGGGGGACATGGAGATAGGTCTTGTGCCAAGAACAAGATCAATTTTGAACTCCACATCTCACTCGGGTGGCTTTCCCAGAAGCTCTTCAGAAAACACATCAGGATACTCACGCACCACAGGAATATCCTCAATGTGCAAAGACGCACTTGGCTTCTCCGTAATTGCTAGGAGTAACCCAGACTTCACTGTTCGTCGGCCAGGGAATAAGCTGGCCAACACGAGGGAACACGTGGGTGCATTCCCTTGAAAGATTATATCCTTCCCTGAAGGTGCTTGCAAGGTAACTGTCCTCTAGAAGCAGGAAATCACGGCTTGGTAGCGATGCAACCAATCCATGCCAAGGATAACATCAAAAGGCTCCAACTGAATAACCTTGAGATTGGCAACAAATCCCTCGCCATCTATTGCAACCACACAGTCGGGGCATACTGTGGAGCTAGCAATGATACCCCTTGGGGTACTAACCATAACCGATTGAGAAATTTGTTGAACACTCAGCTTGGCCTTCCTAGCAATCTCCCAGGACATAAATGAATAGGTAGCACCGGAGTCAAAAAGAGCAAGGGCTTCACATGAGTCCACTAACAGAGTACCTGTCACCACGTCAGGTCGACCCGCGAACTCAGCAGCAGGTAGTGTGTAGACTCCAAGTGGTGTTGGGGCGACGAGAGCCCCGACGCTCTACTGTGGCGGCAACGGGACTGGAGGCGGTGTAGCATGCTGGAATGAAGGAGTTGGTGCAGGATGCCAGTAGTACCAGACGAGTGGAGCCCAGGAGAGTGGAGGCTGCAAAGCAGGAACAGCCGCCATCATCTGGACTGACCCTCGAGGTGTAGCATTTGACGAAGATGAAGATGAAGATGAAGATGCGGGCTTCCACTTGAGAATGCTAGAGGGGTTCTAACGACAAACCCACTCCATGTGGCCTGATCGGCCGCAATGCCCACAGTCCCCCAACCAGGTGCACTCAGCAGCATGGTGCTTACCTCCACACTTGAAACAGATCATGCTCTGTCCTGGGACAGGACGATGGGTTGGGGTCGCCGATGAAGAACGAGGCACTGAAGAAGACGACCTCAAAGACTTGGACTTGGATGATTGTGGGGGGCGCTAGCCCCACTTGGACTTCTTAGGAGCGGGCCGTTGAGATGACCCACCCCCTTCAGTGAAGCTTCTCTTCTGGTCACTACCAGAAGCACTCGGACCACCAGAAGGTTGCAACCCTTTAGTGAGCTGCATCTCCATCTCCATTCCCTTGGCCTGCTCTACCACGGATCGAAAGTCACGCGGCGCAGTAGCTCCCATGACATGCCGGAACTCCGAGTTGAGCCCTCGGCGAAACCTTTTGGCCTTCTCAAAGTCATTGTTCGCGACCGATGGCACGAAGCGGATCAGATTGTTGAATGCCGCCTCGTACTCAACCACGGTCATCTTTCCCTGTACGAAGGTCGACAGGGCGACCTCCAAACTCTCCACAAAAGAATCTGGGTAATACTTCGCCTTGAACTGCTCATTGAAGATTTCCCAGGTAGCGGGACCTTGGGCGGCGGTCTTGGCTGAAAGAACTCCTTCCCACCAGATGTCCGCCTGACCCTTCAATTGAAAAGCCACATAGCGAGCTGAGAGCTCATCTCAAGGGCTTCGAATTACCTCTCCATGTAGCGCAACCAATCCACAGCCTGGACTTGTGTGCCCGAACCATCAAAGGTATCTAACCGCAAGGCCAACCACTCACGAAGGCCCATTCTTGCCTCTGGTACGGCCGGAACAGTAACAGGGGCAGCAGCAAGAACGGCCACAGCAGCAGCTGCCGACGCTTGACGATGGAGCGCGCAGACCTCCTCTAAGAATTTCTACAGCAATGCTAAACACCTTGCTGGGTCTCTAGCTACAGACTGCTCAGCGGAAGCAACCACTGCACTAGATGCCTCCTGCTGAACCTCAAACGGTGGCTCCGCTTGGGTACGGCCACGACCACGGCCGTGACCTCCACGGCCACGCCCGCGTCCTCTAGTTCTCGGCATCTCTGATCAAGACAGATAGCCAATCACACAACTAGCCCACAAACATCCATTTCAACAGCACAAATCAACATCAAAGCTAACGAATGCGTAAATGCAAAGTAAGACCCATTCCCCATCCTATGGTGCACCAGTGTGTCAAATTTTTAATTTAATTATTAGACCTAAGTAAGATTATAGTTGAATAATTAGCCTAAGTTGTCAAATTTCTCTACCACGGACCTAACGCCCACTCTGATACCAACTGTAACACACCACCCATCCTCTGGGCCCGGAATGCTACCACCATTGCAAACTCTTACCCTTCCTTCAATTACTAGAAAATCAACACTAATATATTTAGGTAGCAGCGAATAGATACACCATAATTTTTCTTTTAGCCCTTACTCTAGCAGACTAGTAGATACTAAAATAAACTGACAAAAGGTGGTATAGGGAGAGATGTTAGTTTGTGAAGATTATTCATGTGCTACTCCCGCCCTGGGCATGGTGTCCTCAACGATCACTTAGAAACAAACCATAAAGCAAGAGTGAGTCCAAAGACTTAGCAAGTACATAATAGGACGATATATACTAACACAACATGAAAACAATTTAATCCAACCAACATACTCTGCATGCATAGCCATGCTCGTGTCATCATTCTCAAGGTTCCACATTGATCGTACATACTTCACATGCATTTTCGTGTGCCACATTGCCAAATCATCAATGCAATGCAACCCTACTCTACATGCACATTTGCTCATCACATTGCAAATACCGGTATTGTCGAGTGAACACCAGCCGATGTTCACCCATAATCTTGGGCCCGCCCATTTCGGCACGGGGGGTCTCTCCACTCCCGTGGAGGCCTACCGAGGCAAGACTTACTCAAGAGCACTCCGGATTAGTCCGCTAGCTTTACTCGTAGCTAGGAACTTTCTCACCGCCCTCACTCTTGAGTGCACATAATGCAGATGCATATGCCCATTCTCATTATCATTGTCATCCATAAATAAGCATGATGTCATGTAATCCTCGCACTTCAACATAAACATTATCATATCATGTAAACATCGCATATTCATAAACTCTATGGTCTACCGCTCTACCATGCACTTGTCTGTTAACCAAGCGGAGTGGAACGACGTACGGACAGTGTCGACTCGGGACCTCCACCTGGACAAGCAATTAATCCGACTTAACGCATCATAACAAAACCAGAGATTAAATAGGCGACGACGATACTACACACATATCCTGATTCTGGCGTAAAAACGCATGGGTTTCAGGGACCTGTTGCGCAAGTACCAAACCCCTCCCCCCATTTTCTTTCTTTTTTTTTCTTTTTCTCCTCTTTTCTTTCCTTTTCTTTTCTTCTCTTTCTTTTTTCCTTTCCCTGTCCCTTTTCTCTCTTTTTCTTTTCTTACCCGGCCGGCCCCTTCCTCTTTTTCCTTATTTTCTTTCGGCCGACCGGTCTCATTCCTCCCCTGCCTCTCTCTCGCGCGCATGACCACGCCCGCGGGTGCTACTCTGGCGGCGCGGCCAAGCTTGGCGTCGCTGGTCCAAAACTCGCCACCACCAGCGCCTCCGCCGCCCCCGGCCTTCATCTCTCCCACTCTCTCTCTCTCTCGCCGGATCTGCCGGTGCCGCCACCTCCCCCACGCCACCCCTGGCCCGAATGCCAACCACTACTCCGGCATCGATTCCCCCCTTCCCGTGGATTCGAGCTCGCCGGCCACGGCTCTTCGCCGGCCGGCCACTCCTATCAGGGCAGTCCTCCCCCTCTCCCTTCTACTCTCACTTTGTTTTAGCTTCTACTTGCGTGTGCGAGGGTGCTCAGTGCTGCTCTATGGGGTTGTGGAGGGGGTGGTGAACGTACTCAAGAGTCGGCTTGGCGTGAGTTCGATGGTCGCCGGCGTCCTCTGCTGTCGTCGGTGCCGTCCTCTCGCGCTTGCCCTTCTGGGTTCCTTTGGGTCTCCTCTTTTCTTGCCCTCCTCCTCCTTGCTCTCTGCTTGCTCTCTTCCTCTCGGTTGAGAGAGGAAAAGTGAGATGGGGCTAGACTTAGTTCTGGCTGTGGCAGAAAAGTGGAGTAGGTAAAGTGGCTGTGTGTTGTCTTGTCTACTTAAGAGGCATGGCCATCACTCCCCCTGTGAAATGCCACTTTTGCCCTTCCCAATTAGCCTTGGCTAGTTATGGCACTATGGGCTTTTTGGTCCAATGGCAGCCCTATACTATTTGGTGCTCTTCTACTACGATAGGTAAATCGGTAATAGGTAAGAATAGAATTTCCTACCGAATGACGAAAACCCACAACGTGAGAAGGTGCCGACCGGCCCTGGACGGTCTGGGAACCTCTTAGAGCGCTACTTTTAGTCGCTTTCTAGACGGTGCCGACCGTCCCTGGGTGGTCTGGGAACCTCTGCGAGCGTTACTTATTCGGCATTCTAAAAGCCAATGGGTCTGACAGCAAAAACCGCCCTTTCCTTCCCTAATTCTCCCTTTTGTAATTCAGTTGTATTACAATATTTTTTACTATAATTTTTCTATTGACCCCACCTTGAAAAACACACTGTTTAAAAGCTGGTTACTGTAGACAATACAAATATAAACCAACTTTAAGCCCAAAAGAACCCAGCCTTACTCGAGTTAGTGTCTATTTCTCAAACTTTGCGGTGGGATAAAAAAACTCATCAGGTGGATATAACTCTAATTTGGTTTTTCCTTGGTGGATATAACTCAGTGATGGTATTGGGTGGACGTAACCCAAGTGGTGATAATATATGGATGTAATCTTAGTAACAAATCTAGCATATGGTAAAAGGAATCATGCTATGTAACAAGTGGATGGAACCTGCACTACTATGATTACTGCATATTCTTACGCTCTTTAAAAATATGGTTTAGTTAAAATGATAAATCTCATGTTTTCTTCTTAGGCCTTCTGCAAGTAAAAGAACCCCACGCCTCCCATTTGATAGCATTGTATCTATTATTATTGCATTCTGTGTCGTGACTTACTAAGTACCTTCATACTCATTGTTGCTCAATTTCCATCATTTAGTAAGTAAAAAGGAGAAAGCCAAGCCCGGTGATCATCTAAAGAAGTTGTCAAGACTGAAAGATGATAAGGCCAAGATCTAGGTCATGAACCCCAGTTAGTTGCTTGTGGGCATATCCTGAGAGTCCTACCTATGTGAAGTTTTCGTTTCTACTGCTGCTTTTTAATGATTTTGGCCTGATCGGCCCAAGTGTAATTCTACCATTTTATTTACGCTTTCTGCAAGATATGTATATGATGTTCAGTAATGTATATATGTGCACTATCTACTGATCTAGAGAATAGTGTGATGAAATCATAGAGGATTCTAGATTAGCAAAATCTGCGTCCGACAGAGCTAATATCAGAGCATATTAACTGTAGGTCGTGACCTTAGTTAGCATGGTCATTAGTTTCATGCCTAGAATTACTTTTCAAAATCCATTTTCACAAGTAAAGGCTTTGCCAAAAATATAAGTATTATTGGTCCTTCTCATCCATCCTAGATGGTCTTCTCTTACCTATATCTTGCTCCGGCAATTTTAACTCTATAGCTACCTTACCAAATATATATATATGTCCAAAACTCTTCTTAAAAGTCCTCTATAGGCATGCTGAAAATCTATTTTTAACTAAATTCACAAACCTCAACTTTGAAAACATACATTCCAAAATTAATTTATCCTTGGAAGTTCGATTATCTATTTGCTTACAAAATTCATTTTCGAACTCATTTCAAGGAACCTGATCTTCCAAGGGGATTTTTCTAAATTTAAGTCCTTACCAAAGTTATTTCCAAAATCCGTTTTGGTTTCTCAAGTAGTGAAAACAAACCTATTTTCCAAAAATCATTCCCAAAAAGGTCTTCTTTCAAAAATTGACCTTCGGGTTTTACTTTGTAAACATTATGTTGTTAAAAACATATTCCCCATGCTTGGTCTCGCTAGCCATGGTTAGGGAATATTTTGTCCTTCACTCTTAATTTAGAATTTAGAATCTATTTTCAAATATTATTTTCAGCTTTATCCCCAAAAGTTTCAACACCTCCAATATCTTACTTTGAAAATCTATTGACAAAAGGTTCTCCAAAATCATTTTCCCTAGAATTGCCCTAAAAGACTTGTTTTCATCAGCAGGCCTTCATAATTTCAAAAGAAAACTACAATTCCATATTTTGTTTTCAAAACTCACTGCCTTTGAAACCCAGTTTCAAAAAAGGCCTTACGAGAAACAAATTTCAAAATGAACCCTAAGAGCATAGACTCCAGTATTTATTTGTCTAGAGTCATATCCAAAAACTCATTTTTGAACCAAAATTTTGAGAACTATTCTCTTTGCAAACCATCGATGAAACTTTCTTTTCAGAGCAAATATATCAAAATCGGTATTTCAAAACCCCCATTTGAAAATCATATTGCCAAAGAGCTCTACTTCCAAAAACATAGAATACCACCGTGAGTATTACTATCAATCAAATCACCTATGGATGCTCTTTCATCTCTTCCTTTGATTCCCAAAGGATAATTAATCCTCTTTTTCCTTACCACTAAAAACATCCCTTCCTTTGAGTATTCCTTTGATTTCGCAAACCTGATTTCATAGTTTACCATTGGAAACCAGACCCCGGTACTTAGTTGTCCAAACCTATTTTCAAAACTAAAGCCATCCATTCTCCTTGCAAACTATTGACAAGACTTTCTTTTGAAAACAAATGTTTCCAACTTTAGTATTTCAAAACCATTATTCAAAAATCATTTTCTAAAAAGCTCTATTACCAAAATAGTAATAGGAAGCATGAGTAGTATTGTTAAGGCACTTCCCAACTCTCTTCTTTCTCCTCTTTTGATTACAAAAGGAAATTAGTTTTCCCTTTCCTTACCGTTACTTCAAAACATAAATTTAGGAACACTAGGAACTCATGAAGATAAGATAGCCTTGTTTTCAAAATAGTCCTTGTGTGCTGAACTATGCACTCTCGTCTTTGTGTCCTCGCGAATAGATGTTGTACTATCACAAGATTTTATCTGGACCATGTGCACTGCCATTTGCCCTCGCGCGTAGGTATTTCGCAGTCACAGAAAAAGCTTGTTTCAAAATTGTATGTGAATTGTATGCCTCCCCAGCTTCTTGGGTGTACTATTTGGAATTTAAAAATGCAGTTAGCCACATTATCTCCACATCTCCTTCCGTATCTCATGCTATTCCCCCCTCATCTTTTTTGTTGAAAACCCCATCAGACTTAAAGAAGCGAAGTGACGGATAGCCAAATCAAAGACAATCAGAAGTAGGCGAAGCCTACTCAACCTTCCGATCTTTGGAGGAGACGATGTCACCAAGAAGACAATGATTTGGTATGTTAAGCTTAATTATTTTATGCTTCTCAAAAGCCTAAAACTTTCTTTACGTATATGGACGGATGGTAAGAGATATTGCGGATGGAGTTCGAAAGTGGAGTTTGTGGTAGAACCGCTCCAATAATTTCAAGGACTTAATCTTGTAACCCCTTTTCAGTGTAAAACAGTGTAAGCACAAATCTATGATGGGTAGGACCTGGCTAAATAATTTGCATTGACTTCTTGCAGTTGCACCAAAAGAGTTGAACACAGGTCATGTTGCTGAATGTAAACCGCCGTGCGGTGCAAGAGGGGGCCTCTAAGAGTGGATGTAACCTTGCGGCAGTGGAAACCTTAGTAGACATGACCTCGTTGAGAAGATGCAATTTCAGCTAGAACCTGGAAGCCGAAGCCCTCAGCCCATAGTGGAAGCCAGATCAAGCGTCGCCTCAATACTATGAATTCAGCACATCTCATCTCATCAGGACTTTCTGCTGCTACTCTATTGCCAATGCATCCAGCCAGGCAAGATTAGAAATGCAATACAGTCAGATCAAGTTCTTTCATATTATATACCATACATTTCCTAGGATTCGGAATTGGGTATGAATACGAATCATGATAACGCTGAAGATTAATACAATTACAAATATAATCAGATTTTACACACAAATACAGACATTGTATAATAACTTCCAGGAAAAAGACCGATAAAACAGTCATACAGATCTATTGAAAGTTCCAAACATACCAACTTCGATAAAAATGTAAAAGAAAAGGAGAGAACAGATAGCAAACTGCCTTGAATGAAAGGCCAAGAGATTGTTCACCTCCCTCAAAACAATTTGAGTTGGGGGGACAAGAAAGGGAAGATCTTTACGAGAATCTGTTCAGACACCAGCAAAGTGGGAAAGGAAAAGGATCAACCACAATGGGTTGTGGTACTTCAAAGTTTGTTGGCGACAAGAAGATATACTTTATCAAAATTGTTAGACCATGTGGCTAGGTTTAGGATATTTTAGTGATGAATAATTGACAATAGTTAATTTGTTATGATGAATAATTGGTGATTTTGTTTAGCGTTGTTATGCGAGTTGTGTTGCGTGTGTGCGGATTGATGTTGGTCAAGTTTGGACGAACTTGTACCGGAAGGATGTTCTTTGGTCTTTGCTTGTGCAGGTTGAGCATGGAGGCAATCATGGTCGGTGACGAGGAGGACCAGGACTAGGATGGGGAGATCCGAGGTTCAAACAGTCGAGGATGTCATGGGATGATCAGGCTCATGCTTGGGGCGCATGGAGATAAAAGGTGGATGGTGTGTGGAGAATCTACGGGAGGTGCGGTCCTGGAGGTTTCGACATGCAATGAGTTAGAAAAGTCGTGAGTGTGAAAACCCCGTGTTAGGAAGGGTTTCGGGTCCCTTGAAAATTAGTGGGCCAAAAGTCTAGTTGAGGTAAAAAGGCCCAGTCCTAGTTGGATGAGTTGGATTAGGATTCTAAGTAGAGATTGAATAGGATTCTTAGTTGGATTAGGATTCTAAGTAGAGATTGAATAGGATTCGTAGTTGGCTGCATAAAAAGAACGGAGCGCAAGGAGAAAAAACAGAGCGGTTGGGGAGACGAAAAAAGAATACGCATTTTTGGAACGGCGCGGTACGGGCGAAGAAAAAGGGCGTGCGGCGGCGTAACGCGAGAAGAAAAAGACGGTGCACTGTGCTGATGGATGGATGAACAGTATACATGTTTTTCAATAAAAGTTTGTGAGTTTTTATTTCGCATCTATTATCTTTTTTTTTTGTTTTTTGATTCCTATAGATTCTTCATGCATTGATCTATGTCTAGATATTTTTGTTGCTTACATACATGAATTAATTTTGATTAAAAATCGATTTCTAGATTAGATCAAAAACGTGTAACGCTGAGATCAGAAGCAGACAGCGACCGAAAAAAAATTTCTCGGTGCTACAGTAACTGCTACAGTAAATCGCTATAGTACTTTGCTACAGTAAAATCAGGAAAAAAATTATTTCTGGTTTTTGCACTTTGAAAGGTAGAAAATCTAAAAAGTTTCCGCTGTGCGCTGCAATCATTCACTCCCTCTGATTGCTTTCAACGATCGTACAAATGGTATCAGAGCAGGTTTATTTTTCTAATTGATCTTAACCGGTGATTAGAAAACATGTCAACGGATAAGTATTCCATAAAACCTTGTGTTTTCAATGGTGTTGATTTTCAGTATTGCAAAGCGAATATGGAGACATATATTCAAGCTCAAGGCTTTGCAATATAGGAGAAGGTCTACAGGCTTTATCAAGTGCCTGAGAACGATGCTGTGTCAGCAGCAAATATAGCACAAGTGGAGGCAAATAGCAAAGTAAGGAACCTGATAATTCAAGGACTAGGAAGGAGTGATTTTGATCGTGTTGTGCATCTTAAATCCGCATATGAGGTATGGAAAGCACTATGTGATTATCATGAGGGTTCATCTACTATTAAAGAGGTACGTCAGGATATGTACAAAAAGGATTACATGCGTTTTGAGATGAAACTTGGTGAATCAATAGATGATTTCTTTGCTCGTTTTAATAAAATTCTTAGTAACCTACATGCTGTTAATGGTACTTATACTGATGCTGAAAATGCACGTTAATTACTTGGAGCATTAGATATGTCTATATAGGAGATGAAGGTTACATCCATTAGAGAATCTACTGTCATGAGTACACTTACATTAGATGTACTTTATTCTAAGTTGAAAACTCATGAATTAGATGTTTTTGCTAGAAAAAATAATGGTAATAAATCAATTGCTCTAGCTTCACAATCTAGCAAGTCTAATGGTGATAATTCTTATACTAGCTATGCTTTGTCTTCTTTGTCTTCACTAGATGAACAGTTAGAGCAACTCCCGGAAGATGATTTGGCACTCCTCTCTACACGCTTCACAAGAGCTTTGCAGAATGTGAGATCAAGAAAGAGAGGAAAATTTTGGTCCTCAAAGGTGCTATGAGTGTAGTGATCTCAATCATATTTGTCTCAAATGCCCAAAGTTTCTAGCAAGATTTGCAAAGGAATAGAATGAGAAGGAAGAAGAGATGGACAAAGAAAAAAGGAAGAATAAAAAGAGGGCTATTTGAATCGCAATGTGGTGCATCGTGTTCTTTCGGCTCTTGGGAAAATTAATTTGAGTGATGTGGACACGGACAGCAATGATGATACTCCCAAAGGCAAGAAAGATTTAACTGGGTTGTGTCTAATGGCAAGTAGCAAAAGTTCCACCGACAATGATGATCTTGACAGCGACAACTACAATGAGGTAGAACATTCTTATGATGATTTAGCTAAAGCTGTTACTAAACTTGGTACTTTGCTAGAAAAGAAAGATAAAAAGATTAAGAAATATGATACTTTGATTGAATCTCTAAATTCTGAAATTGCAAGATTTAGAGTTTTAATTCCTGATGATGAATCTTGTGAGTCTTGTCAAATTTTACATTCTGAGTTAGAGAATGCTAGGTCTCTTAATGCTTTAAACATGGATCAACTTAGAGATGTAATTGCTAAATTTGATTAATTAAGTTTAGCACATGACTCTTGTGATGAAAAATTGAAATGTGCTAATGATGAAATTGGAAAGCTCAAGTTTAGTTCTTCTTCATGTTTAGAATTAAGTATTTCAAATGTTCATTCTAAAACTTGTTCTAAATGTTAATTATTAGAAGCTAGACTTAATTCATCACAAGAAACAATTCAACAGATGCTTTAACATGAGATATCTTCTTGCTCTAATTGTCCTAAGCTTAATACTGAAATAAAAGCTTTAACTAGACAACTTAATGATTTTGCTGAAAAAGAAAGATTGGCTCAGTCTAGTGCTTCTAAGAATTTTGAGAATGAACTTCTTAAATGCATAACTTATTCCACACTAGCTAAAGAGAATGAGTACTTGAAAGACACTTTAGAGAGATTTTCTTTTGGCAAGAAAAATTTAAATATGATTCTAGACAAGTCAAAAACAAGTGTGAAAAATCGTGATCTAGGATTTAATTCTGTTGAGCATGCCAAGAATAATCCTCCTAAGGTTGTTAAGCTTCTTGAACCTAGAAAGATTGAAGTGAAACTTGAACCAAAACAAACTGTGTTTAAATTTGCTGGCTTTGTGCAAAATTCATCAAATGATAATGGAGGTGCTAGTTCATCATCTCAAAAGATTAGTGGTTATGTTAAATTTCAATGCACCTATTGTAGAAGAGATGGACACTTGCATGAATTTTGCTTTAGACATGCAAAGGAAGAGAAGAAGGAAAGATTAGACGATTTGAAACAAAAACGTGCAATGCCTTTTGTTCCTAGAACAAATGCGAAAGATAAGTTTTTAGACAACGTTTACGTTGGCTTTAAATATGCTTCACATGCTAGATTGGGATTTAATTCAAATAATTCACGTTCTTTTCATTCTGATCATCTACATGCACGTGATTTTGGTTCTAGCTTTGTTGCTCTTGTTCGTCGTGTGTCTCAGTACTGGATTCCTAGATCTTATTTCACTGACCCTAGTACTGTGAGACCGATATTTCCTGTGATGTAAGAACAGCTAACAAGAATGGAGAACATGAGCTCGATTGAGTTCCGGTCTTTTATTTCATTGCTTGATTAGAACACTTGATGGTTCTTTACTCCCTTTGATAGCTTCCAAGAAATTCCACTTTTTGAGAGACCATGTGGGAAAAGTGATGTTGTCCTACACCTTATTGAGTTAGATTCTCTTGTTGCTGATATTCTCTCTAAGCTGCTTGATATTTCTCGTTTTGCTCATTTGTGAAGTGAGTTGGGTGTGTTTCATCTTATGGATTATTCGGAGGGGGAGCTTGTTATTTAAAAATTTCAGAAGCTTTGTTTACTATCCTTGTTAAATAAATCAATAAGTCCAAGCCATTGAAATTAAATGAGTTGTAGAGCTCTCTTTATCATATTTACTCATATGTTGTGTAGCCTTGATCATGACTTGTTATAATTAAATTGCTACATTTGAAATAAAAGCATGACATGGCGGAATATTTTGACTAGATTGATTATATCTATTACTTTGCGATATCCATCAAAAAGGATGAGCTTGATTGTGAGTCTTATTTTAACTCTTGGCTATGAGGCTCGTATGTTTCATGTTACAATTTTTATGATCGCTCAATTTGGCATGTTATTGTAAAAAAATGAGAAAGAGAAAATCGAAAAGATGTATGCTTCAAGCATGCCATGGTAAAAAAAGAGAAAAGTGCACAAATGAAAAGAAAAATGCTTCAAGCATGCCACCATCTAAACAAGAATGGTACAACCATTTCATTATGAAAAGAAGTATGCTACAAGCATGCCACATGCCTAAGAATTGAGTGTGGAGCAATAAGTTGTTACATGAGACTGTTAGCCCGTCTAGATTTAAGGTTTGATTCACTTTTAGGCTTTGACTTTTTGTTATGATATCTCTTTGTGATCTCTATAATTGGTTTGGTCATTGTTAAGATGCTTGTCATTGATATAAATTGCTTAATCATATTGAAAACTTTGCTTTGATATTGCTATATGATATATGACTTTATATGATCTAGATAGCTCTACTCAAAAATATGGCTTGGTTAAATTATTTTTTCAATTTAAAGTGACTTGGATAGTCTACAAATCTTCTTGATTTTTACTCTCATTGCTCCTTCTTAGAATTATCTTTTCTCTGAATTTTCTTGATGATTACATTGCCAAAGGGGAAGATTTGATGTGCTTTGTGAGATAATTGGAGAAATTTACTAAAACTACATTTCTTGTGTTGAGGAGGAGAGATTTGAGACTTATGGCTTAAAATGGTTTTTGGGCTTCAGTTCTTCACTTATATCTATTTGAAGCTAATTCATCATACAATTTTATGGTGATGTGTATTCATTAAGGGGGAGATTGTTAGACCATGTGGCTAGGTTTAGGATATTTTGGTGATGAGTAATTGACAATAGTTAATTTATTATGATGAATAATTGGCGATTTTGTTTAGCGTTGTTATGCAAGTTGTGTTGCGTGCGTGCGGATTGATGTTGGTCAAGTTTGAACGAACTTGTGCCGGAAGGATGTTCTTTGGTCTTTGCATGTGCAGGTTAAGCATGGAGGCAATCATGGTCGGTGACACTGGGACTAGGATGGGGAAATCCAAGGTTCAGACGGTCGAGGATGTCATGGGATGATCGGGCTCATGCTTGGGGCGCATGGAGATCAAAGGTGGATGGTGCGTGGAGAATCTACGGGAGGTGCGGACCTGGAGGCTTCGACACGCGATGAGTTAGAAAAGTCATGAGTGTGAAAAACTCGTGTTAGGAATGGTTTCGGGTCCCTTGAAAAATAGTGGGCCAAAAGTCTAGTTGAGGTAAAAAGGTCCAATCCTAGTTGGATGAGTTGGATTAGGATTCTTAGTAGAGATTGAATAGGATTCTGAGTTGGATTAGGACTCTAAGTAGAGTTTGAATAGGATTCGTAGTTGGCTGCATAAAAAGAACGGAGCGCAAGTAGAAAAAACAGAGCGGTTGGGGAGACGAAAAAGGAATACGCGTTTTTGGAACGGCGCGGTACGGAAAGAAATAGTATGCTATATTTTTCGAAATCATTTTTATAATTTTTTAGAAATATTTCTAACCCATCTAAGGCTTTTACCCTACGGTCGTATGCTCTGATACCAGCGCTGTCAGACCCAGATTTTTCAATCCGGAATCTACTGTGTTTCACTGCACTAATCCCTGGATCAGTAGTTAGTGCACACAGGTACATTGCTGAATCATGACATACATCGCATAATAATATTACAGAGTCTGAAATACACCCCATCGGGTGAATGTTTACAAAAGGGGCCGCTTTGGCCAAATGTCTTCATTACATAAATGCAGCGGAATTAGTAGAAAAAGTAAACCCAAATCCACAGGCAAGCGACCAGTAGGGCAACATATGTGCACACAAAACCGAGAGTCCACTTGTCTATGTCTAACCATCGTGGCCTACGCCTTAATTATCGCCTTTGCTTCCGCCATCGTTGGTAGGGGCCTCCTCATAGGCGTAATGTCCTTGAGTTCCTGTTTCTGAATTTTGTCGCAAAAGCGAGTATGAGCACTCCAACCCCGTGCTCCGCGAGCCAACACACAGAATGCAATATATATCATGTATGGCTAGTCAAAGGATGGCTCGGGCTTATTTTATTTTGCGAAGAGTGCTTTTGAATACAATTACTTAAAAATTCCTTAAGACCTAGCAATTTTAAACTCAAGACTTCTATTGGTAAAGTAAGTTGATCTTATAATTGACACAGATTCCATCCACCATTACATGGCATCTGAATCATATAACATACTTCAGCATTATAGCCGCTTAACTTACAACTGGGACGACACCCAGGACAATTCCAAACCAGGACCATCAGCAGTCCTACACATTTCCATTTTCACCCACCAAGATTTTCGAAATAGATCTATATCTAGTTAACTTCCCATGTCTGCCCTTGACCGTGGGCACGGCTATTCGAATAGTTTTGACTCTGCAGAGTTTGTACACTTTCACCACAAAAGACAATCAACTCGTTGCCCCACACGATCCCTTAGTCATGTGGTTGAGCAGACCATCACAGTGACTTTTCAAAGTACCTCGCCCCTTCCATCATTTCACCCTATGGGTCGCTCTCACTTGCGGTGGGTCCCATACGTTGTGCGGGATGTTCTCCTTCTGAATGTCTAGCAGCTGGCTACGTCCCCTGCTAGCCCGCCACAGCAGAACTTCACCCTCTGCGAGTGTCCCATTCAAGCCGTCACACCGACTGCCGCTTGCACTACCCCACACCTCCTCCTGGAAGGTGACTTTCAGGGTCTGGTAAATCTACTAAGCCAAGTTGTATTTTACAGACTTGTGGTTGTACTGTTTTACACAGGAGGTCATGACAAGATTCAGTCCTTAGTGGTATTTGGGCGGTTCTACCACAAACCACACTCTCGTGCACCCCTGCACCATACCCCCGAACCATCCGCCCAGATATTTAAGCAAGTTGGGGTTTTTGGAAACATAAAATAATCATATCCAACATATATCAGTCATTACCACCATGACTGCCCCAACCAAATTTTCTCATGATTAAAGTGATATTTGGGCGTTCTCGCGCCCATGATTACCTAAACAATACTAAGCATGGCATATAAATTACGGACTTATTTTCGAAAGGTTAATATCGTAATTTTGCTAGGGCGACAAAGTTCACATAATTAAGCATTTCAACGGATCACTATTAGCAAGCATTATATTAGGTGTATAACTACCATTTCTGGAAATGAACATATTTTACCTCATAAAATAACAGCATGCATGTTGATAATTTAAAAGAAATTGACTTTGCAAAATCATAGGTTCAAAATGATCAAAGTGTTAACTCGCCTGGTTCACGGGGATCTTGATCTTGGTCGTCTGAAGCTTCTAAGCTGGCTGCCTCAACCTCTTCTTCTTGAGCCTCGTATGCTATTTAATCGTGCGAAATACCCAAATAAAAGAAAAACAACTAATCACTCAAAATATCACCAGAAATTCAAATGAACTCCAAAAATCATGATTCTGGTTTCATTGGATAGATATTGAATTTAGACAAATTTAGAAATTTGTTTCACTTAATTTGGAGTTAAAATGAATAAGTTAGGCCCATTTGAAAATCTCAGTTCTGTTGAAATGCCAGAAAACGAAAAATTCTGACACGTGGGTCCCACTGGAGTTTTTAATTCATTTTCTTTTTATTTTATTTCTTTAAGTACTGTGTCTCTGACATGTGGGTCCCAATGGTTATTTTTTATTCCTTCACATTATTTTATTTCTCTGCACAGGGTCTATGACAGGTGGGGTCCTTCTGGTATTTTAAATCCATTTCCAATATTTTATTATTTCCAATCTTGTGCCTCTGACAGGTGGGGCCTACTGGTTTTATGGTTTATTTTATTCCTACTCAGGGTGCTACTGACATGTGGGACCATCCACTATTCTCGCTGACGGGTGAGGTCCACATGTCAGTGGGAGCATTTCTACTAATATCCTTTTATTAATATTCCTAACTGTCACTTAATCCCTTAATCACATCAGTTATTACTCCCTAACTACCGTCATTAGCTTTAATTAATCACCCATCGACTGTACGGCTGACAAGTGGGGCCCACCTGTCAGCCCAAAAGAAAGAAAATAAAGAAAAGCTCAACCTGGCCTGCGGAGCCAGAGGCTCGAACGCGCGACCGGGGAGCCGGGGGGAAGAGACGGGCGCGCTAGCCAGGAGAGCGGGCAGGCGTTGCCTACCCTATAAGGATGAAAAATCCTTTTGGAGTATGCCGTGGAGGGGGCCGGTAGAAGAAACCGAAGGCGTCGGCGACGAGTGGCGGTCGGGGAGGCTCGGACGAGTGCCGAAACGCGCTCCCGGATGTGCGTTGGTGCCGGTGGTGGGGCCAGCTGGGGCCGAGGAGATGCGGTGGTGGCCGGCGACGAGCGGTGGCGGCGATTCGGAAGGAGCTATTGTTGCCGGCGGTGTACGGCCCTCGGGAGGCACCGGAGAGGTCGGGGATGAGTTCACAGGGTCCTGCGGGTGGTGTGGGCGGAGGCAATTGAGTTTGTTTGGCTGCAATCGACGGGGGTAGAGGTGGCCAGAACCGGGGAAGAAGATGAGCGCGGCGGCGATTTAGAGACTCGGAGCACGATTGCCTGCGGGTGGAGGGAGTGTGTGGTGTGGAAAATTCGCAAGGGTCCTCAGGGGTTCTTATAGGCGGCCGGTTGGCGCTGGCAACGGGCGGGCCGGCCGTGCGGTCACTTCGGGGCGGCGGTGGCAGGCGGCGCAGCGGGAATCCGGGGCCGCGCGTGACCGCTCGGGCAGGCTTTCACGCCGCGCACGCGAGCTGACCGGTCGGCAACGGTGCAGGGGTGAAGCGGGGCGCATGGGCGCCACGGGGGAGGAAAACTCTGCGCGCGGCAGAGGGAGAAGTGAGGAGAGGGAATAAAGGAAGGGAGAGGGAGGACGGGCGCGGTGCGGGGCCACCGACCAGAGGGCGCAGCGGGAGCGAAGCCGGGCCCGCTGGCAGCGGCGGGAGGCGGCCATGAGGGCGGGCCCGCTTGACAGTGGCGCGCGCGCGCTGCGCGCGGGGTTGGGCCATGCGCGGGGAGTGACTGGGCCGGGGTGACGGCCGGCCCAGCTCCAATATATATTTTTTTTCTTTTGTTTTTAAAGATTTTCCAGAAATGCGCAGTTAATTAAATAAGCCTCAGAAAAATATGGAAATACTTCCAAAACTCCCAGGAAAATTCATAGAAGATCTTGATGACATTTTGGACTTAATAAAAACATTTCCAACTAATGTTGGTAATTTAATTTACCTCCTTCCATTGTTTTTCATGTCATTAATTTCAAAATGGGATGTTATATTTTTACACAGGTTTCTCTTTTTTTATACTGGATCATCTTTTCAGATTCGCATTTTAAATCTTGATTGTCTATTAATTAAATATGTTTGTTTCTTCTTGACCCTTTTAACTTTCGGAATCCTTCACCAAATTTCTTAGAAATACATCATAAACTCCAATTTCAAATAAAACATATTGCAAAATAAATCAAAAAGCTTCACATTTTCAAATTCGAATTTTTAGGATGTTACACTTAAATCCTCATTGCTTGGTACAAAAGATGCAAGAAACTTTTATGCATCTTACATCTTATGTGAAATAATCAGGAAACTTATTCTTAAGAGGTTTTCAGTTAGTCTCAGTCATTTGAACAAAGAATTTTACGAAGGAGGGAACTGACAATAACATTCTGAACTTAAATCGTGAGTACAGCTCCACAACGACATTCTTTCCAGGTAACAATACGAAGTACAAGATTTCAGCATCATGTAATCTAATGAGCAAATTAGAAACACTAATTCAAACATGAGCATAAATTGCTCGCTAAAGAGAATACTATACAAACCTGATCAAGAGTAGATGTGAAAACATCTAACACATGACCTTGACTGACAGCTTTCTGAAAGTGAGGAACTGCATCCTTATCAAGATCCTTATGTGGTCTAACTGGCTCTCACAAATCTTTCGACACAATCTGCACTATCCAATGGAATATGAAGCAACATTTCAAGATAATATGAACACAAGTATAGAGAAGAAATATGAAAGATTTATGTGAAAAAATAGCATGATGCAAAGAGGTACTACGAATCTGAAGGACACCATGCATGTCTTATAAGTTATGTTTTTCTTCACATGAAACCTACTTCTAAATAAAAAAAGGGTTTTGTTATTGCACAGGCGACTGAAATTTTTTTATCTCTCAGTCACCTGAAATTATACTTTTAATCAACTGAAATTGCAGCCCCTCTCCGAAAAAACACATGCAACTTCAGTTGATTTAGAGTGCAACTAAAAGTTGCATTCTCAATCAACTGAAATTGCAGCCCCCTCCAAACAATCACCTGCAATTTTAGATGATTCAGAGTGCAAATTCAGTGACTGAAAAATAAAAAAAAATTCAGTCGCCTGTGCAATAGTCACCCCCATAAAAAAAGGAGATAAAAAGAGATTACGGTTTTCCACTATCTATTTCTGAGTGATAGACAGTACCAAGACCCAGTACTTTATGGGGGGTATGTAAGGATTGTTTTAAGTTTCACCTCAAAATTAACCGCTATGCTCCATGCACACCGTCCTACTATATACATAGTTTTTACTATCTCTTTTTACTCTGCAACCTTAGAAGAGCATGCTTTAACCTGCTGTTGCACAATGGCAAAGTCCATGACCATAACCTACACCCCACCCAACCCCGATAGGAAG
This sequence comes from Dendrocalamus latiflorus, assembly GCA_017311315.1. Lineage (NCBI taxonomy): Eukaryota > Viridiplantae > Streptophyta > Magnoliopsida > Poales > Poaceae > Dendrocalamus > Dendrocalamus latiflorus. Next base: position 49,970,633 of record CM029642.1, on the reverse strand, counting down.
AAACTCATCCTCCTGTGCCAGATCCCACACACTCCATGCCCCGCGAGTATAGTGAAAAATGCATTTTTAGTTTTAGTGTAATTAGAATCAAGCTTAGGTGAACTCAGAGTAATTATTGTCATTATTCATGGTAACTTTAATGTAAAGGTAAAAACTTGCCGTAGTGGTCATGTTGACAACAATGGCGTATACGCATAAACTAAGATGCTAATTGTTCAAACAATATCATCCATAGCAAGTTCCTGAGATTCACCACGCATCTTCAACAAAAGAGGGCAAAATTTTTATCGGAGCTAATTGGCGTCTTAGTGGCTGTCATGAGTGTACTTCAGAACCATGCTTCTGATACTCCGGAACCTATAGCCCTAACCAATATATTATCATATCACCAACCAGGTAGAAATTTCCTATTTTTAAAAGGCCAACATCTAAGTACTTGAAGAATCATCCACAGCGATCACCAAACTGTAACACAATAATGTCTAGCTGCGAAGCGCACAATAAAGTAGGGATCTTTACCATTCCAAGACCCTCGGTACATGGCACGCCAAGTAGTGCAATAATCCTTGCACCCGTCCTAGGCATGCAAGCCCCTAGCAACCCGGCCACCACGCTCAGCGCAACACCCATGCACCGGATCGCACGGTTCCCGGCATCCACAGGCCACTGATCCGGCTGCAACTCATCCAGCAACTACAATGGAACAACTACATCAAGTTACACTTGTGTCAACACAAATCACCAAATCTAATGGCCCAAATCACAAATTCCTGACCGTGCTGAGCATGCACTCGCACTCTGAAATCGGGAGCAAGAACCTGTTCACCCCGGCATTTGCCGATGGATAAATTCGGTTTACCTGCGGCCCAACTAGCTGTTGTGGCATCTTTAGGAACCCCGGCCGCCCCAGACACATTCCTAACAACTTGCCCGCATCAGTTTTAGAATCTCACGTTACAGAGCAGCACTATTACCACCTCAATTTAGGGTTCATCTTCCAGTAGCATCACTGGTCACCACCAGACACAATAACAAACCAAAACTGGGCGACGACTTGAGAAGGCAGAAAAGGCAACGGTATGGCGTACCTTCAACCACGGTCGATCACAGGCCGCTGCCGGAGCAGGAGCACGAGGTTGTGGAAGACGGCGACACCGACAAGTTTTGCCGCTTTGCGTGTGAGGAGGATAACGGCTTGGGTTGGATTTGGACCATGGTTTGCAAGCGAGAAGGTTACTTTTATACGGTTCATGAGGCGGAGAAGGGTGAGCGGGCGGCTATCTAGGGAATCGCTATTGGGGTCTGTTAGAACTAATCTTGTTGCATTATATTGTACTCATGTGTTGTACTGTACATTAGTCGTAGCTAGCAGTCGTCACCAGTGGTTATAGCCAGTGATTGAAGGCATTGGTCGAAGCAAAACTGTACTCATGTGTCGAGTACTGTATAGTGGCCATAGCCAAATTGTACTCGTGTGTCAAATACTGTATAGTGGTCGTAGCCAAAGTGTACTATTGTATCGAGTACTGTATAGTGGTCGTAGCTAGAGACCTAGCCAGTAAAGAGAAGGCGTAGTCGATAAGCTATAGTCGATGCCATGGTCAAAGGCGTAGTCGACAAGCCATGGTTGATGTCATGGTCGAATGTGTCGTTGACAAGCCGTGGTCGATGCCATGGTCGGAGGCGTCGTCGACAAGCCGTGGTCAATACCATGGTCGGAGGCGTCATCGACAAGTTGTGGCCGATGCCATTGTTGTAGGCATCGTTGAAACCTGGTCGAAGCCATGGCCAATGTCGTGGTTGAAACCAGGGTCGAAACTACAGTAAGACGGTCAGTGCTCGAAGATCTGCATGGTCAGTGAAGCGGTCAAAGGAAAGCCGTGGTCATTACAACCATGTTGTGCATGGTCGGTTACGACCACATTGTGTGGTTGTCATAATAACCAGCATCGTAGTCACTGGTGTCATGGTCGAAGCTCCAGTACAGTGGTAGAAGACAAGCCAAGGATGAAGCCAATGGTCGTGGTCGTACGTCGATCACTGTAGCAGTTGGTAGCAGGTGTCAACACAGGTGGTCGTAGGTTGTGCAGGTCGTCCTCGATCGGCTAACTGCCCGGTATGGGCAGGCGACTGGTCACTGTAGCGGTCGGCGTGGGCTGAGCAGGTGGTTGAGTGCAGCAGCATGGGCAGGTGACTGAGATCAGTCAGCACAGCAGGTGGCTGAGCGGAGCAGCATGGGCAGCTGTCAAAGATGTAGCAGTAGAGAGTGTGTGCGGTAGTGTAACTGTGTGTGCGTGAGAACTATTTAAAGGCATGTACACCTGTAGAGCTCTGAGAGAGAGAGAATACAATGAATAGAAGAGGAAGCCGTAGAAGACGTGTGTCATCGGAGATGAAGAAAAAAGTCCCTCTATGTTTCACTCGTTCTTTCTCCTCTCCCCCTACGCTTCATATCTCACCTCAGGCTTGTGGCCAATACTTGGTATCAGAGCTTGGTGATTCCCGTGAGTCAGAGAATCAAAGCTCGCTGATTCCTGTTAGTCGGAGAATACGAATCTTGGGGCTTTCCATGCGTCGGAGAAGAACAAGAAGCGCAGGTGATTTCCATGTTTCGGAGAAGAAGCCGAAGCTATTCTCCGTAAGTCAAAGAAGAAGAAGTATCCTTGGCGATTCCCGTTAGTCAGAGATGATGCTGAGACGAGAGGCTTCCGCAACTGACTGTGCGTTGGTTGGATGCGAGGGGCCGAGGTCAGTGGTGGCTACCGCAACTGCCCGTGTGGCGGTTGGATGGCGACGTGCGTTCGAGTCAGCGTGGAGGCACACGCAGTGACGTGTGTCAAACGGAGGTGCACAAGGTGATGGCGATGAGCTAGCTACAACACTAAGCGCCCAGGAACACGACAACAGAGTTCTGCGTGGCCATGGTGAGACTGGTTGTGTACCGGCGTCACACGCAACGTGCGTAGTGGCGACGCCAATAGCGAAGGGCAGCGAACGACGCCAGAGTGGATGAGCCATGAGGAAAGTTGGTTTGTGGCTAATGTTGGTGGTCATAGCCATCGTCATGTTCAAAGGCACATGAGTCGCGCAAGGAAGCTGCTACGTGTGGAAAGATGGTGCGGTTTAACACATCAAAGTTTTGACAAACAAGATTAGGGAGGTGAATGTTGGAACTAATCTTGTTGTATTGTATTGTACTCGTGTGTCGTGTATTGTACACTGGTCGTAGCCAGCAGTCGTAGCTAGTGGTCGTTGCCAGTGGTCGAAGAGATTAGTGAGAGCAAAATTGTACTCGTGTGTCGAGTATTGTATAGTGGTCGTAGCCAAATTGTACTCGTGTGTCGAGTACTGTATAGTGGTAGTAGCCAAATTGTACTCATGTATCAAGTACTATATAGTGGTCGTATCCGGAGACCTAGCCAGTGAAGAGAAGGCATAGTCGACAAGCCATGGTCGATGCCATGGTCGAAGGCGTAGTCAACAAGCCGTGGTTTATGCCATGGTCGAAGGCCTCATTGACAAGCCGTGGTCGATGCTATGGTCAGAGTCGTCGTCGACAAGTCATGATTGATGCCATGGTCGGAGGCGTCATCGACAAGCCATGGCCGATGCCATTGTCGGAGGCGTTGTCGACAAGCCATGGTCGATGGTCGATAGTCGGAGCTATGGTGGTTGATAGTCAGTAGTTGGAGCTGCCATGGTCGATGATCGGCAGTCGGAGCTACCATGGTCGATAGTCTGTAGTCGGAGTTGCTATGGTTGATGGTCGGTAGTTGGAGTTACCGTGGTCGATGGTCGATAGTCGAAGTTACCGTGGTCGATGGCTGGTAGTCGTAGCTACTACAGTCGACAGTCGTGTGCACTGGTTGTGGTCGAAGCTTGGTCAAAGCCATGGTCAAAGGCCTGATCGATGCCGTGGTCGAAGCCACGGTCGAAGCTACAATAAGACAGTCGGTGCTCGAAAACCTGCGTGGTTAGTGAAGCGGTCGAAGTGAAGCCATGGCCGAGCAGCTATAGAAGTCGTGGTCATTACGACTATGTTGTGCATGGTCGGTTACGACCACATTATGTGGTTTTCATAACGACCAGCGTCGCAGTCGCTGGTGTTGTGGTTGAAGCTCTAGTACAGTTATCGAAGACAAGCCGAAGATGAAGCCAACGGTTGTGGTCGTACGTCGATCACTGTAGAAGTTAGTAGCAAGCGTCAACATGGGTGGTCGTGGGTGACGCAGGTCATCCTCGATCGTCTAATTGCCCAGTATGGGCAGGCGGCTGGTCACTGTAGCGGTCAGCATGGGCTGAACAAGTGGTTGAGCGGAGCGGCATGGGAAGACGACTGAGATCGGTCAGCACAGTAGGTGGCTGAGCGGAGCTGCATGGGTAGCCATCAAAGATGTAGCAGTAGAGAGTCTGTGTGGTGGTGTAACCATGTGCGTGAGAACTATTTAAAGGCATGTACACCTGTAGAGCTCTGAGAGAGAGTTTGTGAATACAGTGAATAGAAGAGGAAGTCGTAGAAGGCATGTGTCGTCGGAGACGAAGAAAAAAGTCCCTCTGTGTTTCGCTCGTTCTTTCTCCTCTCCCATGTGCTTCATATCTTACCTCAGGCTTGGGGCCAATAAGGTCGAGCTGAGGAAGAGGGTGAGTGTGATGGTGTAGGGAGAGAGCGGGCAGGACGACGGTAGGGCGATGGTGATGTGGATGGGGGCGAGTGCAGCGAGAAAGCGGGCAGAATGGTAGCTGGGTGACAGTGATGCTGATGGAGGCGAGCGTAGTGAGAGAACGGGCCAGATTGCGGCCAAGCGATGGTGATGCAGATGGCGCGAGTGCGGCGTGGGAGCGGGCGGGACTGAGGAGTCAGGAGTGAAAGAATGTATCACTTATCAATTCTCTTTTTTAAGTAGTAGAGATAAATATTAGAAATAATAATGTAGAAACTTGAAGAAAAATAAAACTGAGGAATGTAATTGAAGTATGAATTTTGATTAAAGAAAATCATTGAGCATAATAAGTTGTTTGGGTTCTAAGAAATGTAACCACTATTCACCACACATGGTTCATGTAGCTACATGCCCCTATTTTTTTCTCCATTAATTACTTTTTTTCTAAAATATATGCAAGCACATGTATTTTTATTTAGTCTCAAGCAATACATTGATTATATGTATGACAAAATATCTTATTAGTTTACATGGTATTAGAGTGCCTTGCTCACATAAACACCAAGCACTATGGGTGACCTATTTTGAACTTATCTTCTCTCACATGATGACCGGCTACCCCCACTGAACTATGTGTCTTCTATCTCTTCTAGCTACCACAGCTTTTCTGCTTCAACCTCTAATAGCAAGCACAATTCTTGATCGATCTTTCTCAGCTGCTACCCCTTATAATACAATACTCTACCACATAATTATCTTCTGCTTCTCTCTAATTATTATTTAATACTAACCATTGCAACATCAAACACACATACATATGCAACCACCACTGATCCCTTTCGGGGACACCCGCTGTGCTCTCTTCAATGGTCCTAAGCCTATTTCCTATGACTACGTCATCTCTATCCCAAGCTGTTTGCTCATTCACTTCTATATGTCAATATTTCTATTCATATGGATACGTGCATGTCTGTACACATGCATGATATTATACATGCTCGATGCCCCCTTCTCCCGCATTGGTTGTTTCTCTTTTTCAACATTAACTAACTCAACGTTGTGGCTTCCTTACTAACCACGGTGATACTGGCATGTCTGTTTTAGTCATTGTCTAACGATACGAAGAACCTTCTTGCCATCACTGGCAACGTTGCGTCATTCACCAGTGATGACACACTCCTAGCTACCTATCCATAGCTAGCTTCAATGCAAAGCTTTATCTTCTCTCTGCCACAGTTTTTCCATTACCAAGTTTCTTTAGCCACTAACTTCTTCAACAATATCAACACTCACAACTCATCGTCGTGATCCGTAGCTTCTTCAACTCTAGCTTTTCTCTTCAACAGCTCTGGCTAACAGTACGACATTGTCCTTATCTATGCCATTGCCATCTTGACTCTTCACTTCCTTGTGGATCAATGCCTTCTTGTAGGACAGATCAACACTATTATACTCTTTTGTTGTCTCCTCTAATACCATTGGTTCTATCTCATTATAACTTTTTTTTATTCAAACTTTTAGTTATTTTTTATTGGAGTTCATATTCAAATTAAATTGCTAATTTAATTTAGGGATTTTACTTTGGAATCCACATGAAAATAAAAGTATAAATTTTCTTTTATTTTTTTATTCTGAATTTCAATGATTTTTTGTTGAAATTCGCCTACAAATCCAATTGCTATTTTTATAATTTTATTCCATATTATAGTTATTTAGGGATTTTACTTTAAAATTTTTTATTTCTATTCTAAATTATATTTATTTAATAAATTTACTTATGAATTCGGATGAAAATCAAATTGTTGTTATTTAGATATTTTAATTTCAAATTCATTTGGAAATGAAATTGCAAATTTTATTTTAATTTGATATTTTGAATGTCAATTTTTTGTTGGAATTAGTGTACAATTTCAATTGATAATTTTTCTTTAATTTTTATTCTGAATTACAGTTTTTTAGGGATTTTACTTTGGAAGTCACATTGAAATCAAGAATTATATTTATTTAACAATTTTACTTTGGAATTCATATGGAAATCAAATTACTAAATTTATTTTATTTGTTATTCTGAATTTTGATATTTTTCTGTGTTGTAATTGATATGAACTCTTTTTTTTAATATAGACCGTTATAATTTGTACCCACCACGATCAATAGTATAGATCTTTCTATTTTTTTCACCGATTAATGTGGTAATTTATATCTTTTGAGAGTGAACGTGATAACTTCTTTTAGATGAATGGCAAGTCTTGCCAGTTAGTTGAAGTCATTTGGTTCTTCCATTCTACACAGATTTCCGACAGTTTGTGATCCATCCTTCGCTCTACGAGTCCCGTAAGTACCATGCAGCCCATGATCACGCAGTTTTCGTTCAATAACTGCAGACAAATATTGTTGGAAGCCATGTTATTGGACCAATCTTGGGATTGTACAACGGTGTTAAATCTTGATGCACCTACTTCTGCGTGTAGTACACTAGCCAGGTTATTCGACCAATCTTGAGATTGTACAATTGTGTTAAATCTTGATGTACCTACTTCTGTGCTGTCATTTGTTTCTTTGAATGTAAGAAAACAAATGACAGCACAACAATGCCAAACTAATCTTAAAAAAGAGAGGAAAGAATGGCTTAGGCAAATTGTAGTTCTCTGTTAGCACTTATCTTGCTCCGGTCGGCTATGTTAGGTGATGAAAAGCTAACAGGGCTCGAGAAAATGGACAACTAGTAACAAGTGTTCACAAGATTTCACTGTCAATCTGCTTCAGGAAACTTCCCTGTAAAAAGTCTCCCTGTGGTTATCATAAAGCCTGTCTTCTGAACTGCAGGCAAAATCTCTTTTTTCTTTCTTCACTTCAGTACAGCAATATACTGCTAATACAAAGGGCTCTTTTACCATACCGAAAATAAATATAAATCATCCATTCTTTTCATCAGATGGTTAGGGTTTAATTATATTATGATTGATAATACTAGCAGTAAATCCTAAAAGAGGTAAGATTATAAAAAGAATATGTGGCGTAAGAGTACCTTTTTATATGAAATACCGGCTATATGAAAATGATCTGTACTTAAAATAGGAAAATCCTTGCTCGCGGGATCAAATGATTCATTAGAGTTTCTGTTCACTTGTGTCAAGAGAATTTTCAGCAATAATTAACAATCTCACATATCAGCAATAATTAACAATTTCACTATCAGTCTGCTTCAGGAAACTTCCCTGTTAAAAGTTTCCTTGTTGTTATCATAAACTTGCTTTCTAAACTACCGGCGAAATCTTTATTTCTCTTCACTTCAGTACAACCATATACTGCCAATACAAAATGCAAGCAGTCCTTTTTATATTCAATAACCACCGTATTAAATCAAGGAGCTTACCAGGTAGGATTAGGATCTACTACCCTTAAAATAGAGGAGTGTGAACCGATGATCTCGAATCCGTACATTAGGATTTACTACCCTTAAAATAGGATTAGGATTTTACAGTCACTGAATCCGTACATTGGGATGTTGGTGATGCGACATGGGCAATGTAACCTTCTTACGATGGACCGGATTGCACCAGAGTTTCTGTTCACTTGCTTTAAGACAAGTTGCAGCAGTAACAATCTCACGAACCCTCTATACACGACTACGGCTCTCTTGTTTTCAGATTTTAAGAGCTATTTTTTTATAATAAGAGTTTTATTAAATATTATCTAAATATTTTCTTCCTAACTATCATTCAGATTTAGAACTGTTGGATTAGAGATCCATTGGCTATGAATTCCCCCCGAATTTTATCCCCTACTCCTTAAAAAAATCTCTCACCTTCAAAAACAATGGACCCCTTGATTTCTAATCCAAGGGTCACAAATTTGAATGATAATTAGAAAAAAAACATCCGGATGATGTTTAGACACTCCTCTATAATAATTATCTTTCAAACGGAATATCTTTTGAAGACATAGTCTATAAATTAATTGTAGTACAGTAATATACTGTAGTGATTTTATTTATATCGAGCAAAATCACATAAAAATCTATCTCTATACTCTCTTATAAATAACAAAAATCATAAATTGCCTAAAAAACAGACGGCCTACTTTACTCCCCAGCAGACATTTCCACCATCACGAAATCACGTACTAGCTTGATTTACATTACGTATCCAAGAGTAACACTAATAATAATCACACACATTTGATACTCAAACCACCCAAGCACACACACCCCTAAACATTGAAAAAAGTCACAACACAACGCAGCGCACTACCACACTGCAAATTAAGACGCCATACCAACCAGACAAGCATGCGTACGTACAATAGGCAGGTGCGCACGCACGCCACGACAGTGACAACGAGCACGCCGTCGAACACCTTACTGCTCCAGCTCCGATCGCTCGCCGCCGGCGCCGGCGCTCTCGGCGACGAACTCGGCGATGCGTATCAAGAGGTCCCGCGCGTCGTCGAACTCGGAGAAGACGTAGAACGCGTGGATGGCGTCCGGGTACTCGAACACCCTCACGTCCTTGCCTTTGCTCTTGAGCATCTCGCAGTACCGCCGCTGCCAGTCTTGCAGCGGGTCGTAGCCGCCGATGGCAAGCAGCACGGGCGGGAACGCCGGGGAGTCGACGCCGGCGGCGGCCACCGGTGAGGCGAAGTTCGCGGCCTCGTGGGTCCGGTCGGCGCCCGGCGGGATGAATGCGCGCCACATCCAGTCGTTGCGGGAGATGGACACGATGGGCGTGGCGCCGTCGCGCCGGAGCTCGGATGGCATGCGCTCCTCGCCGCCGAAGAAGGGCTGGATGGCGATGAGGCCGGCGAGGCGGACGTTCTTGAAGGTGGAGGAGTCCGCGGCGTAGCGGCGGGCGACGTGGTGGACGATGTGGCCCCGGGCGCTGTCCCCGGCGAGGAAGCAGCGGGATGCGTCGAGCGGGACAATGTCGGTGGGGTGGTTCTTGGGGTCGTCGAGGAACCGGTGCTCCGGGGAGGGACGGTAGTTGACGGAGAGCACGGTGTTGAAAGTGAAGCCATCAGCTCCGATAGCTACTCACCGGAAGAACACCTACACATGCTTTCTTCCTTAGAACGACATATGCACACGAATAGGGAGGACGACGAACAAACACAAGAGAAACATTTTGGTGGCAACACACGCATTTTTTTTCTTCTCTCTGTTATTCACTCCTCACTTTGCTTTACAGATTACATGCTTAAATAAGCCTCACATACACATGGTTATGCCACATGTATACATACCCACTAACTTCACTGGTTAGACTATCCATGATCCGGTTTTGTTGTCATACTCCCCATGACTCGACACATACTATGCACTGTCCACAAGACTCGGTCCAACTGAGACCAACTCAGACGCTTACGACCGCACACACCCCTAATCAAGTCTACGACCACACACAGACTTGACCAAGTCATCTTCTTATGACTATGAGTCCTTACGACCATACCTTGTTGACCACGGTGCCTCGATCATGCCTCACGACCACGGCTGCTTCGACCGCTTCACTGACTGGGCTTGTTGACAAACATCTCCGGTAGTACTGCTCATACAGATGGTACTACTGGTCTTCGAACACGACCGGGATACTGTAGCATACAAGTACCGACCATCAACCGCAATGCAACTCAACTCATGACTGCAATTTCCATGACTACTGTAGCTATGACAACTATAGCTACGACTTACGACTACAATCACTGTGCAGTTTGACTTTTGTCTACGACCACTGTGCAGTTCGACTTACGACTATGGAGTACTTGAATACACCAAGTACTCAACACGACTACACAGTACTCAAACACATGAGTACTCGTTACGACCATGCAGTACTCAACACACGAGTACTCGACTATAACCACGCAGTACTCAACACATGAGTACTCGACTACAACTACAGTACTCGAACACGTAAGTATGACTTACAATAAGATTAGTTCTAACACATGGCCACGGAGGTGTAGCGCGATGCGGTGACAGGCCACATCGTAGGCTAGGGACGCCACGAAGAGGAACACGAACCCACCACCGTGGAAGAAGACTATCACAGGGAGAGGAGCCGCGTCCTTAGCATCGCTAGGGTTCACCGGGTAGAAGAGGCGCGCGTGGAGGTGACACCACAGGACGGGGAAGAGATGGCGGGGATGCGCGAGTGCAGGAGGGAGAGCACGTGGCGATTTAGCGTGCCGTCAACGCGGTGGGTGGCATCGGTGACGCAGTCCACGGCCTTGAGGAAGAGGTGCGCGGGGCATGATTCGGCTTCTGCCGCGGGCCAGAGACGTCTCCGCCATGGTCGTCGTGGGCTACCTTAGAATTGGGGTGGTGTATTTATAGTGGATGGGACTTGGGGAGCAGCTGGGAACAATGTGGTGTTTGCTCAATGAGCTTTGGTTTTTGTACGTTGGATTGCCAGTGTGGGATAATTGGGTGTGGTGTTAAATTTTGCGGTTTTGTTGTACAGTAGGCACAAAGGAAACATTGCAGCAATCATTGCATGCTATTAAAAACTGTTCGGATTTATGCTCTAGGATTTGTGCTCCTGGGGTGTCAGCTTTGCAGTCCTGTTCAAAAGTATCGGGTTTTAGCTTCTGGTTGTGCATTTTGTCTTTTGATTGATTATAAGAGAGATTGAGGGAGTAAGAGACACTCGTGTTGAAAAGCCACTACATTCAAAGTGACTTCTGCAGTAACTCCTATAAACGACTTATAGAAATCATCTTAAGAAATCACTCGTTCAAAAACCGACTTCTAAAAAACAAAAGTCAAAAGCTGTTTGGAAGAAAGCCCAAGCGGCTAGGGCAAGGATTCAATGGGATGAGGACACCACGTGATAAAGATTTAGGTTTTGTGGCATGTGGTGCCTCTAGTGGTGGTAGTGTCATCAGAGACTACGACAGAGGCATAGGGGGGCGTCCGAGGAGGTGGGCTCGCTTGGTGATGGGGCAGTTGGGGCAACTAAATATGAAAAGTACTGTGATAAGTACAACAAAGCTCTTACCGTTGCATGCTTTCTTGATCCAAAATATAAGCAAAAGTTGGTGGAGTTTTTCTTGAAGAAGATTTATGGCGAAAGGTATGTGTGGGAAGTGGAATTTAATGATTCCGTGGATGTTGTTCACAGATTATTTCAAGCTTACAAGTCCAGCACATTTGAGGCAAAGGCCACCACTATAACGCAAAGTGACTCACCTATTTTCAGTATCCCATGAGACTCCTGAACCATGCCACCAACCACAATTAGATGGGTCAGATTTATGAGTCTAAAATATATCAGTCCCAAGTATACATATGTGAGTCATGCGCTATGATTAAATTATTTACGAGATCAATTCCAATCTGATCATGTGGGTCAACAGCCTATAGAGTCGGCGAAAGGTATGTGTGGGAAGTGGAATTTAATGATTCCGTGGATGTTGTTCACAGATTATTTCAAGCTTACAAGTCCAGCACATTTGAGGCAAAGGCCACCACTATAACGCAAAGTGACTCACCTATTTTCAGTATCCCATGAGACTCCTGAACCATGCCACCAACCACAATTAGATGGGTCAGATTTATGAGTCTAAAATATATCAGTCCCAAGTATACATATGTGAGTCATGCGCTATGATTAAATTATTTACGAGATCAATTCCAATCTGATCATGTGGGTCAACAGCCTATAGAGTCGATCCTGCAAAACAAACTCATATATTCCGCCCTGTGCTGTACTCAGGTTAAACAAATATATGCATATTAAATTTCAGTAGACTCGATCTCAATAAATATGTCTACCATATTCCAGCACAGCCATTCTCGGCACCTCGAGTATCAATTACTTGAGTTAAATTCCACATCAAAATATTCCCTATCACTTACATCAATAATATGAATAATTCCATATTGAATAAAGTAGACAATAACCACAATAAATGTTGAAAACCACATAAAAATTCCAACATCTCCCACTTGACTGAAACATTTCAATCAATAAACGAAAGCCCCATGATTTAATCATGCTTAAAAAAATAATTCCTGACAAACTAGTTTAGTCGGTGGATCTTCCTTCAATGTGTTTATTTTTATTTTAAAATAAGCGATAAGTTGTGATGCACGTTCCACGACCTTAAGTGATGTAAGAAATTCCCATAGCCATACATGTATTCTGTTTCATGGAGTAATGGGCAACTATATCTTGTTTTCTACTGTACTAAGAAATATCACCTCCTACAAAAGTAAATAGATAATCAGAAGACATTTACCAATCAGTATTAGTATAACTTTGCAACATAATGAATAATCCATAGTTCCTTTGACATAACACAGTATATATTTGATTTGTTTCCAGTACTCTTCTCCAAGATTCTTTTGATATCCACTAAGAATTCTAATGAATGGTTAAGGTAATATTGCGTGAATAACATAGCATACAAAAGACATTTCAAAACTGAAGAACAAGCAATTATATTCATTCTAGCTTTTTCTTCAGGAGTATTTGGATATAATTCCTCACCGAGTATAGTTCCCTTCACAATAGGTGCATTAATAGGTTAGTTGTTTTCCATAGAAAATCGTTTAAAAACTATTTATTCCGATCTCTATATAGTTCCACTCCTAAAACAAGGAAAGCTTCTTTCATATTTTTCATATCAAATTTAAATGACAACCAAGCTTTCACTTCCATCAATGTATTTTTGTTATTAGAAGCAATGAGAATATCAATACATAAAGGCAATAAGACAAAACACTTACCTATAACTTTTGTATATATGCAATGATCACCTTCCGTAATTGAAAACCATATGACGTGATAGCATTATTAAATAGAACATTCCATTGAAGTGATGACTGTTTAAGACCATAAATTGATCTATTCAATTTGTAAATCTGATTTTCATTTCCTTTTTCTTTAAAACCTTTCGACTGTTTTTTTATATATGTTCTCCTCCAAAAGACCATTAAGAAAAATAGCTTCAACATCCATTTGGTGGAGTTCAAGATCACAATAAGCCTCAAAGCACTAATAATACAAATTGTGGTAAATTTAGCAATAGGAGAAAAAAGTTTCCATAAAGTCAATACCTTCCCTTTGTGTAAAGTTTTCACAAAGTCAATATCTTCCCTTTGTGTAAAGCCTTTAACAACAAGTTTAGTCTTATATTTTTCCACTAAATCTGTTGCATTCAATTTCCTTATAAATTTTCATTCACAACCTATGGGTTCACGGTTGTTTGGTAGATATACAAGTTCCAAAACTTTATTCCTCTTCATCAAGTTTAATTCTTCCCGTGCTGCTTTCACCCATAGTTTTGGTTCTTCCTCTAAATCTAAAATTTTAGAGTGAATTTCCCCAAGAACAAATAATAATCATCTAGGTATTGGAGTGTACTTAAATTCCTCCTAGTTTTCCTAAGCATATTAGTGTTGGGAGTTTAATTTGCATTTCCTTTAGGAGCTAAGCCTCCTTCAGTGTGAGAATTAATATAACATGTATCCATCTGTGTTTCCAGTGAGTTACCAATAATTCCATCTTTGCCCACTTAGCATGGCGAGGTATGTTTTGATCTAAAATTATTACATTCCTGCTTTCCACCAGTTTATCCTTTTTCTGGATCATAAAACATGTACCTTTTAATTCCAAAGAATAACCAATAACAAATTCCTGATGCGCTTTTAAGCTATAATTTTTTCAGTTAACAACTCACAAGGAGTGACTGTTATAGCTTTTGATGGCAAATTATTTAATAAATAAATAATAGTACATAAAGCTTCCCCTCAAAAAGACAAAGAAAAATCTAAATAAACCATCTTAGACCTAACCGTATCCATAAGTATTCTATTCCTCTTTTCAGCAACATTATTTTGTTGTGGAGTGTAAGATATGTTGTAATGATGAATAATTCCATGCTCTTTATAGAAATCATTTAATATTCCTATAGTGTGTTGTCCTCCAAGATCAGTTCTCAATACTTTAATTTTTTTCTATTTAATTAATTTTTCACTTCAGTTTTAAATGCCTTGAACACATTGAAACCTTTCAACTTTTGTTTAAGAAGATATACATATCTAAATCTAGAATAGTCATCCATAAATGTGATAAAATAAATATTTTTACCTTTTAGTAGGAGTAGACATTTCACCATAAATATCAAAATAAATAATGGCAAGAGACACATTAGATCTTTCCGCCTTTGGAAAAGGGCGCACATGTCATTTTACTCATTATACATACCTCACAAATACTAAAACCCTTCCACTTAAAGTGCAGAATTCTAGAATTAATAAGCCTCTTAATTCTGTTTTTAGATATGTGACTAAGTCATAAACACCATAAATATGATTTTGAGCATGTATTCCTATCATTAGTATTCCTCACTATAAAGTTATTTTCACCAACTAAGCAATCAATATTGTTATCATTTGATAGTTCATCAATAAAATAAATACTATCATGATGAGTTCTAGTATGCATTAATTTTCCATTGAACAATATTTTAACTCTTTCTTTTCCAACTAGTATGTTATAACCAATAGATTGTAATTGAGCAACAGAAATTAAATTTCTTTTCATACTAGGTGAATATAAAGTGTTCTGTAATAATAATTTTCCTCCATTGGAGAGTTTTAGGACATAATTTTTAATTTCAAGTACAACAATTTTAGCATTAGTGCCCAAAAAATATATCTATTTTCCCTTAGAATGTTTGCATAGAAGTGAAATCTCTATTATCTCTAGTAATATGAGATGTAGCACTAGAATCGACAACCCAACTATTTGGAAAAGTATTAGTAAGTAAAGATTCAATGCATTCAAAAAATAACAGACATACCGTTGGGCGAAGAATTGCCTTTATACTCAACTAGTTCATTGTTTTGATTCCTTTGCTCATTCTACTTCTTCTTTTTCCTGCAGTCGACCCTGAAATGTCCATACTGACTATAGTTGTGACACTTGAAATTCTTATACTTTTCATTCCTCTGAACTGATTTATAATTTCCACGATTATCCCAATCGCGTTTTTTATAATCACCATTAGACTTTCTCTTTTGCCAATTCTTTTTATTATTACCTTTTTCCTCTCTAAGGTGTAACTCAGATTTATAAGTATTTCTTTCCTTTTTTGAGAGAGTTTTCTATCTTCTTCCATAAGCAAATGATGCTTTAGAGTGCGCATATTGAGTATCCTTTCACAATGACAAAAAAATATCTTAAATTGTTCTCATGAATTTGGCAATGAGTTTAGAACAACCATGGCATGCTCTTCTTCAGAAAAAGGATAGCCAACATTTCTTAATTCCTCTGCTAAAACACAGAGTTTATTGATATGCTTATTAATTGAAGTGCTATCAAACATCTTAGTAGAGAGAAAGCGATTGACAAGATTAAGCACTTTAATAAAAGATACTTACCAAAAATATGTTCCAGACTACGCATTATTTTTCGCGCATTCTGCCCACCCTCCTACTCAGCAACCAAAGAATCAGTCATTTATCCCAACATAAAAGTCGGTCCTAACTCTTTTATTATCCTTAGTCCAATTCTCATATTTTTGTTGTATAATTTCCTTTTCCTTAATAGTGGCATTTTTCTGGTTCTTCGGTTCGTTTTTGTCTATGACATAATCTATGTTTTCAGCAGAAAGTAAAAAACATGAATTTTCTTTTTCAAACAGTAAAAATATGATTTTTTTTCTTTTTAAAACCGTGAAATTTGAGCATCCAATTTGCAAGATCTAAACAGTTTTAAAAAATACATCGTTCGTTACCATTGCGAGAAAAAATGTTACCAAATTATGCCGATTGATTAGCCCCGCTCATTTCAGCTTCAGCTTCTGGCTTATTTTTCACTATTCATAAATTTTGTCTTTTTCTAAACTTTTGGCTTTTTTAAGCTGTTTTGCCAGTTCTTTTTTTCGTATTCGTTTGCATTATCCATGATGAGCTGGCATATTTTTCTATTTTAAAATTTTTTTAAATTTAATTACGTCAAATAAGCCATCTTTAGTTATAATAAAATTTCAACCGCTACAGTGCACTTTTAGCCATAACCTATAGCTTTTTAGTCTAACCAAGTGGTGCCTAAAAGCTGAATTTTTTCTATTTTAGCCCTTTTTTGAAAAATATTCACATTTAGACCCCTGGACGTCTTAATTCCGTTTTTGGACCCTAGGCTCGGCGCCGTGACGTACGGCGTCGAGATAACACGTCTCAGCGCCGTAAGTCACGGCGCCGAGCTGCGTGGGCCGCGTATGCGTGGCGGCAGACGTGGCGGTGACATGGCACACCTCGGTGCCACTGGTCACGACGCCGAGGTTGGCGCCAGGATACACGGCGCCGAGCTTGGCACCAGGATCCACGGCGCCGAGCTCGGCGCCATGACCAGTGGCATGTGGCATGTTTGCTTGTTACAAATGATAAAATGCGGGGCCACTTGTTTCAACTGCTTGGCACTAGTTTTTTCCCCGGATGGAAAGGAAAGCATCAGGTTTGTTTCTCATCTGCAAAACTGAACCATGAAGTCTGTACATTCTAGAATATTGAACAACCCATTAAACGAGGTTTCTTGCTCCATTTTAACGAGACGATGCAAAGCTTGGTCACAATCTGAGGCTCAGCTATTGTCCCTGTGTTGGACATGTCATATGAGTAGCTTTGATGACATGTCCACAAACTTGCTCTGAATGAGTTTTGCTCTTGTGGCATGTGGCAATTTTTAAAGAAACAAGAGCTGGCATGGTGGCATGTGTGGAACTCTGTACTTCTAATGTTCAGAACTCCACCACTAGTCCTAACATGCCTTAGGGAATATAACTTGCTGGATCTATTACATTTTGTCTACTGGGTGTAGCATGGTTGTTTCCCCTTTTTCTCGCGCCCTGAAGATGGCTCCGCTGCATCCTTCTTTCTGTCACTCTTGGTCTTGAGAGCTGCCTCACGAGCTTGAAGCACTTCCTCCTGACGCTTGATTGCTGCTTCACGCAGACTTAACTGCTCTCGCCTCCTTTGCAGCTCATCCTCCTTGCCCTTCAGACGGATTTGGTCCACCCTCACGCGGCGCTCTTACTCAAGCCGCATCTGTCGTTCCACCTCGCGAGCTTGAGTCATCTTGACAAAGTATTATCCTTTGTTTTCCACCTCCATTGGCCGGTTTCGTGGCCATGCCGGCGGCACCCGATCCACCCATTCGATGAACTCGTAAGGCTATGTGTGGCGTGGTAGATGTCATAGATCAAGTTGAAAAACGATAACGAGAAACAAAGGATTTAGTTGTCGTCGTTACCATGAAGTCGTCATCCAGGTCTGGACACTTGAAGAACATACAGCCGTAGTTGGCTCGTCATACTCGATCCGTCCAGACGCACAACATCGTCCTAAAGCCGCAATGGCACTTCGGGCGCTCATGCCACTCCGGCACTCCAAATGGATCGGACCTCCAGGAAAACATTGTTGTGTAGTAGTGTTGTGATGGCTTGAGGAGATATGGTATGGAAGACATAGGAGACCTTTATGTAGGCAGGTTATCTAGTGCAGTGGGCATAGTCGGTGTAACCTTGCCTTAAATCTCGGCAACGTGGACATTCTGGCCAGACAAGTAGGTATTCCGTTTTTTTTTGGCAAAGCGGCAGCTTGAAATACTTCATACTTCTTTCGCCCAAACATGTAGTATGTCGTACAAACTCCATTTTTTTTAATAAAGTGATTAGGGAGTGTGGTTTATTAGGTGGAAATGGGAGTATGTCCATTTTTTTGTTGGTTAGTAGTGATTGTTGTCAGATTGAATTGTAGAAGACGTTGTAAACACAATCCAAATACTACAGAATGGTGTACATCATACTTCGTACTCCCCAAAGTGTAGTGTGTCCGAGATACTACTTGTTTTTCCTTATCTGGGACCTGTGAACATAAAGTACTGCTACATGTTAGCACTGATAGTGATTTAAAATCCTGGAGAAGACAATTTTGAAGCAAATGGCATGAATATCCATGGAGGTATGTGAGCAACTCCAACCGGTTCTTTATCCTGCTCTTCATTGTATATTTACCTAATATGACTCAAGAAATGGACTCCAACCGGTTCTTTATCCTCCTCTTCATTTTTATCGAGTCGCTATTTTCTCCCGGCCGCTAGCTAGATTTGGCGAGCGCCTCCTCACTCGCTTCTCAAATAGCTAGGCCATTGGAATACTAACTCAAATAGAGAGCTGAAAATAATAGCTAGCCTCTTCATCCTAGAAAATAGAGAGGGAGAAATGACTAATGGGATGGAGTTGCTCTTAGGAAAACAGGATGTTAGACATGAAACTGTAACAAGATATTGTTTTTTCAGAAAGGGTGTTTCTCCGTTACGGATATGATGTAGTAAAATCTGATTAGGCAAAATATGAAAATTAAGTTTTCAAGTGGGAACGCACTATATGGCTAACAAATCTGTTCGTTTAAATAAAAAATCGCGAGTACGGAAGGTAACATTTGCCGTGTTATTCGGCGTTGATTCAGGTTCCGTTATTATGCAGTTTTCCTTGTTGCGTACGAAGTGTTTCCCTCATTCCCCTGATCGGCTGACTCCACACGAATCTCCAAACAAAATCAGCGGAGAATGACCCGGGTGTAACTACACCCGGGAGTAATAAGGATTTTTCATATATATATATATATATATATATATATATATATATATATATATATATATATATATATATATATATATATATATATATATATATATATATATATATATATATATATATATATATATATATATATATAATGCTTCGTGATTACTTTCTGGTTTTCAAAACTGCGGAAGTGCAGAGGAATGCTGTACCAACAAATTCATACAGTTGCCTCTAAAATCAAGTAGACAGTTAATTTTTGACTATGGGATAATGGGCTCTATTTCTCATTCATCAGGCGCTCAACCAGGGGCAAGTCATCAGGAGTTGTCACCTGCAATAAGTTTGCATTTTGACAGTCAATCTCTTCAACAGTTCAGGATATCATAGTTCAAATCACTAATTTGGAAAACCTTAATGTTTGTGTAAGAGCCCTCGGTGATATAAACAGGATGTTTCAGGTATTCTACAATGGAGACATCATCAGTGACTTCAAGGCCATCCCTGTGAATGCAAAGTTAGTCAGCAACGAGAATTGAGAACCAGCATATCAGTAAATTACATTTGCCGTGAGCTAAGAAAGCTGTAGTATACATTGTAGGATTCCATGTCTATATCACAATGCAGAACGAAGGAATTGCAAAAAAAATTATGGCGAAGAAATGAACCTGTGCAGTGCAATTGGTACTCCCAATAATGGTAAATATTGTTTTGGCATACTTGCCTGTTACAAAATGGTGGACGAATTTTAGACAGAGCAATCATACACTGGAAGGATATGCTAAATTCACTTCCAACTGACACAACTACTTTGACGGTCTTAACTAGCACAATTCATCGCACACATCTAAATTGGTAGCAACAAGAATTGACTCTGCAGTCTGTTCCTTTCGTTTAACTCCATTCTTCATGTTCAATAGAGTGTATTAATCTTGATGCATTGCAACTATTCTAATTTCTAAATGAACTATGGCATAAGCACTACAACAGAAGCAATGATCAAAGTTCCTATGCTGAGGTAAAACTTTTATTCCCAAAAAACGTGTCGACATATCAACTACTTTTATCATGGACATCAGAAAATTGTCATCTCCCCGAAAGAGAGGTGGAAGATGTGAGTCTCCGGCCTCCACCTACATGATACAAAAAAGAGGACTATATGTCAGAGAATTTGAGGCGCACATAGCCGATACACAATGAACATGCAAGTGGAGCAATAGTTTCAGAGAATACCTGTCAACCAGTGCAGTGATGGCGGGGGGTTGAGGGTGGGCAACCCACGGCGAACCTGATAAGAGATGACGTCTAGGCCAGCCCTCTCCAGGAAGGGAGTGTACCTCTCGTCGTACCGCATGTCCAGGAACCCGTCATGGGTTCGAGGACGAAGGATGGGCAGCTCCTATATAGAATAGACCAATTTTTTTAGTTAATGCATCAACATAAACGCAAATTGCACAGGAAGTGATGAAGGCAGTACCCTCCCCTCCGCGGTGAGCCGTCCTCGGTGATTCTCCTCGTAGTATGGGTCTAGCAGGTGGAATTGCGCCATCCTACAAAAAAAATTAAATTTCTCAGTCCAACATAGAAAAATAAGAAATTAAAATATGGAAAGAATAAGAAATTAAACAAGAAACAAAGCAAATTGCATATGAGAAAACAACTAGACGAACTATGAAACATAACGAACAACAAGCACTCGCACCTGACTAAGTGGCCAATGACATGTGCGTGAATTGTGGCCAAGTCTACCACATCTGCTACATTGGTTCTGCTCGGGGTCAGTAAGAAAGGGGGTTGCTCTCCCTCGCGTCATTCTTCCAGGAAGCTGATCTATAACCATCTTGTGTCTCGTCCTCTTCCTGGTTTCACGTTTGTTCCAACGGCTACCCGGATCCACAATGTATTTGGGCCCGGTGTATGGTGGCCACTCTCCCTCATCCCGGTAAGGCTCGAAACGGGGAGACCACGTAAGCACAAGGTTGTCAACACTGAACTCCCGAGGTATCTTACTCTTGTAGTCAAAGTTGCGATGCCTTGCTGCTGCCACATAATGAGAACATGGAAAGTGGTACTGCCTCGGTTTACCACATGTGCATGAGAAAGCAATAAGGACAACCTTATGCCTCCTCGTCGGCCGGAGCTCTCCATCGGTCGTTGTACCACCCCTTTCTACAACCTCGTAAGTGCCCGTAGCGTTGTCAAAACAATGTACCTCATGTGCCTCAGCCCTCGCCTTTGCCTTTTCAAGGTGGCGCTTCGGTTTTGGCGCCCATCTCTCTTGTTTACTCTGTAGCGCCATTGCATGTGCGTGTCTTTCGTTAAACCAGGCAACAAGCTTGTAAAAGGTGAAGGATACGATAGCATTGGCGGGCATACCACGTATCCCCCTAAGCAAATTATTGAAGGATTCGGCCATGTTGCTTGTCTGAAACTCGTACCTCCAGCCACCATCGTCATGAGCCCTTGTCCATTTGTCGACATCTCTCATCAATCCCGTCAACCACTGTCTACCTTCTGCGTTTGTTGCAGTTTTAAGCTGCTCCAACTTCTCCTGGAAGAACTTGACCTCAAGCATTCGAGCGACCTCCTCGAAAAGAGGAAAGTTATCCTTCGTACCATCCTTACGGAATAGATTCTCGGCAAGATGTCGAGTGCACCAACGGTGGTGCAAAGCTGGATACCCCGGTATCTGCTCCTGTACGGCAGCAAGTATGCCCTGGTGTCTATCAGATATGACACCAACCGCCCTACCAGGGCCGACCACGTGCCTCCGAACGAGCCGCAAGAACCATCCCCAGCTGTCTTTGTTCTCCCTCTCAACCAAAGCAAACGCCAAAGGAACCAACGCGTTGTCTGCGTCACAGCAAATAGCTATCAGAAGTATGCCCTGGTACTTGCCAAGAAGAAACGTACCGTCAATGGAGAAGACGGGACGACAATGCCGAAAGGCCTCGATGGACTGAGCAAAGCACCAGAAAGCACAGAAGAATATCTGTCTCCCATCTTGTGTCCATTCATTTGCTTTCGGGACGTACTCATAATGCATGCCTGGATTAACTGCTTTGATTGCATTGAAGAGTGCTGGCAACTGCTCATACCCATCTTCCCAGTCCCCATATATCATCTTCCAGATGCGTTGCTTTGCCCTCCATGCTTTTCCATACCTTATCTCGTATCCAAATTTCTCCTTAACAAACCCAGCAAGTGTCTTCACCTTCATATTGGGTTCTCCCTTTACTATGTGCCACAGTGACTTGGCAATAATGGTAGAGGTCAAATGCTTCTGTTTGAGCTCTGCTTCAGCACAAGTATGTGGGCCAACAATTCTTGTGATCCTGAACTTTCCCGTGTCCTTCTGTTTCCTAGCACAAACCCTCCATTCACATGTTTCCTTCTCGCACACAACAGTGTACCTCCGCTCCACATAAGAATGCCTCACCTTGAATGGCCTTTTACGAATCACTGAATACTCCTGCAGCCACCTTTTCAATGCAGGCAAGTCCTCAAACACCATGCCCTTCTCAATTGTCATGCTTGGCCCGGCCTCAGGAGCATCTAGCAGCTCGTCATCCCTTCCTTCTGCATAAGCCTTATGAGAATGCCTAAGATCGCTGAATTCATGAACTGATGGATCCCGGCCAGGGCAATAACGCCTGATCAGCTCAATATCACTTTCGGTCAGCTCTCCAAAAGGGCGGTCATCATCAGAATCAACGGCCCTTGCGATCTCGTAAGGCTCCAGATCATCCACAATTTGAACATCCACACTGTTGGAGTCCCTGCAGACTTCTTCAATGTTGCCAGATAGAGCAACGGGAGGAACGCCCACATTATCAGGAATGTCTCCTGCATCATAAACACGAAAACGATGGGATTGAGACAAAAGAATGGAATGACGGGAAAAGTTAAAGTGTTGCTCGACACTTACTAGGATGATTCTGGGTCAAAGGGATCTCCTGAGGGGCCGCCACGACATCATCAGTCCGACATTCAACTCGGACTGGTTGAGAAATCTGAACCTCGTCGGGGCAGATAGAGCATCGGGCACCTCATGCACTTCTTCCACATCCACCGCAAGGTCCAGTAACAGAGGGTCAAAGGGTGCCTGATGACCTAGTTCTGGTGAATAACCATGAGGGGTGGGATCAATGGACACCTTCCGCACAACAAGGTCCAAACATTGGAACTCATTCCTCATAACCGATTTGACATATTTGTCCCACTGATCCTCACAACCAATTAAGATCAACCGCCTTAGAATTGTGTCTTTCGAACCGAAATGAAGTAACCCCTCAACTGTGATGCTCTCCTCGTTTGCATGACAATGTAGCTCCTCCCGGGCCCTAACAACCAACTCACTAAACGACGGCCGATCACTGAATATCAGAGGCACCCTTTGCATTTTAACAAATTGAACATTTCCATAATCATCACTTGTCACACTGCCTCCATGATATAGGGTGACTAGGTTGTCCATCTAGTTCATACAGAAAACCAAACTTAATACCTTTAATCGAAATTGGATACTAGATAGTAACTAACAAGTACCTAGTCACTAACTAAATGCTACCTAACTAACTGGCTGACTACCTAAGCACCTAAATTAACCAACTGCTACACTATAATTGATGCTAATTAACTAACTAAATTGCATACTCAATTTTACCTGTCCGACGATGGTAGTGGACAAACCGGGTGGCGCGGTGGCTGGGACGGTGTCGGCGCGCGGGCCGAGGCGGGGTGGTGTGGTGTGGTGTGTGCGGCGCCGAGGGACAAAGCGGAGCGTTCGCGCAGCGAGGTACCTGTGAAATGATGTGTTACCACTTACCATAGATGTCACCACGACCATATAGCAAAACAATGCATATTCCACCAGGTTCACCATGGGGATGTCTATACACTAAGCACTAAAAGTTGGTCATAAAGATAAACATGACTGCGTCGGACTCAAATCTGTTTTATATATGTACTAGCTGATATTTGGTTCACTTTAGGAAGACATCTGTGGAGTGATTTTTGAGAACAGAACTTGGTAACTTTGAAGCAAACTGTTAACACAAAATTAGTTTTTGATTATTAATGAACATTTTTGTCATCTTGACCACAATGGGTAGAAGAGGGGGCAGAAGAAACCTCTAGCAGATGTATCTGACTTTTGATACAGTGGAGGAGGATGTTTGGCTATCCAAGCTTCAGCCCATTCACTCCACGAGATATTGCATCATCACTAGCAGGTAGGAGGTCATCAATTCTGTGCCACGAGATTTCCTGTCAAATTCGCAGAGGGCCATAGATTAGCGGTGGTCATTTCACTTTTTTTTAACTAAAAAAGGTTTAAAAAATGAAAGGAGAATAGTAAAGGAAAACCAACCAATGCAAACAACAATAGCTTTAAATTTCAAGCAGACACAAAGTAAGTGAGCACAAAGTTCCAGCTGATAGTATTGTGGATAATAACAAGAAACTGCGAGCAGTTTATTGACCAAAATAAAGAAGACGGTGCTGCAGTTACAAGCAAAGACATGTGGGCCGCTACAAACCACACAAAAAAGAACATGTAGTCATTTAGCAGTTACAAACTTAGAATAATGATAATATGACTACATAATGCCACAAGCCCACAACACTACTGCGCTTCTCAGGTGGGTTGCAATCTTGCAGAGCATTATGATCATTCTATTATCAGTAGTACAACCAGTTGTTTTGAAATGATAAATCCTTCATTACAATAAGTCAATACTACATACTAAAAAAACATAAAGGTTTTGTGGGTCAAGCAACCATGTCATATCATACCATTTCATCATAATGCACAAGAATCCTTACTGCATTGAGCAGTGTTACCATCTGAAGTCTGAACAACATTTCAGACATCATCCAAAGTGCCAAGAAGAACAGCACGAGCTCGCGTGCGAAAGAGAGGCATATTTATCACAAGAAAGATGGGGCATTTGTCGCGTTCATGAATACATACATTACCAGAAAGGACATGGAAAACGAAATAGCATATATCCTCGTGAAGTTAACAGCTAACCACACCCTTCCAAAGTCTATACATATCAACTTATCAGAGATACACGAGGTGATGCTTTGCCAGGCTCCTAGGAACGTAAAAAGGAAGCCTCCATAGACTCTAGGATGCTTGCGGTATCAAACCTGAAGTCTTGAAGGCCGCGGGCGGGGAGGCGGGCTTGGAGGCGGCCGGCGGCGTGGATGGGGCGGGCGGGGAGGCGGGGAGGCGGGCGGGCGGCCGCGGCCGGGACGCGGGCGGGCGGCCACGGCGGGGAGGCGGGCTTGGAGGCGGCCGGTCTTGGAGCCGGCCGGCGGGGAGGCGGCCTTGGAGGCGGCCGGCGGCGTGGATGGGGCGGGCGGGGAGGCGGGCGGCTGGGGAGGCGGTGGGGGCTCGGCCGCCGGCGGGGACGCGGGCTGGCGGGGAGGGGAGGCGGCGGGGAGGCGGGCGGCCGGTCAAGAGAAAAGAGAAGGAGAGAGCGACAGAAACAGAGAGCGACAGAAACAGGGGGAGTAAGGAGAAGGCTGCGTGAGCAGGCCAGACCTCGACGCCAAGATCCATGGCGCCGAGATACCCGCCACGTCGACGCTACGCAGGCCGCCACGGTCTTCTTGATGGAGCTGGAGATAGCACCACGTGATGATCTGTGCGATGGTTGATGGCATTGGCTTCAATTAAATATTGATTGCAATTCTGATACCACGCATGGTAGATGGCGCCTGGTCTTCGTGGCTTTCTTCCGCGCGCAGACAACACCAGGACCGAGGCGACGAAAGAGATGGCCCGTGATGCCGGCTGTGCTGGATACGGGTGGAAAATGATCGGATACGGTTGAATAATCTCAAATACGAATACGAATCTATATTTTTCAAATGAATATAAATACGAATTCGAATATTCTCAAATACGGATACGAATATTCTCGAATACGAATACGGATATTTTCGAATACGGATTTTCTCGGATACGAATATCGGATAAAACAGATTCCTAGCGGTTTTACCGATTTTTCACCGGTTTTTGACCGGTAACTGGTTTTAAACCGCCTAAATTCAAATTTTGAATCACAAAATTTGTACGAATTTTTCATAGGTTCTAGAAACGGATCGAATACAAATCGAATAGTCTCGAATACGGATACGAATATTCTCGAATACGAATGCGAATACGAATACTCACAAATACGGATACGAATATTCTCGAATACGAATACGAATATTTTCGAATACGGATTTTTGCTTACCACATTTGTGTTTTCTCGGATACGAATATCGGATAAAACGAATTATCCGTTACCGTTTTCCACCTCTAGTGCTGGACGTGCGCGTGGTGGTCGAGTGCTTGCTCTTGATCTTTGCGCTAGAAATCTCGACTTCCACCAGACCGTGACGGACACGCAGACCGAGGACGAAGCGATGCGAAGTCTGATCCGCCGTGCCTGGTTCTGATGTTAATATTGAATTTTTTTTAAAAAAAACCTTACATTAATTTTATAGAGACTTTTGATCTATCCTTTATTTCTGTCTTATCCGTGATGCCGTTTATAATATATAATGAAGCTAGAGGATTTCACTTCCAGATATTACAAAGTGACTAACCTATTTCCGGTATTCCGTGAGACTCCTGAACCATGTTACCAACTATGATCAGGCAGACTAGTTTTATGAGTCTAAAATATATCATCCCAAACACACATGTGTGAATCATAAGTCATGATCAGATTTTTACAAGATCAATTCTAATTTGATCATGTGGGTCAACAGCCTGTAGAGCCGATCCTGCAAAATAAACCCAGCTATTCTGCTTTGTGTTGTACCCGGGTTAAACAAATGCATGCATATTAAATTCCAGTAAACTCAATCTCAATAAATATGTCTACCATATTCTAGCACAACCGTCCTCGGCACCTCGAGTATTAATTCCTCGAGTTAAATTCTACATTAAAATATTTCCTATCACTTGCATAAATAATATGAATAATTCCGCATTGAGTAAAGTAGAGAATAACCACAATAATTATTGAAAGCCACATAAAAATCCCAACAGTAAGAAAGCCACTCCATTCAAAGTGGCTCATACAGTAACTCCTACAAACAACTTACAGAAATCATCTTGAAAAATCACTCCGTTCAAAAACCGACTTCTAAAAAATAAAAGTCAAAAGTTGTTTGGAACATAGCCCAAGCAGCTAGGGCAAGGGTTCAATAGGATGAGGGCACGATAGTGATGGAGAATTAGATTTTTTTTTTTGTGGTGCCTTTGGTGGTGGTAGTGTCGTCGGAGACTACGTGGGAGGCACATGGGGGCGTCTGAGAAGGTGGGCTCGCTTGATGATGCGGGGGGTGCTAGGGTCGTGAGTCGGGGTGGTGGCGACAGTGGAATGGATGCAAATAGAGTGGAAAGGGTGGGCCAAGGTAACGTTTGTGGCTCACTAGCACCAGCTAGGTGCTTACGGTATGGTGGGGGGCAGCCAACAGAGAGGGTTTAGTGTTTAGGGTGGGGTAGGGAAGAATATAGAGAGGTGAGGGAGAGGAGATCAAGAGATTCATTGGATCTTGGTACAATGATTATGAAATCCGAATGATTTTTGTTGCAAAATAAATTAGGTAACTGATGTATAGATTATTTCTTCACATTTTGTAATAGTAAATTATGAAGAGTTTTGGAAGTACTATGTGTGTACATAGAGAAAATTACTGATGGTGTTGGCGACTTGTGACCTCACTTTCTGTTCAATGTTTTCCTGTTTAAGCTTCTGCAAAATTTTTCTCGAAGGCATGTAAAACAGTAAATCCCTCTTCTGTAAAGTTTTGCTTCTGCCCTGGAAGGCATAAAGCATAATAAACAATTAGCAATCATGATTTGGATTATGGGGCAATGCTTCTAAGAGATTGACTTGACACATATACATGCTGGTGCGGACCAACTAAGGATTAGTTGATGCGTAGGAATGGCCCGATCTTTCCCGGTACGATCAGCGAGGTTCCTTCTCCTTGGATAGAGTCTTCTCCTTGTCTTGATGCAGCAAACAATATTGATAAGGGCAATTTGCACTAGTATGCAAGGCGCACACTAGAAGCAATCTGCCGAACTCCCCAAACTGTGAATTCAGCAAAAAGACACGAATTAGAAGAGATGAACCTTGTAGATTCGATGGGCAATCTCAAGAATCTCCTATTCTTGCCTTGCACCAACTTCGCAAACTCCAAACGAGAAAACCTTGCAATCACGCAATTTGGCCGCCACCAACCATCATGACGATTTTCTCCTTTATTTCGCGAGTCTAAAAACTTATCATATCATAGCCTGAGTTACAATGGGGCTATGGCCCTAGCCTTATATTGGTGCACAATGCACGGCCTTGATTACAACTTACGCACTACTTGGCCTAAGGCCGAAACAAACTCCAATACGAACTAAAAAGGAAATACCTAAACTGCTACCTCTGGTTTCTCTATCAATTTTCGACTTTACCATGAGGATTCCACGGCTGGCACCTCATCCATTGTGTGGGGCTTCAAAATAGCTTTCCAACGAGTCCAAGAACGCCCAAATCGGACTCCGTTTGTGAAAGTTATGGACGTTTTAGTATCGGTCTTGCCAGCTGTTCCAATCCGAGTCCGAATCGGTTTCAAATCTTTATATGTTTTGTTTTCTTGTTCAAGGGGTTTCCAAATCCGTTTAAAACCTGAAAAAGAATCCTTCTCAACCTTTAGAAAGCCATGGTGTGGTCGGATTTTACCCTTACTTGCATTGCAATACTCGGACTCCTTATGTTTGGCAAGTCTCGCGCGTCTCTCCGGACAGCTCGTGCAGCTTCCAATGAAATTGCCATAACTTTGTGTAGGAAGCTCCAAATCAAGCGCTGTTTGATTTGTTGGAAAATAGACTTCATTAGCTTTCCAAATATGTATTTTGTGTATCTTAGAAACCTCAGAATTGACGTTGAGAACTTCATGAACTTTGTGGACAGAACTGCAATCACGAGAACTTGATTGATCTTGTGTCTTCCTCTTGGCCACATCACATGCGATGCTGGGGTATATTGTGTCTAGGGGGCTTTTAAATACATGCGGCACTAAGTTTAGGGAAAAGATGGCAGCAATGTGTCACTAGTCACTAACACACGATGGTATTTTTCTGTATCAAAAGCATGTGGTGGCATGCAACTAAAAATGTCTTGTGTTCAGAAACACACAGGCTTGATATGGTCAAATGTAATCAAATTGAAACCACTCATTTTTATTTTGGTTATATCAATGAATTCTATTTCTCTTACAAATATGAAGCTTAGAATAGATAAAATCATGTGACAAAATCTAGCACAACTATAGATAAAATCATGTGACAAAATCTAGCACAACTATAGATAAAATCATGTGACAAAATCTAGCACAACTATAGATAAAATCATGTGACAAAATCTAGCACAATTTCAAGAAATAGAAATCTGTTATAGGTCAAGAACTAACAAAGAGCATGTGAATTTATCACATTTTAATTTTAATAAATACTTGTAGGTTGTTGTATGTCTACATATATGCAGAAATGAATTTTGTTGTGTTTCTTAGTAGAATACTCATATTAGCATTGCTTTTAGAGCTATACTAACTGATACTGTTTCACAAATTTGCTTAATAAGTACCTTATTGTGATTGATGACATTTGGGAAAAATCAGCATGGGAAACCATACAATGTGCTCTTCCTAAAAATGGCCATGCAAGTAGAATAATTACAACGACACGAATCAACAATGTAGCTGAATCTTGTTGCACTTCAAATGAAGACTTTGTTTATCAAATGAAACCTCTTAGCGAAAGCGACTCCACAAAATTATTTCTGAAGAGGATTTTTGATGCTGAGGATAAGTGCCCTGATCACTTGGAGGGGATTATGAATGAGATACTGCATAAATGTGATGGCTTGCCATTGGCCATAGTTACTTTATCTAGCTTGTTAGCTAATAAACCAAGAAGAAAGGATGAATGGAAGAGAGTGCTGAATTCCGTCCGCTCTGTAGATGAAAAGGATGAAGAGCTGCAAGTAATGGATAAGATACTGGCACTGAGTTACAGCGATCTACCTCACAATTTGAAGAATTGCTTTCTGTACCTCAGTACATTTCCAGAGGATCACATGATTGACAAAGACATCTTGGTATGGAGATGGATAGCTGAAGGGTTTATGACTGCAAAGCAAGGCTATACATTGGAGGAAATAGGAGAGAGTCACTTTAATGAGCTCATAAATAGGAGTCTGATCCAGCCAGTATACATGACATATGATGGTAAAGCAAGAAGATGTCGAGTCCATGACATAGTACTCAACTTTATCATCTCCCGGTCAACTAAAGAAAATTTTGTAACTGTGTTGGATGGTCAGGACCTCTCATCTTCGCATAAAAGGATTCGGAGGCTCTCCATCTGGCACAACAAAGAACATGCGGAGGCAATATCACAAGGAACCATGGATTTGTCTCAGCTCCGTTCACTTAATATATGCCTTGTTGATGGCTGGACAATGCCCCTTGTTTTGGACCTACCTGTTCTTCGAGTATTGGATCTAGAGGGTTATTATGATTTGACGGATGTTTGTCTCGATGGCATTGTAGGTTTATTTCATCTGAGATATCTGGGGCTCCGTGAGGCAAGCATTAGCAAGCTACCGGTCCAAATTGGGAAGCTAGAGTATTTACAGACGCTCGATCTAACAAGATCTTCGATAAGAGAGTTGCCAGGAAGTATTGTTCAGCTCAAACGATTGGTGTGTCTTGTAGGGCATGAACTCATATTGCCGGATGGGTTTGGCAGCATGGAAGCTCTTCAGGAGTTAGGGAGCATAGATGCCTGCCGCAGCTATGTGAAAGATCTACAGTTTTTGAGCAAGTTAAGGGTGCTAGTAGTCAGGCATGAAGGAATTAGTGACCTGCAAGCTAGAAACGAATCTCTGGCGTCGTCGCTCTGTAAGCTTGGGGCAAGCAACCTTCGATCTCTACATATTGATGGGTTTGGTGGTGCGGACAGTTTCACGGATTCATGGTACCCTCCACTTCTCCAGAAACTCACCTACTTGGAAATCGGTGGCTTCTCCAGGTTTCCAAAGTGCACTGATCCCTCGCTCGCTGACCTCACCTACTTGGATATCGATGTTAGACAAATGGAAGGGGAGGATCTACGTTTGCTTGAAGACTTGCCTGCCCTTCATTTCCTCCGTCTTCATGTATACCAGGTTCCCGAAGATGGACTCAGGATCAGTCCCAGTGGATTCCGATGTTTAACAAGACTCGAGTTTTATGGACCTAGTTTGGTATTTAAAGGAGCTCTGCCAAAACTCGAAACGTTTTTACTCGAGTTCAATTTTTATAAAGCACAATCTACGTACGGCAGTTTACACATTAGCATCCAACACCTCACCTCTCTCAAAGATATTGAGATGCGTGTATGGATTTTCTCTGATACTCCGACGATGAAGGCTGCCCAGTCTGCTATCAATGACCTAGCCAAGATGCTTCCCAACCATTCCAGACTACATGGGTTTATTAGGATCGATCCTGGGTCACGTGGGCCTTTTGCCCTGGTTTGCCAATCGAGCTTTTCCCAACCATCCCACACTACAGGTTTGAGCTTTTTCCCCACACCATGGATTCTGAAATGATGTTTGAACTGGGAGTGGAATTTTGCACCGAGCCCCAAGGTTTCTCTCTATTCTCATTCCCAGTTCCTCCATCCCCAATCCCATCTCCTCTCGATTTCTTCCCCGTCCGTCGGCGGCCGAGGCGACGAGCAACAGGGCGGCGGCTGGGCGGTGAGTGAGTAGTGGACGGCAGCACTCAGCCCCCAATCCCATCTCCTCGGCGACCGAGGCTCGGCGGCAGGCAATAGCGTTGAATACTACGTATTAGGATATTGAAATTGCAGGATTTAAGTTGTTAGATGCAAGCATTCTACTGCAAGTTTGAGAAAATTGTTGACATATACTGTACTACGTATATCAGTACAGTATTTATCTGATCACAACACCGGTGTTGATATATACTGTACTACGTATGCGAGCTCTTATGAACGACCAAGTTTATTATCTGATTGATTATAAACAACACAGTTAACACATGGAAAGGATAATTACATGCTGTGTTCTGCATCCTGACGTACACGAATGCCAATGCCTCCCTGTATTATCAAGCTTGCAAGAAAAATAGCAATGATACCATTTTTAACCTATACGATTCTAGGAAGAAAGCAGTGTAGTTTATCAGCAAAGGGTTTGCTATTTGTAGGTCTATCAGTACAGTATATATGACTAGAGTTTACAAATAGAACCTTTCATGTAAATTTTTTACTTGGTTTCAAAAGTTCTCCACAAAAGATTGATTGGTGTACAAGTCTTCTGCTTCTTACAAGCAAATTTCACGCATATGCATGTTGCAATCCTCTCGATTTCTGTTACTAAATTTAGGCATTTTGTTGGAACGGATGATGATGAATTCAGTTTACAAGAAGGAAGCCATCAAGAAGAAACCAGCAAGTAGTGCTTGGCAGTTAGGAACTGAAGATAGTTGCTCATTTGTGTACCTACATCGGAAAGAATGCTGCTCCTTCATGATATCTTTCAGTTCTTAATTTAGTTAGGAATTCTAAAGAGTACTGAATATACTATGTAAAGATGCAATTTAAGGATGCTAAGTTATGACTCTTAAGGCCCTTTATTGTTCTCATGCAATGTGTGGATGCTAGAAGAATTACGGTAAGTTCAGTGTTGTCATGGATACAGTACATGTGATGCTTGTCTGGCTTTGTCTCTCCTCTGCAAAGGGTGTCGGAAGGTATTTTAGTACTTGTACTCTGTTATGTCGAATAAAGAAATAATGTTTATATATTTTACCTTGCAGGATTGATCAGGAGAAATGTGCAACGAAAACCGACTTGACAAGATAATCAACAGAGAATAGATTTAATGTGAAAAACCCTCACGGAAAGAAGTCATGGACATAGAATTAGCAAAATCATAATATGAAGTTACAAAACGCCTTTTGTGTACTATATTGTAGATAACTTGAAGCGTTGGTACAAGAGGTATAAATAACCATGTAAATAAGAGTTCCAGACGACAAAGGAACAGAATCCTAGTCGACAATAAAAACAGAAATCTACTCAAAAACTAAGACAATAATATGTTCGGAGACGAAAATAATACCCCGTTCTGAAGATAATAACTCAGCAATTACTCCGGAGTTGATTGTGCCGTCCAGATGGATGTGCCCGGGAGCAAGAAGGCGGTGGTGATCCACGTGCTGTTTAGGCTCCTGGTGGCGCATAGGCATCGCTTAATGGTTTCTACAGTGGTGGACTTTGCTGGAAGCGGCTCGTCGTGGAGTTCAAGGGTGGCTATGCCATGGCCTTGAGGCGTGCAGGATCCCGGAGTGTTGGTGGCGGTCTATTTTGTGTGTGGGTAGTGCGTGAGGTGTTGTGGAGGTGCTGGCGAAAGCCTTGCCGGTGATCTTACCGGTCTCGACTACAATGACGCCTTCAGGCGCCATTTTCCTTCCTGGAGGTGTGTCGTGGCTCTCCATAGCTCTCATGTTTACTGATCTCCAGGTGAAAACCTTGCCTCGATGAGGCGGGCGGCGTCGGCAACTCTCGTCGCCTCCTTGGAGACGTCGCCTCGGGGGTCCATCTTCACGCAAAGCAGACCGAAGTTTGGATGGCGCAGTTGGATGAGGATAGGGATTTGGTTGAAAGCAAGGACGGAGAAAAAGTGTTGGAGCTTAGCCTTTCTAGTTTTTTTTCATAGTCCTTAAGCTATCTTTCCTGTTGTTGTATGCCCCTCAGTTTTGAGGCTTTGAGCCTAAGAGCTCGTGTAACTTTTAGTTGTATATATCCCACGTGGATATAGAGGCCGGATTTAATATCCTTTATCTAAAAAAATGTTCCCTTGCAGTCAACCAGGACAAAGATTTGGTATTTCCAAATTAATGAGAACTGTTATTTCTGTCATTTTGATACTATTGTCGTGCTACCCTTGCGTGGGTGTTATCCGGTGCCCATATGTGGGTCTTGTACTAACAATATGTTTAATGAGGTTGCTGAGATTTTGTGTCTGTTGGATTGTTGCTAGGAAGATGGTAGAGTAGGCTGTAGATTCCGAAAATAGGTGAAGTATCGCAACTGATGTTCATATTTGTTTCATGTGCTGGAGTGTCTTGCTCATATATTTGCACATATGTAGAATTGGAGCGCAAGTTGTTATGATCTTGCATTTTGAAAAAAAACACAAATTGAAAAGAAGGATGTTCCACTGCGCTGTACAAGGATCTTGTTGTGTCTGAACCATTTTGTTCTTCCCATTATTTTGTTGTTTCATGCAACAGAATCTTGTAGCATCTTATTAGCAAAAGTATGATGGAATGTTGTGAAATATTTATGTGTCGGTGGTAATATGCTACCAATAGCAGCAGCCAACAATAACAGTTGAAGAAATGGAACATAGATTCAACAAAATCTAATCAATTTAGTGTACATTGGTGGTTGTGTTGCCAACGATTACAAACACAAGATGTAGTCCTCAAATCGTCCTCTCAACTTTATGGATTGGTGGGATGTGGAGTATAAATCAACCCCCTCTCACTTATATAGGGTGGAGAGAGGTGTTACAAAGGAGTAAGAAACCATATATAACTAAACTAATTCCATTATAACTCATGTGCTTTATAGGCCTCCTGGGTCTAGTTTAGGTAAAGTGTCTGTACCATCGGACCCTCGAAAACAAGTCGATACACAATACTTCTCCTTGGACACTTTAACAATGGCATGCTCATGCCTCATTAAAAACTTCTTTCGAAAATCCAGCAAGAATATGTTTTACAAAGGAAGAAGATGTTAAAACCTTTGTAGATAAATCCACAAGATTTTCATTTGTTTGGATTGTTTGCACTTCTATGTTCCCATTCTCCTGTTGTTCATGGAGATAGAAGTGTTTATGGAGTATATGTTTTGTCATATATATTTTGACGTAGCTATTCTTCGAATGTGCAACACAAGCAGCATTATCCTCGTATGTGACAGTGAGAATTTTATCCACCTACACCACATGATTCTTGGATAGTATAAATCAATCTTCTAAGCCATATGTACTCTCAAGTTGTCTCGTGACTCTTGATTTCAAAAAATACTCGTAGGTTGTAGTATGTATACATGTATGCAAAAATGATTTTTGTTTTTTTAAACAATGGCCGGAGCCCTGCCTTTCAATTAGGATGGAAAGGAGAATAATAACATCCTAATAGGCAAGCAAGGCCAGGAGCCATGCCCTCAACATCTAAAATAGTTCAAAAGACTGAACTACAAACTAGCTAGACTAGTGCAGCAAGCAAAGTACACCTAGGAGTGATGTGCTGTCATTCTTGCCGCCATGAGTTCTTGCTACCATGGGTTCTTGCTTGATGATTTCCGCAACCCACTGTGGCTGGAGGGAGACATTTTGGAATGTCCATCTGTTTCTTTAATTTCTATCCATAAGTTCCAACATGTGTAGATAATGACGTTGTTTAACTTCTTTCTGAGCTCCTTCATGGTTCTACAAACCACAATTTCTCACAAATTGGGATTGTCGATGCCGTCTTGTAAAATATTCAAGACCCGCATCAACTTAGTACATTTTGCCAAACCTCTTTTACAAAGATACAAGATAAGCAAATGTGAAATGTTGTTTTGGGTGCCTGATCACACAGAGCGCACATCGAATTGTGAGGTCAGCCTTTCTTAGCTAGGTTATCTGTTGTGTTACTCTTATTTTGCACCAGTAGCCAAGCAAAGAATTTGTATTTGTTTTCAATGTTTGTGTAACATCCCAAAATTGTAGAATGATGAAAATATGAAAATTTTAAAACTTTTTAATGCATGTTGGTGTTGTTCAAACTTTTTGGCTTTCATTAGAGAATATTTATTTGGGTTTTGTCAAACAATTCAACAAATAAAATAAAAATCTAGAGTCAAGTGCCAAAATAATTGGAAATCAAAAAATTGAGCAAAAATTCGAATTTGAAATTAAAATTGAAAATCAGTTTTTGAGGATTGCCCATGTCACATGCTGATTTTTGAGGATTTTTGGTTCCAATAGCTAGTTTTTGTGGTATGGACTATAAATACCCCTATGACCGGTTGGGAGAAAAATCTTTGGCACTTCATTTCACTTTCTTGATTGAGTGTGAGTTTTTCCTCTCAATTTTGCATGTATTGCACCTTGCGCATAAGGAGAGAAGTCTCTAGTTGTATGTGTTGCATCTAGAGGTGGATTTCATATTCACTTGATCTTGTGCATTCATTGCATGTGATGAGAGTCAAGTAAGGGACTGAACTTGTTATTCTTACAAGTTGCCGACTCTTAGACGGCTTTAGAGGTATCGTGTCTAGTGATCTTTTCAAAGAAACTTGTGAGAAGGCCTGATATGTGTGAAAGTTGAAGCTCACATATCCGGAGCGGGGAAGAGCTATCATTGTTGGAATTGAGGTGTTGGCTTAATTTATAGAGCCAGTCCACTTCGTTTGGATTTACCTTAATGTGGACTAGGAGAGGCTCTCCATCTGGCACAACAAAGAACATGCAGAGGCAATATCACAAGGAACCATGGATTTGTCTCAGCTCCGTTCACTTAATATCTGCGGTGTTGTTGGCTGGACGATGCCCCCTGTTTTGGACCTACATGTTCTTCGAGCGTTGGATCTAGGTTGTTGTCATCAATTGAGGAATGTTCATCTAGATGGAATTGTAGATTTATTTCATCTGAGATACCTGGGGCTCCGTGGGACAAACATTACCAAGCTACCGTTCCAAATTGGGAAGCTAGAGTATTTACAGACGCTCGATCTAAGAAGAACTTCGATAAGATAGTTGCCAGGAAGTATTGTCCAGCTCAAACGATTGGTGCGTCTTGTAGGCGATGAACTCAGATTGCCGGATGGATTTGGCAACATGGAAGCTCTTCAGGAGTTAGGGACCGTTGATGGCTGCCACTGCTCTATGAAATATCTACAGTTTTTGAGCAAGTTAAGGGTGCTTCCAGTAATATTCGAGTATGTAGGAATGTGTGATCTGCAAACTAGAATGGAATCTCTGATGTCGTCCCTCTGCAAGCTTGGGGCAAGCAACCTTCGATCTCTACATATTTACAACAGAGTTGGTCATGCAGACATTTCCACAGATTCTTGGTGCCCTCCTCCACTTCTCCTCCAAAAGTTCGAAACTGACTTCTGGATCCCCAGGTTTCCAAAGTGGATTAATCCCTCACTCTCTGAGCTCACCTACTTGCGGTTTAGTGTTGAACGAATGGAAAGGGAAGATCTACATATGCTTGAAGAATTGCCAGCCCTTCTTGTCCTAGATCTAATTGTACAGCGAATCCCCGAAGATGGACTCCGGATGAGTCACAGAGGATTCCCATGTTTAACACATCTCGACTTCTTCAATATATTTGGAGCTGGTTTGAGGTTTGAAGAAGCAGCTATGCCGAAGCTCGAAAAGCTTAAGCTCGGATTCGACGAAGATAAAGCACATTCTGAGTACGGCAGTTTTGGATTTGGCATCCGGCACCTCTCCTCTCTCAAATTGTGCGTTCTATGCGTCGGGACTAAACGTGAACTTGAAGATATTCCGGAGAAGAAGGCTGCTGCGATGTCTGTTATCAATAACGAAGTAAAGCTGCTTCCCAATCATACCGAGGTCGAGATCACAATAGTGTACATGTGATACGTGAATTCACAATAACACGGAGCCAGTCAAGTTGGAAATCCACGCATGTTAATTCTCCATGGTGTTAATTTGCTTAAGGGGAAGAGTATTATACTTTCAACATTCCCTTATATGCAGTATCCCTCATATTAGCTCTGAGTTACGAGATATAGCACGAGCGTGCACGTATGTAATGTCTCATTGTATAGAACCTTGGAAAGTAAGAAGGAGAAATACGCCGGACCAGGCTGGCGTCGTCACCGAGTCGGTGTGTGCGCGGCTGCCGAGCCAGCCACAGACTCCAGGCCCATAAAAGGGGAGTCGGGGGTGCTGCGCACTTCCTTGATTGCCACCTAGCCAAACCCTAGCAGCAGCCGCTCCATGCCTTGCCCTAGCCACCACCGCTTGCCCTAACTACTGCAGCCGAGGGCTGCCGCGGCAAGCAATTTGGCTGCCGTGGCAAGGGGGTTCGCTGCTACCTTGGTTGTGCTACCGCCGCTACCCCCGGGCTGCCGCAGCAAGGAGAAGTGCTACCGTGGCAAGGGGAAAGGCTGCCGAGGCAAGAGATAGAGGAGAACGTTTGTTGTGGTTTTTTCGTCGCTTCTTCGTCTGTTTCATGGGTAACTCTTCATAGCTATTATCTTATCCGGTAGATTTAAGTTTTGTACCGATTAATTTATGTTTTAGTTCTTCCAAAGTTCTAATCCATTGATTTTTCTTTTCTAGATATTATAGTGAGAAAGTGGATCAATGGAGGTGTTAGCCGTGTACCCCACAAGGGCCTTGAGATTTCATAAATGAGAATGAAGTGTTTTAAGAAGTTTTTCCTTGCACTTGAGCAGTTCAGACAAGTTAAAGAGGAATGTGCAAGATTTTCCAAAGAGGAATATGCAAGATTTTCCATCTGTTCTAGAGAATTCAATGACTTTGATTCCATTTATGATATAGAGGTCTTTGATTCAATCAATTGGTGGGTAAATCATGAGCAATCCATTCCTATGTTACAAAGTTTAGCTCTCAAAGTGGTTAATCAACCCGAGTCATCTTCTTGCTGTGAAAAAAATTGGAGTGCATAGTTTCATTCACAGCTAACTCCTGAGCGTGCTGAAGATTTTGCACAGTAATTTGAGACTGGTACCTACAGGTCTGTAAGTACCATGCAGCCCATGATCACGCAGCTTTCGTACAATAAACGCAGACAAATATAGTTGGAAATCATGTTATTGGACCAATCTTGAGATTGTACAACGGTGTTAAATATTGATGTATCTACTTCTGCGTGTAGTATACTATTGAAATAGCTATGTTATTCGACCAATCTTGATATTGTACAATGGTTTTAAATCTTGATGTACCTACTTCTGTGCTGTCATCTGTTTCTTTGAATATAAGAAAACAAATGACAGCACAGCAATGCCAAACTAGTCTTAGAAAAAGAGAGGAAAGAATGGCTTAGGCAAATTGTAGTTCTCTGGCCGGGAGCACTTGCCTATGCTCCGGTCGGCCATGTAAGGTGTTGAGAAGTTTAACAGAGCTCGAGAAAATGGACAACTAGTAGCGAGTGTGCACAAGATTTCACATCTGCTTCAGGAAACTTCCCTGTAAAAAGTCTCCCTGTGGTTATCATAAGCCTGTCTTCTGAACTGCAGGCAAAATCTCTATTTTTTTCCCTTCACTTCAGTACAGCCATATACTGCCAACACAGAGGGCTCTTTTATGTTATCTAAAATAAATATAAACCATTCATTCTTTTTTATAAGATGGTTATAGTTTAGTTATACTACTACCAATAATACTAACAGTAGAATTCTAAGAAGGATAAAATTGTAAAAAAGGAGCATAGGGTAAAAATAATTTTTGCAATGTGGCACAGGGCATACGAGAGACGGCGGTGACTGCACAAGGTTCACTGGAAAAATCTATAATACTATAAAAAAAATTAGATTTATAAAAAATCTATTATACACTCATAAATTAATAATCAGATTTAATTTTTACTGTCACTTTTTTACTATAGTAGAATGCACTATAAAAATTTCCAATACAAAATGCAAACAAGAGCCTTTTATATCAAATAAAGGCTGTATGGAAAATGATCTGTACTTAAAATAGGAGAATCCTTGCTCGCAGGATCAAACAGTTCATCAGTTTCTGCTCCCTTGTGTCAAGAGAATTTTCAGCAATAATTAACAATCTCACACATAAGCAATAATTAACAATTGCACTATCAGTCTGCTTCAGGAAATTTCCCTGTTAAAATTCTCCTGTGGTTATCATAAACTTGCTTTCTGAACTACCGGCGAAATCTCTCTCTTCACTTCAGTGCAACCATTTACAGAAGATGAGTGTACCAGATATATGGATACTATGGTAGATCTGTTATCACATAAGTGAGATTGCATCCGCAATGATGATATATGTGATAGGGTGAGGGTAGCACCAATTAAAGAGAAACTTATCCAATATCGCTTGAGATGGTTTGGACACCTCCAATAGAGGCCTCATGAGGCACCGGTCCGTAGTAAAATTTTAAGACATACAGAAAACGTAAGAAGAGGCAGATATCGACTAAGACTAACGTGGGAGAAAGTAGTTAAAAGAAATTTAAAGGATTGAAATGTATCTAAAGATTTAACTTCAAAAGGTTCTCGTTTTTTTGACCTTGAGAAAGTTTCATTCCTAACCTATCTTAATTTAATTGGGACAAAAGACTTTATTGTTGTTATTATTTTTCAGTACAACCATATACTGCCAATACGAAATGCAAGCAATCCTTTTTATATTCAATAACCACCGTGTAAATCAAGGAGCTTACCAGGTAGGATTAGGAAGTACTACCCTTGAAATAGAAGTGTGTGAATACTGCCAGTACAAAAAGCAAGCAATCCTTTTTATATTAAATAACCACCGTGCAAATCAAGGAGCTTACCAGGTAGGATTAGAAGTGTGTGAACCTATCATCTCGACCGTGCAATTACCGTGATAATCAATTACAGTCATTGAATCAAAATTTTACAGTCACTGAATCCGTACATTGGAATGCTGGTGATGCTATCTAGATTCCTGTGACATGGGCAATGTTACCTTCTTACGCTGGACCGGATTGCATCAGAGTTTCTGTTCACTTGCTTTTAGGACAAGTTGCAACAATCTCACGAATCCTCTGAACATGATTATTACCCGCTTCTTTCTAATTTACAAGAAGGAAGTGTATAGGCATCACCTGAATATTTTCTTCATTAACTAGTTTTTAAACATAGTGTCCTTTTAAAATAGGATCTATAAATTAATTGTAGTACATACTGTAGCGACTTTATTTATATGAGCCAAAATAGTATGTGAATCTCTATTTCCCTATACTCTCTTTCACAAACAAACAGACAAAAGACATTGCTTAGGCTTTGGCTTAGGTTTGCTATAGGAGCTAGCTTTTAAACATTGTGTTTTTTCAATGTGTGGCCTACAGAAAGATTGTAGTAAACACTGTATCGAGTTCGGGTATACTGGTCAAAATCACATGCGACTATTTTCGTCTATGTACAGTCTCCCGCGAACAATCAGAATTTAAAAACCATAAGCTAAAAGCCAAATCCACAGCACAAAAGAGGTGAATCCCAAATTGCATATGTCTAACGTCTCTTTATGCTTTTATAGCCCGGTTTGGACCGTATGAATTCTACAAGAATTTTATAATAAATGGAGTAAACCATCCGAAATCTCTATCCAATTATGTGTTCTGATGCAAGCCTTAGATTTGGGATATGTTAAGAAACTAATACATGATTTTTGCCCAAATATCAAGTACTACTCAGACCACCTTGACATTGCAGCTTGCCCCTGCACAATCCAAGATTTAACCAGTGGCTGCAATTTGATGGTGGGCAATGAGAGAGCACCATTGGCTACAGGCATCGTGGTTGACAAGAGGTGTTGTTGATAGGGAGTGACAATGTATGACAATGAAAGTGCAAACTTCAACAGCGACAGTTGGTGCGGCTAGGTGATGTATTAGTGATGACATTGACAACCACAAGAGGTGGCGGGTGCATTGTAGGAGATGAAGATATCGATGATTTGGGTTGAGGGGAAAGGGGTAGGGGAGGGCAACACTAGCGGAGGAGGCAGTTTGCCTAGTAGGAGGCGGAGGGGAGGCGACGCACCACTGAACCTCCTACTTGGGTTTAGCATGAATCTCAAAGGAATCCGATGGTTTAAAATGCAGTGGCGGAGCTAGGATTTTGTTGATACAGGTGCGAACTTAAGGCATGTCTGTTCTAAGACAAATTCAATGACATAGTACGAAAGTTCAATGTATGTAACTAAGTAATTATTCAAGTATTGCTCACCTATACCTATTTTTTAGCTTGTTAGGATTGATCATAACTCTTGCAACTCCCTTTTGGGTTTTGATTCCTGATATCATCCTTTTAAACCCAAAGGCAAAAAGGAGCAATTTACTTTCTGGTGCCCAAGACCAATCTATATACTACAATTTATGACTACCATGAAAATCATCCCATCAGAGCCTTTTGCATTCCCATCCGATCACTAAACCCTGTAACAAGAAAAACCCCCAATACAACTGCACCCCATGCAACAGTGTGGCTTCGCCCTATCAAGTACTACTCATACCACCTTGACATTGCAGCTTGCCCTTGCACAATCCAAGATTTAACCAATGGCTGCAATTCAATGGTGGGCAATGAGAGAGCACCATTGGCTACAGGCATTGTGGTCGACAAGGGCTATTGTCGATAGGGAGTGACAATGTATGACAATGAAGGTGCAAACTTCAACAGCAACAGTTGGTGTAGCTAAGTGATGAATCAGTGATGACATTGACGACCACAAGAGGTGGTTGGAGGTAGCTGCAATATAGAAGATGAAGAGATCGATGATTTGGGTGGAGGGGAAAGGGGTAGGGGAGGGCAACACTGGCGGAGGAGGCAATTTGCCTAGTTGGAGCTGGAGAGGAGGCAACCACCACTGAACCTCCTAGGTGTGTTTAGCATGAATCTTAAAGGGATCCAAGGATTCAAAATGTACCTAACTTATAGAAAAACATTGGGTACCTAATTCCTAGGCTTGTTCTTTAAATTCTCAAAATTTATGGTATATTTTTAATATAGAGCAAATCAACACTAGATTTTGAAATTTGGAGGTCATCTCCCATATTTTCCAAGCAAGAGCAAACTAACACCTAAAAGTAGGATGATTTTTGTCCCTTGCAAATTTTGTGCAACATGTGTGATCATTTTGGTCCTTTACAAATTATTTTGCAATGTATTAGACACATGTGAGAACCGAAAAATAAGTGGTGAAGTGATGACTAGAAGAGACAAGGAGGTAGCCGAAGCCCACAATTAGCAAAAAATGGATTTCATTATTACGACATAATCAATCAATGATGCTAACATGGTCCTAAACAATGGTTACATTAAATTGTACATTAAACCATCATTGATTGTCTCATCCTATGTACCCGTAATGGTATAAATTCCATGCACTGCCACAAGCCTAGCTAAGGCCATCTACAATGTTATGTTTTAGTCAGTTCAAAGTTTTATGGTATGTTTCTATGTATTGAGGGCCAAAGTTTTGCTAGTATCATCGCAAAGATTATAGAGTTGAAAAATATCATCTATTATGTCACTACCATATGGCTCCCCCCCCCCCACATGTTATGTAATACCACAGATTTACGAAGAGTAAATAAAGAGCGTAATTGCTGTCAGACCCATCGACCTTCTGGAGTGTCGATTTAGTATCGCGCGCAGAGGTTCCCAGACCATCCCAGGACGGTCGACACCGTCTAGAGAGCCGTATAATTAGCGCTCTCAGAGGTTCCTGGACCGCCTAGGGATAATCGGCACCATCTCGCGTTTCGGGTGTTCATCATCCGACAAATTCTTACCTTACCTTTTTTTACCGACTTACCGCTGCAGTAGAAACCAAACCAACAGCCGTGGACCAAAATGCCCTTGGGTAGTCAGCCTATGTGAGAGGGGCATGGGCATTAAGTGGGGACGATTTGGTCATTCCACAAATGCAAGGGCAAGGCCCCAACCGTGCCCACATATACTAAGTACCATGCAGCCAAGCTCATTTCCCATCTCCTCACTTTCGGCCAAGGTAAGAGCCAACCTCAGAACACAAGCTCATTTCTCCCCTCTTCTTCCCCACCAAAACAGCCACACATCCACACCATTCCGGTTGGCACCAGGTAAGCAAGGTGAGTTTCCACACACGCATAAAGGGAGAAATGGAGGAGTTGCCGGCGTTGCCAGCTCGGCCCCGAGCCATGCGCCGCCACGCGCGCGCCCAGATCTGGGTCGGGCCGGCCGGTTGGCTGTGCGCAGGCGAGGGGACGCGGGGAGGAGGAGGCGGGAGGCGGGGGGCCGGCAGGCCGCTGGCGGCTGGCCAAGGGCCGGCGCTGCCGTGCCGCTCGGGGCCTCCCGGCCGAGCAGACGGGAGAGGAGGAGGCGGCGTTGAGGTGGGGCCTGCGGGGCCCAACGGCCGGCGGCGGGATGGAGCCGGCGCACCGTGCGCCGCCGCC
This sequence comes from Dendrocalamus latiflorus, assembly GCA_017311315.1. Taxonomy (NCBI): domain Eukaryota; kingdom Viridiplantae; phylum Streptophyta; class Magnoliopsida; order Poales; family Poaceae; genus Dendrocalamus; species Dendrocalamus latiflorus. Next base: position 49,926,090 of record CM029642.1, on the reverse strand, counting down.
TGGAGGGGGGGGCCATCCGCCCGGTCCCTGCACGCGAGGAGAGAGAGAGGGGGGATAGAGGCGGCCGAGGAGGAGAAGGCAGGGGGTAGCCGGCGGTGAGGGGGGCCGGCGACGCTGGGCCGGCCGCGCACGCCGCCCCCAGGCAAGGCCTGTTCGGCCGGCTTGAATAGAGAGAGAGAGAGAGAGAGAGAGAGAGTTAGGAGAGGAAGAGAAGGCCTTTGTCCAGATAGAGTGGAGAGAGAGAGTGGATGGGGTGAGGGGATAAGGCCCATTCGGCCAAGAGAAATGGGGAGGAGAGAGGGAGAAGGAAAGAAAAGAAAAAAAGAAAGAAAGAAAAGAAAAGAGAAGAGAAGAGAAGGAAAAAAAAGAAAAGAAAAGAGGAGAAAAAGAAAGAGAAAAAATGGGTTCGGCACCTGCGCGACAGGTCCCTCAAAACCCGTGCGATTACGCCTGAGGTCGGGGTACGAGCTTAGGGACGCTGTTCTCCGTTTAAGCTCTGGATTTTTATTTTGCCGTTGAGTCGGGTTGATGTGTGCGCAGGTGGAGGTCCCGGGTCGGAGCCGTCCACGCGTCATCCCCGAGGCTAACCAGGAAAGTGCATTGTAAAGCGGTGAATTCGGGTAGTGATTTCGGTTAAAAATTGAATGATAATGCACTGCTTATCTTGTTGAGGTAAGTCAAATATTTGTGGATGATGCATGCTTACCATGTTAGGGTAAGTTAAAGAGTTTCGGAATGCATATTGAGAAATGAGGAATGTTGAGACATGCCATGATGGTATGCATAGTCAGAGTACTTGCATTTCATGCATGTCATAAAAGAGATAGTGTTGGTCCACGTTGAGTGGACGCTCCACGGGAGTGGAGCTGGGTCCCCGTATGAGAGTTACGGGCAACTGAGGTCTCCGTATGAAACAGGACGGGCTTGAGGTCCCCGCATGAAACAGGGCGAGCCTGGGTGGGCATCGACGGGTGCACACTCTGCTGTACCGGTATAGGCTAAAGAGTTGATAAAGAAGTGCATGAGCATGTGCATGGGCATATGCATAACGATCGGTTGATGAGAACCTAAAAAGATAAGAGAAATGTGCATGTGCATGTTGAATAGTTGATCGAGACGTAAAGTGATTAAATGGAGAAGTGGTTAATGAAACTAGAATGATTATGGTCTAATGAATGAACCTGTTATTTGCTGTTTTGCTTTGTACTTGCTGAGTCAGTGGACTCACCCTTGCTTTGTTGTTGTTTTTAGGTGACCGTTGAGGAGGTCAAGCACGGGCAGGAGTAGCACATGAAATAACGGCACAAACTAGTAGCACTTTTGTATCACCTTTTGTTAGTGTACTGTAGCTATGTTAGGCTAGAGTAATCACTAGAAATACTATGATATATCTGAACGCAGTAATATAAATAAAGCTAGTGTTGGTTTTAAATTCTTCTGGTTTTGATGAAATGGTAGAGTATGCAGAGGTGGTACCATCTTGGCCCAGAGAGTGGGCGGGGTGTTACATGTTATTCTCACGAATGATAGTGTTTTCCAATTTATACCTCTTTGCGCTGGTAATGAGCTAATTTTCCCTTAAAATATTGACTACATGAATTCCAATATGATGTTTATTTGAGAATAGAGAGAGAGTACTTCATAGCAACTTTTTCAGTAGTAAAACTAACTTGTAGAAAGCACGATGCTATGGAAGTACTTTTGGTGACAAATTTACTAGAATTTTTTATATAGTGAATTGGAGCGCGCGCGCACGCACACACGTATATATATATATATATATTAGTAGTCAAAATTTTAAACCTTTTAATGTGTGCTTTCTAGAAAACATCTAGTTTGTAACACATGGAGTAACAATTTAGGTCATGGTTATCAGACCTGAACCGGACTGGCAGTTAGACCGAACAAACCTAGACCCAGAGGCTACGCTGGGCTGGGCACATTCATTGGACCGTCGATGCAGTTGACCTGGGAAAACCCGGTTGACCTAGCTGGGTTTTAACTGACCCGGTTGACCCAACTGGTTTTTAGTGACCCAGCCAGGTTATGTTGATTAGGGCAAAAGACATAAGTACCCTCGCATTAAAGAAATACTTAAGAGGAAACTGATGGGCAAAGAAGTCTTTTGGAACATGGAGAGCTAGTAGGGTTACTTAGAGAGATAGAGAGTGAGTGAACCAGGCATCGGGCATCAGCAATGCGCCAACGCCAGCAGCCCACCCCAAATCGGGAAATCCCTAATACGCGCCACCAGCACGTTCCACCACGGTTCCACACTGGCGGCACAGCACTCCATCAAAGGTCTAGCTAGCAGGCTAGCAAGGCTCCTTTAGCTCCTGAGTCCAGAGGTCTGGCTCTGGTAGGCACTCTCCATAGCTCCTCCAGAGGTCTGGCAATGGCATTCATCCTCTTCCCGCCACACCTTCCCTGAGTTCCCTTGCCTCCGGTGCTCTGCCTACTACGAACGCTGGCAAGTAGACTTCCTTTTCCATCCCTGCGAGCTGCGACTGGTCACTGGTCAGATCTAAAATTCTAAACCCTCCCCTTTCGCATCTCTCGTCACCGGCTGCATCTCCTCCCCCACGTGCGCTAGTTGTTAGCTACATCTCCTTCGGTCCTCCCCCACACGCCATTCAATTGAATCTTTATTGCTAATATAAGTTCTTGATTATTGTTAGTACTGACAACACAATGATTTCCTTTTCTATTGTAGTGATGTGATTTGAGGATGATCTTTTGATCAGGCACCATTTATGGAGGAGCTGGTTTTCAAGGCGTGCATGATACCTCTTCTTCTATGTAGAGGATTCAAAATGTATAACATTATATTTCTGAGTCTAGTCTTCTTTAGCCTAGGTAAGTTGGTTTAATATTGCACCAAATTTTCATTTCAAAGGAATCAACCTGACACATATCCTTAACCTAATGTTGCTATCAATTATTAACTTCTCCATGAATTCATTTAGTTTTACCTATATGTTCTCCAATATTGATATTATGTAACTATTCTTAATTTATAACAGAGCCTTTATGTTGACAGCACACTTAAACCATTTGTTTGAGCTATACCAATAAGGATGCAATTTTATGAGATCTCTCCTAATTGTAGGTATTTTTCTTGACATCATCTGGTTTTCTCCTTTCTACAGTATCTTCCTGCAATGATGTGAGAACAGATTTGACAACTAGATTTAACTTACCTTTTTGCTACCATGTGAAACTAAGGAGAATTCTAATCCCTTACCTTTTATGTGGTCACGCCGTGGTCTCAAATGTTTCATGTTATGCGGTCTGCAATATACAGTGCAGTAACACCTGCATATTTCTAACTGTGGTCAACACAATTACTGGTACTTCAAATATTCTATTGCCTGCTTGGAAGAGGGGGATTGCTCTAGGAATTTTTAGGATTTAGGATAACATTAATGTGTTATCTCTATTCTGTTGTGCTATTAATCTCTTAGCATTTTTTGCTAGTATTAACTTCCTAGCTTACACTATTAAATTACAGGCATTAGGGAATCATTGATACTGCTACAGATTATATTCATTATGTATATTTTTTTGAAACTTATCATCAGAGATTGTGTAATTACTTTGGTTTTACCAATTGTGAACACCTTTTGCTTCACTTGTTCACCTTTTTCATTCTCAGGTGTCCAGTTAGGGTACACTGTAGTTTTTGGGTGGTATGCAGCATTTTTTGTTCATCCGAATAGGTCTAACCGATGACCCACCAGTCTGACCACCGGGTCACTTATGCGGTCCGACTAGTGATCCACCAGTCTGACCACTGATTCAGTGACCAGAGACCTCGGCCAGGTTGCTGGCCGGTCCAGGCTTGATAACACTGATTTAGGTTACTTTCAAGGTCTTCTTCATTTTGTATCTACTTTTGTGTAGATAAGCACGATTTACGTCTACAAGTCTTTGAAGGTACCATTCACCACTTTAGTCAGTATCCTAGCTACTTCCACCAAGATCAAGGATACCGACTAGAGGGGGGTGAATAGGAGGGTTTTAAAATTTTCTTGTTCACTTGATTAATTCTTTACAATTTAAATGACAAGAATGTAAAGCAATTAATCCTACACAATTCTAGTCAAGAATATAACAATCCTAGCTCTAGGCAAACAAATGATCACAATAAAGTATATAAACAAGAGCTAAGAGAGAAATGAACACAACCGATTTTTTACCGTGGTGATCGGAAACTTGCCAGTTTCCCCTAGTCCACGTTGAGGTTAGCCCAAACGAATCGAACCGGCTCCACGAATTAAGCCGAAACACCTCGATCACTATAGTAGCTCTTCTCCGCTCCGGGTAGGTGAGCTCTCACCTTCACAAGTCACCGGATCTTCTCACAAGCTTCTTGAGAAGATCACCGATCGAACCTCCGCCTAATCGTCCAAGTGCCGGCAAGCACTAAGAGTAATGAATCCGGGCTTCACTTGAATGCAAACTAGTGCCAAATGGATCAACTAATGAATTCTAGCACTAATTGCTCAACCATCTCAATTTTAATGCACAAGTGAGAATGAGGGTGGAATGAATGCTCTAGGGCTCAAGAAATGTGCAATGAGTCTCTAACCTTAGCCCTTGTGCAGTGGTGGGGGTATTTATAGCCTCCACTAACCAAAACTCGCCATTTGGCACAAATTCCTGAGAAAATTCAGGATGAGCGGTACTACCGCCCCCATGGGCCGGTACTACCGCTACCAAATCTTCGCGGCAGAATGGCTATGTCAGAGCTTTGCAGTGACCGTTGGATTTGCGGCGCGTTACTACCGCCGTTGAATCATGCGGTACTACCACTCACCGGTAGTTCCGCAAAGTCGGCGTGGTACTACTGCTCTGGCCGAAATCTGAAAGGTCCCAAATTTGGCGCTCTCTGGAAAAAACATTCCGCTTTGAGTCTGAAGCTACCGGACTTCGGAAGTACCGCTCTGAAGGGCGGAACTACCGCTCCCTGCGGTAGTTCCGGCGTTGAATTCACCGGTACTTCTGCTCCGCCAATTCTCAGAAATCATCCGGAGGTGCTCTCTGAAAATACGTTCCGCTCACCCTCCGGATCTACCGAACTCCGGAAGTACCGCTTCAAAATGCGGAACTACCGCTCCTTGCGGTAGTTTCGGCGTTGAAACCACCGATACTTCCGCTCTCATAAAATCTAAAATGCATCAGGGGTGCTCTTTGGAAAAAAAGGCTCCGCTCAAAATCCCGGGGCTTCCGCTCGCCGGTACTACCGCTTCTGGGCGCGGAACTACTACTCTCCAGTAGTTCCGACGTTCAAATCTGCGGTACTACCACTCATCCAGACAGAGCACAGACTTTGTTTTAAATTGGATTTTTGATGAATGCAAGTTTCTAAGTTGATCCAAGTGGTACATAAAATTTGGTATCAAGCTACTTGCCAAGATCTCTCTTTATGATGCGATTATCTACCCTATAATCTGGTCTTCCACCATTCTCCTAAGACCAGTAAAATAAAAGAGGATCCTATACTAAGTATACCTTTGTCTTGAGAAAATTTGGGTCTTTGTATTCATCCTTTGGCTTGCATCTTGTCGCTCACATGTGGACTAACCCTTCGCATGCTCATAAAACATGTTAGTCCCATATTCACATGAATTCATTAATTACCAAAACCATTTTTAGGGGCCTAGATGCTTCTAATCTCCCCCTTTTTGGTAATTGATGACAACACAGGATTTATGTAGAATAAAATGTTTTTGAATATACCACTTGTTTGACAACTAGTTGTATATTCTATTTTGACTTTATGTGAAAGTAGTTCTTTGCAATGAAATTTGTATTAGCATGAAATGAACTATTTCCATTTTAAAGTCCAAGAGGGGAGATAACTCCCCCTAAACATGTGCATGGATAAAAATATGACATTTTATACAAGATGCACAAGACAAAGAGATATCATAGAGTGAAAGTAAATTGACATTAAGCAAAAGCATCCGTGACATCCATGACCATAAGGTTCATTACATCCAAGCAACCAAAAGATAAGCATAAGTTCATTACAGCCCAAAAGCAAATAAAATAGATAGATAGCCCCAACTAGTCACACTTCTCAACTAGTCATGATTATCATTTAGTCACACTTCTCCCCCTTTGGCATCAAATACCAAAAAGAGATCACTCCTGGGGAGGAGAAGGGTCACGACGGAGACGGCGTCGAGTGTAGTGAGGAGGCGACGGAGGCGGCTGAGACGGAGACTGCTCCAAGGCTGCAACTCTGCCATCTAGTGAGGTCAGCCTGCTGTTGATAGAATCCAGTCTCCCATCAATCGTGTTCATCCTGGAGTTGAGGGTGGAGAACCCCTCTAGGATGGTCGAGTAGACCTAGGAGATAGAGGGCTGACCGGGCTCCTGTGGCTGAGCTGCTGCAGCTGCTGCTGAGGATGATCCTGTTTCTGGATCTGCCTGTCGAGCTCTAACAGCTGTGGGAATGGGAGGCTCAGGTCTGGGCTTGTATGGCTTGTGCACTCCACCACATCCTCCGCGAAACATAAACTTGGTCCTTATGAGTGCCATAATGTAGGGTGCATAGTTGATGCGCTTAATGCGATCATTCTTGGAAGAAGCTATCTCCCGAATGATAACGTCAACCACATCAAATTTCTCCCCCTTCATGATGTAATCTATGAGGTTCCAAGCGTGACCACGAATGACATCATAATTACCGCTCTTTGGGAAGATAGTGTGGTTGATTATGCGGTTGACCAAGCTGGGGATAGGAAGTAGTCCAACATTCTTGCCAAGAATGAACTTTTCAGCAGTGTTGTAGTAGATGGACATAGCATGAATATCAAGAGCTGGCTTGTCGTATACCTTCTCATAAGCACTCAGCTCCGCACGCAATGCCAACTCAAAATCATGCTTGGTGGCCTCCAGCTTGGTGCAAACTGTCATCCAAGTGAGATACTGAAAATCTAAAAAGATGTATACAGTTGCATAAAACTGACATATGATCTCCTCATTATAGTCACAAGGCAACGATACTAGCTGGTGAAGGCCTGCCCTCTGGAAGTGTCTGTATGTGCCCTCATATTTGTCGATGGAATCCAAATGATTCCAATCAACAAACTTGTGATCAGCAAACTGTCTATTCGGTCCATACATTTGATCAAGGACTTTCTCCTGAAACTTAGTGTGGAACTTGGGATTAATGGAGTTGCAAGGAAGCTCAAACTGATTCCTGTGACGTAACCTTGCATACTCATCAGTAGTGATCTTTTTGAGATCAATCTCGGGGTTCTCCCTATCAGCTAAGTCCTCCTCGGATGCCTCCATGGGAGAACTCTCACAGCGTTCAGACTCAGTCTCGGATCCTGAGTCAGACTGAGATGCCGGGGCCTTCCCTTTGTCTTGGGCTGCCTCGGGGGGAGGAAGAGCGGGGCTATCAGAAGTTTCCCTGGAAGAGGAGTACATCCTCCTGCCAGCAGTTCTTGTTCTAACCATCTAAGAACAAGGAAACAATCTATGAGGATCAAAGAAAAATAGATCAACTCAGATTAAAAAGAAATAGAGTGAGTTTGATGCATTCTCAGGACAAATGGTAGTACCGCCGTTCTGGGCCGGTAGTACCGCTGATAGGTAGTACCGCTGTTCTGGGCCGGTAGTACCGCTGAGAGGTAGTACCGCTCCTGTTGGGCGGTAGTTTCACTCCCTGGCAGATTCTAGGGTTTTGACAATGTACAAAGATTTTTGGAGTTTTTCTTGGATTGAATCCATGAGTTAGGTGTGCAAATACCCTTAAACTCCAAATCTACTAATTTACCCCAGAATAAAATAGCAAAATCATCTATATTTCAAATCAATCTAAAATATGACCTAGGGTTCAAAAGAGAGATCAAAAGAGGTTTTGATCTGAGATACCTTGAGGATCGGAGGAGGTGAACCCTTTGGAGATGATTTGACTTGAAGAACCAACGAAAACTCCACTAGATTGAAGGATCTAGGGGGCGGTTTTTGGAGATTTTGGAGAGAGGGAGAGAGAGAGGAGAGGTGGCGGCTTGTATGGGCTCGAGCAGAAGAAGGTGCGGAATAACCGTAGAGAGGAAGAAGGGGTCCCACAAGAAAACCCTCGGGCGTAGGCGGTTGCCCTTCTCAAACCACTTGCGGTAGTACCGCCGATATGGACGGTAGTTCCACTCTGCGGAAGTACCGCTTCCATGTCCGATAGTTCCGCGAAACGTTCAGACTGGGCGAATGGTCAGGTGGAGAGAGAGAGAGAGGAAACGTTCGGACCGGGCGAAGCGTTCGGACCAGGGCAAATACCCCTCTTTAAATCTCATGCGGTAGTTTCGCTGATAGGGCCGGTAGTTCCGCTAGGCGCGGAAGTACCGCTTCCATAGCCGGTAGTACTGCTCACCGGAAGTACCGCAGGAGACAACGGTAGTTCCGATTTTTCTGGAACTTAAAGGAAATGGATTGGAATGAGAGTAGATGCAAATGATCCCTAGTTTTTGCACTCAACTAAAATCTTTAAGAATCATTATGCATGAAATATACCAAAATAATATCTTTTAAATAGTTTTTGCATTTTATCAAAATCAAAACCCTTTTTCATAAAATCCTTTTCCACACAAACTCTCAAGCTTTTGCAATTGAGCATACATTTAATTATGACATAAACTTATGCAACATTAGAGTAATCTAGGACATTCAATTCACTCCTTAGTTTGCAAAAGCGACTTTCATCTAAGGGTTTGGTAAAAATATCCGCTAATTGGTCTTCGGTCCGGATGTGACTAATACAAATATCTCCCTTGCTAACATGGTCCCTCAAGAAATGGTGGCGTATGTCTATATGCTTGGTTCTTGAGTGTTGGACAGGATTATTGGATATTTTGACGACACTTTCATTATCACACAAGAGAGGCACGCTATCAAAATTAATTCCATAATCCATCAATGTTTGCCTCATCCACAATAATTGAGCACAACAACTTCTGGTGGAAACATATTCGGCTTCGGCGGTTGAAAGTGCTACAGAATTTTGTTTCTTTGAGGACCAAGACACTAAAGATCTACCAAAAAATTGACAACTCCCCGAGGTGCTTTTTCTATCCACTTTGCAACCCGCATAATCGGAATCCGAATATCCAATTAATTCAAATTTAGCACCTTTAGGATACCAAAGCCCTATATTTTGAGAGTGTTTCAAATATCTCAAGATTTTTTTTACGGCTTTTAAATGACACTCGTTTGGTGAAGCTTGAAAGCGAGCACACATGCATACACTAAACATGATATCGGGCCTAGATGCGGTAAGATAAAGTAAACTACTAATCATGGATCTATAAAGCTTTAAATTTACCGACTTACCTCCTTCGTTGAGGTCTAAATGCCCATTAGTTGCCATTGGTGTCTTGATGGGTTTTGCATCCTCCATGCCAAACTTCTTGAAGAGGTCTTTACCGTACTTTGTTTGGCTTATGAAGGTTCCATCCTTGAGTTACTTGATTTGGAGTCCAAGGAAATAGCTCAATTCTCCTATCATGGACATCTTAAATTCCCTAGACATCATATTACCAAATTCCTCGCAAAAATCTTGATTAGTAGAACCAAATATAATGTCATCAACATAAATTTCGCATACAAAGAAATCATTACCAATGATTTTTGTGAATAATGTTGTATCTACTTTACCAATTTTAAATCCTTTTGAGACAAGAAAATTTCTAAGACGCTCATACCATGCTCTAGGAGCTTGTTTTAAACCATATAGCGCCTTTGAAAGTTTATAAACATGATTAGGGTATTTAGGATCTTCGAACCCCGGTGGTTGTTCAACAAATACAAGTTCAGAGATGGTTCCATTTAGAAATGCACTTTTAATATCCATTTTAAATAACTTAATATCAATGCTAGATACAAAAGCAAGCAAGATTCTCATAGACTCAAGTCTAGCAACGGGTACAAAAGTTTCATCATAGTCCAACCCTTCGACTTGAGTATAGCCTTGAGCTAGTAATCTTACTTTGTTTCTTACCACAACTCCATTTTCATCTTGTTTGTTCCGGAAGACTCATTATATACCAATCACATTGTGCTCTTCGGGTCTTTCCACCAAGGTTCATACCTCATTTTGTGCAAAGTTGTTCAACTCTTCATGCATGGCATTTACCCAATCCGGGTCATCTAGAGTTTCATCTACAAGTTTAGGCTCAAGAGAAGACACAAAAGAGTAATGTTCACAAAATGAAGCTACTCTAGAGCGAGTTTGAACACCCTTACTCACGTCACCGAATATTTGGTCTATTGGATGATCCTTGGCGATTGCGTTGTGGACCTTGAAGTTGTTTTGTTGTTGATCCTTTTGTTCATCTTCAATAACTTGAACATTGCTTGTTGTAGACGAGGTGGGTGGCTCCACTTGTCTTGATGAGCTTGGTGATGATGGATCTTCCTTTGGCTTGATGTCTCATATTTGCATGTTTTCCATAGCTTTACGCAATCATTCATCCCCTACATCATCCAAATTTTCTTGCTCTTCTTGAGAGCCATTAGTTTCATCAAATTGTACATCACATGATTCTTCTACTAAACCCGAAGTTTTATTATAAACTCTATAAGCTTTGCTATTTGAAGAATAACCTAATAAAAATCCTTCATCACATCGACTTTGAAATTTAGAAAGCTGAACACTCTTTCTTAAAATATAGCATTTGCAACCAAATACTCTAAAGTAAGAAATGTTCGGTTTTCTTCCAATGAGAAGTTCATAGGAAGTCTTTTTCAAAAGACGATGCAAATAAAGGCGATTTGTGGCAAGACAAGCGGTGTTAATAGCTTCCGCCCAAAATTTATCAGAAGTATTATATTCATCAAGCATTGTCCTAGCCATTTCAATTAATGTGCGATTTTTCCTTTCTACGACTCCATTTTGCTCCGGAGTGTAGGTTGTGAAAAGTTCATGCTTTATTACAAGTTCATCACAAAAATCTTCAACTTTTGTATTTTTGAACTCGGAACCATTGTCACTCCTAATTTTCTTTATTTTAAAATCAAATTCATTTTGGTCCCTTTTTGCAAAACTTTTGAAAATTCCGGAGGTTTCGCTTTTATCATTCAGGAAAATACCCATGTATATCTAGAGTAATCATCCACAATGACTAAACAATAGCTATTACCCCCAATGCTCTTGTAGGTTGTTGGCCCAAACAAAACCATATGTAAAAGCTCTAATGGCCTAGAAGTTGACATGATACTTTTGGAAGGATGAGAACTAGCAACTTGCTTTCCGGCTTGACAAGCACTACAAAGTCGATTTTTCTCAAACTTCACATCTTTCAAGCCAAAAACTAAGTCATGTTTGAAAAGTTTTTTAAGTTGAACCATACCCACATGACCTAGTCTCCTATGCCATAGCCAACCCAAAGAGGTTTTTGCAATTAAACAAGTTTTTAAGCATGAATCATTTGAAGTAAAATCAACTAGATATAGATTTCGAAATCTAAAAACTTTGAAAACAAGTTCATTATTATTTTCTTTTGAAATAATTACATTTTCTTTTGAGAATGAGCATGTTAATCCTAAATCACACAATTGAGCAATGGATAGCAAATTGAAATTTAATGTTTCTACTAGAAATACATTAGAAATGGAAAGGTTATTAGATATAGCAATTTTACCCAAACCAAGTACCTTCCCTTTGCTATTGTCTCCAAAGGTGATTCTTTCATTGCTCCCGCTCTCAAAAGTGGTAAACATTTTCCGGTCTCTGGTCATATGTTGAGTGCATCCACTATCCAACACCCAATGCCTTCCACCGGTTTTATAATTTACCTACAAAAGAAAATCAAGCTCTTTTAGGTACCCAAATTTATTTGGGTCCTTGGAGGTTAGTAACCAAGGTTTTGGGCACCCAAATGGATTTGTTTTTAGCACCCAAAATCAAGGTACCAATAAAATGAGTAATGACATTTCCATTCTTAGATTTTTTAAGCATATAGCAAGAATCATATAAGCCAATGGAATGCATTTTATTTTTAGAACAATCATTTTGCATATGTCCTACATTCCAGCATTTAGTGCAATACTTACCATTTTCTTTTACAAACCTTGGAGGTTTGTATACCGGTTTCTTACCCTTCTTGAAAACATACCCAAGTCCTTCCTTGTTAAATGAACATCTTTGGTTGCTTAGCAATTTATCAAGGGTATCATTTCCCTTGTAAGCTCTTTCTAAACTTTTGTTCAATTTTAGCACTTGTTCTTTTAAATTTTTGTTTTCACATGCAAGCACACTATCATGAACAAAAGTTAAAGCATACTTAGAATCAACATTTGAAGAACATGGCATACAAGCAAATCTTCACAAGATGTAGATATGCTAGATTTTGATTTATCTACACTAGGCATCTCATTCAAAATATCACATGATATACCATGCTAGTGCTAGATTTCTTTTGATTTTCTTGGAGAAGCAAATCATGAGCTTCCTTTAGCTCCTCATAGGGTTCTTGAAGAGACATGTGCTCTCTCTTCAAGACTTTGAATTTTGATTTTTCTTTTCCAAGAAATTCATTCAATTCTACTAACGTATCCATTATATCATCATAAGAAGGCTCATCGTCATCAAGAACTTTTACCTTCTCCCCTTTTGCCAAAAGGCATGTGGGAGTGGAGAATAGCGATGGAGCTTCTTTGATGGCGATGCCCATGAGCCCGTTCTTCTTGGGAGACTCGTCCTCGCTTGAGTCGGAGTCGGAGTACTCCTCCTCGGAATCCCACTCACCAATGTGGGCTTAGTTCTTCTCGTCTTTGTGAAGCTTCTTGAAAAGCTTCTTCTTGCCTTGATAGCCCTTCTTCTTGGATGACTTCTCCTTGTCATCCTTCTTCGTGGGGCATTGTGAGGAAATGTGCCCCTTTTCATCGCATTCATAGCAACAGATGTTGTTATACTTCTTATTGGAGGAGGATTGCCACTTCTTGGTCTTCTCATGGCTTGCGCTTCGGTTTGAGCGCCTTCTCATGGATTTGTTTATCCTTCTCACTAGAAGGGCAAGCTCCTCTTCGGAATCCTCTTCTTCATCTTCGGACTCCTCACTTGCCACCACCTTTACCTTGAAGGCGGTGATCTTATTTCCTATGGAGGTGGATTGCTCCAAAAGTTTCTCCTTGTCCTTTTTGTACAACTCATTGGTAATTAAATTACCCAAGAGTTGTGTTGGCGTCATCCTCGCCAACTCCGGAGAGTTGAGAAATAGTGTTACCAACATTTCGTACTTCTCCGGTAAGGCCCTAAGCATCTTTCTCACAATGTCAAGATCGGAAAGGTTAGTTCCAAGACCTTTGAGCTCATTCACAATGTTGTTTAACCGTGTGTACATCTCATTGATGTCCTCATGGGGCAACATTATGAATGTATCATATTTGATCCTAAGCCGATGCAATTTTGCCTCCTTAACCATGGATGTCCCTTCATGTATTTCCAAAAGGGTAGTCCAAATAGCGTGAGCCGTCTCAAGATTGCTCACTCTATTGAACTCATCCGCATTTAAGGCTCCAAAGAAAGCATTCATAGCTTGGTCATCTAAATGAGTGTTACGCCCATCTTGTTCCGTTGGATGCTCGGGATCAAGAGGCATGACGTAACCATCATTTACGATTTTCCAAATATGAGGACTCATGGCCTTTAAATAAATTGACATCCTAATTTTCCAATAAGCATAATTAGAGCCATCAAATAGTGGTGCCTTACCTACCGCAATCCCCTCACTAGCCATCCTTTTCTCTCTAAATGGTTAAGTCTAAATGTGAGAGACCAAGATCTGATACCACTTGTAAGATCAAGGATACCGACTAGAGGGGGTGAATAGGAGGTTTTTAAATTTTTCTTGTTCACTTGATTAATTCTTTACAATTTAAATGACAAGAATGTAAAGCAATTAATCCTACACAATTCTAGTCAAGAATATAACAATCCTAACTCTAGGCAAACAAATGATCACAATAAAGTATATAAACAAGAGCTAAGAGAGAAATGAACACAACCGATGTTTTTACCGTGGTGATCGGAAACTTGCTGGTTTCCCCTAGTCCACATTGAGGTTAGCCCGAACGAATCGGACCGACTCCACGAATTAAGCCGAAACACCTCGATCACTATGGTAGCTCTTCCCCGCTCCAGGTAGGTGAGCTCCGACCTTCACAAGTCACCGGATCTTCTCACAAGCTTCTTGAGAAGATCACCGATCGAACCTCCACCTAATCGTCCAAGTGCCGGCAAGCACTAAGAGTAATAAATCCGGGCTTCACTTGAATGCAAACTAGTGCCAAATGGATCAACTAATGAATTCTAGCACTAATTGCTCAACCACCTCAATTTTAATGCACAAGTGAGAATGAGGGTGGAATGAATGCTCTAGGGCTCAAGAAATATGCAATGAGTCTCTAACCTTAGCCCTTGTGTAGTGGTGGGGGTATTTATAGCCTCCACCAACCAAAACTATCCGTTTGGCATAAATTCCTGAAAAAATTCAGGATGAGCGGTATTATCGCCCCCATGGGCCGGTACTACCGCTACCAAATCTTCGCGGTAGAACGGCTATGTCAGAGCTCTGCAGTGAACGTTGGATTTGGCGGCACAGTACTACCGCCATTGAATCTTTCAGTACTACCACTCACCGGTAGTTCCGCAAAGTCAGCGCTGTACTACCGCTCTGGCCGAAATCCGAAAGGTCCCAAATTTGGCGCTCTCTGGAAAAAACGTTATGCTCTTTGTCCGTAGCTACCGGACTTCGGAAGTACCACTCTGAAGGGCAGAACTACCGCTCCCTGCGGTAGTTCCGGCGTTGAATTCGCCGGTACTTCTGCTCCGCAAATTCTCAGAAATCATCCAGAGGTGCTCTATAAGAAAACGTTCCGCTCACCCTCTGGATCTACCGAACTCCGGAAGTATTGCTTCAAAATGCGGAACTACCGCTCCTTGCGGTAGTTCCGGCGTTGAAACCGCCGGTACTTCCGCTCTCATAAAATCTAAAATGCATCAGGGGTGCTCTCTGGAAAAAAGGCTCTGCTCAAAATCCCGGGGCTTCCGCTCGCCGGTACTACCGCTTCTGGACACGGAACTACCACTCTCCGGTAGTTCCGACGTTCAAATCTGCGGTACTACCGTTCATCCAGACAGAGCACAGACTTTGTTTTAAATTGGATTTTTGATGAATGCAAGTTTCTAAGTTGATCCAAGTGGTACATAAAATTTGCTATCAAGCTACTTGCCAAGATCCGTCTTTATGGTACGATTATCTACCCTATAATCCGGTCTTCCACCATTCTCCTAAGACCGGTAAAATAAAAGAGGATCCTATACTAAGTATACCTTTGTCTTGAGCCAATTTGGGTCTTTGTATTCATCCTTTGGCTTGCATCTTGTTGCTCACATGTGGACTAACCCTTCGCATGCTCATAAAACACGTTCGTCCCATATTCACATGAATTCATTAATTACCAAAACCATTTTTAGGGGCCTAGATGCTTTCAACCGTGTAAACCAGAAAGCCAAGCGAGTAAAAGATCATATATCGTTACCACTAGATGCGCAGTGCAGCGGAGTAGAGTTGAAGCAGCCGATTCAACGATGAGCGTGTCGATATAGTGGTAGTAGCCGATCGTTCTCCGGCCAACCGTCTCCTCCTCATGATCATCCCAATCAGCACCACAGTCACAGCAGCGTCTCTACCGAGGTCCATACGTCTAGGGATGGAACATCGTGCATCGGCGTGCTAACACCAGCACGCATGACAGAGGTTATAAGAGGTGGCGGCTAGGGTTTCGACGGGTGTGTTTTGGGGATACCTCCCTTAGCCCCACACATCTCCTTATGTACCTTCCAATTGGATCCTTATCCTATACAAGTAGAGATCATGTCCCATTCGGAGACTATCATCTGAATCCTTATCATTTCAGCCTGTGTGACCCTGTAGGTTCATGTATATTTGACCATGGGCCGAAAACTTCTTTCCGGTGCATAAGCTAGTAGCGGTTCTTAGCAGAATATAACGACTCCTAAATATACATAAAGATCATATCGGACGAACCTATATAGTGATTATGTACCGATCCCTTTGCCTTATGATACCAGATCGAACTCAAGGTGAGAAGCATGTCATCCTATGATAGCTCGATCCTTCACTTATACCTGTAGTGGATTATTCAGTTGTGATTGACTCCTGAAGTGCATTTGACATAGCCATGCATTTCCTTACTCTAACCATATCGAGGGGCCCAGAGATATCTCCCCTGTTATATAGGAGGGGCAAATTTTATCTTGATCGCTTATATTTCTTCACATGTTTCATAGTAAACCTGAAATCTACCTTTATGACCACCCAGTCATGAAGTAGTGTTTGGTAACCCCTAAGTAAACTATTACATATGTAGAAAGCAATGATGATCTCAGGTCTAAGGATCTTACATACACTATGTATAAGGCCAACAAATGACACTTAAAAATATAACAATTCCTGCAGTCTCATGGTGGGTCAATTTAACATTATGTTCTCTAACATGTGTTTATATTATTGATTTGATACCCCATATCTATAATTGGTGAAACATGATCATCAATCTATACATGTGCTGATCTGTAAATCATAATTGTTCCACATAATGATATAAGATCAGAGATAATTTAGAATAATATTAAAATAAAATAAAGAGTTTCATGAATAAGTCACACACACTTGTTGATCAATATAAAAGATATTCATTCAAGGAGCAAAACAATAACTTATTTAAAGATCATAAATATAGAAGTGATATAATTATTTCTGTGATTATCTCTAGGGACAAACTCATGGTGACCATTGCTCGAAACAAAAGCAACCAAACGTAAGAACGAAGCGAGGGATCATGGATGGCATTTCGATCGTCTTTCTTTTAAGACATTTTACACGAAGTGATCAGGAAAGAATCTTTGGCAAAGGTCATCCATTCACTACCCATTCGGAAAGGCTCCACGCGCATGAAGTGGTAATTTTACACGATCGTTGCATGACCAACATGGCCGGGGGGACAACGTTTAGTGGACGTGTTATTCCCAACGTGATCTGGCAAATAAAACAAGGCAGATGGAAACGCTGCTTCATTCTAGCACAAGTGCACAACTACAAAGTTCCTGCTGTCACACAAAGTAAATCATGGGTTCGCCTATAAGCACAGAGGGGGGGGGGGGGTTCACTTTCAATTCCAAATAGCATGCAAACATAAAAATTGAAATTGAAATCAGCTCGAATTAATTCAAATTCTAGTAGAATAGAATTTAAAATCGAATTGAACAAAAACAAGGTACAAGAGTAACCAATACTCATGTGAACCATCAGTGACCGAAAGCCGCACCTTTAGACTTCAAGCCTTCAGCCAACGTGTGGGTTCCATCCGTCAATTATTCTTGTCGTAGACCTGGTCAGTCATCCTCAGCTATTATTGTCCTAGATCCCGTGGTGTCGGTGTACATTATAGCTACACACCCACGAGTCCCACTCCACGGCAAAGTTCCTGCCATCACACAACAAATCCTCGATCCGATTCTAGTCCGAGAGAGGAGGATCGATTGCAAGGGGAAGGAGATGGGAGGAGTTGGGGAGAAGATCATGGTGAGCGCCTTCACTGGGGTGATGGGTCCTGTCCTCGGTAAGCTCACCAACCTCATGGGTGAGGAGTACGCTATGCTCAAAGGTGTGAGGAAGAAGCTCAAATCTCTCGCCAAGGAGTTGGAGGCCATCCACTTATTCCTAGAGAAGTATTCAGCCATGGAGGGACAGGACGTGCAAGCGAAGGCCTGGACAAATGAGGTGCGCGAGCTGGCCTACGACATCGAGGATAGCATAGATCTGTTCACCTACCATGTCGATCGGGAACCGGCTGACAACACCACCGGAGCCAAGAGTTTCCTCCGCAAAGTTACTAAAGTATGTATACAAATCAAATCACTAATTTTTTTAATTTTTTTTTCTGAATTTTATTTATTTAAATATTTTATTTTAGAATTCATATTGAAATCAAATTACAAATTTTCTTTTATTTTTTATTCCTCCGCAAGGCCTTGCGCAAGGTGAAGAAACTTGAGCGTCGCCATAAGTTTGCTAAGCAGATAAAAGAACTCCAGGCCCTTGCCAATGAAGTATACGAGCGACGAGTAAGGTATAACAACCTGGATGAGGGCCCTTCTAGCAACATGCATACGGAGACCGATCCTCGGTTGAAAGGACTCTATGTGGAGGTGGAAAAACTCGTGGGTGTTGAGGGCCCAAGCGAAGAAATCATCAGTCGGCTCATTGGTGAGGAGCCAACGAAGCAGCTTAAGGTTGTCTCTCTTGTTGGATCTGGAGGTTCAGGCAAGACTACTCTCGCTAAACAGGTGTACGAGAAAATCAAAGGTCAATTCAAATGTACAGCTTTTGTGTGTGTATCGCAAAAGCCCAACATAAGTAACCTTCTCAGGGAGATTGAGAGCTACCTTGGGGGTTCAGAACCAAGGGTATCATACAGTGACAAACAAGTCATCGACAAAATAATAGCACGTTTAGAAAACACAAAGTAAGTTGATTTAACTCACTTTCTATGATGTGTTTCCATAACAATAGCATCCCTTTTATCCTGCTGTGATATTATTTAGAACTGTATTTAGTATTTGTAAGTAATCCTAGGATTTATGATTAGAAGATCTATACAAACCCAACTTGTGATGTGGCCTTATTGGAGCCATACAAACAAATCCAATCCAATCCCAGCCAAGAAAGTACAAACATTTAAGAGACGAGAGAGAGAAGCTAGGATCCATGGGTATTACATTTTTTACAGAGCAAAAGAGTCCACTGGCTAAAAAGGGTCCGAGGGTTGTCAGTAGGGCTGGATATCGAGCTGGCTCGGCTCGGCTCGGCTCGGCTCGGTCTGGCTCGGTAGGATAACGAGCTGGCTCGAGCTGGCTCGTTATAACTAACGAGCTAAAAAGCCAGCTCGGCTCGGCTCGACAAAAAGCTCGAGTTAGCTCGTTTGGCTCGTGAGCCAGGGCCAAAAAATATCTCCATCATATATTCATCCATGGAAGTTTGGCTCGTTTGGCTCGTTTGGCTCGTTTGGGTACAATAGAGTACAAATTAACACATGCATGGCTCGTTTGGGTACAATAGAGTACAAATTTACACATTAACACATGCAATAGAGTACAAATTAGGTCCATGGAAGCAGCATATGCATATCTAAATTCCTGGAAGCATGGCTCGTTTGGCTCGTGAGCGGCTCGCGAGCTGGCTCGAGTTGGCTCGTTATAGCTAACGAGCTAAAATCTTGGCTCGGCTCGGCTCGTTATCCTAACGAGCCGAGCCGAGCCGAGCCAGCCACGAGCCGAGCGAGCTAACGAGCTTCGAGTTTTTCGTCCAGCCCTAGTTGTCAGAAAGCAGCAATTCGTTGCAACCATTTTGAATTTGTTCTCAAGATTTTATGGCCAACTTTGCCAAATCTTTGTCCTCTTGTTTTGCTTGCTTCACTAATTTTATCTAGTTCTCTATATGTGATTCTCCTTTTTAAGTTGAGTCCCCGTTTGGAACACAAAAAAAATTCCTTATTCTTGCGAGAACTGAACTATTTCCAGCAAAATTCTTCCGTTCCAAATGGCCTAATATTGCGTGTGCCCATGCCACTGTTGGCTGCAGAAAACACACGTGAGGTGGACACGCACAAACACACCCATGCTTGGTAGGATGAATACAGGATTTCTTCTAGAGGAACACACGAGAGAGCGAACGCTTGGGGCAATATTTTCTGTTATTCACTCTCACTCAGAAAATGGAACAATTAACTGATTAGCATTGAGTCTGACTTAGGGTTAGAACTTTCCACCTGGTCATAACAATTGGTATTGGACCACAGTCTATGCATTTGTGAAAGTACGGAATCTTTAATAGTGGCTACTGGGTATAGTGATCTTACTGAAGAAATTTAATAGAAGTAATTTCTATTGATACAAATCTGCGGTAAAGGATGTCTTGGCTCCACAAGGATTTATTGAACCTCAAACATCTTTCTTGAAATTAAGTACTAAAGAAAGCTTCACTGCAAAAATTATGAAGAGTTTTAGAAGTACTATATGTGTACATAGAGAAAATTACTGATGGTGTTGGCGACTTGTGACCTCACTTTCTGTTCAATGTTTTCCTGTTTAAGCTTCTGCAAAATTTTTCTCGAAGGCATGTAAAATAGTAAATCCCTCTTCTGTAAATTTTTGCTTCTGCCCTAGAAGGCAGAAGGCATAATTAACAATTAGCTATCATGTTTTGGATTATGGGGCAATGCTTCTAAGAGATTGACTTGACACATATACATGCGTTGCTGGGGTATATTGTGTGTAGGGGCTTTTAAATACATGCGGCACTAAGTTTGCAGTTTAGGGGAAAGATGGCAGCAATGTGTCACTAGTCACTAATATGTGGATGGTATTTTTCTATATCAAAAGTATGTGGTGGCATGCAACTAAAAATGTCTTGTGTTCAGAAACACACAGACTTGATATGGTCAAATGTAATCAAATTGAAACCACTCGTTTTTATTTTGGTCCTATCAATGAATTCTATTTCTTTGTCAAATATGAAGCTTAGAATAGATAAAATCATGTGACAAAATCTAGCACAACTATAGATAAGATTATGTGACAAAATCTAGCACAATTTCAAGAAATAGAAAGCTGTTTTAGGCCAAGAACTAACAAAGAGCATGTGAATTTATCACATTTTAATTTTAATAAATACTTGTAGGTTGTTGCATGTCTACATGTATGCAGAAATGAATTTTGTTGTGTTTCTTAGTAGAATACTCCTATAGTCCTATTAGCATTTGCTTTTAGAGCTGTACTAACTGATACTGTTTCACAAATTTGCTTAATAGGTACCTTATTGTGATTGATGACATTTGGGAAAAATCAGCATGGGATACCATACAATGTGCTCTTCCTAAAAATGGCCATGCAAGTAGAATAATTACAACAACACGGATCAACAATGTAGCTGAATCTTGTTGCACTTCAAATGAAGACTTTGTTTATCGAATGAAACCTCTTAGCGGAAGTGACTCCACAAAATTATTTCTAATGAGGATTTTTTATGCTGAGGATAAGTGCCCTGATCACTTGGAGGGGATTATGAATGAGATACTGCATAAATGTGATGGCTTGCCATTGGCCATAGTTACTTTAGCTAGCTTGTTAGCTAATAAACCAAGAAGAAAGAAAGAATGGAAGAGAGTGCTGAATTCCATCCGCTCTGTAGATGAAAAGGATAAAGAGCTGCAAGTAATGGATAAGATACTAGCACTGAGTTACAGCGATCTACCTCATAATTTGAAGAATTGCTTACTGTACCTCAGTACATTCCCAGAGGATCACATGATTGACAAAGACATCTTGGTATGGAGATGGATAGCTGAAGGGTTTATCACCGCAAAACAAGGCTATACTTTGGAGGAAATAGGAGAGAGTCACTTTAACGAGCTCATAAATAGGAGTCTGATCCAGCCAATGGACGTGAACTATGCCTATAGTAGAATTGAAGTAAGTAGATGTCGAGTCCATGATATAGTACTCAACTTTATCATCTCCCGGTCAACTGAAGAAAATTTTGTAACTGTGTTGGATGGTCAGGACCTCTCATCTTTGCATAAAAGGATTTGGAGGCTCTCCATCTGGCACAACAAAGAACATGCAGAGGCAATATCACAAGGAACCATGGATTTGTCTCAGCTCCGTTCACTTAATATCTGCAGTGTTGTTGGCTGGACGATGCCCCCTGTTTTGGACCTACCTGTTCTTCGAGTATTGGATCTAGAGGGTTGTGAAGAATTGAGGAATGGTCCTCTCGATGGAATTGTAGGTTTATTTCTTCTGAGATATCTGGGGCTCCGTTGGACAAGAATTACCAAGCTACCGGTCCAAATTGGGAAGCTAGAGTATTTACAGACGCTCGATCTAAGTGGTACTTTGATAACAGAGTTGCCAGGAAGTATTATTCAGCTCAAACGATTGGTGCGTCTTGTAGGCGATGAACTCAGATTGCCGGATGGATTTGGCAATATGGAAGCTCTTCAGGAGTTAGGGACCATTGATGCCTGCCACTGCTCTATGAAAGATCTACAGTTTTTGATCAATTTAAGGGTGCTTCGAGTAATATTCAAGGATAAAGGAATTAGTGATCTACAGACTATAAAGGAATCTCTGGCGTCATCCCTCTGTAAGCTTGGGGCAAGCAACCTTCAATCTCTACATATTGAAAACAGAGTTGGTGGTGCAGACAGTTTCCCGGATTCATGGTGCCCTCCTCCACGTCTCCTCCAGAAATTTGAGTACAAGAGATCCTACTTGTCCAGGTTTCCAAAGTGGATTAATCCCTTGCTCTCTGAACTCACCTACTTGCATATCTATGTTCAACAAATGGAAGGGGAGGATCTACGTTTGCTTGAAGACTTGCCTGCCCTTCTTTTCCTCGAACTACGCGTAAAGCAGGTTCCCGAAGATGGACTCAGGATCAGTCCCGGTGGATTCCGATGTTTAACAGAACTCCATTTTTATAACTACGACTATGGACCTGGTTTGGTATTTGAAGGAGCTCTGCCAAAGCTCGAAAGGCTTGTACTCGCGTTCGACGCAGATAAAGCACAATCTACATACGGCAGTTTACACATTGGCATCCAACACCTCACCTCTCTCAAAGATATTTGGATGTATGTATGTATTTTCTCTGAAGATAAAAATACTCCGACGATGAAGGCTGCCCAGTCTGCTATCAGTGACCAAGTCAAGATGCTTCCCAACCATCCCACCCACGATATCAAAATCCGTCGTGTGCACCACAGTCACTTCGTATATGATGAATGTAGAGTTCTGGTGTGAAGGAATTAGTGATCTGCAGACTAGAAAGGAATCTCTGGTGTCGTCCCTCTGTAAGCTTGGGGCAAGCAACCTTCGATCTCTACGTATTTACAACAGATTTGGTGGTGTATACAGTTTCACAGATTCATGGTGCCCTCCTCCACTTCTCCAAAGGTTCGTAACTGAGTTCTGGAACCCCAGGTTTCCAGAGTGGATATCCTTGCATATCCTTGTTGAACAAATGGAAGCGGAGGATCTACGTTTGCTTGAAGACTTGCCTGCCCTTCTTTTCCTCGATCTTCAAGTAAACCAGGTTCCCGAAGATGGACCTGGTTTGGTATTTGAAGGAGCTCTGCCAAAGCTTGAAAGGCTTCAACTGGCGTTCGATGCAGATAAAGCACAATCTACATACGGCAGTTTACACATTGGCATCCAACACCTCTATTGGTTATTACACATTGGCACTGTCTCAAACGTATTGGTTATCTCTGAAGATGAAAATACTCCGACGATGAAGGCTGCCGCGTCTGCTATTAATGAGGAGGAGGTTTGAGCTTCTTTTTTCTCCAGATTCTGTTGTCTTGTAATATTTAGTATAAGAGTGCTTAGTATCTGGATTTTTGCACCGAGACCCCAAGGATTCTCTCTATTCTCATTCCCAACTCCTCCATCCCCAATCCCATCTCCTTCGTTCGATTTGTTCCCCATCCGTCGGTGGCCGAGGTGACGAGCAACAGGGAGGCGGCTGGGCGGTGAGTAGTGGACGGCGGCACTCAGCCCCCAGTCCCGTAGGTGTCCCAGATGGAGGGCTGGCAATAGCGTTGAATACTACGTATTAGGATATTGAAATCGCAGGGTTTAAGTTGTGTGATGCATGTGTTTTGCTGCAAATTTGAGAAAATAGTTGACATATACTGTACTACGTATATCAGTACAGTATTTATCTGACACAACAGCGGTGTTGATATATACTGTACTACGTATGCTAGCTCTTATGAATGACCAAGTTTATTATCTAATTGATTATCAACAACACAGTTAACACATGGAAAGGATAAGTACATGCTATGTGCTGCATCCGGACGTACACGAATGCCTCCCAGTATTATCAAGCTTTCAAGAAAAACTGCAATGATACCATTTTTTATCTATCGATTCTAGGAAGAAAGCAGTGTAGTTTGTCAGCAAAGGGTTTGATATTTGTAATTACATATCAATGTATCAATGTATCTATGACACGTACTGTTACTTTTGGCATTTGGTTTCAGTTACAACTATGCTAGAAGGCATCATGGACTGTTTCGGTTTAAACCTAGCTTTCATCTCTAGCACACTGAATTCCAAACATTGGTTGCTGTATATAGCCTTGTCCTTTGTACAAACAAATTTATCGCATATGCATGTTGCAATCTTGTCAATTTCTGTTGCTAAATTTGGGCATTTTGATGCATTTTGTAGTAACGGATGATGATGAATTCAGTTTACAAGAAGGAAACCAGCAAGAAGTAGTGCTTGGCAGCTAGGAATTGAAGATAATTGCTCATATGTGTACCTACATAGGAGAGAAAGTTGCTCCTTCATGATACTTTCCAGTTCTTAATTTAGTTAGGAATTCTAAAAAGTACTGAATTTACTATGTAAAGATGCAATTTAAGGATGTCCGGCTTAGAGTCCCTCCTCTGCAAAGGGTGTCAATACGTAAGGTATTTTAGTACTTGTACTCTGTTATGTAGAATAAAGAAATAAGGTTTTGACATATTAGCGGTACCTTGCAGGATTGATCCAGGAAGATATGCGTGCTCATGTTCTGAAGATAATAACTTGTGTTCCATTGTTGTGACCGCAAGGGCTTCTTCAAGTTCATTCTTATACTTGCAGTCTGTTGGTAGAGTAGGTTGCAGATTCCGAAAATTTGAGTAGGTTGTAGATTCCGAAAATAGTTGAAGTATCACATCTGATGTTCATATTTGTTTCATGTGCTGGAGTGTCTTACTCATATATTAGCACATCTGTAGAATTGGAGCGCAAGTTGTTACGACTTAGCATTTTAAATAAATGATGTTTTTAAAGGGTGTAAGAATATGCAATAGTAATAGTAGTACAGATTCTATCCACTTGCTACAGAGCATAGTTTCATCCATCTTATACTAATTTTTATTCCTTTGGTTCCATCAACCATTTATATTCACTAGGTTCCATCCACCCAGAGGAAAACAAAGTAAAGGTTCCAACCACCCCTCCTATTTTTCATCCCAACTATAAAGATTATTTTGTAAAATAGGCACCAACTCGAGTAAGTTTTCATGCTCGTCTATGACCGTGGACACAGCTGTTCGAACAGTTTTCATTCTACAGAGGTCACATATATACTGTAATACCCCAAATTTGCATAAAGGGAAACATTAGGGTTAAAGAGCGAAGTTTGCCGTCAGACCCATCAACTTTTACCGTGTCGATTTAGTGTCGCGCGCAGAGGTTCCCAGACCATCCCAGGACGGTCGGCACCGTCTAGAGAGCCGTATAATTAGCGCTCTCAGAGGTTCCCGAACTGCCTAGGGACGGTCAGCACCGTCTCGCGTTTCGGGTGTTCATCATCCGGCAAGTTCTACCTTACCTTTTTACCAACTTACCGCTGCAGTAAAAACTCCAAAGCCAACATACCCCTTGGACCAAAATGCCCTTGGGCAGTCAATTGTATGAGAGAGGAATGGGAGGGCATGCCGGTCATTTCACAAAAGCAAGGCAGCCCCAACCATGCTTCTATATGAAAGCACAAAACAAGCAAAGCCATTTGCATACCCCAACCGAGAGCTCACTCTGAGAGGCAGCCAAGACCATGCTTTTATCTGGTAGCTCAAGTCAAGCAAAGCAATCTTTCTTTCCCCAATCGTGAGACCAATGTCTCATTCCACCATTCTTTTCCCCAAACGAGAAACCAAACTATATCCTACCACCTCCTTCCTCAACCAAGAGTAAGCAGCTGAATAGGAGCCCGGAGGAGAAGGAGCATGGAAGAGGCGGCAGCTCGGCTCGGGTCGGCCGGATCCGGGGCGGAGGATGAGGGGAGGCCGGAGGGGAGCCCGAGGCGGCAAGCCGAGCCACCCGCGCGCCTTCGTGCCACCGGAGGTGAGCCTGAGTGCGGGGGGGAGAGAGGGAGGGAGGTGGGAGAGGGAAGGTAGGGAGGCGGCGGGAGAACCGCCAGTGCGCCGTGTGCCGTCGCCTGGAGCGGGTGTAGGATCAAGGATACCGACTAGAGGGGGGTGAATAGGAGGTTTTTAAATTTTTCTTGTTAACTTGACTAATTCTTTACAATTTAAATGACAAGAATGTAAAGCAATTAATCCTATGCAATTCTAGACAACAATATAGCAACTCTAGCTCTAAGCAATCAAATGATTCACAATGAAGCAAATAAACACGAGCTAAAGAGACAAGAGACACACAACCGATGTTTTTACTGTGGTGATCGAAAACTTGCCGGTTTCCCCTAGTCCACATTGAGGTAAGCCCGGACGAATCGGACCGGCTCCACGAAATGAGCCAAACACCTCGATCACTAATGTAGCTCTTCCCCGCTCCGGGTAGGCGAGCTCCGACCTTCACAATTGCCGGGTCTTCTCACAATCTTCTTGAGAAGATCACCGAGCCAATCTCCACCGGATCGTCCAAGTGCCGGCAAGCACTAAGAGTAATAAACCCCGGTGTTTGCTTGAATGCAGCTCTAGTGCCAATGTGGATCAACAAATGAAACTTTGCACTGAATGCTTAACCACCTCAAATTTATGCTCAAAGTGAGAAAGTGGGTGGAATGAATGCTCTTGAGCTCAAGGAATATGCAATGAGTCTCTCAAAAATGCCCTTGAGCGGTGGTGGGGGTATTTATAGCCTCCACCAACCAAAACTAGCCGTTTGACACAAATTCCAGAAAAAATTCTGGTCGAGCGATACTACCGCCCCTAAGGGCCGGTACTACCGCTACCAAATCTTCGCGCCAGAACGGCTATGTCAGAGCTCTGCAGTGACCGTTGGATTTGGCGGCGCGGTACTACCGCCGTTGACATTTGCGGTACTACTGCTCCCCGGTAGTTCCGCAAAGTCGGCGCGGTACTACCGCTCCAGCCAAACTCCGAAGGGTCCCAGATTTGGCGCTCTCAGGAAATTTTGATCCGCTCTGAGTCCGGATCTTCCGGACTCCGGAAGTACCGCTGCGAGAGGCGGAACTACCGCTACCTGCGGTAGTTCCAGCATTAAAATAGCCGGTACTTCCGCTCCAGGAAAATCCGAACTTCATCCGGAGGGTGCTCTCTGGAAAAATCGATCCGCTCTCCCTCCGGTTCTTCCGAGTTCCGGAAGTACCGCTCAAGGATGCGGTACTACCGCTCTCAGCAGTAGTTCCGGCGTTCAATAGGCCGGTACTTCCGTTCCCGCAAGATCTTGAGATGAACCGAGGGTGCTCTCTGGAAAAATTGATCCGCTCCAAAACCGGATCTTCCGCTTGCCGGTACACCGCATTTGGGTGCGGAACTGCCGCTTTCCGGTAGTTCCGACGTTCAAAACTGTGGTACTACCGCTTTTCCAGACAGAGCACAGGTTTTGATTTAAAACAGATTTTTGATGGATGCAAGTTCCTAAAATTGATCCATATGGCACAAGAGATATGTTTTCAAGCTACTTGCCAAGATCCCTCTTGATGGTACGACCATCTATCCTATAATCCGGTCTTCCACCATTCTCCTAAGATCGGTAAAAATAAAATGGATCCTATGCTAAGTATACCTTTGCCTTGCGCCAAATTTGTCTTCACACACAACCTTTGGCTTGCATCTTGTTGCTCATATGTGAACTAACCCTTTGCATGCTCATACAACACGTTAGTCCCATATTCATATAATTTCATTAATTACCAAAACCATTTTTAGGGGCCTAGATGCTTTCAATCTCCCCCTTTTTGGTAATTGATGACAACTTAAGATATGTGAGAGATAAAAGTTTTTGAATATATCAAATTGTTTGACAGCAACTTGTATATTCTATGTTGGCTTTGAATGAGAGTAGTTCTTGGCAATAAAACATTTAATTTAACAAGGAATGAACTATCTCCATTTAAAGTCCAAGGGGGAAATGGCTCCCCCTAAACATGTGCATGGATAAAAATTACAACATTTCATACAAGATGCAAAAGACAAGGTTATAATATCAAATGAGAATAGATAAACAATTAAACAACAGATAACAGCATAAATATTTATGACCATAAATGTTCATTACATCCACGAGTTCAAAAGATAAAAGAGTTTATTACATTCAAGCGACAAACAAAAATTCATTACAATTATTAAATAGGCCCATAAGTCCAAAAGATAAGTCCCGATCTTTTCAATCTTCTCCCCCTTTGGCATCAAGTACCAAAAAGAGATCAATCCTGAGTGGTACGGCGACGAGTGTAGCGACGAGGCGATGGAGGGTGCTCAAGAGCGGCAACTCGACCATCTAGCGAGGTCAACCTGCTGTCAATGGAGTCTAGACGCTCATCCACCCTATCCATCCTGGAGTTGAGGGTAGAGAACCCTCAAGCATGGAAGAATAAATCTGAGAGAGAGAGAGAGGGTTGGCCAGGCTCCTGAGGCTGAGTGGCTGCTCCCGCTGCTGCTGCTGCTCCCGAGGATGAGCCAGCTCCTAGATCCGCCGTCTGTCGGGCTCGAAGTCCAGTGGGAATGGGAGGCTCCGGTCTTGGCTTGTATGCCTTATGCACTCCACCCCGTCCTCCACGATAGTGAAACTTTGAGTCAATCAAAGCCATGATGTAGGGTGCATAATTGATACGCTTGTTGCGATCATTTTTGGAGGAGACTATCTCCCTCATGATCACATCCACGACATCAAACTTTTCACCCTTCATAATGTAGTCTATGATATTCCAGACATGGCCTCGGATGGCATCATAGTTGCCACCTTTTGGAAGAATGGTATGATCGATGATGCGATTGATCAGGCTTAGAATAGGGTGAAGTCCAATATTCTTGCCAAGCACATCTTTCTCTTCAGTGTTATAGTACGGATACATGGCATGAATATCGAGAGGGGGCTTGTCATATACCTTCTCATAAGCACTTAGCTCCGCTCCTAAGACTATCTCAAACTTATGCTTGGTGGCCTCATATTTGGTGCACACTGTCATCCAAGTCATACGCTGAAGGTCGGGAGTGACGTGCACAGTAGCATAAAACTGTCGGATAAACTCCTCATTGTAGTCACGTCCCAAGGCCACAAGCTGTCGAAGACCAACTCTCTGAAATAGTCTGAAGGTCCCATCATACTTATCAATGCTGTCAATGTGATCCCAGTCAATGTACTTATGATCTACAAACTGGCGATCTGGTCCATACATCTCATCAAATATCTTCTCCTGGAACTTGGTATGGAACTTCGGATTGATTGAGTTGGATGGGAACTCATATTGGTTTGTGTGGCGAAGGCGAGCGTACTCATCTGCCGAGATCTTCTTGAAGTCAATCTCGAGGCATTCTCTCCCAGCTATATCTTCCTCAGATTCTTCCATGGGAGAGCTCGCAGGCAGTGGCCGTTCAGACTCCGTTTCAGATCCGGAGTCGGACTCGGTGTCAGATGCAGGTCCCTTCCCTTTATCTTGGGCTGCCTGTTGAGTCACCTCGGGAGATGGAAGAGTGGGAAGGCCTGAGGAATCCCCTGAAGCATAGGACTTCCTGCTAGCGGCTCTTGTTCTAGGCATCTAGAAACAAGAAGAATGGATTATGAGATTTAAGGAAGTATAGCCAAGTTAGATTGAAAGGAAATGGATTGAATTTGCTATACTGTCAGGCAAAACCGGTAGTACCGCCGTTCTGGGCCAGTAGTACCGCACCAGTCGGGCGGTAGTTCCGCTTCCTGGCAGATTCTAGGGTTTTGGAAATGTGAATGAAGTTTTGGTGTTTTCTTGGATTGAATCCATGGAATAGGTTTGTATATACCTTAAAACACCAAATATACTCAATTTCCCTAGAATTAAATAGCAAAATCGACTGCATTTCAATTTTAACCTAAACATGACCTAGGGTTCAAAAGGAAGATCAAAAAGAGATTTTTGATTCGAAATACCTTGTGGATCGGAGGAGTTGAACCCTGGGGAATTGATTTGAGTTGAAGAAACGACGAAATCGCCACTGGATCCGAAGATTTGTGGTGTGGTTTGGGTGGTTTTTGTTGGAGAGAGAGAGGAGAGGGTACGGTTGCAAGCGGATGAGAGAGAGGAACTACCGGAGGAGAGAAAAAAAAGTGGGGCCGGAGCAGAAGGAAAACCCTCGGGCGCGGGTAGTTGCTCCCCCTTAAATGCACTTCCGGTAGTACCGCTGTTTCGGCCGGTAGTACCGCTGTTTCGGCCGGTAGTACCGCCAGAGTGGTAGTACCGCTTTCACAGCCGGAAGTACCGCTTGCCGGAAGTACCGCAAAGGGCAGCGGTAATTCCGCTTATTCTGGAACTTTGCAGAAAAAGAACTTTAAGACCATAGACGCAAATGATCCCTAGTTTTTGCATTCAACTAAAGTCATTAAGGATCATTATGCATTAATTAGAACAAAATATGACATTTTAAATAATTTTGCATTTTCTTTTTAAAATTCAAATCCTTTTGCACAAAAGCACAATTACAAACAACCTTTCAAGCTTCCTCAAATGAGCATGCATTTAAATCTACCATAAATTTATGCAACATTTGAGTAATCCAAGACATTCAATTCACTCCTAAGCTTGCAAAAGCGGTTTTCATCTAATGGCTTGGTGAATATATCCGCTAATTGGTCTTCGGTTCGGCTGTGGCTAATACAAATATCTCCCTTGCTAACATGGTCCCTCAAGAAGTGGTGGCGTATATCTATATGCTTGGTTCTTGAGTGTTGGACCGGGTTGTTGGATATTTTCACGGCACTTTCATTGTCACACAATAAAGGCACTTTATCAAAATTTATTCCATAATCCAACAAGGTTTGCCTCATCCACAATAATTGAGCACAACAACTCCCGACGGAGACATATTCGGCTTCGGCGGTTGAGAGTGCTACGGAGTTTTGTTTCTTTGAGGACTAAGATACTAGGGATCTACCTAGAAATTGACAACTTCCTGAAGTGCTTTTTCTATCCACTTTGCAACCCGCATAATCGGAATTCGAATATTCAATTAAATCAAATTTAGCACCTTTGGGATACCAAAGCCCTATATTTTGGGAGTGTTTCAAATATCTCAAGATTCTCTTTACGGCTTTTAAATGACACTCCTTTGGTGAAGCTTGAAAGCGAGCACACATGTATACACTAAACATGATATCGGGCCTAGATGCGGTAAGATAAAGCAAGCTACCAATCATAGATTTATATAGCTTTGAATCTACCGACTTACCTCCTTCGTCGAGGTCTAGATGCCCGTTGGTTGCCATTGGTGTCTTGATGGGTTTTGCATCTTCCATGCCAAACTTCTTGAAGAGGTCTTTAGTATACTTTGTTTGGCATATAAATGTCCCATCTATGTGTTGCTTGATTTGGAGTCCAAGAAAATAGCTTAATTCACCTATCATGGACATCTCAAATTCCCTAGACATCATTTCACTAAATTCTTCGCAAAAATCTTGGTTAGTAGAACCAAATATAATATCATCAACATAAATTTGGCAAACAAAGAAATCATCACCAATGATTTTTGTGAATAAGGTTGTATCTACTTTACCAATTTTAAATCCTTTTGAAACAAGAAAATTTCTAAGGCGTTCATACCAAGCTCTAGGAGCTTGCTTTAAACCATATAACGCCTTTGGAAGTTTATAAACATGATTAGGATATTTAGGGTCTTCAAACCCCGGAGGTTATTCAACAAATACAAGCTCGGAGATTGTTCCATTTAAGAATGCACTTTTAACATCCATTTGAAATAATTTAATATCAAAACTAGATGCAAAAGCAAGCAAGATCCTAATTGACTCAAGTCTAGCAACGGGTGCAAATGTTTCATCATAATCTAACCCTTCGATTTGAGTATAGCCTTGAGCTACTAACCTTGCTTTGTTTCTTACCACAATCCCGTTTTCATCTTGTTTGTTCCGGAAGACCCATTTGGTGCCTATTACATTATGCTCTTCGGATCTCTCCACCAAGGTCCATACTTCATTTTGTGCGAAATTGTTCAATTCTTCATGCATGGCATTTACCCAATCCAGGTCATCTAGAGCCTCATCTACAAGTTTAGGCTCAAGAGAAGAAACAAAAGAGTAATGTTCACAAAATGAAGCTACTCTAGAGCGAGTTTGAACACCCTTACTTACGTCACCCAATATTTGATCTATTGGATGATCCTTGGCAATCGCATTATGAATCTTGAGGTTGTTTTGTTGTTGATCCTTTTGCTCATCTTCAACAACTTGAATATTGCTTGGAGTTCGAAGATCCGAAAGAGCCACAGTACACGCCAAGTTAGGACTTTCAAGATCAACCAACTTGTGAGCCAGGTGAATCAATACTTTAATCATGTTGAACCTATATTTTAATGCAATTATATATGTTGGTTTAAATTATCAATTGCATGCTTTAATATGTTATACAAATTTATGTTTGTCGTAAGGTTGTAGTTACTCGCCAATTAATCATTCTACTAGTATACCCTACCCTTTGACACTTGATCACAAAATCCTTGTCACCCTAGATATAATGGAAATATACTAGATATAAGTTGTATCTAAGCGCCATACTTAGCCTTGCTTAGATACCCGGGGTATTAAATTGCCCTATCATTATTTCAAAACATGAAACTGGTTTTTGGCAGTCATTGGAGGGAAGAAGATATACTTTATCAGAATCAACACTTCGTTAAACAATTTTTAGTGGTCCAATAGCATTCAATTCAATATTCCTCCGATATATCCTGCTAACTTGATCCTAAATTTTCCAATCTATTATGAAGATACATGGGTTTGTACAAAACTCATTATTTAAGCTCAAGTTCATGAACCAAAGATATAAAAATGTCAATATATTAATTCCCTTAAATCCTCATTGCTTGGTACAAAAGATGCAAGAAAAATTTATGCATCACATCTTATGTGAAATATTCAGGAAACTTACTCTTAAGAGGTTTTCAGCTAGTCTTAGTCATTTGAACAAACAATTTTACAAAGGAGGGAACTGACAATAACATTCTGAACTTAAATCGTGAGTACAGCTCCACAACGACATTCTTTCCATGTAACAATATTACGAAGTACAAGATTTCAGCATCATGTAATCTAATGAGCAAGATAGAAACACTAATTCAAACATGAGCATAAATTGCTCATGTAAAGAGAATACTATACAAACCTGATCAAGAGTAGATGAAAACACCTAACACGTGACCTTGACTGACCAATTGCTTGGCAAGACCATCGTAAAATTTGACAGCTTTCTGAAAGTGAGGAACTGCATCCTTATCAAGATCCTTACGTGGTCTAATTGGCTCTAACAAATCTTTCGACACAATCTGCACTATCCAATGGAATATAAAGCAACATTTCAAGATAATATGAACACAAGTATAGAGAAGAAATATGAAAGATTTATGTGAACAAATAGCATGATGCAAAGAGGTACTACGAATCTGAAGGACACCATGTATGTCTTATAAGTTATGTTTCTCTTCACATGAAACCTACTTCTAAATAAAAAAGGAGATAAAAAGAGATTACGGTTTTCCACTATATATCTATTTCTTAGTGATAGACAGTACCAAGACCCAGTACTTTATGGGGGGTATGTAAGGATTGTTTAAGTTTCACCTCAAAATTATCCGCTATGCTGCATGCACACCGTCCTACTATATACATAGTTTTTACTATCTCTTTTTACTCTGCAACCTTAGAAGAGCATGATTTAACCTGCTGTTGCACAATGGCAAAGTGCATGCCCATAACCTACACCCCACCCAACCCCGATAGGAAGAAACTCATCCTTCTGTACCAAGATCCCACACACTCCATGCCCCGCGAGTATAGTGAAAGATGCATTTTTAGTTTTAGTGTACTTAGAATCAAGCTTAGGTGAACTCAGAGGAATTATTGTCATTATTCATGTTAATTTTAATGTAAAGGCAAAAACTTGCCCTAGTGGTCATGTTGACAACAATGGCGTATACGCATAAACTAAGATACTAATTGTTCAAACAATATCATACATAGCAAGTTCCTGAGATTCACCACGCATCTTCAACAACAGAGGGCAAATTTTTAACGGAACTTGGCGTCTTAGTGGCTGTCATGACAAAGGTTATTATGGCGGCGCAGCGAGCTGCGGCGTCTCACCACCTTCACACAACAATATCACTTATGGCGCGCGGCGTGGCGACGCCATATGACGTGCGGCGTGGTGACACTATGTACACATCTTAACTTAGTTTGGTAAATGTAGTAGAACATACATACCTTGATTTTGTCTATTCTTGAACTCATGTAGTACCATCATCTACCAATGTACTTTCTTCTATATAGCACATATCCCCTTGTAACTTGCAAGTTGTAACATGTAGCTTGTTACAATATATTACAGTGATGGATATTTGATATTGCATTTAATTGAGTAAATATGGATTGAATGACATACCTTGTTCATACTTGATAATATGCAATATCTTCTCGTAATTCACAAGCTACATAAAAATGGGTCAATATGAAGTGAATAACTAAGAATAAGATATATAATTACATGAACAATGAGCAACATAACAATTAACAAACATGACATAACCAACATAAGTCCACAGTCCACAAGCATAGAGTCCTAACTCATAAGTCCACAACAATAATATAAATGCAACTCTCTCATCTCACAAAAGTCATCCAAGTCCAACTCTCTCATCTCTCAAAAGTCATCCAACTTGAACTCATCTAAATTGGTAGATGCTACAATGTTATTCCTATCACCGTGTTGGATAGCATCAATTGGATCTTCACCATAATCATCCACATCATCGTCATCAAGCATGATTTCTTCTTCCTCTTCTTCTTCATTGCTTGAGTGTGGCTCATCTTCTTCAACCATCCTTGATGTACATCTCACACGCCAAGTGTAGGTCAAAGGATCACCATGAGCCCTCCTAGGATGATTATGACCTTGAAGCTCGTGTGATACACCAATGGCTTCATCAACATGGTCCCACGTAAGGTCACACCCACGAGCACCTTGAGGTGGTTCGGCTATTGGGTCAACCCATTCATTGCCCTGGTTCGGCTATTGGGTCAACCCATTCATTGCCCTAATCAAACTCTTCTATGACCAAAGGGTCATAACTTTTGCCACCTTCCTCACGCTGCTTTTGAAATCTACTTGTCATCTTTCTGTTGTATGCAACATAGATCAAATCATTCAATTTCTTGTGCTCTAACCAGTTTCTTTTCTTGGTATGAATCTACAAATGATCAAAGTAAACAAAAATTAATAATATGTTTGCTGAAATTTTGCTAACAAAATTAATCAACTTGACTTACAAATTCAAATGCACTCCAATTTCGCTCACAATCGGATGATGAAGCACAAAGACTAACGATACGCTTTGCAAATCTTTGTAGCTCAATGGTTCTACCTCCATATGAATGCCACCAATCAACTAAAATGACAAAATACATGTATGTATTAATATTATGACTTAAGACTAAAAATAACATACATGCTGAAATTTAATAGTTAAAACTTAAAACAATTACGAAGACTCCTTGAGTTGATGTTTTGGATTGCCATTTTATTTGAAAAGACATCTCCGCGTTGGTCCTCATAGAGAATGCCTTGTTGATCGATCTTATTTCTAAGGTCCTCATCTTCTATCATTCTTGCAAGCACATCAGTAAAGCAACCCCTTATCTCCCCAATTGTGCATCATCACCCTTCTTCTGGATGGCAAAGAATTTCCCTGGGTTCAAATAGAGGGCAGCCCCATACAGTGGGGTGTCCATTTGCTTCTCCCAACGCTCTTCTATAATTTTCATGATGCTCTTGAGCAAACCTTTCTTGTTTTGGGTAGGGAAGGTTGCATTGATCTTTTCTTTTGCTTGAGCTATGAATGCCGCAACCTCTGGCATGGCAGGCTTCTCATCACCATCAACCATCCTCAATACAACAAGAAGTGGCTGTGTAGCTCTAAGGAAATCCTCAACTGAATTCCAAAACTTTCTAGAAAGCACAATGGCATACGCTTTTTTCTAGCCTCCGTCTTTGCCAATTTGGTCATAGTCCAATCATTATCAGTAAATAGATACCTCAAAGCGTCTTTGTGCTTGTGCAAACTCCGCAAAGTAAGGAATGTTGTGGCAAACCGAGTAGCTGCAGGTCTCACAAGATTCATCCCACCTGTCTTTTCCCTCATTGCACTAAGAAGCCTCCCATGCCTGTAAATAAAAGTGGTGACATGCTGGGTATGTGCAATGGGCTTCTTAAATTCCTTCAACTTACCTATGCCTTCCAACATAAGGTCTAAGCAATGTGCAGCACATGGGGTCCAAAAAAGTGTAGGAATCCTCTCCATGAGAAGCTTGCCCGTTGCCTTATAATTAGCACCATTATCGGTGACAACGTGAACAACTTTATCCTTTCCAATATTTATGATCCATTTCTCTAGCAAATCAGCTAACATTATTGCATCATGCTCTTCACTTGATGCATCAACAGACTCCAAGAAGAAAGTCCCTTCGGGACTATTGACAAGAAAGTTAATCAAATGTCGCCCCCTTTATCTGTCCAACCATCCAACATGAGTGTACAACCATATTGCTTCCACATCTCCTCATGCTTCACCTTTGAATTATCTATCTCCTTAACCATCTCCTCAAGCAATGGCTCCCTTAGCTCATGGTAGCTGGGAGGTTTGTATCCAGAACCATGTTGTGCAACGACCTCCATAGCAATCTCAAATTGTCTTGAATTTGCGGCATTAAATGGTATGCCACATTCATAAAAGAACTTAGCTATCTCTATATTGATGGCATGCCTTTCTTCCATGGTCCTCATGCTGGATTGAATGCTACTTTGAGAAGCCCCTTTGGCGTGTGTTTGCTCTACAACCTCTGTGGGTGCACGTCGAAACATTGCGCCAATGGACTTCTTGGTCTCCTTTGGCATCTGTGGTGGTGGACCCTTGAACTTCAAGGCAGATTGCTTTCTTTTAGCAGCTATCCCTGAGCTTGGCTGCACAACACTCCTAACATCTTGGGACTCCTCTGTCGCATGATCTCCATCTTGTTGTTCTTCTTCATCGTCATCTAGGAAGAGTGGTCTCTCCTCCCTCTTATTTTTCATCAAAGCATCATGCATCTCTCGTGTGACTGCTGTGGTTGTTTTGGCACATTTTTGAACATCTCCAAACCCACCCACAAGATGCTCCTTAAGCCTTGTTATTCCTCCATGTACAATTTTGCCACAAAGCGAACATTGCACCGAATCTCGGTTGCCAATTATTGGCCAAAACCCATATTTCCATCCCGGATCATTTGATTTTGCCCTCCATTTAGTATCAGTCATTGGATCATATGAGTCGGCGTTAGAGCCCCCTGTGCTTTCAGTTGCCATTTGTGATATGTCGTATTTCTGCATGTTGCAAACTAGCATTAGCATATGACTATGATTATTAATTGTAATTAGTAACTAGTATATAGCAGCACTGTAGTAGCCTACACATATAGCAATTAGAAGTATAATTGTATATATACCAGACTAACTATCAAAGAATGTATTCACTAACTGTTTACTGATTTTACTCATTTACTGTTCACTGTTCAGACTATTTACTATTCTTCATTTTACTGTTCTTCTGATCCGATCTTATAAGCGCGCCATGCAAACAGTCTGTAAGCCGCTTCGATCACAACGGACGACCGACGCAACGCAAATACGCAATACATAAAACGAGCGGATCGTCGCTCAGACCGCTCCATAGTCCATTCACTGGCGAAACCGTGAGTGAGTGAGTCCGCGACAGCGTGAGGCGAGTGGCGAGAGGAAGCTCACCGATGGAGGCGACAGAGAGCCGGCCAGCGAAACAGGAGGCAGCGGCAGACCGGAGGAGGTGGTGGCAAAGCAGGAGGCAGCGCTGGACTGAGGCGACGGCGGATCCGGCGGATTCGGATGCGGTGACGGTGGATCCAGCGGATTCAGATGCGGCGACGGCGGATTCAGCAGCAGCCACGGCCGATCCGGCTGCAGCGAGAGCAGTCCGGCTGTGGCGACGGCGGATTCGGCGGCGGCGGCAGCGACGGCGACGGCAGATTCGGCGGCAGGACTCTCTCCTCGCTTTTTCGCCCGACTACCAAAACCCTAGGTATGTCAGTCTGTCTGACTAATACTACTCGAGTCTCGACTTTAACCCCCCTCCCCACGCCTATGGCGTCCGCCGAGCGGCGATTTATCGTCACAACGCCGCCATGACGACGCCACACCACTATATCGCCCCCATGGAGGACAGGATACGGCGCACCTACATGCCGTCCGGATGGCATGGAGCTACTGGCCGCCACGACGATATGGCGACGAGATATCGCCGATATCTAACGCCATAACAATCTCATGAGTGTACTTCAGAACCATGCTTCTGATACTCCGGCACCTATAGCCCTAACCAATATACTATCATATCACCAACCAGGTAGAAATTTCCTATTTTTAATAGGCCAACATCTAAGTACTTGAAGAATCATCCACAGCAATCACCAAACTGTAACACAATAATATCTAGCTGCAAAGCGCACAATAAAGTAGGGATCTTTACCATTCCAGGACCTCGGCACATGGCCCGCCAAGTAGTGCAATAATCCTTGCACCCGTCCTAGGCATGCAAGCCCCTAGCAACCTGGCCGCCGCGCTCAGCGCAACACCCATGCACCGGATCGCACGGTTCCCGGCATCCACAGGCCACTGATCCGGCTGCAACTCATCCAGCAACTACAATGGAACAACTACATCAAGTTACACTTGTTTCAACACAAATCACCAAATCTAATGGCCCAAATCACAAATTCCTGACGGTGCTAAGCACGCACTCGCACTCTGAAAACGTGAGCAAGAACCTGTTCACCCCGGCATTTGCCGATGGATAAATTCCGTTTACCTGCGACCCAACTAGCTGTTGTGGCATCTTTAGGAACCCCGGCCGCCCCGCGCCACAGACACATTCCTAACAAAATGCCCGCAATTACCACCCCAATTTAGGGTTCATCTTCCCGTAGCATCACTGGTCACCACCAGACACAATAACACAAACCAAAACTGGGCGACGACTAGAGAAGGCAGAAAAGGCAACGGTACGGCGTACCTTCAACCACGGTCGATCACAGGCCGTTGCCGAAGCAGGAGCACGAGGTTGCGGATGTCGGCGACACTGACAAGTTTTGCCGCTTTGCGTGTGAGGAGGATAACGGCTTGGGTTGGATTTGGACCATGGTTTGCAAGCGAGAAGGTTACTTTTATACGGTTCATGAGGCGGAGAAGGGTGAGCGGCCGGCTATCTAGGGAATGCTATTGGGGTCTGTTAGAATTAATCTTGTTGTATTATATTGTACTCATATATTGTACTGTATATTAGTCGTAGCTAGCAGTCATCGTCAGTGGTCGTAGCCAGTGATCGAAGACATTGGTCGAAGCAAAATTGTACTCGTGTGTCGAGTAATGTATAGTGGTCGTAGCCAAATTGTACTCGTGTGTCAAGTACTGTATAGTGGTCGTAGCCAAAGTGTACTATTGTATCGAGTACTATATAGTGGTTGTAGCTAGAGACCTAGCCAGTAAAGAGAAGGCGTAGTCGATAAGCTATGGTCGATGCCATGGTCAAAGGCGTAGTCGACAAGCCATGGTCGAATGTGTCGTTGACAAGCCGTGATCGATGCCATGGTCGGAGGCGTTGTCGACAAACCGTGGTCGATGCCATGGTCGGAGGCGTCATCAACAAGTTGTGGCCGATACCATTGTTGTAGGCATCGTCGACAAGCCGTGGTCGATGATCGGTAGTTGGAGCTATCATGGTCGATATTCGATAGTCATAGCCGCCATAGTCGATGATCGACAGTCGGATCTGCCATGATCGATAGTCGGTAGTTGGAGCTGCCATGGTCGGTAGTCAGAGTTACCATGCTCGATGGTCGGTAGTCAGAGCTACCATGGTCGATGGCTGGTAGTCGTAGCTACTACAGTCGATAGTCATGTGCACTGGTTATGGTCGAAACCTGGTCGAAGCCATGGTCGATGTCATGGTCAAAGCCAAGGTCGAAGCTATAGTAAGACAGTCGGTGCTCGAAGACCTGCGTGGTCAGTGAAGCGGTCAAAGGAAAGCCGTGGTCGAGCAACCGTAGAAGCCGTGGTCATTACGACCATGTTGTGCATGGTCGATTACGACCACATTGTGTGGTTGCCGTAAGGACCAGCGTTGCAATCACTAGTGTCATGGTCGAAGCTTCAGTACAGTGGTCGAAGACAAGCCGAGGATGAAGCCAGCAGTCGTGGTCATACATCGATCACTGTAGCAGTTGGTAGCAGGTGTCAACACGGGTGGTTGTGGGTTGCGCAAGTCGTCCTTGATTGGCTAACTGCCCGGTATGGGCAGGCGGCTGGTCACTGTAGCGGTCGGCATGGGCTGAGCAGGTGGTTGAGTGGAGCAGCATGGGCAGGCGACTGAGATCGATCAGCACAGCAGGAGGCTGAGCAGAGCGGCATGGGCAGCCGTCAGAGATGCAACAGTAGAGAGTGTGTGCGGTGGTGTAACTATGT
This sequence comes from Dendrocalamus latiflorus, assembly GCA_017311315.1. Lineage (NCBI taxonomy): Eukaryota > Viridiplantae > Streptophyta > Magnoliopsida > Poales > Poaceae > Dendrocalamus > Dendrocalamus latiflorus. The sequence goes on along the minus strand of CM029642.1, from coordinate 49,885,438 downwards.
GTGCGTGAGAACTATTTAAAGGCATGTACACCTGTAGAGCTCTGAGAGAGAAAGTTTGAGAATACAATGAATAAAAGAGGAAGTCGTAGAAGACGTGTGTTGTTGGAGATGAAGAAAAAAGTCCCTCTGTGTTTCGCTCATTCTTTCTCCTCTCCCCCTACGCTTCATATCTCACCTCAGGCTTGAGGCCAACATTAGTATCAGAGCTTGGTGATTCCCGTGAGTTGGAGAATCAGAGCTCGTTGATTCCTGTTAGTTAGAGAATCTGAATCTTGGGGCTTTCCATGGGTCGGAGAAGAATAAGAAGCACAGGTGATCTCCTTGTTTCGGAGAAGAAGCCGAAGCTATTCTCCGTAAGTCAGAGATGAAGAAGTATCCTTGACGATTCCCATTAGTCAGAGATGATGCCAAGATGAGAGGCTTCCGCAACTAACTGTGCGTTGGTCGGATGTGAGCGGCCGAGGTGAGTGGTGGCTACCGCAACCGCCCGTGTGGCAGTCGGATGGCGATATGCGTTCGGGTTAGTGTGGAGGCGCACGCAGTGACATGTGTCATGCAGAGGTACACAAGGTGATAGCGATGAGCTGGTAGCAGCACTAAGCCCCTAGGAACACGGCGACAGAGTTCTGCGTAGCCATGGTGAGACTAGTTGTGTACCGATGTCACACGCGATGTGCGTAGTGGCGACGCCAATAGCGAAGGGCAACAAACGACACTGGAGCGGATGAGCCATGAGGAAAGTCAGTTTGTGGCCAACGATGGTTATCATAGCCATTGTCATGGTCAAAGGCGCGTGAGTCACGCAAGGAAGTTGCTACGTGTGGCAAGATGGTGCAGTTGAACACATCAAAGTTTTGACAACAAGATTAGGGAGGTGAATGTTGGAACTAATCTTGTTGTATTGTATTGTATTGTAGTGTACTCGTGTGTCGTGTATTGTACACTGGTCATAGCCAGCAATCGTAGCTAGTGGTCGTTGCCAGTGTTTGAAGAGATTAGTCAGAGCAAAATTGTACTCGTGTGTCGAGTATTTTATAGTGGTCATAGCCAAATTGTACTCGTGTGTCGAGTATTGTATATTGGTAGTAGCCAAATTGTACTCGTGTATCAAGTACTATATAGTGGTCGTATCCGAAGACCTAGCCAGTGAAGAGAAGGCATAGTCGACAAGCCATGGTTGATGCCATGATTGAAGGCGTAGTCAACAAGCCGTGGTTGATGCCATGGTCGAAGGCGTCATTGATAAGTCGTGGTCGATGCCATGGTCAGAGGCATCGCCAAAAAGGCATGATCAATGCCATGGTCAGAGGCGTCGTCGACAAGCCATGGTCGATGGTCGGTAGTCAGAGCTATCGTGGTCGATAGTCAGTAGTCGGAGCTGCCATGGTCGATGATCGGCAGTCGGAGCTACCATGGTCGATAGTCTGTAGTCGGAGTTGCCGTGGTCAATGGTTGGTAGTCGGAGTTACCATGGTCGATGGTCGGTAGTCGGAGTTACCATGGTCGATGGCTGGTAGTCGTAGCTATTACAGTCGACAGTCATGTGCAGTAGTTATGGTTGAAGCCTGGTCAAAGCCATGGTCAAAGGCCTGATCGATGCCGTGGTCAAAGCCACGGTCGAAGTTACAGTAAGACAGTCGGTGCTCAAAGACCTGCGTGGTCAGTGAAGCGGTCGAAGGGAAGCCATGGCCGAGCAGCCGTAGAAGCCGTGGTCATTACGACTATGTTGTGCATGGTCGGTTACGACCACGTTATGTGGTTGTCATAACGACCAGCGTCGCAGTCGCTGGTGTCGTGGTTGAAGCTCTAGTACAGTTATCGAAGACAAGCCGAGAATGAAGCCAGCGGTTGTGGTTGTACGTCGATCACTGTAGCAATTGGTAGCAAGCGTGAACACGGGTGGTCGTGGGTGACACAGGTCATCCTTAATCGGCTAACTGTCCAGTATGGGCAGGCGGCTGGTCACTGTAGCAGTCGGCATGGGCTGAGCAGGTGGTTGAGCGGAGCGGCATGGGCAGGCGACTAAGATCGATCAGCACAACAAGTGGCTGAGCGGAGCTGCATGGGCAGCCATCAGAGATGCAGCAGTAGAGAGTCTGTGCGGTGGTGTAATCGTGTGCATGAGAACTATTTAAAGGCATGTACACCTGTCGAGCTCTGAGAGAGAGAGAGTTTGAGAATACAGTGAATAGAAGAGGAAGTCGTAGAAGGCATGTGTCGCCGGAGACGAAGAAAAAAGTCCCTCTGTGTTTCGCTCGTTCTTCCTCCTCTCCCCTGTGCTTCATATCTTACCTCAGGCTTGGGGCCAACAAGGTCGAGCTAAGGAAGAGGGTGAGTGTGATGGTGCAGGGAGAGAGTGGGTAGGACGACAGTAGGGCGATGGTGATGTGGACGGGGGCGAGTGCAGCGAGAAACCGGGCGGGATGGTAGCTGGGTGACGGTGATGCTGATGGAGGTGAGCGTGGTGAGAGAACGGGCCAGATGGCGGCCAGGCAATGGTGATGCGGATGGCGTTAGTGCGGCGTGGGAGCGGGCGGGACTAAGAAGTCAGGAGTGAAAGAATGTATCACTTATCAATTCTCTTTTTTAAGTAGTAGAGATAAATATTAGAAATAATAATGTAGAAACTTGAAGAAAAATAAAATTGAGGAATGTAATTGAAGTATGAAATTTGATTAAAGAAAATCATTGAGCATAATAAGTTGTTTGGGTTCTAAGAAATGTAACCGCTCTTCACCACGCATGGTTCATGTAGCTACATCCCCTATTTTTTCTCCATTAATTACTTTTTTCTAAAATATATGCAAGCACATGTATTTTTATTTAGTCTCAAGCAATACATTGATTATATGTATGACAAAATATCTTATTAGTTTATACGGTATTAGAGTGCCTTGCTCACATAAACACCGAGCACTATGGGTGACCTATCTTGAACTTATCTTCTCTCACATGATGACCGGCTACCCCCACCGAACTTTGTGTCTTCTATCTCTTCTAGCTACCACAGCTTTTCTGCTTCAACCTCTAATAGCAAGCACAATTCTTGATCAATCTCTCTCAGCTGCTACCCCTTATAATACAATACTCTGCCACATAATTATCTTCTACTTCTCTCTAATTACTATTTAATGCTAACTGTTGCAACATCAAACACACATACACATGCAACCATCACTGATCCCTTTCGGGGACACCCGCTGCGCTCTCTCCAATGGTCCTAAGCATATTCCCTATGACTACGTCATCTCTATCCCAAGTTGTTTGCTCATTCACTTCTATATGTCCATGTTTCTATTCATATGGATATGTGCATGTCTGTACACATGCATGAGATTATACATGCTCGATGTCCCCTTCTCCCGCATTGGTCGTTTCTCTTTTTCAACATTAGCTAACTCAATGTTGTGGCTTTCTTACTAACCGCGGTGACCTCCCATCTTCAATGACACTGGCATGTCTGCTTTAATCATTGTCTAACGATACAGAGAACCTTCTTGCCATCACTGGCAACATCGTGTCCTTCACCAGTGATGACACACTCCTAGCTATCTAATGGCCTCATATCATCCATAGCTAGCCTTCAATGCAACTCATCATCAAGTTTTTCTCTCTGCCACAGTTTTTCCATCATCAAGTTTCTTTAGCCACTAACTTCTTCAACAATATCAACACTCACAACTCATCATCGTGATCCGTAGCTTCTTCAACAGCTCCGGCTAACAGTACGACATTGTCCTTATCTATGCCATCGCCATCTCGACTTTTCACTTCCTTGTGGATCAATGCCTTCTTGTAGGACAGATCGACACTATTATACTCTTTCGTTGTCTCCTCTAATACCATTGGTTCTATCTCATTATAACTTCTATTTTTATTCAAACTTTTAGTTATTTTTTATTGGAGCTCATATTCAAATTAAATTGTTAATTTAATTTAGAGATTTTACTTTGGAATCCACATGAAAATAAAAGTACAAATCTTCTTTTATTTTTTATTCTGAATTTCAATGATTTTTTGCTGGAATTCGCCTACAAATCATATTGCTATTTTTTATAATTTTATTCCATATTATAGTTATTTAGGGATTTTACTTTAAAATTTGTTTTATTTCTATTCTGAATTATATTTATTTAATAAATATACTTATGAATTCGGATGAAAATCAAATTATTGTTATTTAGAGATTTTAATTGAAATTCACATGGAAATGAAATTGCAAATTTTATTTTAATTTGTCATTCTGAATTTCAATTTTTTGTTGGAATTAGTATACAAATCCAATTGATAATTTTTCTTTAATTTTTATTCTGAATTACAGTTTTTTAAGGATTTTACTTTGGAAGTCACATTGAAATCAAGAATTATATTTATTTAACAATTCTACTTTAGAATTCATATGGAAATCAAATTACTAATTTTTTTATTTGTTATTCTGAATTTTGATATTTTTCTATGTTGTAATTGATATGAACTCTTTCTTTTAAAATAGACCGTTATAATTTATACCCACCACGATCAATAGTATAGATCTTTCTCTTTTTTCACCGATTAATATGGTAATTTATATCTTTTGAGAGTGAACATGATAACTTCTTTTAGATCAATGGCAAGTCTTACCAGTTAGTTGAAGTCATTTTGTTCTTCCTTCTACACAGATTTCTGACAGTTTGTGATCCATCCTTCGCTCTACAAGTCCCGTAAGTACCATGCAGCCCATGATCACGCAGCTTTCGTTCAATAACTGCAGAAAAATATTGTTGGAAGCCATGTTATTGGACCAATCTTGGGATTGTACAACGGTGTTAAATCTTGATGCACCTACTTCTGCGTGTAGTACACTATTTAAATAGCCACGTTATTCGACCAATCTTGAGATTGTACAATTGTGTTAAATCTTGATGTACCTACTTCTGTGCTGTCATTTGTTTCTTTGAATGTAAGAAGACAAATGACAGCACAACAATGCCAAACTAGCCTTAAAAAAGAGAGGAAAGAATGGCTTAGGCAAATTGTAGTTCTCTGTGAGCACTTGTCTTGCTCCGGTCGGCTATGTTAGGTGATGAAAAGTTAACAGAGCTCGAGAAAATGGACAACTAGTAACAAGTGTTCACAAGATTTCACTGTCAATCTGCTTCAGGAAACTTCCCTGTGAAAAGTCTCCCGGTGGTTATCATAAAGCCTGTCTTCTGAACTGCAGGCAAAATCTCTATTTTTTTTTTCTTCACTTCAGTACAGCAATATACTGCTAATACAAAGGGCTCTTTTACCATACCGAAAATAAATATAAATCATTCATTCTTTTCATCAGATGGTTAGGGTTTAATTATATTATGATTGATAATACTAGCAGTAAATCCTAAAAGAGGTAAGATTATAAAAAGAATATGTGGCGTAAGAGTACCTTTTTATATGAAATACCGGCTATATGAAAATGATCTGTACTTAAAATAGGAAAATCCTTGCTCGCGGGATCAAATGATTCATTAGAGTTTCTGTTCACTTGTGTCAAGAGAATTTTCAGCAATAATTAACAATCTCACACATCAGCAATAATTAACAATTTCACTATCAGTCTGCTTCAGGAAACTCCCCTGTTAAAAGTCTCCCTGTCGTTATCATAAACTTGCTTTCTAAACTACCGGCGAAATCTTTATTTCTCTTCACTTCAGTACAACCATATACTGCCAATACAAAATGCAAGCAGTCCTTTTATATTCAATAACCACCGTATAAATCAAGGAAGCTTACCAGGTAGGATTAGGACCTACTACCCTTAAAATAGAAGTGTGTGAGATGATGATCTCGACCATGCAATTACCGTGAGAATCAATTACAGTCATTGAATCAAAATTTTACAGTCACTGAATCCGTACATTGGGATGTTGGTGATGCTATCTAGCTTCCTGTGACATGGGCAATGTAACCTTCTTACGATGGACCGGATTGCATCAGAGTTTCTGTTCACTTGCTTTAAGACAAGTTGCAGCAATAACAATCTCACGAACCCTCGATACGACTACGGCTCTCTTGTTTTCAGTTTTTAAGAGCTATTTTTCTATAATAAGGGTTTTGTTAAATATTATCTAGATATTTTCTTTCTAATTATCATTCAGATTTAGGGCTGTTGGATTAGAGATCCAATGGTCATAAATTCTCCTTCCTCCCCCTTGAATTCTACCCCCCACCCCTTGAAAAAAAATCTCTCCCCTTCAAAAACAAAGGGTCACTTGATTTCTAATCCAAGGGTCACAAATTTGAATGATAATTAGAAAAAAAAACATTCAGATGATGTTTAAACACACCTCTATAATAATTATCTTTCAAACGGAATATCTTTTGAAGACATAGTCTATAAATTAATTGTAGTACAGTAATATACTACAGTGACTTTATTTATATCAACCAAAATCACATATAAAGCTATCTCTTTATTCTCTTTTATAAATAACTAAAAATCATAAACTGCAGAATAAAAAACAGACGGCCTACTTTAGTCCCCAGCAGACATTTCCACCATCACGAAATCACTTACTAGCTTGATTTACATTACGTATCCAAAAGTAACACTAATAATAATCACACACATTTGATACTCAAACCACCCAAGCACACACACCCCTAAACCTTAAAAAAAGTCACAACACAACGCAGCGCACTACCACACTGCAAATTAAGACGCCATACCAACCAGACAAGCATGCGTACGTACAATAGGCAGGTGCGCACGCACGCCACGACAGTGACAACGAGCACGCCGTCGAACACCTTATTGCTCCAGCTCCGATCGCTCGCCGCCGGCGCCGGCCCTCTCGGCGACGAACTCGGCGATGCGTATCAAGAGGTCCCGCGCGTCGTCGAACTCGGAGAAGACGTAGAACGCGTGGATGGCGTCCGGGTACTCGAACACCCTCACGTCCTTGCCTTTGCTCTTGAGCATCTCGCAGTACCGCCGCTGCCAGTCTTGCAGCGGGTCGTAGCCGCCGATGGCAAGCAGCACGGGCGGGAACGCCGGGGAGTCGACGCCGGCGGCGGCCACCGGTGAGGCGAAGTTCGCGGCCTCGTGGGTCCGGTCGGCGCCCGGCGGGATGAATGCGCGCCACATCCAGTCGTTGCGGGAGATGAACACGATGGGCGTGGCGCCGTCGCGCCGGAGCTCGGATGGCATCCGCTCCTCGCCGCCGAAGAAGGGCTTGGATGGCGATGAGGCCGGCGAGGCGGACGTTCTTGAAGGTGGAGGAGTCCGCGGCGTAGCGGCGGGCGACGTGGTGGACGATGTGGCCCCGGGCGCTGTCCCCGGCGAGGAAGCACCGAAGCAGCGGGATGCGTCGAGCGGGACAATGTCGGTGGGGTGGTTCTTGGGGTCGTCGAGGAACCGGTGCTCCGGGGAGGGACGGTAGTTGACGGAGAGCACGGTGTTGAAAGTGAAGCCATCAGCTCCGATAGCTACTCGCCGGAAGAACACCTACACATGCTTTCTTCCTTAGAACGACATATGCACACGAATAGGGATGACGACGAACAAACACAAGAGAAACATTTTGGTGGCAACACACGCATTTTTTTCTTCTCTCTGTTATTCACTCCTCACTTTGCTTTACAGATTACATGCTTAAATAAGCCTCACATACACATGGTTATGCCACCTGTACACATACCCACTAACTTCACTGGTTAGACTATCCATGATCCGGTTTTGTTGTCACGATCCCCATGACTCGACACATACTATGCACTGTCCACAAGACTCGGTCCAACTGAGACCAACTCAGACGCTTACGACCGCACACACCCCTAATCAAGTCTACGACCACACACAGACTTGACCAAGTCATCTTCTTATGACTATGAGTCCTTACGACCATACCTTGTCAACCACGGTGCCTCGATCATGCCTCACGACCATGGCTGCTTCGACCGCTTCACTGACTGGGCTTGTTGACAAACATCTCCGGTAGTACCGCTCACACAGATGGTACTACTGGTCTTCGAACACGACCGGGATACTGTAGCATACAAGTACCGACCATCGACCGCAATGCAACTCGACTCATGACTGCAATTTCCATGACTACTGTAGCTATGACAACTATAGCTACGACTTACGACTACGATCACTGTGCAGTTTGACTTTTATCTACGACCACTGTGCAGTTCGACTTACGACTATGGAGTACTTGAATACACCAAGTACTCAACACGACTACACAGTACTCAAACACATGAGTACTCGTTACGACCATGCAGTACTCAACACACGAGTACTCGACTATAACCACGCAGTACTCAACACATGAGTACTCGATTACGACTACAGTACTCGAACACGCAAGTATGACTTACAATAAGATTAGTTCTAACACATGGCCACGGAGGCGTAGCGCGATGCGGTGACAGGCCACATCGTAGGCTAGGGACGCCACGAAGAGGAACACGAACCCACCACTGTGGAAGAAGACTATCACAGGGAGAGGAGCCGCGTCCTTAGCATCGCTAGGGTTCACCGGGTAGAAGAGGCGCGTGTGGAGGTGACACCACAGGACGGGGAAGAGATGGCGGGGATGCGCGAGTGCAGGAGGGAGAGCACGTGGCGATTTAGCGTGCCGTCAACGCGGTGGGTGGCATCGGTGACGCAGTCCACGGCCTTGAGGAAGAGGTGCGCGGGGCATGATTCGGCTTCTGCCGCGGACCAGAGACGTCTCCGCCATGGTCGTCGTGGGCTACCTTAGAATTGGGGTGGTGTATTTATAGTGGATGGGACTTGGGGAGCAGCTGGGAACAATGTGGTGTTTGCTCAATGAGCTTTGTTTTTTGTACGTTGGATTGCCAGTGTGGGATAATTGGGTGTGGTGTTAAATTTTGCGGTTTTGTTGTACAGTAGGCACAAAGGAAACATTGCAGCAATCATTGCATGCTATTAAAAACTGTTCGGATTTATGCTCTAGGATTTGTGCTCCTGGGGTGTCAGCTTTGCAGTCCTGTTCAAAAGTATCGGGTTTTAGCTTCTGGTTGTGCATTTTGTCTTTTGATTGATTATAAGAGAGATTGAGGGAGTAAGAGACACTCGTGTTGAAAAGCCACTACATTCAAAGTGAATTCTGCAGTAACTCCTATAAACGACTTATAGAAATCATCTTAAGAAATCACTCGTTCAAAAACCGACTTCTAAAAAACAAAAGTCAAAAGCTGTTTGGAAGAAAGCCCAAGCGGCTAGGGCAAGGATTCAATGGGATGAGGACACCACAGTGATAGAGATTTAGGTTTTGTGGCATGTGGTGCCTCTAGTGGTGGTAGTGTCATCAGAGACTACGAGAGAGGCATAGGGGGCGTCCGAGGAGGTGGGCTCGCTTGGTGATGGGGCAGTTGGGGCAACTAAATATGAAAAGTACTGTGATAAGTACAACAAAGCTCTTACCGTTGCATGCTTTCTTGATCCAAAATATAAGCAAAAGTTGGTGGAGTTTTTCTTGAAGAAGATTTATGGCGAAAGGTATGTGTGGGAAGTGGAATTTAATGATTTCGTGGATGTTGTTCACAGATTATTTCAAGCTTACAAGTCTAGCACATTTGAGGCAAAGGCCACCACTATAGCGCAAAGTGACTCACCTATTTTCAGTATCCCATGAGACTCCTGAACCATGCCACCAACCACAATTAGATGGGTCAGATTTATGAGTCTAAAATATATCAGTCCCAAGTATACATATGTGAGTCATGCGCTATGATTAAATTATTTACGAGATCAATTCCAATCTGATCATGTGGGTCAACAGCCTGTAGAGCCGATCCTGCAAAACAAACTCATATATTCCGCCCTGTGCTGTACTCAGGTTAAACAAATATATGCATATAAAATTTCAGTAGACTCGATCTCAATAAATATGTCTACCATATTCCAGCACAGCCATTCTCGGCACCTCGAGTATCAATTCCTTGAGTTAAATTCCACATCAAAATATTCCCTATCACTTACATCAATAATATGAATAATTCCATATTGAATAAAGTAGACAATAACCACAATAAATGTTGAAAACCACATAAAAATTCCAACATCTCCCACTTGACTGAAACATTTCAATCAATAAACGAAAGCCCCATGATTTAATCATGCTTAAAAAAATAATTCCTGACAAACTAGTTTAGTCGGTGGATCTTCCTTCAATGTGTTTATTTTTATTTTAAAATAAGCAATAAGTTGTGATGCACGTTCCACGACCTTAAGTGATGCAAGAAATTCCCATAGCCATACATGTATTCTGTTTCATGGAGTAATGGGCAACTATATCTTGTTTTCTACTGTACTAAGAAATATCACCTCCTACAAAAGTAAATAGATAATCAAAAGCCATTTACCAATCAGTATTAGTATAACTTTGCAACTGAAGATTATGGCCATTAAAACATAATGAATAATCCATAGTTCCTTTGACATAACACAGTATATATTTGATTTGTTTCCAGTACTCTTCTCCAAGATTCTTTTGATATCCACTAAGAATTCTAATGAATGGTTAAGGTAATATTGCGTGAATAACATAGCATACAAAAGACATTTCAAAACTGAAGAACAAGCAATTATATTCATTCTAGCTTTTTCTTCAGGAGTATTTGGATATAATTCCTCACCGAGTATAGTTCCCTTCACAATAGGTGCATTAATAGGTTAGTTGTTTTCCGTAGAAAATCGTTTAAAAACTATTTATTCCGATCTCTATATAGTTCCACTCCTAAAACAAGGAAAGCTTCTTTCCTATTTTTCATATCAAATTTAAATGACAACCAAGCTTTCACTTCCATCAATGTATTTTTGTTATTAGAAGCAATGAGAATATCAATACATAAAGGCAATAAGACAAAACACTTACCTATAACTTTTGTATATATGCAATGATCACCTTCCGTAATTGAAAACCATATGACGTGATAGCATTATTAAATAGAACATTCCATTGAAGTGATGACTGTTTAAGACCATAAATTGATCTATTCAATTTGTAAATCTGATTTTCATTTCCTTTTTCTTTAAAACCTTTCGACTGTTTTTATATATGTTCTCCTCCAAAAGACCATTAAGAAAAACAGCTTCAACATCCAATTGGTGGAGTTCAAGATCACAATAAGCCTCAAAGCACTAATAATACAAATTGTGGTAAATTTAGCAATAGGAGAAAAAAGTTTCCATAAAGTCAATACCTTCCCTTTGTGTAAAGTTTTCACAAAGTCAATATCTTTCCTTTGTGTAAAGCCTTTAACAACAAGTTTAGTCTTATATTTTTCCACTAAATCTGTTGCATTCAATTTCCTTATAAATTTTCATTCACAACCTATGGGTTCACGGTTGTTTGGTAGATATACAAGTTCCAAAACTTTATTCCTCTTCATCGAGTTTAATTCTTCCCGTGCTACTTTCACCCATAGTTTTGGTTCTTCCTCTAAATCTAAAATTTTAGAGTGAATTTCCCCAAGAACAAATAATAATCATCTAGGTATTGGAGTGTACTTAAATTCCTCCTAGTTTTCCTAAGCATATTAGTGTTGGGAGTTTAATTTGCATTTCCTTTAGGAGCTGAGCCTCCTTCAGTGTGAGAATTAATATAACATGTATCCATCTGTGTTTCCAGTGAGTTACCAATAATTCCATCTTTGCCCACTTAGCATGGCGAGGTATGTTTTGATCTAAAAATATTACATTCCTGCTTTCCACCAGTTTATCCTTTTTCTGGATCATAAAACATGTACCTTTTAATTCCAAAGAATAACCAATAACAAATTCCTGATGCGCTTTTAAGCTATAATTTTTTCAGTTAACAACTCACAAGGAGTGACTGTTACAGCTTTTGATGGCAAATTATTTAATAAATAAATAATAGTACATAAAGCTTCCCCTCAAAAAGACAAAGAAAAATCTAAATAAATCATCTTAGACCTAACCGTATCCATAAGTATTCTATTCCTCTTTTCAGCAACATTATTTTGTTGTGGAGTGTAAGATATGTTGTAATGACGAATAATTCCATGCTCTTCATAGAAATCATTTAATATTCCTATAGTGTGTTGTCCTCCAAGATCAGTTCTCAATACTTTAATTTTTTCTATTTAATTAATTTTTCACTTCAGTTTTAAATGCCTTGAACACATTGAAACCTTTCAACTTTTGTTTAAGAAGATATACATATCTAAATCTAGAATAGTCATCCATAAATGTGATAAATAAATATTTTTACTTTTTAGTAGGAGTAGACATTTCACCATAAATATCAAAATAAATAATGGCAAGAGACACATTAGATCTTTCCGCCTTTGGAAAAGGGTGCACAGGTCATTTTACTCATTATACATACCTCACAAATACTAAAACCCTTCCACTTAAAGTGCAGAATTCTAGAATTAATAAGCCTCTTAATTCTGTTTTTAGATATGTGACTAAGTCATAAACACCATAAATATGATTTTGAGCATGTATTCCTATCATTAGTATTCCTCACTATAAAGTTATTTTCACCAACTAAGCAATCAATATTGTTATCATTTGATAGTTCATCAATAAAATAAATACTATCATGATGAGTTCTAGTATGCATTAATTTTCCATTGAACAATATTTTAACTCTTTCTTTTCCAACTAGTATGTTATAACCAATAGATTGTAATTGAGCAACAGAAATTAAATTTCTTTTCATACTAGGTGAATATAAAGTGTTCTGTAATAATAATTTTCCTCCATTGGAGAGTTTTAAGACATAATTTTTAATTTCAAGTACAACAATTTTAGCATTAGTGCCCAAAAAATATATCTATTTTCCCTTAGAATGTTTGCATAGAAGTGAAATCTCTATTATCTCTAGTAATATGAGATGTAGCACTAGAATCGACAACCCAACTATTTGGAAAAGTATTAGTAAGTAAAGATTCAATGCATACAAAAAATAACAGACATACCGTTGGGCGAAGAATTGCCTTTATACTCAACTAGTTGATTGTTTTGATTCCTTTGCTCATTCTACTTCTTCTTTTTCCTGCAGTCGGCCCTGAAATGTCCATACTGACTATAGTTGTGACACTTGAAATTCTTGTACTTTTCATTCCTCTGAACTGATTTATAATTTCCACGATTATCCCAATCGCGTTTTTTATAATCACCATTAGACTTTCTCTTTTGCCAATTCTTTTTATTATTACCTTTTTCCTCTCTAAGGTGTAACTCAGATTTATAAGTATTTCTTTCCTTTTTTGAGAGAGTTTTCTATCTTCTTCCATAAGCAAATGATGCTTTAGAGTGCGCATATTGAGTATCCTTTCACAATGACAAAAAAATATCTTAAATTGTTCTCATGAATTTGGCAATGAGTTTAGAACAACCATGACATGCACTTCTTCAGAAAAAGGATAACCAACATTTCTTAATTCCTCTGCTAAAACACAGAGTTTATTGATATGCTTATTAATTGAAGTGCTATCAAACATCTTAGTAGAGAGAAAGCGATTGACAAGATTAAGCACTTTAATAAAAGATACTTACCAAAAATATGTTCCAGACTACGCATTATTTTTCGCGCATTCTGCCCACCCTCCTACTCAGCAACCAAAGAATCAGTCATTTATCCCAACATAAAAGTCGGTCCTAACTCTTTTATTATCCTTAGTCCAATTCTCATATTTTTGTTGTATAATTTCCTTTTCCTTAATAGTGGCATTTTTCTGGTTCTTCCGGTTCATTTTTGTCTATGACATAATCTATGTTTTCAGCAGAAAGTAAAAAACATGAATTTTCTTTTTCAAACAGTAAAAATATGATATTTTTTTTAAAATCGTGAAATTTGAGCATCCAATTTGCAAGATCTAAACAGTTTTAAAAAATACATCGTTCGTTACCATTGCGAGAAAAAATGTTACCAAATTATGCCGATTGATTAGCCCCGCTCATTTCAGCTTCAGCTTCTGGCTTATTTTTCACTATTCATAAATTTTGTCTTTTTCTAAACTTTTGGCTTTTTTAAGCTGTTTTGCCCGTTCTTTTTTCCCGTATTCGTTTGCATTATCCATGATGAGCTAGCATATTTTTCTATTTTAAAATTTTTTTAAATTTAATTACGTCAAATAAGCCATCTTTAGTTATAATAAAATTTCAACCGCTACAGTGCACTTTTAGCCATAACCTATAGCTTTTTAGTCTAACCAAGTGGTGCCTAAAAGCTGAATTTTTTCTATTTTAGCCCTTTTTTGAAAAATATTCACATTTAGACCCCTGGACGTCTTAATTCCGTTTTTGGACCCTAGCAGGGGCGGAGCTAGGAATTGGATATAGGGGGCAAATAGACAACAAGTAGAGTAGAACCAATGAATCATGCCGAATTTACTGATTCAATAGTCACATATCCAGTGGCGGACCCAGAATTTTACCAAAGGGTATACCGCACCAAAATTTTTATATGTAATTCGGTAAAATCATTTATCAATTCGGTAAATAATTATAAAATTTGCACCGTAATTCGATATACAGAACTCAAGAGGGGATGAAGCCACCAAATCCAACTGTACAGAACCTGACATGGCATGATACAACTACCCATGGCTTTTGTGCAACTGAGACATGTAACTTCACTTGAATCAGGGGCTTAAGATTTCTCAGCATAAATTTTCAACATTGGTCACTGTATAGATCAGGGGTATGTGTCATCACGCTTTTCACTAACTGGTAGTGTAATGGCCTAATCAGTCGGAATGAAGTTCATACTTTGTTCATTCTATGTTTGAACTTCGAAGAACTCATTTAGCATGCTGCATTGTCAGTAAATTCAGTGAAATCATGCATTGACCTGAAGATGAGCAATCAGCTTGTCATGGGTAAGACTCAGATGGAAACTGCAGATTGATTTGCTAAGAATTAATATGAAACAAGCAATCAGCAACAAACCACGAATTAGTGGGACACACAAACTTGACGAAAAAGATTTTGACACTCCATGTCATCCCATCAGGTAATCAAAGAGACTCTGACTGTTCAATCATCACACTTCGACAAAGGGCAAAAATGGTTCAGGGGCTGAAGCATATATTCAGGTAAGCAGGCAAATAGCAAATCCAAAATTAAGAAAAAGTAAAAAGAAGACTGACAAAACCTACATAAGTTTTATTAGAAATTATAGTGCCAACTAGTCATTCTGTCATGAAATATCAAATAACAAATTCATTTGGTATTTTGGTAATGGAAATATCAAATATGGAATGCCTAAAGCTAAAGCCGAATGCCTCACAGTAGTCCGTATACTATAGTCTATAGAGATCAATAATCATTGATCAGATTACCTGGCTGACGCCTGACGGGGACGGGCGGACCGCGGACCGCGGACGGCGGAGGCGCGGAGTATGGGTATGGTTTGCGCTTGCGCGGACGGCGGACGCGGACGGACGGCTCCCGATTGCGTCGCTTCGCCTCCTTCGGAAATCGGAAATATGAAGCGGCGCCGTCGTCCCGACCTGCTGGGCTAATTCAATTAGCCTAATTGCCAATTAGTAGTAGCCAATTACTAATTAAGCTGGGTTGCCGGCTGCATCTAGTGGGGCCTGTGGGGGGGCTGGGCTGTCGTTGGGGGGTGCCAGGCCCCCCCCCCCCCCGGCCCCCCTCTCTCCGCCACTGGACCCTAGGCTCGGCGCCGTGACGTACGGCGCCGAGATAACACGTCTCAGCGCCGTAAGTCACGGCGCCGAGCTGCGTGGGCCGCGTATGCGTGGCGGCAGACGTGGCGGTGACATGGCACACCTCGGTGCCACTGGTCACGACGCCGAGGTTGGCGCCAGGATACACGGCGCCAAGCTTGGCACCAGGATCCACGGCGCCGAGCTCGGCGCCATGACCAGTGGCATGTGGCATGTTTGCTTGTTACAAATGATAAAATGCGGGTCCACTTGTTTCAACTGCTTGGCACTAATTTTTTCCCCGGATGGAAAGGAAAGCATCAGGTTTGTTTCTCATCTACAGAACTGAACCATGAAGTCTGTACATTCTAGAATATTGAACAACCCATTAAACGAGGTTTCTTGCTCCATTTTAACGAGACGATGCAAAGCTTGGTCACAATCTGAGGCTCAGCTATTGTCCCTGTGTTGGACATGTCATATGAGTAGCTTTGATGACATGTCCACAAACTTGCTCTGAATGAGTTTTGCTCTTGTGGCATGTGGCAATTTTTAAAGAAACAAGAGCTGGCATGGTGGCATGTGTGGAACTCTGTTCTTCTAATGTTCAGAACTCCACCACTAGTCCTAACATGCCTTAGGGAATATAACTTGCTGGATCTATTACATTTTGTCTACTGGGTGTAGCGTGGTTGTTTCCCCTTTTTCTCGCGCCCTGAAGATGGCTCCGCTGCATCCTTCTTCCTGTCACTCTTGGTCTTGAGAGCTGCCTCACGAGCTTGAAGCACTTCCTCCTGACGCTTGATGGCTGCTTCACGCAGACTTAACTGCTCTCGCCTCCCTTGCAGCTCATCCTCCTTGCCCTTCAGACGGATTTGGTCCACCCTCACGCGGCGCTCTTGCTCAAGCCGCATCTGTCGTTCCACCTCGCGAGCTTGAGTCATCTTGACAAAGTATTGTCCTTTGTTTTCCACCTCCATTGGCCGATTTCGTGGCCATGCCGGCGGCACCCGATCCACCCATTCGATGAACTCGTAAGGCTATGTGTGGCGTGGTAGATGTCATGGATCAAGTTGAAAAACGATAACGAGAAACAAAGGATTTAGTTGTCGTCGTTACCATGAAGTCGTCATCCAGGTCTGGACACTTGAAGAACATACGGCCGTAGTTGGCTCGGCATACTCTATCCGTCCAGACGCACAACATCGTCCTAAAGCCGCAATGGCACTTCGGGCGCTCATGCCACTCCGGCACTCCAAATGGGTCGGACCTCCAGGAAAACATTGTTGTGTAGTAGTGTTGTGATGGCTTGAGGAGGAGATGTGGTATAGAAGACATTAGAGGCCTTTATGTAGGCAGGTTATCTAGTGCAGTGGGCATAGTCCATGGAGAGGACGACATGGGAATCTTTTCGCTTTTTCAGGATTCCAGTGTAGCAATAAATGTCCCTATGAAGGCTTTTCAGAGCCTGTAGTCTCGTAATAAATTCAGAGCTTGGACCATTCAATGTATTTGGTACAACATAGCCTTTTCAGTCGTTTGCAGGAAACAGTACGTTCCACGAAATAAGTGCTACAACGTTCCACGAAAAAGGTGCTTTATTGCAAAAGTGCTACAGTGAGGTAGCTTTTTATCAGGAGGTACTGAGGGGAGAAGGGGACTGAATAAGAGAGGAAGTGAGCTGAGCCAACGTACAGGGAACTCTTGGTATGTGTTTTATATGGTTTCTAATAAGAATTTTAGAATTGATTACTTATAATTTCCAATTACTATTTATGATTTATGAATTATGACAACTCGGTGTATAGTGTACTTACGAATTTATGTATTCCCTAGATAATTTACAATTATAAATTTAGAATTTGGACGGCAATCTAGAGTTCTAGTCATCTAGACTATTAGTATCTAATTGTATTTTGTGTAGCAATAAATTTTATAATTTGTTGATAGATTTACAATAGAGTAAAGTCCATTACCGGTCCTTAAACTTTTTATGTTGTGTCATCCCGGTCCATAAACTTGTAAAGTATGTCATCCCGGTCCTTAAACTTTCAAAGTGTGGCAATTTCTTTTGAAAGTCTATGGACCAGGATGACACAGCATAAAAAGTTCACTGCTACAACTACATAGGATATTGCCACACTTTGAAAGTTTAAGGACTGGGATGACACACTTTAAAAGTTTATGGACCGGAATGACACAGCATAAAAAGTTTAAGGACCGGTAATGGACTTTACTCTTTACAAT
This sequence comes from Dendrocalamus latiflorus, assembly GCA_017311315.1. Taxonomy (NCBI): domain Eukaryota; kingdom Viridiplantae; phylum Streptophyta; class Magnoliopsida; order Poales; family Poaceae; genus Dendrocalamus; species Dendrocalamus latiflorus. Next base: position 49,867,552 of record CM029642.1, on the reverse strand, counting down.
AATTTAAATTTTTTATTTATATCTCTTTTATTTACATATAAATTTAGATCACACAAGATTTAAATATTATGTTTATACCAGTTTAACTTAGTCTTTTTGAGCCCACCCGCTGTTTTCGTTCAGGTATACCAGTTTTCTTGTGTGTGTGTATATATATATATATATATATATATATATATATATATATATATATATATATATATATATATATATATATATATATATATAATGCTTCGTGATTACATCGGTGTAGAAAGAATGTTACATATAGGTCAGCTGTCTCATGTAATGCTTCGTGATTACTTTCTGGTTTTCAAAACTGCGGAAGTGCAGAGGAATGCTGTACCAACAAATTCATACAGTTGCCTCTAAAATCAAGTAGGCAGTTAATTTTTGACTATGGGATAATGGGCTCTATTTCTCATTCATCAGGCGCTCAACCAGGAGCAAGTCATCAGGAGTTGTCACCCGCAATAAGTTTGCATTTTGACAGTCAATCTCTTCAACAGTTCAGGATATCATAGTTCAAATCACTAATTTGGAAAACCTTAATGTTTGTGTAAGAGCCCTCGGTGATATAAACAGGATGTTTCAGGTATTCTACAATGGAGACATCATCAGTGACTTCAAGGCCATCCCTGTGAATGCAAAGTTAGTCAGCAACGAGAATTGAGAACCAGCATATCAGTAAATTACATTTGCCGTGAGCTAAGAAAGCTGTAGGATACATTGTAGGATTCCATGTCTATATCACAATGCAGAACGAAGGAATTGCAAAAAAAATTATGGCGAAGAAATGAACCTGTGCAGTGCAATTGGTACTCCCAATAATGGTAAATATTGTTTTGGCATACTTGCCTGTTACAAAATGGTGGACGAATTTTAGACAGAGCAATCATACACTGGAAGGATATGCTAAATTCACTTCCAACTGACACAACTACTTTGACGGTCTTAACTAGCACAATTCATCGCACACATCTAAATTGGTAGCAACAAGAATTGACTCTGCAGTCTGTTCCTTTCGTTTAACTCCATTCTTCATGTTCAATAGAGTGTATTAATCTTGATGCATTGCAACTATTCTAATTTCTAAATGAACTATGGCATAAGCACTACAACAGAAGCAATGATCAAAGTTCCTATGCTGAGGTAAAACTTTTATTCCCAAAAAACGTGTCGACATATCAACTACTTTTATCATGGACATCAGAAAATTGTCATCTCCCCGAAAGGGAGGTGGAAGCTGTGAGTCTCCAGCCTCCACCTATATGATACAAAAAAGAGGACTATATGTCAGAGAATTTGAGGCGCACATAGCCGATACACAATGAACATGCAAGTGGAGCAATAGTTTCAGAGAATACCTGTCAACCAGTGCAGTGATGGCCGGGAGGTTGAGGGTGGGCAACCCACGGCGAACCTGATAAGAGATGACGTCTAGGCCAACCCTCTCCAGGAAGGGAGTGTACCTCTCGTCGTACCGCATGTCCAGGAACCCGTCATGGGTTCGAGGACGAAGGATGGGCAGCTCCTATATAGAATAGACCAATTTTTTTAGTTAATGCATCAACATAAACGCAAATTGCACAGGAAGTGATGAAGGCAGTACCCTCCCCTCCGCGGTGAGCCGTCCTCGGTGATTCTCCTCGTAGTATGGGTCTAGCAGGTGGAATTGCGCCATCCTACAAAAAAAAATTAAATTTCTCAGTCCAACATAGAAGAATAAGAAATTAAAATATGGAAAGAATAAGAAATTAAACAAGAAACAAAGCAAATTGCATATGAGAAAACAACTAGACGAACTATGAAACATAACGAACAACAAGCACTCGCACCTGACTAAGTGGCCAATGGCATGTGCGTGAATTGTGGCCAAGTCTACCACATCTGCTACATTGGTTCTGCTCGGGGTCAGTAAGAAAGGGGGTTGCTCTCCCTCGCGTCATTCTTCCTGGAAGTTGATCTATAACCATCTTGTGTCTCGTCCTCTTCCTGGTTTCACGTTTGTTCCAACGGCTACCCGGATCCGCAATGTATTTGGGCCCGGTGTATGGTGGCCACTCTCCCTCATCCCGGTAAGGCTCGAAACGGGGAGACCACGTAAGCACAAGGTTGTCAACACTGAACTCCCGAGGTATCTTACTCTTGTAGTCAAAGTTGCGATGCCTTGCTGCTGCCACATAATGAGAACATGGAAAGTGGTACTGCCTCGGTTTACCACATGTGCATGAGAAAGCAATAAGGACAACCTTATACCTCCTCGTCGGCCAGAGCTCTCCATCGGTCGTTGTACCACCCCTTTCTACAACCTCGTAAGTGCCCGTGGCGTTGTCAAAACAATGTACCTCATGTGCCTCAGCCCTCGCCTTTGCCTTTTCAAGGTGGCGCTTCGGTTTTGGCGCCCATCTCTCTTGTTTACTCTGTAGCGCCATTGCATGTGCGTGTCTTTCGTTGAACCAGGCAACAAGCTTGTAAAAGGTGAAGGATACGATAGCATTGACGGGCATACCACGTATCCCCCTAAGCAAATTATTGAAGGATTCGGCCATGTTGCTTGTCTGAAACTCGTACCTCCAGCCACCATCGTCATGAGCCCTTGTCCATTTGTCGACATCTCTCATCAATCCTGTCAACCACTGTCTACCTTCTGCGTTTGTTGCAGTTTTAAGCTGCTCCAACTTCTCCTGGAAGAACTTGACCTCAAGCATTCGAGCGACCTCCTCGAAAAGAGGAAAGTTATCCTTCGTACCATCCTTACGGAATAGATTCTCGGCAAGATGCCGAGTGCACCAACGGTGGTGCAAAGCTGGATACCCCGGTATCTGCTCCTGTACGGCAGCAAGTATGCCCTGGTGTCTATCAGATATGACACCAACCGCCCTACCAGGGCCGACCACGTGCCTCCGAACGAGCCGCAAGAACCATCCCCAGCTGTCTTTGTTCTCCCTCTCAACCAAAGCAAATGCCAAAGGAACCAACGCATTGTCAGCGTCACAGGAAATAGCTATCAGAAGTGTGCCCTGGTACTTGCCAAGAAGAAACGTACCGTCAATGGAGAAGACGGGACGACAATGCCGAAAGGCCTCGATGGACTGAGCAAAGCACCAGAAAGCACGGAAGAATATCTGCCTCCCATCTTGTGTCCATTCATTTGCTTTCGGGACGTACTCATAATGCATGCCTGGATTAACCGCTTTAATTGCATTGAAGAGTGCTGGCAACTGCTCATACCCATCTTCCCAGTCCCCATATATCATCTTCCAGATGCGTTGCTTTGCCCTCCATGCTTTTCCATACCTTATCTCATATCCAAATTTCTCCTTAACAAACCCAGCAAGTGTCTTCACCTTCATATTGGGTTCTCCCTTTACTATGTGCCACAGTGACTTGGCAATAATGGTAGAGGTCAAATGCTTCTGTTTGAGCTCTGCTTCAGCACAAGTATGTGGGCCAACAATTCTTGTGATCTTGAACTTTCCCGTGTCCTTCTGTTTCCTAGCACAAACCCTCCATTCACATGTTTCCTTCTCGCACACAACGGTGTACCTCCGCTCCACATAAGAATGCCTCACCTTGAATGGCCTTTTACGAATCACTGAATACTCATGCAGCCACCTTTTCAATGCAGGCAAGTCCTCAAACACCATGCCCTTCTCAATTGTCATGCTTGGCCCGGCCTCAGGAGCATCTAGCAGCTCGTCATCCCTTCCTTCTGCATAAGCCTTATGAGAATGCCTAAGATCACTGAATTCATGAACTGATGGATCCCGACCAGGGCAATAACGCCTGATCAGCTCAATATCACTTTCGGTCAGCTCTCCAAAAGGGCGGTCATCATCAGAATCAACGGCCCTTGCGATCTCGTAAGGCTCCAGATCATCCACAATTTGAACATCCACACTGTTGGAGTCCCTGCAGACTTCTTCAATGTTGCCAGATAGAGCAACGGGAGGAACGCCCACATTATCAGGAATGTCTTCTGCATCATAAGCACGAAAACGATGGGATTGAGACGAAAGAATGGAATGACGGGAAAAAGTTAAAGTGTTGCTCGACACTTACTGAGATGATTCTGGGTCAAAGGGATCTCCTGAGGGGCCGCCACGACATCATCAGTCCGACATTCAACTCGGACTAGTTGAGAAATCTGAACCTCGTTCGGGGCAGATAGAGCATCAGGCACCTCATGCACTTCTTCCACATCCACCGCAAGGTCCAGTAACGGAGGGTCAAAGGGTGCCTGATGACCTAGTTCTGGTGAATAACCATGAGGGGTGGGATCAATGGACACCTTCCGCACAACAAGGTCCAAACATTGGAACTCATTCCTCATAACCAATTTGACATATTTGTCCCACTGATCCTCACAACCAATTAAGATTAACCGCCTTAGAATTGTGTCTTTCGAGCCGAAATGAAGTAACCCCTCAACTGTGATGCTCTCCTCGTTTGCATGACAATGTAGCTCCTCCCGGGCCCTAACAACCAACTCACTAAATGACGGCCGATCACTGAATATCAGAGGCACCCTTTGCATTTCAACAAATCGAACATTTCCATAATCATCACTTGTCACACTGCCTCCATGATATAGGGTGACTAGGTTGTCCATCTAGTTCATACAGAAAACCAAACTTAATACCTTTAATCGAAATTGGATACTAGATAGTAACTAACAAGTACGTAGTCACTAACTAAATGCTACCTAACTAACTGGCTGACTACCTAAGCACCTAAATTAACTAACTGCTACACTATAATTGATGCTAATTAACTAACTAAATTGCATACTCAATTTTACCTGTCCGACGATGGTAGTGGACAAACCGGGTGGCGCGGTGGCAGGGACGGTGTTGGTGCGCGGGCCGAGGCGGGGTGGTGTGGTGTGTGCGGCACCGAGGGACAAAGCGGAGCGTTCGCGCAGCGAGGTACCTGTGAAATGATGTGTTACCACTTACCATAGATGTCACCACGACCATATAGCAAAACAATGCATATTCCACCAGGTTCACCATGGGGATGTCTATACACTAAGCACTAAAAGTTGGTCATAAAGATAACCATGACTGCGTCGGACTCAAATCTGTTTTATATATGTACTAGCTGATATTTGGTTCACTTTAGGAAGACATCTGTGGAGTGATTTTTGAGAACAGAACTTGGTAACTTTGAAGCAAACTGTTAACACAAAATTAGTTTTTGATTATTAATGAACATTTTTGTCATCTTGACCACAATGGGTAGAAGAGGGGGCAGAAGAAACCTCTAGCAGATGTATCTGACTTTTGATACAGTGGGGGAGGATGTTTGGCTATCCAAGCTTCAGCCCATTCACTCCACGAGATATTGCATCATCACTAGCAGGTAGGAGGTCATCAATTCTGTGCCACGAGATTTCCTGTCAAATTCGCAGAGGGCCATAGATTAGCGGTGGTCATTTCACTTTTTTTTAACTAAAAAAGGTTTAAAAAATGAAAGGAGAATAGTAAAGGAAAACCAACCAATGCAAACAACAATAGCTTTAAATTTCAAGCAGACACAAAGTAAGTGAGCACAAAGTTCCAGCTGATAGTATTGTGGATAATAACAAGAAACTGCGAGCAGTTTATTGACCAAAATAAAGAAGACGGTGCTGCAGTTACAAGCAAAGACATGTGGCTACAAACCACACAAAAAAGAACATGTAGTCATTTAGCAGTTACAAACTTAGAATAATGATAATATGACTACATAATGCCACAAGCCCACAACACTACTGCGCTTCTCAGGTGGGTTGCAATCTTGCAGAGCATTATGATCATTCTATTATCAGTAGTACAACCAGTTGTTTTGAAATGATAAATCCTTTATTACAATAAGTCAATACTACATACTAAAAAAACATAAAGGTTTTGTGGGTCAAGCAACCATGTCATATCATACCATTTCATCATAATGCACAAGAATCCTTACTGCATTGAGCAGTGTTACCATCTGAAGTCTGAACAACATTTCAGACATCATCCAAAGTGCCAAGAAGAACAGCACGAGCTCGCGTGCGAAAGAGAGGCATATTTATCACAAGAAAGATGGGGCATTTGTCGCGTTCATGAATACATACATTACCAGAAAGGACATGGAAAACGAAATAGCATATATCCTCGTGAAGTTAACAGCTAACCACACCCTTCCAAAGTCTATACATATCAACTTATCAGAGATACACGAGGTGATGCTTTGCCAGGCTCCTAGGAACGTAAAAAGGAAGCCTCCATAGACTCTAGGATGCTTGCGGTATCAAACCTGAAGTCTTGAAGGCCGCGGGCGGGGAGGCGGGCTTGGAGGCGGCCGGCGGCGTGGATGGGGCGGGCGGGGAGGCGGGGAGGCGGGCGGGCGGCCGCGGCCGGGACGCGGGCGGGCGGCCACGGCGGGGAGGCGGGCTTGGAGGCGGCCGGTCTTGGAGCCGGCCGGCGGGGAGGCGGCCTTGGAGGCGGCCGGCGGCGTGGATGGGGCGGGCGGGGAGGCGGGCGGCTGGGGAGGCGGTGGGGGCTCGGCCGCCGGCGGGGACGCGGGCTGGCGGGGAGGGGAGGCGGCGGGGAGGCGGGCGGCCGGTCAAGAGAAAAGAGAAGGAGAGAGCGACAGAAACAGAGAGCGACAGAAACAGGGGGAGTAAGGAGAAGGCTGCGTGAGCAGGCCAGACCTCGACGCCAAGATCCATGGCGCCGAGATACCCGCCACGTCGACGCTACGCAGGCCGCCACGGTCTTCTTGATGGAGCTGGAGATAGCACCACGTGATGATCTGTGCGATGGTTGATGGCATTGGCTTCAATTAAATATTGATTGCAATTCTGATACCACGCATGGTAGATGGCGCCTGGTCTTCGTGGCTTTCTTCCGCGCGCAGACAACACCAGGACCGAGGCGACGAAAGAGATGGCCCGTGATGCCGGCTGTGCTGGATACGGGTGGAAAATGATCGGATACGGTTGAATAATCTCAAATACGAATACGAATCTATATTTTTCAAATGAATATAAATACGAATTCGAATATTCTTAAATACGGATACGAATATTCTCGAATACGAATACGGATATTTTCGAATACGGATTTTCTCGGATACGAATATCGGATAAAACAGATTCCTAGCGGTTTTACCGATTTTTCACCGGTTTTTGACCGGTAACTGGTTTTAAACCGCCTAAATTCAAATTTTGAATCACAAAATTTGTACGAATTTTTCATAGGTTCTAGAAACGGATCGAATACAAATCGAATAGTCTCGAATACGGATACGAATATTCTCGAATACGAATGCGAATACGAATACTCACAAATACGGATACGAATATTCTCGAATACGAATACGAATATTTTCGAATACGGATTTTTGCTTACCACATTTGTGTTTTCTCGGATACGAATATCGGATAAAACGAATTATCCGTTACCGTTTTCCACCTCTAGTGCTGGACGTGCGCGTGGTGGTCGAGTGCTTGCTCTTGATCTTTGCGCTAGAAATCTCGACTTCCACCAGACCGTGACGGACACGCAGACCGAGGACGAAGCGATGCGAAGTCTGATCCGCCGTGCCTGGTTCTGATGTTAATATTGAATTTTTTTTAAAAAAAACCTTACATTAATTTTATAGAGACTTTTGATCTATCCTTTATTTCTGTCTTATCCGTGATGCCGTTTATAATATATAATGAAGCTAGAGGATTTCACTTCCAGATATTACAAAGTGACTAACCTATTTCCGGTATTCCGTGAGACTCCTGAACCATGTTACCAACTATGATCAGGCAGACTAGTTTTATGAGTCTAAAATATATCATCCCAAACACACATGTGTGAATCATAAGTCATGATCAGATTTTTACAAGATCAATTCTAATTTGATCATGTGGGTCAACAGCCTGTAGAGCCGATCCTGCAAAATAAACCCAGCTATTCTGCTTTGTGTTGTACCCGGGTTAAACAAATGCATGCATATTAAATTCCAGTAAACTCAATCTCAATAAATATGTCTACCATATTCTAGCACAACCGTCCTCGGCACCTCGAGTATTAATTCCTCGAGTTAAATTCTACATTAAAATATTTCCTATCACTTGCATAAATAATATGAATAATTCCGCATTGAGTAAAGTAGAGAATAACCACAATAAATATTGAAAGCCACATAAAAATCCCAACAGTAAGAAAGCCACTCCATTCAAAGTGGCTCATACAGTAACTCCTACAAACAACTTACAGAAATCATCTTGAAAAATCACTCCGTTCAAAAACCGACTTCTAAAAAATAAAAGTCAAAAGTTGTTTGGAACATAACCCAAGCAGCTAGGGCAAGGGTTCAATAGGATGAGGGCACCATAGTAATGGAGAATTAGATTTATAGGCCTCCTGGGTCTAGTTTAGGTAAAGTGTCTGTACCATCGGACCCTCGAAAACAAGTCGATACACAATACTTCTCCTTGGACACCTTAACAATGGCATGCTCATGCCTCATTAAAAATTTCTTTCGAAAATCCAGCAAGAATATGTTTTACAAAGGAAGAAGATGTTAAAACCTTTGTAGATAAATCCACAAGATTTTCATTTGTTTGGATTGTTTGCACTTCTATGTTCCCATTCTCCTGTTGTTCATGGAGATAGAAGTGTTTATGGAGTATATGTTTTGTCATATATATTTTGACGTAGCTATTCTTCGAATGTGCAACACAAGCAGCATTATCCTCGTATATGACAGTGAGAATTTTATCCACCTACACCACATGATTCTTGGATAGTATAAATCAATCTTCTAAGCCATATGTACTCTCAAGTTGTCTTGTGCCTCTTGATTTTCCAAAAATACTCGGTAGGTTGTAGTATGTATACATGTATGTGAAAATGATTTTTATTTTTTTTAAACAATGGCCGGAGCCCTGCCTTTCAATTAGGATGGAAAGGAGAATAATAACATCCTAATACGCAAGCAAGGCCAGGAGCCATGTCCTCAACATCTAAAATAGTTCAGAAGACTAAACTACAAACTAGCTAGACTAGTGCAGCAAGCAAAGTACACCTAGAAGTGATGTGCTGTCATTCTTGCCGCCATGAGTTCTTGCTACCGTGGGTTCTTGCTTGATGATTTCCGCAACCCACTGGCTGGAGGGAGACATTTTGGAATGTCTGCATGTTTCTTTAATTTCTATCCATAAGTTCCAACATGTGTAGATAATGATGTTGTTTAACTTCTTTCTGAGCTCCTTCATGGTTCTACAAACCACAATTTCTCACAAATTGGGATTGTCGATGCCGTCTTGTAAAATATTCAAGACCCGCATCAACTTAGTACATTTTGCCAAACCTCTTTTACAAAGATACAAGATAAGCAAATGTGAAATGTTGTTTTGGGTGCCTGATCACACAGAGCGCACATCGAATTGTGAGGTCAGCCTTTCTTAGCTAGGTTATCTATTGTGTTACTCTTATTTTGCACCAGTAGCCAAGCAAAGAATTTGTATTTGTTTTCAATGTTTGTGTAACATCCCAAAATTGTAGAATGATGAAAATATGAAAATTTTAAAACTTTTAATGCATGTTGGTGTTGTTCAAACTTTTTGGCTTTCATTAGAGAATATTTATTTGGGTTTTGTCAAACAATTCAACAAATAAAATAAAAATCTAGATTCAAGTGCCAAAATAATTGGAAATCAAAAAATTGAGCAAAAATTCGAATTTGAAATTAAAATTGAAAATCAGTTTTTGAGGATTGCCCATGTCACATGCTGATTTTTGAGGATTTTTGGTTCCAACAGCTAGTTTTTGTGGTATGGACTATAAATACCCCTATGACCGGTTGGGAGAAAAATCTTTAGCACTTCATTTCACTTTCTTGATTGAGTGTGAGTTTCTCCCCTCAATTTTGCATGTATTGCACCTTGCGCATAAGGAGAGAAGTCTCTAGTTGTATGTGTTGCATCTAGAGGTGGATTTCATATTCACTTGATCTTGTGCATTCATTGCACGTGATTAGAGTCAAGTAAGGGACTTAACTTGTTACTCTTACAAGTTGCCGACTCTTAGACGGCTTTGGAGGTATCGTGTCTGGTGATCTTTTCAAACAAACTTGTGAGAAGGCCTGATGTCTGTGAAAGTTGAAGCTCACATATCCGGAGCGGGGAAGAGCTATCATTATTGGAATTGAGGTGTTGGCTTAATTTATGGAGCCAGTCCAATTCGTTTGGATTTACCTTAACGTGGACTAGGAGAGGCTCTCCATCTGGCACAACAAAGAACATGCAGAGGCAATATCACAAGGAACCATGGATTTGTCTCAGCTTCGTTCACTTAATATCTGCGGTGTTGTTGGCTGGACAATGCCCCCTGTTTTGGACCTACCTGTTCTTCGAGCGTTGGATCTAGGTTGTTGTCATCAATTGAGGAATGTTCATCTAGATGGAATTGTAGGTTTATTTCATCTGAGATACCTGGGGCTCCGTGGGACAAACATTACCAAGCTACCGTTCCAAATTGGGAAGCTAGAGTATTTACAGATGCTCGATCTAAGAAGAACTTCGATAAGATAGTTGCCAGGAAGTATTGTCCAGCTCAAACGATTGGTGCGTCTTGTAGGCGATGAACTCAGATTGCCGGATGGATTTGGCAACATGGAAGCTCTTCAGGAGTTAGGGACCGTTGATGGCTGCCACTGCTCTATGAAATATCTACAGTTTTTGAGCAAGTTAAGGGTGCTTCCAGTAATATTCGAGTATGTAGGAATGTGTGATCTGCAAACTAGAATGGAATCTCTGATGTCGTCCATCTGCAAGCTTGGAGCAAGCAACCTTCGATCTCTACATATTTACAACAGAGTTGGTCATGCAGACATTTCCACAGATTCTTGGTGCCCTCCTCCACTTCTCCTCCAAAAGTTCGAAACTGACTTCTGGATCCCCAGGTTTCCAAAGTGGATTAATCCCTCACTCTCTGAGCTCACCTACTTGCGGTTTAGTGTTGAACGAATGGAAAGGGAAGATCTACATATGCTTGAAGAATTGCCAGCCCTTCTTGTCCTAGATCTAATTGTACAGCGAATCCCCGAAGATGGACTCCGGATGAGTCACAGAGGATTCCCATGTTTAACACATCTCGACTTCTTCAATATATTTGGAGCTGGTTTGAGGTTTGAAGAAGGAGCTATGCCGAAGCTCGAAAAGCTTAAGCTCGGATTCGACGAAGATAAAGCACATTCTGAGTAAGGCAGTTTTGGATTTGGCATCCGGCACCTCTCCTCTCTCAAATTGTGCGTTCTATCCGTCGGGACTAAACGTGTACATAAAGATTTTCCGGAGAAGAAGGCTGCTGCGACGTCTGTTATCAATAACGAAGTAAAGCTGCTTCCCAACCATATCAAGGTCGAGATCAAAGTAGTGTGCATGTGATACGTGAATTCACAATAACACGGAGCCAGTCAAGTTGGAAATCCACGCATGTTAATTCTCCATGGTGTTAATTTGCTTAAGGGGAAGAGTATTATACTTTCAACCTCTTCCCTTATGTGCAGTATCCCTCAGATTAGCTCAGAGTTGCGAGATATAGCACTAGCGTGCACCATATGTAATGTCTCATTTTATAGAACCTTGGAAAGTAAGAAAGAAAGAGAAATACAAAGAGAAAAGGGAATAGAAAAAAAGGGGTTGGCTGGCCGGACCAGGCTGGCGTCGTCACCGAGTCGGTGTGTGCGCGGCAGCCGAGCCAGCCACAGACTCCAGGCCCATAAAAGGGGAGTCGGGGGTGCTGCGCACTTCCTTGATTCCCACCTAGCCAAACCCTAGCAGCAGCCGCTCCATGCCTTGCCCTAGCCACCACCGCTTGCCCTAACTACTGCAGCCGAGGGCTGCCGCGGCAAGCAATTTGGCTGCCGTGGCAAAGGGGGTTCGCTGCTACCTTGGTGGTGCTACCGCCGCTACCCCCGGGCTACGGCAGCAAGGAGAAGTGCTACCGTGGCGAGGGGAAAGGCTGCCGCGGCAAGGAAGAGATAGAGGAGAACGTTTGTTGTGGTTTTTTCGCCGCTTCTTCGTCAGTTTCATGGGTAACTCTTCATAGCTATTATCTTATCCAGTAGATTTAAGTTTTGTACCGATTAATTTATGTTTTAGTTCTTTCAAAGTTCTAATCCATTGATTTTTCTTTTCTAGATATTATAGTGAGAAAGTGGATCAATGGAGGTGTTAGCCGTGTACCCCCACAAGGGCCTTGAGATTTCATATATGAGAATAAAGTGTTTTAAGAAATTTTCCCTTGCACTTGAGCAGTTCAGACAAGTTAAAGAGGAATATGCAAGATTTTCCACCTGTTCTAGAGAATTTAATGACTTTGATTCCATTTTATAGAGGTCTTTGATTCAATCAATTGGTGGGTAAATCATGAACAATCCATTCCTATGTTGCAAAGTTTAGCTCTCAAAGTGGTTAACCAACCCGAGTCAACTTCTTGCTGTGAAAGAAATTAGAGCACATAGTTTCATCCACATTATGAAGAGAAACAAGCTAACTTCTGAGCGTGCTGAAGATTTTGCACTGTAATTGAGACTGGTACCTACAAGTCCTGTAAGTACCATGCAGCCCATGATCACGCAGCTTTCGTTCAATAAACGCAGACAAATGTAGTTGGAAGCCATGTTATTGGACCAATCTTGAGATTGTACAGCGGTGTTAAATCTTGATGTATCTACTTCAGCGTGTAGTACACTATTGAAATAGCCATGTTATTCGACCAATCTTGATATTGTACAATGGTGTTAAATCTTGATGTACCTACTTCTATGCTGTCATCTGTTTCTTTGAATATAAGAAAACAAATGACAGCACAGCAGTGCCAAACTAGTCTTAGAAAAAGAGAGGAAAGAATGCCTTAGGCAAATTGTAGTTCTCCGTGAGCACTTGCCTTTGCTCCGGTCGGCCATGTAAGGTGTTGAAAAGTTAACAGAGCTCGAGAAAGTGGACAACTAGTAGCAAGTGTTCAGAAGATTTCACTATCTGCTTCAGGAAACTTCCCTGTAAAAAGTCTCCCTGTGGTTATCGTAAGCCTGTCTTCTAAACTGCAGGCAAATTCTCTATTTTTTTTCTTTCACTTCAGTACAGCCATATACTCCCAGTACAGAGGGCTCTTTTCTCTTATCCAAAATAAATATAAACCGTCCATTCCTTTTTATAATATAGTTATAGTTTAATTATACTATCGCTAATAATACTAGCAGCAGAATCTTAAGAAGAGTAAAATTGTTAAGGGATGCATAGGGTAACAGTAATTTTTGCAACGCGGCAAAGGGCATACAAGACAGTGGTGACTGCACAGGGTTAAGAGTAAAAATCTATAATACTATCATGAAAAACATTAGATTTATAAAGAAAAATCTGTTATAAACTCATAAATTAATGATCAAATTTAATTTCCACTATTACTTTTTTATTATAGTAGAATGCACTGTAAAAATTCCTAATACAAAATGCAAAGAAGAGCCTTTTTATATCAAATAACGGCTGTATGGAAAATGATCTGTACTTCAAATAGGAGAATCCTTGCTCGCAGGATCAAACAGTTCATCAGTTTCTGCTCCCTTGTGTCAAGAGAATTTTCCGCAATAATTAACAATCTCACACATCAGCAATAATTAACAATTTCACTATCAGTCTGCTTCAGAAAACTTCCCTGTTAAAAGTCACCATGTGGTTATCATAAATTTGCTTTCTGAACTACCGGCGAAATCTCTCTCTCTTCACTTCAGTACAACCATATACCGCCAATACAAAATGCAAGCAGTCCTTTTTATATTCAATAACAACCGTATAAATCAAGGAGCTTACCAGGTAGGATTAGGAACTACTACCCTTAAAATAGAAGTGTGTGAACCTATGATCTCGACCGTGCAACTACCGTGAGAATCAATTACAGTCATTGAATCAAAATTTTACAGTCACTGAATCCGTACATTGGGGTACTGGCAGCGGCGGATCCAGCGGTGGGGCGGGGGGCTCGAGCCCCCTACCGCTACCGGACCCTTGGAGCCTCCCTAAATTTTTAGCCATAGATGTATAATATAGAAGGGGCTGAGATTGAGCTGAAGGTACTTCAGCCCCTCCAAATTTTTTTTTCTGGATCCGCCCCTGGGTACTGGTGATGCTATCTAGCTTCCTGGGACATGGGCAATGTTACCTTCTTACGATGGACCGGATTGCATCAGAGTTTCTGTTCACTTGCTTTAAGACAAGTTGCAGTAATAACAATCTCACGAATCCTCTAAAGACGTCTAAGGCTATCTTCTTTTTAATTTTTAAAATTATTTTTCTACAATAACTGACTTTTAAACAGAATATCTTTTTAAGATATAGTCTACAAGTTGATTATAGTATATGCTATAACGACTTTATTTATATCGATCAAAATCACATGTAAATCTTTATATATTTGTACTTTGTCTTACGAGCAGATAAAAATTATAAGTTACAGTAAAAAAATAGACCGTCTCCTTAAGTCCCCATCGGACATTTCCACCGTCACGAAATCACTTACTAGCTTGATTTACATTACGCATCCAAAAGTAACTCGAATAATAATCACACACATTTGATACATTAGGGCAGTCCCAATGGATGGTTTCTTGAGACAGTTTCCAAGAGAGAGAAAGAGTAATTAATATGCAGTAGAAACTATCCTTTCTAATCCATAGTTTCTACAATAATATCTATACAAGAGATAACTTAAATGCAACATAAAAAGGAAATAGATCAACTGTGGCAAGTAACCATATAGCCTGATTGCTTTCTGAAGATCAGATCAAACATCCCACGGCAAAGAACAACACAGGAAACTAGTATTTGCACAAGTCTTCTTCACGTGCAAGCACGTTTCAGGGATAAGAAGCTAGCAAGCTTGTCCACGTACGTGCACTAGAAGAAAGAAGCAAATCAACATGGCCTTTCGGCAGCATACATGCGCCAGGAATTTGTGATGCGACCGCGGAGGCGCGGAACAATGGATCCAGATGGAAACTAGTAGCGTCTCCCCAACGCGGTTTGGGCAGTTTCTACGAGTCTCGATTCTAGCGAAGACTCGATTTCGTGAAGAAGAAACCGTTTCTCCAGTTTGTGTTCTCTCTCTACATTAATTATATTGCCACATCAGCAAAAAGTTGAGCTGTCAAGGTAATTAACAGAGATAGAAACCTACATAAATATCCCATTGAGACTGCCCTTACACACCACGCAAGCACACACACCCCTAAACCTTAAAAATGTCACAACACAACGCAACGCACTACTACACTGCAAATTAAGACACGCCATACCAACCAGACAAGCAGGCGTACGTACAATAGGCAGCTGCGCACGCACGCCACGACAGTGACAACGAGCACGCCGTCGAACACCTTACTGCTCCGGCTCCGATCGCTCGCCGCCGGCGCCGGCGCTCTCGGCGACGAACTCGGCGATGCGTATCAAGAGGTCCCGCGCGTCGTCGAACTCGGAGAAGACGTAGAACGCGTGGATGGCGTCCGGGTACTCGAACACCCTCACGTCCTTGCCTCTGCTCTTGAGCATCTCGCAGTACCGCCGCTGCCAGTCTTGCAGCGGGTCGTAGCCGCCGATGGCAAGCAGCACGGGCGGGAACGCCGGGGAGTCGACGCCGGCGGCGGCCGCCGGTGAGGCGAAGTTTGCGGCCTCGTGGGTCCGGTCGGCGCCCGGCGGGAGGAACGCGCGCCACATCCAGTCGGTGCGGGAGATGGACACAATGGGCGTGGCGCCGTCGAGCCGGAGCTCGGAGGGCGTCCGCTCCTCGCCGCCGAAGAAGGGCTGGATGGCGATGAGGCCGGCGAGGCGGACGTTCTTGAAGGTGGAGAAATCCGCGGCGTAGCGGCGGGCGACGTGGTGGGCGATATTGCCGCCGGCGCTGTCCCCGGCGAGAAAGCAGCGGGAGGCGTCGAGCGGGACGACGTCGGCGGGGTGGTTCTTGGGGTCGTCGAGGAACCGGAGGGCCGCAAAGCCGTCGTCGTAAGGCGCGGGGAAGCGGTGCTCCGGGGAGCGGCGGTAGTCCACGGAGAGCACGGCCGCGGAGGCGTAGCGCGCGATGCGGCGGCAGGCCGCGTCGTAGGCCGGGGACGCCGCGGAGAGGAGCGCGAACCCGCCGCCGTGGAAGAAGACGATCACGGGGAGAGGCGCCGCGTCCTCGGCGTCGCTGCGGCTCACCGGGTGGAAGAGGCGCGCGCGGAGGCGGAGCGCCGGGTCGATGACCACGTCGCGGGAGGCGACGCCGCGGCACGGGGAGGAGATGGCGGGGACGCGCGGGTCCAGTAGGGACAGCACCCGGCGGTTCAGCGTGCCGTCGGCGCGGCGGGTGGCGTCGGTGACGCAGTCCACGACCTTGAGGGAGAGGCGCATGAGGCGCGACATGGGCGGCTTCGGCTTCCGCCGCGTTGCCGGAGACGGCTCCGCCATGGTCGTCGTGGGCTACCTTAGAATTGGGGTAGTGTATTTATAGTGGATGGGACTTGGGGAGCAGCTGGGAACAGTGCGTTGTTCGCTCAGTGAGCTCTCGTTTTCGTACGCCGGATTGCCGGCGTGGGATAATTGGGTGTGGTGTTAAATTTTGTGGTTTTTTTTTGTTGGAGCAGGCGCAAGGACAACGTTGCAGCAACCACTGCATGCTATTAAAAACCGTTCGGATTTATGCTCCTGGATTCGTGCTCTCTAGAATACAGAGAGAGGTGAGGGGCAGAAGATCAATAGATTCATTGGATCTTGGTACAATGATCATGAAATCCAAATTATTTCTCTTGCAAAATAAATTAGGTGACTGATGTATAGATTGTTTCTTCACATTTTGTACTAGTAACAGTTCGAATCCCAAATTGCATAAGTCTAACGTCTCCTTGTGCTTTCAAAGCCCGTTTGGATTGTATGGATTCTACAATAATTTTATAATAAATGGAGTAAACCATCTAGAATCTCTATCCAGTTATGTGCTTTGATGCAAGACTTAGATTTGGGATTTGTTAAGAAACAAGTACATGATTTTTGCCCAAACATCAGGTACAACTTTTACGAAAGAACTTTCATCTTTATGTCAAAGTCAAAAGAAAAAGAAAATCCTAAATCTTGATTTTCTAGGCTTTATAAGTTTCCTCTTCGGCTTTTGAAATAGGAGGATCAGCGTCTGTGTCCTCGAATGACTTCAGGATTTGCCTTATCCTATTGATTTTCTCTATCCTTTCTAAATCATCAATACAGTCGATAATCTCATAGAGGAAGGCATGATTCGCTTCCTTCTCAGCCTCTACTGCTTGATCAGCAAGGGTGTCAATATGACTCTCCATTGCTTCAAAAGCTTCACGGTCTTTATGCACATTGAATATAAGAACAATTTTGAGGGCAGTGTCCCTTTCCCAAGCGGCTAAGAATGTCCTCCATCGATGGCGGATGATGATGTCAAGCTAGCGGATTGAAGCAATGACAACCCGAGGATTGAGAGCAAGGTGCGATTTGAGGAGCTGCTACAAACAGTAATTGTCGGCCGCTGGTGTAAGGTCGTAGCTGAACAGTTTAGCACAGACGGATGAGAGGAAGGAGAGGATGATTGCTAGAAGAGGGGATGTTATTGTTGAGAAATGAAATGATCTTGTGAAGAAGATGAATGGAGGTTTGTTCAGAAGAGATTGTGATTGATAGTATCACGTTAAGAAATTTTACCGCTGCATATAAAGCCGTGTAACCATGTGGAAGTTTAAGGATCGCATCGGAATATGAACAGGCAGGAGAGCATTTTTATGATACTTATCATGGACGGTTTTTATTTAAAACCATTTGTGATGGATAACACAGACGGTTTTTAATAATAACCATATATGATGTGTGTAATTATAACAGACAGTTTTTAAAAAAGAACCAGCTGTAGGTATTATCATAGACGAATCTTAACAAGGATCGTCTGTGATAATAGGGTACATCACATACGGTGTGAAAGTTTAAGGGTCGCATTAGAATATAAAAAGACGAGAGAGCGTTTTTATGATACATATATCACAGATGGTTCTATTATGGAACCGTCTATGATAATTCCGCTTTATAAGTAGTGCCCTGCTAAAGTTTACGCCCTTTCTTACTTACTCGTACACACGCTCGTCTACTCCACCGCGCTGCCCCTTCGCCTACTCCACCATCCAGCAGCCTCCTCACATAGATCCATCATCCGGCCACCTCCCCATCCCTAACGTCACCGTCCTCTCGTGATCCACATTCTCCCGTCAACATTGTAGGCCTCCTCCCCGTCCCCAGCGGCGCTGGTGCTGCTGGCCTCCCCGCCCCCAAAGCCACAGTCCTCCTTCGCCCGCTCCTTTCTCCCGAGATCCATCCCGACCCCGTCCCTACCGTTCTTATCCAGGTACCGGGTGTTCTATTCATTTGTTATCCGTATGGTAGATATGGCAGACTAGCTTTGAAGATGTGAACCAAAATTGCTTGTTTCCTTGGTCTTAAAGATGCTTCATTTGTAATAAGGATTGGATGATCCATAAAAAATGCCATGACATTTGAAAAAGGAGCTTATCAAGACCAATGAACAATGCAAAAGCTTTCAAGACAATCAATAAATATATCACACTGATCTATATATATCTAAGCATATATCTTCAATTTTCTGATTTATCACTATATGGGGCGATAACGATTCAATATATACTTTTTACGCTATCTGAATTGATTCAACATATACTTTTCACGCTACTGAATTGAAATCCTAACTAGTATTAGACTTTGATGTATGTTTCTTGTTGTTCCTAGTTCCTACTGCCAATTGGTGCCAGTTGATGAATCCAAACTAGTTTTGACTCCAGTTTCATAGTTAGTTGTCTGAGCTGATTGATAGAACTAATATGCCCTCATAAACCAGGTTTTTGTTCTGAGTCCTAAGGCTTGATGTTAGTGATAGTGCAATTTTGATCAAGACACTGATGCATGTGCTTCAGCTTGTTAAGCTAGGTTCTAAAATAACACTCGGGGATTTCACTTTAATTATTAACACTACACCTGATATGCATGTGTTTTGTATATTGCTTGTTTACCGCTTTAATGTTCTTCATGTATTGTTGAGAGGTCCCAATATGAGCAGCCCCACTACATTCCAGAAGAAGAATTTGTGGACAATTTGTTATCATTTTCTCGTCTTGTAGCAATAATATACGCTAAGACGAGAAAAAGAGAACCAATTGTCCATAAATTCTTCTGAAAAGTAGCCAAGCTATTCATGTTCATATTTCCTAACAACTACATGAAGAACATTTGGTTATATAGATCAAGTACATTCGATCTGAACAAACTCTCGGACATTCGAGGACAGCTCTCCACCTTCATCATGATGCAGATCATTGACTCGAAGGAGAGTTTCACTCCGGCAACACCGATTAATATATGTTCACAAATGATTCAATTGTAATTCACTTTGAGTTGTAATTTAATTGTAACTCTAGAGACAATACATGAATATTCTTTTGTAATTCATTTTGAGTTGTAATTTATTTATCTATCATTTATCTGTGATAGCTGTGTATTATGTGATATTTGTGCATTCTGTGATATATTTGCTTGTTTTCAGAAGGCGTGGCTAACATTTTCCTAAGGCTTGCTGAAAAACAGAAAATATATTCAAGTATAGAACAAATATCATAGACGGTTGGTAAATAAAAACCATCTGTGAAGACATAATATCACAGATGATTAGTAAATAGAACCATATTGATGGACCACGTATCATAGACAGTTTATACCATATAAACCATCTGTGAAGACCTAATATCACAGATGGTAGGTAAATAGAAAACCGTCTGTGAAGGCATAATATCACAGATTGTTGGTAAATATAATTGTTGTGGCTACAGACCAAACAGAGAGAGAGATGGTAGTGCAGAGTAAGGGAGATGAGTAATGACCTGCCTTCTCCCCATGGCCTGTATTCATATATACGCACACATGAGGAGTGCTTTTACAGTTATACCCTTACATCTGGTTATCCCCTCCAGGGGCACTTATGTCATTACACATGGCCTATTCTGGGCCTTATAACCTCCTAGCAGGCCTGCTGGGTTTAGGTGGGGGCCACCCCTACAACAGGAGCCTCTCATGGTAAAGGGCTTCACAGGGCCAAAGCCATGTTGCCGAGTCCTTTGGCCCCCTCCGTCCCTGCGGCCTGTGAACTTTTCCAAACTTGACTAGGGGCTGCGCCCTCCTTCTGCTACCGAAGGTAGAGTGGCTTAGCTTACCCTGGCGTATTCTTTTATGTCTTGCGGTGCTTACCTACCTCCCTGTGTGCAGCGTCGCTCATTTCGGAGGAGGAGCGCTTGGCGGAACAC
This sequence comes from Dendrocalamus latiflorus, assembly GCA_017311315.1. NCBI lineage: Eukaryota > Viridiplantae > Streptophyta > Magnoliopsida > Poales > Poaceae > Dendrocalamus > Dendrocalamus latiflorus. The sequence goes on along the minus strand of CM029642.1, from coordinate 49,847,179 downwards.
GGGACCCCCGCGCGTGTCAGCCCCGCGGACTTCGTGCCTCCCCCGGAGACGCTGAGGGCGTGGCGCGGGATTGTGGATGACGCGGCTACCAGCGTCGACCAGCAAGCGCTGCAGGCCTACGGGGCGGGGCGCCTCGGGGACGCCTTCGAGGTGTCTGGGTGAGGGTAAGTACTCATACGACGACGCCTAGGCCGGCTGAGCTTGCTAAGCCTTTCCCTTCTGCAGACACTTGTGCTGGGGCAGGCCGTGCAAACGGCCTATACTCGTGCCCAAAGGGCGCTTGAGGACAGGCTGCGAGCCGCCGAGGAGGAGCTACGCGAGGCCTCGGGAGCCCGCTCTGCCCAGGATGCCCGCATCCGCCAGCTGGAAGCGGAGTGCGCCGAAGTGAAGGCGCACGCCGAAGGACTTGCTGCGTCAGCGCGGGAGTCGGCCGCGGAGGCTGTGCAGCAGGAGTTTGCGGCCGAGCATGATGACTTTCTGCAACAGGTCGCCTCGCTAGAGAAGGAAAAAGGCGAACTCGCCCTGACCCTAGCGGAGCGTGATCAGACGATTGGCGAGGCGTCGGTGGTTGCATGGGATGCCATGCAAGCGCTGGAAAGCCATCTCCAAGGGCTTGTGGCCAAAGTGCCAGACCACGCCTTCGGCCCGGAGGAACTGCTGCGAACTCTTCGCTGGGTCGGAGATGCCGCCACCGTCGCGCGCGGCGCTGCGACGACCTTCGGCAACCACTGCGTGTACACATCGGCATGCCTGGTGTGCGCGCTCCTGCATCACCGTGGTTGCACACACGTCGCCGGGCTGGAGGACCCCCAGCTGGAGATGCCCGGCGGGGCCGGAGTAATGTCCGGTGCCGTCCGCTCCGCTCGCCGCGTCATCAAGCCCTTTTATGAACGGATCTGGGATTACATCGGGGCAGACGCAGCGCGGGTCGAACTCCGGAAGTCACTTTACGGGGAGGGGACCCTTGGCCAATTCCTGGACGGGGTCCCTCGACGCGACGAGGGCGGCGCTGAGGCCTCCGAAGGCGCTGGGAACCCGCAGGTGTGACGCCGTGGTGCCTAGGTGTAGGCGTGTGTTGTAATGCCCCCTCTTTTTGTGAATGAAGTGCATGCTTGCTCCATACATTCTGACTTTCGCGTATGTCCCGGGCAGCTTCCTTGCTGGGGCCGACTTCTTGCGGCCGACCTTGCGACCCGGCGACGCCTTCGACGCTGGCGAAGGGCCGAAGAATCGCTGGACTTTTGGGCGGGCCGATCTTCTTCCGGCGGAACCCCGTCCTTACCGCGTGTTAAGGACGAGCCTGCCGAATAGCTACTTAGAGCGGCAGGGATGTTGTCGGGCCTCTGTACTTGGAAGATTTTTCCGATATATAGATCTCCTGATAATTAGGGCGTGCGCGGTCGTACTGTGCGGAGCCGGGCCCGTTGGTGTGAACCGTACGGGCGCTGCCTCCTGCTCGTCGCCCGGGTGCCAATGCGCCCGCGGGGTTCGCGCGTTGAGTACTCCGTGGAGCTAGCGCGTGCGGCGACAGTTGTTGACACTACGGCCTGCTGAAAGTCCGTGACTGGCGCGCGCGAAGGCGGACCCCCGCACAACAGCTTGTTTAGAGTCTCATGGACTAGCGTGTGCGAAGGCGGACCTCCGCACAACGACTTAGTTTAGAGTCTCATGGACTAGCGTGTGCGAAGGCGGACCTCCGCACTACGACCTGTTTAGCGTCTCGTGGACTGGCGTGTGCGAAGGTGGACCTCCGCACAACGACTTGTTTAGAGTCTCATGGACTAGCGTGTGCGAAGGCGGACCTCCGCACTACGACCTGTTTAGCGTCTCGTGGACTGGCGTATGCGAAGGCGGACCTCCGCACAACGACTTGTTTAGGCGTCCACGCCTGATTTATACTCCGGAGAGTACGCACAAGGACGAAGTCCCTGGCGTGCGCAGGGTTCGCGTCTTGTTTATACTCAGTAGAGTGCGTGCAGAGGCATCCCCCCACACGTCTTTGTTTAGACTCATGCCCGTGTCTTTGACGGAGAGTGCACACGCGAACGTGCGTCTTCTTTTATACTCATGCCCGTGTCTCTGACGGAGAGTGCACACGCGAACGTGCGTCTTCGTTTATACTCATGGCCGTGTCTTTGACGGAGAGTGCACACGCGAACGTGCGTCTTCGTTTATACTCATGCCCGTGTCTTTGACAGAGAGTGCACACGCGGACGTGCGTCTTCGTTTATACTCATGCCCGTGTCTTTAACGGAGAGTGCACACGCGGACGTGCGTCTTCGTTTATACTCATGCCTGTGTCTTTGACGGAGAGTGCACACGCGAACGTGCGTCTTTGGTTTATACTCATACCCGCACCCCTGGCTGCGGAGAGTGCACACGCGAACGTGCGTCTTTGGTTTATACTGCGGGAGCACACGCGTAGGCGAGGCCTCCACGTGTGCTCGCCGCGTGTTTTTTGCACAGCGGTAATAAGTTGGCTGCAAGCGGAACTTTATTACCTTCCCGTTTGCGCGGGTAAGCGATTACATACGAGGGGTGTGTACTAACCGTTTGTGCTCAGCGCGACCGGAGCCTCTAGTAGCTGCACTATCGGTAGGGCTTGCGGGGTCGCCTCCGGATGTCGCCGTGTGCCTTCGCACGGCGGTGCCGATCCTAGGTGTGCCGCTGCCCGCCGCGACGGGGGCATCTGGTGCCGTGCTCGATGCGCCAGGCCATGTCCTGGTCGCCCCGAACGGTAATGATGGCTCACGGCCCCGGAAGCTTCATGCATAAATAGCTATGATGCGGTACCGCCCCGAAGACGTTGAGGATTGGACGCCCCAATATGGCATTGTATGGGTATGGGAGGTCGACGACGTCAAATGTGGCGTCTTCGACCCTTTCATTATCGCCCTGGCTGAAGGAGACTTGCAGGCATATTTGGCCGAGCGCCCGTAGAGGTTGTCCGCCGAAGCCTTGTAGCGGGACTCCCGATGGGCCGAGGCGACTTCGGGGGGATCCCCATCTGGTCGAAGGCTGCCGCGAACAGAATGTTCACGGAACTGCTGCCATCAACCAGGGCGCGTCCCACGTCGCAGCCCGCTATTACGACCCGGACGATCAGGGGATCATGGTGGGGAAGCTCCACGCCTTCGGCGTCGGCGGGGGTGAACGTGACCTCATGTTGTGCCCAGTCCGGCGGTGCCTGTGCCGGATATGCCGCCACGTGGTGTAGCCTCCGCACGTAGGCCTTCCGCTGCCGTGCCGAGGCAAACTCCAACGAGGAGCCCCCGGAGATGACGTTGATAACCCTTCGGTGGGTGGCCTCCGGAGCCTGTAGCTGCAGAAAGCCCTCCTGAGGCTGCTGCACGTGGGCCTGAATCCGCAGAGGACCCTCATGGGCTGCGTCCCTTGTGCCTGAATGTGCACGGGGGCTTCGTATGGGTGTTGTACGTGGGCCACCACGGCGCGGGCGTGCTTCCAGGTTCCTGTCCCTGGTGACGCTGTCGCGGAGCGCCGCGATAGAGATGCACGTGCGGGTGTCGTGGTTGCCGCGACCGTGGACTACGCACCACAGCCCCTGTTGTTGGTCGTCATAATCTCCGCGGCCTTTATCGTCGCGGCCCCGGCCACGGCCGCGCCCCCGGCCTCGGCGCCCCCGACCGCCCCGGCCCGCGGGAGCGCCTTCGTCGGAACCGCCTTCGATGTCGAGGACGTACCGGCCTCGCCGCGACTTCTGCTGGCCACGCTTGGGCCTATCGGACGACTCCTTGTGCGGGGCGTCCCTGCGGTCGGGCGCATCCTTGGACGACTCCTGCTTGCGTTTTCCCTTCGAAGAACCGTCCTTCGGCGGATCTTCGGCTTTTGCCGAGGCCCCGGCCTGGTTGGTGTCGGAGTCGTCACCTTGCCTTCGCCGCGCGTCCTCTTCTGCGCTGGCGTATTCCTCCATTTTGTCAAAGAGCTTCGTCACTGTTTTAATTGGCTTCCTTGCGTTGTACTCGGCCATCGGGCCCGGGCGAAGGCCCTGTATGGCCGCATTGACAACGGTGGTTTCATTAACATCTTTGACTTGACAACGTATCTTCGCGAAGCGCTTGAAGTAGTCCCGGAGCTTCTCCGAAGGTTTCTGCTTTACGGCGAAGAGCTAGTCCGCGTCGACCCGCTCGACATAATTTCCTTGAAAGTTGTTATGAAGGCGGTCGCGGATCTGCTCCCACGCGTAGATGGAGTTCGGTTCTATGGTAAAAAACCAGGAGAGCGCCACTCCTTGCAACGCGAGGGGGAGTCTCTTCGCCTTTGTGGTGTCATCTTCGCTCGCGGCCTCGATTGCGGTTTCATACACGCGCACGAACTCGCGGGGGTCCGTGTCACCTTTGTAGGGCTCGATGACACTGGGGTATTTGAAGTCTTCGGGCCACGCCGCTTGCTGTAGTCCTGCCGAAAGTGGGGACTCTGGATCGACGCGCCGTAGCGGGACGCGGCTGGATGTGGGGGCGTCGCGGTTGTCCGCCCTTTCCGGCGTGGGCTCTGGCGCGACCACCGGCGCGGCCTGTTGGCTCCGAGCCTCTTGTATGTCTCGGACAGCCCCGCGAAGGTCCCCCAGTTCCTGCTGGAACGCTTTAAGGGCCGCCAGCAGGGCACTTTCCACCGCCTGTGCGGGCGGGGTCGCCGGCACGCCCAACGGGCGGATCGACGCGGGCATGACCGCGTCGTGAGCTCCCGAGCTGCCGGTCGCTCTGTTGTGGCTACCTCGAACGGCCCGGTCCGCGCTACCGGCGAGGGCGGCGAGGCCGGCTGCCGTCGCGTCGGCGGGGTCGGTCGTCGCCGCACCAGCGTCGACGTCTTCGACCACGGGGTTTGTCATCGTCGCGCCGGTGATGGGGTTGGTCGTCGCAGTGCCGGTGACGGGGTTGGTCGTCGCTGTGCGAACGTCGACGTCTTCGGCCACCGCGCCTGCATCGCCACCCGCGCTCGCCGCTGCTGATGCCGAAGCCCTGGTACCCATGCGACGCTCCGACCCGGCAGCCTTCTTTCCCTTCGCCGCCGTTGACGAAGCTTTTTTCGGTGCCATCCTTTTTCAGGTTTCGGGCTTACTCCCGTCCTCCCCACGGACGGCGCCAACTGTTGTGGCTACAGACCAAACAGAGAGAGAGATGGTAGTGGAGAGTAAGGGAGATGAGTAATGGCCTGCCTTCTCCTCATGGCTTGTATTCATATATACGCACACATGAGGAGTGCTTTTACAGTTATACCCTTACATCTGGTTATCCCCTCCAGGGGCACTTATGTCATTACACATGGCCTATTCTGGGCCTTATAACCTCCTAGCAGGCCTGCTGGGTTTAGGTGGGGGCCACCCCTACAACAATAATCATATGTGATGGACCACATATCACATACTATTTTTGGTAAAAAACTGTCTGTGATAGTGGGCCTTCATAGACGGTTTTTTATACAAACTATCTGTGTTGTGACTTATCACAGATGGCTCATAAATCATTTGTGATAACTGCATCACTGACACATAAATTCAGACGGTTCAGAAACCGTCTGTAATGACGGTTTAGAACCATCTGTGATGACCTTTTTCTATAGTAGTGTGACTACAAGAGGTGGTTGATGGATGCTGCAATGTAGAAGATGAAGAGATCGATGATATGGGTGGAGGCAAAAGAGGGTAGCGAAGGGCAACACTAGCGAAGGAGGCAATTTGTCTAGTTGGAGCCAAAGAGGAGGCGACCACCCCTGAACCTCCTAGTTGGGTTTAGCATGAATCTTAAAGGAATCCAATGATTCAAAATTTACCTGATTAGAGAAAGACATTGGGTACCTAATTCCTAGACATGCTCTATAAATTCTCACAATTTAAGGTATAGTTTTAATATAGAGCAAATTAACACCTAGATTTTGAAATTTGAAGGTCATGTCCCATATTTTCCAAGAGAGAGCAAACTAACACCTCAAAGTAGGAGGATTTTTGTCCCTTGCAAATTTTGTGCAAGACTTGTGATCATTTTTGCCATTCACAAAGTATTTTGCAATGCATTTGACACATGAGAGGACCGCAAGATAAGGGGTGAAGTGATGACTCAAAGAGACAAAGAGGTACCCGAAGCCCACAATTAGCCAAAAAGGGATTTCATTATTATAATATAATCAATCAATGATGATAACATGATCCTAACGATGGCTACATTAAATTGTACATTAAACCATCATTGATTGTCTCATCCTACGGACACGTGACGATATAAATTCCATGCACCATCTCAAGCCTAGCTAAGGCCATCTGCAATGTTATGTTTTAGAGCCGAACTCATGAGTTGAGTCGATTCTGAGGCAATAAAAAATTCGTGTGAGTCTACCCGTCGTCTTTGGTCAAGGGCAATGGAGGGAACAATGCCATCGATAGTGGCTTGCCGTTGCTTCTTGCCTCATCGTTGTTGCTGCCCGACCTCATTGGTGTCGCCATTGGTCATCTAGCACCATCACCGCTGCTAACGCCATTGTCGCTCGACCTCGGTGCCACCGCGTCAGCCTTCCAGCGTCGTCGCCGCTAGCCTTGAGTTCGTCATTATCGCTTGGAGCTCACCACCCTCATGGATCCGACTTGATCTCTCTCTCTCTCTCTCTCTCTCTCTTTGCCTCCGTCGCCTTACCATTGCTTGATCTGATAGGAAGAGAGGAAGAGGAGTTGGAGGAGGCAAGGAATCGGTTGCCACAGGCAGCAATACTGTGGTTAGAGAGAAAGGGCACTGGAGAGGGGATGGGAAGATGAGAGAGAGAGATGGGGAGGGAGGAAACGGCTGGTTCATATTTTCTTTATGATGTAAGAGCATCTTTAATGTATTAAATCGATGTCGATTCAAAGTCATGTCACATAAATATTCTAGAAACTAAGCTGGTTGTTATCTAATGTATTGAACCGATTCATACTAATAATTGGGACCTATGTTACATTAAAAAATACAAAATAATAATATCCTCTCTCAACCGCACTCTCCTATGTAGTTATTTAATGTTCATATGAATTGTTTAATACTTTGCATCGACTCCTAAGTAGAGTCCGGTTCCATGCATTTTTTTTGTTGGAATCTATCTGATGCGGATCCACTAGCAAGCTAGCTGAACCCCGTTGCTTTGGCCCTGATCTTTCACGATACGCCTTGTTGGATGCCCTCTCCAAGATAAGCCTTCTCCCACGCACACCGCAGCACGTGAACAAAGGGTAGAGAAACCGAAGTTTCAGCGAGTAGAATCCAACACCACAATTGGATTCAACACACCAAGAGCAATTCCTCGATGGAAATCTCAAGAACACGCCAACAATGGCCACCAAACCATGGTGATTTTCTGGTTTCTATTTCTCAAATCAAAGTCTAAGTTACAATGGGGCTAAGGCCCTGGCCTTATATTGGTGCACAATGCACGGCCTTGATTACAACTCACGCACTACTTGGCCTAAGGCCGAAACAAACTCCAATACGAACTAAAAAGGAAATACCTAAACTGCTACCTCTGGATTCTCTCTTAATTTGCGATCTGACTCTGACTATGAGGATTTCGTGGCTGGCACCTTGTCCATTATGTGGGGCTTCAAAATATCTTTCCAACGAGTCCAAGAACGCCCAAATCGGACTCCGTTTGTGAAAGTTATGGACGTTTTAGTATCGGTCTTGCCAGCTGTCCCAATCCGAGTCCGAATCGGTTTCAAATCTTTATATGTTTTGTTTTCTGGTTCAAGGGGCTTCCAAATCCGTTTGGAACCTGAAAAGGAATCCTTCTCAATCTTTAGAAAGTCATGGTGTGATCGGATTTTACCCTTACTTGCATTGCAATACTCGAACTCTTTATGTTTTGCAAGTCTCGCGCGTCTCTCCGGACAGCTCGTGCAGCATCCAATGAAATTGCCAAAACTTTGTGTAGGAAGCTCCAAATCAAGTGCCGTTTGATTCGTTGGAAAATAGACTTCATTAGCTTTCCAAATATGTCTTTTGTGCACGTTAGAAATCTCAGAATTGGTATTCAAAGATTCTTGAACATTGTGCACAGAACTGCAAGCACTAACCAAAGTTGTAGTGCTACTTGGTGCCACATCATCCTCCCCTCCTTGAAGCAAAGCCGTCCTCGGCTTTGGGGTAATCTTGGGAGCTTGCTTCTTCTTGGCTGTAATTTCTTCATCAACATGAATAGCACTCTCCAATTTTGGTTTCAACACATGCTTCTTTCCCTCATGTACAAATGTATATGTGTTGGACCGGCCCTCATGCGTAGCATTGCGATCATATTGCCATGGTCTTCCCAACAATAACCCATATGCATCCATTGGAACTACGTCGCAATCCACCTTGTCAACATAGTCACCAACAACAAACGGAACATGCACCTTGTGAGTTATCTTTAGCCTTCCGGAGTTGTGTAGCCACTCCACATGATGTGGTTGAGGATGCCTCCACGTGGACAGCCCTAAAGCGTACACCAAATCTTTGCTAATCACATTGGTATAACTTCCACCATCTATGATCAACTTGCATGCTTTATCTTTGATTTTGCACTCCGCTTGAAAAACACTCCACCGCTGTCCTTTTGTTTCAGTTTCTTTACTTTGCACCTTTCGGACCAAAAGATTAACACCATTCAACTCTGGATAACAATAGACAACATCTTTCTTGGAATCATCGGATTTTTCACATTCAGAATCACTACTAGAACTTGTTGAAGCATAGCCGTCTTTATTGAGAAGCACTCTTCGTTGATTTGGACAATCACGCATCATATGACCTCTTCCCTTGCACTTGAAACACTCAATTTCTCTAGCACGAGCATTAGAAGGCAAACTAGAATCAGTTTTAGTTGCTTCTTTACCTCTATTGCTTGCCTCCCTTGAAAGAGCCCCATTTGAACGGCTTGATGTCGCCACCTTGGAGTGTGAACCAACATCATCGCCTTGCTGTGATGCACACCTCCATGGGTTTGTTGGAGTGTTGGCATGTCCACCCTTAGATTGTTTGCGCTTCAATTGTTGTTCAGCACGTTCGGCTTGATGCACCAAGTCTTGAATGTTGTAGTAATGGACCATCTCCACCCTATCTTGCACATCCTCATTTAACCCATTAAAGAAACGTGCCATAGTAGCCTCATCATGCTCCTCTGTCCCTGTACGGATCATCAACATCTCCATCTCTTTATAATATTCATCAACACTGAAATTACCTTGATGTAGTTGTTGTAGCCGATTGTACAAGGTCCTAGTGTAGTGTGCCGGGACAAAACGACGCCTCAAAATATTCTTCAATTGTACCCAAGTATCCGGACGAGCTCCTACACGACACAATTGGTTCCACCAAACAAGAGCATATCCGGTGAACTCAATTGTCGCCAACCGAATCTTCTTATCCTCAGTATAGTGATGGCTGTCAAAAATTTGTTCGACACGCATCTCCCAATCCAAGTACTCCTCCGGTTCAGCTTTACCATTAAATGATGGGATAGAAATTTTTATCCGCCCAATTCCATCATCCACGGCAACACGCTGAGCAAACCCGACACCACCTCTGCCACGCATGTCCCTACCACGGTCAGCACTACGGTAGTCCCGAGCATGGCGCGGTTGTGGAGCAAAGCCCGCTGCACCATCAAAGATCTCCTCGTGTTCGTCGTCTTCATATGGTGCACGCCGTTCGGGATATTAAGGTTCCCGTTTAGCATGCTGAAATTGTGGTGGCTGGTTGCGTATCTCCTCCGTCAAAGCATCAATTCGCGCCCCCAAATCATCAACTTGCCTTCAAGCTTCTGGTGACAACTTAAGAAGTAGTCACGTGTCACTTCAAATCCAATTCGTACCTCGGGCGGCAAAGACGCCGCATATTGGGGCACCTCCCCGATTGGCTCGGCATGATTATGTCGCGCCCTGCCATCTTCAATCTTCATAGAACCCGCCATCAAGAGAAAAAAAATTCAGCAACCTCGTACCGTGATCAACCACGCTCTGATACCAAGATGATGCGGATCCACTAGCAAGCTAGCTGAACCCCGTTGCTTTGGCCCTGATCTTTCACGATACGCCTTGTTGGATGCCCTCTCCAAGATAAGCATTCTCCCACGTACACCGCAGCACGTGAACAAAGGGTAGAGAAACCGAAGTTTCAGCGAGTAGAATCCAACACCACAATTGGATTCAACACACCAAGAGCAATTCCTCGATGGAAATCTCAAGAACACGCCAACAATGGCCACCAAACCATGGTGATTTTCTGGTTTCTATTTCTCAAATCAAAGTCTAAGTTACAATGGGGCTAAGGCCCTGGCCTTATATTGGTGCACAATGCACGGCCTTGATTACAACTCACGCACTACTTGGCCTAAGGCCGAAACAAACTCCAATACGAACTAAAAAGGAAATACCTAAACTGCTACCTCTGGATTCTCTCTTAATTTGCGATCTGACTCTGACTATGAGGATTTCGTGGCTGGCACCTTGTCCATTATGTGGGGCTTCAAAATATCTTTCCAACGAGTCCAAGAACGCCCAAATCGGACTCCGTTTGTGAAAGTTATGGACGTTTTAGTATCGGTCTTGCCAGCTGTCCCAATCCGAGTCCGAATCGGTTTCAAATCTTTATATGTTTTGTTTTCTGGTTCAAGGGGCTTCCAAATCCGTTTGGAACCTGAAAAGGAATCCTTCTCAATCTTTAGAAAGTCATGGTGTGGTCGGATTTTACCCTTACTTGCATTGCAATACTCGAACTCTTTATGTTTTGCAAGTCTCGCGCGTCTCTCCGGACAGCTCGTACAGCATCCAATGAAATTACCATAACTTTGTGTAGGAAGCTCCAAATCAAGTGCCGTTTGATTCGTTGGAAAATAGACTTCATTAGCTTTCCAAATATATCTTTTGTGCACGTTAGAAACCTCAGAATTGGTATTCAAAGATTCTTGAACATTGTGCACAGAACTGCAAGCACTAACCAAAGTTGTAGTGCTACTTGGTGCCACATCACTATCCCTCCAATATATTGAATCGATTCAATGTTTTCTCTCTCCTCATTTGAATCAGCTAAAACGTAACATTTGAGATGGTCTTAAGCCCGCCATAAAAGACAAGAATAGGAGCAATCGGTTGGTTGATATTCTCTTTGTGACGTGAGTCATATGTACAAAATGAAACCTTCGCATATCTGGTAATATAGTCATTTTTATTTAAAATTTAGTTTTGAGCATCCGTTTTTACAAATCTAATCCACTCTTTGAGTTTGGAAGTGTCACCTACCGTGCTACCACAGCTCGGCAGGAGAAAGCACCACGATAGCACTTATCAAGCTCCCATAACTTGTCTGGAGGATGTGTCGAGCAATTAGAGAGCTCGGCAGGAGCACTTGCCGAGCAATCATAGCCCCACAGCCATATGTACAATATACACATTAATTAACTTAAGTATGATTAACATTAATTAAGCATTATATTGTATAATTAACACTAATTAAACATCTGCCACACCGGCTGGCTTGGGCACATTGTCCTGCCGAGCTTCCTTAGCTCAACAAGTATCTACCGAGCTATAGTAGCGCAGTAGGCGACACATGTCCTGTCACTGCTACCAAGCTCAAAGAGGATTTAAATTTGCAAAAATAGGTGTGTAAGGATCAAATTTTAAAAAAATGACTTTAGTGCCAGATATATAAAGTACTTGTAAAAGACATGTCATGCCAAGTTATGATAGCGTAACAGACGACACCTGCAACTGCTACCGAGCTCGGGAAGCTGTTAAATTTACAAAAATAGGTATCTAATAGCCAAATTTAAAAAAAAGAGTTCAGTGCGAAGGACTCGTAAAAGTCAAGAGTCGGTCCAATCCATTGAAAAAAAATTACCGACTCATATGGATGCTTACATCCCACATCATTAAACCTGAATCAATTCAACACGCTGAAGAATATAGTGCCCTAGCAGCCTGCCCGATGAGTCCACGTCACTACTCACCCCAGCACGCAAAGCCCATCTTAATCCTCCTACCTTTCCGACCACACACGCGACACGCCGCTGACGCACTCGGCACTGACCCGAAGCCCCCTGCTCCGCCACCGCTGCTCACTTGCCGCCGCTCCCGGCGACGAGCTCCTTGATCCGCAGCATGAGGTCTGTAGACTCCGCGAACTCCGGGAACACGTAGAAGGCGTGGATGGCGTCGGGGTACTCCAGCACCCGCACCTCCTTCCCCTTCGACCTCAGCGTCTCGCAGTACCGCCGCTGCCAGTCCTGCAGCGGGTCATACCCGCCGATCACCACCACTGCCGCCGGGAACGCCGGGGAGTCAATTCCGGCCGCCCCGGCCGGGGAGTCGGCGTGCGCGGCCTCGTGCGTCCGGTCCGCGCCCGGCGGGAGGAATGCGCGCCACATCCAGTCGGTGCGGGAGATGGACACGATGGGCGCGCCGTCGAGCCGGAGCTCGGCGGGGGTCCGCTCCTCGCCGCCGAAGAAGGGCTGGATGGCGATCAGGCCGGAGATCCGGAGGCTGGTGAAGGTGGGGGAGCACAGCGCGTAGCGGCGGGCGACGTGGTGGGCGATGTTGGCGCCGGCGCTGTCCCCGGCGAGGAAGCAGCGGGAGACGTTGAGGGGGGCGGCGTCGGCGGGGTGGTTCTTGGGGTCGTCGAGGAAGCGGAGGGTGGAGAAGCCGTCGTCGTAGGCGGCCGGGAACCGGTGCTCCGGGGAGCGACGGTAGTCGACGGACAGCACGGCCGCGCCGGAGTACCTGGCGATGCGGCGGCACGCGGCGTCGTAGCCGTGGGAGGCGGCCGAGAGGTAGGCGAACCCGCCGCCGTGGAAGAACACGATGACGGGGACCGGGCTGCCGCCGGCGTCGGGGGAGCCCACGGGGTGGAAGAGGCGGGCCCGGAGCGGGAGCGTGGGGTCGACGTCGATGTCGCGGGAGGCGACGCCGTTGCGCGGAGCGGCGGAGGCCGCCATCCCCGGGTCGAGGAAGGAGAGCACGCGACGGTTGATGCTGCCGTCGGCGCGGCGGGTGGCGTCGGTGACGTACTCCGCGGCGAGGATGGACAGCCGCAGCCACCACGACATCGGCGGCGCCAGCTTCGTGCCCTTCGCCGCCGCCGGATCCGCCATGGCCGCACGCGTCGTCGTCTCCTCGTGGGATGAGTATTCGAGTGCTGGGACTCTGGGAGTAGACGACAAGGCTTCTTCCTCCTCCCCTTAGCCGAGGCAGATCCGTGCGCTTGGCGTATTTATGGGGGTGGGCTTGGGAGTGAGCCGCTGACCGACCCGTGGGACCGTGAGTCGGTGGGACGTCAGTGGGATGGGGTGTTCCCGTCAGTGGCTACTTATTTCTCTGGCATGCTCCCTCGTCGTGTCGAGATATTTTACATATACGCCGCAGCGACCATGTACATGAGTGTTACGTAAAGCTATCCTCCCACCACAAAATGCTAGCTTGGTAATGCATGCTTCGAGCTCCATGCCACGTGCCGCAGGAACATGCACAAGTGGACGGAGGCCGTAGGCTTTTCCCAGCCATTGCATTCGTATCTTATCATAACTATCTGTTGGCTGCATCGTATCTGAATTAGTGAGCAAGTAGCATAAGATCGTTAGACCCAGGCCTACATTAGTTGCATATCTGTAGATGAATTCTTTTGAACTGTTATTTTGATTTTTAGTTTATAATTTTTAAATTCTGGTTGTTCGTGAGAGGCAGTACTAAGAGAGGAATAAGTCATATACGGTTTTGACCAGTACAACTGAACGCGATACACTATGTATTACAACCTATCTGTAGACATCGTCTTGAAAAAATGCACCATTTAAAAGCTAGTTGTTGTAACAACGGAAGCTAAAGCTAAAGCCAAAGTGAAAAATAACCCACCCTTTATCTACTTAGCCGAGATTGTTAGAGAATGTATAATAGTGTGACATCGACTATCTATAAATCTTGTCACGTGGGGCATAAGATGATGTAGATAAAAGAGAGTGAGTATAGATAATTAGACCGTCTCTCATACAACAGTCGATTGTAACATAAGAAATAAGATATATTGTGTCATAGAGAAGTTGTCTATAAAGACATATAAAAGATAATCTATTGTAAAAACTATTTTAATATCATCTATAAATGATATAGACCGTATTATAAATAATAATTGTCTATGCAATTATACTAGTAATCGTGCACGTGCAACACACGTTTTCGTAATATATATATTATAGGAAATAAATAATATCACTAAAAATTTCAATGTATGTCTATTGTAATGTAATATGGCCCAAGTTTATAAATCCCTCTCAGATACTTACTGTAAAAATACCAGGTAACCAAAAAATCATCCATGCTATACAATGAAATTCACAAAGAAATGATTCACCTTGCAATTTAATTTGCACCATGGTCTGAACATGTGACTCAAAAAATATGGAAATTACAACACATAAAGGTTGATATTACCAATAATGGTTAGCATATTATTGCAAACATCACGTCGTATTACCAATAAAGGTTAGCATATTATTGCAAACATCACATCGTAGAAAAATTATTACTCTTATGTTCTAAAAAAGGATAGAAACTACTCACAAGTTGCTAGCCAAAAACCCATGCAATTTCTGAGTTTGTAATATACTTGATATGCCGTACTTGTCCCACCTACTCTTGATAGCGACAATGCCATCACCAATCCTGATGTAACAATCTTCAATGCAGACATTTGTGGATGAGACTGGATGAGTTTGAAGTTGCATTAGTGCCAAATGTTCAAGCGTGCTAAATGAATACAAACAGTGATGAACAAGAACCAAAAAAAGAAAGAAAGAAAACAGGTAGTTAAGGACTATAGAGTTATACTCGAAAGAGTCGTATATTACCAAACAACATTTAAAATTATTGCAATCGTGTAATAAAGGTGGTCTTTCATTTTTGTGGTGGCTCATACATTCAAATAACTGAATCAAAGCTAAAGCTACATTTAAGCACAAATCTGATCAAAGTTAATTAGTATGGAGGCATACAAATGCGCCAGCGTGCTCTGTATTTTGGATTGCTACCTCCATTGTCTTTCTTCATATTTAGTTTGTGTTTTGAAGTGATGACAAAAGGTTCAGTAACGTTGCATGATAGTGGCCACTTTAAGTGCAGCACTAAATGCTAAATGGGAGGAAAAAAGGGCATACATGAAAATATTGTGAAAAGAACGAGAATTCAAGGAGTCACAATCAACTCAAAGTTTCAGATAAAAAATCAAGTGCACCTGGATCAATGCCATCAGTGTTTGGTGATCTGATGGGCGCTAGGATCGTGAGATGCTGGACAAGCACCCGGCTGTTTATTTAGCAAAAGCACGCAAAATAATAATTTTACAAATGCATCTAGTGATGATTTAATAAATAATAACAAAGTAAGTAGAAACTTAGAAAGCCAACGTGCAGTATACAGGATGGATATTCCAAAATGGCGAGTTTGTGAAGATTAAATTAGAAATTAGAACTCTGGTGGAGTACATCAGTTCAACAAAAGGTGGCCTAGTATAATTTAAGGTGTGGTTGTGAAATCAGTTCCACCAAATTTCTCCATGGCCATCAATGGTGCCATTAGCACCTGAAAAGAGCAACATCTTACATCTGTATCTAATCATATACCAGCGGGTGAAAATGCTACCAAAAGGAGGTGTGTGATGCAACTATATATAATACCTACTAGTTATTATTACATCGGTTAGATTGGATCCAAAAATTAGACTTTGATGCCTTTTACCAGGGAGTTCTCTACCACGCCCATAGGATGGAAGAGATCAATAACTGACCAGTCAGACGAATCCTGCATGCATACTTTATTGTAATATCATAACAGTAGAACATCTTGCACTATTTGTTTCAGTAGGACTTTATATATCGAAATATGAGATCCAATTACTGTTAACTACATGAATATTTTGTTTTGCAAAACATTTTATGAAAAATAATATGTACAGGTAATTTCATATCTATGTTTCAGTAGGTGAAAACAGCATGGAATTGAAGATTTAAGTTACAATTGCCATAACTCAAACAGATTATGTCCTAAAACGCACCAATAGTAAATCGGCAAGAGTTAATGCTTTGAACAATACCATCTAAACTGCTTCCTGTAGCCCACATGTCACATGTTGATGTTAGCAAGAAAGAAGGTATGATAATTACTTTACTAACTACAAAATAATACACTATCTATGATCCCATACTATTCTGTTTTGTCGAAAAAATATTTTTTAGTGAACTCAATAGCGGCTAATAATATATACAGAAGTCAACTAAGATCAATTTAAATTTCAGCTAGGATATCAATGCATATGATTTGCAATCAAGAGTACGAACATAAACCATATCTGTGCTAAGTAAACACCTGGCGTGGACTTTAGGGATTGCGGATCTGACACCGGTGGTGTAGGGGACGGTTGATCCAGCGCCAGTGACCTTGAGGACAATGGCTTTGTGGGCAATGATGTTAGGGAAGACGGATTCGACACCGGCGACATTACGGACGGTGAATCCGATGCGGGAGTCCTCGTGGACAGCGGATCGGATGCTGGGCATCGACATCAGGGACGTAGATCCCATGCCGATGATGTCGTGAATGATGGATCTATCGCTGGCGATCTCGCAGATGACGAATCCTATGCTCGACAGCTAGGGATGCTGCCTTTGGTGCAAACGGCGTGCAACACACTCGAAGAAGGACTTGCACTTTTGCGACGGCATGGGGTGGTGTGGGCCAGAGGAGATGGGCGGCGCGGGGCGGAGTGGGGTGGAGGAGGGGGTGGCGTGGGGGCTGAAGTGGAGGAGGAGGGGGCTGCGCGGGGACGGAGTGGAGGAGGGGGCACTGCGGGGGCGGTGTGGGCCAGAGGAGGTGGGCGGCGTGGGTGGTTAGGGTGCGGGGATTGGGGTCGAGGAGGTAGGCGGCGTGTGGGTTGGGGTTCGGGGGGTTGGGGATTGAGGATGTGGGTGGTGGGGGAAGTGGCAAGACCAACTTACAATAATATACGTTGGATGAGCTGAATCAACGGTTTAAATATCTAGATGATATGACCAACTTGCAATGGTAGTCATTGAATTTTGTTGATCTAACCGTCAGGAGGAGAGAATATTAATGGAGCTAGGTGACAAAAGATTCAATCAAATTAATCGAGCAAAGATTCGTTATTCCTCAAGAGGGTCGAGCAAAGGATGAATAAACAAATCCTTCTCCTTAAAGTTCTGTTGTAATCTCTCGAGATCAGCTATTCTTCGTTTCTCCTCTAATTGATGCCTTTTTAACTTAGCATGGTTCTAATTTAAGCTGTCATCGTACGGATGTTTGCCCTCCCAATATGCTAGCATACATCACTTGTGTCCATTTTTGTGGTGATCGGTTCGACTGAAAAGCTCATGGCTTATGGCTGAAAACACTGTAGCTAGCTGGAAAAAGCACTGTAGCTGACAGATGCTTATTTAGCATAATTAAAATTTAAAAATTTAAAAATATAAAAAATATGTTAGCCCATTACGTATAATACAAACAAATACGGGAAAAAAAGAACCGGCAAAAAAGCTCAACAAAAAACCAAAAGTTCAGAAAAAGACGAAACTTATGAATAGTGAAAAATAAGCCATAAGTCAGAAGTCGAAGCCGAGTTGATCAGAGCTAGACTACATAATGCTGGCTTTGATAAACTTGTGCATATATGTCACAAGTGTCTCCATCCACACCATACTGTCAGCTTGTACCCTTGTGTAGTCTTATGCGTAACCATTACTACTTTCCTATATGCTTCAATTCACTATTGCAGTGCTTTGTAAAATATATGTTTTGGATGGGAACATTTTTCACGACTTTGTCTATTTTTTTCAGGTGAATTACTTCACACCAAAACATTTGGAAAATGTATTTGTTACGTAATCAATTTTTTTTACAAGGTGTTAGGAATATTCTTGGACGGAGTAGCATGATAACATCTCCTAAAAGCATTTATGTTTCTTAATTTTTAAGTTATACAAAGGATAAAAGTGCCTAACAATAATTTTGTACCCCCCATAAAGATTTTATTTGAAATTTTGAAGGATGCGTGATAGAATATGGCCCAGTTCTTTTTGACTTATGGTTTATGATTTATGCCTTTCCTCGAACAAACAAATAAATGCGATGATTTCTCCATCATTTTTCGAAGCGCTTATTGACATTTAATTTGTTCGCATAAACGCTCGCACTATGGCTAAAATCCAAGCTGCAGCAAAAAAGAACACACCCTATAGCTTCACAAGATCAACTCAATTCAATCAAACCATATAGTAGAAACTTAGGATTAAATTAAATTAAGGAACATGTGATAAGGTCTAGAATTATGTTATCATGAACTATTGCCATTTGAGATATGTGTGAATTTCGAATTTGAAAAATTGCCAGTTTTTTGGGCGACTCGCAGACTTGGCAGTCTGATCAGCCACAGATGGCAGTTAGACTACAGCAGTCAGACCAACCTTCCCTGGCGATTTGATCGGCCACCATCAATGCTTGGATTGAAACTACCTTGGATTGAAACCGCGGCGCTTAAGCAGCACTCAAGAGAGCGGTTTAGGTCATAAGAAGCTGAGAAGATCAAATTAGATCAAGGCTAAGGACTTAGAGGGTTCGGACTTATGTGCTTTGAAAAATATGCATAAGTGTAGTGTGTAAAATCCGTGTTATGTGGGGTTATCAGGTTCCCCATATGTGCTAAGTGGATAGTATCCGTTAGGGTTAAATAGGTGCCAGTTGCTCTATCTATTTAACGGGTTGGGACAGAGCCTTGCTAGTTAACCATCCTAGCTTCACTCATTGAAGCCAAGAATTCTACAGTTAGGGTTAGAGAAGTGTATGTGCTGTAGTGTGCTCTATTATCCTCTAGGTGGAGTGGCTGTAAGATTTTCATCCTCAAGTAGCAATATATCAATTTTGTCCATCTCCCATAGATCTTTCTTGTAATGATGGATTTGCTCTTGATTTAATTGGTTTTGCCCTTCTATCTTCTCTTTTTGATCTTATTGTGCAAAGGATGTACAAGTAATGGAGATTACTCTTAGAGATTAATCTCTATCTATTTAGGCATCAAATTGCAAAGTTCATGAAGTTACTTGGTTTTTGCTTTGATTTGACCTCTCCAAGTGATTTCTTGATTTGAATGTTTTTGCCTCGATTTCTTTAGTGTTCTTGCTTACTGTGAGATATAAGAATATATCTACAGCCATCTTGGCCATAATTCACCCATGAGTAAGTTTTATTCACAGTTTTTGATTTTTAGCCCGGTTTTAGTGCAATCTTACTCAATCTTTAAAAAGATCTAAACTTTGATATGGATTTTTGCAATCCTTGGTTAGAATAAGTTCGTGAGGCCTTAAGCAAAGTGTGTACAAATTTTTATATAATTTGGACCTGTATTTTTGGAGTTGCACCGAAAGTTGAATCACCTTGGGCTGAAAATTCAGTCAAACTGCCCTGTTCCCAATCTAACAGCCAAGGGGCCGGTCAGACTGGCCTCCTACTGGTGATCTGACCACCATGAGATCAAATCGGACCTAGGTAGCCGGTCAGACCTCCTGAAATTTGTTTTTCTCTAGTTTTTGATTTCTTGAGTGGATTGCTTCTAGTTTTGGTTGTCGTAATCTCAATAACTCTGTAGTTATTTGAGTGAAGGGTGAGGAATACTTTGGGAAAAAAATTTAATCAGCACCATTCCTTTTAGTCCTACATTAATGAATGGATAAATCAAAATCTTTTGTGACATTGTATGTGTGCCAAATATCTATTACATTTTAAAACAAACCTATTTTTTTATTTTTCAGATTTGAGAAATTAAATGCTAACAATGCCGGTATCTTCCACACAAAAGTGGAGACAAACTGAAAAATGAAACATTAATTTGGAATATAACATAGTAGAGTTTCCAAAGATCTCAACGATAGAGTTGGCTATCTCAAGGTTAACTCAAACCACTTGAATCCAAGAGTCCAATAACCAAAAGGCTAAAAATGTTTGTACTTGCCACATATATATAAACATTATGATATTTAAAACCATAATATTAATTTTGAGCAGTAATAAAGATCTACCGTGGGGTTGAAGGAGTATAAAAATGTAAGCCTTAGCTACGCTAAAAGGAAAGAATATTCAAAAGCATGCAATTTGAGCAATGATCAAATGGATCTTCCTAAGATTTGATCAGTAGAGAAAACGTTCCTAAATTACTTTCATCAGAAACAATAGAACAAGGCTCCAAATTTAGGGCTAAATGTAGCGGAACCATATGCAACACATGGACTGGTTACAACTAAAACTCTTCTAGAACTGGATAAGTAGCAAATATTTGTTACTTGTATCCCGTAGGTTTGAGACATTAAGGGCTAGAAATGTTTATTTGTTCAACACATAAAAGGAAGTAATGTCATGAATGTGCCATAAAATGTAAATAACAATGTAGTAACTCTTTCTAAAGTTTACCTAAGATTTGATTCCTAGAGCAACTCTTCCCAAATTGACTAAACCCTTAGATTCGAGAAATCAAACATGAAAAATGTTTATTTTGGCAACACAAAAAGGAAAGTTAATTTGAAAGTGTGCCGCTAAATTTGAACAATGACAGAGCAATTTTTCCTAATTTTTACCCTAGAGCAAATCCTTCCCACATTACTTTCAAAGGAAACAGTAGTACTCAAGGCTCCAATTTAAGGGCTAAATGCAATGAAATCATATGCAAATACATGATTATAATTAAAACTCTTCTATCCTTGGACAAGTAACGGATATTTGTCACTCGTATAAGGACCAATCTTAATTTCTACCCGTAGATTCAATAAACCAAGGCCTAGGAATGTTTACTTTTGCAACACAAAAGGGAAGTAAATTCAAGATTGTGCCATCAAATTTGGTTATTTGAATATCAATAGAGTGATTCTTCTGTGGTTTACCTAAGATTTGATTATTAGAGAAACTCTTTCAAACTTGACTCGAACCCTTAGATTTGAGAAATCAAAGAATAGAATTTGAGAAATCAAAAAATGGAAAATGTATACTTTGCATCACAAAAATGAAAACAAATTCAAAAGTGTGCCATTAAATTTGAACAATGACATCACATCTTCCTAATATTTTACATGCAGAGCAAAACTTTTCCACATTAATACAAGGCTCCAAATTAAGGGGGTAAATGCAATGTAACCTCACGTAATACTTGGTTACAATTAAAACACTTCCAACATTGGATAAGTAACCAATATATGTCACTCCTATATAGACCTATCTTAACCCCTACTATAAAATTGAGAAATCAAGAGCTAGAAAATGTTTACCTCCACAACATAACACGGAAAGTAAATTTCGAAGAGTGCCATCGAATTAAATTTGAAAAATAACAGAGTAAATCTCCAAATGTTTACCCAAGATTCAGGGGCGGATTTAATGGTATTCCTGGGTATTCCCGGGAATACCCAACTTTTTTGGTGTAATCTTTAGTATATATGTATGTATACTTATATATATAAATGTATAATGATGTATTCTGTGATATTTTCGCTATTCTAGCCCACAGCGGCCCAAAAAACAGCCTATTCTTTATCAAGATCAAGAATCTCCATCGTTTCCGTGTTGACATGTTCTTAAGTGTCATTGATAGGCAGCTTCTGGAGCTTAATGAAAGGTTTGATGAGGTAAACACATAATTGCTTATTTGCATGGCTTCATTCAGTCCTATCGATTCATTTGTTGCTTTTGACAAAGACAAATTGGTTAAGCTTGCTGGATTTTATCCTAAGGATTTCTCAAGCTTAGAGTTGATCCGTCTTCCTCCTCAACTCAATTTGTACATTACTGATATGCGCACTGATGAAAGGTTTAGAAATGTGAGAAGTCTTGCTGAGCTTTCCATTAAGCTTGTTGAAACAAAGAAGCATCTTAGACATGAAGTTGTTTACAGGCTTCTCAAATTGGTGCTAGTGCTTCCAGTAGCAACTGCAAGTGTTGAAAGAGTCTTTTCTGTCGTGAATTATGTGAAGAACAAATTGAGAAATAAGATTGGGGATCAATACTTGAATGATTGCTTGGTTACATTTATTGAGCAGGAGTTCTTTCTACAAGTTAAGGACAAAGACATCATCAACCGCTTCCAAGCCATGAAGAATCGCAAGGTTAAAGCAACATTATAGTATTTTGTAAGTTCTTTTTATTACTTATTAGTTTGTTTCATGCATATCTTAGAGCTGAACAATTTGTTATTTGACTATTTTTGTGACTTTAATTATCGATAACGTACTACTCTGAACTATATTTTAAATCTATGGATTGTGTTTTTTTTATGTGAGAGTGGGAATACCCAAGGTTGAAATCCTGGCTCTGCCACTGCCAAGATTAGACCCATAGAGCAAATCTTTCCCAAATTGACTCGAACCACTAGAACCAACTCCTAGAAGCAATGTTTACCTCTGTAACATAAAATAGAAAAGAAAAATCAAAATTAGAATCTTGAGCAATAAAAGAGTGAATAAATCCTTCTAAGTTTTGCCAACGATTTCACATGTACAGCAAATATTTCCCAAATTGACTCAAAAGATCTGAAAGAATTCATCCAAAGTACACATTAGCAAAACCCCACGCGCCCTGCGATAAACCCCTCCCCGCCTCCCACCCGACTCCTCGACCATGTCTCCCAAGATGGACGCCGGCCCCTCGCCGCCGGCCGCCCCGAAGCCCCCCTCCCCCATCCCCATGTGGGAGATGCGGCGGGACGAGTGCGCCGACCTCCTCAAGCTGGTCTCCGGCGTCACGCGCCCGCTCGAGGACGTCGTGGCGGACTTCCTCGCCCGCGTCCCTCCCGAGCGCCGCCTCCGCTTCGGCGCCGCCATCAACTTCGTCCTCGAGGTACGCGGCTCCGGACCTCACCCTGAAACCCCGCACCGCTTCGTCTGCCTGCTCTGCGCTGATGCCTAGTTCAAGCGCCGCTCTGCTTGGTCCCGGATTGCTGGATGGTTAGGTTTTTAGGGGGTTCTTGGGGCAGGCTGATGGGTGTACTGGTTGATGGAGGTTTAGGGATCGGGTGGATCGGGGAATGGTTAGACTTTGAGGCAAGGGGTGCGGCTTTTATGTGGGATAATCCGCTTATTGATTTGGATGGTTAATTTCAAAGTTTTGTTGGATTCTGGTGGTGAGTACATTGTAATATTTAGTGAGAAGTTTATCTTTTCGTGGTGGTCAATCTGCGATGTTCTGTGATTCGGGCGGGCTGTTCTGTGTGGATCGGAGAATTGTGACAAAGATTAAGATTTTTTGTTGGAGATTGACTATATCCTTTTTCATTTGACACTTTGCTAGCTGCTTGAGTTACTGCCTGTTTCGTATTGGTAGGGTTTAGGTTTGGAGTGGGCTGGCAGATTTGTCGTGGCTCGACGAGGTTGTTTGATGTTTGTCTAACTTGAAATTTTACTTGCTTTAGCTACTGTGTGCAATTGAGTGCCTAATTGCTTACAATCTTGTATCACTACTTTGCTTGCTTTCTTGGTCTTGCATTGGGCTTGGATCAGACTGGCGAGGTTCTAGGTGTTGAGATGAATTTGTTAATGGTTAGATTTTTACTGCATGTATTCGTTTGTTGTTGGGGTCACTGTTATTCTTTTGTTGTTGGGGTCACTGTTATTGTGGGGTGAATAATTGTCGTCAGCAGTACTATTTTCCTTACCGTTTTAACTGGCTGACTTGAGTCCTTATAAGTTGTTTACCAAATATGAATGTTTAGGTTTGGAGTAGACTGGCAGATTTTTTAGCTTCCATGTAGAAAATATTTGTGTTCTTTGATTTTAGAATAGCCCAAAGTTCAACATGTTATAGCTAAGCACAAGAAAATATCCAAATGATTAATGTGTCTTGTACTCGTGTTATTATGCCTCTTGTTCGTGCATATAGCTTGATGACATTGATGAGGTTTCTGTTGTTGGAAGGGATTTATAAACTATTAGGTTTGAGGTTTAGAATCAATGACCTTTCCTCTTCTTTTTGAAATTTTAAAACAAATTCCTTTGGGGGACTGTGACTTTCTATACCTTATTTGGGATGGGTGAAACCTAGGGAACCTGATACTACACTATCTCATTCTTTCCTCCCGCCTTCCACAATATTCCCTTTTGCCTACATACTCTGCTTCATATTTCTTTCAGTGCCCTCTCTGCCCCCTACCTGTCAGATTGTTTTGGTATATGGTTTTTATTGGCTTATCAAGGTTGCACATGCAAGAATCAGTGAATAATTTGGTTAAAAGAGGCACGTGGTTACCATTTTTAGCTCATGATAGCAATTAATTTACCTCCTAATGTGGTTTCAATTTTCTTGGATATAGGTGTTGGGTTATTAGGGATCACAGTTGATTCAATTCCGTGGATGGTTGAGTGACACTTTTTTATCTATATCTTTTTTTAATTTTCAATGCCAAAAGGACTCACAAATATATCAGTTTTATCTTCTCAATTGTTTGTTGGAGGGGTCTGTTACTGATGCTTTCTGTTTCACACTTTCAATTGCGCTGGTCGAATTTTGATTGAAATTGACTTGTCAGCTCTATAGATAGTTGGATTTTGTGTTTTCCATCTGTCATTAGGGTTCTTCTGAATTTCTGATTATAGCTAGCACGCTGAACTGCTGATAACGTTGATGGTGAATTGTTGATTTGTATGATTTTTGGGTTAGCTCACATATTGATGGAATTTGAGCAAAAGATTAAACTTACCATTATCAAGGTGTTGAGGTGCTCCAGGGGGCTCGCCACAGCAGTCGCCTCATCTTATGAGAGAAAGAGGGGGGAAGAGGCCAGGGAATAAGGGGATCGGAGGTGACACAATGTCGATGCGAGATTGGGGACGGCAGATCTGATGCCAAGGCCACCACTTTGTCATCGCTGCCGGTTTGCTGTTGTGGAGCCCATGCCACTGCTGCCGGATCTTGGCCCGTCACCACCAGATCTAGCTGCAGATTGTTGCTGTTCCCCGTTGTTATGAATAGCGCATCGCTTCATTATGAGGCCAATAGGCCAATATATTACAATACGGTAAATACATAGCTATGTATACATATCTAACACCCCCCTCAAACTTATGGTGGATCAACAACATGAAGTTTGGAGAGATGAAAACTGTACTGGGCCCTGGTTTGTGCCTTTGTGAAAAATCTGCCAACTGAAGCTTGGAAGGCACATACTGAAGAGCAACAACCTGGTCCTGCACCTGTGTCCGCATGTAGGAAGCATCAACACCAATATGCTTTGTAAGCTTATGCTTCACCGGATCTTTAGCAATGCTAATAGCACCTGTACTGTCAGATAAAAGAGGAGTCGGTGCAGAAACAGAAACACCAAAGTCCTCAAGTAACCACCGTAGCCAAGTAACCTCCACAGTCAACAAAGCCATAGCTCGCAACTCAGCCTCAGCACTTTGAACGAGAAACTGCTGTCTGCTTCTTAGTCTTCCAAGCAATGAGAGAACCACCAAGAAAAATGCAATAAGCAAAGAGAGAGCAGCAATCAGAGGGATCACTAGCCCAGATGGCATCAGAATATGCCTGGAGCTGTAAAGAACTAGAGCGAGGGAAAAAGAGACGACGAGAGATAGTTCCACGAAAATATTATAGAACACGAAGAAGATGACTATAGTGGAGCTGAGTGGGAGCAGAAACAAACTGACTCAAGATATGCACAGGGTACGAAATGTCAGGATGAGTGACACCAAGATAAACAAGGCTCCCAACAAGATGACGATAGCGAGTAGAATCAACAAGAGGCTCACCATCAGTAGGATGAAGATGAACATTAAGCTCCATGGGAGTCTCAGCTGTGCGCTGATCAGTAAGAGAGGCACGATCAAGAAGATCCTGAATATACTTTTCTTGGGACAGATAGAAACCCTCAGGAGTAGAAATAACCTCAATTCCAAGAAAGTAGCGAAGAGGACCCACATCAGACATAAGAAACTGCTCATGAAGACGCTCCTTGACAAAAGTGATATACTGAGAATCATCTCCAGTAATGATCATATCATCAACATACAAAAGGAGAAGCGTCCGACCACGAGATGAAGTGTGGATGAAAAGAGCAGGATCATGAGCACTGGCCGAAAAACCAGCGGCAGTGACAACAGAGGAGAAACGATCAAACCAGGCACAAGGAGCTTGCTTGAGGCCATGGAGAGATCGACGAAGACGACAAACCATACCCTCGGGAACAGAATACCCAGGGGGTGGCTGCATGTAGACCTCACACAACTCACCATTGAGGAAGGCATTCTTGACGTCCAACTGAGAGATAGACCACTGTCGAACAGAGGCCACAACAAGAAGAGTGCGAACGGTGGTCATGTGAGCGACAGGAGCAAAAGTCTCGTCATAGTCACGACCATGCTCCTGCTGAAAACCACATGCTACAAGACGAGCCTTGTAACGCTCAAGAGAACCATCAGAGCGAGTCTTAACTTTATAGACCCACTTGCACGTGATAGGAGTAACACGCGCAGGAAGAGGAACAAGATCCCACGTGCCAGTACGCTCAAGGGCAGCGATCTCCTCCGCCATCGCATGCTGCCACTCCTGATGAACAACAACATCACGATAAGAAGTCAGCTCGGCAAGAGCAGCGGCAGCAAAACCAAAACGCTCAGGAGGCCGAATAGACTGGCGATCGCGAAGAGTATAACGAGGGGCCAAAGGGGATGACCCGTCAGAAGGAGAGGACATATCAGAAGGATCCTCAACTCACGGGCGACGAGTATAGTAGAGAGGATAAGAAGGAACAAGATCAGGAGCAACCTCGGGAAAGGATGCCGGTGGTGAGGAAGGTGCTGACTGAGAAGGAGGCACCGGAGAGACCAAAGGCTGTGGTGGAGTGGTGACTATAGGACTGGAAGGAAAAGTCGGAAATGAAAGCGGCTCGACAACAGATGCTGAAGTAGAGGAAGGAGAAGGACGAGGATAGAAAGGACGAGACTCATCAAAAGTAACATACCGAGAAATCCGCATCCGTCGGCCAACAGGATCCCAACAATGATATCCCTTGTGCTCAGCACTGTAGCCCAGAAAAACGCACTCAACTGACTGAGCGGTCAGTTTGGTGCGCTCACGAGGTGCAAGAAGAACATAGCACACACACCAAAAGAGGTGAAGACTGGAATAATCAGGAGTCTGGCCACATAGACGCTCAACTGGGATCCCACCCTGAAGAGCAGAGGAGGGCTGAATGTTGATCAAGAAAGTGGCAGTAGAAACAGCATCAGCCCAGAAATGTGGTGGAATAGTAGAAGCAATCATGAGAGCACGAGCTGTCTCAAGAAGATGACGATGCTTGCGTTCAGCCACACCATTCTGAGCATGAGCACCTGGACAAGAAAACTGAGAGAGAGTGCCCTGCTCAGCAAGAAAACCACGAAGGACTCCCGACAAGTACTCTCCAGCGGAATAAGCGCAAAAAACACGAATAGGAGAGTCAAACTGAGTGCGAATCATGGTGGCAAAGGTCTTGTAGATAGATAATGTTAAGGATAGAATAGGAAAGAGATTAGGACTGTTATTTGTTTCCTAATATGCCTTGTATTCCTTCTGTATATCCCCCTTGTATCTCTATATATATTGCCATTTGGGCCTCATGAATACATGCACAATATTCATAACATGGTATCAGAGCCTAGGTTAGGGTTAGGGCTCTGACCTAGTTTTTTCTTCCGCTGCCTCTGAGCCGCCGCCGCCGCCACCGATCTGAGCCGCCGCCGCCGTCGACTGGGCCGCCGCCCCCGACTGGGCCGTCGCCGCCGCCATCGACACCATCAGATCTGACGCCACCACCGCTTGGGTCGTCTTGAGCCGCCACTGCCGCTACAAGATCCGACGTCGCCGCCATCAGATCTGACGCCGCCGTTGCCGGATCTGACGTTGTTCAGCGTCGGGTTACTGCCTGCGCCAAGCCGCCTCCTGCGTCGGGCCGCCTCCTGCGCCGGGTCGCCGCCTCCTTCGCTGGGCCGCCGCGCCTCCTTCGCCGGGCCGCCGCTGCCTGCCGCCTGCGCCGGGCCGCCGCCGCCTGCCGCCTGCGCCGGGTCGCCAGCCGAGCCGGGCCGCCGCCGCCGTTGCCCGCTCCGCCGGCCGCGTCGGGCTGCCGCCGCCGCCGTTGTCCGCTCCTCCGGCCGCGCCGGGTTGCCGGCCGCCGCCGCCTCTCCTCCGGCCGCGCCGGGTCGTCGGCCGCCGTTGCCTTTCCTCCGGTCGCGCCGGGTCGCCGGCCGCAGCTCCATCTCTGTGGGCTGCAGCTCTTTGCTGGCTCACAGCCAGTGAAGAGTGACCGGCTTATATAGTTTTTTTTACAAAAAAAAAGAAAAAAAAACGTTGTTCTAACCGCCGCGCCGTCCAGCGCCGCCTGTTAGACTTCGTTGCCTTGGTCGCCGCGCCGTCCAGCGCCGCCTACCAATGGCTTCCGTTCCATCCGCTGCGATCCCATTCTCGGGAACAAAGCTCCATGGAACGAACTACAGGTTATGGTCTTCCCTCATGGAGATCACGCTTGATGGTCTCCGCCTTTGGGGACATGTTACCTATGCCCGTCCTTCTCCGCCACCGCCGGTTCAGCCTCCTAGGCAGTCTACTTCTGCACCTCCTGGAGCAGATGATGCTGCTAAGAAGACGGCAAAGGCTGATGCTGCTGCTGCTGCTGACGCTGCTGATGAGGCCTTTCAGTATGCCATTGACACTTTCGAGCGCTGGTGTGCTGATGAGGCCCGTGTTCGTGCCATCCTGGTGGTCAGCGTTGACGACTCCATTCAGCCAGATATTGTTGGTCTGCAATCTACTCGATAGATCTGGGAGTACTTGCGTGAGCGATATCAGCAGAGCAGTGATGCTCAGTTCTTTTCGCTTCAGCGTGAGTTGGAGACGCTTCGCCAGGGAGATTCTTCCGTCGACGACTTCTTCCGAGCTCTGGCTAGTCTCTGGCGCCAGATAGATGAGCTGGCTTCTCCACTGTGCCAGGAGTGCCACAAAGTTCAAAAGGCGGATCATGATCGCCTTCGTCTTTATGATTCCGTCTGCCGTCTTCGCCCAGAGTTTGAGCCTGTCAGAGCTCAGCTGCTGAGCCGCTCGCCACGACTGACTGTCACCGAGGCTCTTTCGACACTTCGGGCTGTGGAGCTTCGTCTCGGGCTAGCAGCACAGTCCGTTCCGACTGTGCTTGTTGCTCCTTCTTTGACTACATCGACGGTTCCTGCTACGACTACGGTTCCTTCCCAGGTGTCTGTTGCCGCTCCTGCCTTTGCACCAACTGGAGTTCAATGCAACTACTACAAGAACTTCGGGCATGACTACCAGCGTTGTGCGGTGTGAAAATAGCGGAATAAGGCGCGTGGGGATGGACGATCCAAGGGGGGGGGGACAGGGAGGCCCTTCCTCCACAGGAGGACAAACCAGCTCATCAGGATCTCAGCGAGGTGACTCTGTTCAGCAGTTCTCTCACAGCTCAGCGGGTTCTACTAGTCTAGCTCAGACGTCTCCCCCAGGTACCTCTTGGGTTCTAGATTCTGGTGCCTCTTTCCACATGACACCAGATTCCACATCTCTCACTTCAGTAGGACGTCCTGCCCTCCCTATCTCTGTTCAGACTGCTGATGGTACTTCCTTGTCTGTTAGCTGTCAGGGCACTCTTTTGTCCACTGATTTTTCTGTCCCAGCTGTTTCTCATGTTCCCCAACTAACCATGCAGCTTCTTTCAGTGGGACAGCTCACTGACCTTGGTTGTAGGGTTGGTTTTGACTCTCACACCTGTTTCGTTCAGGATCGACAGACAGGGACGATACTTGGGACTAGCCGGCGTCGTAGGGATCGTCAGGGTCTCTACATTCTCAACCGTCTTCATCTTCCGTCCGTTTCAGCTGCTCCTACCACGTCTCCTGCCACGTCTACCTCCACTGCCACTGCTGCCACCACCTCTGGAGTTTTTGCGTAGTGGCATCACCGTTTAGGTCACCTGTGTGGGTCTCGTCTTTCGTCATTAGTTCGTCAGGGTGTCCTTGGACGTGTTACTGTTGACATGTCCATGTTTTGTCGAGGTTGTAAGCTGGGCAAGCAGCTACAACTTCCTTATCATTCTAGTGAGTCACTGTCTTCTCGTCCTTTTGATTTAGTTCATTCAGATGTATGGGGACCTGCGCCTATTATCTCTAAAGGCGGGCATAAATTCTATGTTATTTTCATTGATGACTATTCCCGTTTTACTTGGCTTTTCCCTATGTCTAATCGTGGTCAGTTTCTTACGATCTATCGTAGCTTTGCCATGATGGTTCGTACTCAGTTTGAGTCCTCTATTCGTACCTTTCGTTGTGATTCTGCTGGTGAGTATTGTTCTAGTGCGTTCAGACAATTTCTTTCTGAGCAGAGCACTCTTTACCAGTCTTCTTGCCCTGGTGCCCATGCTCAGAATGGGGTTGCTGAATGCAAGCATCGTCATCTGATTGAGACTGCTCGCACCCTTCTTCTTGCTTCTCACGTTCCACCACAGTTCTGGGCTGAGGCTGTTTCTACGGCCTATCTCATTAATATGCAGCCTTCCACTGCTCTTAAGGATGTCAGTCCTATAGAGCGTCTCTACTCTAGAGCCCCCCAGTACGATCACCTTCGTGTTTTTGGCTGCACCTGTTTTGTCCTGCTGCCACCTCGTGAGCGCACTAAACTGACAGCCCAGTCAGTCGAGTGTGTTTCTTGGGTACAGTTCTGAGCATAAGGGTTATCGTTGCTATGATCCTTCTACTCGACGGATTAGGATCTCACGAGATGTTGTCTTTGACGAATCTCGACCTTTCTTCTATCGAGATTCGGCTCCTCCCACTACTTCCACCATCGAGACGATCTCATGGTTGTCTCTCCCTGACTCCTCACCCATTTCCCCCCTTTCCCTACCTTCGGTACCTTCACCTTCTGTGTTGCCTCCTGCAGCACCGCCTTCTGCTCCTATGGCACCACCGTCTCGTTTCTCTAGGGTGCACTACTCCAGACGTCCTCGTCCTTCACCAGATCCCTCTCCTGGTCTTTTGCCAACACCGACATCTGATTCATTTGATGATGCTCCTCGTTACGCCCTTCGTGACCGGACAACCATTCGGCCTCCTGATCGTCTTGGTTTTACTTCGACAGCTCATGCTCTCTCTGTCACTGAACCTAGTTCTTATCGTGAGGCTGCTTCTCATTCTGAGTGGCAGCTAGCTATGGCAGAGGAGCTTGATGCGCTTCGTCGTACGGAGACTTGGGATATTGTCCCGACACCTGTGCACGCTCGTCCTATCACGTGCAAGTGGGTGTACAAGATTAAGACCAGGTCTGACGGTACTATCGAGCGCTACAAGGCTCGTCTTGTGGCTCGTGGTTTTCAGCAGGAGTATGGTCGAGATTACGATGAGACATTTGCTCTTGTTGCTCATATGACCACTGTTCGCACTCTTGTTGCGGTTGCTTCTGTTCGCCGGTGGTCTATCTCTCAGTTGGATGTTAAGAATGCCTTTCTTAATGGCGTCTTGCATGAGGAGGTTTATATGCAGCCACCACCCGGGTATTCTGTTCCAGCTGGTCATGTCTGTCGTCTTCGTCGTGCTCTTTATGGTCTCAAACAGGCCCCTTGTGCCTGGTTTGCGCGTTTTACCTCAGTGATCACCGCTGTCGGTTTCACTGTCAGTGCCCATGATCCTGCTCTATTTATCCATGTCTCACCTCGGGGTAGGACACTGCTTCTTCTATATGTGGATGATATGCTCATTACTGGTGACGATCCCTCGTTCATTGCATATGTGAAGAAGCATCTCAGTGAGCAGTTTCTGATGACTGATCTTGGCTTGCTTACATACTTTCTTGGGATTGAGGTTTCTGTCACGCCTGAGGGTTACTACCTCTCCCAACAGAAGTATGTCCATGATCTTCTTGATCGATCTGGTCTGACTGATACTCGCACTGCTGAGACTCCTATGGAGCTCTCTCTTCAGCTTCGTGCTACTGATGGTGATCCTCTTGAGGATCCTACTCGGTATCGCCATCTTGTTGGCAGTTTGGTATATCTTGTGAGCACTCGTCCTGATATTGCTCATGCTGTCCATATCTTGAGTCAGTTCATGGCTTGTCCTACTCATCTTCACTACAGTCATCTTCTTCGTGTTCTTCACTACTTGCGTGGGACCATCTCTCGTTGCTTGTTTTTCCCTAGCTCCACCTCACTCCAGCTTCAGGCGTACTCTGATGCGACCTGAGCTAGTGATCCTTCTGATCGTCGTTCTCTTTCTGCTTACTGTGTTTTTCTTGGCTCCTCCCTGATTGTCTGGAAGACAAAGAAGCAGACTGCAGTTTCCCGTTCGAGTGCAGAGGCTGAGTTGAGAGCTATGGCAGCTGTGACAACAGAGATTACTTGGTTGAGATGGTTACTTGCAGACTTTGGCGTACCTGTGAGGGGACCTACTACTCTTATAACTGACAATACAGGAGCTATCAGTATTGCTCGAGATCCAGTGAAGCATGAGCTCACCAAGCACATTGGTGTGGATGCTTCATACACTCACTCTCAGGTGCAGGAGGGTGTACTTGCTCTTCAGTTTGTGTCCTCAGAGTTACAGATTGCTGACTTCTTCACGAAGCCACAGACTAGGGCACAACATTTGTATTTTCTCTCCAAACTCAGTGTGTGTGATCCACCATGAGTTTGAGGGGGGGGGGTGTTAAGGATAGAATAGGAAAGAGATTAGGACTGTTATTTGTTTCCTAATATGCCTTGTATTCCTTCTGTATATCCCCCTTGTATCTCTATATATATTGCCCTTTGGGCCTCATGAATACATGCACAATATTCATAACAGATAAAACCTCACTACGAGATGACATAAAGTATATCCATGTATGTCGAGAAAAATTATCAATAAAAATGATATAATATCGATGACCTCCTTTTGAAACAAAAGGAGCTGGTCCCCATACATCAGAATGAACAAGATCAAAAGGACGCTGAGACACTGACTCACTAGAAGGATAAGAGAGTTGAAGCTGTTTACCAAGCTTACAACCCTGACAATTTAGAGAAGCATCACCAGACACAGACCCTAAAAGACCTCGACGAAGTAAGGAAGACATATGGGAACCACAAAGATATCCTAAGCGATGATGCTACTGAGCAAATGATGCGGTGGAGGTTGCAACAGCTGCAGAGGCAGTGGTGGAGGCGAGAAGACTGACTGGGGCATCGGAAGGAAGGCGAAGCCAGTCAAGCTCCCAAAGCCGTTGGGAGTCACAGCAGTGAGGGCCAGTACCAACCAGAGTTCCCGTGCGACGATCCTGAACACAACAAGAATCAGAATCGAAAATAACACGACAACCATGATCAGTGAGCTGGCTAGCAGATATGAGCTGCATGGTTAGTTTTGGAACATGAGAAACAGCAGGAACATGAAAAGAGGAACTTGAAAGAGTGCCTCGTCCTGTGACAGAAAGAGAGGCACCATCTGCTGTGTGGACAGTGGTAGGAGCAGCTAAAGAACTAATGGAAGTAAGACAGGTGGAATCAGATGTCATATGAAAAGAAGCACCAGAATCAAGAATCCAAGGTGATGTACCTAAGGAAGGAGAAGTAGATGGCGGTCTCTCACCGGAAGACTGAGCAACAGAACCAGTAGAACCAGATGATGCAGAAGCAACCATACGGCCTAGCAATGTGAGAAGCTGCTAAGTGTCAGGGGTACCAGAATTCTGGTGAGAGGAGGAACCTCCAGTGCCCCTCGGAGGACAAGCACCACGACGAAGATCATTCTTCTTCTTGTAGCAAAACTGTTTCACATGTCCATCCTTGTTGCAATAGGTGCAGTGAAGGCCCTTACCAACCGCAGTTGTCACTGGTGGAGACACAACTGAGGAAGGAGTGACCAAAGGCACAGTGGGTGTAGAAGCCGGAGAAGCCACCAAAACCGAAGGAAGTGATGATGATGATGATAGCAAACCCGCTCCACGAAGTCGAATCTCCTCAGTACGAACAGCTGCAAGGGCCTCCAACAAAGTCACACGAGGATGACGAGCCAGCAACTAAGCACGAGTCTGCTCAAACTCAGACCGGAGACGTGTCAAAAAATCGTAGATGCGGCGAAGCTCCATGTGAGACTGCTGATGCTGACAACACTGACATGTGCGGCAAACATCTGACCCCAAAGAGTCGATCTGACGCCATATCTCAGACAACTGAGCATAGAGCTCATCCACAGTGGCATCTCCCTGCTGCAGTCTGTCGCACAACAAGGTATAAGAAATCACCAGATGGCTCATAGCGGATGTGTAGATGCGTCCACATCGCAAGTGCGGAAGCCAGTCCAACAACATCACCAGTGAGATGCACCTCCATGGTAGCAACCAAAATAGCAGAGGCACGAGCATCTTCATCAATCCATATCTTGTAAGCAGCATACTGAGTCTGAAAAGTCTCTATGGCATCCTCAAAAACCTCAGAAGCCTTTGTACGAGCGTCTTCGGAAGTATCCTTCGGGAGTACAGGCGCAACAGGTGGAGTAGGACGAGACGGGCAAGTCAACTCGCCCGTAAGAAACTCCCAAAGGCGCTGACCACGCATGTGGATGCGCATGTGCTGAAACTAGTCCCGATAATTGAGACCATCGAAGATCACCGGGCAACGAGGAACAGAAACGGTGCTTGCAAGAAGACATTTTTTCTTTTTATTTTGCTTTTTCTTTCGGTCGGTCAATCAGATTACAAACCGACCGAGTGGTCGGTTACCACTCCCTCCGCACCAGCCGAAGCAGTGCAGCGGGCGGCAGAGCGGCGACCAACGGGGCGACGAGCGGCGGAGCGGCGGCCGGTCCGGCGCGAGCTCGTCCTAAACGACGTCCAGGGAGCGGCGGCCGGCGACCACTCTCTCCGCACCAGCCGAAGCAGTACAGCGGGCGGCGGAGTGGCGACCAACGGGCCGGCGAGCGGCGGAGCGGTGGCTGGTTTGGCGCGAGCTCGTCCCGACCCGATGTTCCTCCTGGTAGCGGCAGCCGGCGCCAGTCAAGAGCGGCGGATCCGGCTAATCCGGCGGCAGATCCGAGCGGCGGCCCGGTGTCGGCGACCAGACGAGCTAGCGGCGGTGCGACCTCAAGAGGAGAGACCAGGCCCGACGTCCAGGCGTCGGCGTCACACGAAGCCGGCGACAACCTCGAGCGAAGTCGGCGGCAGTTTCGGGCGGAGACGTCGGCAGCCGGGAGGAGCCCAGATCCGATCGATCTGGACAGGAGGAGCCCGAACGACGATGACAGAAGAAGAAGCCCGAGCAGATGGCAGTTTGGCGACAACGGCAAACCAGGCAAAACCCTAGGTATGGCTCTAATACCATGTTATGAATAGCGCATCGCTTCATTATGAGGCCAATAGGCCTCATACAATACGGTATATACACAGCTATGTATACATATCTAACACCCGTAACCATCGCCTTTCCCCGTGGCGGTGGCTGGTGAGCGGTGATGTCAAACTCTGGCAGCAGTGGCCAGTGCCCCACTTGTCTCTGCTGGCTCTCCCCTGTTCTGCAAGCATTCTGGTGGTTGGCGGCTGGCTCTTTAGGCCTTTAGGGCACACAATGCATGGGTGAGGTGGGTTAGGTTGTTGGGCTAGGTGGCCGTGGATTTTTTTTTGCCTTGTCCCTTTCCCTATTATTTTATTTTGCCATTTGATCATCTAATCGGCGCTATATTCTGGTTCGTATGCCGTCGCCTCGCTGCACACCTAAAGTGCGTAGGCATCCAGGCATGGCGTGGCGCCTCATGTGACATGAAACATTTGTTATTTACTGCTCATGTGACATGAGAACAAGAAAAAATTCATCTTGTTAGCTCTAGTCATGAAGGTCTATATCCAACCATCATGTTATTATTGTCTTTAGTAGAATTAGAGGGGCTAGGCCTTCTCACCTAAGGTGGAATAACCAATGGGCTGATAAATATGCGGATCTGCTCCCCTGTTTTGGTCATTTTTGCTTGAAATTATACCTTTGGTTTCTTCATTCCATTTTTTTACTCCACTGCAGACAATGGAAAATGTGCTAATCTTTGCAAGGATTTTCTACCTCCTATGTAATAGATGGTAGTGAATGCAGGGCTTAAATTTACATATAGCAACAATGTGTTATCGAAACGTTTCTATGACCTTTGTACTGTATATATGACTATTGATTCTTTACGGCAAAATGTTGAATTTTGTCTCATCTTTTACATTGTTGCAATAGTGAGTTTTAATGTTTGGAGAGTGATATATAGAAAGACATGAGAGGCTTGCAGAATAAGTGCATATGATGATATCTACGATTACCCTGTTCCCATGGATTGATATCATAGCTTTGTTTGAATGATATTATGATTCCACTGTTTAAAAGGCTTGTCAAATGCAGATGTTTCTTTAGGATAGTCTATTCCCAGCAAGTATTTGCAAAATTATTCCCTTACAGACCATTTATTCATCTAGCACCAAACATACTAGAAGATATTTAGGCGGGCACTCCTTCAATTCATTTGATGTTCATCTGTTTCTCGGATTGTTCTCTTAGTGAAGGAGAATGAAAACAAGGCATTCATTTTACGCAACTCTGTTTTTTTTGTTTTATCAGGACAAGATGATGCTTCGACCAGCTGAGCGTTTAATTGCATTTGCATTTCTTCATCAAGGTTATTCCTCGCAATTGGCAAATCCATTTGTTCCACTGTTAGTACATGTAAGTTGTAAGTTTTTCTGTCTATTCCTATGTGTTTTTCATTTTTTTGAGGAACAAAACCTTACCATCTGCATTAGCGTGTGCTGAAAGTCTGAATCAATGATGTTTATCCTTTTCTTTTTTTTGATATAGACAAAAATTTCCAGCAATAGTGATTTTTACATATAACGTTTTATTTTCTTGTGGAAGTTCATGCATACTCCCACTTCTTTGTCCAATTTCGTAGTTGAGCTCCTTTTCACAACTGAACTAGGTCAGATTTCTTTCAAAGTGTTTCAATTGGGTCGTGCTAGTACTTGCAATGATGAAAATCTGATATGGCATGATAATTCAGCATTAAACATGGCACAACAACTTAGA
The DNA here is from genome assembly GCA_017311315.1 of Dendrocalamus latiflorus. Taxonomy (NCBI): domain Eukaryota; kingdom Viridiplantae; phylum Streptophyta; class Magnoliopsida; order Poales; family Poaceae; genus Dendrocalamus; species Dendrocalamus latiflorus. The sequence continues at coordinate 49,810,079 of CM029642.1, read as the reverse complement.
AAAATCATTTACTCACGATACGAATGAATAAAGAAGATACTAAATTTTAGAAAATCCTGCAAAATCCACTAAGAGCAAGTACCAGGCGGGATTCAATTAAAATTCTGAAAGAAATAGGCCCTAATTTTAAAAGTTACATGAAGTCGGGATTAATTAGGTAAGTACTAAGTACTGTGAAGATTTCTATTTTGTTTTTAATTCATTTTTCACTCTGGTTATGTTTTTGTCACTCTCTTAGCATCAGTAGAGTTGGGGATTGAAATTGCTGGTTAGTATATCGATTAGTGACTAATTGACTGTCTCCACCAAGGAAGTCATAACTCATAATGATAAAATACAGTTGGATTTACACGTTATTTCTCTAATTAGTCTCTAGTAGACTCTTATATTCTATGATTCAAATCTACAATCCAGTTCTGCCAGAACAACATTAATTCTTCCTAGAGTTTTGGTTCTAAGTACCTGATCTGTCTTTATATATTTTTTGTTGATTGTTTGATCGCTGTTGAAATGGTTGATGTGTTCACAGCTATAGGGGGGGGGGGGGGTCGCGCTAGATACATACTCTTTTGCTATGGACTTATTGTGACCATGGTTGTCATGGCGTCGCCTAGGTGTCCTGGCGGCCGGAGGAGGACGCCGTGGCTGCTCGCCTCGCCTTATCCCGCCGTTGACGCCGGCTAGGGTTAGGAGATCGGGCGCGGGGAGCTGGAGGCGGCGGGGAGAGGAGGCGGACGCCGGAGGCGGCGGCGGGGAGAGGAGGCGGACGCGGGAGGCGGCAGAGGGGAGAGGAGGTGGACGCAGGAGGCGGCGGCGGGGAGACGGGAGAGGCGGAGAGGTCGGGCGGCGGCGGGAGAGGCGGAGAGAGAGGAGGCGGAGAGGCGGAGGTCGCGAGAGAGAGGAGGCGGACGCGGAGACGGGCCGAGGGGTATCGGTGTTATAACACAGTTACGAAGCAAATATACCTAACGAGGGGTATATGACTCTTGGATAGCCTGGAAACGGCGCTCGCCTGGCGTCCGCCTGGACGTCGCCTAGGCGTCCAGGCGGCTCTCACTCGCCGTGGTCGCCGACTTCGCCGTGACAACCATGATTGTGACTTCCTCTTCTTCTGTCCTACTATGAATTTTGTTAACTTGCTTATATGATGTGTATTCTGTGCTCTCTCTCTCTCTCTCTCTCTATGGTGATCCTGTTGCACAGTGTCTTAAATTTAGAGGGTTGATATAATGTTACACAAATATACCTATGGCTAAAATCTTGTTGCCATTGAGGAAATTGGCCATTATTCCTGGGTTGTCATCTTGCTAAATGATTATGAGTTTTTGCTCATTAAGATGGCCAATTATTGTTGTTTCTGTTCTTATTTACTACAGCAATATCATATTTCAGTGTTTTGCAAATCTTTATGTTCTTTCAAATACTACAGAAAGTATTTCATGCTTGGAGTCTTGCATGACTTATTTTTGTTTCTTACAGGCTGCCTGTGATGAAACCTCTGAGAAACCAGAACGGGCATTTCTCCAGCTTTTGTTAAGTTCAGCTAATAGGGACAGTAATAAGGAGGTATTTTCATGCTTTATAACTTCTAGTCTAATTACATGATTAATACACAAACTTGACATGCATCGAGGCTGCATGACTGCTGAGATATGGCAAAGGCATAGTACAATGGGGACATGGGACATGCATCGAGGCTGCATGACTGCTGAGATATGGCAAAGGCATAGTACAATGGGGACATGGCGATTTGCAATTCCTTTCCCAAAATATAAATATGTTAGCCTTTGATATGCGTCTGTAAAATTTCACAAATTTTCAAAGTAAACATTGGAAGGTACATAATGTAAGACAGAAAATATTGACATCCAATTAGGAGGTGACAAGAAAATAGCCTAGTTGTTTAGGAAATGGAATGAGAATGTGTTTGAATGCTAGAAACTAGGTTTCTTTGGACTACTGTGCTTTTGTCTGGTTCTAACTTCTAAGCCTTTGTAAAAGGTGTTACCACAATGTCACAAGAACAAGTTTTAAATTGGAAGTACCTGATACATGTTGAATGATAACTTGGTGTCTATTAGAACTGTCAATGCAATGTTGATGGACAAATACTGTGATGTGATATGGTCATTTTGTTAGGATTATAGTTTTTCCTGCCACCTTGCTGGCATGCATCAGCAAATGGTGGTGCTCCGCCTTTACCAAGTTTATGAGTTCATCCCCAGTTTTGCATCATTGTTAAGAGGCATGCTTGGCATTTATATGATTATTTTGTTTTCCTATGTTCAGATCCTGAAGCAGTCTGCTGCAGATTACTTGAAGGAGTCTTCTTATGCATCTCAGGTATATGTTTGTACTGTCATATAATTATGAAACTGAGTGGACACAGTTGATATGAAAACTACTTCCAGTATAAGTAGGGTGTTAATTGTTCAGAAGGGCATCTGTTTTGTAGGTGTTGCTGCCAAGAGAGCAGCTTGAAAGTCAATACTCCTGCAATGCTGTACAACCCGAGTCATACACTAGTAGTTGCAGAGCTGCTACTGTTAGATGTGCTATTCCCGAACCAGATGTTTCTCAAAGCTGTGGTAATTCATCAGAGTATGTCTGCTCAACTATCTTCTCCTTACAATGACTGCTGATGGGCATCCATAGCTTGGAGTTCAATAGTTCATTTTCCACTTTTATTGGTCTAATTATGAATCAAGTTCGTTGATCTCATTATGTCTAGGGTATCACCAGCCAATTCAAATAGAGATAATGTGGTTGCTAGTTTACTTCAACAAACACCACTCAAAGGATTGGCTCCTCAATGGATACGGCCCCCTCCCCCCAGACTTGAAATACTTGAAGGGGAGGTAAAGTTGTTGGCTAAGAGTTGTTTATTTATATTATTTTTATTTCTGAACATAAATAATACTTCTCGATGAATTTACAGTTACAGTGGCTGAACCTGGACAACAACCATGAGCTGCTATGGGATGGTAACATGTGTGCTGACACTAGCCAGGGGGCTGTGATCCGAGATTTGGTCGGAAGAGCCTGTAAAGGTCCACTTGCACCTGCCCAACAGGAGGTTCTCTTCTACTCTTTTTCTCAAATGGATATGTTGATAATTGAGAGTGGTTAACTAAGCTGATAACTTAGATGACCAGTAGCATTATGCATTTTCATTGAAGAAATTAAGATTTTATTTATCTGGAGGTCGATATTTTTTTGTGTCATTTTCGAAGTCTCGCACAACTACTTTTTTTTCTTCAAATTCGTCAATAGAATTCCCTCTTCTTGGTCAATTGTTTAATATTATTTCCACCTTTTCAATTGTTTCAGTTGTTTACATCTCTCCATTTTGCTAAATATTTGTAGGCATGATAGCACTATAAGACCTGAGCTATTCTGTTTTGTACAATAAAGCCCTCTTTTATTTTGTTGATTTGAGCCCTTGAAGGCTTAAACTATCCAATTCGTCTAATTAAGGCCTTCTTGTAGTTTGGCTAATGGCATGCTGATGTTGCAATTAACTCTCGCTACACGAGGTTGCCAACTGGACAAAAACTCACTTAGGTAGGTAATAGTTGCCCACATTTTAGCCTGTGCAGTGTGCAGCCGCTCGCTGCAGCCATCCATTGGAGAGACACCTTGTGAGCAGAACCCACGTCCAAAATGCAAAAAGTGGACAACTACCCACATACCTTTGCTCCATGCACACCCCCTTATCCACCCTGCTTCTTCTCTCCAAGTGAAGCCAGTCACCGTTGTCGCCATCCTCCTAAATCGACAAGCGCAGTGGGTGGAGGCGTTGCCAAAGGTGGATTTGGTGATAGTGGTAGCCAGCAGTGAATGCTGCTGCAGAGGGCATGTGAGGCAAGTGTCATGGTGAGGTGGCATGAGGCAGGAATACAGCCTGCAAGCGTGGCGATGAGGCAGCATGGAGCCAATTCATGGAGCAGCGAACTGAGACGGTAGTCAATGAGACAAACTGGCGTGTGGCTGCCAACTGGACAAGATGACAGGCTATAGTGTGCAAAGGCATGGTGAGGCAAGGTAACTTCAGGCTTCCAGTTGCTTAGCGCGACACCTGATGGGCCAATGCTGTGAGCTGCAGCTTGAGGTGGCTTGTGAGGAACCGAGTCAACCACAGGGGTCTAGGTGACATGGGGACAGCCGCATTGATGATGGCATGATGCTGACGGTGAGAGGACGATGACGGCGCGAAGAGATGTTGAGTGTGCCAAAGAGGAGATGTGCTGTGGGAATAATTGCGATATTCTTTCCTAAAAATATAAAAATGATGTGGAATGGATTGCCCATAGTCTACATGTTGGTGAGTTGGCTCCCACCTGACAGTTCCATGTTGCGAGAGTTAAGTGTCACATCAGCCTACCGTTAGTAACTAATGGAAGGGCTTGATTAGACAAAGTTGGATAGTTTTAAGGGCCTTGAAACTATTGTTTGTTGATTTGAATCCTATTTGTTATGAAGAAAGAGGGACTGATATAAAATAGGAATGGCAAACTTTGGTAATTTTAAATATTTTTTGTACCATTAGTTTTTATAGATTTTCATGTATTTCATCTATACGTTGTAGGTTTCATATGTTGAATTAATTGATAGTTCAGGAGTCTAGGTTCTATTTGAAATAATTTGAAAACAGGCCTATATAAATCATTTAGTAAAAAGGGTCCTAACTGACACAAATGGAAATAAGAGGACTAACACAAAGCAACTAATAAAGAAGTTTGATGAAATTTTTAAAAGAATTTATTCACACTAGTCTAAATCAATTGTGCTTAGGCTTCGTATGCGTTTGTGTAAGTGTTAATAGTAGGTCTGTTGCTCTACTATGCTGTTGGGCACTTGAAATGTTGGTAGCACTCATTTCCTTATGCTATGTTGCTCACTTTTTTATGTAGTCCATTATAGGAAATATCCTAGTTCTTAAAGCCTTCCTTTTGTTGTCTAATGCTAATATTTAGCATATATGCCATAACAGAGATGTATAGATCCGCCTATTAAAGACACACACTTCGGCAAGTACTACAGCAGGCGCAAGTGGAGAGGTGGTAAAAAGCCGACCCAACCATAGGGTTGTGGCCAACGCTAAATTTGGAAAAATAAGATTTTTTTAGTGATTTGATACTCTTATTTGGTTACACTAGCATAATTGTTAGGCTCCTATAGATAGGAGACTTGATTGTTCTAAAGACGAAAAAAGAGTTAAAGATTACCAAAATGATATCTTTCTCTCTATATTGTATGGTCGACTTGACAAACGAGCGCCACAAGCATTCTTAGCTGATGTCAAGGACACCTGTTCGAGTGATATTATGGCTACAACCTTTGTAAACCCCCCTTGGACGCACACATGCTCGCTTGCATAGGCCACAACTTCTTGCTGGAGCTATGTCTGAGTTCGACGGTCTCTTCATGGAGCCATATGGGCTACCTTTAGAGCTTAGCTGTGATCCCACCATATCAATCTTCATCCTGACTTAGACCTCGTTATGGTATGACCCTATCGCTACCCTCAACTCTGTAAGGATGAGATTAAGAAGCGAGGTGTATCGAAGCTAACAAAAGCGGTTAATGAGCGGCTCGATGACCTCAATGGTGTTGCGCTTCTTTTCTATGGTGGACCCTCATACCAACTACCATCAAGTTTGGATGTGTCATGGCCTTCCGCACACATGATGAATACTTTGAATTCTAGTCATTCCCAAGGAAGCACGGATACATCATGTCGGACCATTCCAAACCAAATCCTACCATTTTTCAAGGTATGATCTTACAATCCATCCTATGTTCCCAATCATACCTACATGAAAATGACCCTACCTAGGATCACAAGGACTTTCCCGTCCAAACTTAGACCTTGTGATGGTGTGACCCTATTGCTAACCTCAACTTCGAAAGGATGGGATTAAGAAGTGATGTGTATCAAAGCTAATATAAGTAGGTAATGAGTGGCTTGGTGACCTCAATGGTGTTGCACTTCTTTACTATAGTGGACCCTCCTACCAACTACGATCAAGTTCGGATGTATCCTGACAAATTGTACAAGACGGCCTTCCTCACACACCATAGATGCTTCGAATTCTTAGTCTTGCCCAAGGAAGCACCGGTATGGCCTGTCAGACCATTCCAAACCTGATCCTACCATTTTCAATGCACAATCCTACCATGATCCTATCAAATTCTATAAACACGAAAATGATCCTAGCTAGGCTCATAGAGGAAGGGAGGGGGTCTGAGACATATGGTCTGATCCTATCACTACCCTCAACTCCGAAAGGATGCGATTAAGAAGCAATGTATATCAAAGCTAACACAAGTAGTTAATGAGTGGGCCGATGACCTCAATGGTGTTGCCCTTCTTTACTATAGTGGACCCTTATACCTACTACTTTCTCCATCCACAAATGTAGGTCATTTTTGACTTTTTACGGTCTCTAATGCAAGACTTTGACTATGATTTATTATCATAATATACTAGTAAAAATAATAAAAATATATATTATGAAAGAATTTTGCAAGACAAATCCAATGATATCATTTTCATATAGTCAAGCTATATACTTAAACATATATTAATTATTAAAGTTTGAATAACTTGACCGCACGGTACCTACGACGACCTACATTTGTGGACAGAGGAAGTATGTCAAGTTTGAATGTACCGTAACAAATTACACAAGATGGCATTCTGCCAGTGTTACACAGACATGGACGCGGGTGTTGGAATTCAACTTGGATTTGGATGTCCGATTTGGCAAAAAAAGGGACACGGGCAATGTTACTTAGAAATGCACTTGGGTGTTGGAATCTGACTCGGATTCGGAATATTTTACATGCCTAATGGATTCAGAATTTCTTGCAGCAAGTTGTGGTAGAATTAGCGAAGGACTGGAAGCTAGTTTATCATTGCGGGATGACACCAGAGAAGCTCCCTGTATGTACTCTCTTCTGACAACATGTTGACCCCTTTCCATGCTTCATGTTGATGGTCCAACACTTCGCGTTTCAGGACCTTGTTGAAAATAATCCACTCATTGCTGTTGACGTTCTTTCAAAGATGATCAACTCTCCTGACATGGATGCGTACGTATAGCAGATGTTTCATTTGTTCTATTCTTTATTCTTTTAAACTATTGTGTTATTCCATGTATAACATTTTACACACTTTTCTTTTTGTTTGACAGTTACTTTGATATTCTTGTGCACATGGAGATGAGTCTACATTCAATGGAAGTTGTTAACAGGCTTACTACTGCAGTAGATCTACCGCCAGGATTCATTCAAGACTACATCTCAAACTGTATTCGATCCTGTCAAAACATCAAGGTTTGTTCCTAACCTTGTAAGTCATTTCTTTTTTGGGGGAATTCAAAGGTGATCATCTTGGATTATTAACATGATTCATAACATTAGTTGCTTAATGCAAGTTGATGATAAAGAAGTACATTTTTTTCGATTCATTAAACCCAAAAGTGTTGATTGTGCTTGATAACCTTGGCTATTTGATTTTTCTGTAGCTTGCTAAATGATTCTTTGGATGATCCCTAGTTGTTGATGTACCTTTTCCTCAACCAAGTTCTGATTGTGTTATGGACTGGAGTAATTTCTTTCATCGTGTTTATCAAAGTACTGCATAGTATGGACCCAGCATCCATTCTTTTGTGTTTTATTTATTTGCAAAACATTTCTATGCTTCTATAACATGTGATGGTTCATTCACCTTATTATTAGTTGCTCTCAGGGATTACAAAACTGTTTTACAGGAAAAAAAAGCTCCATTGCCAGTTCCTGTTTTCAGATGGTTACCAGCAGTAACCGCTCGAAAATCAACCAAAAATAAAATATGAATTCAAAATTTGAATTTAAAAACAGGTCAAAATTTGAAATTCGAGTGGTTTGGGAAATCTGGGGGTTCCAAAATTTCTGAAAATCAGCGGCACTAGTTTCTTGAACTCTGGCAACTGTCAACTATAGCCAGCCATCCCTCCCTTCCACATGATATAAATTGATGGCATACTTTGTCTCTGTTGACTTTTTCCCTCCTTTGCATGTGCTAAATTGAGTGCATAATTTTGGTTCCATTTACTGTTTGAGGGGACTTGATATTCCTGAGTTTTTAAATGTTGCATTTTTTTATGCCTTGAGTTGTATCATTTGATTTCCTGTAATGCACATTACTGTCTTCGTATTGTAGAACATTCACAAAAGATTTTTTAATGACATTGCTTGCAGGATAAATACATGCAAAACAGACTAGTGAGACTAGTTTGTGTTTTTCTACAGAGTCTCATTCGAAACAAGATAATAAATGGTGAGTGTGTCAATGTGAAATTGACAGATATAGACTTTAAATGCAATTCTATTTAGCTTCTCTATTCTGTTGGTACGGGCCTAAATATATCATGATTCATGAAAACTTTTCTGGTTGTACCGTCTTTTAAACTTGCATGTTCTCTACAAGCTTCTTTGGTTTGATCCATGTAGTTAACAAATTCATATTTGATCTACTGGGAAAAATAATAACAAGATGACATGCAGATAGCACTGTAAACTTTATTACTTCAATCCTGGATTTGGAAAATAATGTGCATGCTGCTCTACTAATTAAATTAAATGCATGCAGAAGTGATCTCTCTCCATTTTGGTTGATTAAGCTAACATTCAATATTTCCTTCACATTGTAATGAACTCAATCAATTGCTGAAAGCTTGGGTTCAACATGATGTTTATTCTTGTGCTAATATAACTTACTATAGGGAGGTGTCCTGTGGTAGTTGCCACTTGCCAGAGATGTAAAATGGTATGATTTTTGAAAGAAAAGGTTTAAAAAGAAATGTAATATGGTTTGTTGGTTACATGATGGAATGTTAAAATATGTGCTTGTTGTATGCCCAACAGATTTGAGTTACGTTTGAAACTATGTTGGTACAATCATAGAAGCAGGGTTCAAAAACTGTTTTCCCAAAAAGCCACTACCTGGGCGGTTGGTTAAACCCTCTGTTTTTCTTTTTTCAAAATTTTAGTTTCTTTTTGAAGGTTTGATGTTTTGATCATGTCTAAGAAGTAATACATCTATTCCCTCCAAATTAGGATCAAATGGTGTCATTTAGGCCCTCAACTGGCTCTTTAAAAAATGGTCTGGATCATTTTGACTGGTTTTTGGTGAGAACCACTTGTTTCTTGAACCCTGCATAGAAGCATCCTAATTTTGCATCAGAGACAGAATGTTCCCTTTTCTTAATTTTAGAGACTGTTGATTTAAATCATACAAGAATTATGATCATTTCTGGAATACGTATACCATTAAGATTGAAACGTTGTACTATGAAGTCCATGACATGCTTCTCGTTGTTTCAATTTGTGCAGTTCAAGACCTCTTCATTGAGGTACAAGCATTCTGCATCGCGTTCTCGCGAATAAGAGAAGCGGCTGGCTTGTTCAGGCTCCTCAAATCTTTAGAGTGAAGAAGGTTGTATGATTTATTTGTTCAGTTCTCTAAACAAATTTTCCACTGTGTACATCCATAGTTTTGTGTTTTCGTGTTGAACTGCTAATTATTGATAGTTTTGAACTTTGTAGATCATAGCTCTTCTTGATGTATTAGCTGTCATTATGCTGTTCCCTAATCTCAAAAAGAAAAAAAAAACCCATAACTATTTCGCAGCTTCAGTTCGTTCTTGTTGGCAGTATCCTGAAATGGATTAAGCCTGAGTTTTCTGTTCTGATCAACGCGATGGCAGGTCTATTATGACCAAATGCGTGGGGTTCTCTGTTTACATGTATCAGGCAAAAAGGTTAGCCCCATAAATCATAATGACCTATGGCAAAGCAAAATAGAGTGAACGGACGGCAAAATCGGGATGTAGTCTGTTGTACATGTGCAACTATGCATGTATGTACAACCACCACCGTGTTTAGCTTATACATGTTTAATCTTGAAGAACAATGGGTCGCTTGTTTGATCTAGCTCTGTTCCTGTTCTCGGTCATTGTACAAGTACATGATAATGGACTAAGCAGTTAATCTTGAAGAACAATGGGTCGCTTATTTGGTCTAGCCCTGTTCCTGTTAGTTTTCGGTCATTGTACAAGTACATAGTAATGGACTAAAGCAATTACCTGTAGCCTGTTAAAAGATAGGTGTGCACTGAATACTGCCAGCTGAACGAGCGCCTGCTGAAGTCCTGGCTCCTGAGTGCTATTAATTGGGATTCAGATGTAAAGCAAAGCAGTATTCATTTGTTCAATGCGTTATTCTGTACTTTGGTGTCTATGGTGCTGAGACCGAGGCACTACTCAAGTCTCCTCTGAAAATTTCCGACAATCGAAGAAACAGGTGCGGAGATGGAACAACAATGTGCATTTTTCATGTTTTAGTAACTCACAGCGACGCAAAACCAGATTATTACGGGTAGCCATATCTGAGAAAATAACAAAATGTTCCGAAAAAGTATATAACAATTAGACAAGTGAACGATCTGCCAGACAACCAGAGCTCCATGACAGTGGATATCGGTCCATTCTGAAATATTATGGTCCTGGCTCGAAAACATTTCACGGTCTCCAAAACGCAATAGAGAAGAAACGTAGATACTGTTAAATTATGATTCGCATGATGCGCGCCGCAGTTACCTCCATTAGCGTCCGCTGTCACATGGGTGGCACAGGGTCAAGTGCATGGGCAAAAATGTCGTCCATGCCGCGAACATGCGTCGTGCCGTTTACCGGCATGTGGGCGGCAAGCAAGCAGCATCCATTCCCCTCTGTTTCTCAGAGCCTTTCTGACCCCTGCCGCCTCCTCCCATGCATGGTGATATCGTGCATATATAGATTCTAGTCTCCCTCGAAGTAAACAAGAACTAAGTGACTACAATATTCTTGCAAGCTCCTGGGTATTAGTGGATGCCATATGTATTATCTCTTCTTTTCTGGACAACTAGCGAATTTACCCGCGTATACCCGCGTAATTGCACGGCTTAATATTATAATACAGTTATCTTTAGTATATAACTCTACAGTCTATAATTAAAATATAATTGTATTTACAATACAACTCTAATATATATGTTTGTGTGTGTGAGTGATTAATATTCACCGTTATAATCTGGCCCTACCAAAATAAGCGGTGAAGATGCTTCACTTTTTCTCGACTAATGTGAGAATTTTTAGGATTTTTTTAGGATTATTGTGGGATTTTTTACTTTTACAACGAAAGAGGTGTCTTGAATCTCACTTATTGTTTTTGTTTATATAAATTGGTTAGGTTCATGATTGAGCTTGCACAAAAGTATACCTAAGCCTATGTTAGTAATCCTTGCGCATATGTCAGTCACTTAGTCTTGCATGTTTCAGTCAGTTAGTCAGTTAGCCATTGCATGTCTTCTGTTTAGGATTGCATGCGCACGAGCACTGTGATGTGGTCGCCGTGCGCGTAGAAGGGCATGGCGAGAATAACTCGCGCATGACCCGGGGATAATCAGTTGTGGAATAAGCGCTTTATGCGGCTATCCACTCGAGAGCTTCTGCTCTTTGGAAATCTCATGAATAAAAGGAAGAAAGCTCCAGAAAAGCAGCACTTCTCAGAGCTGCACCAAATCCTGTGTGTTCCAAGTGTTCGCGTAGTGTTTGGGTTGTGATTGTCTTTGAGATTGTGATTGCAAGCTCGCCGGCTGTCAAGAACACCGGGAGATTGCTAACAATTGGTATCAGAGCTCCAACGTAAGGGGCCTTAAGCCGCCATGGTGTCGCCATCGGGTAGCCGTGGCCGCACGCCGCCGGGCACAGGAAATGGTGAAGGTTCAAGCGACAAGACGCCGCCGCGCACATCGTCACCAAGCCGCTCACCGTCGCGTCGACCGCGGACCCGCGACTCCCGCCACTCGCGAACCCGTGACGCACGTCGTCCACGGGAGGTCGTGGTTGAGCGTGTGATCAGAGAGTCCGGCGGCTCCGGCAATTGGCCGCAGCTAACGAAGACCAACTATGACTCATGGTCTCTGTTGATGAAGCTGAAGCTCCAAGCTCGTCACCTCTGGGATGCCGTCGAGCATGATGGCGCCGACTTCCACGACGACCGCACCGCACTGGAGGCGATCTGCAGTGGAGTGCCTCAGGAGATGGTTCCCACCCTGGTGACCAAGCCGTCGGCCAAGGAGGCGTGGGAGGCGATCAAATCGATGCGCATCGGGGATGATCGAGTGCGGAAGTCGACGGCGCAGAGTCTGCGCGCCGAGTACGAGCAGATCACGTTCCGCGACGGCGAATCGGTCGAAGATTTTTCCCTTCGCCTGACGAACATCGTGCAACGGCTGTCGATCCTTGGCGACCCGGAGCCGGAGTCCAAGGTGGTGGCCAAATTCCTGCGCGTCGCTCGACCGAGGTACAAGCAGCTCGTCGTCTCCATCGAGACACTCCTCGACATCGACACGCTCTCGATTGAGGAGGTTACAGGGAGGCTCAAGGCGGCGGACGACGATGTACCAGCGTCGGTGCAGAACGTCGATGGCAAGCTGCTGCTCACGGAGGAGCAGTGGATTGAGCGCTACAAGAAGCGGGATCACGAGACCAATCGCGGCGGGTCGAACTCCGGCGGCCGCGGCAAACGTCGTGGCAGAGGGCGTGGGCATGGCGCCGGTAGCAGCAACGACTCGCGGGCCAGCACGAACGCGGGCCAGACCGTCCCCAACGACGTGTGCAAGAACTGCGGGAAGAAGGGCCACTGGGCCAAGGAATGCCGAGGTAAAAAGAAGGTGGAGCAGGCCCACATAGCCCAGGATGATGAGTCCACTTTACTTCTTGCCCTCAGCACCGTGCCGGAGGAGGGGATCCATCCCCAACTCGCAGCGACGCCGCCGGTTTCGATTCCGGCGATCCAGCCGTCGATCTGCAACGATGGCCAACTCCACTTCGTCGAGGACAAGGTCTTCGCCGCCTTCGATGAATCCGGGGACCGGGACCCGAAGTGATGGGTCCTGGACACGGGTGCATCCAATCACATGTCGGGCTCGCGGGGGGCGTTCTCCAGTCTCGACGCCGGCGTCACTGGGTCCGTGCGGTTCGGCGACGGCTCCGTCGCCCGCATCGAGGGGATCGGCACCGTGCTATTCTCCTGCAAGACCGGCGAACACCGCGCCATCTCCAACGTCTACTACCTGCCGTGCCTCACCGCCAACATCATCTCAGTCGGCCAGCTCGACGAGATAGGATACCAGCTACTGGTCGAAGACGGGGTGATGCGGATCCGCGACGAGGAGCGCCGCCTGCTTGCCAAGATCCACCGCAACCCAGGGCGGCTCTACGTGCTCGTCGTCGACATCGCACGGCCTGTCTGCCTGGCGGCGCGGGGAGAAGAGGAAGCGTGGATCTGGCACGCCCGATTCGGCCATCTCCACTTCGCCGCGCTGCGCAAGATGGGCAGGGATGGCCTTGTCCGCGGCATGCCCCCGCTCACCCAGGTGGAGCAAGTCTGTGAAGCGTGTCTCGCCGGGAAGCATCGGCGCACACCGTTTCCCCAGCGAGCACTCGGACGAGCAACGGAAGTACTGCAACTGCTCCACGGCGATCTTTGCGGCCCCATCTCGCCGCCGACGCCAAGCGGAAATCGGTACTTCCTCCTCCTTGTCGACGACTGCTCCCGGTACATGTGGCTGTCTCTACTTCCCAGCAAGGATGCTGCACCCACTGCGATCAAGCGCATCCAGGCAGCAGCGGAGCGCAAGACAGGCAAGCAGGTTCGTGCACTCCGCACGGATCGGGGAGGAGAGTTCCTAGCAAAGGACTTCATGCAGTACTGCGCTGAGCTGGGACTTCGTCGTGAGCTGACGGCGCCCTACTCTCCTCAGCAAAACGGCGTCGTCGAACGCCGCAATCAAACCGTGGTCGGAACTGCTCGGAGCATGCTCAAGGCGAAGGGGCTCCCGGGCGAATTCTGGGGCGAGGCGGTCACCACGGCCGTTTATCTGCTCAACCGTTCGTCGTCCAAGAGCGTGGGTGGCAAGACTCCCTATGAGCTCTGGACCGGGAGTGTCCCTGGCGTCCATCATCTACGCACCTTCGGGTGTATTGCGCACATGAAGGTGACGACACCAAACTTGAGGAAACTTGACGATCGGAGCAAGCGCACCATCTTCGTCGGCTATGAAGCAGGATCCAAGGCGTATCGGGTGTACGACCCGGTGTCACGACGCGTGCATATCAGCCGCGACGTGGTGTTTGAAGAGATGGCGCAGTGGTCCTGGACCGAGGGCCAACGCAGCGAGATGGAAGACTTCGTCGTCGAGGACTTCAACCTGGCGCCGTCCGAGTCAGTCACCACTACAATGACGACGAGCGCGAGTGCATCGGCCGAGGCTGCTGCTTCACCCTCGTCCTCACCAGCACCGTCGGGCCACGCCTCACCAGCACCGCCGGGCTACGCCTCGCCAGCATCATCAGCTCATGCCTCGCCAGTATACACCACTGGGAGCGCGACGCCGAACATGCACACTCACCAGGACGCGGCCCCGATCGAATTCGTGTCGCCACCTGGTACTGGCGCTTCACAACATCTGGACGCGTACCACGACAACGACGTCCCAGTCCGGTACCGCAACATCAACAATGTACTGGGACCGGCCACACCGCCAGGGCTAGCCGCACGGGAGCTGGAGGAGCAGTTGATGCTAGCGAGTGAAGCTGAGCCGACGTCGTTCAAGGAGGCGGAGGAGCATGAGAACTGGCGACACGCCATGCTCGATGAGTTCACCTCCATCGAGGCGAACGACACCTGGGAGCTCGTCGATCCGCCGCCTGGGGTGCGGCCGATCGGCCTCAAGTGGGTCTACAAGACCAAGCGCGATGAAGCCGGTCACGTTGCCAAGTTCAAAGCCAGACTCGTCGCCAAGGGATATGTGCAGCGCCAAGGGATCGATTTTGATGAAGTTTTCGCTTCGGTGGCGCGGCTTGAGTCTGTGCGGTTGTTGCTGGCCTATGCTGCGAGCGAGGGCTGGCCGGTGCACCACATGGACGTCAAGTCGGCCTTTCTTAACGGAGAGCTGCAGGAGGACGTCTACGTTGAGCAGCCCCCTGGGTTCGTGCTTAAGGGGCAGGAGCACAAGGTGCTCCACCTGATCAAGGCGCTCTACGGTCTGCGTCAAGCCCCGCGCGCCTGGTACTCCAAGCTGGACGCCTCACTGCTCAAGCTTGGGTTCACCAGGAGTACATCCGAGCACGCTGTGTACCTGCGTGGTCAGGGAGCACGACGGCTCATCGTGGGAGTCTACGTTGACGATTTGGTGATCACCGGCGGAAACCACTCTGACATTGACCAGTTCAAGCAGGAAATGAAGAATACATTCCAGATGAGTGATCTGGGACTGTTGAAGTATTATCTCGGCTTGGAGGTAATACAATCTGAGGAGGGAATCATTGTAAGCCAGAGAGCATATGCAGCAAAGATCTTGGAGGGTGCTGGTCTGGCAGGCTACAATGCAATCAACACTCCAATGGAGCCCAGGTTAAAACTGAGTAAGTCTAGCTCTGCCCCTGCTGTTGATGCTACTCAGTACAGGTCCATTGTTGGTTCTCTGCGCTATTTGGTGAATTCAAGGCCAGATTTGGCATACTCAGTGGGATACATTAGTAGATTCATGGAGAATCCAACCACTGAACATATGGCAGCAGTGAAGAGAGTACTTAGGTACATTGCAGGAACTCTTCACTACGGTTGTCACTATCAGAGGGAGAAGGAGGCACAGCTTGAAGGTTACTGTGACAGTGACCTTGCCGGAGACATTGATACAAGGAAGAGCACCTCCGGCATCCTATTCTTCCTTGGCAGAAACATAATAACCTGGCAGTCTCAAAAGCAAAAGGTGGTGGCCCTTTCATCATGCGAAGCTGAGTATATTGCTGCAACGACTGCGGCCTGCCAGGGGATTTGGTTGGCGCGACTTCTTGCTGAGTTCAAAGGCAAGAGGCCCGGCGTCACTAATCTGAAGATTGACAATCAGTCAGCCATCCAACTGAGTAAGAACCCTGTTTTTCATGATCGTAGCAAGCATATCGATGTTAGATACCATTTTATTCGAGAATGCATCGAGGAAAACAGGGTCGCAGTTGAGTCCATTGGGACCGCTAAGCAGCTGGCTGACATTTGGACGAAAGCCCTGGGACGTGAGCGTTTTTGTGAACTTCGTTCTAAACTTGGGGTCATTGATTTACAGAATGTGCGCAAGGTTTAGGAGGAGAATTTGTTAGTAATCCTTGCGCATATGTCAGTCACTTAGTCTTGCATGTTTCAGTCAGTTAGTCAGTTAGCCATTGCATGTCTTCTGTTTAGGATTGCATGCGCACGAGCACTGTGATGTGGTCGCCGTGCGCGTAGAAGGGCATGGCGAGAATAACTCGCGCATGACCCGGGGATAATCAGTTGTGGAATAAGCGCTTTATGCGGCTATCCACTCGAGAGCTTCTGCTCTTTGGAAATCTCATGAATAAAAGGAAGAAAGCTCCAGAAAAGCAGCACTTCTCAGAGCTGCACCAAATCCTGTGTGTTCCAAGTGTTCGCGTAGTGTTTGGGTTGTGATTGTCTTTGAGATTGTGATTGCAAGCTCGCCGGCTGTCAAGAACACCGGGAGATTGCTAACAGCCTACAACCCACCCGAGTGAGGATCAAACTTGTGGCTTCCTGCAAAACAAATTGATAGTCATGATCGCTAAACTATCATATGTATTAAATTTGAAAAACTGACAGTTTACCCAAAAATTAAGCTGTAGAGAAAAGGTGAGTAATACACTCATACTTCAACACAATATGCTCCAAATGTGATGTACGTGTGGGTTCCTGATGATGGATGTGCAGTAATGTCCAGCTCTTGACCCCGGTTCAATCGTCGGTAAAAGAGGGCGAAAAAACACCTTGTCAAAGAAAGAAAGTAGTTCTGAAATATCATGATGTAACATTTCACTGTAATTAATTTTCTTGTTTGGAGTGTCATATACCTAATTAACAGGATTGCATGTGTAATCTAATAACGCTTGCCTGTCCTAAATTTTGATGCCCTCCAATGTCGTTCATCATCACACAATGGGCAAGTTGCGCTAGGAAAAAAACCTTCAGACACAATGTGACTGGTTGCATGTTTTAGGAATCAAACGCTTGCTTCAGAAACAAAATTCATCAGAACAAAATGCTTTATGTTCCCTGCAAAAGGCCAAAGCATGCATAACCGCCCACTAATAGAAGGGGATGATCACGTTGCCTCCACATTAGTTTTATAAATGAGCAGAACCACACATAACATAAACTAATTGTTGCCATGCTTAGCCTAACTATATTTAAGATCTAGTTCAATGCATCATGTGCAAGTTGATAGTATAAAATAGAGGTACTTTCAATAATCCCAACAAAAAGCTACAAGGATGTTGTCACTTTTATTCACAAGCTTAATTATCAACTTACTATGTAGCATGCTGTATGTACAGTTGGGTTGATTATGCTTGCTAGTTGAAGTAGCAGTATCTGCTTATGATCTTACAAGGAGAGTTCCTATAATTTTGCAAAGATCTCCCTTGCAATGTTGCTTAGGTATATAACTCTTTAGTTTGCTTAAAATCGTGCAATTCTTATTAGGTAGTATATAAGCATTTCCCTGGGGTTTAGATCCCATGTTTTATGAAAACCAAATTTGATTAAACTTGATTTAGGGGCTAATCAACTTAAACTTTGTTTGGGTAATATAGAATAAAACCAGAATAATAAAAGTTGGTTTTGCTAAAACTCAAACTACAAGTTTTATGAAAAACCACTCCCACTTGTTTTTTCACAAAATCCAAAAACAAATAAAAGAATAACTGAAAACCGGTTTTAGCCAAGTAACGTTTTCACTAAATGCTATCACAACCAAATAACAACTAAAAAATGTGTACTACTAAAGCGTACACAAAATGCATTTTAGCGAAACCTATTAACAATACAGATCCAAATGATAACTTACTAATGTTGTGAGAAGAAATTACTACAACTAAAAGGAATTGCTAAAGTTCAAGCAGTATATGATTTTTACTTTATTATCATGTAAGTTGTAACACTTGTGCCAATTGGGATTGCTACGATGGATATGAGATTAGGAGATGTTGGGAAGGAGGGGTGGTGGGTTTATAGCAGCAAATTAAAACCCAAATCGGAATTTCATAAATGAGTGGTTTTACGATCGCCAGTTGTTCATGAATCGGTTTTACAATGCAATGAGTTGGCGCAATTGATTCACGGTTTGGTTTTGCAATTGATTCACGGTTTGGTTTTGCAATACAACTAGTTGAATGCCTGTGCTCTGCAACAGATTATGTGCTAAAACACTCCCTAAAACAATGAAATGTCCTTCGAGACAAAGAACTTATGAAATTGTAGATGTATACACTTGTGCTGATAATGGACAACACCTTCCTATCTGGAAAGTATAAAGGCACCATCCTCATCACGGCTGCAACTGATGCCAATGACCAGTTACTTCTGTGGCCTTCGCAAATGTGGAGAGTGAGAACACGGAGAGCTAGCTATGGTTCCTGTCGAATTAAACCAAGCGGTGGTTCAAGACCAGAAGGATATGTGCATCATCTCAGACCACAATGCTGGGTTGCTATCTATGTGGAGCACGATGTAGAATGGGACACAACCCCCATTCGTGTGGAATGACCTGAGAAACCGTTAGTGCATGAGGCATCTCATGGTAAACTTCCACATAAGATTTTGAAGCAAGGAGTTGATGAAGACGTTCAAGAAGCTTTGCATGCAAAACTAAAGGAGAAAGTTTGAGACCGCGTGGAGACAGCTCGATGAGGACACCAACAAGCACGTTATGCAATCAGACATCGTCAAACCAGGGGCAGCGGTGGGAGGGTCCGTGAGAGTTGGAGAGTTCATGAGTGGGTGAACACGCACATGCCTGACCTAGATAAATGGTCTTTGCTACACAACACTAGTGATGGAAGGTACAGAATCATGACAACAAATATGTCGGAGGTATACAGTGGTGTCCTGAAGGGTGTGCGATCCCTACCGATCACTGCAATCATCGGGTACTTCATTAACAAAGTCATGATGGCCAAGAAGCATCTGGAGGAAGACAAACAATGCTCGAAAGTTATGCGAGCACACATGGACATGGGGATGAAGAAGACTCGTTCGCACACTACCAGGCCCTTGTATGGTATCAGGAAGAAGTACGTCATGGGTCATACCAAAGGGGATCACAAACAAGTCTGCACGATTGACAATGAAGCTTTCTACACCTGCAATAAGCTGTAGCTTCTTCATAAGCTGTGCTCCCATGTGTACAAGGCATGCACGGTGTGGTGGCAAGCCTCGGTGCATTAGATCTCAGAGTACTATGACATCCACCACCTTTACGGCACATGGAGTGCTGAGTTCAACTCATACGGGTTGGATGTGCACTACAGAGACCTCTAGCTAGGGGAGGTGAAGTAGGAACCAAACGATACGCTCAAGCAGACTGGCCATGAAAGACAACATTCCTACCACATCCGCAACGACATGGACAATAGCTGGCATGGGCAACAGGTTAGGCGCCCCAGATGTAGGCTCCGCAAGATGGTTGGGCACTCTCTCAGCAACTACCCAAATAGGCCTAACTCAAGCAATGCACTGTAGCGACAATGTTGCTTGTTTGTTTTCATGCATTCGGTTGCAATTGCGTTTCATGTTCTCATGTCGTATGTGTCATAACGTGTCGCATCTACAATGTAAAGTATTGCACAATGCTTCGTATGTTTTGAGCTCTGTATTCTTCATCATACTATGATAATCATGTGTTTAATTTTGTCATATGATGCACTTTTACTTTGTTTGCTGTACCTTCTATTTTTTCTTAGTACTAACTTGTTGTTCTACTTTCGGCAATAGTTGGCATAGCCTTCAACTCACATCATGTATGAGTTGCTTGACCCTACCTAGGATGGCCGACACAGATGCCTGGCATGGGCGTTCAGCGTTGGCCCTCCGGGATTCGTCCTGAGGCGCCCCAGAGAGCACTGGCCTCTCAATGAGCAGTACATCCCACTACTACGGGACACCGGACTCCTACCTATTACTCGCATGTTGGACCTGCCACACGTTGTAAAATCCCAAAAATTCGCTTTCCGTAAAAATTTAATTTCAAATTAATTATTTTAAAGTATTTGAATTTTAATTGCATTTATTTAAATTTTATTTCAAAATCTAAATCAAGAAAATGTATTTTAAATATTTTATTAAAGCCAAAAAGAGTTCATTTTATTTTTCCCAACCTTCCCTAAATTTTATATAGTTTTTGAGAATTTTCTGGAATTAAAAATCAATTTTAAAAGTTAACAAGTATTTTATAAATTTATTAAAGGCAAATTTGAATGTAAAAATATTTTTCTTAAGTCTAAAATAGTTCCAGGAATATTCTATGAATTTTCTGGAATTTTTAAGACATTAATTAATATTTTCTAAGTATTTATAATGTTTCTAGTATTTTCTGAAAAGCTAATCCGAAACTTAAAATCAATTTAATCTCAGGCTGCCACATGGCGCTCTCAGATTGAATCCATCTCTTTCCTTGATCTAATCCAAACCGTCCTTAGCCACTTACCCCTTCATTCAAATCCAATGGCCTTGATTTCTTTCCCTCGCCACATGTCCTCCATCCAACCGCCCATACCCCTTCATTTCCCTTTCTCTCACCGACGGGTGGGCCCCACCTGTCATGAGCTTCTTCTTCCTCTCTTTCTTCTTCCTCTAGCTCTCTCTCTCCTCCTCCATTGAAGCCGCACCAAAGCTCATAAAACCGGCCTTTTCTTCCTCTTTAATTCCCGAACGAGTGTGCGTTTGATTGCCCCCATCACTCTCCACTAATCGTCGGCCGTTTTCCCTCTTTTAATTCTCTCCAAACCGCCGGCCCCCATTTAATCTGGCAAACACAAACCGCCGTCGTCTCCTCTCCCTTCCCCGCCTATAAAACCCTCTCCTCGCCGCTCTTTTCCCCTCCTTTAGCATCTCCTCTCCCCGTCGCCCTCCTTTCCCCATTCAGTCGAACGCCAGAGCCACCGCGCCAAGCTCCCGCCACCGCCTTCTCTCTCCACCACCGCCGCCACTGCTTTTCTCGCCGCCGCCGCCTTCCTCCGGCCACCCGAGCCTCGCCGCCGGTAAGAACAGCACCGCCGCCGCCTCCTCTACCCCGCCGCCCCTCGCCGGCCGCCGCTGGGCGCCCGGGCGCCAGCGAGCACGCCGCCCCGTGCGTCGCCCGCGCGCCACTATTTCGGCCTGGGCCACGTCGGCCGGCCTGTGTCCGCGTGGCCTCCGCGTGTGCGCCGCGTGGCGCCACGTCGGCCGTGAGTGCCACCTCTGCCGCCGCCGCGGTTCGTGGACCCGTGTCAGACCCAGATTTTACAATCCGGAATCTACTGTGTTTAATTGCACTATTCCCTGGATCAGTAGATAGTGCACACAGTTACAGTTCTGAATATCAAAGTACATATCATGTGGAAACGTAATTAAAATAATAAACTTACTCATGGGCCGATTAGGCCGAAATCAATAAATTGCAGCAGCGGAAGAACGAAGCACACAGGTGGGACCTTCAGGACATGCCCACAGGCAGCCAACTGGAGGTTCGCGGCCTAGTTCTCGACATCTTCATCTTCTTTGCCATTATGATCCAAAGGTATTGTTGAAGCGCAGTGATCTGATTCCTGCTCCTGAATTTGTCGCACAAGCGAGCATGAGCACTCCGACCCCGTGCTCAGCGAATCAACACACAGAATGCAGTATATAACATGTATGGCTAATCAAGGATGGCTTAAGTTTATTTTCTTTTGCGAAGAGTGCTTTTGAATACAATTATATAAAAATTCCTTAAGACCTAGCATTTTGAACACACGTATATGTTGTAAATGAATGCAGTAATAATAGTGATTCAGATTCCATCCACCGTTACATGGCATCTGCACCATATAGCAATTCTTCAGCGTTATAGCCGCTTAACTTACCACTGGGACGACACCCAGGACAATTCCAAACCAGGGCCTTACACTGCCCTCCACTTTTCCATTCCCATCCACAAAGCATTTTGAAATAGAACTATATCTGGTTAAGTTCCCATGTCCGCCCTTGACCGTGGGCACGGCTATTCGAATAGTTTTGACTCTGCAGAGTTTGTACACTTTCACCACAAGAGACGATCAACTCATTGCCCCACACGATTCCTTAGTCATGCGGTTGAGCAGACCATCACAGTGACTTTTCAAAGTATCTAGACCCTTTTGTCATCTCACCCTATGGGAGACTGCCCACTTGCGGTGGGTCCCATATGTTGCACGGGATGTTCCCCACAGCTACTAGCGTACGGGCTCCACTCCCCTCTGCGCTAGCACGACTGGGAAACTTCACCCTCCACTCGGTGTCCCTTTAGGCCTTCCCTTGCCCCTGCATAATTACTTCTCTCCCCCTATTAGTGAGATGAGTCCAGAGTTTTCGATAAATCTACTTAGCCAAGTTGTACTTTACAGACTTGTGGTTGTACTGTTTTACACGGGTGACATGACAAGATTCGGTCCTTAGGGTTATCTGGGCGGTCTACCAATAACACACTTTGTGCTTCCACTGCACCACATATTCACACACTCGAACTAGTCCGCCCAGATATTTAAGCATGTTGAGATTTTTGGAAGGTATAAAATAGTCATGTCAAATATACCAGTCATTCCCACCATGACTGCCCAAACCATTTTCTCATTATTAAAAGCGATCATGATGTATGGGGCATTTCAGCGCCCCCTGCGTATTAATGCAACACTAAGCATAGCATATCCTTATGGACTTATTTTCGAATTATTAGTATTATACTTTTGCTAGGGCGACAAGGTTTACACATTCAATCATTCCAAAGGAGGGGTAATACTATTCAAGGTAAACATTGGCATTTAACTAGAATATCAAGTTTAGCATGTATTTGCATAAAAATAACAGCATGCATTTTGTTAATTTAAAACAAAGTAATTTGCAGAAAATGTAGGTTCAATATGATCAAAGTATTGACTCGCCTGGCGCGGTTTGCTGTGGTCTTGAGCTCACATAATGCTTTCTCTTGAGTTTCGGATCTTTTCTTCACTTCACTCTTGATCTCGCTTGATCCGTGGAATCTTCGAACTTCAGTTTCTAATTACGCGACAAACGACTGAATCCAAAAAGAAAGCAAATAACTCAAAAGATCCAAATAACTCGGAATAAACTCAATTTAGTTTTATTATGATTTAATGGGTGATTTGAGGCAATGCTGATTGGGTGCAGAGGACTAACGAGGTTACACGAGGTTGGGGCAAAGTGATGGTTGGGTTAAGCAGAGGCTAAGGAGGGTTCGTGATACAGGGATCTTGACGATGTTATTCTTACTTTGGACTTGAGGATGGCACTGAATACTACGGGTTAACCCATCTTATTTAATAAATTCTTTTTATTACTTTTATATTTATTAAGGAAGTTCCATGAGTTAGGTTAGATCTATGGACTGGTGTAGGAGTTCAGTGTCCCAAATTTTATCTTTTGGTTATGCATTCCTTGCAACTCGGGTTTTGGTAAGGGCAAACTGGACTGATGGATGAGATAGGTACTTATTCTACAAATATCTTAGTCAAAAGTATTATAACACCTGGATACCTTTATTAAGTTTTTGATTAAGTGTTTACTTTGGGAATGTTTATTTATATTAGATAGGTCATTTTAATGCCCGAGGCCCTCGTGCTATTACATTTTAGTATCTATATATTAAGATGGCCTTTTAGAGATGTAGGAATGATAGTCATACTTTAGATGGTTACTTTTACCTCCCTTTACTATCCAAACCTGCTATATATGATTACATTTTGTTACCTCTACTAAATTAAAACTACTACCTAAGATTTCGTGGTTGGCAATATGTTAATGTTAGGGTTTATATTTTCAGTAAGGCCTAAGGTGTTTAAAAATTGAACTAACATATTTACTAATGGCGCATATATGCCATCAACATTTTTCTAATTATTTATCTATATTCATTTGCTTATGAATGTCTCTAACTTCAATGGACATCCTTTTTCATATACTTTGAATATTTTGCTTACTTCATGTCCCTTGACTGGTTATTATTATTCACTAATTCTAACGTTAAGATTTAATTAGTGGTATCATTATCATTTTATTTGTACCCTTATTATTAAGCTTAGCTTTATTTACCTAGCAAAACTTGTCATACAGGGTTATATTTCATTGTTTGCCAATTAGGATTTACTTATTGGCAGTAGTTTAAATATTGACCTAGGTTCTAAGTATAATTAAGGGTAGCTTCTAATTTAGAGCCTTGACTTTGTATATAAGTATAAAAACCCTTCAACTTTAGTTGGGAATTTCTTTTCAATTGAGATTTTATACTAACTTTCAATACCAATCAAGGGAACTTTTCTTTACTAATGCCTTTAATTAACATTTAGTCCTTTCAGCTTATTTATGCAAACCACATTAAATATCACCAAAATTCTAATGAGCTCTAAAATTCATGATTTCAGTTCCATTGGACAGATCTTGATTTTAGATGAATTTAGAAATTTGTCCCACTCAATTTGGAGTTAAAATGAAAAAGTTATGATTAGTTGAAGTTCTCAGTTCTGTTAAATCCAAGAATTATTAAATTTCTGACAGTGGGTCCCACTGGAGTTTTTAATTCATTATCTTTTTATTTTAATTTCTTACTTCCTGTGCCGCTGACATGTGGGACCCAGGGGTCAGCGGGCTGCTTTGGTTACAGTGACCGACAAGTGGGGGCCTACCTGTCAGTCCTGAGAGAAAAATCAAAAGAAATGCTCAACCGCGCGCGCGGAGCCGGGCTCGAACACGCGACGCGGGAGGAGGAGGGAGGGAGAGATGGCGCAGGAAGCCACTCGGTCAAGCCGAGCGATGCTTACCCTATAAGGGTAATAATTCCCTTTAAAGCAGCTTCGGGAGGGAGCCGGGCAGAGGAATGTCGAAGACGGCGGTGGCCGGCGGCGAGGGTTGTCGGGAAGGCTCGGGGGTTGCGTAGAATATAACCTTGGCGCGATGGCGAAGCTTCTGGTGTAGGCGGCCGGGGACGACGGTGGCCGGAGAAGGCTGGCAGCGTGCGCCGGCGGAAGCTCGGGAAGGTGATCGACGCCGGCGTTGCTCCGGTGATGGGAGGTCCGGGGAAGGAGGGGGTTAGCTTCACCGTGCTCCCGCGAAGCTATGGGAGCTTGGGGATCGCCCGGAGGTGGCCGGAATCGGCGGGGAGGGTGGCGCCGGAGTTGGGGAAGAAGGGGAGGCCGACGGGGAAATGGGGCCTCTCGGTGCGATTGCAGCTAGGGAAGGGGAGAGGAGGGAGCTGCGACGCGGTTGAGGCTCCCAGGCAAGGCTTTTATAGCCGGGAGAGGGGACGCGTGGCGAGGCGGCGGAGATCGCCGTCCTGTTGCCGCTGAAGGGGGGGGGGATGAACCAAATCTCTCCGAGATTTGCAGGAGAGAGGTGGCGGGAGAGGTTCGCCTCCCCTCCTGTTTAATTTGCCCACGAGGTGAGAGAGGGAGAGCGGGTGATCTGCTGCGGGGACGCGAGAGAGAGCTGGCGCGAGGGGCGCGACCGCGTGGAGAAGAAGGAGCCGAGGAAGAAGACGCGCGCGGGCGGGGTCCACCGGCCAAAGACGTCGCGCGCGCGAGGGGACGGCCCAGGCGGCAGCGAGGCGCGGGGCGTGGTCGGTCCACCGCGCAGTGCCGCGGACGCGCTGAGCCGCATGGTCGCGCGCTGGGCCGCGCGATGGAGGCGCGGGCGACGCGTCGAGCATCGGGAACGGCCAGGTGGCGGCCCGGGAGGAGGGGAAGGCGGGATGGGGCGGCGACGTGGGTTGATCCCGGCCGTCCAGGTGGCGGCCGGAGGGTGAGTCGAGATTTTAATTTTTCTTTAATTTGATTTTTAGCTTTTAGAAACTGCCAGAAAATCCAATTAATTTTAGAAAAATATGAAAGTACCTCTAAAAATTTCAGAAAAATTCACAGAAGCTCTGGATGACCTTTTGGACTTAATAAAAATATTTTCACTATTTTTGGTATTTAATTTATTGGTTTCTCTTGATATATTTAATTGTATGCATACATATCCATAGTTGATGACTTTCTTATTATATTTATTTCCTTATTTTTACAATCATTTATCAATTGAGGGTTCTAAGCCAAATCTCTCTCTCTCCTTTTCTGGATCATCTTTTCAGATTCTTAATTTAGATTTTAACTCTCTACTATTTAAACATGTTCATTTCTTATTTAACTTTTGGAATTTCCATCAACTTTTTCTTAGAAAATTTCCACAAACTCCAAATCCAAATGGAAAACAAATAAAATAATTCAAAAACTCATCAATTTAATATTTATATTTTTCAGGATGTTACAAATCTACCCCCTTAAAAAGAATCTCGACCCCGAGATTCCGGTTGAGCAGAAAGAATGGAGATGAGTTATATTGGCTAGCAATAGGTTTTGAGGTGTTGCTCGAAGTATAATTCCTTAGCTCCACAGAGAGAGGAAAATCTGCGCAATAGGGGTTAGAACTTGGAGAAGTCAAAGGGGAAGAGAGAAGCCTTGTTCTTCTGGATACGTCGTAGACTTCCAAATACTTGCTCTTTGACGTTGTTGTCTTCATGTCGTCGTGGAATGGAGTAGTTGCATCGCCTATTGGACACATGGTTGTAGAATTTCCTTACTAATAGGTGGGTAGCAACGGGCTGTGCCCTAGGGGTACTGGGCCTTGGGAATCAAAGAGGCGACGATGGACAATTCTATATGGTGGTCTTTCACTTCTACGAGAATCTCGTTCTTGCTTATTTGCTTTGCCAGACACGTCGATTTTTGCTAAAGGTACGTCTTGTAATCCTCATTACCAGAAGATTTCTGGTCTTGCGAATTTCCTCGGCCTGATTCTATTAGATCCAATATAGTATTATTACATTTCCAAGGTAGCCATACATCATATTAGTACTTCCAAAAGTAATTAAACATCTTAGTAGCTCTCCAACATGCACCAAAATGCCCAAAGCATCACTTCTCTTGCTACCCCCCTTAATTAAATGGTAACAGACATCAGTCATCCTTTTTAATTTTGGGCATGACAAGTCCTATGGCGACTTGAAGACTCATCCGTTGTATCTCAGCTGCTTTGGTCAGCAACGGGCTCATGAAGCAGTCTTTGGGGCAGTGGTCTTGTCCTTCACAGAGAAAACATGTCATCTTTCTCGTTGGACACTCTCCTGGCAGGTGGTCTCCTCCACAGTTGGGGCAGTTAACCGTACATTGACTTTTCTCATGTCCCTTTGCTCCACAACGCCTGCAAGCGATTAGGGTCTTGAGGCAGTCGTCCGGGTAATGGTATTTCTTGCAGTATAAGCAATAGGGAACTGGGCAGTTGTAGTAGTAATGTCCGGTTTGTCCACATGTGAAACATGCTCCTTGTCCTACTTGTCGTAACGGAGGACAGTGTTGTGCGACATGTCCTGCTTTGCCACATTCAGTGCATATATCATTCCGTGTAGTTTCCTGGTCTAGTGGCAGCACCTTGGTAGTTGCAGCTTGTTCTTCTTTGGAGTTGATGGGATTTTCTTCGTCGGAGCTAAAGTTGATGGTGATGGTATTCACTATTTGCTTGTCTTTCCTCTTGATGGGGGCAATTCTTCGCGCAATGCCTTGATTCGCGGCAGTGGTAGCATTTGCGTTTCTTCCCTTGAAACCTACTTGGTACAGGGCTACTGTTACTTTCATTGTGATGGCTTCTCCTTGACACTTCTTGCAGGGTGAGGTCATGTGATGGTTGGTACGTATGGCTGGGGCTATTGATATTAGTGAATCTTTCCTTGTTAGGGTTAAGGTTGGTGGCGATGGCATCCTTTGCTGGTGTTCCTAGATTCCTTTGGGGGCACCTATAGGCATAGTGTCCCACATTTCCACAACTAAAACAAGTAAGGTCTTTTTGAGGTTTGCCTGGAGCAGTGCTGCTGTTATTTTTATTGTGACTGCCTCCTTTTGGTACTCTTCGCGGAGTGGGGTTTGGTGATAGATTGTAGGGACGGTTAGGGTTTTGGCGAGCATCAATTATTATTCTCCCTCCCTTGCGTCTGATTGTGGCAGTTGTCTTGCTGCTATCCATTGGGCCTGATAGGATTTTCCAGAAAAGGTGAGAGGAAATAGCATGAGATGAGTATTTAAACCAGATATTCTAAAACTCATTCAAAATTTTATAAGCAAGTTGTTCCCGTGACTGCAAAATAAGATGCCCAAGGGCAAGAAGGCAGTGCACAGGGATCAACGAAAACCTTGCGACAATACATCGCCTACTCGGGGAGCACACATAAGGGACATAGGGTTTGTCTGCACAGTTCGTTTAAAACAAAACCATCTTATCTTCATGAATACCTTCAACGTCCCTAAGCTTATATTTTGGAGCAAGGTACGATGAGAGGATCGAAATTTTCCTTTTAAATTAATAGACATAGGGGGAAGTATTTGGGGTAATTTGATTAACCTTAGTACTCACTCTTGTATTAGTATTTTGAATTCGAGTTAAGAGAGCTTCAGAAATAAAATGGCTAGGGTAGCATATAGATGAGGGGAATCATCTAAGAGAGTTGAGATTGAGCAAGACCACTTAGTTTTTGTGAAAATAGATACTGAGAAAATAATTCTAGTCATAGACTAACGACCAGGCTAACTAGGTCACGACCTGCAGTCGATATGCTCTGATACCATGCCTGTCAGACCCAGATTTTACAATCCGGAATCTACTGTGTTTAATTGCACTATTCCCTGGATCAGTAGATAGTGCACACAGTTACAGTTCTGAATATCAAAGTACATATCATGCGGAAACGTAATTAAAATAATAAACTTACTCATGGGCCGATTAGGCCGAAATCAATAAATTGCAGCAGAGGAAGAACGAAGCACACAGGTGGGACCTTCAGGACATGCCCACAGGCAGCCAACTGGAGGTTCGCGGCCTAGTTCTCAACATCTTCATCTTCTTTGTCATCATGATCCAAAGGTATTGTTGAAGCGCAGTGATCTGATTCCTGCTCCTGAATTTGTCGCAAAAGCGAGCATGAGCACTCCGACCCCGTGCTCAGCGAATCAACACACAGAATGCAGTATATAACATGTATGGCTAATCAAGGATGGCTTAAGTTTATTTTCTTTTGCAAAGAGTGCTTTTGAATACAATTATATAAAAATTCCTTAAGACCTAGCATTTTGAACACACGTATATGTTGTAAATGAATGCAGTAATAATAGTGATTCAGATTCCATCCACCGTTACATGGCATCTGCACCATATAGCAATTCTTCAGCGTTATAGCCGCTTAACTTACCACTGGGACGACACCCAGGACAATTCTAAACCAGGGCCTTACACTGCCCTCCACTTTTCCATTCCCATCCACAAAGCATTTTGAAATAGAACTATATCTGGTTAAGTTCCCATGTCCGCCCTTGACCGTGGGCACGGCTATTCGAATAGTTTTGACTCTGCAGAGTTTGTACACTTTCACCACAAGAGACGATCAACTCATTGCCCCACACGATTCCTTAGTCATGCGGTTGAGCAGACCATCACAGTGACTTTTCAAAGTATCTAGACCCTTTTGTCATCTCACCCTATGGGAGACTGCCCACTTGCGGTGGGTCCCATATGTTGCACGGGATGTTCCCCACAGCTACTAGCGTACGGGCTCCACTCCCCTCTGCGCTAGCACGACTGGGAAACTTCACCCTCCACTCGGTGTCCCTTTAGGCCTTCCCTTGCCCCTGCATAATTACTTCTCTCTCCCTATTAGTGAGATGAGTCCAGAGTTTTCGATAAATCTACTTAGCCAAGTTGTACTTTACAGACTTGTGGTTGTACTGTTTTACACGGGTGACATGACAAGATTCGGTCCTTAGGGTTATCTGGGCGGTCTACCAATAACACACTTTGTGCTTCCACTGCACCACATATTCACACACTCGAACTAGTCCGCCCAGATATTTAAGCATGTTGAGATTTTTGGAAGGTATAAAATAGTCATGTCAAATATACCAGTCATTCCCACCATGACTGCCCAAACCATTTTCTCATTATTAAAAGCGATCATGATGTATGGGGCATTTCAGCGCCCCCTGCGTATTAATGCAACACTAAGCATAGCATATCCTTATGGACTTATTTTCGAAATATTAGTATTATACTTTTGCTAGGGCGACAAGGTTTACACATTCAATCATTCCAAAGGAGGGGTAATACTATTCAAGGTAAACATTGGCATTTAACTAGAATATCAAGTTTAGCATGTATTTGCATAAAAATAACAGCATGCATTTTGTTAATTTAAAACAATGTAATTTGCAGAAAATGTAGGTTCAATATGATCAAAGTATTGACTCGCCTGGCGCGGTTTGCTGTGGTCTTGAGCTCACATAATGCTTTCTCTTGAGTTTCGGATCTTTTCTTCACTTCACTCTTGATCTCGCTTGATCCGTGGAATCTTCGAACTTCAGTTTCTAATTACGCGACAAACGACTGAATCCAAAAAGAAAGCAAATAACTCAAAAGATCCAAATAACTCGGAATAAACTCAATTTAGTTTTATTATGATTTAATGGGTGATTTGAGGCAATGCTGATTGGGTGCAGAGGACTAACGAGGTTACACGAGGTTGGGGCAAAGTGATGGTTGGGTTAAGCAGAGGCTAAGGAGGGTTCGTGATACAGGGATCTTGACGATGTTATTCTTACTTTGGACTTGAGGATGGCACTGAATACTACGGGTTAACCCATCTTATTTAATAAATTCTTTTTATTACTTTTATATTTATTAAGGAAGTTCCATGAGTTAGGTTAGATCTATGGACTGGTGTAGGAGTTCAGTGTCCCAAATTTTATCTTTTGGTTATGCATTCCTTGCAACTCGGGTTTTGGTAAGGGCAAACTGGACTGATGGATGAGATAGGTACTTATTCTACAAATATCTTAGTCAAAAGTATTATAACACCTGGATACCTTTATTAAGTTTTTGATTAAGTGTTTACTTTGGGAATGTTTATTTATATTAGATAGGTCATTTTAATGCCCGAGGCCCTCGTGCTATTACATTTTAGTATCTATATATTAAGATGGCCTTTTAGAGATGTAGGAATGATAGTCATACTTTAGATGGTTACTTTTACCTCCCTTTACTATCCAAACCTGCTATATATGATTACATTTTGTTACCTCTACTAAATTAAAACTACTACCTAAGATTTCGTGGTTGGCAATATGTTAATGTTAGGGTTTATATTTTCAGTAAGGCCTAAGGTGTTTAAAAATTGAACTAACATATTTACTAATGGCGCATATATGCCATCAACATTTTTCTAATTATTTATCTATATTCATTTGCTTATGAATGTCTCTAACTTCAATGGACATCCTTTTTCACATACTTTGAATATTTTGCTTACTTCATGTCCCTTGACTGGTTATTATTATTCACTAATTCTAACGTTAAGATTTAATTAGTGGTATCATTATCATTTTATTTGTACCCTTATTATTAAGCTTAGCTTTATTTACCTAGCAAAACTTGTCATACAGGGTTATATTTCAGTGTTTGCCAATTAGGATTTACTTATTGGCAGTAGTTTAAATATTGACCTAGGTTCTAAGTATAATTAAGGGTAGCTTCTAATTTAGAGCCTTGACTTTGTATATAAGTATAAAAACCCTTCAACTTTAGTTGGGAATTTCTTTTCAATTGAGATTTTATACTAACTTTCAATACCAATCAAGGGAACTTTTCTTTACTAATGCCTTTAATTAACATTTAGTCCTTTCAGCTTATTTATGCAAACCACATTAAATATCACCAAAATTCTAATGAGCTCTAAAATTCATGATTTCAGTTCCATTGGACAGATCTTGATTTTAGATGAATTTAGAAATTTGTCCCACTCAATTTGGAGTTAAAATGAAAAATTTATGATTAGTTGAAGTTCTCAGTTCTGTTAAATCCAAGAATTATTAAATTTCTGACAGTGGGTCCCACTGGAGTTTTTAATTCATTATCTTTTTATTTTAATTTCTTACTTCCTGTGCCGCTGACATGTGGGACCCAGGGGTCAGCGGGCTGCTTTGGTTACAGTGACCGACAAGTGGGGCCTACCTGTCAGTCCTGAGAGAAAAATCAAAAGAAATGCTCAACCGCGCGCGCGGAGCCGGGCTCGAACACGCGACGCGGGAGGAGGAGGGAGGGAGAGATGGCGCAGGAAGCCACTCGGTCAAGCCGAGCGATGCTTACCCTATAAGGGTAATAATTCCCTTTGAAGCAGCTTCGGGAGGGAGCCGGGCAGAGGAATGTCGAAGACGGCGGTGGCCGGCGGCGAGGGTTGTCGGGAAGGCTCGGGGGTTGCGTAGAATATAACCTTGGCGCGATGGCGAAGCTTCTGGTGTAGGCGGCCGGGGACGATGGTGGCCGGAGAAGGCTGGCAGCGTGCGCCGGCGGAAGCTCGGGAAGGTGATCGACGCCGGCGTTGCTCCGGTGATGGGAGGTCCGGGGAAGGAGGGGGTTAGCTTCACCGTGCTCCCGCGAAGCTATGGGAGCTTGGGGATCGCCCGGAGGTGGCCGGAATCGGCGGGGAGGGTGGCGCCGGAGTTGGGGAAGAAGGGGAGGCCGACGGGGAAATGGGGCCTCTCGGTGCGATTGCAGCTAGGGAAGGGGAGAGGAGGGAGCTGCGACACGGTTGAGGCTCCCAGGCAAGGCTTTTATAGCCGGGAGAGGGGACGCGTGGCGAGGCGGCGGAGATCGCCGTCCTGTTGCCGCTGAAGGGGGGGGATGAACCAAATCTCTCCGAGATTTGCAGGAGAGAGGTGGCGGGAGAGGTTCGCCTCCCCTCCTGTTTAATTTGCCCACGAGGTGAGAGAGGGAGAGCGGGTGATCTGCTGCGGGGACGCGAGAGAGAGCTGGCGCGAGGGGCGCGGCCGCGTGGAGAAGAAGGAGCCGAGGAAGAAGACGCGCACGGGCGGGGTCCACCGGCCAGAGACGTCGCGCGCGCGAGGGGACGGGCCCAGGCGGCAGCGAGGCGCGGGGCGTGGTCGGTCCACCGCGCAGTGGCGCGGACGCGCTGAGCCGCATGGTCGCGCGCTGGGCCGCGCGATGGAGGCGCGGGCGACGCGTCGAGCATCGGGAACGGCCAGGTGGCGGCCCGGGAGGAGGGGAAGGCGGGATGGGGCGGCGACGTGGGTTGATCCTGGCCGTCCAGGTGGTGGCCGGAGGGTGAGTCGAGATTTTAATTTTTCTTTAATTTGATTTTTAGCATTTAGAAACTGGCAGAAAATCCAATTAATTTCAGAAAAATATGAAAATACCTCTAAAAATTTCAGAAAAATTCACAGAAGCTCTGGATGACCTTTTGGACTTAATAAAAATATTTTCACTATTTTTGGTATTTAATTTATTGGTTTCTCTTGATATATTTAATTGTATGCATACATATCCATAGTTGATGACTTTCTTATTATATTTATTTTCTTATTTTTACAATCATTTATCAATTGAGGGTTCTAAGCCAAATCTCTCTCTCCTTTTCTGGATCATCTTTTCAGATTCTTAATTTAGATTTTAACTCTCTACTATTTAAACATGTTCATTTCTTATTTAACTTTTGGAATTTCCATCAACTTTTTCTTAGAAAATTTCCACAAACTCCAAATCCAAATGGAAAACAAATAAAATAATTCAAAAACTCATCAATTTAATATTTATATTTTTCAGGATGTTACAACCCGGTCCACGGTAGACCGGGCCCACATGTCCGAAATTTCGAATTTCAAATTTTTGCTGACGTCATAAATACTCTTTTTCAGTATAAAAATAAATCAGAAAAGCTGTCTTTTTCTTTTTCTTCTAATTAAACCTTTGGAAGCCATAACTTTCTCATTTTAACTCCAAATTGAGCCGTTCAAATTTCTAAATTTTTCTAAAATCATAAACTATCCAATTATACACTCTTTTTGAAATTTTGAATTTAATTTATTTATTTTGTTTTGTTGTTCTGTCTTTTCGCGCGTAGAACCCGTCGTGGCCGAAGACTTTTCCGCTCCGTAGCAAGAAGATCCAGACAGCGTGCAAGAAGGTAAGTCTCCTTTGAACATTTTGTACCTATGTTTGCGAAATGCTTTTTATTATTTTAAATATTATTTGCATTGCTATTTACATAGAACACTAGCTTTCGTCTTAAGGTATTAGTTAATCCAATCATTGTTATGCTCTCGATTGAAGTTGAATGCCATGTGCCTTTGTAACCTTAGGATCTTCTTTGTCTTTGTAATGAGAGTATTATAATTCTTTGCTAAGTATTAAAACGGTAGTAAAATGCTTAGTCACGCTATTTAACTTTCGTAACCTAGGAATGGGAAATTATATTTCATTGTTCTTGTCTATTTATTCAGAAATTAGTGGTGAATAGTGTTGCCACTGTTCTTTTAAAAATAAAACAAAATGTGAAAATTGATTTAGACCAGGGCGGATGGTTAGATTGGATTGGTGCGGTTTAGCACGAGACTTTGTAAAGTGTATGTTCCGCCCTAGTAGATTAAGGACCGACTCTTATGAAAACTCGACCTGCGGGGGGTAAGACAGCCCCCGAGCATTAGCTTTAAGAAGGAGAGATCCTCTCACGCAGATCGAGAAAACCCCCGAACCCTTGCTCCACCCTTACACAGCGGCATCATTGCCCGCGTGAGAACGACCAACGACCTGGGCCAACAGCCTTTAGACCTGTGCTTTGGTGTGGTAGCAGGCGAGGGGATTTTTTCCCCCAACCTGAAATTCGCTCCCACTGGGAGTCGAACCCAGGACCTGGGGGGTGCTACTAGAGCGCTTTAGCCATTCCGCTAGAGGCCCGTTCGCGGACCGACTCTTATGATTGTCCAGACTGAGCATTACCGTGCAACCCTAAGTCTTTATGGGTATGACTTTGCTGACTAACTTACGATAGTCTAGTTTAGGTACCACCAGTGAAAAGTGAGTGCCAGTGATTTACTGGTTTATTCACAGTGAGGGACAGTGTTTTACTGTACTCATATGGTGCAAGAGGGGGCTTCCGATTGGATGGATTTAACTCTTCAGCGGTGAAACCTTAGCGGGTGGTGTCTAGTTAGACTAGAGTGAGTTAAAAGCTTTATGATATTTTATCTGGGCCCATCATTTTTTCTTTTGAAATCTCCCACGCGCATGAATTGATCACAAAAGAATTCTGGAGGTTTACGGACCGCCCAAAACAAGTACGATTTGCGGATAAATTCTGAAAAACATAAGGTGGAAGCTCATCGCCCTAGGTACCTTGATTAATAACAAATATAGATCTCTCTGTTTCCTAAAAAAAGAGGGAAAAAATTCTGTTAAAAAAAACCAGAACTTGATCAATAATTGACGCAATTTGAGAAATTGACTACTGATTATTGCACATGTTCTTATGTGGCTACAAGTAACCTAACAAAGTTTACGGAATGACCTTAATTCTTAAACTTCTCCAGAACATTGGTTACTTTTGGTTTGATAGTGACCAAACTGTTTTTTAGACTCACCAACAGCGAAACTTAGTAGAGCGAAATGCTTTGCGTTGCTTCCAAAAGCAAATACACGACCAACCGCTGGTACAAGTTGGCTTAATTTTATTCAATCATCATTAACCTGTACGGTGCCGGATCAAATAGATCTTGATTTCCGTCATGTAATGGTTATAAAAGCCTACAAATCCTAGTGCATGGCACATGGTTAAAATGCGGCTGCAATGGTTTTGGCAATCAAGGGTATTTCCGCGCGAAAGGATGGGTGGGTGAGAGGCTGATAAGTAGGATCCACATGTCAGTTGGCCGCGCTTGTTAGAACCCGTTGGGTTAAGCTTGATTAAGGTTCTACTCATTTCGGCTTTAGTTTTTGAATTTTGGTTTATTTTTTATTATTCTTAAATTTCTTTTTTTCTGACATT
This sequence comes from Dendrocalamus latiflorus, assembly GCA_017311315.1. NCBI lineage: Eukaryota > Viridiplantae > Streptophyta > Magnoliopsida > Poales > Poaceae > Dendrocalamus > Dendrocalamus latiflorus. The sequence goes on along the minus strand of CM029642.1, from coordinate 49,774,024 downwards.
TTGGTTTTTTTGAGTTTTTTTGCCGATTCTTTTTTCTGTATTTGTTTGCATTATCCGTAATGGGTTAACTTGTTTTTTAATTTTAAAATTTTTTAAATTTAATTACGCTAAATAAACCATCACCAGTTACAGTGTAATTTCAGCCAGCTACATTGCAATTTTAGCTATAAGTCAAATTTTTTCAACCCAAATGAGTAGGCTCTAAGGAGAACTAGGAGAGATGTTTACGAAATTATATGTAGCAAAATTTTAATATTATTAAAGTATGTGATTTTGCGTCATCAGTAATAAAATGTCCGGAGTTTACTAAAATTTACTAAACTTTTATGTAAGGTGCTTGTGAAAAACTATATATTTCCTGCTGCACAGCTGAGGATCCCTCCAGCTCAAGTCTCCAGCCATGCATGTATTGATGTATATCTTGCCTTTGGAAGCCTTACGTTGCCTTGCATAATTGAATGCACCATGAGCAACTTGTGTCTAGAAAACCATTGATTCTTTCCTTGTCCTGGCTAACAGTAGCAAAGGACGGTTGGTCGTACGCCACAATGGCGGCCATATCCATGTGCGTAGCAGCAGAAATATCGCTGTAAGATTTGCCTCAAAACTTTTGTTTGAACCATTGGCATTGGCACTAGCATAAGGTTGGATACTCTCGATTTTAATTACCCTACTTTTATCCCCGGTGGTCGGATGTTAGTGTGTTGTTCCCCGGGATGCTGCCGCTACAGTGCCGTTTGGGGTTTTTAAGTTTTTGGCTTATTCAAAAGTTAAAATAAATAAGAGATTTTGTGAGACAGATTCTTCAAACGATTTTCTAAATCTAAAATTATATGTGTCGTTCGCGTCGACGTCTCTACTGTCCAATACTATATAAAAAGGATGGCCAAAAACTATCAGCTATAGATAAAATTATCAGTCATAACTCAAAAGAACAAGATGGAATAGTCTAGCTCTCTGAAAACAATGACAGATTGGTGTCATGGTAATGGTCAAGAGTCTCAAGACTTCTATAACTGGTTAGATTGGTAGAGTAGTTATTAGGAGCTATTCCATTTCGCATTAGTTATGTCTAGCGTGGATATTGACTCATAGGATTAGTAAGCTGTGAAACTTTTATTCTTTTGAGACAGAACTGTGAACTTTGATTAGAAATTTAGTTCAGAAAACTTAGCATTTAAACTATGCGAAAAAGCGCAGTTTTTTTAAATAGAATGGCACATATAGGTATGACCTGACCATTCTCTTTTTTTAATGTTTGCACCTACTTTTTTCAACCAATGCAAAGAGTTCTTGTGGGGCTAACCTGGACTCGAGGCGAGCCACAACTACTTTATAATATGTGAAGTTACCAATAATAAATTGAATTTTGGCCGTATGGGCTGAGATTCACTTGCTCAAATATGGCCATGACCACTAATTTCCCCAAAAATCGGCAACCTTGGTGCAGAATTGAAAATTCCATTATCAGTTTAAACTACCCCATTTCTTTTTCAAATAATGCAACTGCTGAACCTTGATAGAATACAATACACCCATAATTCATCTATATTCAATCTTCCATGCACAACTTGACATGCATAAGAGCAAGTACAATAGTATAGCCAACTAGTGGCTATAACACTTGTCCATTTCATCTATAGCCTTCAAAAAAATAGTTCATACAATAAGGTAGCTATTACAATAACTATTTGGCCCCATGTGTAAGAGAGTGAAATGCATATTTTTACGTACTATAGCTAGCTGTAATTTAGTAGCCAGCTTCCTTCTCTCTCTTCCTTTCTCTCTCTGCCACGTAAGATTTGGTTGATATTATATTTGCTATAGCCTGCTGACTAAGCCTTATTGTACTTGCTCTAAGTGCATAACTACTTGACAGCCACTTGGATACAACTGCCCTAACATTGGGACTTGAAGTCAAATAAATTCCAATCAGCTGACCACTCCAGTTGTCACACAGAGTTAGACAATGTGTCCAATTCTTCGATGCTGTTCCAATTGGCTTCTTCTGAAGACTGATTTAACACAAGAAATACCATTCCTGATTTCTAAATGGTGTAATTCTTGCAGATATACGTGTTCACCTCGCCTCCCACTCGAAGGGTTGGCATCATGTCAATGAACTGTGCACAATCATTCCAATTCAACGATCTCATATACACTTGCTGCTAAACAGTGGAGCAAGATGAGATCTAAACTATGGTGGTTGGGTTTGTTGCATTTGCATGAGGAGACCAATGAGCATCCAAGAATCTAATGGTCTCCATCTTGCCACCACAGTGTGATTCGATCTCCCTTTGTCAAGCAAGCACATGATATGATAGGTGTTGAAAAAAGGGTGTGTGTGTACTCGAGCGAAAGATCCTAAGCTAGGGCAGTGGTCGATGGTGTTAGATTCTGTTTAGTGTTTGGATTAGAATGGCGCGGTGGTATTAGGCTCTGATTGCGCTGATTAGCGTTATGTTTAGGTTTAATTGCGGTGTCGTGTCTCCCCCTTTGCTATGTCTGAGTGGAGAAGAACAAAGATCAGACATGAGAGGCTAAAATGAAGAGAAACAAGGAGAAGGAAATATCAAGAGCAACTTTGGTTTAAGTTTCTTGACAGTGTGTTTCTTAGACACAGGGGAAGAAAATTGTGTAAAGTACATGCTTTGACCCTCTATGTGATTAACATCCTCCTACTAGAGGGTAATTTTGCTATGTATTCTGTCCCCATTTCCCCATTTTTACTTTCTGCTTTTAGCTTCTAGTTTCTTACTTTCGTTTTTTGGCCTTTTGCCTTTTCATTTTTACCCTTATTCTTTCGTATTATCTGTGATAATATATTTTTTAATTTAATTACGCTAAAAATCTATCAACAGCTAAAGTGTATTTTCAACCGCTACAGTACAAAATAAAAACCATAAGCAGAAACTTTTCGGCTTATGGTTTTTATTTTGTACTGTAGCGGTTGAAAATACACTTTTTTCGGCTTTGTACATCCTCTAGGGGATGTAGCGGCTGGAACATAGTTCCATTATCTAAAAAAGCAGAAACTTTTAAGCTCAAATAAGCACCACCTTAATTTCATGGGTATTGTCAAGCCCTGTTCCTCGGGAAAAAACCTTTTTTTTCAGAGAATAAAAGCCATCTTAAATTCATTATTTTGATAACTTTGTGCAAAATGCCTTTTTTTCAGAGAATAAAAGCCATCTTAAATTCATTATTTTGATAACTTTGTGCAAAATGAAACATGAATCATCACATAAAACATGTGGTGTAGCTATTCACTCCTTGAGAAACTACAGAAAAAGAGGTGTTGATTTAGGACAAAGTAACACAACTCCTTCCTATCTACGCTGATAGTAGGACTTGCTTGGTCGAGGATCCTCTGCAGCAGTAGCTGCTACTGCAGAGAAGCACAGTGTCGTGCAGTAGGGAATCAGGGGTATGCTCCCGTGGTCTCATCAAGATCTGAGGCTCTGACCGAATGCGGTAATAGCTACAGTAATATCTTCTATAATAGATATTGGGTGAGTTTTTTTTGAGCTATGGCTATGACATTTGGCTTATGGCTTTTAAGTTTTAGCTGTTTGTGAGAGACAGTAAATAGAGAAAAATAGTTGTATGTGATTTTGATCAGTATATCTGAACTCAGTGTAATGTCTACTATACTTTTATCTATAGTTCTGTATTATTTAAAAGTTAGTTACTGTAGTAGAAAGTGATAAGCTAAAACTTAAACCTGACCGAACCTGGTATGATGCAGTAATTACGCAACGGATCCGGTCCCTTTATGCCCATACATCACAGATACCCCAAATCTCAACACTCAAAAGTACGATCACATTCTTCTCAAGTAAGTATCGAAGTTTCCCGAACATTTGTTTGCCTCTCACGTACATAACTCACACGCAACACAAGAAAAAGGCTAAACAGAGACCATCTGATTGTGGTTCTCTCAATCGCTGCAGCCTAGTTTACACAAAGCCACAGAGCATTTCTGCCAAACTGCTGTGCCCTGGCTACGATCCCATCCACAGAAGGGCAAAGAAGGCCGATGACAAACACTATTCTATCCCCAGATCTTCTTTTTCAGAACATTACTTTACTACTCTGACACTCCCAAATCATAATGCAGATAAAAATATCAGGATGCCGACACGGCTGCTGGGGCACAACACATCAGAGATGGTTGATGCATGGTTTTGGCCTAATCATGGGTGTGTGTGTGTGTGGGCATGAATGATTGGCGCCAAATCGCGTCGATCCTGGCCGTGCATCCGTGGTGGTCTCTCGTTGCAACAGCATGGCTTACTTTTGTATGGCACAGCCTGTACTGGATGCACACCTCGGCGATTCTGCATGCATGCCTTCCATACACCCGTCCAGCCTCTGCCCTCGCCAATTATTTTGGTGCACAGGTCTAGTAGGAAGGTGGGGGTGTAGGACCAAGATTTAGCTCAGTTCCCAAGCTTGGATCAGTGGTGAAAATTGGTAGGGCTACACCTATTTGTGGTGGAGACAAACTAAAGGTTGTGTCATTGTGTTGATGTATTGTTGTGTTGATGCCGATTGATTTGTTGTCGATATGGTCTACATAAATAATTGTATGAATCAGTTATCAACAAGGCGTAGATGAGTAATTGTACGATTTGTTATTGGTACGATAGCAATGTAACAATGATATGATAACGGTACGATCGCAATTGTTTGTCAAAGGTAAATGAAAGATAGTACATTGCATATAAAAACTCATGGCCAATTCAGCTATGTCATTCTTTGATGTATGGATTTTCAAAATCCAACTATGTACAGTGTTGTTGAAAATGTGAAGAGAAATAGCAACTGCATCTTTACTGTTGTCTACAAAACGGCCCTGATCAATTCGGCTTCGGCTTCTGACTTATTTTTCACTATTCATAAGTTTCGTTTTTTTCTGAACTTTTGGCTTTTTGTTGAGCTTTTTTGCCGGTTCTTTTTTTCCCCGTATTTGTTTGTATTATACGTAATGGGCTAACATATTTTTTATATTTTTAAATTTTTTAAAATTTAATTATGCTAAATAAGCCTCTGTCAGCTACAGTGCTTTTTTCAGCCAGCTACAGTATTTTCAGCCATAAGCCATGAGCTTTTCAGCCGAATCGATCACCACCATATTTCTCAGCAAAAAGAGGAACAATAGTTTTGTCCCGCAAAGCCCTCCATTGCTATTTAATGAGTACATACTTAATAACAACATGCGACCATCTTATACAATGCCTTTTCAAAATTGTCAAACAATTTGTTTTTCGCACAACATGAAAGTATTGTTTCAAAATTGTCAAACAACTTGTTTTTCGCACAACATGAAAGTATTGTTTCAAAATTGTCAAACAACTTGTTTTTCGCACAACATGAAAGTATTGTTTCAAAATTGTCAAACAACTTGTTTTTCGCTCAACATGAAATTATTGTTCGGACGATATCAAGTGAATGCATAGGACTGTGAACATTGCATACAAATTCATCGGTAGTATATGTGTTCACCTAGCACAAGAATTCTCTACATTCCAATCATCCACTCCAACTCCAACCACAAGGACACATATACACTTGTTAAAGCACAGAGGCAGAGTCATCTAAATAACAATAATTATAATAGCAACAACAAATCGCAGGGGCAGAGATATATAAATCACGAGCCCCTAGTAGCACACATCAACATCTCAAGCTCCCTTCAGCTCGAGATCAACCTCAGTCGCCGCCAAGAAACCAAGACGAGAGGAGACGCATCGCTGCAGCCAGAGATGAAGAAGCCATCCGCGCTTCTCCGGTCACTCTCCTCGCGCCTCACCACGCACCTCGTGCCGTCGCCGGCGGTGACCCCCTGGCCGCCGGTGCGGTCCGCATACGACCGCTGGCTAGCCGCCGAGCTCGACGAGCTCCGCGCCGACCCGCTCGCCCCGTGCACCAGCGCCGCCTGGCTCAGCCGCGCCCTCAGCCTTGCCGTCGCCGCGCAGAGACGGCTCGTCACGTCGGCCACGGCGGCGCCTGCTGCCGGCGCCAACATTGACCGCAAGACCATAGATGAGTTCGTCGAGGACACCGCGGAGCTGCTCGACGCGTGCGCCGGCCTCCGTGACCGGCTGGACATGCTAAAGAACTACGTCGTCTCCATGCGCATTGCGCTGCACTGGCTCGAAGGCCACGGCGGGGTGGCAGCGCGGCGGCGCGCGGCCGCGGCCTTTGCGGAGTGCGAGGCCGTGGAGCGGCGGTGCGGCACGGAGCTCGCCAAGTGCGGCTCCAACCTCCGCAAGCTCGGCGAGAGGGCGCTGCACACCAAGCAGCGCTCCGGCAGCGGCGCGCAGTGTGACGAGCCCCTCGCCGGAGCGCGCTTGGCGGCGCTGCTCGCCGTGGGATCCCTCGGCGCCGCCCTGGCTTTCCGCCCGCGTCGCGCCGTGTCCGGCATCGTCGCCCAGGCGGCCGGCGGCAAGGGCGGGGGCGCGGCACCGTGGGAGTGCGCGCTCCAGGAGGTGCAGAAGCACGTCAAGGAGGAGTACGAACGCAGGAGGAAAGAGGGCGTGCCGTGCATGGCAGAGCTCGAGGCCGCGGCGGCCGCCGGGCGGGCGGTGCAGCGCGCCGTGGCCGCAGGCCGGCGGCATTGCCCGGAGACCTCGAGGAGGTGCGACGAGCTGGAGGAGAAGGTGTTTGCGCTCGAGGAGAAGGTTGGCGAGCTGCACGGGGAGCTCATCGCCGTTAGGATGGTGTTCTTGGAGTGGTCTCAGAGAGCAAGAGGCCACGAGGTGCTTAGGCTGTGAAGGATTAGAGAACCGAAAAAAATGGAATGCTCATAGAATTTGTTGTAAATATGCATTCTGAGAAAAATTTTGATCTCGTTTTTTGGATCCAATCTCTGAGCTGATTGAGACTACGAACCTGACTAACACTCGTACGATTGGAAATGGAGCTCTCTTTAATTTGTTTCAGCATGAATCTTATCTGCAAGAAATTGATCATAATCTTGAGCCTGGAAACTCAAGGTGGTTGTCTCTAATGAAACTGTGATGATCTTCAGATTTTTACTGCAGATTTTTTACAAGGTTTTCTTCACTGCAACTGAAAACTTCTTCTGATGGTTTGAAACACCATTAAGTCTTAATGTTCTTACCTCCAGAACTGATTGCGATGAAAACAACGTATTTGACCATATATAGAGTGTGCTCAATATTCTGATTATTTGCTTTCACCATTGAGGTAAATGTGCTTTAAAGAGAAGTTATACGTTAATATAAATTCACAACCTTTCAAGCCTCTTCATCTCTTCTTACTTTCAGCCTCGCTCATTTCAGTTTGAGCTTCTAGCTTATTTTTTACTATTCCTAAATTCCGTCTTTTCTGCCTTTTTTAGCTTTTTTGCCAGGTTTTTATTTCCGTATTCGTTTGTATTATCTGTAATAGGCTAACCTATTTTGTTCTATTTTTTATTTTTTAAAATTTAGTTACGCTAAATAAGTCACTATCAGTTACAATATAATTTTAGTCAGCTACAGTATAATTTCAGCTATAAATCAGTACAATTTTAATCAACTATAGTATAATTTCTGTCATAAACTATTTTATTTTTGTTCAATCGAGCGACATCTCATGGTCAATTATTGGAACTTGAGGTGAACGACTTGTTGAGAGATAACACAAGAAGGATTTGATTTGCGTTAAGTGCAGCATGATTATGACATGACGCACTCACTTGGGCCTCCATCTCCATGAGATGAGACGTTGTAGGCCTCTTACTAAGCAAAACAGGAGCAGTACCCTTTTCTAGAGATCAGAAACAGAAGCCTATTGTCTGTCTGCGCCATGTCTCACTAGTACCTACTGCTACTACCCTTTCGGAGAAGCGAAGTCTTCAAAAAAAAAATGGTTTTGCTAGACAACGTCAAAAAAAAAGCATTTAAAAATTCTTATTTTAGCAACAAATTCTACAAACCTTAAGTAGTAATGAACATCATACATAACATAAGACCTCGATATGTTTAAAAAGTGGTGTAGAAATTCCAAAATGATTGAATCTAATTTCAAAAATAGAAATTACACTGTTGCAACATTTTAAAAATATAGATAAAACAATCAAAAATGGTGTTTGCAATATTTTTCACAGAAACTGTGCATGCAAATAGGTCGTAAAACCTCATAAAACTAAGAAATTCATACCATCTTAATAAACACTTAAATAAATTTGCAGACTTGTTTACTTTGCGACATGTTATGCTTCAGAACTTGCTCAAAATTCTCCAAAACAAACAAATCCATGATGCTACAAATACTGTAACATTAAAAAAATAAATACAATATTGTTGCAACCAAAGATGCAACATTCAAAAACATTACAATATTTTGCAACCAAAGATGCAACAATTCAGGTACACATATGCAATAAAACCAAAATTCACAAAAACAAATCTTGAAAGACAATGTGATATTGCAGCAATGAGAAATGCTTTTTACAACAATGGAGACAAGGGTCTGCAATAAATTGAGAAAAATGTCTACAAGAACTAACTAGAGGACCATGCGCGTCGCTGGCAGTGAAATGCCGAGCTCAAAGCAGTAGTGGCGACATAAGGTCGGTCTAATGCTTCGTCGCCTAGCCCAGAACTAGCGAAGCTGAGCCTACATGATGCCTCATTGCTGGTCGTGTTGCTAGTTATTAGATCGCCTTCCCATGGTCCTTCACTCGTCGTCCACCGTCGTCTAGGGCGTCGTCTTGACCTCACCAGTGCAAATAGGAAGGGAGAGAGAGCTTGGAGGACATGGCGATGAGGATGACAAGAAATCTCTAAGAAGTGTGTGCAGGATTAGAGGATTGGAGAAAAGTAGAGGAAGGAAGGTGTGAGATGGGAGGTGCTCTTGTCTCCGGCGGCGGTAAGTCTTTATAGAAGTAAATTTGAGGCAGAGCTAGTTGGTAAAGAAAGCAAGAAACAACTAGAAGCGGATGGAGGCACAAAGTGAAGCTGGTATGGACGCACGGATGAAAGCATAATTTCAAAAATTTTGTTGTAATAATCAAAACAAATAGTTGCAACATCTTAAAATACCTATCGCAACAATGTGAATGATCTAATATAATACATTGGGGACTAGCCTTTTCTTCTCCATCAACCAAAAGTAACAACACTTGCAGATGCTACGCTAGATGATGGGGGCACTCATCCGGAACGAGGGAGCTCACGTAGGACATGACCATCAGTAGCTAAGCTTGGTTTGGCCCGGTGATGGTGAAGCTTGCGGAGGTGGGCGTAGAGCTCGTGTGGCCCCTCTAACCCTGTGGAGCTCATGGAGGCCGTGCTCAGTAGTGGCTAAGCTCGGCTGACCCTGGGACAGGGGAGCTCATGGAGGATGCATCTAGAGGAAGCGTGGAGGGTGGTGGTGTAGCACTGATTGGTGGACTAGCGTGCGGTGGCTTGGCCAAAGCTCAAGGCATGCATGGAGAGGGAGAGAAAAAAAATGGGCTGGTAGAGGGTGTGGTTGGATGAGGATAAGATTAATGGAAGTCTCTATTGGGTGGATTAGTGAGCATGCAGGTGTTGGTTGGATCAAAGATGGAGGTTGGATGGAATCGTACGATCGGAGAAGTTAGGATTGGACATCTTCATCGTATCAATTCTGTTTTTAGTTGTATGCCTCTTTTTGCAAGAACAAACAATAGCCATGGAGCCACTGAACCTAAATACAGACGGTCGCTGTGGGTTCATTTACTCAGTTTCTAATCCCCATAAGAATTGAATTGATTGGTGCAGACGTACAAGATATTCCAAGTCAGCATAAACAAAACAAGCTGTCCCAGTAGGTTGCATAGTATGCTCATTGGAGCCCTTCTCTTTGTGAGTAGGTTGCAATGCCTCTTTTCTAGGGAAACACCTGTCATCAGCCAGCCAATTTTTCCCAATTTCCATTACGAGTTCAGGCTGTTGTGGCAAGAGATACTAAAAGTCGATCACATTAGTTTTACATTGCTAAAAAGGAGAAATAAGCTAGAAATAATAAAAAGAAAAATATCTATCCCTTGAATTAGTGGACCCTTACTATGGTCAGTAAATGATTATCAGTGGATGTTATAGATAAAATAAGAAATCTTATAAGGCAAGACTACCCATTATAGATTTTAGATGAACCCAATAAATAAAAAGAATTCTAGATTACTCACACTAAAATTCACGTACGAGAGGAAAAGAAAGATATTGACATGCAAAATAAATGAGTAAAAGCCATACATAAGAAAAATAAGAAAAAATGGCATTCGGCAAGAAAAAAAAGCAGAAATAAAAAAGACAAGATCTATTTGACATGCACACTTACTAATAATATGTGTTTCATAACTTTTATTTTTTCTAGAATCACCATCGATGTGGTAGAATTTAATTCAAGTTAAACTATATCAAATGTTGGGTGTCATCTATCATATAATAAAAGCATAGGGTAGTTGATTACATCAGCTGACTAAAAAGAGAAAAATTGTAGAAATTCTCCCCAAAATAAAAGGAAACACCTTGTCTTTAATTTGATGTACTCTAATTATATGTAGCAATCCGAAACCGATGGATGTTACCTAATAAATGAGAATAATTGCTAGAAATTGTAAAAAAAAGTATCTAACTTTTAATTAGGTAGATCCTTCTTATCATTAACAAATTATAACCATAATTTTTCTTGATCTATGAAAGTGCATATGAATCGATTTACACTGTGATATGAATGCATGTATAGTTAGAGAACTTTTATATAAAATTAAGACGTGAGATGTTAGAGATAGAATTAAACTCAAGCGATCCACGCACAGGAACAAACTTGCCTATAATATCCATTATAATTTGCATTCTTTTAATTGTATTAATATGAATACAACTATTGTCTCTGTTATTGGGGATACCGATTAAAAATTATAAAGAACAAGTATTTCCTCCTTAAAAAATATAATCTATATCCTTTGTTTTAACATATACTACGACTATACATTAATATCATAAATGAAACCAATTATACAAATATAGAAATTAAATCAAATTGATAACGCTCTAAAATTCTAATTATTTCAAGTGATTTGTAACCCTTTATTTTTTGGATGTAGTTATTTTGTTATCATCATATATATCGCTAAACCAATTAAACATGCTCTAAGAATGATGCCTATGCAGATGTGCGGGCCACCAGTTCAAAAACAAAAATCAGAACTGAACATTTTCTCGTCTTCAATAAAAACAGCGTTGTTGCAGAAGGAGTCAAAAAGAGGTGGACGATACGTCAGGTAAGAAAACTGCAGCCCACAACTCGTCCCGGCCAACGTAAAGCTAAATCAAGGGAGGTTGACTTATTGAGCCTAACGAGGTAGACCAGTCTGAATCCGGTCCAGATTGCCTCGCCTTGTGAACTCGCTGGTGCTTGTTGCCTACAGCCTACCGCCTGTCCTCTCCTCTCCGAGCATCGTTGGCTGTTGCCGCGCCGCCGACACTTACTCTCTGTTTGTGTTATGTACCATGGTTGTCAAAGTTTGCTATAGTTTTCTGCTGAACTTATCTAAGGGTCCGTTTGTTTCAGCTTCTGGCAGCTGCAGCTACTTCCAGAATCTCCCCCAAACAGTTCAGATTTTCATCCAGATTTTAAGTAGCCAGAAGCTACAGAATCCAGAAAATGAACTAGTAGCCAGAAGTTGGGGTTATCCAGCTTCTCCAGATTCTGACTAGCTGGATACTCACCAGCTACTTCTTAGAATCTACAGTTAAAACAAACAGGCACTAAGTCATCAAAATCAAAGCCACACTTCGCCTAACAGAAGCAAATCTTCACACACTTTTTTGAGTCACCCAGGCCTTGAACCTAGTTGTTACAAGAAACGGGGCGAAGCGCGGATCAAGAGGCCGCGACGACGGCGCCGGCGTCGCTGCCGACGCAGTCGAAGCCGCAGTGGCACCGCGGGCTCTCGGCGAAGTTGTCGAGCGGGAGGGACACGGAGAGTGGGCCGACGAGGAAGCTGAGCTGGTCGCCGGCGCGGTCGACCTGTTCGATGCCGATCCACACGAACAGCACCTTCACGCTACCTCTAATCAGACTTGTACTTATCACAGCACACATCAAACTCATTTTTCATCTCTACATCCACGTTCAGAGATTCTTCACTCTTGGAACATCTGGCCAGCGTGATCTTCGCTTTGTTTGCCTTCGGCCTCATCTCCAGGTCAGCATAAGGGGCTTCGTCGCCATGGAATCCAAGCGTGCAATATAGCAATCCATCTCTAGCCCTTGCGAATCCTGACGAAGAATCTTCCATCTCCTCAAAGTCGCTGAAATTGTCCTCCAGAAAACCTGCACACCATTCCAAGATTTGTTTTGAAAGAACATATTATTTCTCTCTTTCCAAATACTCCAAAAAGTAGCTCTTGTAACCATCGTAGGAACTCAGTTTGGACGGGGAGAAACGAATGCATCAATTCTTTTTTGCACATAGTGGTAAAATCTGAAGTTCTAAAGTTGGTTGGTTACTTGGTTAGGTATGACTTATCAGTAAGTGTTTGATGAGCAAAATGATGTTTGGTTATTAGTTTATGAGTTTTGGTTCGGTCCACCTTTTCATTCACAACCGTCCAATAGAACAGATTCTACGGCTATGATGATCTAATGCGGTAATACCTCCAATATCTCCTGCACATGCAGCACCTCCATAAAAGGGTGGTGCTGGAAAAAAAGAAGGGCATTTAGGTAGTTTCATCTTAGATATCCATCGTTCAATAGATTAATGGAACCGTTACATCTTTTACCCGTGTGATTACACAATGAACACCTTAAGATCCAACTATTAAGCAAGGAGACCTATGAGCGGCAATTACATTCACGGTGCCATGAATCGAAGCAAGATAACATATCGCTGGCCAACTGATCGCTTGGGTGCCGAGAGAGCGTCCAGGTTAGTCTGGGAGAGAGCAGGCACGCCGAACATGAGGGATAAATCCCGGAGATTATGGCCGCATCCAGTAGACGAGAGGGTCGACGAGGATGGCGTTGAACTAATCGATCATGAGTCATGGAGAAGATAAGAGGAGGGGCGGTTTTTTTCTTCAGTTAACTCTCTGTATGAGCGGGTCGACGAGGATTACGTGGGTTCCTAGTACTTTCTAAAAATGAAAGTACAAGTTCACCCCTATTGCATGGATGGTCAGATGTGAAGGAGGTGTTAGCACCTCCTACACCTTTGGATGGACCGAACCAAGACTCATCTAACCTCATTTTCCCCATCCTTAGCGTAGGATCAAACGGCTACTTACGAAAATTTTCTGTGTCGTTTAACCCTAAGCTTTACACTTGCATTCTTTTCATATTCTTGTGTTTTTCCTGTCCTTTGTTTTGCATTTACGTATTCCAAAAGGTCCTAGATAGGTAAAAGGAATTCTAGCAAGCTTGAAGAAACAAACTCGACAACCTGGAGCTGTTGAGGGTTAAAAAATTGACCGAAAAACGGAAATATCGATGGGTCACCTTTCCAAATAAAGTTCATATAAATGCGAAAATACATCAAATTTCAACTTTCATTTTTGTCTTTATTTCATGTATATATGAATATCCAGTTCATATCTACAATATTCCATTTTTCTCAAAAATTGATTTTTTTCGACAATTTCAAATTCGAATTTGAATTTTAAATTCTTTTGGCCTAATTCTCCTGAAATTTTCTGATAATCGGTCATATCGGTTCTATCAGAACCCCGTTAAAGATTTAAAACCGGTAATAAAAACCTCGGAGCTGTTACAATTTAAACATAGCAAATGTAATTATGTGCGCAGCATGCACATGGGCCCGCATAAACGAATGTAAAGCATAGGATATTCCAGGCCAGATTAGTAATTTGGGCCGGCTTGACTACATAATGTGGCAGGGCCGGGCCGAATTGCCTTTTGGTCAGCCCGGTTCATGTCTTACTCAGATCTTAGGATGGACAAGGCTGCAGTGATCTTCAGACACACTTGTATTCAGCAAGTCAGCATCAAGCCATCAGCAGATTAATCAGGAAGCAACAAAGCGCAGGCCAGGATTTAGCACAAAATCAACTGCACAATCATCAAATTATTCCTCCCAAGAACCAAGTATATTCTTTGTAGTAGTATCCAACCAATGCCCACTGATAGTGACAATACATCAGCCGATCAATGAACGCAACAATTATAAATCGAGTATCCAGTTTACGGTGGTCTGGTTGAACCATCGTGTGTTTTTTTACCGTAAGACCTTAAAAAAGAAGACCAATGTTGCGTATATTTACTGTTTATATGGTTTTTAGCTTGTCTTAATTGTTGAAACAACTGTTTTGATTCGTTCCGCGAGTATATTATACTTCGTTTCATTAGTAGTTATGATTTTCCCCCAATAATTTTGGCATGTTCCACCAACATCATTCCTTTTTGTTCCGGCAGTTGTATTAGTTTGATCCACTAGTACATTCCAATGCGTGGCACATTTGAGTTTCGGGTTTATTTTTCACTATTTCTAAATTTTATCTTTTTATGACTTTTTGTTTTTTAAGCTTTTTTGTCTGTTCTTTTGTTCTGCATTCGTTTGAATTATACGTGATGGACTAATCCTTTTTCATTTTAAAATTTTTTAAATTTAATTATGCTAAATAAACTACCATCAGTTACAGTGTAATTTCAACCAGCTATAGTAAAAATTTAGCTATAAACCATCAAAATTCCAACCCATGTGAGCGCCACCTAGGGGAGGCTGCGGCACAGGGCTAGGGGCGCTGACTACGCTCGCTGGTTGTGGGGAAGGATGGAGGAGATCCTTTTCCATCCATTCTGACCAAAATTTTGGTTCAAAGTTTTTAGCTTCTAATTTTTTAATTTAGTTGTTTTTTATTTTTAGTATTTTTAGGCTTTTTATATTTCCTTTTTTATTGTTTATGATAGATAACTGTTTTCTATTTTTAAATTTTTTATGTAAAAAAGCTAGCAATAACTATAACGCTAAAAAAAAGTACTATGGTATAAAATAAGCTAAAAGCTTAGACTAAAAACCTAACTTGCCCAGGATTTGTCCTGCCAGCCAGATCCAACCAGTGCAGGAAGCATATTCCTCGACTGATCAGTACAAATATTCTCTCTCTCTCTCTCTCTCTCTAAAAAACCAGTATCTAAGATGGAAAGCAACCAGATCAAACCCTTAAATTAACCCCATGAACACCAGAAATTACCCAAGAAAAATAGAAAATGGAATCCACATCAAGAAACTAAACCCAGGCCAAGAACAAGAGATCGAGCACCAAATTAACCAAGTAGCCACACAAACCAAATCAATTTACCCACTCCCAAGAACCAAATCTATTATTCTGTAATCTGTATAGCATCCAACGAATGATACCCACTGATAATACAACCGACCAACGAATGTAACAATTGCAGCTGCAAGCAGCAGCTGGACATTACAAATCGAATCGAAGAAAGGCCAAGAAACGTGACGCATCACGGATCAAGATGCCGCGACGGCGGCGGCGGCGGCGTCGGCGCAGTCGAAGCCGCAGTGGCACCGCGGGCTTTCCGCGAAGTTGCCGAGCGGGAACGACGCCGAGAGCGGGCCGACGAGAAAGCTGAGCTGGTCGCCGGCGCGGTCGACCTGGTTGATGCCTATCCACACGAACAGCACCTTCACGCTCACGCCCTCAAGCGCGCGGATCGAGCCCGCCCTGGCGGTGCCCGCGATGCGGCGGCTGTACCGGAGCACGTACCGGTCGCCGACGCGGAACTCGCAGTCGCCGCCGCCGCCGGAGAGGAACACCTCGAAGGAACCGTCAGGGCGGAGCACGTACGACTGCACGCCCTCCGGGAGGATGCCCCGCGGGAACTCGTACCGCTCCAGCATCTCGTACGCCGTCGGGGTCGTCGTCGTCGTCGAATTCACCGAGGCCAGCTCGGGGGAGGCTGCCGAGGCGGCGGCGAGGAGGATGACGGCGGCCACGACGACGAGGAGGAGCTTGGCCATGCCTGGTGCTTGGGTTTCTTGGTTGGGTTCGTTTTGCTTTTCTTGTACTTTTTGACGTGGTTTTATTGAGTACACTAATCTATCAAGTGTTGGCGTGTTTGCAAAAATTATTGGACAATTCAATTGTTTAAGGGCGATGTTTATGACTTGGAAGCATCTCATGGATTGTAGTTTTGGAGTTGCTCGTGTTTTGATTTTTTTTTTCTTGTGTAAATTGACTGTGCAAGGAATCGTCGATGTAATGTTTAGACGGGTTGTTTGGTTGATTATGCCATTTTGGTAGCTCATTATGGACCGTTTGGTGCACCATTAATTAGCTCCTTTTTAATATGGATGTAATACTTCATCCGTTGGTATAGTGGTCCATGTGATCAGTTGTGGTAGTGAGATTAGTATTATATCTATTTATTACTAAAAATTGATATCAGACGTTTCATAGTAGCTAAGAAAAAAGAGAAAAACTATAAATTCTCATAAAAAACAAAACATCCGACTCTTAATCAAGTGAATCATAATTAATCAAAACTATAGCAGCCGTCAGATCTTATTGCTTAAAGATATATTTCTTTTTAATTCAAAAGAGATGATATTTCTCTCCCTCTCCAACCTCTTAAAAAAAAAGAAATAGCTAGAAATTCTTATAAAAAAGAAAACACTTAGCCTTTGATTTGGTGGACCTAATATTAATAACATCATCTAGCCATGTATTGTGTACGGAGCAGATTGATTAATTAGATTAGTTTGATCTTGTATAACATATCACGAGAAAGAAAATATATAGTATATGAAACAAACTCTGCTCTGCTCCAGGTTTTTCAACTCTGCTCCCAGTTTGTCTAGCCAAACATATCCAGCTCCAAAAACTCTGCTCCAAAAAAAAGGTGGAGTTGAGGGCCAACTCCACGTTTTTTGTGGAGCTCCTCAAGAGGTACTCCAGAAACTAGAGATTCATACCTTCTCATGGAGTTGAAGAAAAATTACCCACCTATGCCATTGATTACACAAACATACCCCTTTGTTCTTTTTTCTTTCTTTCTTCCGCTCCGCACGGCACGTCTTCCTCGTCCTCAATAGCCACCGGTCGCACCTCTCCCCACTTCCACTCCACCGAGACCGCTCGCCTTCTCCGTCCGCTGCTCTCCCTCTACATCTTCTCCAGCGGCCACCTCTCCGCCGCTCCTCCCTTCACCGGCCGCCCCCTCTTCTCTCCATTTCCCAGCGCCGCCCCCTTTCTCTCACCGAGCCACCGCCGCCTCACCCCACATCTCGTGCGCCGTCTCCCCCTTCCCCCCTTCTTCTCCTACTCCGGCGCCGCCACTCCTCTCTCTTCCTTCTCCACCCGACGCAGCTCCTTCTCCGGCCACCTACGCCCCCGTTTCTCCCTCTCCTCCTCCAGATCCACCGCGCCGCCATTTCCTCCTCCACCGACCGCCCTTCCTCTCCTACTCCGGTGCGCCACCGCGTCCTCCACCGAATCGCCGCCTCTTTCTTCTCCTCCGGCGCCGTGCCTCCTTCCGCTGCTCTCCCTCCACTCCGACCACCACATCACCGCGCCACCTCTCCCCAGCCGCTACTCCATTAGCGCCGCCAACCCCTTCTCCCTTCTACTTCCTCCGGCCGCTGCCCTCATCTGCGCCACCAGCCCGAGCTCCCTCCACCGCTCTCGGCCGCATCCCTCTGCGCCACCAATAGATATTAGAAGTTTTATCTATGCTATGTCTTCAATTGTGCAACGAAATTGTCAATTTTTTTCATGTGTGACTATTAAGAAGTTTTGAAGGCAACACATGTTAGTATATATGCCTAGTAACTTACCAACTGTGGTTCTTTTCCAGCCATGGGATGCAAAAGCACAAGTTATTTGTCAGCTTGTTAGTTCATTTGGGAGAAAATCATATATGTTTGTGGCTATTCTGCTAAGAGAAGTGCTATTTGATATACTGAACCATGAGATGTTTCACTTTTTTGACATTTTAGGTAAAGAAGCTGTTAGATTAACGTCTGTCGTTAGAATGCAATTAATTTATCTTGTATATATACGAATATGAACCAATTGCTTTGTGTTGTTTGTCTTTCACAGGATATGGACTCTATTGTTGAAACAATGATGCATCAACTTTTGTCCAAGGAGATTCTTCATGAACAAAGACAAAATAAGCAAATAAGAATATGAGCCTTACAATCACTTGCATTCTCTAGCTTGGAGCTAGAATTATGTATCGGAACACTTGTATTCGTAGTCATTTTGGTTTAAACTACTCTCTAGTTATCTATGGACAACTATTTGTATTCGAATGATGGACTTTGTTAATTATCTATCATGCACGTTGCAATTTATGGGACAAAAGGATAGAATTATTTGACTAAAATATTTGTTTTTTGGTTTTCTCGAATAAATTAATTGTGATTATAATATTTTAAATCATATTTCAATTGGCAACAAAAAAAATTCAGTTACATATGCTCCGCAGACATCAAAACATACACCAAACATCATTCAGAGGCACATTGGACCTTTCTCAGGGAAACCTCACATTCCTGGAGCTGGAGCTAGGCTGCGTGCCAAACATGACCACCTGCTCCAGGAACTCCACAGTGGAGCTGCTCCATAGTGGAGTTGGTGGAGCAGAGCTAGAAAAACTGGAGCAGAGCAGTCCCAAACAGGCCCTAAGGGAAGTCTTTTTTTAAAAAAAACTCTAGCTATATATTAAGGTGTCCTTCCATGAAACAACAAACGAAATATATTTTTCGATTAAAAGAAATGTACCATGGCATCTACCACGTTGCCTCATCTCCTCCTCTCTATATGCTTCATTAGGTCAACTTGATCTATTTTCTTGTATAAGAAAAAAACGTTGTTAGCATCTCATTAGGTCCCTTCACCATGCTTCATCTTTCACAACCCATGGTATTCTTATGTGCATCTTTCACTACTGATGCACATGCATGTGTGACCAGTCCGTGTAAGATAGAACGCAGGAAGAAGTGCAATCTACAGGTGTGAGATGGATTTAACTTTGAACTCTTAAGTATTTCGAATTCTAATGTACTCCCTCTGTTGATTTGATTTTTGTAAGTCATCCACACATTTCGATATTTGAACTTTCTAAATTTTTTACCAGCAATATATTGTTAGTTAACATAAAAGTTATATCGTTGGATTCATATTTTAACATACTTTCTGATAATCATGCATGATTTTGCATCTACAAACAATACATTGTAAAAGAAATTAATAGTCAAACTTAAATTTGAGAGACCACACCAAGTCAAACCGTGTCTTATATAAATAAACTATTGAGAATTAGATGCTAAGATACATGTTTCTATGCATGTTGTGCTGATTCGTTTTCAAATCTGTAGGGCGGCCAGTTCTAGTTTGCAGGGCACCAGTTTTCTGAACCCTGAAGTACATGTAATCGGAATTTCTGAGTAGTTGAGAGGAAAATTGGTATTTATATAAATCTAGCACAAATAAGAAACATGAGAACAAAAAAGATATAAATAAAATGGAAAACGGCTATTCTTGTACTCTCTTGCACAATTCTGATGTTTCTTTGTGCCTCGACGGTGGGTCGCCGAGCCGGCCGCCGGCAGGCAAGAAGATCTACGTGCATGTACGTCGTGGGCTAACGGAAGACGGATGCATACGTGGATCCGTACATGGACGCCTTCTTCCAGGCTTGGCTTGACTCCCTCCGGCGAGCGGCGCACTGTAACATCCCCCAAATTTTTCATAAATTTGAAAAACAATTGAATTTTCAAAAACTTTTGCAAATTCTCAAACTAGAGCCTAATCCTCACCAATTACTAAGCAAACCACGCACTAATCTTAAAGCAAATCTCCTCCCCTCCACCTGTTTTTGCGCGGCACTGTTCATCCCCCGAAACTACCCCGCCGCCTGCTCTTTTCTTTGCCACCGCGGGGCCGTTCTCGCGCTTTCCCCACGCCAGCGCACCCCTGCCAACTCGCCACCTCGCCCTTCGGAGCCCTTCCCCGCCAGCTGCCCTTCCCGACGCCTCTCACCCCGTGAGTCACCGCCGCCATGGTCCTCCTGGCGCCGACCCCTCTCTAGGCGCATGTGAAAGCCAGAGACTCCTCTAACCTCTCCTACCTCCCTGCGAAACTCCCTGCCCGCCGAATTAGCTCCTGGTCTCTTCCATCGCCGGTAATGGCCGAAAATCCCTACGGTGCCCTAACTTTCAATTCTTGTACTCCGGCCAATGAGAGTCCAATCCTTCTCTCCAGTAGCACTCCTGAGCTCCTAGGAGCCTTCCCCAAGCATTGCCTTGAGCCCCCGAGCCCTCTACTTTCCTACCTCCGAGCTCCTCCGCCCGGTCATGGCACCTCACCGTGGCCGGCCCAATCCGAGTCCCCCGAGCTTAAGCCAACCTCCCCATGACCTTAACCAAACCCTAGTGATGCTCAAACACTGGTCCAATTGCCCTAGGAAGTCCCCTGGTGACCGCAGTTTCCAAAGAGCTACAAAAGAGGAAGAGCTCGCCACCGGCGAACGCCGCTTCCCCGGCCGCCATCGACCCCAAAAACGGGTTCCCCAGACCTCAAGCTACCCGACCATGGTCTTGGTTCCCGTCGCAAGCCACCGGACCGCCGTCGCCAGCTCCCGCCGCCGTCCTCTGTTTCCTCTGTGCGCGCGCGGGCCGAATGGAGAAGATGAACAGTGCGCCTGCACTATTCATCCGACCGGACCAGCCGAACTCGGCTGGGTCGAACCCGCTCGCCCGCACCAGGCGCGTCCGACCGGGTCAGGTTGAGTTGGCTGTGTCGAACCGTCTCGCCCGAACCCGATGAACAGTACACCGAGCCCAATGAACAGTAACTGACCCAAAGTCCAAAAATTGATGTCTGTACTCCCCGGATCCGTTTCGAGCCCACCAACCCATTTCTTAGCTCCAAATATTCATACCAAGCCTCCAAAAATCCCAAACCTATTTTATTTGAATTTTAATTGAATTTATTTTGTTATTTACATTTCTTTATTCCTAGCTCATTTTTCGTCGAGCGTGGAATTAAATTGATTTTCTTTATTTTTACGCTAGCACGTGACGTCGAGGATCAGCTGATTCAACAATACGAAGCCTCGGATCAAGGTCAAGGCCAAGAAATTGAAGAATACGACATTGTCGAAATCATAAGCCGCAAGGCAAGTCACATGTTTTTGATCATATTGAATCCCATTAAATTACATTATTTATTTAATGTATTTTCATTACTGATAGTTGCGAACTGATAATTGCTTAAAACAAAGATTTAGAATGGCATGCTATCTAGATAATCCTACCACTGATAAACAGCCATGTTTACCTTGATGGCCATATTCACCTTGACAACCCTAGTAAGAATTAACATATAATGTAAATGTATACAATATCATTTCATTCAACATGTTACACTACTAAGTGACTCTGGCCGTTGGCCGGTAGGTTTGAAAAACCCGGATCTAGGGTAGGGTGGTATGGGACGCCGTGCCCTAGACCGGAAATGCTGGTGGGCAGTGTGGGGTAAAGGTGTTGCGCGAAATCGTGCAGCGGTTTTGCCCACTGCTGTACCCTGCAACGTGTCACACTACTAAGGTGGGCCGGTGGCCGGTAGAATTGAAAAACCCGGAGAGGGTAGGGTGGTATGGGACACCGTACCCTAGGCCGGTGATGCTGGTGTGCAAGTTAGGGTAAAAATGGTGTGGAGGTCCGTGGAGGATTTCGTCCACCGCCTTACCCTGAGCCTGAGGCTGCGGACCTCAGGAAAAAGATAAGGACAAGAACCTTGTGCCAAGTAAAAGACACAGTCATCGCCCAACCACAAGTGTTGATACGTCAACCCTGGTCTAGTAGTTGCTCAAGTTCGATTGAACCTCTACAGGCGCAGTCGGGAGGCACCGTGCGAGTCCATACGGAAGGGGCTGAGTAGGGCCGTATGGAAGTCGGTTATGTTATGTGAACAATCTGACCGATCGATCTGAACCTCGATCATGTGTTATGTGAGCCGCACAATAGTAGGCTGAGATAAGT
Organism: Dendrocalamus latiflorus; assembly: GCA_017311315.1. Lineage (NCBI taxonomy): Eukaryota > Viridiplantae > Streptophyta > Magnoliopsida > Poales > Poaceae > Dendrocalamus > Dendrocalamus latiflorus. The sequence goes on along the minus strand of CM029642.1, from coordinate 49,752,012 downwards.
CAGAGGTATGTTGAAAGCCAGCAGTGGCCTGGGCTTATTGAGGAAGTCTACTAGGTAGAGGCTATATAAAGGATTGAGCAGCGAAAAGCCATGTTTTCTTAATGCCAGACGTGGGTTAAGAAATCTTGTGGGTAAAGCAGGGCAGCTCTGCAGAGTGAAATGAATGGTATTCGAATACACCGTGCTTCCGGTTAATGAAGCTGTGTTAATTGGGTGATTCCAAAAACAAGGCCTAAGCAGTGTTTCTGATGTTGTTAAATTGAGTAATGATGAGATTTTATCTGATAACAGAGAACCCCTGATCTTAAGAAGAAAATGTTTTACTTTTAATTGTTTGCAAATAAAACTGCATCCACTTCATAATAAAACCACTATACACCCTCCACCCGAGAACCCTGGCAATTAGTTATATAGTATTTCCACATGTGATTTGCTGAGTACGGGGTGGGAGTACTCAGGCTTGCCGAATTTTCCCCCAACAGATACCAGAAGAAAAAGGAAGCAATTCAAGATTTCGCATTAGGGTTACGACCGCACTCAAGCGTTCCTGTGGAGTTTTCTTCGGCTCTTTTGTATGTAAGTTAAATTTTGGGCTTGAATGCCCTTATTGTCGTCAAAGCTGGCCATTAGGCCTTACTTTAATCCAATTAACTCTTTTTAAATGGCTTATAAGCAGGCATGATACACGGTTAAGCCGCAACAGAACTCCTGGGCTGTTGCAGGCCGTACGACGTCCCTGGTCCCAAAAATTGGGGGCGTTACACGCACGAACCAACAGCTCGTGATTGTCGAGCTGAGTCACTGAGCAGATGGGTCTCTACGGAGGTTTGGGCAGATGAACCGGTATGGAAGCCAGGGGTTCAACGCATAAAAGACACGCCTCACATGTCTCTCACACCACCCTCCGAAGCCATGGCCATTTTGGCCCCAGCACCAGGGCAATACCGTATTTGGCTCTCTACTGTGCATTTTTACCGTATTTGGTCCTCCCATGCGGCTGGGGAGCACGCGAGAGGAGGCGACACGACCGGGGAGCACACGAGGGGAGTTGGCACGGATGGGATACGCACCAGGGGGAGGTGGCGGCCGCATCGCCGTTCGTACGCTCATCGTCGTGCCAACGCTACTGTCCGCGCGCTCGTCGTCGTGCCAATGCTGCCGTCCGTGCGCTAGTGGCAACCGCGTCGTCGTCGTGCCAACGCTGCCGTCCGTGCGCTTGTGGCAGCCGTGTAGCCATCCGCGCGCTCATCGTTGTGCCGACTCTACCGTCCGCACGCTCATGGCGACCGTGTTGCCGTTCATGCGCTCGTCGTCGTGCCGACGCTACTGTCCGCGCGCTCATCATCATGCCGACACTGCCATCCGTGCACTCGTCATCGCCCTTCTCGTGTGGCCCCGTGCCGCGCCACCTCCCCCTCGCTGGCTCACACGGTCCCTAACTGCGCCACCTCCTTGTGCGCCAGTGGCGGACGCAGAAATTTTAGAATGGGTGTTCGAAGTTGTAAAAATATTTTTCAAGTATACGACTGCATCTGTAAATATGACCCTATTTCATGGCAATGCAGAAGTGACTACAGTGGATTTGTTATAGTCTAGCACAGCAACACCAAAGAACTGATAATGTCACTATTTCAATTTATCTTATCTGATATTGAAAATTGGTCTTAGTAAAATGGTGTCTGCCCTTCTACTGGGCTTACACAATATAACTTGTTCTTAATAGTTTAATCATCTTACTAAAATTTGCATGCACTGATGCAGTGGGGTTATCAACGTACGCTATATTGGCATATTGCCATGGTCTAACCTATCAGTTATCATTTATCAAAACCTACAATCTGAACATTGAACAAAGGGAAACATTTCAGAGAAATTTGAGGGGGGTTAATACCACTTGGCCTAATGGCCTCGCCTCTGGAGGGACTCGGATCAAGCAGGAAGACCGAAGATGGCGCCTGGGCGGCGATGAACAACACGTGCAGCAGCAGCAGCACGACGACCTTGACACAATGACACCCCACCACGGCTTCCTCCCTGTGCGCAAATCCCCATCCCCCAATCAGATCAGACCCCGGATCCCCAATCCCCCACCAAAAATCACAACCCAATCGAACCAAACAGCAATCAAGGAGGGCACAAACCATGACGCTGGGAGCCTGGGACTGGGAGAGCCAGAGGCCCGGAGCTCAGATCTAGCCAGAGGGCAGAGGTGAAGACGCGGTGTCGCGGTCGGGCCCGCCGTCGAGGTGCCGGCGGAGCGGAGGGCCGGACGGCCAGATCTGGGATCTGGTGCCTGGCGGTGTTGCGGACGGCCGACGGCGGACCTCGCGGTGCCGGCGCCTGGCAGAGCGGAGAGCCGGAGCGCCGGAGCGGAGCGGCGGAGCCGAGCGGACTGGAGGGGCGGAGCGCAGGAGCGGAGCGGCGGTACGGAGGGCTGGAGCGCCGGAGCGGAGCCCAGATCGATGCGGGCGGCGGGCCGGAGGCGCGGTCGGCGCCGAGTCGCTGTCTCGCCGATTAGGGTTCTCCGCCTCTGCGTCGCCGCGTCGGGTCGGGGGAAACGGGGGCCGGGGTTCGGGGGTCGGGGGGAACGGGAGCCGGGGGAAATGGGGCCGGGGGACGGGCGTCGGGCGGAGCAGGCCGCAGCAATGGGCCGCAGGCCGCGCCGGTTGGGCTGGCTTTCCCTCGCGCGCACGCAGATTCCCTCGGGAGCGACGGGAGGTCGGGTTGGGCTAAGATTTTGAGTTGAAATAGATAAACTGACCCAGTTATATATATACATATGTAATATACCCTATATATACTAGATTTTTTGTCAAAAATTTTGGGTGTTCAGCTGAACACCCTTGACCCACTGTAGATCCGCCCCTGTTGTGCGCTCTCCCACAGTACGAGGGGGTCAAAGCTAGCAAAACGCACGGGAAGAGGCTAATTACGGCATTGCCCTGACGCTGTGGCGAAAATGGCCATGGCTTCCCACCCTCCATACCATGATGGCACTTATCAAGGCGCCACGTCACTGATTAGACCCAAGCTAGCATGCTAATGACGTTAGGTGATCCACTTAAATACATTTAGTGATCTAAATATGTAATTTGGGACTTTGGTGACCTACTTGAACCAACAGCATAAGTTTAGTAAGCTGCGACGCAATTTACTCATTTTCATGTGCTTACCTTCATGGCATCTATTTTACTTCTAAAACTATCTTGCCTTGACAGCGTATCTAAAGTGTACTCTGTTGCCTTGACAATGTATCTAAAGTTTACTACATACGACACCATAGAACACGATTGAGTTTGAAAGGAAGAGTGCTCCTTATAAGGGGAATTGCGCAATGGTGTTCTTTTATAATGTCGAGCTACCTTTTGTTAGTTTGGAAGTGATACCAACAGCGTCAATTTAAAAACTAAATTGATCTAAATGCTATTATATATAGCTATATAAAAATATACCCTAGGATGTATAGTTCATACCCTAGTCAGAGAGATACACTAGATTAGATCCATGTAGTTATCGAAATGCTAAATAAATATAGACTCTTAAGTTGCCCCAGGGTGAGTGACTCATGGATTGGCTGGATTTCTTGCTTCCTTATGTGGTTGTGTTTGCAAAAATAGTATTTTCTCTGTCTATAAATATTGGCCGTTCTTATTTTTTTATGATATCCAATGTAAGACCTTAATTATGATTTATTATCATAATATACTAATAAAAATACTAAAAATATATATTATGAAAGAATTTTGTAAGAAAATCCAATGGTATTATTATGATTTATTATCATAATATACTAATAAAAATACTAAAAATATATATTATGAAAGAATTTTGTAAGAAAATCCAATGGTATTATTTTTATGTGATCAATCTATATACTTTAATGTATATTAATGATAAAACTTTGAAAAGCTTGACTATATGAAATCCACGGTAACCTATATTTGTGGACAGAGGAGGTATTGAACATTGCATATTCAACTAAAGGGGAAAATCCAAAGTACTCGCCGAAATAATTGCCTTTATCATTTACGCCTAATTTCTTTCAACAGAGCAAGAACCCAACTTGAGTCTGTGAAACCAATCGCTTGATATACCCATAAATAAAAATGGCAATGCACGCCCAACTATTAGGTAATCGATCCAAGCCTCATGCAGCTACCCAGCTTTCAAGAATAGGCTTAGAAGCCGTAGTGTGAAAATTTATTTCCTGTAAGCATCACAAATCTGAAACCCATCAGTTGCTTAATTAATTGTCATGCTCATGCATGCACCGTTGCTGCGTTGCGCTTCTGCGCCGCGGCCCTGTAATTGGCCTGCCGCCGGCTCGCGGCGCTGATCCTGCGCTCGAGCGCCGACATGGCGCGCGACTGCGCAGCGATGACCGCCGCCGTCGGCGTGGCGCGGGAGAGCACGATCTCGTACCCGTCGTCGAACTGGGCCATGCCGTCGGCCACCACCTGCCACACCATGCCGCCGGCGAGCGCGCCGCCGCTGGCACGCGCCATGCCGTAGATGCTCCGGTAGACGGCCTCGATGCATGCGTCCCTGTCGGCCTCCGAGTACCCCGGGTCCTTCTTCGACTTGCCGAACTCCGACAGCACCAACGGCTTCCGGAGCACCGTTCGGGCATCCTGCCAGTGGCTCTTGATCCACCGCTGCATGAATGCGTTCTGGGCCTTCTCGCTCTGCCCCGAAAGCCTACACCATGCCAAGAGAAACCAACACATCAAGTCAGATCGTACTGACTTGAAACAGGAATTTCTTGGTAGCTGCTGCTTCTTCTGATATACCTATTTGCTATCCATCGGGAACAATTTCATTTCATTGATGAAAGATAGATGGCTATCTATATAAATAAAAATTATTGGTGATATTTAATGCATCTCCTTCGTTTTAAGGGTAAAACATCGTACAATAATCCTAAAAAAGAAAGAAATTCTAGAAGTTCTCACTAAAAATCCCTACCACTTATTTTGGTGGGTATAGATTATACGGAAGTACTATACTGTAGTCGCGTGTTTTTGTAGCTCAAAACAGTCGTTTTTTCAGCCATTCGTTTTGCTTTGAAATTCGTTCTCTGGATGATGACATGTAGGTTTTTCATCAGAGGATTGAATAGCCACAGGTGCCCGATCTGAACAGCGAGGTGTAGGCCGTGTTCCCATCGTCGTCCTGCATGTTCATGACTGACGATGCAAATTTCTGCAGCTTGCAAGCGTATGTGACCACGGACGGACTGGTTTTCTAAACTTTTTCTTAGAAGCATATCTTAATACAGAGTACTATCACAATCCAATGTTTATTTGTTAATTAAAGAGGCAACATACATTGCTTTTCTTAAATTTTTTTCTTAATAGGCTTAACTAATTTGTTAGGTCAAGTATCACTACTGGTTTTGTATGCTCAAAAGTATAGTCAAGTTTTGTTTGATTAAATTTCTTAGTTGTTTTGTTACATTCTTTAAATATTTTCTTAATAGACTTACCTAATTTGTTAGGTTAAGTATTCATAATGGTTTTGTTCATTTAGAAGGATAGTTGGGTTTTTAAATTAAATTTCCCAAGATGTTTGTTTGCTTTTCTTAATCTTTTTCTTAATAGGCTTAACTAATTTATTAGGTCAAGTATCACTGCTTTTGTATGCTCAGAAGCACAGTCAAATTTTGTTTGATTAAATTTCCTAGTTGTTTTGTCACATGGTTCAAAATCTGACTAATTTACAAGAAAAAAACAGTCAAATGACAAATAGACACTCACGGTGTATTAATCATATATAGATATTAGAATTATATAATAAATACAATTGTATTTTAATTATAGAAAAGTAGAGTTATATATTAAAGATAACTGTATCATAATATCTAGCCACATGGCTGTGTTAGTAAATCTGCTAGTTCTCCGTAATGGCATATAAGGAATATGGTGCAGGATGCGTTAACTTGCATCTGGTGCATGTAGGATGAAGTATACCAGGCGTCCGGGTACGCGTGTATGGTGGCGAAATCGATCTCCGGGACGAGGTTGTTGGTGATGTACAGGGCCGTCTTAAGGGGGTGGGCAGGAAGTGCGACGGCCGGGGGCCCATGCCACGGGAGGGCCCCACCGGCCCATGAGTATGTATGTATATCAGTAACTTTGCCAGATGAATTGATGTCAGCACCTGAGATTCTTCACTTTGTTAAAGCTGCATATTGCTATCCGAATGTCTCTATTGCATATCGGATTCTCTTAACTGTTCCTGTGACAGTAGCATCAGCCGAAAGAAGCTTCTCCAAATTGAAACTATTGAAAAATTGTTTGAGGTCAACTATGCTACAAGAAAGATTGAATGGCTTGGCTATGTGCAGCATTGAGAAGGATGTTTTGGACAACATTAATCTCGATACCGTTCTTGAAGATTTTGCATCAAGAAATGTCCGAAGGCGGTTTTTGAAGAAGCACTGAAGCATTATTGTTTTATTTGAGGTAATCATAATAGTTATTTTACCGTTCTTTTAGTTTCTTTGTTGTACTATCGTTATCTTTAATGAACTAAATATATGCTGCAAGTTAACTCTTATTAGTAGTACTATATACTTTAATCGTCATATTAAAAAATTAGATTGCTGGGTCTTTGCTGTCTTGCTTGCCCAAGGGCCCTTGAAATTATTGAGACGGCCCTGGTGATGTAGTCGGTGCCGACCTGGTACCCGGGGTTGTACTGCTTCTTCTCCGGCGAGGAGTCGCCGTAGAAGCCTTCGAGGCCGACCTCCAGGAGGTGGTTGCTGTCGATGGACTTGGTGTACGGTGCCATCTCCTGGACCCATGCCTGGTTAATAATCAGTGAAGATGTGTCAAAATTAAGGTCGGTACTCTAGCTGCAATGCAACTACTGACGTTTGAACTATTGCGGTCCATGTATTAGTACGTTGACCGTTCTGCCTGAGTAGTCTGACTGACAGCGGGGCTCGTTGATGAGCTCCCAGGCCATGATGGTGGGGTCGTCCTTGTACGCCACCTTGGTGATGGTGTTGACCCTGGTCAGCACCCTCTGCAACCAAACAGGCAAAAGCAATATCAGTTTAAGAAAATGGAAAAAGAGAAAAAACAAACTCAGATTTTAGGATTTGATTACGCTCCAAGCTCAGTGATGGAATGAACTAGACTAGACTATAAAAATGTTACCTAGGTTAGACTCAGTGGCGAAGCTAGAGCAAATCAGAGGGGGGTGCGTCTGCTTTATAGATCGGTAGATTTGAGCCGTAGCTATGGTGAAAAATTGATCTACTCAATGGTATTCTATTTTTTCGTGGGTGCATCCGCATCCACAATGTTGTATATAGCTTCGCCACTGGTTAGACTTAATTTACCTCAAATTATACATTAGATATTTTTCCACACTCCGAGCTGAAGTCTATTATGCTCGGGGTGTGGTTTCGCCCCTGGATTTAAGTGTGATTTGTGCAAGGTTCTTGTGATGTTCGTACAGCAAAGTAGCGAGCTGTTCGGTAGGAAAGGCCAACAGGCTATCGATCGATAGAGAAGGCTTTACCTGAAGGTTGTAACAACACACACGGTGCATGTGTCACCTTTTGTTAACTGTTACAATCTGTTCATGCAGTTGCATGCATGCATGCATGCTCGAGCTAGCTAGCTCCTTGTAGTACGTTAATTTTACCTCGACGTGATTCTTGTAGTAGCCCTTCACCACGGGGTTAGTGTAGAAGTCGTCCTCGCCGTTCACGCTCACGCCTGCACTCCGGGCCCACTGCACATACTGCGGCCTTCCTCCAAAGTCCTTGTAGTTGTTCACCAGGCTCAGGATCAGCCGCACGCCGTAGTTTCGCGCCTCTGATACCACAAAATCAAGCCCCTACGTCCATGCATTGCATCAGAAGGTTAATGGTCATTTCTGACTAGAAATTAAATTATGCTGAAAAAAGTATTAGTAGTTACAGTGTATTTACAACTGTTATAGTATAAAATAAGTTGTAAACTAAAGTTTTTAAGTCTAAATGAGCATCGCCTTTTGCGGTTACGACTCAAAAGCGATGATAACAAATTGTCAAACTTGCTTAACTAATTGTGCCATAAGTAATGAGCTATGTAGTGTGCGCGCACTACGTACACTAGCTAGCTAGTGGTGATCGATATGGGCTCAACCTGGAAGACTTTCTCGTCGTACACGCCCGGGGACGTCTGGAGCGCGCCGTAGCCGGAGCCGTCGCTGAACGCCCACGTCCGGCACACGGCGAGCCCGTTGGCCGCCGCGGCGCGCATGACCTCGGTGACCTTCCCGCGGGCGGACGGGTCGGCAGCGACGCTCATCATCCAGTAGGAGTTGAACCCGTTGAACAGGAACGGCTCGCCGTCGAGGGTGAACACGGCGCCTCGGGTCCGGACGAACGACGACGACGACGACACCTGGACGGCATTGGCCCCACATGACAGTGACACGAGCACCGGCACCAGTAAGGAGGCGCTAGTAAGAACCGCACGAACGTTAAAGCAGCTCTTGGCCATGCTGTTCTGGTGTGTGCTGTGACTCTGACGAGGTCTGAGAGTTGATCGGTTTGAGCGGTTTGTTCGATGGAGTGAAGAGTATATATAGCCGATTGATATATGCTCGATGATCATATATGTGCTAGGAAGTAGTTTTATCCTTTAGGAATCGATTCTGTTGGAGATCGACCGGAGCACGATTTCCGGTGCGCTGTGGGAGCTAGCCATGCATCATCTTGTGGCCTACGGTTAATTATGTCACGGGCGCGCGCAACCAGCTAGCTTGCTTTCCTACTTGACCATGTTGCGTCGTCGGATCTTCTGGTACACGTCTATATCTGATCAGCAGCCAGCTCCGATATGTTTGTTGCTGTAACGGTATTATCTACATTGAAGATTATCGAGCCCCGTAAGTGCTTTGAGCTCATGTGTGTTCTATCGAATGCAGAGGTTTAAACTATCTGTAATACCAGTGGCGAATCCACCGTGGGTGCTAGTGGGTGCTCGAGCACCCCCTCCTCCCACGGTGGAAGAAGACCCCCCCTCCTCCCAGTCTCCCATCCTTGAACGATGGGCGTCGGCGTCGCCGTGTGACGTCGTAGCTCGAAGAACTCGGCAGTCGGCAGAACTCGAGGGCAGGCCAACGGTCTATTCTTCTTAAGGCCCATCACGGCATCACCCTAGCCGGCCCAAATACCCGGCGAATCCTGGCCCAAAACGAGAAAAGTGAACATTCAACAGATGAACAGAACAGTAGATCGAGATCAAATCTGGGAGAGGACGGGGAGGAAGATGAACAGCACGCGGCGCACGCCTCAACAGTAATCTGGTCGCCAAGTGCCCGAGTCAGAGAGAGAGTGAGAGACCGTCGCGAAGGGGGAGGCGGCCGGCGCAGCGGAGGGGGAGGCGGCCGGCGCAGCGGAGGAGGAGCCGGGGAGGGGGAGGCGGCCGGCGCGGCGGAGGGGGAGCCGGGGAGGGGGAGGGCCGGGAGGCGGTCGGCGTCTCGGCGCGGAGCCGCGGAGGGGGAGGCCGGAGGCGGCTCGACGCGGCGGAGCGGAGGGGCTCTATAGCATATAGGTAGACTGACTGCTCTATAGCAGCCGTCAGATCGCCGTTGCCAGACCGGTCAGACTAGTTAAATCTTGACAGCAACTTTGAAAACTGCAAAACTTTAAAATCAAACTCAAACTTGGATAAAACTTATACATCAAAATCATATAGACATCACACACATAAGGTCATTCTCGAAGTCTCACATAGTTTATTGTCCAGCTGGATGTATTAGAGAGAATATTCACTCTACGTTGTTTGTGATTGTCTAGCTCGAAGATTTTCATCTAAACTCATCGACCGTCTTACAATTAATACCTTTTTAGATATTTATGGGCTTAGATATAATTAACAATACTGTATATCAGAGGCGGACCCAGGGCCCGGCGACCCTGGGCCCCTTCCCGGGCTCCATTGTTGACTAATTCATATGCTTGTTTGCTAAGTCTGGGAAGACATGTTTTTCAGGGCTATATGCGCAAGATTAGGAGCATGTAGACTGAGCAGTTTTAGTTCAGCTGAGCGTTTTCAGTTCAGCATAGCAGACCAAGTTTTTTTGGATCATAAGCATTAGAATAGTTCAATGCATGTATTCAGTTTTCTTTCTGCACTTTATATGGGAAGATAACCCAGAATAACTGTGCTCAATTCGCTCATACTCTGTAACACATTGCTTTTAACAGTTCAATACATTTCCTTGCTTCTCTGAAGTATCCTGCATTCTTCAGTTACTGTTTATCTCCCGAAAACACAAAGTGCAGAGTGCAGTGCGAGTTTTGTTTCCCGTGTGCATCAGTGTGGACTTTCGGCTAACATCCACTACATATCCGCAAGCTGTGCCGGAGCACCGCCTGCACCGGCCACCGGCTGCCGTAGCTCCACGCCGCTGCTGTCGCCCAGGCTCGTCAAATTCTCTGGGTCCGCCACTGCTGTATATGATGGGGTTTATTTGAATGCAATAATCACATGTTAATCTTGTCTAACTGCTACTTCAGTTTTTTTTATTTGCTCGACATGAACATGTTTCACGAGACAAGTATGTATGCAGAAGACCAAGCTGACATCGAAACGGTTGCACCTGGAAATTGGATATTTAGCTGCCGCTCGATTGGGTTGAAATAAACTAATTTATAGTTAAAATTATATTGTAGCTGGTTTAAATTACACTATAGCTTATTATAATTTATTTGGTGTAACTAAATTTAAAAAATTAAAAATAGAAAAAAAAACAGGTTAGCCCACACGGGTAACGCAAACAAATATGAGAAAAAATTGACAATAAAACTCAAAAAACTAAAAAGCTAGATAAAATGAAATTTATAAATAGTAAACATTATGCTAAAAAATAAAAACTTAATCTAAAATAAGCAAGGCCTTAATTTGGATAGGATAAAAAGGATATCGATGGGATGTTCATTTCTCACTTTCGGCGTTGGAACTCGCAAGAAATTAACCATTCAATGATGAGAGATGCTCTGGTGGATAAGGTACGTTGGACCACAACAAGGCGGCCGCGTGGGCCGTTAATTCTTTGCACGAAAAAGTTGGCATCTCGTCAGCCAGTAGTTGCATACTTTCATGCAGTTGCCGACGTACGTACATGTGATGATGTGGATGGGCCGGTTGACGTCGTCTGCCCTGGGTTAACGACATCCAAAGCAGGCCTAATTTCTGGGGGCCACTAAAATTTATTCCTAGAGAGAGGCATATTTTCGGTCATCTGGTTGCGTGCTCGATGCCCACACGCCTGTAACCAGGACGTAAGAAGCATCAACGGATTGTTATTTTTTTTGCCTTTGAGTTTTTGACTGCAGTTTAATTTGGAGTTTGTATGAAAAATCACAATGCTAGTTTTCTTTTATTTTTAATTCTGAATTTATGTTAATTTTTTGTTGTTATTTTTAATCTCAGTTTTAGGTTAGAATTTATATACAAATTCAACTGCTAATTTTCATCTAATTTTTATTCTAAAATTTAGCTATGTACAAGTTTTAATTTGTAGTTCTATAAAAATAAGATGGCAAATATCCTTTTGTTTTGTATTCTGAATTTCCATTATTTTTGCGGGTCATATAAGAAGGTTGGTTCCTCATTAAAAAAATTTGATGCTATGAAATATCAGAAATTGTAACTTATTTGTTTCGAAAGAGTTTTCTTTACGGTGTTAATTTGTCGACTCAAAATTTGGACCTAGGTTAAGAAGCAATCTGGAGTTGAGACTTGTAAATCCCCACCACCCAAGAAAATTTGAACTTGTATATTCAAATTATGATTTTTTTAATATTGTAGAACTACCTGGCGGTCTGTTTCTAACAAAATTATCCTTTTAAAATAACTACTCTGTGTAAACTTCACCTTTCATAGTGTAAGTACAAAACTTAGAGAGATAGAAATGTCTCCGTACTCCACACATCTATGCCTCAAATCTCAAATGCGCCCTCCAGCTCAAGCTGCCCATTGACAGCCTCCTCTTCCTCGTCGACAATGTACAAGTACAGGTTCTTCTCCACTAGCTGGAAGTTGTACAACACGAACACATAGAAGGCTAGCTTGGCCATCTCGACGGCGACGTTGACCACCCACTGGTACTTGTAGCTGAGCATGGTTGCGAAGGCCGACATGGCGATTCATGTGAAGTAGAGGTACCTGACCACCACCAGGTAGAACTACTTGAACAGGGTGAGCTTTTGGAGGTTCCGCGCTGCCTTGCCGTCTATCTTGGATGCCTCCCGCAGGTTGCGGATGAACCAGATGATGAGGAAGAATACCGTGAAGTAGTATATGACGTCCACAAGCATGAAGATCTGGTTCTACACCAACCAGTCCTGCCTTGTCTCCCTAATCACCACTGACGCTATGTTCTCAATCACTTGCAGGGGTATGATGATCATGAGCATGTTCTTCTCGCACTCCTGCGCGCATGGCCGCGAAAACGTATGGGTGTTATATTTTGCTATGCACGTATCATTACTATTATAAAAAAATGAGTTAGTAGTTGTAGGTTCCTTCTTCTTCAACCGTTTTATTCTCAACTTCTCACAACTCTTCACTTTTTAACTTATCAGAGTAGCAATCTTTCATAGCATAATTCTTTGTATATCTAATAAATTTCGTTGCAACGCACGAGCAAGTGACTAGTTTTGGGAATAAAATTTTAGTTACATGTGAATAATATTAGAAAAAAAATGTATTTTCTTTTTTATAATACATAATATTAAAACGTCACATATGAAATTCTGCAACGAACTATTTAGGGTGCCTTCGTTGCGAGCTAGAGAGCAACACGTACTACCAAAAGCTTTCACCAGTTTTGGGACCGGGAGATTGCGACACATCGTTACATCAAAGAGCGCGCGTACGTCCTGATCTATCTTGCCTCGTCCTCCTTCCGCAGCTGAGAGGGGCAGAACCGCAGCCAACTTATCTTGACTCGTTTGATCTCATCACACACGTACATGAATACGTATTTACCGTTAACTCTTTGCAACTGTAAGTAACATCAAACAACATATGTACATAAAGTTTATACACACACGAGTGTAATATGTGCGTAGAACTCTAAGATTTATTTTTTAATAAGGATTATCTTTTTCTCTAAATTAAGAAGAAATGTATCTTTAAATAATAATATCTTAGTAAGGATTATCATCTCTTTTAAATTAAGAAAAAAAATATATCTTTAAGTAATAACATCTGACGGCTTCTATAGTTTTGCTTAATTAGGATCTACTTGATTAAGTGTCAAATTTTTTTTTAAGAATTTCTAGCTTTTCTCTTTTTTTAACAAGTCTAAAATACCTATTATTGATTTTTAGTAATAAATAGATTATGTACATAGCTATAACAATAGTACATCGATACAAGAAAATTTCCCGAGTTTTCTCTCCTACACAAACACCTTTCCTTTCTCGATCGATCTCAATTCTCAAGCACTTCTCCAATATACCTAATACTAAATTACACCATTATATTTTTCTGCACCAGCCCAGTCCGGCATTAATTCCTAGTTCCAACATGCACCCCTCACAAAAATACATACATACAGGGAAAACCGAAAATCAAAGTTGCTCCCACAAACAAATTTGAGGCTATCTACAGGCAATCAATCTAGGAGTTCTTCAAATCTCCATCTTCATCTCTCCCCCATCAGCTTTAATTTGTTAGTCCAACCTGGAGTGCTTAATTTGTCAGTGTTCTGTACCTCTGCTCCAAAGATCTGGCATGTGGCCGGGACAAGGCTGTTTAACCGCCCTGCTCACCAGGAATCGAGCCCTAGGATCGGCCCTGGTACTGCTCAGTTGCTCACCTCCTCCTCCAATGAATTGGCAGTGTTTGCGCTTGTTTCGAAGAAAAAATGGAGAACATAAGTCTTCTCCATTTCGTTCATTCTACTGTACAAACCTCTTGAGGTCGACCACCATGACGGTGATATCATCCCTGCTCCCCCTGCGCCTCGCCATGTCCACCAGCTCCTTGCAGCAATCCACCGAATTACTCGAGACGGCGTCCACCGCCTCCTGGTTGGACACCTTGTTCCAGAGGCCATCGGACGCGATGACGAGGAACTCGCACCCGGCAGTGAGTTTCGTCTTCGTGATCTCCGGCTCGGAGATCACCCACCGCTTCAGGCTGCCGTCGCCGAACGCCCGCGACACGGCGAGGCAGTCCTGGACGCGCCACACGCCGTTGCTCCCGCAGCTCACGTACCCACCCTGCATGCATGCACACATCGATTGATCAGGTTCATGTCTTAGCTGATACATGTGAGACACAGGAAAAGTTGGTGTTTTTACTATGGGGAATTTGAGGATTTTTTACTGTAAAAGATGTGTAATACGTTTCTTTACATTGGCAAATCTTTAACTATTTCTTTTGCGAGGTGGCTTACCGAGCTCTCGATGCGAGCCCTCTCGTCCTCCCTCGCGGCGGTGTGGTCGGAGGTCAGAGCGGTCGAGGCGCCGTTGCGGCTCATCACGGCACGGCAGTCGCCGAGGTTCGCCACGTAGAGGTCGCCGCCCTTCACCAGCGCGGTTGCGGCGCATGCACCACCTCTTGCACCCTGTGTTCATGCAGGAAAATTAAGAGTTACTTAATTGTAAGTTGGGGAAAGATTTTTATGTACGTTTTTAGTAGGGTAAATGCAAAATGGCAGCCTTATACTTGTCCCTTAGGGCAGTCCCAGTGCTCCACGTAGGATAGTGTCTATGGCATTAATTAGATTGCTATGTAGGAGTTTTAGATGATATGACGCTATATTAAATAAGAGAGAGAAGAAAAAAGGAAGAAACTGAGTCTCATGCAAGACCTAGTTTCTATGAGAAAACCAATGCAATAGATACTACCAAATTTTGCATTGGAGAGATGGTGGTATCTTCATGATAGATGGAGAAAAATTATGATTGGTGGAGAGGAGAGAGAGATTTTGATGCTTAATTAATTGCTTGGGTTATAAATAGACATGGTGCATTGGAGACAATAGTGTCTAAAGTAGTGTCTATATGACATGGTATAGATAGAAACTACTTAAGTGGTTTCTGCACTGGGACTGCCCTTAGGGCAGTCCCAATGGGCATTAATGGTAGTTTCTATCTTCATTAAATAAGAAGCCACCTAAGCAAAAATGCTGACATGGCAGGTCAATAAATGAGGAAAGAGGGAGAAATCAGAGGAAACCGTTTCTTCATCAGGAAACGGCGTCGGCTCTTGAACCGAGAGAGGAAGAAACTGCAAATTCGCCATTGGGAGGAAACCAGTAGTTTCGATAGATGGGGCCCGCGATGGGTGCTCCCTCGTCGCGCACGCCTGCGACGCTGCGCGCTTCCTCGCCGGCCGCCATGCACGCTCGCCTCGCCAGCCGCCGAGCGCTCGCCTGCGACGCTGCGCGCTTCCTCGCCGTCCGCCCAGGCCGCGCCGCCGTCGCCCAGGCCGCTCGCCGTCCCCTTGCCTCGCCGGCGTCGCCCAGGGTGCTCGCCGTCGCCCAGGGCGCTCGCCGTCGCCCCGGCCGCTCGCCGTCCGCCCAGGCCGCGCCGCCGTCGCCCAGGGCGCTCGCCGTCCCCTTGCCTCGCCGGCGTCGCCCAGGGCGCTCGCCGTCGCTCCGGCCGCTCGCCGTCCGCCCAGGCCGCGCTCGCCGTCGCCCAGGCCGCTCGCCGTCCCCTTGCCTCGCCGGCGTCGCCCAGGGCGCTCGCCGTCGCCCCGGCCGCTCGGGAGCTTGCCTGCGCCGCCGCGGGAGCACGCACGCGCGGTCGCGCTCGCCCGAGCAGCCGCAGGAGCTCGCCTGCGCCGCCGCGCTGGCTCGCGCCGCCGCGCGCGGGAGCTCGCACGCGCCGCCGCTCTCGCCCGAGTCGCGCTCGCCGTCGCCCAGGCCGCTTGCTTGCTTGCTTTTCTGGATGGATGGGAGGCTTGCTTTCTTGCTTTTGGCTGCGAGGCGGAGTGGATGGATGGGAACAGCTCGCTCGCGAGGCGCTTGCTTTTGCTTTCTTGCTTTTTGCTTTTTGCTTTTGGCTGCTTTTGGCTGCGAGGCGGGTGGATGGATGGTCGGCGTCGTACAATGGTTGGGTTGGATTGGAGTTGGGAGAGAGAAAGAAAAAAAGGGCAACATTTATTACGCGAAGACACCAGCATTGTATGAGGTAGTTTCTATAGATGGTTTCTTGCTGACGTGGCTGCTATGGAAACCGTGTGTAGTTTCCAGCATTGGGACTGCCCTTATACGACTAAGTGCTCCTTTTTTTTTAACTTCTAAAAACTGTTTTTTTCTATTTGTTCCTCGTAAGACTAAGGATCGTTTTGTGTAAAGACGTTTCTACAGCATATCAAGTGCAATTCACAGAAATGATCCAACCAACTTGTAGTTAGTGTGGATTATATTGAACTCTGCCCATCAGTGAAAGATAAACTAAGATGGCACACTGGTCGGACTTCCACTCCCAGAACACGTCGATTTAACTCCTCTAGAAAATGTTTGTATTTTTTTTTGTGGAATGTATAGGTATCATTCGGATGTTTTCTTCCTAATTATCATTCAAATTTGTGACCTTTGGATTAGAGATCAAGAGACCCCTTGTTTTTAATGGGGGGAGATTTTTTTCAAGTGGGAGGGGGTAGAATTCAAGGGGAGGGGAAGAATTCATGGCCATTGAATCTCTAATTCAATGTTTATAAATCTGGATGATAGTTAGGAAGAAAACATCGGATAACGTTTAACAAAACCGTTTTTTTTTTTTGCAACGAATTCCATGCCGTGTACAAGTTACATATATCCAAGACAATGGTACTGCATGCACGCGTACGCTTAACCAGCAATCCCCATTCACCAAGAATGGATCGACGCCAGGGACACGGCGATTCAGGGAATTACAAGCCAATCCGTCTTTTCGCTATCGCAATCATAACAACGAACAAACCCTACTGGAGGGGTCCATGCGCATCCATCTCCATGGCAGCCACGTAACGCAAAAGGCAGACATATACACACTAATACACATCGCCATCGCCATTGTCGCCATCGAGAGCAACAAACAAAGGAAGCTCTGACGCGTTCAACCCGAAACGAGAGGCCGGAGACCCGGTAAAACAAGCATGGCACGTACGTAGAATTATCATGGACGCACCTGGCTCAGGAACTCGCTGTCAGTGGCCAAGTAGGCGGCTCTGATCGCTGCCGCGACAGCGTCCACCGACGACGATGCCTCCTCCGCTCCTCGAGCGCCCGTCGCGGCGAGCACTGCGGCGACGACGTTCCGGCCGAGACGGCCGGAGACAAAGTCCACGGCCGACCGGCCGCCGTGTCCGTCGTACACACCATAGAACGCCTGCAAAATTAAAGATTCAGAAATTAACGAAAAGATTATCGGATTGAATGTCGGGCGTACGTGTTAAGTAGTAGTCTTACTGGGTCAAAGTTCAAGATTAGGTTTTAGTTAGGTTCAGTACATAAGCCAAAATTAGGTTTTAGTTAGGTTCAGTACATAAGTGGCTAGCTATGTCTGAGGAAAAAGAATAGGATAAGTGCCCGGCTTGCGTTTGTTTTTGTTTTAATTACCCTCTCTTTTTTTTTTGAAATGTCCATTTTGTTTTATTTGGAATAGAAATGTCCAGATTGTTTACAAGATAGTATATACATCATCATGTTTCCATGCCATTAATTATTTAGTCTCATACTCTAATCCATGAAATTGATACAATTGACGATTTTTTAACTGTAACATATACGTGGTTTGAACCTATGTAAGCACTATTTTTCTCTCTATGTTATTTTCATAAAAACAGTATTACCACTAATAGTATTAAATGCATATAGTGTTACCGGCATAATTGGGAAACATACATACATACATAATCCCATAAAAGTAAATTAAAAAATAATATGGAAGCAAGAGAATTATGAGATTGAAATTAAAATATTGCTAGCCCCTAACAAATAAGGAAGAAAACATGCTATTTAATTTTCTCCCCCACTCATTATTCATTAATTCAGTTCAAATCAGGGTTAAACATTTCGGATGAAAAAAATTTTACCACCCAGCGACACAACCAAATTAAACAAAATTTCAGAATTTCGTTCATAATTTTGGACGAAATTTTTGAACTTCATTTGAATTTTTTTGGTGAAATTTAATCAAATTTGGAAAAAAAAATTGAACAAATTTTGAACGAAGAAAATTTAGCCAAAATTTAACCGAATAATAATTTACCTTTCGCTGGGAAATGAAATAACCAAAATTTCCAAAATTTCGTTCATATTCATCCGAAATCTTTAACCCTGGTTCAAATTTCTATGTGTAGATTTGAGTAATATTTATTTGCAAAAAAAAGAGATTTGAGCGATATTTTAGCCTATAGATCGAGCTAGCAAATAATGCATGTTTACAGTTACAAAATCGTGATGTTCTCTCTGACATATATGGGTTCTTTTCTAGATCATCCACCCCAAAACTAATTTTTGTTCACAATACATTTGGAAGTCCTATTTAATTTAGAGATGTCATGTGTTAGCATGGGAAATCAACTTAGTAAAGCAAATTACTCTTTTTTCCGCGGAAACAAAATTGAGCAAATGATGCAACAAAATATTTCTCATAGAGAAAAGAAAAATACCAATTGGGAATCTCCACCGATTTTGTCAGTGATCACCCCATACCCATCCTCCATTGCATGCCTCGCTCCTCTCCTGCTCGCCAGCCAGAACCCCTCTCCTTCCACCTCCACCTCGGCCTCCTTCTCCGCCGCAGCCACCGCCTCGCCGAATGGAGCCTCACCGGCGTCAGGCGCCGCCGGTATGAGCAGCCTCGACGGCCTCCTCCTCGCCGCCCACGCCGCCTTCTTCCTCGTCTCAGCCTGCCCTACGCTACCACTACCACCGTTGCACGCCGCAAAAACAACCGCCGGAGGCGCAACAATCAGCTGCTCCAGCTCCCTGTCGGCCCCCTGGCCGTGAAGCGCGTCCCCGAAGTCGGCGGCGACGACCGGGTGGGCCTTCCTCCGCAACGAGAGCGGCGTGGCAAGGCCAGCGGTGGGAGACGCCGCTGCGGGCACGGAGACCGGGGAGCACAGCACGGACGCCATGGCCTTGCGGAGGACGCGCGCCAGGCGGGCGAAGGCGGCGACGACGGAGCACAGGAACCGGACGGTGTACAGCATCGCCGGGCGCCGACCGGAGCTAGAGGCGATAGCTAGGATGGTTGATGAATCTAGCTGGGACGGGAAGGATGAGAGGCCACTAGCTAGCGGCAGAGTTAGGTTAATATATACAGAATCCGCATGGAAGAGGACGACGATCGAGGGAGAGGGGAAGAAGGGGTCCTTGATGCTGACCGGTCAATGCGATTCCGGTGACCAAATCACCAATGCAATTCTGGTTTTACTTAATCCGGACGGCGCATCCAGTATTCTGCCCAGTCCTGTACATCTGGCAACTCTTAAAATTACACACATGC
The DNA here is from genome assembly GCA_017311315.1 of Dendrocalamus latiflorus. Taxonomy (NCBI): domain Eukaryota; kingdom Viridiplantae; phylum Streptophyta; class Magnoliopsida; order Poales; family Poaceae; genus Dendrocalamus; species Dendrocalamus latiflorus. The sequence continues at coordinate 49,732,547 of CM029642.1, read as the reverse complement.
ATGCAGATCTTGTAAAACATATTACGCACATTTTTGCTGTTGTTTCATATAGGTATATGTGTAGCTATATATGCCTAAAAATGGTGTTAGTTGTGTTTGGACTAGTTAATTAATAGGTAGAAGGTGCTGTATGTGTATACCAGGGAAATTTCTATTGCCGAAATTTCAACGGTAACCGGTGGTTACTGGTCTTATTGGTAGGTATCGGTAAAATTTTATACCGGTCAAAAAAATTTGGATTCATTAAAATTCATCTAAATTTTCAAAAAAAAATTCAAATTTTAATTCTGAATTTTTGCCAAAAAAAATTCCAAAATTTTCGGTAACCGACGGTTACCGGTTGTATTGCCACCCTCCGATAAAATTTTCAAGCCGATACATTTTCCCCTGGTGTATACTGTGATTCCTGCTAAGAAAATATACTTTTTAAAGGGATTTTAATTATTTGAGGTAAAACTTGCACTCCGTAGGGATTTATACCACACTGTTTTTTATATTGACCAGGAATGTACTCTATTTGATTACTTCTCATACTCTCTTCTAAAAAAAACTTATCACACTCAAATTTATAGACGATTTATACATGCATCTCCCCGTAGGGGTGCAAACGGAGCAGATAATTTCCGTCCGACCGACCGACTGAAGGCTTGCGGAATGAATACGGAAGGGATAGATGGATATCCGGCATTATCCGTGTCTGACTCCGACTCCGAGGAAAAAATATAGAATAGGATACAAGATAAGTGATATCCGTCCGTATATATCCATATGTCAAGTGATATGAAGAAGTCTATTACAATTTCACCTAGAAACAAGATAACATATATACAAATTATCACATCTAAATAGGCGTGAGTATTGAGTATTCTTTCTTTAACATCTCAGTAATTAGTCTCACCATATTCGCTCTGATTGTATCATACTGTCCAATGTCCTGTGCAAAGAAGCGGATAATTTCTGTCCGACCGACCGTCCGATAGATTATGGAACGGATACGGAATGGAGAAATGGATATCCGGCATTATCCGTGTCTGATTCCAACTCCAAGGAAAAAATATAGAATATGATACAGGATAAGCGATATCCATCCGTATCCACTCCGATTGCACCTCTATCCACTACTACAGAAAGGCTAATAGTAGACGTCAAATCACAGACGGTTTTGTGAAACCGTCTGTGATGTACACTATTACAGACGGTTTTAATTTGAAGGCCGTCTGTGGTATTTGTGGCGGGAAAAAAGAGTATCACAGACGGTTCTTACCTCTGAACCGTCTGTGATACTGGAATATCACAGACGGTTTTATAATAAAAACCGTCTGTGATATTCCAGATTATCACAGACGGTTTTTATTATAAAACCGTCTGTGATACTGGAATATCACAGACGGTTTTTAATATGGGATTATCACAGACGGTTTTTTTATTAAAAACCATCTGTGATATGTTTCCCGCCTTGCAATTCCCCAAAATTTCATAATTTCCCGCCTGAGTCCGAGTAGGATTCAGTTTTGACACACCTTCAGTAAAACGGGCATAACTTTTGCATACGGTGTCCGTTTTTGACGTTCTTGTACTCGTTGGAAAGCTAACGACGAGCTCGATCCAAAAAATATGACCTGCTTGTGCCCGTCTCCTTCCAAGACCCTGAAAATCGGCCATCTTTGGACCTAAACCTGCGTCGCAAGTTTTTGGTGTCTGTTTTTGCCCTTTTTCTTGGTCTTCCTTTCGGAATTTGGATTTTGCTTCAACTGCAAAGTTGTAGATCTCATCGAAACCTTTCAAATGAGTATATATAAGCTACATAAAACTTTGTTATTTTATCTTTTCATACTAGTTATTTATATTGCATCGGTATATAAAATTCTGTGCTCTAATTTACAGACGGTTCTATATATAGAACCGTCTGTGATATTCATTCATCACAGACGGTTCTAGCCAATAGAACCGTCTGTGATAATTTGACCACTGGGCCCGTCAATCCTCCTCACCCCACGGATCGTAGCTCCGCCTCTCTTTTCCCGCGCACAAAATTTCGAACTCCCGCCTCTCCCTCCCTCTCCCTCCCCTATAAATATTACCAAAACCCAGCCTCCTTGCTAGTTTCCTCCTCCTTGCTGTCCTTGTTCTTCTCCTCTTGTTGTTCTTCTTCTCCTTGCTATCCTCCTCCTTGCTGTTCTCCTCCTCCTTGCTGTCCTCCTCCTTGCAGACGACGCACACGTCAACGGGAGGCAAGACACCGCATAAGCAACTAGCTCGTGCCAAGGCAGCGCTCAATCAACACCGACGATGGTGAGCGTCAAAGACATCCAGCTCGCGCGCTGCATCAGGGGCGAGAAGGCCTAGGCATAGAGGATCTTTGCTTTTCTCTGTTCTTGTTGTGTTAGAGCAACTCCAGCAGGGCCCCTACTTGACTACTCAAACCTCATATTTGAGGGCTTGAGGTAAAAATAGAGGTCCAGCAGGACCCCAACTAGAGCCCTCAAATTTGAGAAGCCCCTCAAATCCCCTCTTCAGCCCTCATTTCCAGGGGCCCCTACTCTGGCTCTCATTCTTCTGTTTTTTCCCGCCTCGGTGAAAAATCCCTCGCCTCCCACTCCGCCAGTTCGCCTCCCTCCCACTCCGCGTCTCCGCCAGTCCGCCTCCGCCGTCCCCCTCCCTCCCACTCCGCCAGTCCGCCTCCCTCCTTGCTCAGTCCCCTGCCGCCGCCCCCTCCCCTGCCGTCCCCGCCGCCCCCTTCTCCTTCCCCGGCGCCTCCACCCCCTCCACCGCCGCCTCCGCCCCCTCTCCACGACGTCGGAGGTGTCGACGTCGAAGTAGGGCTTGTACGCCGCCACGGAGGGCGGGCGGTAGGCGCCGGAGATCTTGCCCTTGGCCTCGGAGGGCGGGAAGGTCTGGAGGTTGGAGTCGGCGAACTTGATGGTCTGCGGATCTGGCCCCGTCGCAGCCTGCGCGACGCGAGGAGGGGAAGTGAGGTGGTGGTGTGCGACAGCGCGAGGAGAGAGGCGGGGGAGGGTACTTACCGGGACGGATCCGGACGCCTTGGGGTTGTCGATGGCGGAGTAGCCACCGCCGGACATCATCTTCGCCGGCGAAGGCCGCGGCGGCGGTGAAGCGAGGAAAGGAAGCTTCGGTGCGAACAGCGAAGGAGAGATGGATGGAGGATTGTCTGGGACGTGGCGTTGGAGTTGGACTGAGGGAGAGGGAGAGAATGAGGAGTGGGTCCCATGTGTCAGTTGCAGTGGAATGGATTTGAGGGCTTAAATTTGAGAGGTGCTGTTGGAGCAAATGTAAAAAAACAGGGCCCTCAAAAGTAGGGGGAGCCCTCAAATGAAAAGTAGGGGCCCTGTTTTGAGGGCTACTGCTGGAGTTGCTCTTAGCTAGATGAGCAACATGTTTGTTGTTCTCCTCCTCTTTATTGTTTGTTGTTTGTCTGTCTATTCTTGTAATGGTAGACTCTAATCTTAAAATGTGTACTGTGTTTCATACTGTATTTGCTTGTTCTCATTTCAATTAATTGATTTGCGAAATGAATGTTTTATGTTTATGAAATGAATTGAGATGTGAATTGGATGTATACATGTACATGTTGATCTGCTTGTTTCAGAGAGCATGGCTAGCATTTCCTGAGGCTAGCCAATAAACAGAAATAGATTTAGGGGTAGAAGAGAATAGCACAGACGGTTTTTAGTTAAAAACCGTCTATGATTATAGCTATCACAGACGGTTTTTACTCAAAAACCGTCTGTGATGATCAGTATCACAGACAGTTTTTAACTAAAAACCGTCTGTGATTATCAGCTATCACAGACGATTTTTACTCAAAAACCGTCTGTGATAGCTGATAATCACAAACGGTTCGAAAACCGTCTGTGATGACCTTCGATTATCACTGACCCATAAATACAGACGGTTCACAAAACCGTCTGTGATGACGTTTTCGAACCGTCTGTGATGAGCTTTTCTGTAGTAGTGATCTACCCGTCATACCATCTAATTTTGTAGAAGTTTTTAAATTTATAAATTTTCTATTATACGTGCATCTACCCATAACACCCTCTAATTTTCTAGAAGTCTATCAATTCATAATTTTTTATAAGAACTTCTCACACTCGAATGCTCTAGAAGTTTACAAAAAAAATTGTGTGCTTATACAAACTTTTAAAAAAAATTGCACATGCTGCAAGATCTAGAAGGAGAAAGCTGTCAGGAGCAGGTAGGTGTTGACAAAGTAAATATTCTAAAATAAAGCTAGCTTACAGTTGCCAAAAGTGGTAAGGATAGAATACTTTAAAAAGTTGGGTTGGAGAAGGAAGCACATCTGGAAGAAGTCGCTGCGTGGTTAATTCGGCCTGCAGGGAACAGTGGAGCCAATACCAACTCAAAGTCAACGCCCGGTCTGATTTTAATTTCTACTAAGACAAAGCCAAATGGGTCAAAACAAATTGAGTTAATTACGTTAATAAGTAGGGTTGATGCCTTGATGGAACATGAGTTGAACCGGTATGGTGTAGCAGGCCATGGGTATGCTCTGGAAGAAAATAAGCTACCAATTAATTTTGCCATGTAAATGCAGTCTATCATGTTGCATTTATCCGGTGCATTCCACCTCAAAACACCGTGGAAATAGTAGCGAAAATTTCAAAAATAATAATTTATGAATACTGATAAAAAATGAGTCTATCATGCGTGTGGTAAACTTGAAGTCTAAATTTAACCTACTCTAGTTACGTATCCGTATGTTGCAACGGAGCTCATTGAATATATAGAGAATCGTGCTATAGAAGAGAGTTGCTCTGAACGGTTAGAAAGTGGAGAATGATGAGAAGTTGAGAGAATAGAATGGTTGGAGGAGAATAGGCGTATAACTACTAAGTCATTCTTTTATAATAGTAATGATATGAAAAACCGAAAAAAAGAGTAGTGCTTCTTGGCTTTCAAAAACAAAACAAACTGTACAAATCTTGAAGCAGCGGTGCTGTCTAGCCTCTTTGTGAGAAGTAACGTTGCCAGCGATTGGGTGGATGCAAATCAGGACCTCCTCTACCTGCTCTAGAATTCCGACTCTTTCACTTCTACAAAATGCACCTAGCTCCCAAAAGGCGAACTGGTCGATAGAGAACTAGTAGAGATCAGAAAACAAAAGGTCACTAGCTAGTAAGTAAAATATGCCAAATCAATTACGTACGTACGTTACGTTTTAATTTTTCAACGTTGATGCTTGTACAAGTCAGTTTGAGTGACTGCGTGCTTATCTGCCCGCAGATCGCTGCAGCTGCAGGCCAATGAGACGGTGTCCCAGGTCGGCCGCCGGCGGCGGCGGCGGCGGCGGTGGGGGAGAATTAGTAATTTTCAGTGGAAGCTGACTTACGACGCCGTCTGCATGCATGTGACGACGAGCCTGCCTCAAGAAACTTTCAGGTGCTAATACCAGTATAAGAGAAAAGTATATATTCTCAGCCTGCCCCAAGAAATTAACTTTCAGGTGCTAATATCAGTATAAGAGAAAAGTATATATTCTCCTACTTAATTATAATTTGCGTCATGCACGATACTGAAAGGTGAAGCACAACGACTTTATTGTTTGTTTAGTTAGTTAATTAATCCTTCCGTTTGTCCTCTCGAATAAAATAAGTATTATTTCGTTTGGTTGATGAAGTCATCGGATGGGTAGCTTTGTCGCCTTGTTCTTGTATTTTGGGTCTCCTTTTGGTCTGCTTGTGGCTTGTGTATAAGTTTGTGTATGTGACCGTGTGTAAGGATCATCGGAGAAATGCCTACACTTTTTCTCAACTAATTTTAGAAGGCATAATCGATGTCATCGTACGTGTTGTGTGTAACATCCCCGTCTAACAAAGAGCCCAGAATATCATCACTAATTTTTTCCCTTACTAATTTAAACCATTTCTAACAAACTTCCAACAATAGGCAGCGGCGGCACGCAGGGCAGCAGTATAGCTAGGGGTGAAAAATAGATACGAATTATCCATATTATTCTGTTATCATTTTCGATAGAATACGAATATGGTAGATATTTTTCCATTCGATTAATAATTTCTTTTCTATTCGTATTCATATTTGAATTTACATAAAAATATGGATATGAATATCGTATGAACTTTTACCATCCAAAATATTATTTTATCCAGATTATTCATATCCATATTCGTGTTTGGCGAAGCAATATGACTAATTAGTTGGATAAGTTTTTTAATTCAATATGAATTCGTATTTCTTTAGGTGAAGTAAATTAATTAGAATGACTAAGCGTGACTATATTAGGATAAAATGTTATTAATATCTTCATATTGCATAAGTTATGAGGATATCCACATCCGACTGAATTGAGTAGATATTCAATTTGAATTCGTATTCATTATAATATTTGATTCATATTCATATTCGAGAATATTCAAATTCATATTCGTTTACAAAATATGAGTACAAATATGGTAAGGGTACTATTCGATCTGTTTCCACCCCTACCGCAGCAAAAGTGGTGGCTAGGGTTTCTTGAGGGTGCGTCTCCCCTCCTCTCTCACTTATAAGGGCCAGGTCTGAGGCCGAGTAGGTCATGGTTTCATGGATTTGGTCAGGCAAGCAAATCCCTCTTCTTTCCTTTCTCTATTCCGTTTTTCTTGCTTCTTTTTCCTTTATTTGCGATTACATCCTTATAAAGGGTATAAACGGGGATATTACATCATGTGACCTATGCTTACCAATCAATAGTTCCATTTGTTTGTGTAACAGTCTGACTTAACAAAATCTCAAGATATCACTCATAACTACTATCGCTACCAATTTTAACCAAAAATCAAGCTTTACTATCAACTAAACTTCAATAATAAACATTCAACATGGTAGTAAACATAAATTTCAGTAACATGGTATATAAACATAAATTTCAGTAACATGGTATATCATAAATTAAACTTAATGTTAACTAAATAATTACTAAGATGAATCAAATATAGAACTAAAGAAAGGAATGCATCAAGCAACAATGTCATGAACCATAAAGAGCTAAAGAAAATAGTTATTAACTAATTATTGCATGGAGAATACACTAAATCACTAAATCGTTTATGGCAATAAGTGATGTAATGCTCAGTAGAGTGAAGGGCTGCAAAAGTGCAATGTTCCATGTTCTACTTCCACTCAATGCATGTCGACTTCAATAATTACCTAAAAAGAAAAAATAAGTAAGGGTGAACCTATAACTCAGCACGTACACAATAAAATAATAGGAACAACAACATACTCATTTCACTTCAATCTCCAACATTCTCTTTTCCTATATTAATTTCTTTTAGTGCAATGCAATGCTCATGCTCATGTTTTCTTCTATAACTTATACTAGCATAGTAGAGGAAATACCTGTTGATGTTCGCTCTCTACCTCCATCCCGTAGAGGTGTCTACCAAAGTAGCTCTTTCCTTTTATCTTGTGGAGGTGGCTATCTCTATAGGTTTTACTCAAATAGCTTTATTCATAACTATTGACTTTTTCACCACCTTAGCTCGTGTACATATGTCATATTATGAGTGCAATCTTTCATCATTTTACTAAATATCACATTTATCATTAGATTAATATCATGCTGAATAAAAGATTAACCAAATATTGCATGACATGAATAAATCAACAACAATAAACAATTATCAACCATCAACTATCATTTTACTATGCACTTTGTATCTCTAGTTGCGACAACCAAATTAATTAGAAGATAACCAACCCCAACGTTACTCCTTCTACAGTAAACACCTAAACTCAATACAAGCTACATCAATATAATTTAGCACTAAATCGACAACACTCCCCAATTATAGAAAACTAAAATTACCCCTGTCGTCCTGATACTAAAATTATCACAACTTTTAACTCACAAACCATATTATAGAAAACTATACCAGTTCTAAAAATTATATAAAATTTTCTACAATTTCTTAGTTGATCACATGTCCAGATTAAATCATCTAGACCCCATTTTTAACCTAGAAGAAAGATCGGTGATCTTTCATATCTTTTAACCTACACATGCAAACATATTAAACTATAACATTTTCACAAAATTATCTATCGCTTCCTAGTTATGCCCAAAATTTAGTTCTGACATTAAACTAGTCAAATTAATAATTTTCCACGACTGCGTCCAGCACAACCTATCCTGGACAGCAGTCTTCCAAAATTCATAACTTATGTTCTACTCGTCCGAAAATCATGTTCTTGGACTTTTTGAAATCCTTAATGAATTACCTATATTTTCTATGTAGACCAAATCTCTAAATTCTATTTTTAATCTATTGATTAATACGTGCTCCCAACTAATGACAATTTACTCGATGGCAAGCTTACAAAAGTTTCATAACTCCAAATCTATTCATCCGATTGATATAAATAAAAATTCTACAGAAAGTTATCAAAATTCTCTACAACTTTCTAGTAGATGACATTACCAAATTAAGCACAACCTGTACCCGAATTTACACTAGAAAACCAATACTAGCGCAAACCGAACTACCGGCGGCGCGAGGAAAGGAAAAAAAATCTAGGACTTTCTAATATCTGGTTTTTGGCTTAACTCTATCTCACGTGTTCTTTTTATCTTAGCACGCACGGTTTCCTAATCCGATTCCAACACTCTGTAAGACTTATTCTAGGAAACCAATTCATCTCTCTAAAACCAACATATTTTCTTTTTACATATCCTTTTTTATTTACGCACACATTTTCAAGAGAGTATTTTCGAAATCTTGCAGTTTGTTTATGTTTTCTGATGTCCACTTTCCCCTTTGATTTGGTGTTTTTCTCTTGTTATTAATTGAAATTTTGCTACAGACGTCACTCGACGAGAAGTATGAAATCCGTATTATATTGCTGTGAAAATTAAGGTGTGTTCTGTCTTGCGTGAGACTTGTTCTACTGACAGTGATCGAGCTCACTATAGTTTTCTTCTGCTGATTTGCTATCCGATTGTATTGTTCGTGCATATGTGTCTGCAAATTACAAGCTTGTTCACAGAGCATGAATATTTTTATGGTCGATGGGCTATACAACTGGGAGAGTAGGTGACATTTTGAAAAGGATGTTGAATGTGTCAACTAACGAGTATTTAAATTAGTGAACATAACAATTTTAATAGAGTGGATTACGATAACCTCATTAAATGGAACCCCTTTCAAATATTTTATCGTTTGGCACAAACTGGGCTGAGAAATGCTCATGTTTGCCTTGGATTTCTATCATAATATTGTCTTGACACCTTAAATATATTCCTCACAAAACAGGCACACCTTAAATATATGAAACTCGCTGATTCGCACATAAAGTAATTCAATACTAGTGAGATAATTCTAAGGATGCCTCATAGCATGGCATGCTAACGATGTTGCCAAGCAAACAGTATTAAGTTCAAAACGCCATAAGATTATGCTCTGCTAAAGAGTGATGTAGAGTTGCATCAAACATTATCTGAAGTTTTATTAAACTCAAATCTCATTGTTTACATGAGTGTCTGGTCAGTATTTAGTTCAAATTTAAATTAAACTCCAGCACAATCCCCGTCCTCCAAATCATGTTGAGTAGTCTTCAATGCTCTTGGAAAAAATAAATTGCATACATCCTCAAGCACTATTGTTAGTAGTGGATGGATGCAAATCAGGCTCTTACGTTATTAGAATTTGTTTCAAAACTATTAACCAAATGAGCTAAACAAGAAACCGAGCGTGCAAAATATCAGACGGGCCAGAAATGGTGAATGTTTCTCGTCAACACATTCAGAAATCTTTTTCCCTTTTGGTACACTGAAAGTCAAAAATAATAGCAAAATAGCACGAGATTTATTCGATGAAAAAATGACATAGTATGTACCATCTACAATGCCCCAGAAATAGCCATAATTTTACACTTTATCACCATTAACTGTATAAGAATGTGTGCTGGTCAACAGCAAGAATGTTCACAATCAACAATCACATTGATCAATGTTTCAACACTGCGGCACTCCACATTCTGGCACGCGGTGGCCCTTTGATCAGGACCTAAACCTGTTCCGAACTATCTCATAGATCACTCGAAGGAAGCTCTTTGATGATTCGTCTTCAGGTAACTGCAGGAGCTTCGCAATTCGTGCATATGAGAACTGGTTCTTTGGGAAAGAATCTTGTGGTATATCTGTCTGAGGCTCCTTTTGGAGCTTCGGGGTTGAGAGTGCCCACTGTATCGCCCATATGGCAAGCGGGCGCATGTAGCACAAGGACCGGTATTCGTCATCATTGTTCCAAGCTTCAGGAGTTTGGAATGAGTATCTGAAAAACTCAAATTGTCAGGGATTAAATAATGCATTATCAACTATAAAAAAATTTAAAGTAGGATGATCTGCGGAAAATGATGTCTAGTAATATGCTTCACTGGATTAGTAATAATTCCAAATGATATGCTTCACTGCAGTAAGTAATTGCGTTACATTGTTTATTTTAATTATATAGCATACTACTGTAATCAACTTTTGTCAAAAAAATAAAAATAAATTAGAAAAAAATAGTGTGTGTGATTGAAAGTTCAGGAAGAAGTATTAGCAATTTAGCATCAAATTTCTGATCCCCAAAGTTATTGTACCTTCAGAACAAAGTTGAGGGCACCATTTAATAAACCAGATTCTGTTCAAAACAAATCAACGTGAAAGCTCAATCTATGTGCAAATACTCACCCAAGTCCTTCTGGAGACCAGGCAGCATGATAGATCCCTTCAGCTGTTTTAAAACCCTGCTCAACCATGCCTTCTTGAATCATAGTTGCAGCAAGTGCATATGTCACGCCTGGCCATATCTCCCTAGATTGCATCGCGGACATGTCCACTGTGCCATCTGGCCACATCCCATTCATTGCTCCTCTTTTACCATCCTTGAACTTCATCACATTGAAAGAATAGATCTTTTCTAGTGCACTTTGTGCCTTATCCTTGTCAACAATTGGGAGGAGGCCACAGGCTTTGGCATACCTGGAAGAAAATCACATAGTTGAACGAGTTCATCCATGAATCAGATATATTGAGCTGAAGTACAGGCTATGACATGTTCAAAATGTGACGGAAAAACACTTGAACTTCAGTAATGGAAAAACATATTAATGGAAATATACTGTGATGAACATGAGTTAATGGCTCAGTTCGGTTAAGGCTTATGCTTATACTTCGGCTTAGGTTGCTACAGTAACTGGCTTTAAACGGTACGTTTTCAAGAAAGGGTCTACATGAACATTGTAGTAGGCACTATACTGAGTTCAGCTATACTGATTAAAATCGCATGCGAATATTTTTCTCTGCGTACTGCCTCTTGTGAACAGCCAGAATTCAAAAACCATAAACCAAAAGCTAAAACCATAGCCTAAAAGAATCCACCCAATATATACTACTGGAACTGGAGTGCACTGATACTTGATTGGTTACTTCATAAGTATTCTGTCACTGTAAGCTTTATCCCACTGAAACATGTCCGTTTACTACCCCATATGTACATTACAACCAAAAAATGTTTGGATTTGATAACACACGAGAGGTTCATTTTCACCATCAAAGTTCTAAAAGTTGTTAATAGCAATGATAAAAGTTGTGCATTTTTCATTTGTTTTACCCAAATTTTCAGCGATTCACAAAGCAGAACGAATGCAGCATAAATATTTATCTGTTAGAAAATTATTAGTAAAATCTAAGCATCTTCCTTTGTATAATCAGGTATTGTCTTAAGTCTTTCAGCGCAGCTGGAAAACCACATAGTCATCATTCATGCTAACACTAGACGCCCAGGAGTATACAGTAAATGCTCGAACAGCGAAAGCTAGTAACAGCACATGAAATGTATTAAGCAGCAAACTTGTATCTATTTCTCTCATTAGAGAACAAAGTTTGTTGATAAGATTGGATGCAGATTTGAAAACTAGAACAGAGATAGCAATCACTGCAGTTAACAGATTTAGTGATATACCATTGTCCAGCCAATTGATCAGCCTGGATGGAGGTGCTAATTTTGGTGCCACCATCATCATAATTGAAGTAAGAACCATTCCACAGCTTGCAATAAACAGACTTAGCCTTCTCATACTTATTCCAGAAAAGCTTTTCAGAAGCTTTATCACCAACTTCATGTGCCAAGGCAGATGCAGCCTGAAGAGCGGCCACCCAAAGCCCACCACAGTATGCGCTTACACCAGCCATCGACCACACATCATAAGTTTGATCTGGGAAATCCTCATTTTCAATCATCCCATCTTTATCCTTGTCAAATTGCTCCATATACGCCATTGCCATATAAACTGACGGCCAAACAGCTCGGGCAAAGGATTTGTCGCCTGTGGCCACAACATCTCTATAAACCTGCAACACAAACTTTGGATTCAAGTCCTTCCATCGGTCTGTGTTATAGAGTGTGTACGCGTTCACTTTGAACCATGGGTCATATAGCCCAAGATCATGAGGAACAGCACCAAGAACTTTTCTCGCAGCCAATTTTCCATCATGTAAAAGCCTGAGCTTTTCAGGATCGTGCATCATGACAGCAGCAGCGAAATCTCTCTGAATGCTGAGTTGAAGTTTTGGAAACAGCATGATAAGTGAAAATGATGCATAGAAATGAACATCATATGTGTTCCACATATAATACTCAATTCCCTCAAGGTAGAGAAATTGGCCAATGTTCTCTTCACCCTGAAGCAAAGTTGTTCCTATGGCAGAATTTGATGCAATAGATGCATGAATTCTCTCAAGTATTGATGCCATTTGATGAAGGATGTCAGTGGCAGTATTATTCCGTGGGATCATCTCGTTGACATCATCAGTTTCTCCATTTGACATGTCAAGAGAAAACTTCTTTTCCCCAATTGCTGTCAAGCTTTGAATTGGTGGCAATCCATCTGTAGAGATGCACCTATGTTAGTACTCATGAAAGGTGGTTGTCTTCAGTAAGAAGAAAACATGTTTGGGGGAAGTACCTGTCCATATAGTTCCTCCAGCATTAAGATAATATAGTTCATTGAAAAGTGTGACTGGATACCTGTTCAAGAAATTTCATGCTATGCATCAGTGTTCAATACTCCCAGATTGTTGGTTGATAAATGTTAGAACATACCATGCAGGAAACCTCTTGTCTTGCAAAATAGGATTCTGCCACTCCTCAATTTGCCTCTCCCAGGAACTATGTTCTAATAATTGTTCAAGATGATGGATGAAACTCAGTAACAAATATCAACAAGAAAAAATATATAATTACAACAGTAAAACAGTCAAATGCAGGATGTTCCCCATTCCTCTACAAGAGCATTATCGAAGATGACATTGCGAACACAATAAATATCTGATGACAAATTTCTCAACAGATTTTGTATTATCAATGGGTCTACAATAAAACTAGGAGGTAGTGTTCCTAAAACCAGTGCTGGGAAGGACAAAGCTAGGTGGACGGTAGAAGTGACTGGTTGTAATTAGCCCAGTATCAGAGGAGATATTATTAGGAATCTCCTCAGCTAGCAACTTGAATGGAACCAGCAGAAAACCAGCCAGCTTTGGCCAGTTCAAAATGAAACTTGGCGAACATGGCAACATTAATTTTTTATTCTTGCCTTTCAAATAATGTTGTTAAATGTTGAGTTCACATATTTAAATGTAAGAAGTATGAGAAAATCAGGATATATCAGTATAAAAGAATGAAACATCAAAATAATTGACATAAAAAATATCCCTCCCTAAACAAGCCAGTTCTCAATATTAACAAAATTACATTCCATAGATAGTTCTAGTGAGGAATTGGGTTGTACCAAGAATGGCATCATGGGCAAGGATTGCTGCTGCATCACCATCTGTGCCATAGAATTTTGTATAACGCCTGCAAACCCAGGAGAGAAGTCAATTTCAGGTTGCTTTACCCTTTTATCCTTTTCTGGTGATTAATTGTTTTGACTGCTGTTCTAACCTATGGTAAGTTTTTCCACTGGAGAACTTTACTTCAGGACAAGCCCATGCAAGTGAAAATGACACATTTTGGGTTGCCTGGGGAGCAAGCTTAATCGAAGCTGCAATAGCTGCTCCTATTGATGTTCCTGGTCTGGAGCACATAGTTGTTTTGATGGGATCAAGGTGATCGAAAGATCCATGCTGCCAAAACGGAAAGGAAGTTGTGCCAGCTTCTTGTAAATAGTACTAATATAATTTTCTGAAAATTCAGATTTGACTTAATTTACAGAACATTTAAATCTTGACAAATCAAACTGAAGCAATATAAGCTTTCTCTGTGGTTTTGTAGCACTTTTAATTAGAGTATAGATAAGCATGACGCCAAATCACAACTGAATTTATCTGTATTAAAAAATCAAATCTCTCAGTGTCAGAACTTCTGCATATCAATTTTAGCTAGCCTACAATTTATATGCAAATATTTTATACAGGATTTACAATTGTTCCATAGTTCTAAGAAATGCCTATACAACCTGTCGTATTGTCTGACAAACCATTTTAGGGATGTTCAAATTGAGTTCTATTCATGATATGAAATATTCAAAGTTCCAAACTAAACTGGCTGATACAAACATTAAATAGTAAATGTCTGTGCCAATGTTGCCACTTTCCAGCAGATTGCACTATTTTGAAACAGTCAATCTATTAGACAGTCTAGAAAACAAGTGTGAAACATGCAACTTTAAATATAGATGTAAAAATAACTTAATTTTCTTTTAAAAAAAACTCGACACAAGAATGTATTGACTGATATATCACCCAATATCTGACATCAGGTACATAAGAAGCCAAACAGAGATTTGGCGTGCTACCTACATGTGAATGTGCGAAAGCTGAAACTTCTTATACATGAATTCAATAAGGTGAGCTGCATGTGCAGCTGCATTAGATATTATCATTTAATCAGAGTATGGTGTCCCAGGAATGTAAAGCTCAGCATACTGGGGGCTTTTCATTCACTTTTTATCAATGTAAAGCTCAGCATACTGGGGGCTTTTCATTCACTTTTTATCCAAAATATAACTGTCACAGTGAATTTAAAGTTCCTGGTCTAAAAAAATAAGTTTCAAGTTTCAACAAACCTCTTTCACAGAATTCCACATATCTCTTGCTGTGAATTCATCAGAGCTTCCAGATATTACAAAGTAAGGGCACTCAGAGATATGAACATCCTCTTTCTCCAGTGCAGCCATGGCGAAAGTTACTGGTGGCTGTCCATCAGCGGTTCTGCTCTCAATTAAGAAAATTGTTCACCTCTGAGTTAAAGTTTACATCATTAATATTAAGTCGTAGGAGATCATGTATTATACAGAAATTTGAAACATGAATTTACCTGTGATGTAACAGTATACCATGCACACCATCCTTTTCTCTGTCATCCATTAAGATTTATGAAAATATAAATCAAACAATTTATTTGGTAAAATGGTGGAAAATAAATTAAACAATCTATATTCATCAGTTTCTTACATCATATTGGAATTAGAATGATATCCAGTGAGTTCAGATTTTCCACCAACAGAGTTCTTCGCAGATTTAAACATATGTCGAAGTTCAAAGGTTCAGAAATTAGAACAGAGTTGCAAAATATGATTCTTCACTGAAGATAAAAGCTATTGGTAATTTCTGCAAAGAGGACAAAATCCAAGATTGGAACTTACAGCCCATGTGAAAAGTAAAGTCACATCAGCAGCTGCATTTCCTGAATTGGTTACCTGAAAATTTTAAATTATAGCTGCTTAAGGTGTAGAGCTATATTGTAAAGTTAAAAACCAATTGAAATAGTGTATTGAAGGAATTTCAGGGAAAGGAGTATATTACTGTGAAAGTAAATACTGCAACAGGATAGCTGCTCTGTTGATAATTGTGTGGAATAATTGGAGAAATCTGACGACATACTATCTTGAGATCTGGGTCAGGTTCTCCTAACAAGCATAATGCAAAATTAGAAAAAAGAACAATAGTTACTTAGAAGAGTAATTATGTGATTACTGCAATACCATCATATACCGTCCAGGCCCTAGGGTAAAGAGCATGATAAGTAGATTTCTGTCCACATAGATTCCAATCCCAGGATCCAATTCCTGAAATGTTACTTCCTCTGCATTTAAAAAACTCTAAGGAATTTTTCCAAGTACTCAAAAATGAAATCAAAATGCTATACCCTATTACACAGGCCAACTCAATAATTAAACATCAAACTGAACAAAAAACTGTGGAATGCTTACTTTGGCAAATCTGGTTTCCCAGGATGCAACACTGTGGAATATTTTTTACCATCTTGGCGGGAAATGAAGGCCTAAAAAAGACACAGATATAAAATGTACTCAAATATCATTTAAATAACAAATATTGGTATGTTTGTCTTTCTGCTTGCTAACTCTTACTACTAGGATACAACAAGCTGATCATAGGTCTCAGCAACTAACGCATGGCAGCAGCGTGCAGGTAAGAGTTGGAGAGAGCATCTATATACACCATTTATTCATGAAACTGTTGTTCTTTTCATTTCTAATAAAATCTCACTCATCCAAACATATGAATTACTAAAAGTCTAACCACGTCTGCCATGTGGGGCCTGCGGTACTCCTGGTGGCCTAAGAACCATGGCAGCACCAGCGCGCCAAAGTTTATTTCCTTTCAAGCACGCCAAACGCGGCAGGCGATCAGGCTTAGAGATAAGCCATATCTTTATTTCCTTTCAATTAATTTACTTTTCCTTTAAGCCAGCTGAGGATAAGATTTGTTATTTTAGATTGATTTGCTTGTTAGTTTCCATGTTAGGGCCAATCTCTATATAATGAGATGTGGTGCAAGTTCGAGAAATAAGAAAGAAGGAAACCCAACTCTTCCTCTCTTGTTCGCTCTCCCTGCCCCTGCCGCGCGGTTGCCCCAACACGGCTCCCAAACCACACCCCAGGGGTCCAGGGCCGCGTCCAATTACCACGACTACCCCCTTCGTTCCAATCCATCCTCGAATAAGCCTAAACGTATGTCGACTTGGAAGCATTAAGCATGGGATGTAATAACAAATAACATACCAAGTTTGGAAGAATCATCAGCAATGTTCTAAATAGCGGTAAGCAGTTAGCGAGCAGGCACCCCACCTTGTGGTACTGTTGTGGTATGTGGCCTTGTGAGCGGTCTAACGATATAAAAATATAAATATTCATATGGTGCAACATGAATTATAAAGAAAAAGGCAGCACTCAACAATGTAGTTCCAATCATATGATATGTTCTTCCTGTGAGGATTGAGGACATATTGCTAGTAGTTCAGTCCCTAGACTCCCTACTACTTTGAACCTTCATAGGACGAAAGGAAGGCAGAAAGAAGAGTTCTTTTCAGGGCCACAATAAAGGCTGCCTTTTGCGTTTCAAGGCCCATTTAACTGCATTCAACCCACTTAACCACTAATGTCTATGTGTGTATCGTTGCAGTAGACACAACCTCTACCTGGATAGCAGCTGCTACCAAGGCTGAAGGAAGATAGAGTTGGGGTGGAATTAGATGTATTGCATTGAGCCTCTAGGGCGGTATATATAGAGGTACAAGACTTGGGGGGCAAGATGGTACAAGGGATTGTAATCCCAATTGGACTCTATCCTACCAAATATGTATTGTACTCTAACATCCCCCCGCAGTCACAACGGGAGCGTCGCAAACGGTGAGACTGGAGAAGAAGCCGAAGAGCTAACATCCCCCCGCAGTCATAACCGTCGATGCGGCGCGTATGCTGTGACTGGAGCAGAAACCGACAAGTAGCTCAAGCAAGGCGGTAGCCCTTTGTGCCGATGTCGAGGTAGCCGAGCGCGAGGGCGGAGTAGTCGTGGTCGAGGATGCCGTGCTGGAGATGGCCGTGGTCGACGTAGTCGTGGTCGGGTTACCGATGTCGAGGCGGTCGCTCATGAAGCCACGGGCGCAAAAGAGGCGCCATGGTGATGACGGAGACGCGTCGAGGCAGTCGTCGTGGAAGGGGGCGATGCCGAGGTCGACGCAGTCAGGGCCGTCGAGGATGTAGGCGAAAAACGGCGATGCAATCGAGGCAGACGGGATGGGAACGGGAGGGTCGATGCCGAAGTCGATGCAGTCAAGCCGTTAGAGCCGAGGCGTGTGCCAGGATTGCCGGACCCGGCAACGCGTCGGGGGCGAAAGCACGCACCGGTGTTGCCAGTACCGGACGTACAAGGGAGAGGGCCCCAACCAGGCGTGGTTGTGCTGGAAGAAGAAGCAGTGCGGGAGCGGACGCTACTACCCGAAGGCGAGCAGTCCGGGCAGACGCTCTAGCGCGAAGGCGAGCAGTCCTGACGCAAGGTACGGCGGCGACGGTAGCGCTCGATGTCGGCGATGAAGGCCCGATCAGTATGACGAAGACCATGTGCAGACAGATGGCGCACAAGAGGTTGCGCAGCACAGTCGTCGATGCACAGGGGACGGCGATGTAGATGCAACGGCGAGAGGACACACGCGCGGCGGTGCTGCGGCCCGAGGAGGCGACACAGCAGCAGCCCTGTTGCTCGGAGAAGATGCGCGTAGTACTCGATGACGAACGTCACGGGAGCCGGGTGGATCGCGCATAATCGGCTGATCAGACCGAGTACGCGCGAGGCGGGACGACAATGGAAGAAGTAGGTGGAGGCGTCCCGATCTGTGGTGGCGATGACAAACCGGCGATGAAGACGTGCGGACGGGATGACCGAGACGCGACGCGCGAAGGCGTCCCCTCGACATCGCGTGCCCGGCCTGGCCGCACAGTCGAAGAGGTAGAGGCCGGTGTAGTCGATGCCGATGTCGGAGTAGATACGTGCGAGGTCGACAGGCGGTGGGCGACTCAACCCCGATCAGTGATCGGGAAAAAAAGAAAAGATACAGCAGCAGTTGTGGGATCCTCCATGAGCAACTCATACCTAGAGCCGGTCAAAAATCCAGCGTGCCGCTGCGGCGTGGGTCCCGCCGCCTGTAGCTCACTCACGGACTCCCCGCCGCCCTTGGCTTGCTCTCTCCCTTTTTCTTTAAAAAGTTGGCTCCCCCTGGAAGCAAGCGGCAGAGGGGCACAAGTCGCCAGGCGCCGGCGCGAGTGGTCGGAGAGGCACGGGGCCTGCGCGGGTCTGGCAGTGGAGGCGGCCGGTGGCCGGCCGGCAAGCGACAGGCGGCGGGCGACGGCGCCGATCCGGCAGGCGGCTCAGGGAGGACCGACCCAAGACCGCCCGAGCGGAGAGCAACGTCGGCCCGAGCAGCGTCGGCGGGAGCACTGGAGCGGCGGCGTGAGGGCGGCGTTCGGCCGGATCTGGACGGATCCGGTGGCGGGGAAGCCCGATCTGGCGCGGGGGTGCAGAGGCGGCGGCGTCCAAGCGGATGGGGGCGGACCTCTCCAGGCGGCGGCCCCGGGCGGACCTCTCCAGGCGGCTCGGCGGCGGATCTGACGAGGAAGAGGCGCGGCTCCAAGCGGTGGTCAGTGGCGGCCGGCCGGATCTGGACGAATCCGGTGGCGGGGAAGCCCGATCTGGCGCGGGGAGGCCGGGGCGATGTCGGTGCGGTGGCGTCCCAGCGGATGTCGCGCACGTCGCGGCTTCCGGCGTCGACCGCCGCCGCCTCCAGATGGCGCGCGTCCTGGCCCGGCCGTCACCAAGGCGGCTCAGGGTCGGAGCGCGGCCAAGCCCGGCCGCCACCACGGCGGCACAGGACGGGGCGGCGAAGATCCGGAAGGGGTGACGGCGACAGCCCAGCGACGAGCCTGGGGAACGCGACGACGGAGGGCCGATCTGCTGCTGCGTGACGACGACGACGGCGGCGGCTGGATCAATAGGATCCGCCGCCTAAACGGTGGCGCTGCCCCCAGCGGAGATAGATCTCCCCGGGGGGGCGCGGTGCAGAAGCGAGCGGCGGCTAGGGTTAGGATCTAAACCTAGACGCTCTGATACCATGAAGGAAGATAGAGTTGGGGTGGAATTAGATGTATTGCATTGAGCCTCTAGGGCGGTATATATAGAGGTACAAGACTTGGGGGGGGGGCAAGATGGTACAAGGGATTGTAATCCCAATTGGACTCTATCCTACCAAATATGTATTGTACTCTAACAAAGGCCATAGCAGTTATAACAGTGATCATCTGATACCGAAAGAGCACATTTATCAGCCCAATTGAAAAGGTGAAGAATAGTGAAGACTTACAGAAAACTGATTTGCCGATATAGATTTATCTTCACAAGCTCCTGGGAACAATTGCCAGCGTTGGAAGTCACCTTTGTAGCTTCTTCCGATACTTCCTGCACTACAGTTTTCCAACAATTAGAGGATAAATAGATCTAATGCACTGAAGTTCCATCAAACAAAAGAAGAATTTTGAAGTGTGCACTAAAAATATCTTCCTGAGGAAAATAGAAACAAATTCTTCGAGTGGCTACAATATTTTTTATTTAAGTGAAAATGTTTTGTTCTTGAACCAAGTACAAGTGCACAACCAATTCATGCATATTTCGATGTTGATACTTTTTCCCCAATGAATTTTTCATCCCTAGTTAGCAAAAAAAAATTTGCTGGAGACTGTAAGTGCAGACATGATTTATTAGCAATATTTATCATCATGACCACTATGATAAATTAGCATAGTGGTCAAAATGATAAATAAGCTTAAACTATAGATAGTTTTCACTTTTCAGATCTTTGCAAATGAAACGAATACATCAAAGAAACAAATACAACAAGCTCATGCTCATGGCACTTATTAGATACAAGCAACAACTACCATAGATAGATACAAGTAACAACTACCATAGATACATGATAAACAAGCACTTGATAAAAAAGGGCCTTCAGAATCCAGCAAGCTCATTTGTGGTGTCAAGCAGTTTAACACTGTAAAACTAGTGAAAATAAGTTTTTCTGGATGATAGTATCAAAAAAATTGATGAATGCACACTCCACATTGATAAGAAACAAATGTTACACTGAGATAATAAGGCATACCCAATGCCGCCAAGTGGAACACCCTGACCAGATTTGGCAATGCGCTTTTTCATGGGATCAATAACAGCAGTCTGTAGAACACTAACAAAGCTAGCACTTACAAAAATATCGAAATAAAATAAAAGAGAAAGGAGCATGTGGAATAGGTCAAAACTCCAAACAATAATGAGGTGAAAACATACTCGTCCTTTTGAAGTTTCTTCAAGGATATGTCGACCAAGACGAAAACCAAGACCAGCCTGCAACAATGAAATGAAGCTTAAAAAGGGAAAATCATAATAGAAACATGAAGAAGAAAGCTACAAATATTCATCACTTGGCCTAGAAAGCTGCAAATGTTCACCCCTTCAGGAAGCCAGCGAATAAAATAGCAAGAGCCCACAAAAACATCAGAGGGAAGCAAAACATAAGAATTTAATAGATGGCTACCGATAATCATTGTTATTTTCTAAACAACAGCTAGATGGCTACAATTAATTTTGCCCTGATGAGTTTCACAGGCAAAAACCTGAATAAAGTAGAAGATATACCAGCTGCAATGTCTCTCTCCATGTAAGTCTGAATGATGGCAAATCATATCCAACATGACTTAGCTTGTGTTCCCATGTCAACTCTGGAAGTCGTCCGGGATCAACCTTTCCCTGACAAGTCAAAGAACATCCATTAAAACTCAAAATTTGACGGAAGCACTACCAAAAAAAAAGGATCAACTGCAGTTGTAATTTTTTTCTCTTTTTTTTTTGCAAACAGTTGAGCCACATGTTCAAATTAGTAGTTAAGTGAGTTAACTATGGAAGCTCCTACTTACAGATATCTGCACAATGATATCCATCAATATGAACACAATTATGCATTTTGGACTGTCATGTTACAAGGATTCGCTTGTTAACACAAAACAAACAACTGTTGTTATTAGAAATTTAGAACGTTTCAGCTGTCAGTTGCATTCACAAAATCACCATGGTAAGGAGTAAATCTGGTGGCAGCTTTCATATGAATCTTGAAGGAGACTCACCGAATCATCATTCATTTGCAAAGGTGAACTATTCTGAGAGACACCCTTTGGTGGCTCATGGACACCATTCTCTACCATTTTTTATTCCTTCGAGCTAGACCTGTCAACAGATTGAAAATTGCATATGTAACTAATCCAAAGCTTTGTAATTCCTCAACTCTGACTATATACATTCATAAAAGCATGCAGGAACAAATAAAATTTGCTTAAATGACAATATGTAGACACACCCAGAAATTTCCAGCCAAAAATACACATATATTGAATATCCACTAGCAAAGTATGGCGGAGTTGCGTATCGAAAAAATGTAAACAGATGGTTTCTGGTGCACTGCAAATAGTGTGATGGTAATAAAGCTAATATATCTAAGGCATAATATGCATTGAAGCAATATCGAATAAATAGTATGTCAAAAGGCTGTTACTAAGTCAAATCAATCATCCCTCAAATTTAAGGTCCAACGATCACCTTGATGTATTGATCTCGCAAACTTGACCAAATTTGGTTTCCTTACAATCATGAAATACTACTTAGGTATAGCAAGCACAGGTGGAGTGAAGGCAGGCATGTATATCATTAGATGAAAGCACAATATCACATAAAATAAAGTTGCATGAGTAAATAAAAACAATTTGACATTACAAATCACAGAAGTCAAACTACATACAGGCAACAATGATTCCTTCATAAAGTGAGTCAAACTACATGCAACCAACAATGATTCCTTCATAAAGTGTGTTCTGCATGCACCTTAAATCAAATAATTTTGTAAAAAAAAGGTAGGGTTTAACTGAGCCATCGGATGAATGGTGAGGTTGAGCCAAAGGTACTACTACCAGTCAATAGGTCTAGAGTTATCTATGGCTTTCTACTCTTCTCTTCACAAAAGGGTAAAAAATCAAGCAATTGAAGAACATGAAAAAAGAGAAAATTCAAGGAGAATCAACAGCTAAATCACAAAGAAACCGTACCAAACTGTTTTGAATGGCGATGTTGATAGCAAGAATAATGGATTCTTCAATCAATACCCATGACGCGCGGCCGCTTCTCCTGCCGGCGCCACCCCCCCCCCCCCCCCCCCTTCTCCGGCGCCGCCGCCTCCCCTCCTCGCCGTGGGCTCCCAATCCCTCCCCTTATCAGCGCCTCTTCAATCACACACTCAAGCACATCACACAACAAGTAAATGTATGCCCAGGTTTTCTCTGGAGAGAGGATGTGATGTTGGAGGAGCTCACATGGGAGCCCAGATCTGGTCGTGGGTGTGGTCGGCGCTGCTAGAACCGGCGACGAGTGAGAGATGCAGAGAGAGAGAGATGGAGAGAGGGGGGTGGCGCTGGAGATTGAGGAGGAGCGGTGGTCGGCAGGTAAGGAAGAAAGGGGAAAATGAAAACGAGGGGAGAGGAAAATGAAAGGTAGAGAAAAAAATAAAATGAAGGGAAAGAAAAAGAAAAGGAAAGGAAAGGGGAAAAACATACACAAGAAAATAATATGGAAAAAGAAAAGGAAAGGGAAGGTTTTGCTTGACTCAAATCAAAATTAAGTTCACAGGTCTGCTTTAACCATTCGGTACACAGATTTTCTGTGAATATATGCATTTTCGTTACGCCTGATTCGTACGAATGATTTTATTATTACATTAGCTTATGTTTAGATAAATTTAAAAAAAGGCAAGGAAGGGATTTCTCTTCTTTTTAAAGAAATGGAAAGGAAGGGAGAAATTAAAAAAAATGAAGGGATTCTCTTTCTTTTTAAAGAAATAGAAAGGAAGGAATCCTAATACATGGATGGATATTAAGGCCTGTTTGGCAGAGCTCCACCACTGAAAAAATGAATCTGGAGCAGCAGATCCATCAAAAACAGCTCCACCGTGAATCTGGGATCCCACCATGGAGCTGGACAAAATTGTTTGGCTTGCACAGCAACTCCAGATCCACGAAACTGAGTTTTTGATGGGAATGACCTGTTTTGCCCATGGGTTTTATGGTGGTATGGGGTGGGGTGTGTAACCAGTGGCAAAAGGTGGGTAATTACCGCCCAACTCCACGGGTAGATACGAAACAAGGTTTCGTGGAGCACCCCTTGAGGTGCTCCATGGATTTCATGAATCTGGAGCTAGATTCAGTATTTTGGTGGATCCAGATTTCGTGGAGCTGGAGCGTTTGGGTAAAAATTCGTGGAGTGGAGCTATTTTTGGTGAATCTGGAGTTGGTGGAGCTCTACCAAACAGGCCCTTAATTATCAAGTACATATTTCAACAATGTTTCATGCTATATTAGCATATTCTGATTATACCATGAACACATATTAGCTTATATGCAACTTTTGTTAGATTAGCAAATACTGAAAATTGTCTACTTGAAGACTGATAATTAAAATTTTTCTTATTACTTTTGAATTGCCTTTAAAACTGATTAGCTGAGCCACATCACAAAATTGCCACCATAGGATTTTAGATTGAATATGTAGTTTGTCTTGGTAAATTAGAAATATCATATTTGTAATGAATCTTCTAAAATCTAGATATTTATAGTGTATCAAGGCTAAGATCTTGACAAGTGACAAGCATCTAATAGCCTTGAATGCCTATATAAAGAGGTGGCTGACTCTTGCTTTGGCATAGCATGTAAACATATAGATGCAAGGAGAGCAAGAGAGTAGAGGCGCTAGGATAGTCGCTTGCTCTTGCTATGGCATGGCATGTACACATAGTTAGAAGGCGAAGGAGAGCAAGTGAGTAGAGAGGCCAATAGCCACCTAAAGAAGTGTGTATACAATCTTATGTAATAATATTTGTGTATTAATATACTAGCATTTTGTAATTGTAATTCTCCCAATTAAACTATACTATTTCTAAGTATTTAATGCATTATTAAGTTGTGATTTAACGTAAGCGGCTCAGACGCTTGCAATCATAATAGTTCTGGCTTTAACGTGAGTGGCTCAGTCGTCCAGAGGCTTAACGATATTGGTTTCAACGTGAGCCGCTTAGTCGACTAGAAAACCAATAACTAATAGTGCACTAAGCAAGTAGAAATTAAAAAGGCTAATCGACTTTAATAGTTTGTTGGTATAGCATCGACTTTAATAGTTTATTGGTATAGCATAGTCGTAGGTTTTATCAGAGTGGATACTAGAGGCACCTTAGTTTCTAACACATAATAAAGGAGAAGTAAGTTTATCCTGTGTATGACACTGATGATCATGACCAACCTAATTATTCTTATAGGGGTCTTCCCTACTATTTTTTTTGTATAAAAACTAGTAATTCTAGAGAAAACCAAGGAAAGGAGCATGCATCAACCAAAAGAACTATACATAAGGACACAGAAAAGTAAAACAAACTATGCATAAAGACATAGAAAACTAAAACATGCATGCATAAACAAGTGACACCTCATGGTTACACAACATTTAGTTTATAGTGTAGAGCTTAACATGGTTGATTTTGATTCCCATCTATTAGTGTCATGTATTATGAAAACATCAAGTTTAGCATACAAACTTTATCTTAGAAAAGTGTAACTGTGACAGATGTAAACAGAGTTAGCAAAGCTCTGATAACAAATTAGTCATTGGTCAAATTTAGGGTCACCAATTCTCTCTTCGGGCAAGCAGTAGAGTCGCTCACTCGACCACTGTGGTGCTGCCGCGAAACAATTCCGTGGATAAGCTTCCATTAACTTGACTGTTTTGCGTCAAATAGGATTTCTCATTGGATGTGGAGGTTCCAGGACCAACTACTAGTGCCTTGCAGAGGGCTATTTTTAAAACGGTGAACTTTGCATGAGCAATCAGCATCTTGGTAGCGACTGAGATGATGTCATAGTAGATAAGCTTGCATTAGAATATGGACAATGCTACAGGTAGGCCTGGCACAACAATTGAGTTGATGCCGTAGTTGATAGACTTGTCCCTGACTCACCACCGTGTTGTAGTTGGGTCTGTTGCAATGATTGGGGCGCCATGGTGAATAGGCTCGGACCAGACTCTGTGCGGTGCCTCAAGTAAGAGCACTACTACCCCGAAGAGCCAGGATAATAGCTCGGTGATCCATAGCTAGAATTGGAGATGTGGCATGAACCAATGTACAGACTAGGAGATCCATATCTAGAACGGGGGATATGTGGTAATGTACACTTTTGCTCTCCGTATGTTTTGGTAACTTTGTTGCTAGAGTAAGGATGTGGTGTGAACCAAATAAGATAATAAAATATGTAATGTGAGCTACAGAGAAGTTTTACTGGGTGTTATGGTGGAGCCAAGGGTATGATGTTAACCGAGCGTAGTCACGGTGGCTCGATATGTTAGAATACAATTCTTTTTATCCATCGATGAATAAAAAAGATAGTGTCCATCCTATAGAAGACAACCGACTACTGCAAGAGAAGGTAAGGCTAACCCCAAGAAAATCTGCAAGAAGCAACCGTGGAAGCATCTAGGTCAACTTGGCCGCTGAAAAGATCCCTCCGAGAAACAGGGAGAGATTGTAATGTTCCTGGACGAAATTCTGAACCGATGATAGTAGGAATGGGGAGGGGGAGGAGGAAGCACCAGTTCTTTTCCTGATCTAGATCCCGCGGGGATCTGCACCGTGTCTGAACTCTGAACTGGAAGCACTGCCATGGCGAGGGAGAAGAAGAAGGCCTCTCGGAATCATGCAACAACACAACCAACGACGTGGCTTGGTTTTTGTTTTTAGTGGAAAGGGTTTACCAAAACAAAAGGATGGGTCTTTTGCCCACAACAAGTCTCCATTGGGTCCACCATGGGTGGTGTGATTGTGCACGTGTGAGGTGGAGAGGTCATATCGTATATCTGATGATGTGTCTGAGGTTAAATTGCACGATTCATGATCATGTGACTAGGTCTAAAATATTTATAACAATGAATAATTAATAATATTGTTTATTAATGTTATTTAAGGTGTGTGACGTATGTGGACTCATGTCAGTTAAGTTGGAAAGAACTTGTGTCGAAAAAAGATGTTGCTTTGTTCTTTGTATGTGCATGGTAACTCGAAGACGATCATGGTCTACAACGAGGACTAGGAGATAGCTTGTTACAAGTCATGGACCAGAGTCAAAGATACTAGAGGAGACGGTCGTGCTCGAGTTAGAACGTGTGGAGATCAAATATGGTTGATGCATGTTGGATCTACGAAGGTGCGGTCTAGAGGTTATGATATGTGATAATTTTGAAGTATCCAAAATTTGGGTATTGTGACAAAAGTTGAAAACCATGTTACGTAAGGGTTTCGGGTCCCTTATTTATTGAAATTGGATAAAAACTCGTTTGAGCCCTTGGCTATAAATAGAAATGGGTTAAGGGCTAACCCCAAGGATGATAGATGCAATTTTTGTGCTAGGATTTGAAGGGTGCCAGAAGGGCAATTTGTAAGCATAAACATGATCCAACAATAAAAATCATATCTATTCCAAAAAAAATACATCGGTGGCGCGTGCTGCTTTGCATCGCAAGGCGACGAAATTGAATTAGCCTCGGCATTGCTCGGTCATGGAGATTTTATTCAGCGCATCTCGCACGACGAAATTTGCTTTCTCACGCACATCCACAGATCATGGCATGCTTTTTCTCTAGCCAACGTCATCTGTGTGTCGCGTGAGGTGTCAACAACAACCCACGGTAGGAGAGAGAAGAGTGTTTTCTTTGCTCAACAACATCGTTTTCATCGCTCAAGAGGTGTTGTATGGTGCATAGGACCGAAACATCAATTTTCATTGATAGCAAAGTCTTCAATTTATTTTTTAGTCGTGTGAACTGGCTGAAAGTGAGAGCTTCGATTTTCTTATTATTTTTTTACAGTAACAAGTTCAACCAACAAAACGGCGTTTCAATCTTTTATTAGTTGCTATAGTATTGAATAGTGATTTGCTACAGTACGAAACAGTAGTTGCTATAGTTCCAAATAGTGGTTTTGTTATAGTAAATTTTATTTTTTTTTCTGTTTTTGTTTTTTTATTTTCTTGCTGTGTTGGTAGGTTAAAAAAAATAAGACAATAGATTTTTTTAAAAAAATTCTACTATAGATTAAAATTATTCATCTCTATCTGATCGCCATCGATGATCTTACAATGCACGAAAGAAGAAGATAGTCACCTCGAGTCGACGCTGGATTCAAACTTGGGCGGGCAATGACACAACCACAAACCAGAACCCATATCAATTTAATCTCAGTCTGGACTACTAGTCTTTGTTAAATCAAAGTGTTGAAAACACGTTTCGTTGATTTTTCCAGTTTATAGAATAGACAAATACAGAGACCAAGCACAATTTTTTCCTTTAATTTTTAGATTTTATAGACCCAACTGAAATGGTCATACAAGATCCCACTATTGCATTCGAACTCATCAAATGGTAGTGATCTTAATCTAGTCGTTGTTAAAACAAAGCTCATTCGAGCTGTTCGAACAGACGCTATCATTTAACTGTTTCCACATTACCAAGCGATTGAAATGTGGAGCCCTGTGACACTGACCTCACCTGTCAGCGGATGACTAGTCGCCATTCTTCCGAGGTTGAATCGTCGCTTTCGAGGTCGGACTTAGTGGGGAAGAAGGTGGCCGGCCAATGGCTCGTAGACTAGAGGTATATGGTCTATGGGAACTGTAGCTGCCCGATTTCTAGGTTTGTTGATGTTGATGGAATTTGGCCAGCTGTTCAAAAAAACCAAAAAACAAAGGAAATTTTTGTCTTTGCCATTCAATAGCTAAGGTTGCTCATGCAATTTTGTAGCCGAGTGCGAAATTTATGCCTTTTATAATAAAGTAAATTTCACTATTCTTGGAGTACCTTCTTGTCCCAAGGAGAAATTGCCGTCCTATTTATAACACAAGAATTTTGCAAGAGTCGATGTAATTCCTCTCGTGAACTCTTCTAAGAAACCCTTTGTTCCATATCTCAGAGTCAAAATCTACCCTTTGTGCTCCATCAAAGAGGAGAAATGGATGTTTCCAATAAGGAAAACTATTAGGGTATCTTCCAAGAAACCCAAAGAAGCAAGGAAAACTCTATGCAAACCAAGGTTTTTCCACTAAACGAATACGAAAGGAGGACCTCATGTGACCACACATGCTTGCCTTGTGAAGGTTTTTTTCACATGCCCAAGAAAATCTTCAGCTGTTCAACTAAAATATCAAGGATACATGCATGTTATTAGGCAACAAGAAGCGAGTGGTAGCAGCACGTCCACGAAGATGGGGATCACCTCGAGAATACTCGGAGCAAGCAACTGCCACATGGTACCTAACTTGTTTCCCGGAACCTCTCAATCTCGTCACATTTTTATTCAAACATTCAACATTAAGATAATAAAATTCTGCAGATGCCACCTAAGCCTAAAAACATCGTTATATATCGTAACACCCCCGTTTTTGGAAACATGACCATCTTATCTTCCACAATAGCTTAGATATTCAGTTGCGGATAAAAAAAATATCATGCTTATTCACGAACATTTTAAAAAAACTGTTAACTTGATTGAAATAAAGACCTAACGGTCAACTTTAGCAATTTTACGGACGTCCAAGTCCAAAACTTAACTTACATTCAGAAAATCTAGAGAAATTTCCACAGAAACGTCTGAATGCGGTCGTAACCCTAACATAAAAGATTGAAGTATCCTTTCCTTTTCTGTATCTTCATTAGACTCCATTGTAAGTCGTTAGTGTAACCGATAGATTTTGATATAATTTTGACCTTGTGTATAATTGAAGTACAATTTGATTTATCTGCTGCTGCTGTTAGTTACGAGCTTTGCATAACTAGTTATTTACGATATTTATTTCTTAGTAAAATTTAGAATTAAAATATTGCTTTTATTTCTAACATTCTATGACAAGAACCAATGAAAATTAAAACATGCATGGTAAAATAACTAACAAGGAAAAGGAGCTACGGGAAAGCCTCATCGCTCGCTCTTAGAGTATCCGGCCCGATACTCCACTGTGGATAGTAGCTCTATCATCTACTGTGTCAGAAAGAGACACCAAATCAACAAGACTGAATGGTAGCTTTAAAAGCTCATGAGCAATGAAGAGAAGCATCGTAGCTTCACTTTTATTAAATCTTGTGAACCCATCCTGAAGCTGCAATACAGTAGAATTGGGAATTTTTTTTTGTGAAAACTTCAAGTAATATGACACACACTCTTTTCTGAAACCGTTGCTTAAAGGTACTACGCATCATAGATGTTCTTACTTCTTAGCACCTTTTTGGACATCGTCATTTTTGCTACACCGTAAGATTTATTATGCATTTTTCCCATGTAAAAAATATAACCGTTCACGGGAAACCGGGCCTCGGCCTGGCCCGGCCCAGCTTTGCTAGGCTCAGACCTGTCTTAGCTCGCTGGCCCAGCCTGAAGCCAGTAGAATAATAAAAAATATTTATCTCGAAAACAAAATAAAAATAGAATGTCCAGGCTTTCTTGGTCTTCGTTGAGCCCGGCGTACGAGAGCCCGCCCCATCTCATTTGCATCTCGTCTCACTCAGTCACAAGACGTACCTGTTCTTTTGGGCTTTTGAAATCGATTTTTAGCTTCTGTTATAGTACCTAATTTTCAAACGAAGTATTTTCCCAAGATGGGGTCTACAAGTTAAACGATCTACACGTTAAAAGCCCAACATCTGTACCAGCCAAATCGCAAGTGAGTATCTGTCTCTCCGTAATCTGTACCGTAAACAGTCAAAATTCAAAAATTTCAGCCAAAAGCCATAAGCCGTAGCCGAAAAGAACAGACCCATAAGCTTCTAAAACCTGTTTTTAGTTTTTCTATAATAACTATTTTTTAAATAGAGAATTTTTCAAAGTAGCATCTACAAGTTGATTAAAATATATACTGTAGTGACTTTATTTATATCGGTCAAAACCACACGCGAATTTATGTTACTTCGAACTCTCTTACGAACAGCCCAAAAAACATAAACCGTAACCAAAAATCATAACCTAAAACTAAAAAGAACAAGCCTATCACCCCACCTCTTTTCATTACAGGTGCCTGCTCTACGGCCCTTTCTTTTTAGCATATGATTTATGGCTTATAACTTTCCCTGAGCAAACAAATGGGATAGTTTCTTCATCTCCTTTTCGAAACGGTTTATAGGAACATTCTTTTTTGAAGCGGCTTATCGACATTCAGTTCCTTCACACAAACGCTCACACTAAGACTAAAAGCCATCAGCCGCAGCCGAAAAAAACCCATCCTACATCTCTATCTAGTGTCCACCATGCCATTGCGACTGTGCCTTTCAGATTCGACACTTGTTGTGGACCATTCTAACGGTATTGGACACACCCAAAGATGAAAGAGGGCGAGAAATTCAGGCCCTCCAAACATATGGGTTGCTTGATGTGGCACATGACCGTGCTTCTATCCTCCCGACCATAGTGGGACGAAAAAGCTTGAGCAACTACACGGAGTATGCAAATGAAGCCAACCAATTTTTGGGTGGGTTTATTCTGGCTACAGCTAATGGTTTATAGCTGCAACTGATGGTTTTTGATCATAACATGAGTGCTTATGTGAATAAACCGAATACCGTTAAGCTGATAAGCTATTTCGAAAAGGCTATCATAATAAACTGTTTTGAAAAGACGGCGAGAAAACCACCCCATTTATTTACGAGAAATACTAACAAATGGTATAGGGTTCCGATGGGACACACGATTGCCGTTGGATCCAATGCCGCATTAATCTCAAAGTAGCTCTCATAAGCACTCACTCCTTTCTCCTTTCTCCTCGCTCCAACTCCTTTCTCCTCGCTCCTTCTCGTTTTCACTTCCTCCTAGCCATTGTCATCCCCTCCACTCTCTTCCACCACTGGCCCTACCGCGCACTGGATTCGACGGCCTAGAGGGGCACCGCCTCCGGATCTAGTGACGGGGGAGGAAAATCCGGCTCTGCTTCTATGGGTTCACCCTTCCCTCTGGGCATAGAAGGAGGTCGGGGGGAGGCGGCAGCCCGATGATGGGCAGTGAGGGGCGGGTAGGAGGGCGGTGGGTGAAGCCAGAGGGCAGTGGCAACGACGGCTATGGCGCTATTCTTTTCAGCTTCTAAAAATCGCTTTTCGGCTTTTCTACAGTAACTAGCTTTTAAGCGGAACATTTTTTTAAGATAGGTTTTACTAGTTAATTATAGTACATATTTGACTGACTTCATTTATATCGGCAAAAACCGCTCGTGAATTTCTATTACACTGTAATCTTTCGTACAAACAACGCAAAAGCCAAAAGCCGCAGCCAAAAGCCACAAGCCGCAGCCAAAAAGAACAGTCCCATATGGTAGTTAGGTTGGGCGGGCAGCGTAGCGGAGAGGGGTTGGGGGCAACGCAGCAATGGCGCAGTCGGCCATGGGTGGTGGTGGAGGGGGCGGGGGAGGCGCGTGGAATTGGCCGAGGTGGCACGGCGATGGCGGCTGGCGACGAGGTACTCTTCCTCTTCCTTTATGAAATTAGCATGAAATCATCCTATACCGTTGAAAGTGGTTTTAACGGTATACCATTAGCTAGTTGCTCCCTTTATTTATTCGAAGAAAACCACAAACTAAAATAAAATAAGCCTTTATATCTACTGCTAGTCGCCATCAAAATGGCCACGGCATATCTGACACTCCATCCCACCTGAAGCAAGCAAACTTCTCACCTCGCATGAAGCGAATCAAGTCGCACCGCGTGGAAGAAGAGGAAGAAGAAATGAAAGAAGGAGAAGAAGAAGATCTGTGGCACGCGTCCAAAGGAAGGCGACATTCTGAATGTCTGATTCCAAGTCTCCTTTTCTCCCTTTAATTTCCTTATCTGTCTGTACTCCAACACACGGTCCGGGTATCTCTGCCGAATCTCGGCCAGCTAGCAGGGCGATCTTCAGAAAGTGATCATTATTCTTGTTTAGAGCACCAGGGCGATTAGTTTAGGATTAACCCCCATGTGTTAATATCCGACACCGATCACATCTGAGTGAGCACCACATAGTGGACCAAGATGCTCGAATCACAATACTCACTACCTGGAATGCAGGTTGACTAAATTAATCCGTAAGAACCTGAAGGATGGTTGGAATGCAAGAATGTTACAAAGATTTTGCAAGAATCAATACCGTTCTTGCATGATTTCTTCCAAAACCTTGCGTTTCACACGGGGCCAAGAAAGCTAGAATTACTCCAAAATAATTTAGCCTTTCAGTGATTTGGATTGCACTACGTTATATATCTTCTCGCAAAGGAAAAAGGAATTCCTATTTTATCTTTGTTTTCACTACTAGGTGGAATTTGAATCACCCCGAAAATTTTAAAATTTTTGAATTTTCTTGAATTTCTTTTGAATTCGAATTTCTTTCTTTTTTTGGCGCTTTCCGTAGAAATCCGCTTTCCTTTTTCTCTCCTTGCTGGCGCCTCTGGTCAGCGTCGCCTCTCCACCGCGTTCACTCGGACAGCGTCGCACGCGTCTTCTTCCCCTTGCCCAAACTGCAGCTGCCACTCCTCGTGCATTCACACCCAGCCCGACGTTGTGGCCCCACCAGTCAGCTTCACGCCCTGGCTCTTTCTTGCCCCGCGCGCAACTGCCGTTGAGTTCACCTCCCCTGGCCGCAACTCCCTTCTTCTCGAACCCTCTTCTCTGAGCGCCGATTCAAAGTATTAGTACCCCCTTGCAGACTAGCAGTGCCACGTTTCCCCATCCTCTGCGCAGCAGCAAAGGCCTCCCCGTTTCCCTCCTCCTTACCCTAGAAGCTCACCCGAACCGCCTCTACGTGGCTAGCTCATTACACGGGGCATAAATCCTTTTGGCCGCCGTAGAACACCTCTCAGTACACTCATACACCTCCTCGAGCACCCGATCGACTTCCCATCGCCCCTACCGCTGGGAATTGACACCCCTGCGCCGGTGAGCCCTAAACGGCAATCTCGTGATTGCATCCATTATAATTCAATTCCTTTTGTTAATACCATCCTTGTTATCCCCTAACTGCATGGGTGAACTCACCGGAGCGGGAGCATTTACCCATCGCCCTGGCAACGAAGGCCGCTGCCGGTCGATGAGGTCTCACCGTGGCCAGCTCAGTGAAGTCTTCCCCGAGCTAGAGCGCCACTTCCAGTGTGTTTCTTAGGGTCTATAGAGCGTGAAAAGCTCACCCAATTGACCGGTAAACCCTTAGGTGTTCATGGCGCCGCCGTGTGAGTCACTGCATTGCCGGCCGCCGCTAGCCATCTTCACTTCTCCACTCATACTCCAATGTGTCAAAATGGAATCCCAACCCAAAACTGCCCCTTTCCGTAGAAGCCATTTCTTCGAGGTGTCACTGACTTCGCTGCTCAGCGGGCGGTGGCGCACTCTGTTTCGCCGCTGGGGGTGTCGTCTGGAGGTTGAAGACGACCCCCGGGGCGACGTGGTGCCATCACCACCGTCTGCTCTAATCCATCCAAGCGCTCCGCTATCCTTTAAATCGTAGCCGTAGATGCTCGCCTTCCTTCCATCCAAGCGCTCGTATCCGCACAATCCCTGCCGCTCGAGACATGCGCGCGTCGCCCATCGGGCGGGCATGCGCGCGTGTGCGCTGGACTCTGCCCGCGCGCGCGTGTGGACCGCGGCCTGCTCGGCCGAGCGCGTGGACCAGGCCGCCGGCCGGTTTAACCGCGCGGGAGAAATGGAGCTGGGCCGCACTGTTGCTCGGGCCGAGCCCAACACTGTTTATAACATTTTTAAAAATCCTGAAAAATCCAGAAAAATATCCAAAAATCCTAGAAAAATCCAAAAATACAAAAATACAAAAATAGTACATTTTGACCAGCTTAATATCCCAAATTCAAATTTGGCATTCATTCTTCCAAATTTAAATTCTAAAATTTTAAATTTCACCATTTCACACACTTAACTCTTTAAATTCCCTTTCCACTGTTCCACCCAGTTCAAATATTATAAATTCAAATTCCGCCGTTCCACCAAATTCAAATTTTATAAATTCAAATGTCATTAATTCAAATTTAGCCCTTACGTCATATTCATCTCCAAATAAATTCAAACCCTTCCGTTATTCAAATTAAATCCTAATAAAACCTCAAATTCATCCAAATCAAATGGCGACCCTCCATTTCTAAATATTCATCCCTTATTTCCAAATTTATCCAATACCTATCACCCTTCGATCGTCTTGAATCCATCAAATCCAAACCTCGTCTTGTTAGTCAACTAAGCCGTACTAAACTCCGACCACCAACCCAGCCTATTTCTTTTTATGTTATTTCTTGTTTTTAATTGCATTTTGTTCCCAACTTGCATCTTGCAAAGCAGGAACTTATTTGATCTTGTTTTATACGCTAGTGATCGGACTAAGCGGATTGGTCAACGGAAGGGCAGCAAAGACATTTGAAGCTGGTCAAGACGATCAAGAACAACAGAAAGAAGGCAAGTCACATGTTTTTGATCATATTGAATCCCATGAACTTACATTATTTATTTAATGTATTTTCATTATTGATAGTTGCGAAATAATATTTGCTTAAAATAAATGTTTAGAATGACATGCTACTTAGATAAATCCTACCACTGAAAAAGCCCTGTTTATATTGATGGTCATATTCACATTGACAACCTTAGTAATTATTGAAATATTGTACAACTATTCATAGATCATCTCATTCAACATTTTACACTACTAAGTGATTCTGGCCGTTGGCCGGTAGGTTTAAAAAACCCGGAGAGGGTAGGGTGGTATGGGACACCGTACCCTAGGCCGGTGATGCCGCTGTGTAGATTAGGGTAAAGGTGTTGTGGGAGACCGCTAGACGGCCTTCGCCCACCGCTTTACCCTAGGATGGAGGTTGCGGACCTCATGAAAAATATAAGGGCAAGAACCTTGTGCTAAGTAACAGACACAGTGATCGTCCAACCACAAGTGTTGATACATCAACCCTGGTCTAGTAGCTGCTCAAGTTCGATTGAACCTCTACAAAAGCAGTTTGGAGGCAAAGTGCGAGTCCATACGGAAGGGGTAAGAAGGGCCGTATGGAAGTTGGTTATTTTTATTTGAACAATCTGACCAATCGATCTAAGCCTCGATCATGTGTTATGTGTGCCGCACAATAGTAGGCTAAGGTAAGTCAGGTGCTGCCTGAGCTTACTTGGAGGCCTACTAGGTAGATGCTATATAAAGAATTGAGCAGCGAAAAGCTTTGTTTTCTTAATATCAGACGTGGAATTAAGAAATCTTGTGGGTAAAGTAGGGCAACTCTGCAGAGTAAAATTAATGGTATTCGAATACGCCGTGCTTCCGGTTAATGAAGCTGTGTTAATTGGGTGATTCCAACAACGAGGCATAAGTAGTGTTTCTGATGTTGTTAACTTGAGTAATGATGAGATTTTATCTGATAACAGAAAACCCCCTGATCTTAGGAGCAAATGTTTTAAATTTTATTTGTTTGCAAATAAAATTGCATCCACCTCTTAATAAAACAACTATATTCCCCTCCTCTTGAGAATATCCTGGCAAGTAGTTATATAGTATTTTCCACATGTGATTTGCTGAGTACGGGGTTGGAGTACTCAAACTTGCAAAATTTTCCCCCACAGATACTAGAAGAAAAGAAGATGCTGCAAGTGTTCGTGTTAGGGTTACGACTGCACTCAAGTGTTCCTGTGGAATTTTCTTCGGTTCTTCTGTATGTAAGTTAAGTTTTGGGCTTGAACGCCCGTATTATCATTAAAGTTGACCATTAGGTCTTATTTCAAATTAAATTAACTTGTTTTAATTGTTCGTGAGCAGGCATGATACACTATTAAGCCGCAACAGAACTCCTGGACTGTTGCGGGCCGTACGACGTCCCTGTTCCCAAAAATGGGGGCGTTACAGAATTAGTGGAGGAAATCAAACATGTTGAATCATGAGAGCCAAAACATTAAGAAGGTATCATTGCTAGTGTAGGAAATTAAGGTTGCCTATTAAGGCAGAGGTTATTCATCGTTGGCAGGGAACCAAACATACCATTAATTATCCATATTACGTATAGGCCCATTCTCAATCAGGGTACATGTAGGATCGAGTATGGCAAGCTAAAGATGGCGAATGACTCTTCCAATTTTTTTTCTCTAAATATCAACAACAACATACAGTGGAAACACAAATTCATAATCTCATCAAAGTCCGAAGCCAAGGAATGCAAAAAAAAAAAACCTGAAAATTCAAAGTCATACCGGTCAGATCTCTAGCTAGGAGCGGTCTGACCGAAAATTGCTGGTGATCAGACCACTCGCAAGGTGCGGTCAGACTAGAAATTGCTAGCAGTTTGACCTCTAGCGAGGAGCGCTCAGACATCTTGCTGAATAGTAAGCTGATCAGAATTAACAATAGAATCAGGCAAATGCACAATAAATTCAGCACCATTTCAAATCTAAAAATTCACATAACTTTTGATCCGATAATCCAAATGACTTGAAACTTGGCATGCATCTTCTCTAGGATGTCACGAACCTATTCCAATCAACAATAGAGAGAATCATTGCCAAACTTATGACCTTTTTTAATTGAGTGAAGGGTGCACCAAAATCGAACAAAAGAGGAAAATCTCGATTTGCTCTTCCTCGTGAATTCTTGATGATCTAGATGATCTTGGATGTGTTCTCATATGTCATAGAAAGTTAGATCATAGTATAAACTTAAGCCAAAACACCCACAAGAACAAAACCCCAAAATCACCCTTCACTTGAGCAAAACCAGGTAATCACAAGAACCTGAAAACAACAAGTTCATATATAGATGAGATATGATCTTTAGGTGATATCTTCATTACTTACACATTCTTGGTATACAACAAGATCAAGAGGGTAAGGAGAAGCACTAAAAATCAAGCCAAATCAAGATATCATCACATGAGTACAAGAGAGAAATATTTGGACGAATTTTGATCTCTATTGATACTTGGAGATAAAAATTTACAGCTACACTCTAGCCATACATAAAGCCTAAGGATGACAAAAAACTCAGCCACATGAGCCTCTCACATCTCCCATAAAATTTTCTCCATGAACCCTAACTCTCCTCTCAAAGGATTGGACTAAACTCTCCTAAAAACTTAACTTAGCCACCTCTCTCCCACCTTATATATGGAGGCTCACAAGGGAAATCCTAACCAGCACATCTAGTTGGGTTTCATTCACTTACATTTACACATGCATACTTCTCAAAACACTCACACTCATTAAACTATTAATGAATCAACAATTGATCCACTTTACATTTTCAGCATACACAACACCTAAATCACTTAGGCCAACATTGTAGTTTCACACACCGCTACTTTTTTATATTAGGCAATTTACCAAAATGCCCGCTACTTACACATGCATACTTCTCAAAACACTCACACTCATTAAACTATTAATGCATGACACTATTAGGAGCGTAAGAAGCATAAGAGAGAGCATGTATAGATACATAAAAATGCAAAACCCAAAGTGCTTTGAAAATTATTTAAAGTGAGGTTGAAATTGAAAAGATATCACATGAAATCATAAAATGCATACAAAGCTATCTAGATCATGGTGAAACATATAAAACAAATCCAGCCAAGATAGTACAATTTAAAGCATTCAAATTAATTTCAACGTAAACAAGGTTTTAGAATTAACAAGTTTATCTAATCATATCCAAATATGAGATAAACTATGTCAAGATGGCTAAATGGAATCGAGAAGCTCAAATTAAATCAATTAGAGTGCTAAAAATTCAATATTAAGTTATTTTGTTCAAGCACTTAGAATTGAGTACAATTAACACATTTAGCACTTTTGAAAACATATTTTGGTCTTATCTTAATAAAGTAAGTTCTGCATGAGAAGACATCTACAATTCCCCCCTAAGTTTCAACAATTTTTCATATTTTTTTGCTTTATTAGCTATATGCTAGATCTCAAACCTTACTATAATTATCCTAAGTAAGAAACTTAAAAGAGCGGTTTTAGTCATCCAAAACACTCCATGAGTTCATACCTAGTCCAACAGCAAGCCGTCTCTTGAGAAAAAAATGGTGAGATCAGTTTTTCATACAAAAAGGGATTATTTTTTTTATTTTAGTTTCTAATTTAAGAAGAATGAGCTACTCCTGAGTCTGCAAGCAATACACGACCATAGCTGTAAAAGCCCATAAGTAAACTCATGCTTCAACAAAAATCTAGCTTAGTTCAATCTAAAACTCAATTTAGATTCTGCATTCAAAAGAGCGTTTTTGACATTCATATATCATAAAAGGATTACTGGAGAGTAAACTAGTCAAAAGATCCAACCATGCAAACTTAAAAGATGCCAATTATAGAAATTCATACCACTTGTAAAATTTAGTTCAAGTTGATAAATTAAGCTAGCATGGTAAAGATTTAATCATACATACAAAAGCATGGCAAAACTAGCTAAGTAGGCATAACATAGTATTGAGCAATATCAAATTAGAAATACATCACAAATGTATAATAGTCAAAGTCGTATCTAAATACATATCTCATAATGCAATGTCAGGGATGCATGATGCAAAAAGGAAGCAAGAAAATAAACTCTCTAAGTACAAGAAGAAAACCAATGCAAGATACCAATTGTAGAAACACAAAGATCAAGCTCCCCCAAAAAACAAGCTAAAAGATAAACATCTAAAAGCACTTGTAAAGGAAGAAACAACTCAAAGAGATCCAAACTTGCAAAAGTCACTCCCCAAACTCTCTCCTCGTAAGAATGGCTAAAAGAAGAGAGAGGTAAGCTCTATACTCCATATGGTCTCTAAGAGAGGGATGATTCACAACTAATGAGTGAATCTAAAAAACTAGAAATCCTACTACTGGAAACTAGTGACCGAAGAGTCAAGCTCGACCTAGAATGGATAAGAGCACAACCTAGAAGACCCAAAATGTGCCTAAGAGGGACTCGTGCAAGAAGTGATCTTATCCTTAACCCAAACAACCCTCGAACTACAAAAATCCCCCAAATGATATGCAAAGCATGAATCAAGGGCAAAGGTAAAGCATATAACACAAAACATGTGTCACACCGCTTGGCGGTGAGATGTAATCAAAGGAGTAGAAACTGGGCCAAGTTATATTCCAAGATTGATAGCTATCACGAGATGCTAGAATGAGGAAGAAGAAGACGCGGAAGCTTTAGAACCATGGGGTATGACCGCTCCCTTGGTACCTAACTGTAATATTGCATACTTGGTCTCCCAGCTCTCATGTAAAGCTTACATCAACAAAAACAAGTCAAAGTTTTGGGGTAAAGAATAAAGAAGATAGACAATAGAACATGTCTGCCAACTCTCGGATTCCTGTATGGGATCTTTCTCGAAGAATAATAACCCACCAAGAGATGAGATAACCCATAAAATTGTCTAGGTCATGTAGTTTTTCATGCATTGCTTGATAAAAAGTCTAGCTCACTACATATAACGAATGACCCCAAAAGTTGAAATCAGTGTGTCTCGAAAGAACGAAATATTTCCCACATTATATCACCACCATAGTATACATCCATGAGCCTCCACCTATAGTTGGCGATATGTTGGATATCAAATTCCACCAATCCAATGCCCATGAATGAAAGGGGATTTTTATGGTGTGTTAGAAAGATCTAATTTCAGAGTTAGGAGGAGAGAGAAGCCCAAAATTCCCGAATGCCTTGATATTTTCTTGGATAAAAAGATCTTTAATACTAAGATTCACGCACTAATTAGGTTAAACTAAAGCTTTAGTCAATACTCCTATAAGCCAGAAGCGGGAGCTTGGCACATATTTCAAGAAATTGTAAATGAGTAACCAAGTTTTGTTTGCTAGAAGCAAACTCACTCTAAGAGTGGTATACCCTGGGTTTTTGAATAGTATATCCATCTAAGCAGAATGACTTGTTGGTCAATGATCTAAATCTATGGGGACACATGTAGGTTCTTTGATCAAGCTGA
The DNA here is from genome assembly GCA_017311315.1 of Dendrocalamus latiflorus. Classification (NCBI taxonomy): domain Eukaryota; kingdom Viridiplantae; phylum Streptophyta; class Magnoliopsida; order Poales; family Poaceae; genus Dendrocalamus; species Dendrocalamus latiflorus. Next base: position 49,691,618 of record CM029642.1, on the reverse strand, counting down.
CACTAGTCAAATAATGGTTAAACACTCCTTAAGACTCCTGAAGAAAAATCACCCAAAAGGTGAGAAAGACCTCCCGAAGAGGCTCATCCTGAAGATGAAAACCCAACAACACAGCTACATGCAAAGCATGATGCTAGGAAAGTAGAACAACTAAGAACCTTTCATTTTAAAAAAAAATGACAAAGGTTTGGTCAATAATGAAATATCATAAAATTTTGAGGATATGGGAGAAATGAAATAGTTGTCAACAATGTTGCCTCTAAGATTGCTAATATTTCTCTAATGAGAAACCAGATCTGAATCCAAAGTCTATGGCAAGAGATGCCTAAAGTGCTCATATCGGGTCAAGAAAAAAGCAATAGAGGCTGAACCATAATCGCTAAAAGGAAGTCTTGGAAATAGCAAATCCAGACTTAATAGGTCATTATGAAAATAATAAGGTGGAGAACAGTGATGGCTCATAGGCCTTTGCAAAAGGCCGATGCTCTCTTATTATGAGTAAATGTATATTCCACTATATAGTATTTTTGGCAAATAGCATGAAATTATGCGGTTAATGAATTTTGAAAATCCGTATGAAGACTCGTGTTTCCTAATGAGAAGGAAAGAAAATCATAACATGTATAGAAATATCATACTTATTAAATAAGTCTTATCATAAAGAATGAGCATCTTTATTGAAGGTACAAGTCAATATGTGACTTACCAGTCAATCTGAAATTACACAAATTACTATGTGATCCTAAGAAATGGACAAAGACCATATAGACCTGAGAAACTGAAATGAGGAATCATAAGACTAGAAGTGCGCCATATAAGCACTTGTAAAGTGCATCTCCATACAAAAGATAGTGGAATGGAGGTATCCTCTAGTACCATCAAGGTGCAAGTATATTTGTGATAATGGCAATTTGATTTATCCCTTAAATGCTAAATTTAGACTAGTTATATCTTAATTTGTAGTAGTACAAGCCAATTCTTATAGTTCTGCATAATAGACTAATTAGTTGTAAACGTTGAAAATCCACTTAGAGAAAGTTGTAAGGTATTTGGCCAAAATAACCAGCTTGATAAAGTATACATAGAAGGTATGTGATATTGCAACTGATTTGACCCTAGTCCTCTATAAGGACATATATTTTCTTGTGTTGCATAATTAAATAGTGGATATTTGAAAGTGTTAAGCACATTGTTTCGAAATTATTTTATGCTCACAATTTTTAGAAGAATAGTGGGATAAATGTTACTAAACATTATGATAATCCAATATATTTATTCACAACTTCATGATTATGATAATGGAATGGGAAAATTCCAACAGATGTTGTCTTGAGGAGAGCATATATGCTAAAATTTTGTCATCATCTTTTAGACTATGGAAGTTTAGTTTTGAATTTTCATAAGGAATCAACTTGATGATCATCGACTGAAGTGAGTTACTTGAAAGGTTTTTTTCCACTTGGATGAGTGCAGAATTCAAGAGGAGCACCTCCCTAAATAATAGCCTGTACATATTTTGACCAAAAGATCAAATACTATTTATGCAAAGTAGATAATCCAAAAGATTATATTATCAAGAAGATCAAATGATGTACTATTTTTCTCTTAGTGGGTTTTTACAAAAGTTTTCTCACATGAAGGTTTTTAATGAGGTAACTAGTGTAATACAGTTTGCGTATATGATATTCTCTTTTTCTATTCATTTTTCCCATTGGGTTTTTGAAACAAGTTTTTATTGAGGTATTTACATGTCGAGGTATCCGCTTAAGGGTAGTACTACGAAATCGATTCCCATAAGAGAGGTGCAATTAGGCTGCATGCCCTACATAGTTTCTTTCTTAGAATCCAAATTAGAGATGTAAACATATACCAAAAGAACTATATACAATAAACATAGGAGAGAGACTTTAATTATAAACACAACGATTAAGATTAATAAAAAAGAATTCAAACTGCCCTCTCTTTTATCTCTTGTATCAATTATTATCTATTTTTATATTATTTGCTTGCGTGAATATTTACGCTTTCCAATTGTGTTATTGGTCAGAAGATCTGGAGGAGGCCAGCTATCGAGCAAGCCCTCCTCGTCCTCCCCCGACACAAGCCATTACCGGATGCATGCACTGCACTGCATTCTGCACTAGACCCTTTCAGAATAATTAATTCCCAGTACGCGCGCCTGTCAGGAGGAGACGGGGCCCACCTCCGTGCCTGATTCCGAGGGCTGAACCTGGACGTGCGCGTAGGGTTGACCAGGTCCACCGCATGCTTCTACGTCACCATGGCGGTACGAAACGATGGAATAAAGTGTACCTCCAGCCTTTGTCTTGGTCTCGGACGTCCCAGGATTTATCTGACATACATGCATGCATACAGCAGCAGGAGAAGCCAGAGCTCATCATTCGTCAGGAGGAAACCTCACACACCCATCTCCTCCGTACCAGTATCTTAAGCGGCTTCGGTCAGCTATTTCAAACACGTTGGTTTTATATTTTAGGTTTTTTTTGTACTTTTTTATTTTTTGGTTTTTCTCTGCATTGACTGTGAGTATGTAACGGTGTTATTTGTTTATTTTTTTATTTATATGACTCGAAGAAAGCTAATAACGGTTATAGTGCAATTTCAGTTGCAAGAGAACAGCTATAGCTAAAAGCTAGAGCCAGTTGGAGCTAGATCTGGGGACTTCATGACAAGGGATGGAAAATAGTAAATGATAATCCGTCTTATCCGATATTCGTTTTCGACAAAACGCGGATACGGTAAGCAAAATCTATTTTCGAGAATGTTCATATTCATATTCGAGAATGTTCGTATCCGTATTTGAGAATATTCGAGAATGTTCGTACTCGTATTCGAGACTACTTGATTCGTATTCGATCGGTTTTTATCCCTAAAGATGATTGTAAGAAGAAATTTTATCCCTGACTATTTAGTACGGCTCTACGAGATTCGAGGAAGAAGTTGGGAGTAAAATCTGTACCAAACAGATCTATATATCACTGCTCCAAAAATCACTATATATATAGTCCAAGAAGAAATGGAGATCCTTCTTTCTTAATTGGTTTTGCTTTTCAATCATATTCTTTCAACTACATCTCCAACATTCCTAATCCATGCGGAGGTAATGAAAAGAATTACAACAATACTTTTTTTCACCCAGGTGATTGCACGTGCTAGACCCTTTGCTAACTACATTCCAAGAAATGCCACACACACTGACAGTACACCAGAAGTTCAGAAACGGAGGCACTCGGTCACTACTTAGAAAAGATCATCAGAAGATTCATAGCTCCTTAAGCTAATTACGCTTTAGTTTGTTCCATAAATTAAGCTTTGTAGAATCTTTCCTCCGTCTAAATTTATAAGACATATTTTCTCTTAACATATAAACTAAAAAGATATTAAAAATAACTAGACTACTCCTAATTATTATCGCTAAACATTATGTTCAATACATGCAATTAGAGAACATAAAGTAAAATAGGCTTAGGAGTATAGAGTAAACCTTACACTAATTTAGCATTGAAATATGATATACACCTTATATTTATAAATAAAATCATTTAAGAAATATGCCATATAAATTTAGATAGAGGGAGTACCTAATTAATCTATGTGGTTTTGGAAGGATCAATTAATTTAACACCTCGAAAAACCAAAGGCTGTGAAGGTGAGATTAGTAGTTCCAGACAGATGGGTCCCAGAGCGACCCCTGGGCGCACTCGTCATTGTCCGCAGCGCAGCATTCCCAGACAGGTGGGGCCATGAGCATGGCCTCGGCCAGCTCAGCCCACATATTGGGCGACTCGGCGGCCAGCTCATCGGCGCCAAGCAGGACGTCCCGCGCCACGTCACCGAGCCGCGGGTCTGGGCAGCCGCCGGGCTGCATCACGAGGTCAGGCCTGAACCGGACCTGGGCGGCGGCCTCGAGCGCCGCAGCCCGAACGTCTTCGGGCTCGGCAGTGGCGGGGCGGCGGAAGTGGTGGATGAGGCCCGGGAAGTTGAGCTTGGCCTCACGCCCCCGCAGCCGGAGCGCGGCCACGTCGTGCGCCACCGCGGCCAGCTCTGGCAACTCAAAGCTACCCAGCCAGATGCGCGTCTTCTTGCCGGGCTCTCTGATCTCCGACACCCACTTGCCCCACTTCCTCTTCCTCACACCCCGGTACTGCCCGGTCACCTCGCCGGCCGCCACAACGCCGTCGGCCTTGTCCAGCACCACCTCCATTAATTGCTGCAATGCTGAAGCTAGCAAGTAAAGCAAGCCTGTGCTGTGCCTGTGTTAGTATAGGAAGTGATCTTTTTGCTTGTGCAAATGTTGTAAAGCAAGCCTGTGCTGTGCCTGTGTTAGTACAAGAAGTGATCTTTTGCATGTGCAAATGTTGCAATGTTGGGATTTGGATGTGTTTGGGAAGTGTGGATGTGTTTATATAGGGAGAGGGGAGAGAGAAAGTGAGGTGTGCAGGAGTGAAGAGGAGAGAGAGGGAGAGGGGTTGCTGAAATGCATGGATGCATGCACGGGAGGAGGAGAACAAGGGAGGTGATGTTTGAGCTGGGTGGAGACAGCTGGAGGCTAATACGTGTCCTTTTCATATCCTTTTGTTTATGTGTACTCGATCAATTCTTTTTTACCTTGCTTCTTAAAATCTATACTATTGATAAATTTAAAATTATCTAAATTGACTATACAAAATTATATCGTTATATTTATTGTTAATAAATATTTTTATATTTTTATAATTTTATTAGTATATTTTAGTATAAAGTTATAAAATGTAACGGTCAAAATCGTATCTTGAAGAGACCATAAGAAAAATAAAAATATCAAGTAAAGAAGAACGAAGGAAGTATATACAGCGTGGGTGTTAGGATTATACAAATATTTAGAGAGAGTGAGAGATTATGCTGATGCTCAATCAACCGGCAGGAGGATATAAGAGATGTTGGTTTGCTTTTGTGGGGGAAGCTTCCTGGATGGTGCCAAGGCTTTTGGAGGTTAGCTTTGATGTAATGTATTATCATTTTGTTTTTTTGCACTGGTGTTCTTTCTATATACATGCTTCAAATGGGACTTGGTTTTTGTAACTCTTTTAACTTAAGCAACTGGCCGGTGCTAAAATTTATAGTTTATTTGCACTTGAAGTATTTCAACATGTATATATATATATGCATGCTTATACCTCGCAACGTATGGATGATTTACTAACTGGTGATATATTGTTGGATGTAGCTCTCTTTAACTCCTCATTTGTTTTTGTTTCATTTCAATATTCTCCATATTACAAAATGGAGTAGGAAGATGTGCCTATTAAAAACTCGAGTTAATTTCTTTTGGTTTCTCCAACATCCCTTAATTTGTACGCAACAGAAACCAATAATTAGAACATATAAAGTTTTATCTTTTGTTATATCTTTTGTGGCACACATAAACAACCTGGTTGAATTGAGTAGCTCTCCATCAAACAAGCAGAAAACATTTAATCACCCATATCTACACAAAGTGATGTTTTTGACCACGCGCACCGAACTCCACAGAGCAGGCTACTTTGTCCAAAATTAAGAAACCCTTGTGGCACTCTCAAACAGCTGTAATCGTAACACTGTCATCTACTAAAAAATTACACAAGATACTGGAACTCGGATGTGTTTTCACCTAGGAATCAACACTAGGCAGATCAGTAACCCTCCAGCTCAACTCATCTTGAATTTTCACACGTTTGTATTTTCAACATTCTGATTTGGACATGCACACATCAAAGTGATCATTCTTCGCCCTGGGAAAAAAAAACTTCGGCGGATTCATTATATATATATAGTAGAATTACACGTGAAAGAGAATTGTGAGAGCTATCAAATCCCCAGATAGTGATTCTTCTTTCTGAGGATCAGTTTTTCAAACCAGTAGCCCTATTAAGTGTGGTAGATATACGTTTTCAGGTTAAGCATCGCAGGTATTTTGTGCAAGAGTATGATCGCCAAAGGGGCGGAGCAGTAGTATTATAGGTAGGCTCTTTTAGACTGTGGTTTATGGCTGAAAATTTTGAATTCTGAATTATTTATGAAAAACAGTATGTAGAGGAAAGCAGCCGCATGCGATTTTAACTGGTATAGCTGAACTTGGTACAGTTTATATTACAATTTACCTATAGACTTCACTTAAAAAATACATAATTTAAAAACTAATTACCATAGCAAACATAAACCAAAGCTTTAAGTTAAATGATTCCAAACCCACATTATATCGTGGGGTTCAGTTGAACCTCCAAAATTCTCTGAAAGCAAACTACTGGTAATAATGTTTCAGCCTAACATACCAGCCAATAGGTATTCCAATCCAATGTCTGTTCCAGCCTTACCATAATTTTTTTGGCAAGAAGAGTGAGCTTGCTCATGGTTATGGAGATGTTGATGTTCACTGTAGGAGTCAACTTCAAGCATTCAACTGTTCAAGAGGCCCCCATGAAGTTTGAGAGAGAGAGAGAGGAACAATCTTCTAGAGAGAAGTCAATATCGCGTCACAGTCATGCGCATGGGGTTGGAAGGGTTTTCCTTTTTTTAAAGACAGGTGGAAGAGTCGGGAGAGATGGTACTTTCATTATATGCTTTGTTTAGATTATGGTCGATGATTTTAGTTATAGTTGATAAATTCAATAAATAGTATTAATTAATAGAAGTCGAAGCTAAAAAAATAACTAAAAGTAGAAAACAATAAAATCTACTAGAATAGCACTACAGCGACAAGCCAGGTAGAGAGAAAGTAAATCAGGAAAAAGAAAAAAGGGCGTAAGGGTGGCTGCTGCCCAGGAAGCGATGGGCTTGTTCTTTTCAACTTCTAAAAGCTGCTTTTCGGCTTTTCTACAGTAACTTAGCTTTTAAATGGAGTATTTTTTCAAGATAGGGTCTACTAGTTAATTATAGTACATACTTTACTGACTTCATTTATATTGACAAAAATCGCATGTGGGTTTCTGTTATTTTGTAATCTCTCGTACAAATAGTCCAAAAGTCACAAGTCGCAGCCAAAAAGAACAGACCCGATACTACTTTACTGACTTTATTTATATTAACAAAAATCGCATGTGGGTTTCTGTTATTTTGTAATCTCTCGTATAAATAGTCCAAAAGTCATAAGCCGCAGCCAAAAAGAACAGACCCGATACTTGCAAGCACGTTTTGACCGTATCACCGATTTCGTCCGTACGCCCCATTGCCAGAACAGTGCACGCAAAAAAAATTCAGTTGAAAGTTTTCAAGCTGGGAGGTGCAATTTTTTTTCTCTTTTTTAAAGGAAGATGTGCAGTTTTCTAGGTAAAAAGGTTTGGCCTTTTATTTTGTAAACGCTTAATTTTTTAGCTGATAGTACAAATTTCGGTTAAAAGTTTCAGCTACGTTGGTTCGAATGGAAAGGAAGTGGACGGTGTCCACTACATGAAAAAAGGAAGATTTTTTTTTGCATGCCACTGCAAATGTATAAATTTATCTCTCTCTCGCATATCAATGACATAATGGATAGTATATTTGTGAACGTGAAAAATTTACAGTGGCAAGAAAGGAATTGAAAAAAAATTCAGGGGCACAGGAGTATAATCGCTTTTTAAAGGACACCTGCCTGCGCTGACTGTGAAGATCACACATGACTTTGGCACGCATCTCGAAGTCCAGGAAAGCCATATTTTGCAGGTCTAGGGCCTACGAATAAAAAAGGACTGCATGTGGGTCCCGTCTGTAAATTCAATAATTCACTCGTTCATTCGTGCATTTATTCATTCGTGAATAGTTGATTTAGACGGAATCATAGAAACTAGCGGTGGATCCATACCTCGAGCAGGATAGACTTCAGCTTAAGGCGTAAAAAATATCTAGTGTACAGTTCAGGTAAATTTAGTTCAGCCTGAGTAATATTTTCATGATTCAGGCTAGATCGTCTAGATCATTCCACCACTGAGTTCGAGGCGTAACTAAATCTTAGCTCCACTACTGATAGAAACCACTGGAGATAGGATTGTGGAAATAATGACAAATCCAAAATTTTCAACAAGGCATCATTAGGAACACACAAGCTTTCTCGAATTTTCTTTGGAATCGAATTGCTTTTATTTTTAAAAGAAATTTCTTTGTTCCATACGAGTCTTACAGCGTGGAATCACAAGCTACAGAGAGAGAGGCTTCATCATCACTCTAGCTGTTACAAGCTAAAATTTGGTTACAGAAAAGATATGACCTACGAATACCATGGTGAAGAAAAACGACCCCAAAGCACAATACGCTGGTGCTTCCTCCGTTCCACATTCTGCAATATAAATTCAACACGTATACCTAGAAGATATACTATTTAAATAATATTTAATAAAACTATATTATATTTATTTTTAATAGAAAGAGTAGTATCATATCTATATAATAAAAATAATTATAGTCTAATTCTATTAAATATTATTTAAATAATGTATTTTCTACATGTATATGTCGTTGTATTGCCGGACGGAGGGAGCCGTGGGTATTGTGTGACAATAAATACCCATACAGAAATGCAGATGGGCAGGGCCGTACGGAGAGGTGAGGGCAGCGGCATGGCGAAGCAGGGCCACACACGCGCGGCGCGTATTCTCTGACGTAGAGGAGTAAGTCACAGCGTGACTTAGCTCCTCTACGCCATTCATTTTGAGATGGATGGCCCAGATTTTTTTTAGTTTTGATTTTTTTACTTTTACTTTTTAGTTTTTTAGTTTTATCTTTTTCTAGTTTTTTATTTTTTTTTTATTTTTTATATTATCTGTATTAAAATAACATATTTTTTATTTATAAAAAATAGGTTATTTTAACACAGATAATATAAAAAAATAAAAAAGATAAAAAATAGAAAAAGATAAAATCAAAAAACTAAAAACTAAAAGTAAAAAAATCAAAACAAAAAAAATCTGGGCCATCCATCAAAGAATGAATGGCGTAGAGGAGCTAAGTCACGCTGTGACTTAGCTCCTCTACGTCAGAGAATCTCGTTCGACACACGCGGCGGCACTGCGCCACTCCGCCAGCGCCGGTTAGCTGCCGAGGTTCAGGATCAGTGGCAGGCCCCAGTTTACTCAACGGTGCGAGCTCTGCACTGCTTAGAGCGTCCGCAATGGTAATAGCTAGTACTAGCTATATAGTCAGCTGACGTGGAGGTGAGAGACAAAAGCAAAGACTATTTTATACTGTTGGACCCACATGCTCCTCTCTCATGTTCTTGGACTACGTGAAATAGATCAGTTATTTGCTCGTCGCTAGTGACTACTCTCTCCCCTACTTTTTTTTTGCCACATCAGATCTAGCTAAAGAAGGGCGTGTGTTAAATACTTAAATGTGTTGGCCTAGCAGCCAGCTGAGCTTAGATTGGGTGTTCCATTTCTTCGATACATCAGCTGCCCATGCATGCATCTGCCTGCCTGCCGTCCTCTCCCTGCTGACACACTGACGTGTGTACTGTGTGCCTACATACCTTGTATGTCTCACCATTTTTCAGAGCTAGTAGTTAGTAGTAGTAGTAACGAAAAAATCATAAAAATTAGTAGTGACAAAGGTTCAATGTAAGTATGATTAGTTCACGAGGCGGCGCTCAATCCGGTTTCAGGCTTTGGCTTCTAAGTTCTAACTAAAATTATATTATACTGGTTATTAGTTTTTTAAAATAATAAAAATAAAAAACCGTTATATCGTCATGGATAATATAAAGGAATAAGTGGAAAAAGTCAAAAAAGCAAGAAAACAAAAAATAAGCTGAAATTAGAAGTCGATGCGTTTCAAATGGCTTCTATCTTAAATAAACTGAACGCTAAAAAACCAAAAGCTGAAATCGTCTGAAGCAGGGCCACGCGTCGGACATTTACTATCTTTTTTTTGACAGAGTAGACTTCCATGAATAGGGAGGCATAGAGTAAACCCCTGACACCACAAAATTACTAGTGAGACACTCTGTGTGTATGTAAGGGTGGTACCAGAATTTAAATTTTGATGGGTTGAATGGTACACCAACAAACTCCACCGTCTCTTGGTCCCTGACATTTACACTACTACACAAAGCCGTATTACAGACGATTCAGAAATGTCATCACAGACGGTTTTGTGAGCCGTCTGAATTTATGGGTCAGTAATGATACGAGTTCATCACAGACAGCTTTCGAATCGTCTGTAGTGTAAATATCACAGACGGTTTTTAGTTAAAAACTGTCCGTGCTATTCTCTTCTACCCCTAAATCTATTTCTGTTTATTGACCAGCCTCAGGAAATGCTAGCCATGCTCTCTAAAACAAGCAGATCAATATATACATGTATACATCCAATTCACATCTCAATTCATTTCACAAACATAAAACATCCATTTCGCAAATCAATTAATTGAAATGAAAATAAACAAATATAGTATGAAACACAGTACACATTTTATTTTTATTAAGATTAGAGCCTACTATTACAATATCCCAAAACAACAAACAGGTTGTCCATCTAGCTAACACAACAAGAACAGAGAAAATCAAAAATCCTCTATGCCTAGGCCTTCTCGCCCCTGATGCAGCGCATGAGCTGGATGTCTTTGACGCCCACCATCGTCGGCGTTGATTGAGTGCTGCCTTGTGCATCGTCCGCTTCGTGGGGCTATTATGGTATGAGTCAAGGAGGAGGAGGAGAACAACAAGGAGGAGGAGGAGAACAGCAAAGAGGAGGAGAACAACAAGGAGGACAACATAAAGGAAGCTGGGTTCTAGTGATTATTTATAGGAGAGGGAGTGCGAAACTTTTTGGCGCGGGGACAGAGAGGCGAAGCTACGACCCGTGGGGTGAGGATTGGTGGATTTCTATTAGCTAGGATTGAGTTGAGGAGGATCGACGGGCCCAGCGGTCAGATTATCACAGACGGTTGGTAGCTAGAACCGTCTGCGATGAATGAATATCACAGACGGTTCTACATACCAACCGTCTGTGAATTAGAGCACAAAATTTTATATACCAATGCAATATAAACAACTAGTCTGAAAAGATAAAGTAGCAAATTTTTATATGGCTTGTATATACTCATTTGAAAGGTTTCGATGAGATCTACAACTTTTCAGTTGAAGCAAAATCCAAATTTCGAAAGGAGGACCAAGAAAAAGGGCAAAAACAGAAACCAAAAACTTGAGACGCAGGTTTAGGTCCAAAGATGGCCGATTTTCGGGGCCTTGGAGGGCGACTGGCACAAGCCAGTCGTTGTTTTGGATCGGGCTCGTCGTTAGCTTTCCAATGAGTACAAAAATGTCAAAAACGGACACCGTATGCAAAAGTTATGCCCGTTTTACTGAAAGTATCTCAAAATTAAATCCTACTCGGACTCAGGCGGGAAATTATGAAATTTTGGGGGAATTACAAGACGGGAAACATATTACAGATGGTTTTTAATACGAACCTATCACAGACGGTTTTTAATAAGAACCGTCTGTGATGTGATAATGAAGTTATCACAGACGGTTCGTATTAAAAACCGTCTATGAAAATACCACAGATGGTTATTCGTATGAATTGTCTGTGATACTTGCAGCACAGACGGTTCCTAGGAACCAATTGTAATATAAGCGTCTAGTTTAGCCTCTTTTGTAGTAGTATTACTGTTTTGATCGTATCCACAAGCTAACAATATCTTTTAGAAAAAATGTTAGAACCTTAATATTTTCTTGACCTGCTTGCCTATGAGATCTTGCATGATTTTGACATGCTTAGATATGTGCTATCTTAAGATACCTAGCTAGCTCCCATGTGAAATCAAATCAGATGAGAACTGCCACAAAAGCTTATCAAAGGTGATGTTTACTGATTCGGTGTCACCATCAGCAAGAGAAACATTCTAAAATGAAATCAAGAGAAAAAAGATATAGTCATAACAACGAAAACTAAACGCTTGAACCGCTGCAGATTTGCAAAAGAATGCTGCTTGGGCTAAGGAGAATAAAAATTCGATCATATCTAGAAAGTTCCTTTGTTGCAGAAAAATTATATTAGCCGATATAATTTTACACAAATTTAATTGTGGTTAACACAGAACACCTAATGAGCTTTTGTGGCAGGTTGCTTAAGGCCATGGTGGGAGTCTTACTGAGTACATGTTAGGCAGGCTCATTTGTCAAATTCCCATAATTCGATCCTGTGTCTCGTTGTCGAGCCTTAGCACCTGTCCAGGCCCTGTTTCAAACAACATGGTTTCTAGCCGTTTGAAACATGTTGAATTTTTAATGCTGTTTTTATTTTTTTCTTTTGTATTATTAGTGGAGTTATAACATTTTTTTCTATGTTTTATTTTTTAAATAGAATACCTCATAAAAAACAAAAAAAAAGAGGCACACAGTGTTTGGAATTCGGACTACCACCGAATGTAAGGTATGAGATGGAGCGATGCGATACGGACCAATTCGCATACAAATCACTTAGGCTAAAGCTGACATTTGGGCCCCACCTCAGGTGCAAATCAGCCCGGACCAGATGGCAATGAACTTTTCCCGTATGCACAGTCATTCGGGGCCAAAATTAGAACCGGTTCGTATTAGCTTTTAAAAGCTATATTTTTATACTAAATAACTTTTTTATGATACCTAATTTTTAAAGAGTGTTTTTAGACGGGATTTACTAATTAATTATAGTAGACACGGTAGTAATTTCATTTATATCAACTAAAATCATACACGAGTCTCTCTCTACAGACTTCTCTATAAGTTGTTACTATTCATCAGCTAAAACCAAAAATTATCAGTAAAAACCAATATAAATAATCTCTATGCTGATGCAAAAATTATGAAACATGATATCAGAGTAGAACAATTTAGAACGCGTCGTTTCAGTCGAGATTAACCTAATGGATACAAGAGCCCCATCGCATTCTGGATTAACAGAGACTTAGGGGGACAGAAAGATGAGGTCTAGCTTAAGGATGCCGCAAAAACAACAGGTCTAACTTAAGGATGCCGCAAAAACAACAGGCTAATGTATAATCAGTGCAGAGCTTTCTGTCCAGCTGTCTGATTCAGTCTGGGATTTGGGTTGACCTGGGGCATGTGCTGCGTAACGTTTCCTTGTGTGAGCATGACACTTCTTTTTTTTCCTTGATGTAAGTATGTAACCCTGAGTTGATTTTAATGTAACCCTGAGTTGATTTTAACTGCCAAATTAACTGTTGTGGCAGGAAAAAAAATTGAGAATACACAGAAGAAGAAACTGTGTATCAATGATTGTAAGGAGAGCGGGGTCATGAACCAATGATGTCATGCACCGTAACCTTGTACTCTACCACTAGGCGTAGGTGCCCCCCACATGTCAGACAAAGTTTTTTTTTTGTAACAAGCAGACAAAGTTGTTGTATATGAATATCACAAGGTAAAGGTTAGTTTATGCATCCTTTTTGGGAGGACAAGAGCATATCTTAGCATTATTGAACTTCACACTGAAATGAAGCTGAAAGCTTGTTATAACTTGGACCTGGAGCATGTGCTGTCTAACATTTTCTTATCTGAGCACGACACTGCTTCTTTTTTTCCATGATGTAACTCTAGGTAGATTTTAGCTGCCAATACAACTGACCTGGCAATCAAAGTTGCTGTACATGAATACTTGACACAGTCCATAGTAAGTTGACAATGACAAACCAGATTTACTGTTTGCATCCGTTTTGGGAGAAGATCATATAGGACCATAACTGAACTTCCACACTGAATGTCTGAAATGATGCTGAAAGAAAAGGCACTTATTAGGATGGTACATGATTGTTCAACATGAGAACACGCAGTAATAAGTTTGTTACACTTGAAACTGAAAGAAGTGCTAATAATATGGAGACCGAGGACCAAGTACAGAGTTCAAACCATGGAAGCTAGGAGTGGAAGCACAGCATATGATCAGAGTAACGATAAGATAAGATTTCAGTAGTAACAGTTGCAGTTGAGCAAGAACAGGCTACAGGAACGACGGTTTGACTGCAACATTCAAATGGTTTTAATCTATCTGTTGAGCCATACCTCTTCAAAGTTCAAATGATTTAGTCTTTTTTTTTGTTTTTCACACTCTATCCGATTCTGATCACTATGGTCCACAGTCCATACAGCTTCTGAACATTGATAGTGTTCAATTTCACAGAAATAGGGTCAGTTTGAGCGCAATCAATGAACAAAGACAAGAAAGGATCAAGAAATTTATCAAACCAGCAGCTAGGATGGAAACAAAAGTTTTCTTTTCTTCAGCGTGAGGAGCACATGCTTCCCACTGATAAGAAAAATTAATAAGAACAAAGGTATTGAAAATAAAAGTATACAACGTCCATTTCTTCGATCAATGGGACTTGTGCCTAAGAGGCAAACATAATTCATGCCCTAGGAAGGTTGAATTTCAGTTAGCTGCAAATTAATTAGCTAACATTGTTGCATTAGAACAGCAAGAGCTCATCATATGTAGCTCTATAGAAGAAAGTGCAGAAAAAAACGATGCCAGAACTGGTTGCATTCTTGTTTGGTGAATATTAGTACCATTTTAGCATAATGAAATTTCGAGATGTCTACTGTTCATGACGTTTCATCTTCAAGCTGTTACGAATCAGGAGCCCTGGTTAATTCTATAGTACATACTGGAAAAACTTGTTCTACATGGCAAGGATGGTGGTGCGAGTGAGAGAAGCGTCACATGGTACAACCAACACCTTAGAACCAGGGAGGATAAAGCAGGGGAAGAGCAGCCAAGAACCCTAGATTTATGATTTTCTCATCCTATATGCGCATAAACCACACGAGGATCTTCTCATCTGAGATACATCCAGATGAAGGAAAATGGAAAAATGGAAAGAAGTGATGAAGCAAAAAAGTGGAAACAAAGAACACCATATGCCATCAAGGCAGCAATACAAGCACAAAATGAGGGAGAAAAACAGAATGTTGGGGGTGGCATCAAAGAAGCTTCTGAGCTTGCATGGTTTCACTCATCATGGTAATCAGCTAACATCATTTCACTGGAATATAACAAGTTCATTGTATATTTTTTTATCTAACACTACTGAATAAGGTGCAGAAAGAACTATCTTCAGAACCGGTTGAAGTTTGCAAGATAAGTTCTGATGACCTTTAGTACTATTTTACCATTTTGTTTGATGAAAAAGGAAGAAATAATTTTGATCAAAACGAAGTACCATTTTATCTTAACAAACTTTCCCATTGTTCACGAGGGTTGCCTTCCAAGCTGTTTGAAGCCACTCTATTTCAGTATATGAGCACAGGTACATGCTCGGAGTACATATGAAAACTCCAACGGAATTTTTCTACATACTGTAGTACCATCTGCTTTGTTATTTCCCATGATATGCGTTCTATATTACCATCTGCTTTCCTTGTTCACTTTACATCCATTTTTTTATGCTTTCCATGATCTGAAACTTACATGAACCACAATCAGTTTACGGAAAAGTGAGTTCATTAGTGATTACTATGGGGCTGTGCATGTGGGCTTTTTTCCTTCTTAGATGATTTCATAGTCTACCATGCTACATATTTAGTGCCAAACAAGTATGTAACATTCATTTTGGGATTTATGGAATCATTTAAATGCACAATTATGAATAGATATTTGTCAAATACACACTGAAAAAGTATATCTTGTGTTCATTACTTTACGGTGGAACATAATGTTCAATTACAACTGCTCCTGTACACAATTGTAGGCAAATAAATCTAGACTTACAAGAGTAATGATATACCTTGATAAAATTCCACATTAAAGAACAAATGTCTTTATCAGCTGAAAGCTCTCGAAACTGAATAGATGAAGTCCAATAAACCAGTCCCCTTGAGAAGGCCTTTACCAGTTAAAAGCTCAAAATCTATCAATAAGAGAAAGCCAATTATAGCGGCTTTTCCGTTGATCAGTTCATTCTCATCAGTGAAACCAAAACCTCCAACATCCTCGTCGATTACCATTCTCACCTGAAAATGAAAAATTAAGGGTTATATTCAGGCGGTAGAAACCTCTACAAAATCCTCTTTTTGCTGACGACTAAAATTAGTTAACAATGCAGGGATAATCTGAGGAAAGAGAAAAGCAATGATAGATATGGTCTTCAGACTTCAGAGCAAAAGTAATGGAGAAGGGGGGAAAGTGAGGGAGGGAGTGAGACCTCTTCAATGTTAACATCAGATGCAGTAACCCCAGGTTGAGCTTTCCCACTGAAAATAATCTCTGCTGATCCACCAGAGCTAACAGCTCCCCTAATGCTGATGCATATATTTTCTCCATCGGTTTTCACAGGGTACACAAATAGTTTTCTCAAAGCAGGCGTAAGAGCCCTTAAAACAGGGTTTTTAGGATACCATTCTTTTATTTCCCCAGTACGGAGATCAAATGTACTATCTGTTGTTGGGCAAACAATGCAACCATCCTGAAAGACAAACAACGTAAGGTTACATCTTTGAGAAAGGAACTGGAATTATCTCATTCAAGCAAGTGATTCCCAACAAAGTCAAAGTAAACATAGCACTTTGGCACTTCCTTTTGTCAACAAATTGGAAGTACACAAATTTTTTGAAAGAAACTTTTGTTTTTTTTTTGCAGTCTTTAATAATCTTTAAGTGATACAGTTTTAGTGTTAGAGCTTGATACGGTCAAAAGGAAGACTAATGCATAACATTTCACATTTGCGATATGAACTAAAGAAAACAGAAGTAATATGGTTCTCATCCAAGGCAAGGCGTTGAACTTTGTGAAACCCATAGAACTTTATGTCAACTCCACTAGTAAACCAAATATTCATCTCTGTGTTCATGACTGAGAGAACTTTCATTCATTCATTCATTCACTCGTTCGTTCATTCATTCATGCATTCATGAGAGAGAGAGAGAGACGTCAGGGTAAATGAGATTTCCTCACATGAAGTTTCTGAACATATTTGTAGTTGTTTTTTTGTACACACAAAACTGTCCTATCATTCCAACTGAACCTCCAAACTGTTGGGTCATAGGTATTGGCTGTCACATAACATATTTCTATGTTTAAATTAAAGGGTATTCAGGAATATGTCCCAAGGGAAGCCAGACAAAGAAAATAGATGCATACCATTACCATGTAATCCCTATTAAAACTTAGTGTCTGAAATTTTGGCAAAATCCAATCCATAATCACAAATGTTTTCTCAAACAGCTCACTAGCCAATAGCCATCTCCCCATTTTAATTGATTTTGGCATCTACTTCACTCGATTCATCCTGATACCCTAACTGATACAAGAACAAGACCCTATGTGACATGATATCTGTTGTATTTTGTGATCGAAATCTGATTGGGCCTGACCACTGATGGTCTTTCCGACTGCTTGAAGAGTTCAATCAAAAAGCAATATGAACTGATCAGAGATTATGATTAGAATCATCTTTGAGTCCATAATAGACTATGCACCGACCTACATTAGACGTTGTGCTCTAAGTGCGTGCATTGACTAGAGTCGGACATAGCTATTCAAGGTGTTTCCTGACTACAACTCTGCACCGTTAACTTCTGAGACTCTCCGAGCAGGGTGTTATCCCCGTATCTGAGAACGTTACTGTTCCAGTTTCTGATAGATCTCTGTTTTGTTGCTGATTAGGACTTGTTTGTTTCTTCATTAGGAACTCTGATCCCTGGCTTATATATGTACCCTTGTAGTCGCACGGTTGAGACACGCCGAAGTTTTTGTATTTGTAACTTTTCCTCATGTAATGATTTCGTCGATTGTGCGTACGTGGTTTTTCACCTGAAAGGGTTTCCTACGGTAAATATCTGTCTCATGTTCTTGATTGTTCTTTATTGTTTCATACTGCATCTTGTCGATTTCCTAACATGTGGTATCCGGTCCTAACAATATCTAAATAAAAGAAATTGTCCATCAATTTGGTGCATATAGAGCTTAGACCCTCAATGACATGATATCTAGAACAAGAAACTGAACACCTTCATTTGACAAATATACTGATATACTTAAAATAGGTGTTACAAGACCTAAATCAAGCAATAGTCTTTGACATGATATCTAAATCAAGCAACTATACTTCATCGCTTTGATGATTATACTGACAACGAGAGTTACATCATGCGTTGTGGTTATATCTTTTCCAACTATCCTCAATTGTTAATCTTAAGAGAATCTAACATAATATGACGTTAATGAATATGCGTTGAAACAAAACTAGATTATTTAACTTCACTTCACGGCGACGACAGAGTCAAGGCCAAGCTGCAACACCGACGCGCCGCACAGGCGGGCGGGCGGGCATTTGGCCGAGCACTTTACCTGCGTGAGCTTGGCGTTGAGGAGGCCCTCGGTGTAGGCGCCCTCGGCGGGGGAGCGGTTCTCGATGGCGTAGACCTGGTCCTTGTACCAGAGGAGCAGGATCTCATCCCCGTCCTGCACGATCACCCGCCGCTCCCCGCGCGGCAGCGCCGCCAGCGGCACCACCGGCACCCAGTTGCTTCCGCCTTCTCCTCCCCCGCCACCGCCTCCGGTCTCCGCAGGCGCGTCCCCCTCGGCCGGCGGCGCCGATGGCTGGGCCCCGGACACCTCGGCCGCGCGGCAGGCTAGCCTGCTGAATTGGTACTGGTTACGCGCGCGGAAGGGGAGCAGAATGGGGTGGCCGTGGCTGCGCGGGGTGGGGGCGGACGAGGAGATGCGGCGGTGGAGGAAGGAGGAGGACGCGGTTGTTGCGGTGGTGGTGGTCATGGCGGCCATGGGGAGAGGTGGGGAAGGAGGGAGGGTAGGGGTGGGGTGTGGCTTAGGGTTTGAGGAGGCGGCGGCGGCAGTTGTGGAGGAAGGGGTGGTGGTGTGGGGTGGAGCGCCCATGGCCACAGGACGGAGATAAAAGGAGGGTGGTGGTGTGGGGAAGAGAAGCGGACACATTTATAGGTTGCTGTCCAGTTGCGGCCTGCGTGGCCCGGGATGGTTTACAGATGACGTGGCACAACGAGCAGTCGCGGAAAGGGGACTGTCCACGCAACATTATAGTGATTTTTTTTTAAAAAAAAATTAATCTCCAAACATCTGTTTTTTTTATAAAATTAATCCTGTCTCCGAGCTCGATAAACACGGCAAATGACACATATCTTCTGTCGTGCCACCACGACAAGAGCAAGCGATAATGGCAGTAGCGCCAAACGCAACTGGCGAGCAAATGGAACGGGTGTCAACGGGTCCCACAGAGCTGCCAAGCCCCTTGCCTCGGCAGTTCCTCGGCAAGAGCTAGCTCGCCCGTCTTACCAACAGTAGTCCTTCATCTCTATCATAATTATTACGATTCTTTCCTGAAATTTGAAGATACACAGTATTAATGTCTGATGAGACCAACCTATGGTAGGCTGCTGGAAAGTACAGGCATGAAGGGAAGACCTATGTTATGCAGGATGGTGACATCATCTTCTTTAAATTCAAGGGGGGAAAGAAGTGATTAATATCTGATGGTGAAAGTGTTCAATAGTGTTGCATTTTATTCAAACTTCTACAATTTTGTGAACTGTTCACACTTTCAGCATCGAGTGGTGCTCATTTGGGTTTTTTTGTGGCTTATGGCTGAAAAGCACTGTAGTTGGCTGAAAAAACACTGTAGCTGACAGAGGCTTATTTAGCATAATTAAATTCAAAAAAATTTAAAAATATAAAAAAATATGTTAGCCCATTACATATAATACAAACAAATACGGGGAAAAAAGAATCGGCAAAAAAGCTCAACAAAAAGCCAAAAGTTCAGAAAAAGACGAAATTTATGAATAGTGAAAAATAAGCCGGAAGCTAAAAGCTGAAGCCAAAACGATCACAGCCGTAGTTTGTAGCTAACTTTTTTTTTCAAATTTAGACCTTGGACACCCGTTTTGCAAAAGTAGCCCTATCCCCGAGTGATGTGGGTGACAGGTGTTGCCTACCGCACCTTCCGAGCTCAGAGATAATGCTATTTTGTTTTTTTTTTGCAAAAACGGGTGTTTGAGACCAAATTTGAAAAAAAAGTGAATACAATATCAAATTTGTGAACAATTCCATTTTTGTGATCAGTAGCAACTACTAACTGCTGATTTAAGATTGCATAATGAGAGACCATGTGGTGGTGATCCCATGTGTATGATGAGTAATTGACATCAGTTTATGAGAGTCGAGTTTGGTTTGAGTGGTTCGGAGTCGAGTCGTTGCATGGTGCGACGGGCTCGGTCGGACTTGGTCATTCCTGGTCAAACGGGTTAGAATGCATATTCTGATATTTTGACAGGTTTGGACTTCAGTGTGAGTAAGTATGGTGTGTTTATACCATTTAAGCTTTCATGTTTCGAGCGGTGCTATTTGATGTGTTTCTTGTCTGTGTGGCTGCAGGACATCGGGCGGAGTCGTGGCGAGACACGGTGGACCGGACTAGGCGCAGGTGGCGCTGAGGTCAGAACGGTCGAGGATGTGTCGAAGACGACGTGGACTCGAGGTGGTTGCGAGGCGTGCGAGATAACGAGCGCGGAAGCTACCCGGAAGGTGCAGGAGGGGCGAAACGGGAATTTCGCAAGGCTGCACAAGCGGGAGCGGGCTCCGTTGGATTTAGCGGGCGTAACGGGGCGGAGACCCGTTAGCCGTGGTCTATAAATAGGTTGGAGGGGCTGCATGCCCACTTGAACACTTCAAGGGATTTTAGGGTTTCCTTTAGTCAAAATAGGCTTTAGAGTTTGCTTTGGCTTTAGGCTTTAGTTGTTGAGAGTTGGTGGAGAGGGACAGAGGTGTGTCTCCTTCGATGTTCTCTATGTGATCTCTCTGTTGTTGTGTTCCTCCCAAGAAGCATGTGTAGCTCTTGGTGATCTTGAGGATTGAGAGGATGAGGATGAGCTGAGAGTCTTGTAAGCATTCCTCTATTTGTAATCGTGGTATCGGGACTCTTCGTTTGTCTTGGAATGAAGAATCTGAAGTTTATTTCCAGTGCATGCCTCTCTGTTCTTCGATCCTCATTTCTGTGATTTCTTGACTTTTTGATTTTCGAGTTCTTGCTTGTTGTGGAGGTGCAAAATGGGTTGCTCAGTGATGGGATAGTTCCTCAAGATCATTTGATCAAGTTTCCCAAGAGCAAAACCTAATTTAATCTCAGTTTTCATTTCCTGGCCTCCTCTGTTCGTATTTTACTCTCTAGGGTTTTGGAGCTGTTCTTGATCCCTCTCATATGATGGCTTGAAATTTGGTCTCTAGAGACCTCAGGCTATTAATTAGCTATCCTAAAAGTTTCAAAGCCAAAGGATCAATGGTTTGGGAGAAATTTGATTTTTAGTCCTTTCTCTGTAGAAATTCAGTTCTTGGTCTCCCTGGGGTTTAAGGTGAATTTTGATTTGCTGCTCAAGATGACCTGAGCTTTGGCTGGGAGGGTCCTATAGCTGATGCTAATATATCCTCAAATTTCCTTGTGCAAAGATTCATAAAATGGAGAGTAATTTTGGTTTTTGAGAATGGCTCTGTAATCTTCAGGTTTTGCCCCAAATTTCAATTCATTGATCTTTTAGGTGTGGGTTCTGTTTACCTGAAGTCTCCTTGATATTTAGTTTCTATTCCTAGTGTTTTACCAAAGAAGATTAGCATTATCTAGTCAATTTAAATGTTTGTTGGCAGACTACAGTAAATTCAGGTTTTTCAGTTCTTGACTGCACCTCTGTTCTCTTTCGGTTGGCAACAGGCTGTTGTCCCTGTTACTTGCGTGCAGTTCAGTGCTTGAACCTCTCGGGTGCTTCTCCCTTTTGCAGTATACTTATTTGTGTCGCTGCAGTTCAATCAGTGTGAGGCTAAAATCAGATTGCAAGTTACCTGCCGATGCACCTTTTCTATTTTCAGCCTTTGAGTATTTACTGCAGTGAACAGAGGTCTCAGCTGGGAGTGAAATTCCTCTTGTGCTCACATGTTACGGCCAGCAAGCATCTTGGCTGGTAATTAAAAAAAAGGTTTCGGCCAGCAAGCATCTTGGCCAGCAAGTAGTTTCAGTTTCTACTCTTGATGCCTTTTTCTTTTTCTTTTTGGTGCTGCCTTTGACCATTTTGCATGCAGATCAAACAACGTTATTTTCAGTTGAAATTTTTGCTGGTTGATCTCTGATTTATGTTGAATTTTTCAGTGTCGCATGCGTTCCAGATTTCAGCAAAATTAATTTTAGTTTTCTGTGAGTTGCTTTGTTTTGCATCTTTTTGAAAAATCAGTGTTCGATTTCTCGGGGGCGATTTTGAAGCGAGCGACTTTCACCCCCCCTCTGTCGCCATTTCGGTCCTACACATAATGAGGCTATAAATTATTGAAGGATCACGAAATGAGCCTAAATAATTTTATAGAAGATGTAAGGTCTTGGTACATATTTTGGCATGCCTTTTCTCTTCCTAGGAGTCTAGAACTCTAGATCCATTATTTGATGAACTACCTGTGCAAAATCTGACAACTTGATATTGTGCATTCGTATAAACATTTGATTTTTGCTAATTTTATTTAATTTGAAGTAGAATACAATAACCACAGGCAGACACTAATGCGCATGAACTTTACTTTCATATGAATTTTAGCTGACTGCAATATGGTGCTGATATACCCCCATTCCCATGTGAGATCATCCGCTGGACTTCAGTTGACATCACTCAACCTGCTCATTAGCACATGCAAGTGGTCTAATTCATCCTCCCTAAACTTAATGAACCAGTTCAGTACATTAGACTACATTAGTCTGAATATTCTTTGCGAATTCTTCCTTCCGCAACACCACACCCAACTCAACAGACAAGTTACATGATTGATAATCCTGGAATTCTCCTGCCACAGGAATCTTCATATAAGAGAATCGAATTTGTGATGCATGCCATAGTATAGAGTGGAATACTACTCATAGAAGAATTAGGTAAAACCAAACTTGCTAAGGATCAAATTTGGTTGTAAGCATATCAACCACCCCTTGAAAAGTTCTCTATGGTCTTGGTGAGATTGACATTAATAATAGGCAGTCCAAGGTACTCACTCTAATTCCAAATATAAGTCATTTTCGACACTCTCCCTTCGCTCCCTGTGTGTTTCCTTACACGCTATTCGTTCTGTGTGTTTGGTCTCCATTCAGTCCGTGTATGTGCCCTTGCATCATGGCCTCATGGGCTCCGTTCTTGTCATCGATGATGGCCAAGGCATTGGCCTCAGGGCAGCCATGCCTTCAAACTTATCGTAGTCCCACATGTCATCAGTCCCCACACCATGCCCTCACCCTCCTCGCTCTTGCATCCCCACTCAGCATCCACCTCCCTATGTCTCCTTCCCGATGCCACCTCCGGGCACTTCTTCCCTAGCAACGCCACCTTCTCTGCCTCCCCCATGCTCCTTCGCGCAAACTGCTCCACCCCCCAGCTCTCCTAGACCCATCACCATCCCCCGCGGTCGCCCCTCTTAGCACCATTGGTATCGTACTGGGAGTGAAGATACGACTCATAGTGCCACCGCCTTCTTCCCACTCCTTCTCACCTAGGCGTCGCACTGGTCAACCCCAATTCCCCACTTCAATTCGCTCGATCCCTAGATCCCAATTCCCCCCAAACTACCAACTAAATCAATTCAGTTAATGCATGGCAACGCCTGTCAGATTGTCGATTAAACTCCTGAGTTTTCTATAACATCCCGAAAATTCGCTTTTTTTAAAAAAAAATCAAATTAATTGTTTAAAATTTTTGAAGTTGCCCCTTATGTGGTTCGCTTAATCCCCAACCGAGCAGCACTAACCACAACACTTCTTTCTTCGTTTCTCATTTAACTTCCTTCTTTCCTTCCTTTTTGTCCTTTAGGCCATGGCTACTATTCATTTTCTTCTACCTTGTGTCCAGACCATCAGGCTCAAAACTCTAACTAGCCAAAGGCCATTTTTCCTAATCATCTTCACTTGAATACTACCTCAATTTATGCTAGCATCAATTCATCATTTTCCTTTTACTCGTCCATTGAATACAGAGAAACATTCGCATGGTGCTGTGAATTCCGTCGGTTTCCATTCTTTTTCTAAGCTATAAATTAGAGCATCATGACCTTGTCACCCTTCTTTTTGTCTAGCCAAAACCTTTCTTTTTCTAGAGAAATCTCTGTGATTGGCCGAAGCCATGTCATGCGCCGCCTGTGTACGCCGCTTGTGTACGCCGCCCGACCACTTTTGTAAAGCTTCGTCTCAGGTGAAGGTTTTCAATTTTTACTCGTGTCAGTTCTTGTTCTAGCATCCAAGCAACTCATCTACCATTTTATTTGATTTTTTCGTCCAGCCTTTGATGAACTACTTGTGCAAAATTTGACAACTTGATATTGTGCATTCGTATAAACATTTGATTTTTGCTAATTTTATTTAATTTGAAGTAGAATACAAGAAACATAGGCAGACACTAATGCACATGAAGTAGAAAGAACTTTACTTTCATATGAATTTTAGCTGGCTGCAATATGGTGCTGATATACCCCCATCCCCATGTGAGATCATCCGCTGGACTTCAGTTGACATCACTCAACCTGCTCATTAGGACATGCAAGTGGTGTAATTCATCCTCCCTAAAAAGGCTTCCTAAACTTAATGAACCAGTTCAGTACATTAGACTACATTAGTCTGAATATTCTTTACGAACTTCCTTCCGCAACACCAAACCCAACTCAACAGACAAGTTATATGATTGATAATCCTGGAATTCTCCTGCCACAGGAAGATTAATCTTCATATAAGAGAATCCAATTTGTGATGCATGCCATAGTATGAGTGGAATACTACTCAAAGAAGAATTAATTAAAACCAAATTTGCTAAGGATCAAATTTGGTTGTAAGCATATCAACCACCCCTTGAAAAGTTCTCTATAGTCTCGGTGAGATTGACATTAATAACAGGCAGTCCAAGATACTCACTCTAATTCCAAATATAAGTCGTTTGCGACACTCTCCCTTCGCTCGCCGTGTGTTTCCTTACATGCTATTTGTTCCGTGTGTTTGGTTTCGATTCAGTCCGTGTATTTGCCCTTGTGGCATGGCCTCATGGGCTCTGTTCTTGCCATCGATGATGGCCAAGGCATTGGCCTCAGGGCAGCCATGCCTTCAAACTTATCGGAGTCCCACATGTCATCAGTCCCCACTCCATGCCCTCACCCTCCTCACTCCTGCATCCCCCACTCGGCATCCACCTCCCTATGTCTCCTTCCCGATGCCACCTCCGCCTCCTCCAGGCACTTCTTCCCTAGCAACGCCACCTTCTTTGCTTCCCCTGTGCTCCTCCGCGCAAACTGCTCCACCCCCCGCTCCCCCAGACCCACCACCATCCCCCGCGGCCGCCCCTCTTAGCACCATTGGCATCGAACTGGGAGTGAAGATACGGCTCACAGTGCCACCGCCTTCTTCCCACTCCTTATCACCCAGGCGTTGCTGCCATCGCACTTGTCAACCCCAATTCCCCACTTCGATTTGCTCGATCCCTAGATCCCAATTCCCCCCAAACTACCAACTACAGTTAATGCATGGCAATGCCTGTCAGATTGTCGATTAAAGCCCTGAGTTTTCTGTAACAACCCAAAAATTAGCTTTTTAAAAAATTAATTTCAAAGCAATTGTTTAAAATTTTCAAAGCTGCCCCTTGTGTGGTTCGCTTAATCCCCAGCCGAGCAGCACCAGCCACAACACTTCTTTCTTTGTTTCTCATTTAACTTCCTTCTTTCCTTCCTTTTTGTCCTTTAGGCCATGGCTACTATTCATTTTCTTCTACCTTGTGTTTAGACCATCAGGCTCAAATCTCTAACCGGCCAATGGCCATTTTTCCTAATCATCTTCACTTGAATACTACCTCAATTTATGCTAGCATCAATTCATCATTTTCCTTTCCTTTTACTCGTCCATTGAATACAGAGAAACATTCTCATGGTGCTGTGAATTCCGTCGGTTTCCATTCTTTTCCTAAGCTATAAATTAGAGCATCGTGATCTTGTCACCTTTCTTTTTGTCTAGCCAAAACCTTCCTTTCTCTAGAGAAATCTCCGTGATTGGCCGAAGCCATGTCATGCGTCGCCTGTGTACGCTGCCCGACCACTTTTGTAAAGCTTCATCTCATGTGAAGGTTTTCAATTTTTACTCGTGTCAGTTCTTGTTCCAGCATCCAAGCAACTCATCTACCATTTTATTTGATTTTTTCGTGCAACCATTTGACGGGAATTGAGTTTTTCATAGAATTGGACGTTCTCGACTTTCGTCGTTTAATCATTGTCATCGGTGAGCACTTTCCCAATTCCTTATCCGAAGAGCATCACCTCCATTCCATCAACACAACTCATAGCTCAGCTCGCCCAATGCTTGGCCGAGGAGCTCCACCACCGTGTGCCAGCACCTTATCGGACATCCTCACTGTCGCGGGCCATCCCCAGTCATCCTCTAGCCAACCCAACCTCTCCAACCCCTCCGATCACTACGAGCACTTTTGGCCTCCCGACCACTCTCAGTGTTACGACCGCCCTGGTCGGTTACGACATTCCCATCGGTTACAACCACTCTCGATAGTCTGACATCTCTCATAGGTTCTGACCACTCTAAAGCTCCCAACCACATATACTTTCTAACCACTCTAAAGCTTCTGACCACATATACTTTCCGACCACTCTAAAGCTTTCGACCACACATACCTTCTGACCACTCTAAAGCTTCCAACCACATATACCTTCCAACCACTCTAAAGCTTTTGACCACTATAAGCCTTCCGACTACCAAGCTTTGACCACTTGGTTTTAACCATCAATATTCTATCATTTTGTAGCCTTCGACTAGTTTCTGTATTGTTCGACCAGTTCCTGTAGCTTTTAACCAGTTGCAGTAGTTTCAACATTCGACTTCTGACAGTCCTTTGTAGCTATGACCTCCGACTTTCGACCACTATAGTTTTTTACCACCCTTAGCATTCGATGCAAAAACACTTCCAGAAGCCCGTATTTCTTCATCCTAGCTCCAATTTGACCCGTTCAAATTTCTAAATTAATCTAAAATCATAAATTTCTTCCAATATTTATATTTTATATTTGTGATTTCATTTGTATTTATTTGTTTTTCTCGATTCGCATGTGTAGAATCCGACGTTGTAGACACCAGTTTGGACCAACAGGAAGCATTAAATTCTAGCTTCAACGAAGGCAAGTCATAGACCTTTGACCATATTGTACCCATTTCATAAAATTATATTATTTTAAATTATCATGCATTACTAGTTTTATATTAAATGTTTTCATAACTAGTTAAATAGCTATTTGATAGTATGCCACTTTGAAAAATTATGAATAACATATATTTCTTGAACACCAAAAGATGGGTGATTTTAGTTGGACATATTTTAATACCAACATGGGAATTGAAGGTATGCTTAGTCATGCTGTAGTTATGTGATGGGTTCCTTCACCATGTTTATCATAAAAATTTGACTTAACTATATATGGAATTGTGACGGGTAGCCACTGTTAATAAAATTTGTTGTGCCGTGGCAGGGGATGCCATTGAGCCTGGTTAAACAAAATTGGTTTCATACTTAGGCGAATGATTGTGTAGTAAAAGGGTGCGAGTAGCACATTTTGGATGAGATTGTTTTGCCTGAGTAGTCACTAAAGACTTAATCTTGTGCGCTATTGAGCTGGGCCCTATCGTACAATCACATATCTAGTATGAGATGGACTTGGCTGATTAATTAGTAATGTTTTGATTTAGTTCTATTTGGGTTGATGTGTGAACTTTGGGTTGGACATTCACACTAGGCGCAAGAGGGGGTCGAATGTAGGCGAAATCTTAGCAAGCAGAACTGGGTCAAAACAGAGCTTTATAAAAGTCTTGTGATAATCATTTAGTTGCACGTCTTTGGAAGCATGTCTTAGCCGACATTATAAATTGACTATCTTTTGTGGGTCAAGTTGTACAACAACCTCTGCAGAGTGTTAGAAAGTATTCGAATAGTCGTTTCCCCGATTACAGACAATGCCTGGTGATATCACATGGGAGATAAATTTTATCTTAAAAGACATTGTGATTAGTGGAACGGTTGGGAAGTGAACGGGTAGTTCACTAGTTGTTTCAAAGTACTTGTTTACTTATATATGTAATCTTTTCAATTGTGCTTTTCAATCTATTTATTGTATTTGCTTAGTTTCACCTTTGGATGACTTCCAAGCCTTATAATTACTAAGCTCAATTGTACGGTCAAAAATGTCATTTTAATAGCATTCGATATGACCAGACAATAAAAAAACTCAAATAAATGTCAACAACTTTCTAGTTAGGCCATTTGGTGACGTCTAACTTGTGCTATGCATTGATCATTTAATTGGTATTTCATTTCATAAGAAACAAATACAAGACTATGCTATTTTAATGTACTAGGACAAGCACTATTATGTCTGGTACAAAATCTATACAAAATAGCATAAATAAAATTTTTCATATGGTTAGGTGAAGAGACTATAAAAGAGCATCAAGACAACAGAATCAAAACTTTTATGGTGAAAAAAAGTATTGTATCCTTACTCTGTTATCAAATATAAGCGGAAACTATAATTTATAACACTATTTTGTTCAACTTCAAATATACATGAACATATCCTGATCCATATTGTAGTAAACTTTCCTTTCTTGCGGTAAGCCTTTTCTCTTGTATCTTCCTTTTTTTCTTTGCAGCATTATTTTGATGATTAAAGAACTACCACTCTGAATTGTATGTGTGTTCATGTGTTACCATTTGCTTGTTCAGACTTCCAAGAATAATCTCAGCCGAACTTATCTTCAACTGAACAGCCGAACAACCTTTGTATAGCGAGTGAACAGTGGCCTCTCCAAACGACGCGTGCGTGCAAATCACATATGCAGTGCGCAACTGCGTGCCGTTAGACAGCCGGCCGCTTAGTTCGTACACCAGTGTGTAAGAGCATCTCCAGCAGGAGCCCTCAAATCAAGGCCCTTATTTTTGATTTGAGGGCTCTCCTAACATTTGAGAGCTTGATTTTTTTGCATCTACTCCAGCAGCAGCTCTCAAATCAGGGCCCTCAAATTCATCCTAATAGACACTGCCATGTGGGACCCATTCATCATCCTAAACCAAAATTTGAGGGCTGAGGACAAAAACACAGGTCCAGCAGGACCCCTACTCAGGCTCTCAAAAGTAGGGGCCTCCTCCAGGGTCCCCAGGAATGGGGCTTGATGGTGAATTTGAGGGTCTCCTACTTTTGAGGGTCTAAGTAGGGGCCCTGCTGGACCTATGTTTTTGTTCTCAGCTCTTAAATTTTGGTTTAGGGGCTTGTTTGAGGGCCCTGCTGGAGTTGCTGCCGTCACGTGAGTAGCTGCATGCAACTGCATGCCGTTAAGGATGCAATAGCATGTACGTAGAGCCATGTATGCTTTTTAAGCAAATGTGACATGCAACTGCTGCTACTCCATTTTAATACACATACAACATAATTAGCAACATAATTAGCAAAGGGAGACGAGAGGGATTTAAAATCCAATAATTCTAATATTTTAAATCTAATAACCATCATACTAGATCTTTTATAATTAGAATTAATCTAATAGATCATATGGGGCACTTTTCCGTTAATTAAAACTAACAGTAGATTCATTTGCTCCCATATTTGGCAACCTATCGGAACTTCAACCACTGTAGAAATATATGAGGAATGTTTGCATATGAGGTAAGCTTTGTGTTCAGGGCTTTTTTTTTGGATTATTGAGCTTTATGGAATGATCTATAATTAGTTGTCAATCATGTGTAGGTTAGACCATACAGATAAAGATGCTTTCTTTTAGGACATTGTTGTTCAGCTACCATGTCACCAAGGCTGGATATGTGTGATTTTGTTTTGCATTTTTCTCCAACATCTAATGTTCAATTTATCAAACAACACAGATATCCATGGGACCATGGCGTAGTTGGATTCTCCGCATGGCTATTCCTAGCTGTGGCTGTAATGCAATAGATTGTTTATGTGTTTGGCTGTTGGATTAGTTTAGTTCTACTAACCTTACTTCAAGTTAACCTACACCAGTGAATTTTTAGTTTGAACTTCTTGTGCGAAAAGAGAATAACAAAATTGTGATTTCAGAATATATATACAGTCTCTACACATATTAAAATCTCTTCCATTTCTACCCAAGAAATTAGGAATGGAATGAATGGCTTTGGATGTCGTAAATGCTTCTAGACTAAGCAAGAGAAGTCTCAGCAGTTTTGGATACATCAACGGAAATAAATGCATGTTTTCCATGGAAATTGGAACCGTACAATTTAGTGGAGACATGCTAACGCCTCGCTCATATTTTTTTTATAGATGCTTGGTTTTGAGTTGAGGTTTATCATCATGCTAATTCATCTTTGTTATATTGTTACACCTTCACCAATTTAATCCAAACATACAAACAGAAAAAAAGAGCAACTGAGCAGAGATATCCTATCTAGCATATCTTTTGTATTTCGGAGTCATAATTTTTTAGCTCTTCTAATTTTTCTAATGTGTTACTTATATGTAGATAGTTTTTTTTATATATTTGTTGGTTTTGCCAATCACAGATTGGGTGAAGTGCAGATTAATAATTTCTTTGTCACCTTTGTCTGACTCGGGTTCCATGGGTTCGGAGCATTGTCATTGCAGCTGATCGAATGCCGGTGCACGCAGATGGTATGTTCATTTGAGGCTAATATACTTTTTTCAACAATTTTAGCATGCATTTTTCCTGGTTTTTTACTAATTACATTCAGGATGTCACATGGAACTGTTCGCCGGCGCTTTAATGCTTTCGAGGAAACACCAAATAAACTCCTTATGCTTGGTGGTTTTTCACTTGACGTCGGTCCAGTTAGCCGGCACATTTGCTAGGTACATGACTTCCTAACAGCAATGTAATTGTGATATATTCATGTGCTTTTGCTACATTATGCGCATGTTACTTTTGTGTCCTATCTCACCTATGCGCTGCAGGCTATCTGCTGTGGTCAGTATATTTCTGAGTCTTATTGTTACACTGTCTTCGCACATGTATATATATCAGCCCTCGAAGCCCTCATGCACATATAAGATCAAATTCTTTGTGTTGTTCTGACTGTATATTTCAACATATAGCTGATATGCTTTTTTATAAGCAAGGTGACAATCTATTCTCTCTTTTTTTTTACCTGGCGGGTTCTTTGGTGTCCTTAATCAAACACATTGCACCTTGTTGTATTTGATACATGATCAAGTATCTCTCTGTGATATGGCTATTGTATTTTTTATTTGCCATTATTCATGACTCCATTGCACGGCTATATATACTGCCAGGCTCATTTCTTTGTGCCTAGTACAGACTTATAACGATTTTACCTTATCTAGTTAATTTCACACCTGAGAAAACCGAAGGCTCTGAAGGTGAGATCAGTAGTTCCAGATAGATGGGTCCCAGAGCGTCCCCTGGGTCCACTCATCATTGTCTTCAGCGTAGCCTTCACAGACAGGTGGGGCTATGAGCATGGCCTCGGCAAGCTCAGCCCACATGTTGGGCGACTCGGCGGCCAGCTCATCGGCGGCAAGCACGACGTCCCGCGACACGTCACCGAGCCGCGGGTCCGGGTAGCCGCCGGGCTGCATCACGAGGTCGGGCCTGAGCCGGACCTGGGCGGCGGCCTCAAGCGCCGCAGCCCGGACGTCTTCGGGCTCGGCGGTGGCGGGCCGGCGGAAGTGGTGGATGAGGCCCGGGAAGTTGAGCCTGGCCTCACGCCCCCGCAGCCGGAACGCGGCCACGTCGTGCGCCACCGCGGCCATCTCCGGCGACTCGAAGCTACCCAGCCAGATGCGCGTCTTCTTGCCGGGCTCCCTGATCTCCGACACCCACTTGCCCCACTTCCTCTTCCCCACACCCCGGTACTGCACGGCCACCTCGCCGGCCGCCACAACGCCGCCGGCATTGTCCAGCACCACCTCCATTAATTGCTGCAATGTCGAAGTTAGCAAGTAAAGCAAGCCTGTGCTGTGCCTGTGTTAGTACAAGAAGTGATTTTTTGCTTGTGCAAATGTTGTAAAGCAAGCCTGTGCTGTGCCTGTGTTAGTACAAGAAGTGATCTTTTGCTTGTGCAAATGTTGCAATGTTGGGATTTGGATGTGTTTGGGAAGTGTGGATGTGTATATATAGGGAGAGGAGAGAGAGAGAGAGGTGTGCAGGAGTGAAGAGGAGAGGGAGGGAGAAGGGGTTGCTGAAATGCATGGATGCATGCACGGGAAGTGTGGATGTGTATATATAGGGGAGAGAGAGAGAGAGAGAGAGGGAGGGAGGTGTGCAGGAGTGAAGAGAACTAGCCTCATAGGCGCGGCGACACGCCGCGCCAGCCACCGTGTGTACCGAAGTAAAAGAGGCGATAATTCGTGAGGAGTTTTAAAAAAAAAATCGAGGGCACATACGTATTTTCGAGAAAGCTAAAGGGTTTTTTCGGAAAAAATCGAGGACTTGTAAGGACCTGTACGTAAGTAAATAAGGGCCTATACGTAATTTCGGGAATCTGCGGGGCGCAATCAAAAATTTTTTTTGGGAAAAAAAACTTGCAGGGACCTTTTCGCGAGAAAAAAGGACCTATACGTAATTTCCAAAAAACCGGAGGAAAACTCCTCCTCTGGCCGTACGGGAAACCCCCCGCCACGCGCCGGCCGGACGCGCGGGCGGGGGTGACGTGGACACGCCCGGGGGCGTGAATCCCCCCGGGTTTAGTATGAAGAGAATGCATGGATGCGTGCATGGGAGGAGGACAAGGGAGGTGATGTTTTAGCTCGGTGGAGACAGCTGGACGCTAATACGCGTCCTTTTCATAGTGTATTACCGCGGGCGGGGGACTTGGTTTTTGTAACTCTTTTAACTAAAGCATCTGGCTGGTACCAAAATTTATAGTTTATTTGCACTCCAAGTATTTCAACATGTTTTGTACGAATAATCTATTTTTTATTCAAAATTACATAAATATACCCGCGGGAATTTTTTTTACAAAAATAGGCTCCAGTCGCCCAATGGAGGGGCGACTGGAGCTTATCGTCCAACCGGGAGGCGACACATGGGTAGTATGTGAACCGTTGGGCGAATTATTGTTGTCGCTCGGGTGTTGGGCGACTGCATGTCCAGTCGCCCAACGCCTGGGCAACACAGGGGGTAAAATCTGGGCGCACGCTCGGTCGCTGCCGCACTGTTGCCATTTGCATCACACCGAGCCGAGAGGAGAACAGGAGAGAAAGAAAGGGAAGGGAGAAGAGGAGAGGAAGGAGGGGAAGAAGCGGAGGGGAAGAAAAGGAGAGGGAGAGGAGGAGGAGACGAGAGGGAGGAAGGAGAATCTTCAGATCCAGGTATTTTTTTAGTATATTGCATTTGTAGTATATTTTTGATGAAATGTTAGTGGTAGTAAAAATTGTAGATGTATAAAATTTAGTATGAAAATTTTAGTACAATTTTTAGTATAGAAATTTTAGTATAGAAAATTTGTAGTATACATTTTTTAGAATGGAACATTTTTAATACAGAGATTTTAGTACAATTTTTAGTATAGAAATTTTTGTATAGAAAATTATAGAAAATTTAGTTAACGTAATTATAGGAAATTAGTAGGCGTAGAAATGGAGAGGAGATGAAGAATCAACCGTAGGTGTAGATCTAGATAGAAATAGTTAAATATTTGTTACACTAAACTTATTAAACATGTAGTTTTACAAAATTAACAGCTGTAGAAGCGTATAGTTATGTATAATTTAGGGAACATAGTTTTAAAAAATTAGCATCAGTACGAAATCTGCATGCGTACGAAATTGTAGTTTAGAAATTTCATTCTCCGTAATGTACAAATTGCAGGTATGGCGTGTGATGGTCGTAACTCCGACTGGCGGTATCCCCTGTTGGGCAAGCACGTGGACCGCGTGCATCGCGCTTTCTATCGTGTGCCGCCACCGGGGAGTGCAGACGTTCTAGCTGAGCTGGGAGTGATCCAGACACGCACACCTCGCGTGGCCTGGAGACTCGACCCCTGTTGGACAGTCAGGTTTGCACTTCGCATGTTTTAGTGGTGCCGTAAGAACGTTCTGTGCTGACCTTCACTTTGTTTGTAGGATGTGGGATGCTGGGCTACTCCCTCTTGCCCAGATGGTGCAGGCCACGGACGAGGATGGACCCGCCGTGGCCACGGGCGGGGACGACGTCGTGGAGCGATCACGACGCTTCCCGTTTGACCGTTCCCTGCTGACGGCTTTGGTGGACCGTTGGCGGCCCGAGACACACACTTTCCACCTGCCATTCGGGGAGATGACGCCGACTCTACAGGAAGTGTCCCTGCTGCTTGGCCTTCCGATCGCGGGCGGCGCTACTTTCCTACCGGAGGCCCCAGCCGAGTGGCACACTAACCTGCTCGGCAGATTCAAGGGGGTCCTTCCATCGGGTGCCGCCGATGAGTACCACATGTTCCCCGCGAGTCAGACCCACGGGCCGTCGCTGAGGTGGCTCGCACAGTTCCGGGTATGTGGTCTTTACAATCGATCGTGTCGTCGAAGCTCTTATTTACGCTATTACATACTAATAACATGTTGTTTGCATTCAGGTGGAGCGAATGGATCCAGAGGCGAACGATTACCAGGTCTCGTGCCACTTGGAGGCGTACGTGCTGTGGATGTTTGGTTGGGTGCTTTTCACCACCAGCCATGGCAACACTGTGGATGCGCGCATCATTGCTCATGCTAGGGTGATCGCGGACGGCGAGGCCCCCCAGGTCAGCTGGGGATCGGCCGCACTTGCCGCGACGTACCGCGGCCTATGCGATGCGTGCTCGAGGACCAAGGCAAACTCGGTCCTCGCGGGTTGTCCCCTGCTGCTGCAGCTGTGGTCGTTCGAGCGCTTCAGCCTCGGACGACCTTTGCTAGACGACATGGGTCCGTACGGGCCCGAGA
The DNA here is from genome assembly GCA_017311315.1 of Dendrocalamus latiflorus. Taxonomy (NCBI): domain Eukaryota; kingdom Viridiplantae; phylum Streptophyta; class Magnoliopsida; order Poales; family Poaceae; genus Dendrocalamus; species Dendrocalamus latiflorus. The sequence continues at coordinate 49,656,692 of CM029642.1, read as the reverse complement.
TGTATCCGGGGGAAGACGTCGACCGGCCGACGATGGGTTCTCTCTGGTGTCGTCGACGGATAAGTCATATGTCAATTAGTTATTTCCTTTGTACTAATGATAGTCGTATGTAACACCTATTCATCTTTGCAGGTGCAGTTCGCACAAGTGCAGGTCACGCGGGCGTATTTGCCCTTTGTTGAGCAGATGGACCGCCTCACAGCCGATGACGTGCGCTGGGAGCCGTACTCATATGCGGCACTGATGGATCGTGCTCCCGATGGGTTGTCGACACTCTGCTGGCGTGACCGAGCTTTTTGGCTGACGCGCCGGAAGCTCGTCTATGACATCTTCGTGGAGGACTACTCGCCGCAGCGAGTGATGCGGCAGTTTGGTCTACGCCAGGCTGTTCCGGTACCAGTCGGACCACCAGTGCTGCCTGCTGTGCACGCGTGAGTGCCCGCATCTCAAAAAATTGTACATACTTATTACTCCATTGGCAATTACTAACGAAGTGATCCTACAAGCAGGCACTCTAGAAAGGGAGTGAAATGCGGCACGAATTGGACGGCGAAGATGCAGGTGTGGACTGTGCAGTGGGACCGCGCCCCTACGACAGCACGGAGTACATGGAGTACCTGGGCTGGTACAAGGGCTGGACACGTACGAGGCTCGTACATGTCGTGGACCTGCCCCCTGCACACCTCGCTACTCCAACAGACACGTATCCCGCGTACCTCGCGCAGGACACACACATCGTGGTACGTTACACGTATTTTCAAACATTTGCCAATGGCAATGCTAGCTTGGATGGTTAACCATTTTATATCTTTTCCTTCAGGCTACGTCGGTGTTTCGATCGTCACAGAGGGCCAGAGTATGCTGCATAGACTTGCCGCAGATGCCGAGGTGAGCCACGAGGAGCACATCAGCGCGTACCATCGTTTCACGGAGTGGGGTAGACGTATCGTCTCCCTGCTGTCCTGCACGAGGCTACCAGCGACCTCTACGCCCACGCCCAGCACACGGACGGTCTGGCCACCGATGCCGCCCCGACCGGCGCACTACTCCGGAGGTTCTCCGTGGGCATGTCCTACAGCACCTCACCCGGACGAGGCTGGAGGATCTGCCTGGGGACGGCATCGTACATCGCCAGGGCAGATGTTCTTACGTCCTCAGTACATCCCTGGCTTCCCCCACACAGGGGGTGTACTCCACGTCGTACGCTCCTCCTCTAGGCGCGATGGCGCCAAACTGAGGGTACGTATCATACGATCTCGGTTTTATCGCAATGCTTTACATCTAAAACTAACGATATTACTTTTGTAGGTCTTTTCCCGCCCGAGCAGCGGTTCGGTCCCTCTGCGAGCCCGAACGACCCAGACCAGTACTTCGCCGAGTTGGTCGGGCAGGCGTCTGGGTCTGCACCTCGCAGCACAGCACCAGAGGTTCTTTCCGCGAGTGCCCTCCCCGGTGCACCGGAGGGCACACAGGCAGAGGTGCAGCTGACTCCACCAGCTCAGGGGCGGGTGCGACACGCTCCTGATCGTCTTACGTTGTCAGGGCGTCGTCACCCGTTACAGCGAAGGACGGCCAAGCGGGGCTGTACGGGAGGATACGGGTGTGGAGACGGGGTAGGCCAGGGTGGTGATTGAGAGTAGTCCTAACTGTACACCATTTGTTCATGTATTACTTACGTTTGTTATTTACGATGTGAACTTTTTAGTACTGTGTCGTGCTTACTTGCATTCAATCATTCACATATCAAGTCATATAACAATATTAACATACCGGTTTTCTCCGCACACGAATGCTCAGTAACATCAAAATACCACTTACCATCGTATGTAACGATCGTTCTACGGTCAATCGTTCCTAAAAAATTTCCTAAAATTTTTTACGCACCTACAACATACAATGAACATAAACTTTTATTATAATTCCAGCAGATTTTTTCCCAGTTAAAAACTACAAAATTGGCAAAATTAAAAAAAAAATCACGAGGGACTGAGTGGGGGCGACTGGCTGTAGTCGCCCGATGGTAGGGCGATAGAGACTCTATCGGCCCCTGGTTGGACGATTAGCTCCAGTCGCCCAATGGGGGGCGACTCAAACCTATTTTTTGTAAAAAAAATTCTTGCGGGTATATTTCTGTAATTTTGAATAAAAAATAGATTATTCCTAAAAAAAATTCTATATATGCATGCTTATACGTCACAACGTATGGATGATTTACTAACTGGTGATATATTGTTCGATGTACCTGTCTTTAACTCATTTTTTTCAGGGTCATTTCAATATTCTCCATATTATAAAATGGAGTAGGAAGATGTGCCTATTAAAATCTCGAGTGTCTTTTGGTTTCTCTAATATCCCTTAATTTGTACTCAACAGAAACCAATACTGGAATATATGTAGTTTTTTCTTGTGTTATATATTTTGTGGCGCACACAAACAACCTGGTTGAATTCAGAGTGGCTCTCCATCAAACAAGCAGAAAACATTTTATCACCCATATCTACACAACGTGATGTTTTGACCACGCGCATCGAACCGCATGGAGCAGGTCAAAATTAAGAAACCCTTGTGGCGCTCTCAAACAGCTGTAATCGTAACACTGTCGTCTACTAAAAAAATACACGAGATACTGAAACTCCATGTGTTTTGACCTAGGAATCAACACTTGGCAGATCAGTAACCCTCCACCTCAACCCATCTGGAATTTTCACACGTTTGTATTTCCCACATTCTGATTTGGACATCCACACATGAAGTTAAGGGCCTGTTTGGATCCACCCAGATTTTAAGAATCTGGCTTTTGGAAACTGGGTGGGATCCAAACAGGCCAGTTTTTGGAGCAGTTTTTAAAATCTACCTACCCAGATTCTTAAAAACCAAGAAGCTGTTGATACCCAGCTTTTGCCAGTTTTTTTTTGCACAAATACCCATTTACCCTCATTAAAGACCACGCATGGCTGTTTAATGTGTTGTTCAAGAGCAATAAATGCAAGGGTATAATAGTCTATTAGCACCAATCATAAATGAAACCAGCTTTTAAAAACTAGGGGATCCAAACACCCCACCAGTTTTTACTTAGAAACCAGTTTTTAAAAACTAGAAGTAATAGCTGGTTTTTAAGAATCTGAAACTGATCCAAACAGGGCCTAAGAGGGAGGGGGACAGTCTTCAAGAGAGGATATCGCACGCATGGGGTTGGAAGGCTTTTCCTTTTTTTTTAAGGCGGGTGGAAGAGTTGGGAGGTGCAATTTTTTTTCTCTTTTTTAAGGAAAGATGTGTAGTTTTTTTAGTCATGTGCTACATCTCAAGTCGTACTACGACCATGCTAAGCAATAAGCTTAAGAGAGTGGTCTAGGTAATTTAAAACTCTCCCTGAGTTCATGCCTAGTGCAATAATAAGCTATTTCATGAGAAAAAATTGGTTAGATCAGTTTTCACACAAAAGAGATCATTTTGTATTTTTTTAACTTAGTTCAAGAATAAAGAGCTAATAGTAACTTATGCTTCAATAAAGAACTAATATAGCCCAATCTAACGCTTAAATTAGGTTTAAGACTCAACTTAGCCTATTTAACATGGCATGAATCATAAGAGGATCACTGGAGCAAAACTAGTCACATGATTTAACAAGACATGACTTAATTCAAGTTTATTATATTTAATGAAGCTAGCATGGAAAAACCTAAGCTACACACAGAAGAACACGATAAGTCTAGCAAACTAGCACAAGACATGGCAAAAATGTAAAACAAGATATCATATCATATAAGGATAATAGTCAAAACTCTATGTATTTATATTACAATGCAAGTTGCTGAATTTAAAATACAATATAACATAATGGATGTATAATGCAAAGAGTAAGTAAGAATATAAAACTTCCTAACTACAGGAAGATACCAATTTTAAAATATCATTTGAAGAACCAAAAAAGGATCAAGATCCCCCTAAGAATAAGCTGCAAGATAAAATATCTAAAAGCACCTGTAAGGGAAGAAATTGCTCAAAAGAATCCAAACTAGCAAAAGTCACTCCCCAAACTATCTCCTCACAAGGAAAGGATAGAATGGTTAAAAGAAGAGAGAGATATGCTATTTACTCCACATAGTCGAGGGATGATTAATAGCTAAAAAGTAAATCTAAAACAATAGAAATCCCACTACTGGACAATAGTGATTGAAGAAGTAAGCTCAATCTAGATTGAAGGAAAGCATAACCTAGAAGACTCAAAATGTGCCTAAGAGGGACTCGTGCAATAAGTGATCCTATTCTTAGTCCAACCAACCTTCCAACTACAAAGCCCCGAATGGTATGCAAAGCATAAATCAAAGGTAAAAGTAAATCATAAGACAAAACCTATGTCACACCGCTTAGCGGTGAAATGTAGTCGAGTAAGTATAAGTGGAGGCAAGTTGCATCTTAAGATTGATAGTTATTACCGGATGTTGGAATGAGGAAGAAAAAGACTCAAAAGCTCCAGAATTGGGGGGAGGCAGTCTGACTGCTCCCTTGGTACCCAGTTACAATATTACACACTTGGTCTCCCATCTCTATATAAAGCTTATATTGGCTGATATAATTTTACGCAAATTTAATTGTGGTTAACAGCACCTAATGAGCTGGACAGTGATAATCGTGGTTAACAACACCTAATGAGCTGGTGGTCATATGATCAGAATGCTGCTTGAATTTAATGGTTAGTCGAACCAATGACAAATCCGACAAGTATAGCACCAAGTGGCTAAAGACCCTGGAGGGAGTCTGACCGAGTAAACGTTAGCTAGGCAGGCTCGTAATTTGATCCCGTGACTCGTTATCGAGCCAGGTCCTGGTTTCAAGAAGCCAAAAGCTATTTAGAACGTATTGAAGTTTTTATACGTTTTTTTCTTCGTATTTATCAGTGAACATGTAATGGTATTTTTATTATTTTTTAATTAAATATCTCAAAAAGAATTAATAATCGTTATAGTGTCATTTCAGTCAAAAATCCCAAGCTACACCACCTTAGAACATGACCTTAATCAATTGCACCCCTGCGGAAAGAAAATGGTGGCGCACAGTGTGTGGAATTCGGACTGGCGCCGAATGTACGGTATAAGATGGAGCAATGCGATGCGTATCAATTCGCATACAAATCACATAGGCTAAGGCTGACATTGGGGCCCCACCTCAGGTGCAAAATTATGCTGATGCTAACCTTACGAACCACGATGATATCAGAGTAGAAAACCATTTAGCACGCGTCGTTTCAGTCCGGGAAGCTTCCAGCTGCTGCACAAAAAGGAGCACTCATGTCGAGATTATGATAATGGATGCAAGAGCCCCATCACATTCTGGATTAACTAGACTAGCAGAGACTTAGGGAGACAGAAAGATGAGGTCTAATGTATAATCAGAGTAGAACCATTTAGCACGCGGCGTTTCAGTCCGGGAAGCTTCCCAGCTGCTGCACAAAAAGGAGACAGAAAGATGAGGTCTAATGTATAATCAGTCCGGGAAGTTTCAAGTCGAGATTAAGATAATGGATACAAGGGGCCCATCACATTCTGGATTAACTGGATCTTAGGGAGACAGAAAGATGAGGCCTAATGTATGATCAGTGCAGAGCTTTCTGTCCAGCTGTCTGATTCAGTCTGGGATTTGGGTTGACCTGGGGCATGTGCTGCGTAACGTTTCCTCGTGTGAAGATGAAATATTCCCCCCCCCCCCCCTTCATGTAAGTATGTAACCCTGAGTTGATTTTAACTGCCAATTTAACTGCTGTGGCAGAAAAAATGAGAATACACAGAAGAAGAAATTTTTTTGAAGTGAAACACCCCCAAAAATTCGAAATTTCTTGAAATTTGCTTGAATTTCCCTCTCTTTCCCAATTTGGCAAAAACCCCTGAAAACCGCTTTCCATTTCCGTCCTCTCCGCCTTCTCCTTTCCCTGGCGCTGCCGCGCGTATGCGCCTCCCCACCGCCTTCGCTCGGACGCCGTCGCACGCGTCATCTCCTCCTTGCGCGAAATTGCGGCCGCCGCTCCCAGTTCAACCCCATCCTCTGCGCAAATGGCCCCACTAGTCAGCCGCACACCTCTCTGCTCTCTCTTGCTCCGCGCGCCACCGCCTTCGCGCCTGTTCTCTCCACCGCAACAGCTCTCGCTCTCTCAGCGCGAACGCCTAAAGTCAACAAGTCATCGAAATCTCGCAGAAGCAACAGTGCCACCTCCCCCTCACACCCTCTGCTTCGCGCCAGAGCCATCCCATCGCCCTCCCTTGCGCTGGAAGCTCCTTCCCGAAACACCTCTCCACCGCAACCAACCTACATCGCCTTTAAAAGCCGGCCTCCACTGCCTTGAGCTCTCTAGAACTCTCAAGAACCCCACTGAATAGCCAATTTTAGTTTAAACCTATTACTTCACCGCCGATCGTCGCCCCTGCGCCCGGTGAACCCTAGACTCAATCTCGTGATTTCATCAATTATTTTTCAATTCCTGTTGCTGACTCGATCTCTGTTGTTCGCTGATCACACCGGTGCACTTCCCTGGGCGAATGTGTTGGCCTGGAGCCCTGGCGACCGAAATCACTGTCGGCCGAAAAGCCTTCTCCGTGGCCAGCTCGCCTGAGCTGACCCTAAGCCAAACCATCATTTCAATAGCACTCCTAGCATCCTTCAGATGGTGAAAAAGCAACCAATTCTGCCAGAGAGCCACCAGAGTCTCATGGCGCCACCGTGGTGGCCGTCGTCTTCTCGGCCGCCGTTAACCACCGCCTTTAGTTCACATGCCTCCCAAAGACCCAAAATGGAGTCCTAAGCTCGAGCCACTTCCCGCAATACTGCCACTTTTCCCTAGGAAGCCTTGACGGCGCCGATTTGCCAACGCCGCTGTACCTCTGCTCGGCGCAGAAGAAAGCGGCCTAAGGTAGACGATGACTGTCGTGGCCTCATCCCGACCGTCCTCGCCACCGCTGCCATATAACCTAAGCCTTCCATTGCGTTTGCATCGTGACGGTTCACGGTATTCGAACCATCCAATCCTAGCCAGCCATAATCTCTACGGGATCCAATCCGACCATTTAAACCGATCTTCGTTGAGTCGTCCGATTCCCATCGTGCTGCTACCGATCGCCTGCGCGCGCGTTTGGCCTCACGGCCGCATGCGCATGGGCCAAGGCCCGCCGGCCCAAGCGAGGCCACCGGCCCAAGCAAGGCCACCGGCCGCACAGTGCGGTTGGGCCGAGCCCAACACTGCTCACTGGCCGGGCCGCACTGTTCACCCGAGCCAGCCCATTAGTGTTCACAGGATTTAGAAAATTCATTAAAAATCCCAGAAAAATCTAGAAAATTTCAAAATCCCAAAAATACATCATTTTGACCAGCTTGACACCCTGAACTCAAATTTGACCTCCACTCCACCAAATTCATCTCCAATAAATTCAAATTCCTCCATTTGAAAATTTTATGCATTTTACTCCTTTTTAATTAGATTATTTTTCTAGCTTGATTAGAATCAAGTGTGGACTTATGTTGTTATTTTATGTGTTTACGCTAGCTTCCGACTTCGTTGAAGTTGCAGCTCAAGATCCAGAACCGGTCACCCAATTGTATGAGATCGTTGAAATCCCAGAACAGCATGGCAAGTTGCAAATTTTTAATCATATTGAAACCCATATATTCCTGCAGTATTTAATTAATGTAATTTCATTATTGGTAATTGTTAAATGTTATTTGCTTAAAATTAAATGTTTAGAATGGCATGCTACTTAGATAAATCCCGCCACTGAAAAATGCCCTGCCTTGATTGATGGCCACATTCACCTTGACAGCCTTAGTAGTACATAAAATATGGTACAAATATTCATGAATCATCTCATTCAACATTTTGTACTACTAAGTGACTTGGCCGTTAGCTGGTAGGATTTAAAAACTGGTATTAAGGTAAGGGTGCGCTGTGGAAAATCACGGTGTGATCTCCGTCCATGACCTTACCTTAGGAAAAATTGATACTAGGGTGAGGGTGTGCTGTGGAAAATCACGATGTGATCTCCGTCCATGATCTTACCCTAGGGTGGAGGCTGGTTTGGAATGGTAGTGCTTAGTGCTGTTGAGCACAGTGGAAGGTTGTGATTGGATGCCTCAAGTGAAAAATATAAGGACAAAAACCTTATGCTAAGTAAAAGACACAGTGAACGCTCAACTACAGGAGTTGACTTGTCAACACTGGTTTAGTAGCTGTTCAATTCAATTGAAACTCTACATGATGTGAGATGACAGGATGCCGGGGAGTTAGGTATGCTGCGGGTACCTAACAACGGTAGTGGTCACTCAAACGGCAAGGGAAGTTAGGTTTAGTTTTGGCCTAAATGAGTGTTTCTACCGGGTAGAGCTTATATAAAGAATTGAGCAGTGAAACGACATGGCTTTCTTAATTCTATCGCGGGAGTTAAGGAATCGTGTGGGTAAAGTTGAGCAACTCTGCAGAGTGAACCAATGGTATTCGAATACGCTGTGCTTCCGGTTAATGAAGCTGTGTTAATTGGGTGATTCCAACAATGAGGCATAAGTAGAGTTTATGATGTTGTTAATCAGAATAATGGTGAAACTTTATCTGATAATAGAAAACCCCTGATCTTAAGGAGAAATGTTTTAACTTTATTTGTTTGCAAATAAAATTGCATCCACTCAATATAATAAAACCAATATATTTTCACCCTTGAATATTCTTGCAAGTAGTAAATCAGGGTTTACCCTTGTAACTTGCTATGTACGGTTGTACTCATGACTTGCTAAAACAACAACAGAAGGCTAATGGAGCCAAGAGGAGCCAGTGGAGGAAGAAGCTCCCGAAGAACCAGTCTTCCATGAAGAGGATTGGTCTTAGGTCTTAGCCTCGCTCAGGCCGTCTGGGATCTTTTTGTAATGTACTGTGGTTTGTGGGCTTGCATGCCCGCTATCTAAACTGGTAATAACCATATATTGTAATAAAAGTTGGTTCTTTGATGGAAGCTTGTGCTGTTGTGATGATCGCTCTTATTCAGAATGTCATAACTGTTCATTTTGTACGGTTACGGGGTTCCGTAATGTCTCCAGAAATGGACATGCCAGCTATGGGAGATGCAGCAATTTCTTGGAGCGGATGATTGGCACAAACCGGTGTTCCATGCAGTGACTAATGTGGTTGATGAAGAGTATTACGATTGGAAGGCTTGGGTAGATCTGATCCCACTTCCTGTCCGCCCGGACAGGGAAAGAAGGTTCTTTGGCAGAAGGATCAGAGAATGGGACGCTGTACAAGATGCAGGAAGGCAGGCAGTGCTACATCTAAGGAAATATTATGACACTGAATTTGATGAAACTGTGTATGACTTGGTTCCCCAAAGCATCCACAGGGGAAGGGCGTACTCAATTCCAGAACCAAAAGAGGAGGATGACCCTCGCCTAGGGGTGGCCTCCATATACATCATCCATCAGGAGACAATATACTCCAGGGCTATTCAAGAATCAGTTGAGATGAATAGCCAACTTCATCAAGCCCAGAAGGAGATTCGCATATTAAAGCAAGAAATTCAAAGGAGGAATATGGTAGAAGAGGGTGAAATGTCTGAGTGTGGAGAATCCCCAGATGTCCCAGAGGATCCAGCTCCTTCATAGCCCCGCCGACTCCTTACCACTCAATAGTACCGTCAGCTTTTCCGACCGGCCTACTATCCTGAGCCGCTGGTTGGAAATGATGACAAGGGAAAGGGGCCGGCGCAGGACACTGACGATGAGGAGGAGGAAGATCCTGAGGAGGTGATCAGGTATACATCAAGCAACCCACCATCCGACGAATGGTGAAAAATTGAAGATCAACTCCGGGGGCAAAGCTTCTGAAGCAGCAGTCAAGACTTTTGGATCAGCATCAGAAATAGACTAGTAATGGTAGTATAGTTAGAACCAGTTGCAGGACTTTTGGCTGTAAAACAAGTTGTACTGGGAACTCTAAGCAGTTTGCTATCAGCTTGTACATTAAGTAAAATATGTTTAATTATCTTCTTTAACTTGTTTGTTGGTAGTTTCTATATCTTCCTGTCTTCAAAGTGTTCTCCTTCCTATTTCGCTCTAGTTCTTATCCCGTTCGCTCTAAACTCACCTCGAAATTGAACCTCTTACTCCGGAGAGGAAGCTCCCGAGGGCTTATAAATTTAAATATATTTCTTTATTGCTCATGAGAGTTTAAGAGAGCTCCCTTCAAATGAATGTTACATAGGGTATTTATAGCCTCTTGGGCCTATACAAATATCTAAAATACCCCTTGAGGGATATCTTCTCTACGAGTACAAGTGAGGAGTACTATAGTTTTTGCTGAGCACTAGCCCTCCTGCTCCTTGGCGTTTTGGAAGAAAACCTAGAGGGCTAGTCTTAGCGGCTTTACTCATTATGTCAAGATTCATACTTGGCCTGGGCCTGGCTGATCCAGGCCATGGCTGCTCCAAGGTTATGCTTTGAAATAGCAGCAAGTTCTCTGATCATAAACAAATTCCTTCTTCGGGCGTTGGTTATCCATGAGCGCTGGGGGTACTAGGCTAGGCCCCAATTTCTTCTGGCGATGGTTTGGAGATAAAGGGTCGACCAACTTAAGTGAACTCGCCGAAGGCCCAATTGCCGGCCCATCTCATGCATAAGAGGAGCAGTAAGCGGAACCCTAGGCAGCTGCTCCCTTTCTTGCCCGTGGCCGGCGGTTCGGGAGGAGAGAAGAGACTCTGGGCACCAGCTGATGAGGGAAAAAGAAAGAAGCATTCGGCGGGGAGTCTCCGTCGAGTCGCCACTCAGCCCCACAGGGGGGTTTTGTAGATTTACCCCACTTTAAAAAGTCCACTAGCAGGAGTTTGGGCCAGGGGCACTCTGATGGCTAGGGGCGCATGCCGTGTTGGCCGATAGGGCGCCAACCAGAGCAGGTAAGCCGGCTGTTGGGGCGCCGGAAGCCAACCGCGAGGACGCGAGATGAATGATCGACCGCCGGGGCACTTGGCACTGGGGCGCCTGGGGCGAAGCGGAAGTGCGACCACACAAGTAGACGTGTTGCCACTCCTGCGAATTACAAGGAAGCACAAGAACAATGGAGGTATTCTTAAGAAAATTGCCTAATTCCCAAAGGTAGCGCGTAACATCAACATGAGAATAACCAATATTGGCTAACTTGAAAATAATTGTGGTCTGTCCAAAAAAGGCTATGATTACAAAACTTATATAACCTTGAGGAGTCCGTAGATCCAAGACGTATTCAACTCAACCCTATTTGGTTTCAGACTCGAACTCACGTGAAATAAAAAAGGAAACTAAACAAATAATCCATGATACTTCTGAAGATAAATCCTTTTCCATTACATAGTCCTTAAAATAAGCTTTCCAACGAATCCAAGATCACCTTAATCGGATTCTGTATGTGAAAGTTATGGTCTTTATACGCAAGGTATGCCTTTGAAATACACCAAACATAGTCAAAGGGTTGATCGAACTGGTCCGATCGTTTTCAAACCAATCGAATAATCCATACCTAATCGGACGGTGCGAGCGTTTGGAGTGATCCAAACGTCACCGAGGAGATCGAGTAGCCCGCGGACTGGTCCGAGCGTTCTAATGTGATCGAACGGTCCAAAATCGATATGCAATCATAGAAGTTGTAGTCGTAGCTGCTCAGTTGTCGTAAGTCGTAGAATTTTTAGTCATAACTATGCAGTGGTCGTAAGTCATAGGCGGTAAAGCGGTCGAAGACACCGTAGTCGAAAGCACCATGGTCGTAGACACTGTGGTCGTAAGTAGCAGTAGTCCAAACGTTACCAAAGAGATCTGACGGTCCGAAGACAATCGAACGGTGTTGACTATATCCGAAGTCGTTCGGTCTGATCCGGAAGTTGTTTTTTTATGCCGATAGGACTTGTTCGAACATCCGGAGTGAATTTGTGGGTTCGGTTGGACTTGCATACGATAGGACGTGACTACGAGTGCTTGGACATGTCTTCCCTTGCTTGGTCTCCGCGTGTTTCTCCTCCATTGTTGCAACATCAAAAGCTTTACATCATTCAAACTTAAGAATGCACAAAACATTCGCATGAGATAGTATCCAGTTTTCATGTAAATTAAAATCAAATTTAACTAGGAGCGAATTCACCTATTGATTAATCCCTTTAGCTCGTGTTTGAGTTAATGGTCCAATTGGCAGCTCAAGGTGTATCTTCGGAATGTCCTTACCATTCTCCCCTCTTGGAAAGGAGTCGTCCTTGACTTTGATTCTTTCAGGCCAAAGAATGGTGACAAATCAGCAACATTGAATATAGAACTCACAGCATAATCATTACCTGGAAGCTCGATTTTATATACATTATCATTGATCTTTTCAAGCACTTTGAATGGATTATCTCCTCGAGGCATTAGTTTGGACTTTGAATGGACTATCTCTGAGAGGACCGCCCTACTATTATCGGTGAGACAACGGGGGTTACCACCGGGGAGGGAGCCCCGAGGGCTCACCAATTTGATATATGTTTCTTTATTGCTCATGAGAGCTCAAGAGAGCTTTCCCATCAATGAGGGTTACATGGGGTATTTATAGGCTCTTGGGTCTATACAAATATTTGTAATGCCTCCTGAGGGGATAGCTTTTCTATGAGTACAAGCGAGGGGTATTATAGTTTTTGCTGAGCATAACTGTATTTTTTTGGACCTGTAGGTGGGTGTGTTCTACGGAATGGGTCCCTGTCTTTGAGGGGATGGACTATTCATTTATTCTTCAACAATTAGGATGGTACATGATTGTTCTACATGAGAACACGCAGTAATAAGTATGTTATTCACTTGAAACTGAAAGAAGTGCTAATAATGTGTCGACGCCGGCCTAGCCTCTCCCGGACCCTCTTCGGGCCGCCGCCGCTCTTCCCGAGCCGCTGCCTCTTTGCCCGCCGACGGCCTCTTCGCTTGGATCCAGCCGACCGTCTTTGCCGGATTTGTGCGGGAGAGAGGGGAGAGATGGGTGACGCCGGGTGCGAGAAAGAGGGAGAGCACGACGGGCAGAAAGAGGAGAGTGTGTGAGGAGGCGCGAGGTGAGTGAGAGAGTGGAGGGTATATGCAATCCGTGTGATCTGAAGAAATCAGCAGTAGTCAGTCTCCAATTATTATTTTTTGTTTTGAGTCTTCCGTTGCGTCCACCCAAATCCGTAGTTCTAATTTTTTTAGTTCGTTCAAGCCGTGCGAGTCCACAAATTTATTGTCAATCATAGAAGTGTAGAAATTTTCTTTTGCATGGCAGCAGCCACCGCTCTACTCTTTGAGTTGCGTGCAGTTGTAGAAGTCGTTATGATGCCACCGCTTTTCTAGCTGCCGCCCCGAGCTTCTAAGGCCGCCGCACGTCTTCCGCACCTTGTGCACTGCGCCGCCGCCGTCTTGGGCTTCGATCTGCGCCGTCATGCTTCTATCTATTCCTCTTCAGCTTGATTCGACAGTTTATTCAAAAGCTGCACGCACCGATGACATTATCAAGGTCCGGACTTCGGATTTTTCTTGTTTTAGTGTTAACCCTTTTTCAAATGCAATGCTATCGCATACGCCTTGCATTTGAGGGGGGTACAAGGGTATTAGAGATAGAATAGGAATTGGCATATTCTCCTGTAATATCCCTTTGTACTCCCTATATATATTGCCCATTGAGCCTCTTTAATATATGCACAATATTTATAACAAGCACGACACTGCTTCTTTTATTCCATGATGTAACTCTTGGTAGATTTTAACTGCCAATACAACTGACCTGGCAGTCAAAGTTGCTGTACGTGAATACTTGAAACAGTCCATAGTAAGTTGACAATGACAAACCAGATTTACTGTTTGCATCCGTTTTGGAAGAAGAGCACATAGGACCGTAACTGAACCTTCACACTGAATGTCTGAAATGATGCTGAAAGAAAAGGCACTTATTAGGATGGTACATGATTATTCTACATGAGAACACGCAGTAATATGTTTGTTACACTTGAAACTGAAAGAAGTGCTAATAATATGGAGACCGAGGACCAAGTACAGAGTTCAGACCATGGAAGCTAGGAGTGGAAGCACAGCATATGATCAGAGTAACGATAAGATAAGATTTCAGTAGTAACAGTTGCAGTTGAGCAAGAACAGGCTACAGGAAGGACGGTTTGACTGCAGCATTCAAATGGTTTTAATCTATCTGTTGAGCCATATCTCTTCAAAGTTCAAATGATTAAGCTTTTTTTTGTTTTTTCACACTATCCGATTCTGATCACTATGGTCCACAGTCCATACAGCTTCTGAACATTGATAGTGTTCAATTTCGCAGAATGTAGCGTCAGTTTGAGCACAATCAATGAAGACAGATAAGAAAGAATATAGAAATTTATCAAACCAGCAGCTAGGATGGAAACAAAATTTTTTTTCTCACATGCTTCCTATTGATAAGAAAAATTAATCAGAGAAAAGGTATTGAAAATAAAAGTATACAACGTACATTTCTTCGATCAATGGGACTTGTGCCTAAGAGGCAAACATAATTCATGCCCTAGGAAGGTTGAATTTCAGTTAGCTGCAAATTAATTAGCTAACATTGTTGCATTTGAACATCAAGAGCTCATCATATGTAGCTCTATAGAAGAAAGTGCAGGAAAAAAACGATGCCAGAACTGGTTGCATTCTTGTTTGGTGAATATTAGTACCATTTTAGCATAATGAAATTTCGAGATGTCTACTGTTCATGACGTTTCATCTTCAAGCTGTTACGAATCAGGAGCCCTGGTTAATTCTACAGCACATACTGGAAAAACTTGTTCTACATGGCAAGGATGGTGGTGCGAGTTAGAGAAGCGTCACATGGTACAACCAACAGCTTAGAACCAGGGAGGATAAAGCAGGGGAAGAGCAGCCAAGAACCCTAGATTTAAGATTTTTGTAGGAAAGGGTGAAGCTTCTCTATTGTAATAGCCCTTGAGGCATATATATAATACAAGACACAAACCCTGGTACAATGTGAAAAGACCCAAATATCCTTAATACCCCTTCAAATGTAAGACGTATGCAATAGCATTATATTTGAAAAGAGTTGACACTAAAATAGAGAAAATCAAAAGTCCGTGTCCTGAAGACGTTGTCATAGCGTGCAGCTCTTGAAAATTTGTATCGGAATGATCGTTTCCCATCTGAAATCGTGCGGCAGCCTATAAAACACAAAGTACTGGGGCCGAGAAGGTAGAGGTAAGCGGGAGCAAAATCGACCGCGGTAACACAATGAAGATGATGTGAAAGGTGGTACAAGTAGAGAGAGCTGTCAAATCAAGCTGAAGATGGAGATAGAAGCATAGTGGCGCAGGTTGAAGCCCAAGACGGCAGCGGTGCAGTATACAAGAAGCGCAACGGAAGCGTAGTGTATAAGAAGCGCAGCGCCCTTAAAAGCTCGAGGTGACGGCTTAAAGAGAAGCGGCAGCATAGAGGCGCGCGCGGGCGCCTACGAGGGCAAGCGTGATGGCGTTGGTGCCGGAGCGTTGTGGGTGTCCAGGGGTGAGGAGGCTGGGTCCAAGGTAGCGGCATCCAGATGCGAGGAGGTGGTCGCCCCTAGGAGTGATCACCACTCCCGGGGCAGCAGCGGCGTGAAAAGGCGAGCGCAAGTGCGGCCGGCAATGGTTTGGATCGAGCTCTAGGGCTCTGATACCATGTAGGAAAGGATGAAGCTTCTCTATTGCAATAGCCCATAAGGTATATATAGTATAAGACACAAACTTTAGTACAATAGGAAAAGACCCAAATACCTTAACAATTTTCTCATCCTATATGTGCATAAACCACACGAGGATTTTTCTCATCTGAGATACATCCAGATGAAGGAAAATGGAAATGGAAAGAAGTGATGAAGCCAAAAAGTGGAAACAAAGAGCACCATATGCCATCAAGGCAGCAATACAAGCACAAAATGAGGGAGAAAAACAGAATGTTGGGGGTGGCATCAAAGAAGCTTCAGAGCTTGCATGGTTTCACTCATCATGGTAATCAGCTAACATCATTTCACTGGAATATAACAAGTTCATTGAATGTTTTTTATCAAACACCACTGAAAAAGGTGCAGAGAGAACTATCTTCAGAACCGGTTGAAGTTTGCAAGATAAGTTCTGAATTCTGATGACCTTTAGTACTATTTTACCATTTTGTTTGATCAATAAGGAAGAAATAATTTTGATCAAAACGAAGTACCATTTTATCTTAACAAAATTTCCCATTGTTCACGAGGGTTGCCTTCCAAGCTGTTTGAAGCCACTCTATTTCAGTATGAGCACAGGTACATACTCGGAATACATATGAAAACTCCAACGGACTTTTTCTACATACTGTAGTACCAATTGCTTTGTTATTTCCCATGACATGCGTTCTATATTAACATCTGCTTTCCTTGTTCGCTTAACATCCATTTCTTTACTCTTTCCATGATCTGAAACTCACATGAACCACAATCAGTTTACGGAATAAGTAAGTTGATTAGTGATTACTATGGGGCTGTGCATGCGGGCCTTTTTTCTTTCTTAGATGATTGCATAGTCTACCATACTACATATTTACTGCCGAACAAGTATGTAACATTCATTTTGGGATTTATGGTATCATTTAAATGAACAATTATGAATAGATATTTGTCAATTACACACTGAAAAAGTACATCTTGTGTTCCTTACTTTACAGTGGAACATAATGTTCAATTACAACTGCTCCTGTACACAATTGCAGCCAAATAAATCTAGACTTACAAGAGTAATGATATACCTTGATAACATTCCACATTAAAGAACAAATGTCTTTATGAGCTGAATCTCACCAAAGAGAAAGATTACGTTGGTAGAGCATGGCGGCGGTTGCGCGCATGGTGTGGGCATTGACGACAGGGCACGACAACATGGAGTAAGGTTGAGGCTTTGCGAAGTGACTGAATGCACAGTAGAGTTCGCAATTTATAGGATGAATAGAAAGGAAACCAATGTGGAAACTTCCATAAATCGTGTGACGGCTTTTGGTGTTCATGGTTTTGGAAACCGATGAATAGATAGTGAATTAATGACGAATGAAACGGTAGGAATAAACAGCAAGCAAAAATAGAAATAGCTTGATTGCGCGTAGAAATCCCAGTGGAGCAAGACGCCTGGGACATAGTAACAGTGGATGCTGGCGCTCAGAAGCGGGCGCCCAACAAGCAGAGGGGGAGGCAGGGGAGAAGAAGAAAGGAGATGTGCCCAGTTGGGCCAGTGGGTCTGTCTGACTGGGCCATGGTGGGCTCGGCTCAGAGGGTGGGGAAAATGGGCTTGGCCTAGAGAATGATTGAAGGGAAATCCAAATTGAGACTTGAATTCGAATTTTGAAGTTTGATTTTGAATTGGATTTAAATTTTGAATTTGAAATTGGAGATTGATTTCTAGGATTACATAGTAAATCCAAATCTTTGAAATAGTTAATTTGAAAATAAATTTTTAAAGAAGGCGGAACTTAGGATGTTACAGGCTTCTCGCTCCCCATGGCCTACTCCTCGCGCTTCGCCGCTTAGCTACTGCCTCCTCGCCTCGTCCCTTCTCGTTGCCTGCTCCCTCTCGCGCTCTGCCGCTTGGTCGCCTCCTACTCGACTCCTTCCTCCCCGGCCCGACTGCCACCTCCTCTCTCCTCGGCCTAGGCGCCCCTTGTTGAATAATTCTTGTGCATCTTTTAGTTGTTAGCTAATTTCTTGGTTAGTAGTTGGTTGGTTGTTTTGGCTGTGCACGATGTGGCATGCATGTCGGAGATCATGGCCTAGTCAAGTTGTAGTCGTTTTTCATATAAGCTAATAGAGTCTGAAGAAAACGCTACTAGTTTTGCGCAGCACAAACAAGACCGAGTCTCTGTTGTCTATCAATTGTTTTCGCGTGAGTTTGTGTGTGTGTGCAGAATCCTGAGTTCACCGGCGACATGGGCAACGTCATCACTCCGGTGTGCTCTGACAAGTGGTATCAGAGCTTCGTTGCGGGTCGGGGCTCGATCGCGACGTAGTACCGCCGTTGGAATCGTGAACGCGCGATCAAATCTGCACTGATGACGGAGCCGGTGTCGCCGCCACCGACGGTCGGTGAGAAAGGTGACGAGACAAGTGGCACCAAGGATGGCGCCGTGATCCAGCGAGTAGTTCGTGAGGTGGCCGGTGGGACTAGCTACCCCATCCTCACCAAGACCAACTATACCAACTGGGCGCGTCTCATGAAGGTGAAGCTCAAGGCTCGAGCGCTCTGGAGAGCCATTGACAAGGGCGATGTCGATCCTCAGGAGGACATGATGGCACTCGACGCCCTATGCAGTGCCGTTCCTCCAGAGATGGCGTCCGCGATCGCCGACAAGGAAACGTCGAAGGAGGCGTGGGACACCATCGCCACCATGCGCGTCGGCGACGACCGTGTGAAGAAGAACATTGCCCAGCAACTGCGGCGGGAGTTCGATCTGGCGACGTTCAAGGACGGCGAAACCGTTGAAGACTTTGCGCTTCGACTGAGCGGCATGGTGGCCACTCTGGCGATGCTTGGCGAGGTTGTGGAAGAGAGCAAGGTGGTGGAGAAGATGCTCCGCAGCGTGCCGTCGCGATTCAAGCAGATCATGCTGGCGATCCGGACTCTTCTCGACACCTCCACGCTCACCGTCACCGACTTGACGGGGCAACTAAAAGCTGTCGAGGAATCGTTCGAGCCGCCGGCGACGATACAACACGACGGCAAGTTGTACCTGATGGAGGAAGAATGGGACGCGCGGCGGAAGCGGCGTGAGGTGGAGCACCAGAACAGCGGCGGCGCGAGCGGGAGTTCTGCACGTCGTGGGAACCGACGTGGGCGTGGCCAAGGACGTCGGAGCGACGGTGGGTCATCTGGGACTTCCGGGCCGATGTTCAACTTCGGCAAGCCCAACAGAGATGAGTGCCGGAGGTGTGGTAAAATAGGCCACTGGTCCCGCGACTGTCGCTCCAAACCCAAAAAGGAGCAGGCCCACGTTGTTCACGAGGAGGAGGAGGCGTTGATGCTGTTGAGGTCCACGCCACTCATTCGGCTCACCTCACCTCCACCACTGGCGAGATCCAACACGCCGCCACCGCCATCATCCCCGATACGCCTCACCTCCACCGCTGGCGAGATCCAACACGCCGCCACCGCCATCATCCCTGATACGCCTCACCTCGCCTCCGCCGCGGGAAAGATCCACCACACCGCTGCCATCGACTACATCACGGGCGTCATCTCTTGTGCGCTCGGGCTCACTATCACCACGCGCGGCGGCCCCAAACACGCATCCTGGCGCGCCGTTGCGGGAGGAACCAGCGGTCCTGAGCGCGCGTTCTGGCGCGTCGTCGCAGGCGCAGGCACGGGCGGCCATCGAGAGGAGATCGAGGAATGGGGCGAGCTCTGGTGTTCCGCTGCAACTTCAAGAAGAGAAGGTCTTCGTCCACCTCGATGCAGAGGAGGCGCGGAATGCCAAGTCGTGGATCCTCGACACCGGAGCCAGCGGCGATGTGCGGGACGGTGCGGTTCGGCGACGGAGGAGTAGCGCAGATCGAAGGCTGTGGGACGGTGGTGTTCGCGTGCAAGAACGGCGAGCATCGCTCCTTCACCGGCGTCTACTTCATTCCCCAACTCACGGCCAACATAGTGAGTGTTGGGCAACTCGACGAAGACGGATACAGCGTCAACATCAGCTCCGGGGTGATGCGGATCCGTGAGCCTGGGGACGGCTGCTGGCAAACATCGTACGGGTAGGGAACCGGCTGTACGTGCTTGAAGTCAACCTCGCACGGCCGGTTTGCCTGGCTGCCGTGGCGAGGAAAGCGCCTGGCGATGGCACGCTAGGCTCGGCCATATCAACATGTCGGCACTCCGCAAGATGGAGAGGGAGGAGCTGGTCCGTGGCTTGCCTGCGATCGAACAAGTGGACCAACTGTGCGAGGCATGCCTCGCCAGCAAGCAGAAGAGGACACCCTTCCCAGACCAGTCATAGTGGCGTGCGGAGCGCGCGCTTGAGTTGGTTCATGGGGATCTCTGCGGACCAGTGGCGCCGGCGACACCAAGTGGGAACATCTACTTTCTACTACTAGTAGACGACCGAAGCCGCTACATGTGGGTGAACTTGCTGCAGTCCAAGGACCGTGCAGCAGCGGCCATCAAAGACTTCCAGGCACGTGCGGAGGCTGAGTCGGGATGCAAGCTGAGGGGGCTCCACACGGATCGAGGCGGGGAGTTCGCCGCTAAGGAGTTCATGGAGTACTGCGCGTCTAAGGGTGTTCGACGACAACTGACGGCTCCGTATTCCCCACAGCAAAACGGAGTCGTCGAGCGCCGGAACGGGATGGTAGTCGGAACTGCCCGTAGCTTGCTCAAGGCGAAGGGGCTACCGGGCTAGTTCTGGGGCGAGGCGGTTAACACCGCCGTGTACCTGCTGAACAGGACATCGACGAAGAGTGTAGATGGCGTGACTCCGTTTGAGGCGTGGTACGGGAGGAAGCCGGCTGTTCATCATCTGCGGACATTCGGCTGCCTTGTCTACGTCAAGAACACAGCCCCTCATCTGAAGAAGCTGGACGACCGTGGACGGAAGATGATTTTCGTCAGCTATGAGCGGGGCTGCAAAGCATACCGGGCATATGATCCAACCGCGAAGCGTGTACACGTAACGTGGGATGTAATCTTCGATGAGGCAGGCCAGTGGGACTGGTCCAATAGCGAGGAGCATGGCGTTGATGCAAGAAACGACGACGACATCTTCTCCGTCGAGTACAGGGTCGTGGCAGAGCACGGTGAGTCACTGGATATGCCCACAGCCTCCCCTACCTCACCAGCGACCCCTCCAGCAGCACTCTCTACGTCGCCCCTGACCACACCCTCGACGGGGGTAGTTGCAGCACCCGGGATTCAGTTCGCCACACCACTATCGGAGCCGGGGGACCAGCTGGACACCGACCATGACGACGAGGTGCCGCTGCGTTTTCGGACTTTGGACAATGTTATCAGCCCTGCAACTCCGTCCGGGTACGCAGTGCGTGATCTGGGTGACAGCCAGCTTTTCGCAGTGAGCGCGGAAGAGCCGACGTCGTTCGCTCAGGCAGAGCGAGATCCAAGCTGGCGGCGGGCGATGGAGGAGGAGCTACAGGCAATTGAGGAGAACCGCACATGGACACTCACTGAGCTCCCACCTGGCCGGCGTGCCATTGGACTCAAATGGGTGTACAAAGTCAAGAAGGACGAGCATGGCGCAGTGGTGAGACACAAGGCTTGACTCGTCGTCAAGTGGTACGCGCAGCGCCAAGGCGTCGACTACGACGAGGTGTTTGCCCCAGTAGCTCACATGGAGGCGGTGCGGCTGCTATTGGCGCTGGCAGCACATGAAGGGTGGGAAGTCCACCACATGGACGTCAAGACGACATTCTTGAATGGCGATCTCCAAGAGGAAGTCTTCGTGGAGCAGCCACCAGGTTTTGCTCAAACCGGACATGAACACAAGGTATTCAAGCTACATAAAGCTCTATATGGATTACATCAAGCTCCTCGTGCTTAGAACCAAAAATTAGATGAAAAACTGGGTGTTCTGGGATTCAAGAGAAGTCCATCTGAATATGCAATCTATTGCCAAGGTACTGGTACTGAGAGGCTTGTGGTGGGTGTCTATGTAGATGATGTAGTAATCACAGGAACCACCAGTAGTAGCATCAAGAAGTTCAAGGTACAGATGGCAGAGATTTTCAAGATGAGTGACCTTGGGTTACTTTCTTATTATCTGGGCATAGAGGTGCAGCAAAATACAGAGGGGGCTACCTTGTCTCAAGGGAGCTATGCAAGGAAGATCCTTGAGAAAGCTGGATTGTTGGATTGTAATTCCTGTCAGGTGCCTATGCAGCCAAAATTGAAGCTAAGCAAGGAGAGCAGTAGTCCATGTGTGGATGCTACTGAGTACAGAAGCTTGGTAGAGAGTTTGAGATACTTGGTGAATACCCGACCTGATTTGGCCTTCTCAGTTGGGTATGTAAGTAGATTTATGGAAGAACCTCATGAAGAGCATCTTGCAGCTGTGAAACAGATTTTGAGATACATAGCTGGGACAAGTGATTGGGGTCTCTTCTATCCAAGAAAGAAAGGTGTGAAGGCAGAATTACTAGGCTTCAGTGATAGTGATCTGGCTGGGGATTTGGACAGCAGGAAGAGCACTTCTGGAGTAGTATTCTTTCTTGGAGATAGTCCAATCAGTTGGCAGTCCTCAAAGCAGAAAGTTGTAGCATTATCAAGTTGTGAAGCTGAGTATATTGCTGCTGCTACTGCTGCTTGTCAGGCTGTTTGGCTAGCCCGGTTACTAGTTGAAATCTTGGACTCAGCTGTAAGCAAGCCGGTACTAAGGGTGGACAACAAGTCCACCATTTCATTGATCAAGAATCCTGTACATCATGACCGGAGTAAATATATAGACACAAGTTTCATGTTATCCGGGAATATGTACACAATGGGCAGATTGAGGTAAAGTTCATTAGGACAGATGAGCAGCTTGGTGATGTTCTCACAAAACCACTCAGCAAGGGCAAGTTCCAGGAGCTTTGCGCCAAGATCGGCCTTCAGCTATGTAAGTAGTAAAGTGCACAAGCCTTAGGAGGAGATTTGTTGAATAATTCTTGTGCACCTTTTAGTTGTTAGCTAATTTCTCGGTTAGTAGTTGGTTGGTTGTTTTGGCTGTGCACGATGTGGCATGCATGTCGGAGATCATGGCCCAGTCAAGTTGTAATCGTTTTTCATATAAGCTAAGGCCCCGTTTGGCACAGCTCCACCACCGGCTCCTGGAGCTGTTTGGAGCCGTTTTGTGCCAAACGGGGTAAAACAAAATAGCTCCACCCAAGGAGTCCCTTAAAACATGCTGAGACAAAAGATATGTACGAGATGGAGCTGAAAAAAGTAGCTCCACCCGGCTCCATCCGCAGGCCCGCATGTCACTGCCCTTGTACTTTCGTGAATTTACGCGATCTGCCACCGGCTCTTCTATTCTCCCGTTCCTCTATTCGGTCTTCTCGTCTTCGGCCGTGAAGGGAGCGCCGCCGCCATTAAATATTGGTTGCTAATACTTTGTGTTATTTTAATTTTTTTAATTCAAATTTACTCAGATGAAAAATCATGTAGAAACATACAGCTCTTGATGTTACTACAAGCCAAATAGACAGGGGTATATTGGACAATTGACATCTCTCAACCATGCATGATAAAATAGGTGGAGCTATTTTTGCCAAACAGTCTATCAAAACAGCTTCAGCTCCACCGGTGGAGCTGTTCGTGGAGCTGAAGCCAAAAAAAATAGCTCCACTTGTGAAGTCGAGCCTAATAGAGTCTGAAGAAAACGCTGCTAGTTTTGCGCAGCACAAACAAGACCGAGTCTCTGTTGCCTATCAATTGTTTTCGCGTGAGTTTGTGTGTGCGCAGAATCCTGAGTTCACCGGCGACGTGGGCAACGTCGTCACTCCGGTGATCTCTGACACCCCTTTCTCCCTCCCCGCTGCTTGCTCCCTCTTGTGCTCCGTCACTTGACTGCCACTGCCTCTCTTCCTGCCACTTCCTCCTCTCATGGCTCGCGCTCCTAGCTCCTCTCTCTCCCCCTCTCGCCGGTGTCGGCATCGGTGGTGGAATACGGCAGCGCTGGGCAGCCGACCGAGCTCTTCTCCCCACCACGGCCACGCTCGCCGCCGCCGCGTCCTCACCGCCGGCACAATGCAAGTCCATGCGACACGACGCTAGTCAGGTACGCGTCCTTGACCGATCGGCGTTGATGGTTTTCCTGAGCTGGAGGCCGTGGGCTCACAAGATGTTCGAGGAAATGCCGCAGAGGATCTTCGTTGGTCTCACCGCTGATCCCGGGAGGCGCTGTCAGAGACTGGTTAACATGATCAACTGATCACAAGGCCCCAAGGTGTTGTTGGTGATGGTGATGCGAGATTGTAAGTCAGATCGAGTCCAACCGTCCAAGGGATCCTGACCTGCACCGCGCTGCGATGCAAAGGACGCGCTGCTTATCGTTGCTACGCTGCTGTCGTGCAGAGTCGTTCCGAAATAGCTTTGCGTTTGATGCAGTGCTGACGATCTGCAACTGAGGCGGTTGGCAGTATATAGCACAATGGTCTCAAGGGTTTCTGCTTTCATGGCTGGGGTTACAACCCGGAGGCAACCGAAGAGAACTTCCTATTCATCATCAGTCTTCGCAGTTTCTCACATGTGTGCATGCAGGAGCAACTAAAGTAATTTCTTACGTACTTCTTCTGTAATTTTTCCCAATATTTGTTTCACCAATCACCACCTGTTCTATAAAAGGAGAAAGGGAAAACTAGACCAAAGAAGCGCAGATACCAGCTAACTTTAGCTCTCGAGAAATCCTCCCCTCCTGTGTTTTTTTCTCTGCTTCATTGTAACAAGTATCTTTTAGGTTTTTTTTTCTTGTGAAAACCTGTCTACTTTTTTTTTCCTATTAGAGGGAAAGGAGAAAAAAAAGAGAAAGCAATCTTCAGAGAAACATATCACAAAAGCAGTCTCTGGTTTTAAATCCAAATTCATTTTGCATAGTTATTCTTGCCTTTCTCTCCTCCATTTGAGGGTCAGAATGGAGAGAGGGGAAGGTGGGGAAGATCGTTCAATTTGTTGTGCCATTGTATTTTCTTGAAAGGAAAAGTAGTGCGAGAAATTAAGGTTTCGTTTATTGTTTTTGATGTGCTCCCCGCAAAAGTTGAAATTTTATTACTGGTTGGAGACTAAATTGTATCTAGTTTCTTGTCTATGCTTTGAAGAGCTTTGAGTCTTTGATTCTTTTATAAGGAGATCTCAGTTTTCATGGATCGTTGGTATCCCTTGTTCTTTTTACTGCCTTCTTAAATTGTGATTTTTCAGTTTTCAACACCCTACGTTATTTGATTCTCCATGCAGACAGAGTTTCAATTGTTTTCATATTGGCCTTAATGAAGTATAATTGTTTTGCTCTAAAATTTCAATGAAAGTTTTCGAGTCAAAAGAATCATTGGTTCTTGATGTTGGACTTCGAAGGTGATATTTTGATCACATTTTGGTGATTACAGCAAAACTCTTGCTTGAATTTTGAATAACTCGTCTGGGTTCTGGATTGCAGAGATACGGTGAAAACTGTGTAATTTGGTGGGAGAGACGGAAATTGCATTTGTGAGCCATGGTCAAAATTTCTTCCTGTAGGTTTGTTCTTGCTATAACTTTGCTGGACTCCAACGCAAGTTTCTATTTTGAGTTTCTGCTAGTTAATTTGATTAAGTACAATTATTTTGCTCTAAATTTCAAGGAAATCTTTTGATATATCTTTGATTCATATTACAGTCTGGGCTCCAGAATTGTCTGAAAAACCACATCCACAGTTGACCCATTCGTTGTGTCGACCTAGAATGTCATCAAGGCTGTTGTTAGATCGAGAAGTTCAGGCACTGCTTGTTTCTTGCTGAATGAAGATATTCGCCAGAAAACCACTGGAAAGTTTAATACACATTCAATTCCTTCGATCAAGTGGAAGGGCATTGAATAATTTTATTGGTCAACTTTGTTCTAAATGCACTAAACAAGATGATGCTGCCACTTCGAAAAGCCAGACCACTGCAAGCACGTGTTTGCATTGGTTCTTCGCACCATCAAGTAAAGATGACTCTGTAGCTGTAGCCAAAGTATCTGGCGATGATGGAAATACAGAAGTGCTCAATGTCCAGTCGAAAGAAAATGGTATCACCTCCAGTCCAATATTTGATGCTGCAGAGAAGTCAGTTCTGGCTTTTGATCCTCCTAGGAAGACGAGTGCAAAACATAGACTGAAAATCTGGATCAGCAGTGGGCACAGTGGCATGATTGGAAGATATGGTAATAAGTTGGAGTTAGATGTTGTCAATGCCCCTAAGCGATTCTCAGCTGAACATGTGAATACTGGATGGCCAGATTGGCTTATGAATGTGGCACCTGAGGCAGTGCAAGGCTGGCTCCCTCGGCGAGCAGATTCATTTGAGAAATTAGGCAAGGTATGCTATAGATTTGATGACACAAGTTGCTTCATATGGAAAATCTATGATGCACGGACACGGATACGTCGACGCGATACGACACGACACTGACACAGGAATTCGCCGTTTTCCCAAAAATACCGATACGCCGACACGGCTATATATATTTAAATAATAAATAAATGAATTATATATATATGTATTATTTTCTATGTTTCCACATGCTTATTATCTGAAATAATGTAAATTGTAAATTTGTAATTTGTAAAGTGTATACTTGGAATATGTACCTTATAAATTGTTTTGTTAATCCTGGCGATAATTGTTGATGTGAATATCATTTCTAGAAATAAGAACTCCATTAATCTGGGAAAAAGTAACATGATCAGATCGGCAAGACTACACGGGAGGAGATGCAGGAGCCGGCGACGCACGGGAGATGTAGTCGGCGGCAAGACGCGGGAGATGTAGTCGGCGGCGAGATGCGAGATATGTCGTTGGCGGCGAGATGCGGGAGACGGTGGGCAGAGGAGATGCGAGTGAGGAGATGGAGGCGGCGACGAGATGCGGGAGCGGGTGGTGGCGCGAGCGGCCGATGCGGAGAAGCGCGAGCGAGTGATGAGAATGATGCGCTCGGGAATCGGCGCTTATGGTTAGGGTTAGGGATGGGCCGGCCTGGGCCGACCGTGTCCTAGGCTGGCTATGTCCAGGCCGTGTCCGACTCGTATATTTACTGTGTCCGACACGTGTCGAGAATTTTAAAAATTAAAATTATTTCCGAAATCGGCCGATACGTTGCCGACACGTGTCCGAGACGTGTCCGTGTCGTATCCGTGTCCGACACGTGTCGGACACGGATACGGCGGTTTTTACACGTGTCCGTGCTACATAGTGGAAAATTTCAATATTGTTACTTGTTAGCGCTATTTTTTTAATTCTACTTTGAAAATTGCGTTACTTCTTTTGAATTGCAGATTGGGCAAGGAACTTATAGTAGTGTGTACAAAGCTCGAGATCTTAGAACAGGCAAGGTTGTTGCGCTCAAGAAGGTGCGGTTTGTCAATATGGATCCTGAAAGTGTGCTCTTTATGGCTAGAGAAATACGTATTCTTCGGAAGCTCAATCATCCAAATGTCATAAAGTTGGAAGGGATCGTAACATCTTCTGTTTCACAAAGCTTGTATCTTGTCTTTGAATACATGGAACATGACCTTGTTGGTCTTGCTGCAACTCCAGGCCTCAAGTTCACTGAGCCACAGGTGATTGTGGTACTATTCTTCAATTAATCACTTCAATGGAAAGCTTGACTTGAACTTCAATGGTTTCTCATGAATCCCAGGTCAAATGTTTATTGCTACAGCTACTTAGTGGCCTTGATTATTGCCACAGCAATGGAGTTCTTCATCGAGACATGAAGGGTTCCAACCTCTTGATTGATAGCAAAGGTGTTTTGAAGATTGCGGACTTTGGTTTAGCAACATCTTATGATCCTGACAATCAGCAACCACTGACAAGCCGCGTTGCAACATTGTGGTACAGACCACCGGAACTTCTGCTTGGTGCCACCAAGTACGGTGTCGCTGTAGATATGTGGAGTACGGGTTGCATTCTTGCAGAATTGCTTGCTGGCAAGCCGATCATGCCAGGAAGAACTGAGGTACAGGCACTTGTTACATTTTGAGGATCCAGGATAGGGTATACCGGTATCCGTTTGACTTGCAATTGTAGCTTGTGTAGTTGTCTTCATTTAATACGTCTCATGAACTTTCTCCAACAATGCCACACTAGGTGGAGCAAATTCACAAGATTTTCAAGCTTTGTGGATCACCTTCTGATGAATATTGGCAGAAATTGGAATTGCCCAAAACGGGGATGTTCAAGCCTCGCCGCCAGTATAGGCGGTGCATTGCAGAGAATTTCAAAGATTTCCCTCACTCAGCTCTAGTTCTTCTAGATAACTTGCTTGCATTAGAACCAGAAGCTCGTGGAACAGCTGCCTCGACTCTTCAGAGTGACGTAAGTTTAGTGCACCTGTATTGGTTAATGGTGTTAGTCGCTGGACTCTTGCTCTTGGTGATAGCAAGATCCTAACTCTCATGGAGAGGATGACACTAGGAGATGGGGCAATTTTCTTCTTGTTTATTGCTCACACAATGCCATGCCAACCTGAGGGGTTGGAGATACATACTTATAGGCTGAGAACCAGCCAAGCATATGCTAAGATGCTATCCTAGATGCTGTCCTAAAGCGGTCAATATGCTGTCCTAAAAGCAGATGCTGTCCTAAAAGGAGATGCTGTCCTAAAAGTAGATGCTGTCCTAAAGCAAAAGCAGATGCTGTCCTAAAAGCAGATGCTGTCCTAAAAGCAGTCAAAAATCAAAAACTACCACAGCCCCACAAAGACCACAGTACAGAGACTTATTCAGCATTCTCCCCCTAAGTCTTGTGCGTCGTCTTGTGGGAGGGTTGAACCATCCTGATCTTGGAGCAGAGCTCAAGGAACTTGATCCTTCCAAGAGGCTTGGTGAGCAAATCCGCAAGCTGATCCGTGGTGTTGATGTAGCTTGCCTTGATGCTTCCTTCATCCAAGCAGCCTCGGATGAAATGGTACTTCACCCGGATGTGTTTGCTCCGTTCATGAAAAACGGGGTTCTTTGCCAGGGCTAGGGCGGACTTGCTGTCCACCCTGAGCTCCACTGCTTCAGTGTCCCCGCCGAGGAGATCACCAAGCAGTCGAGCGAGCCAGAGGGCCTGAGTCGAAGCGGTGGAAGCCGCTATGTACTCGGCCTCACAGCTGGACAGGGCCACCACCTGCTGCTTGACTGACTGCCAGCTAACGAGGCACTTGCCGAGGAAGAAGAGAATCTCGCTTGTGCTCTTGCTGGTGTCGATGTCGCCTGCGTGGTCGCTGTCGCTGTACCCGATGAAGTGCGCCGCGCCGGGACACCTCGGGTAGTGCAAGCCGTAGTCGGAGGTGCCCGCAACGTAGCGGAGGATCCTCTTCACGGCCTGCTGATGCTCCGTCGTCGGTCGCTGCATGAACCGACTGATGTAGCCGACGGCGAACGCCAAATCTGGACGCGTGTGGACGAGGTAGCGAAGGCTGCCCACGATGCGCCGGTACTGCGTCGCGTCCACCTCCTCCGCCGTGCTGTCGCGGCTCAGCCTCAACCTTTCCTCCATTGGAGTGTGGGCTGGGTTGCAGTCGGTGAGCCCGCCCAGCTCGACGGTGCGCTTGGCGTAGGCGGTCTGACGAAGGGAGATACCGGAGCTGTCCTGGTGGACCTCGATCCCCAGGTAGAAGGAGAGGAGCCCCAGGTCGCTCATCTGGAAGACGGTCTTCATCTCCGCCTTGAACGCCTCGACCTCGGCCTCCTTGGAGCCGGTGATCACCAGGTCGTCGACGTAGACGCCCACCAGCAGGGCGTTGCCGCCTTTGCCCCGCCGGTAGACCGCAGCCTCGTGTGCGCTCTGCTGGAACCCCATTTGCTTGAGGGTGGAGTCCAGCTTAGCATTCCAGGCTCGTGGTGCCTGCCGCAAGCCGTAGAGGGCCTTGCGCAGGCGGAGAACCTTGCCCTCCTTGCCGGGGATGACGAATCCCGGCGGTTGGCGAACGTAGACCTCCTCCTTCAAATCGCCGTTGAGGAAGGCGGACTTGACGTCCATGTGATGGACGCGCCAATCCTCCTGGGCTGCAAGTGCGAGGAGAAGACGAACGGACTCCATGCGCGCGACGGGTGCGAAGGCGTCATCGAAGTCGACCCCCTCCTGCTGCACGAAGCCTCGTGCCACCAAGCGAGCCTTGTGCTTGACGATGGTGCCGGCTTCATCCCGCTTCAGCTTGAACACCCACTTAAGGGTGATCGCGCGGTGACCGGCAGGAAGATCCGCCAGCTCCCACGTCCGGTTCCGCTCGACGGCGTCCATCTCCTGCTGCATCGCGGCACGCCATGCCTCGTCTCTCTCCGCCTCGGCGAAGGAACGGGGCTCGCCGTCGTCCTGTGCGAGGTGCAGCTCCGCCTCGAAATCGCGCTGCGCCAGTCCAGGGACCGGCTGCTCGCCGAGGAGGTCGTCCACGGTACGTTAGCGCAGAGTCTCGCCGTCGTGGTAGGCGTCGACGCGATCCTCGTCGTGAGACAGTGGAGTAGCGAACTCCACCGTGCGCTGCTCGTCGTGGACCGAAGCTGTTGGGGCCGATTCCGGTGGTGTGGCCGCCGGTGCAGGAGAGTGGTGAGCCGGTGGTGAAGAGTGGGGCGTAGCCGGTGCCGAAAGTGGTGGAGCACTCGCCGGAGCTGATGGCGAGCAAGGTGTCGAGGTGGACGAGCTTGGTGAAGACGAGCTGCTAGCTCCCCCGGCTCTCTCGAAGTGGACGTAGTCCACAACAAAGTCCCTGAGAGTCGAGGCCGAACCGTCGTCCACCGCCTTGTCCCACGTCCAGCCTCGCCCTTCGTCGAACACAGCGTCACGCGAGATGCGGATGCGCTGTGTGTCAGGGTCGAGGATGCGGTAGGCCTTCGAGCCCTCCGCGTAGCCGATGAACACTCCCGGAGTGCTCCTGTCGTCAAGCTTGCCGATGTGGCCAAGCTCCTTGGCGAACGCGAGGGAGCCGAAGACCCGCAAGTGGGAGACCGCCGGCTTGCGCCCATGCCAAGCCTCGTACGGCGTCCTGCCGTCGAGCGCCTTGGTAGGCGAGCGGTTGAGGATGTAGACGGCCGTCACCACCGCTTCTCCCCAGAAGACAGCCGGCATCCCCCTCTGCTTGAGGAGGGCCCGAGCCATCCCCACAACCGTCTGGTTGCGCCGCTCGACGACGCCGTTCTGCTGTGGGCTGTACGGCGCGGAGTAGTGGCGCTGAATGCCCTCATCAGCGCAGTACGACGCGAATTCAGCCGTCGTGAATTCGCCGCCGTTGTCTGTGCGCAGCACGCGTAGCTTGCGGCCGCACTCCGCCTCCGCAGCAGCCTGCGTGCGCCTGATGGCGTCCGCAGCCTCTCCCTTGCTGCCGAGGACCATTACCCACATGTAGCGGGAGAGGTCGTTGACGAGCAGCAGGAAATAGTGTCGTCCTCCCGGTGTGGCTGGTGTCACCGGGCCACACAAGTCCCCGTGCACGAGCTCGAGCCTCTCCTTGGCTCGGAAGCTCGCCTGCTGGGGAAAGGGGAGTCGCCTCTGCTTCGTCAACACGCAGACGTCGCAGAGCTGCTCCACATGGTCAAGGCACGGCAGGCCTCGCACCATTTCCGTGGCACTGAGCCGCTTCAGGGCCTCGAAGTGGAGGTGCCCAAAACGCTCGTGCCACTGCCACGCCTCGTCGTCCCGACGAGCAGCGAGACAGATGGGTTGTGCCACCTGCACGTGAAGAGTGTAGAGTCGATTTGCGCCTCTGGTTACCTTGGCAAGAAGGCGGCGTCGAAGATCCCAAATCCGCAGCACCCCGTGCTCGATCTCGACACGCGAGCCGTTCTCATCCAGCTGTCCCAAGCTGATGATGGAGTTCCGCAGATCGGGGATGTAGTAGACGCCGGTGAGCAACCGGTGCTCGCCAGTCTTGGCGACGAAGACGACAGAGCCGACGCCCTTGATCTCCACGGCGGAGGCATCGCCGAACTTGACGGTGCCTCGAACGCCTGAGTCGAGCTCGGAGAAGAACTCCCGCCGCCCGGTCATGTGGTGGGTGGCGCCGGTGTCGAGGCACCACCCGTCGGTCTTGTCATTGCCGGGACTGTCGCCGAGGAGGGCGTGTGCTTTTGGCTCGTCAAGATGGAGGAGAGCCACTGCGGCCGGTGCCGCTGGAGGTAGTTCGATGCTCGCATGAGCAATGAACAGGACCGGCTGCTCCTCCTCCTCCGCTTGTGCGACGTGGGCCTGGCCGCGTCGTGGTTGTCGACACTCCCTGGCCCAATGACCAAGCTTGCCACAGTTGTGGCAAGAGTCGTCTCGTGCCGGCTTTTGCTTGCCAGCATCGCCGCCCTGGGCGCCTCCTCGCGCCCCTGCCTGGGCGTCTTTGCGTGGCTTGCCGCGCTTGCCGTGCTTGCGGCCGCCTGTCGTGGAAGAAGGCTCCCCCTTCTTCCTGTCACCTTGGCCGGCAGCCCACTGCTCCCGAGTGAGGAGGAGCTTCCCGCCAATGGTGACGGGTCCCGAGAGGCTCTGTGGCTCATCGATGTCGACGACCTTGAGGCGACCCAACGCCTCCTCGATGGTCATCGTGGAGAGGTCCAGCAGAGACCCGATCGAGCGAGCCATCTGCTTGTACTTCTCGGGGACACAGCGGAAGAGCTTCTCCACAGCTCTCTCCTCGTTGTAGGTGTCGTCACCGAACTGCACCAACTTCTGCAGCAGAGTGTTGAGACGGAGAGCAAAGTCATCAATGTCTTCACCTGGCTTGAAGGCCAGGCTCTCCCACTCCGTGCGTAGTGCCTGCAATGTAGACTTGCGGGCGCGGTCGTTGCCGATGCGTGCTGCAGCGATGGCGTCCCAAGCCTCTTTGGCAGTCCGCTTGTTGGTAAGCGAGAACTGCATCTCGGGCGGGACTGCAGCGATGAGAGCATCCAGCGCCCGTCGATCCTGGTCGTAGTCGACGTCGCCGTACCGGACTGCATCCCACATATGCCGCACCTGGAGCTTTACCCTCATCACCGCAGCCCACTCGACGTAGTTGGTCTTGGTGAGGGTAGGCCACCCGCCGCCGGAGCCGACGTCCCTGACGACAGCCTGGTACTCGTGGTGACCACGGTACCGAACCGGGGAGAGAGAGCCGCGTTGCCTGTGAGGGCCGCGCTCTCCGTCGACCCGTACGCCGCCGCCGTGCATGCCTCCTCCAGGAGCGCCACCGCCGTGTGCGCCTCCTTCAGGAGCGCCGCCGGCGCATCCGCGCCTGTCTGGGCTGCCGCCGCGCTCGTGGGCGTGCGCGGCTGCCCATTGCGCCGTTCGCCCTTGCGCTGCCTCCCTCTCCAGCAGCTGAGGGTCCGCGTCGGCGCTGTCATCAACAGAGCCGGAGCTGCTGTTGCTGCCGCGCAGAGCCTTGACCTCTGCTGCTGCCGCACGCGCTGCATCTGCCGCCGCCGCTGCTTCCACCTCCGCCCTGGCTGCTGCCAGCTCCGCTGCTGCCAGCCTTGACGCCCTTTCCGCCGCCGCAGCGGTCTCTGCCGCCGCTCGCTCGCGCTGCTCTGCCGCGACGAGCTCGGCCGTCTGCTGACGCCGCATGCTCGAGGCGACCGAGCGCTGAGACTGCCCTGCGGACATGGTGCGCTACTGGGGGGCTGTTGCGTGGAGAGAGGGCTGCTTCTGACGAGCTGCTGCCCGTCTCCGGAGAGGAGTGAGCGGGGACAGCCGGAGCTGCTGCTGCTACCGGCTGGGGCTGCTGCGAGGCCGGAGAAGGAGATGAGCAGGAGATGCTCAGGCTACAGGATACTAAGGCTCTGATACCACTTGTTAGTCGCTGGACTCTTGCTCTTGGTGATAGCAAGATCCTAACTCTCATGGAGAGGATGACACTAGGAGATGGGGCAATTTTCTTCTTGTTTATTGCTCACACAATGCCATGCCAACCTGAGGGGTTGGAGATACATACTTATAGGCTGAGAACCAGCCAAGCATATGCTAAGATGCTATCCTAGATGCTGTCCTAAAGCGGTCAATATGCTGTCCTAAAAGCAGATGCTGTCCTAAAAGGAGATGCTGTCCTAAAAGTAGATGCTGTCCTAAAGCAAAAGCAGATGCTGTCCTAAAAGCAGATGCTGTCCTAAAAGCAGTCAAAAGACAAAAACTACCACAGCCCCACAAAGACCACAGTACAGAGACTTATTCAGCAAATGGTATCCTCATCTTCTATAGTTTTAGACCATTGACATGTAAAACTTCTGAAAGTCCTATATGTTAAGGGTATTAGAGATAAGGGTATTAGAGATAGAGTTTGTATTCTATTCCATATATGCCTTATCTCTATATGGCATATCCCCTTGTACTCTCCTATATATATGGCCTTTTGGGTCTCATATCAATACACACAATATTCATAACATGGTATCAGAGCTTTAGGTTGAAACCCTAATCTCGATCTACTTCCGCTCCGGCCGCCGCCGGTCACCGCCAGTCGTCGTCGCCGCCGTCGCCGCCCCCCCGGGAGGAATGTGCTCCACTCCCGGGGGCGGCCACCTCCTTCCGCTTCTCGCCGGCGCGCCCACGCATGCGTTTCCGGCCGCCTCCTCCATCCAGTCCGGCTGGATCCGTGCCGGATCCGCGTCTGCGTCGGCGCCGTCGTCACCTCTCGCTGTCATCGCACCGCCCGGCCGGATCTCCAGCCGCCTCTGCTATCCGCCGCCAGATCCTTGCCGACGCCACTCCTTCAGCCCAGGCCGCCTAGATCCAGCCGCCGCCCGCCAGATCCCGGCTTCCCGCTGGTCGGATCCGCTGGATCCAGGCTTCCTGCCGCCGGATCTGCTCTCCCCGACGCCAGATCCAGTCGGATCCGCCGGATCCCGCCGCACACCGGCCGCTCGGGGCCGCCGCACACCGCCGCCGCTCGAGGTCGCCGCACGTCGAGTGCACCTCTCGATCCGGCCTCCTCCACGCCGGATCTGGTCGGATCTGGCTGTCTCTCCGGCGCCACGCTGGGCCGCCCGGCGGCCCACTCCTTCCGCCGCGTCCGCCGCTGTCTCTTCGGCCGCCACCCCGGATCTCGGTTTGCCCGGCCTCGAGGAGCCCGCCGCTGCTACCACCTCTGCTCCACTCCGCCTGGCCGCGCCGGCCGCCTCTGGCCGGAACCGCCGCCTTCGGACGCAGCGCCCGCACTGCCGCTCTCAGACGCCGTCTCCCGGCCGCCGCGCCCACGTCGGATCCAGCCGCCTCCGCATTTGGACGCCGTCTTCCGGCTACGGTGCCCGCGCCGCCGTGCCAGCGCCTCCGCGCCCGCACCGCCGCCTTCAGACGCTGCCTCCAGGTCGCCGTGCCCGTGCCTCCGCGCCGCCATCGCGACCGCCTCTCTCTCCGCTGATTTCTTCTCGGCCGGCGCTCGCCTCAGGTCGCTTTGCTGGTGAGAAGAGAAGAGAAAGGGGAGGCGCGAGGACAGAGGGTGAGAGACGGGAGTGAGGTAGCGGGTTTTCATTTTCTAGAGGTGTAGGAGAGAGGATTCTATTGCTAGTATCTTTATTCGTTGAGTCTCTGTTTTAGTCGGTCTTCAAAAGTCAGTTGCTTTTTCTTAAGTCTTCCGTTGCGTCCATCTAAATCCGTAGCTTCTCCTTCATATCGTCAAAGCCGTGCGAGTCCACAAATTTATTGTCAGTCATAGAAGTGTAGGAATTTTCTTTTGCATGGCAGCAGCCGCCGCTCTACTCTCTGAGCCGCGTGCAGATCGTAGAAGTCGTTATGATGCCGCCGCTTCTCTAGCCGCCGCCCTGAGCTTCAAAGGCCGCCGCGCGTCCTCTGTGCACTGCGCTGCCGCCTCTTGGGTTTCGATCTGCGCTGTCATGCATCTATCTATTCCTCTTCGGCTTGATTTGACAGTTTATTCAAAGGCTGCACGCAACGACGACATCATCAAGACTCGGACTTCGGATTTTTCTTGTTTTAGTATTAACCCTTTTCAAATGCAATGCTATTGCATACGCCTTGCATTTGAGGGGGGGTGTTAAGGGTATTAGAGATAGAGTTTGTATTCTATTCCATATATGCCTTATCTCTATATGGCATATCCCCTTGTACTCTCCTATATATATGGCCTTTTGGGTCTCATATCAATACACACAATATTCATAACACAAACTCTATCTCTAATACCCTTATCTCTAATACCCTTAACACTATATATCATGATACTAATTAAAAAAATTATTAATATCAAGGCAGGGCAGTAACAAGCAGGGTTCAAAAATCCACTAGTATTTGGGTGGTTACTTACCAGTAATCTGAAAAACTGATCAGGGTTAGTATCCTGCAAAGTTGGTGGTACTGCAGCCAAAAATTGTCTATTTTTTAATCAGGTTACGGGATAATTAGGGGAGTTTGGGTACCTTTTGGTGAGTTTGAATGATTTTTTGCTTAAATAACAAACTTGATGCATAAATTAAGTCAGAAGTAACAAAGTGAAATCAAGTTAACGGAAATCAACAATGTGTCTGGTTACTGGTTGAAATTTGTATGTGATAGATTGCCAATCAAGTTATGGAAGCAAATGGCATTGGGTTGATACAAGGTCTGAATTTTATTGGTTTCTAGCTTATTATAGGGAAAGTTGTACTGACTGCTTGCAAAAACTGGCAAACTGGTTCAAAAGTAGTTTTTCAATCTAGTTCCATGCCAATACTACTCTAATCTGGTGAAAATAATCAAGTTATTCTGTCTTGGACTAGACCGATTTGATGAGCTGTCTGGTTTTCCAAACCCTGCTTTTAGGAGATCGTTGCATTGCAGCACTTAATCCACATATCCAAACGTTTAGTTTTTCAGAACAAAGCCACTCGCTTGCAGCCCTTCAAGCTTACCAAAGTGTCCCCCAAGCAAAGAATATGATGCTAGACTCCGACTAGAGGAATCCAGGAGGTATGATTGGCCTAATCTTTCCTTCTGTTCTTCAGGGAGGATGCAATCAAGAAGAATTATTAGTTGATTTCTAAAATTCTGTCTTTCTATTTCAATAGGCAAAGAAAGGCAGATGGATCAAAATCTGTTAGACCAGCAAATGACATTCCTAAAACAAATCGTGCTGCTTATGGCTCCGTCAAATCAAAGGCGAGTACTATAGCTCTGCAATCAGAAGTTATTTTCCTTGAGACGCTTTAATTCTGTACATTGTTTTCCTTGGTGATGATCACTGTTATAAGCAGAAATTTGATCCGATGTACTAATCTGCATTATGCATAATGGCATGCCTAGCAGAACATTTGCATATACCCTATATGAAATTAAGTATCCATACACTTAAGCTCAAAACAAATAGTCATATTCCATACTCTTTTCAATATCAGCAGTTCAGCACTACAGTAGTTAACTCTACCTAGCTTTGTCATCATACAGAAACATGCACAGACCAACTCAAAGAGCAACAGTGCAAATCTCAACCCAGAGGGTGATCCACGAACATTGGCTACTGGGGTGCAATGTCCAGGATTTGACTCCACATGGAACAACAGGGGGGATTACACTGGCCATCGAGAAGTACCTGGACGCAAATACAATTCTGTGCGGGTGGCAAATTCCACTACCTTAAGGACAAGGAGCTCAGATATGCGTCAACCTGAATCCACTGATTCAAGGAATGATATGCCTGCTTCTCACAAGAAAGACATGGGAGCGGAGGGCTCGATGGTGGTAAGTATGGTACTGCTAAAAATGTTGTTATTAGTCAACAAAAGCATCAGTCTGGTCGGAAGAAAAGCACATAAAAATATCAGCTTCAATGGCATACCAGTTGGATATCGACGGTATATACACCTGGGTTTATAGGTAAAATAAGTGGGGTCTTAGCTAATGTGAACTTCAGTGATACCGTTGGCTTATTACTAAAGAGTATTCCTCAAGCAAATGAAACTTTTCTTTTGACACAATCACAAAATTTATAAGAACATGTAGATTAGTTATTTCTAGAATCACAAATACAACAAATTATACTCTACAGTAATCTTAAGCTACTGATTGCTTGATTCAAGCATAGATGTTATAATTTGCTATTGAGAGTTGACATGCTTATCTAATATTTTGTCCTAACGTCAACACACCATCACTGCATACATATTGGTTTTCTTTTCTATTTACCTTCCAATTTATTCTATTGAAATATTTTGGTTGCTTTAAGGTGAAGATCAAACTTTGTTTGGAACCTTTTAACTAATGTTAACTAATGTTAATTCATATGTTTCGCTATTGTCTGATCAGAAGTACAAGGGTAAGAACAGAAGAATCCAGTACTCTGGTTCACTGATTACAGCAGCAGGAGACATAGAGGATATGCTCAGGGAACACGAGAGGAATATCCAAGCAGCGGTACGCAAAGCACGCCTCAACAAGAGCAGAGAGTTCTGAAACAGATGAATGAGGTCAAATTGTCAAAGATCCCATCATTTCCAAGTTCCAACTCATGGAATGGTTGTACTGCTTTATTCTACCAGGCTTCTTCTAGAGAGCTATTGCCCTTCAAACGTGAAAACAAGTAGTTGAAAAGAACAGAATTATTCGACGGTGCAGATATGTTGAAGATGCTGGGTCATGTGATTGCCATTTTCTTGACAGCTCAAAATCAGTACAAGAGTTTGGGCAAGGAAATTGTTTCAAAATGAGACATCGTCCTGTCAGCTTAATAAGTATATCTGCTATTTGTATGGACTGCAGTGACATGATGAACGTTAGGGGATGGGGGTTTATAAAATACAAGCAAAGGTGGGGGTAGTTGGACGGTTATGGTCCTCATATTTTGCCTTCGCAAAGATATCTAAAGTACAAGACAATTACCAGGGAAGGATGTACTGCAGTTCCAGTTGCCATAGGTGGTTTAAGTAAATTGTCTGAGCACAGAGTACAGATTTCTGAACGAACATTGTGCAGAGAACATGACACCTCACCAGATAATGGGGATTCCTCATGATAAGGCAATGGATTCCAGTATCCCACCATGGCAATTCCTCATGATGGCTGGTGTATGCATTATGCAAGCATGACAAGGGACGAAAATGCAAAAAATGCTACCAACATGTTTTCCTTTACGTTGATTGGATACCGCAACAAAAGCTGCAATTTTTATTGCAGTTCAAGTCAGAATCCCTAACTGCCTGTCCAAGCAATGGTGCATGATTTGCCATATCTTCAGTCTCCAGAAGAAGATGAAATCAGAGGTGCCATTTTGACATTCCAAGGATACCTTTCCCTAGTTCCATTTAGGGACAATTTGGATGGGGGGGATTTGTATTTGCGTCCAAAAAATCCCAAAGAAATCCTCCTCATCCAAACACTCCCTTGGGCTGCTAAAATACGCAGCCATTTTCCAGGTTCTGGAATTATATTCATGAAGCTTTTGAGGAAAGGAGAAGGGAGAAATGCCATGTCGAGATCAGATGACATCTCCTATGACATCCACATCACCGAAAGAAACAAAACAAAAGGTGTTGGTACATCTGATTCTGCTAGTTGCTGTTCGTGTGTCGAGTTAGCTCTTCCCTTAAGTTGTACTCTTTATGTTCTGACATTTGTATGTCAGTTACTATGGCATATATGTTCTAGAGTAGATCCAACATTTGTGCTGAGAGAAAAAACAATGAGTACTTTGTTGTGAAAGTTGTTGAGATGGGGTACTTGGGAAAAAGTTGGTGTCTCGCTGATTGTTGCTGATATCAAATCTGGGTACTAATTTTTTTAGGGGTGTGTATATGTATCATCTGGAGGTTTTATTCCTAAAAATCATCCAAATTTCGGACCATTGAATTAGAGATCATGACCGTTGGATCTCTAATCCAACGATCACAAATCTGGATGATAGTTAGAAAGAAAACATCCGGATGATGTTTATCAATACCCTTTTTTTAGTTGCCGCTAGCTGGGTGATGAAAAGGTGCTTTATTGAGGAAAAAATTGGGCACTCTAAATTGTATGTGTAGCATTATTTGCAGTAGACATTTTTATTCAATATTTCACAGAAGCTTAGCTATTTCATTTTTGTCAATCGATTTCCTTTTATGTCAAAATATTATGAATCAGCTCCCAATTGCCACGGCAAGCCTGTCCAAGTGCTACTACTTTGCTAGAGCCGCAGGCATTACCATATTGTAACAAATCACAATGACAAAACTAAAATGTACCAGACCAAATGACACTTCAAATTTCATCAAAGAATCAGATTTCACAAGTGTGTATGATGTATAATAGGGGATGTTCATCCTGTCACCCCAAAAGTCAAAAACTCCAGGTCCCGTCTCCCCATATCCATATTTCAAAAGAAAAAAAAACAAAAAACTAATTAAAAACCACAGCACTCACACAACACAACACAAAAGTTGTTCTTCCCAGAACAACCAAAAAATTAAGAACCTTCAAAATAAAACTAAATGTTATAAATGTATCTTTTTGTTCTAAAATTAATCCTTCTACTGTATATAACATATATGATATTATCTTCTCATGGGCAAAATGGCATGGCTTCCTTGTCCTTGTGGCTAGGGATGGCGAAGTGTCTGAGCCTGCCAACCTCCTCCTTGAGGTAGCCTTGGCACAGGAACGCCGTCGAGAAGCTGTTCTCCACCGGCCTGTCCACGCCGTGCACCATAACGTCCGTCTCCCCCGTCCGCGGCCGCCGCGCCAGCGCCACCATCCCGGCCGTGTATATCGCGCCCATCCTCCCCGGGGACTCGGGCACCCACCCCGTCGGCGCGTCCACCATGATCACGTCCCACTCCGCCTCGTAGAACGCCGCAGGCAGCCCGCGCAGGGCGAGCTTGCACGGCGACTGCTCGAGGTGGTCCGGCGAGAGCGGGTCGTCGTTCTTGGATAGGGAGGGGGTGGCGGTGCAGTCCGGGGAATCGCGGAGGTCGAGGAGCTCGTCGGCGTCGTCGAGCGTGGTGCGGTAGGCGACGTGGCGGGCCTCGAGGCCGAATCCCGGGTGGCTGGCGGCAAAGTCGGCGATCCAGGCGTGAGGCGTCGTCCTCCTCGAGGAAGAGCGTGCGGCCGCCGTGGTTGAGCGCCGCCCAGAGCGCGCTGTCGAGGCCGAGCCCGAACACAAGGAGGTTGCAGGGCGCGCGCCGCGCCAGCAAGCGCGCGGTCACCGCGACCTCCGCCGCCGTCTGCTGCGGCTGTTAGGAAATTAACAAATGTAATCTTGAGCACGGTCCGGATGAAGTCATGTAATAAGGCCGGTCTAACCGGTTATTATATGCCGGTCTAACCGGTCACGGTTGGCCGGTTTGGCTGGTTATTGCAGGCCGGTCTGACCGAGTTATCTCCGGACTGATCGGCTTGAGGAAGTCCAGTCTGACCGGGTAACGCACTTCGGATCGACCGGCTTGTGTAATCTGGTCTGACCGGGTGTCTTAGAAGTAGTCTTGAGTTAGCCGTTTGTTTGTTGTTTTGTCGGTTAAGTAGTTTGTGTTGAGGAACCGACGCTGGAGACCAGTCCGAGCGATTCCTCTGCTTAGAACAAGAACGAATCAATCACAGAAACACAGAATAATAGATTGAACACAGAGAGGTAGAGAGAACTCCTGGTCTTTCTTTATTGCTTTAGATTGCATCGGGGTACATAATGAGGGGGGTCTAGATCCCTATTTATAGTCTACGGTGGGGTGCCCAATTAGATCAGGACTCTGGATAGAGTCCAGGTTTCCTAACACTCCCCCTTGGGCACTCACCCAACATGCTCATGCCTCGTCAAAACTCCATAAAAACCCAGTGGGAAAAATTTGGAGAAAGAGTACATGATACATGTAAAGCTGCGATGCACGAATTGCCTCATTAAAAACCTTGGTCGAGAAACTTCAGGAAAACTCGTCAAGGGAAAAAAGAGTACAATCCACCCAATTTCATTTAGTCTTCAAGACTTTATTCCTTTGGGTACTTAATCTTCATGATCAAGATTTACTAACAGGCTTGATAGAATTCTCCCCCTGAATTATGCACTTCTCTAAGTCTCATCATTCCAATCCCTCACACGCACCTTTCAAAGCTAGATGCAGGAGTGACTTAGTGAACGAATCTACATGATTTAGTGTGCAGTACTTTAATCTTGTCCATCTATTGCAATTCGTGAGCATAGAGGAACTTGGGGTTGATATGCTTACATAGCCCATCTGCACTTGTGCAACGCAAGCTGCATTATCTTCATGGATAATTGTGGGGGTTTGCACAATGTTCATTCCACATGACTACTGGATGTGGTGATCCGTTCAGCGGAACCAAGCGCACTCTCGTGCGGCTTCATACAGTGCTATAATTTCTGAGTGGTTCGTCGAATTAGCTACAAGGCTTTGCTTAGACGATTTTCAAGGAAATGCAGTTCCACCACACAGAAATGCATAGCCTGTTTGTGACTTAGCGGTATGCGGGTCTGACAGATACCCAGCATCTGCATAGCCAATCAAGTTCAGATCTTGATTCTTTCTGTAAAACAATCCAAGGTCCTTACTTCCTCGGAGGTATCGGAATATGTCCTTTATGCCCTGCCAATACCTTTTGGCGGGCTCTGCACTGTACCTTGCTAACAGGTTCACGGCAAATGCAATGTCCGGTCTAGTGCAGTTTGCTAAGTACATGAGTGCTTCCACTGCACTCAAGTATGGGAATTCCGGTCCCAGGACTTCCTCCCCCTCTTCCCTAGGTCGGAAAGGATCTTTTTCTTGCCGTAAAGACCTCCCGGTCATCGGTACTTTCGATGGGAATGCCTTCTCAAAGCCAAACCTTTCAAGCACCTTCTGGGTGTAGGTAGACTGATGTACCAAGATTCCTTCAGGGACATGCTCAAGCTGCAGGCCTAAGTAAAACTTGGTCTTGCCCAAATCTTTCATTTCAAATTCTGACTCCAAGTAGGAGCTTGCTTCTTTTATGTCTCCGGCTGTCCCGATGATGTTCAGATCATCTACATACACAGATATTATACAGAATCCATTCTGGGATCGCCGTATAAATATACAAGGACAGTCTTCATTGTTCGTGTAGCCTTTCTTGCAGAGAAAGCCGCTCAAGCGATTATACCATATTCTTCCAGATTGTTTCAGTCCATACAGTGACTTTCTGAGTTTCACACTGTACAGATTTCTATTTGCTCTGTCTTGGTTCGGGAGAGTTATTCCTTCAGGGACTCTCATATAAATTTCCGAATCCAAGTTACCGTAAAGGTATGTAGTCACA
This sequence comes from Dendrocalamus latiflorus, assembly GCA_017311315.1. Classification (NCBI taxonomy): domain Eukaryota; kingdom Viridiplantae; phylum Streptophyta; class Magnoliopsida; order Poales; family Poaceae; genus Dendrocalamus; species Dendrocalamus latiflorus. The sequence goes on along the minus strand of CM029642.1, from coordinate 49,613,851 downwards.
ACATCCATCAATTTCATTTCCAAATTCAAGTTTACTGCCATTGAGATCAAGTATCTAAAGGTAATTCCACTCATGACTGGGGAGTAGGTTTCTTCATAATCAACTTCAGGACGTTGAGTGAAACCTTGGGCTACTAGCCTTGCTTTGTATCTCACTACTTCATTTCTTTCATTTCTCTTTCGAACAAATACCCACTTGTGCCCTACGGGGTGTATGTGGGGAGGCGTGCGGCATACAGGCCCAAAGACCTCTCTTTTGTTCAGAGATAGCAATTCAGTTGCTATTGCCTTCTTCCAATCTTCTCAATCTGATCTTTTCTTACATTCAGCGAGCGATGCAGGCTCGGGATCAAGATCGATGATTGTGGCAATTTTCTTTGCGAAGTAGATATCGATATTAGCTGTTGTCCTATTCAGGGACTCTCCCGTGTGCACATAATTTATAGCTATTTCTTCATGAGTTGCTACTTCTGGAGCGATTGCTTCTTCTGGAGCTTCACCTTGCGCATCGCTTCTTTCAATTGCGGTGGCAAGTCCCTTTAGTTTTTCGGCTCCGATGTGTGCGCACACATCCATGCCGATTTCTTCTTCCATGGATATTCAGATCCAGTATGCCCTTTTCTGAAGGTGTCATACTCATGCCAGGTCTCGACTGGCTCCCCTTCTCATTCTAGGGGAAACTTCAATGATCGGCTGTGATAAATCCCTTTTATCCTTTTTCACCAGGCGTCCCCGGTTACTAAGGATTCGAGGAACCGGAGTTCTCGTCCTCTTTTTTATTTTTCTGAGGCCTCTGGACGAGATTAGGGATACCTTCAATTTTCTTTGGTATTTCAACCCTCTCCGGTGCAGTGCGTGCAGGCACATGCGACTTAGTCACGCTCTTCAAATCACTAAAGTGATCAGGCAGTTGATTTGCTAATACTTGCAAATCTATTTTGTCTTCTGGACTTCTCTTGTCTTCTGGACTTCTCTAGTGCGCGGGTCATCTGCATGGATTCCCCAGGCTTGCCACGTGATTTCCCAACATTCTTCATCAAGGGGTTGATTTCCTCCCCCTATGTTGGGAAATATTCGGTGGTGACACTTGCGCTAGTTGCATAGGTGAATGGATGTTGTAGGCCGAAAATCTGAGGTTGATGAGATTTGCTGCATGAAGGACTGCGTGTCCCCAATATGCAGCTGCTAGATTTCAATTATGCAAGAGGGGTCGGGCAATAAATTTAATTCTCTTAATTAAAGCCTCTGCCAAACCATTCTGGGTATGGACATGCGGTACCGAATGCTCAACTGCAATACCCATCGCCATGCAATAATCATCAAATGACTTCGAAGTAAATTCTCCGACGTTGTCCATTCTGATGGACTTGATATGATGATCTGGAAACACATTTCTGATGTGAATGATCTGCGAGATCAATTTTGCAAAAACGTGGTTTCGTGTGGACAACAAAACCCACATATGACAACTTTGAGGAAGCGTCAATGAGCATCATAAAATACTTAAATGGCCCTGAGATGGGCTTAATGGGACCGCAAATGTCTTCCTGGATGCGTTCCAGGAATGCAGGGACTTCATCCTTCACTTTCAGAGTGGAGGGACTAGTTATTATTTTCCCGGTGGCATATGCAGGGCACACAAAATCTTCATGATTCGGGAAATTCTTCACATTAATATTATGCCCATGCGAGTTATTTATTATGTTTCTCATCATCCTAAGACCTAGGTGCCCTAATCTGTCATGCCAGAGACAGAAGAGTTCAGAGCTTTTAAATACCGTCTTCAGGACAGTGTACGCTGCAGGCGCCTTAATGTTGGTATAATATAGCCCAATTTCTAGTGAAGGGAGTTTTTCTGATTCCATTCTCGTCGCGCTTCGTAATGAGCAGGTATTCCGTACCGTACTCTTCTTTAGTCTCAACGTGGAAACCATTTGCGCGGATATTCTTAAAACTTAGGAGAGTTCAAGTCGATTCTGGGTACAATAAGGCTTCTTCAATGACCAAAGTTGTGCCCATTATGGCTCTTCTGGAACCGATCATACATGCATCGCTTCCGGCGATTGTCGTAAGGCTGCCAGTGCTCTTACGAATCGACTGAAAATTCTTAATCTCTCTTAAGATGATATTCCTTGTGCCGCTGCTAGCTAAGCACACTTCCTTCATAGGGCGCTACACGTGTTCTAATATAGGGTATTTATTAACATGTATGAGAAGGCAATCAACATATAAATAAAATACTCCAATATCAGAACATATCATGCCATCATAAACTGAATAAATGAATGAATTCTTCAAATATCATCCAACCATCACGAGAAAATAACAATTCTTAAGTACCATCCATGCAAATTCTAACATATTCTTTCACACAAAATAAATGACAATTAAAGTCTAAATGCATTCTGTGCACTAGACTTCTTCTGCTATTCTCTCGGGGTGACATTCTCTTCAAGAGAAATCATGACGGTGGCTACTTCTAGGTCGAGAGGGGGTGCTGCTGCTTGGATGGTTTCAACCTCCATCAGCGCAAGCAGTTGCTCGGAACTCTCCCCCTCAACCGATGCAAAGTGGGCTTTATGCTGCCCTTTGCCATCCCGTTTTGGCTTGCTAGCCTTATTCTCACGTGGAGCATCTGATTTGCCTTTCTGGGCTGCGGCCTTACCCTTCCTTCCCCTTCTTCTCATTAAGAGTTTTTCGCACCTTGTAGATCCCGGCGTTGGCTTCACTGCCAGCGGAGCTCACAGGCGGCTGAGTGACGCAGTTCTTACGGAGAACTTTGTCCTGAGCCTCCACAACTTGCATCATATCAGTCAATTCGGCGTATTCCTTATAGCCATCTTGACGATAGTTGCGTGCGGATTGAGCTACATTGGGGTGGAAGAATTTTCTCAATTTTCTGTATTGGGGTACAAATCCTGTGCAAGGCAGAATTGTATTCCCTGACCGTCTTAAAGTCGGCAAACCTCAGTCTGATCCACTTCTACTCTGCTTGAGTAAGAATGGTGTACTTTTAGCCTCTCGAACCTGCTTCTTGAGTGCGGTCCAGAGTGCTAGCGCGCTATTCTCTACCATGTACTCATTCTTGAGAGTGAGGCAGAAGTGGTGCCTGAGAAAATGAAGTGCCTGATCATTCTCTTTAGGCGTGGGTTGGGCGTCATTCAGTCCACCAATCCCAATAGTCGCGCGGAGCTTCCTGACTCCAAGCACAATCTCGACATCGGATGCACATGTCAGATAGTTTTGGCCATGCTGGGCCAGCTCCTCGAACTCTCAGTTCGTGATGCTAGTCATCTAAATGTGTATAAGTCTACTGCTGGTAGACATGCACGGAATAATTCACTGCGGGTAAATAAATGGTACAAAAGGTTCTCGCAATGTTTCAGAATTTTCTATGCATTTTCTATAATTTTACTGCTAATTTCAGCGATTAAAAGCAATTTCCAGCAATTACAATTAACCAAAAACAGTAAATAAATACAGAAAATACATAAAACAGTAATGGCATAAATAAATAAGCTTCAAATGCTAAAAATAATTCAAAATTCGGATTCCCGAGGCCCTTTTATGCTAGAATATGAATTTCCAGCGAATTCTGCAATTCCAGGGGGTTTTTACGCAAAAATTTCAGTTCAGAGAAAATTCGCGCATTTTTCTTATTTACAGAGGGGTTTCCTGCAAAATTCTAGACCCACTCGTAAATTTGAGGACTTATTCGTAATTTCCAGAATTACCGAAGCCTCTTCTGCAAAATTCGGGACTTAAATGCGAAAATAAGGACCAATCGGTAATTTCCCGAAACCCAAAGGGCTTTTCTGCAAATTTCCAGCACCGGCCCATTCGCCCCCCTTTTTTTTCTTTCCTGCCCGTTTTCTCCCGCCTCCCGGCCCATCTGCCTTCCTCCCCCTCGCGGCCCAGTTTGGCCCGTTTCCCTCGGCCGGCCCACCGAGTGGACTCAAGGGGCGGGGTAGGGTTTCCCTACCCCCAAGCACCCGAGTGGCGGCGGCTCTTCGGAGCCTACCAACGGTGAGCGGGCTTGAGGCGCGCGGCGGCGCCGTGGGGCGCGCACACGGCGGGCAGTGGCCGGGTTGGCCTGCTGCAGGCGGTGGCCGAGAGCGGCGCCATGCATGGCGTGGCGGAGAAGCCGAAGCCGGCGGCGGGAGCGGCATGGTCGGCGCTTCGGACGCGGACTTCCGTGCGGGCGCGACGGCTCCATCAATCGGGACGGAGCGACTGCCGGCCTCGGGTGGCTTCACGGCGACGGCGCAGGAAGGCCGCTTCAGGCGGCGGCGGGAAGGTCTAAAGCCGGCGGCGCTGCTACGGGCAGCGGCAGCGGCGGTTCGTGAATGCGGGCGCGGGGAGCCGAGGCGGCGTTTGGGCCGGCGGCGCGCGGGCGCATGCGGGCGCCGGCGGGGAAGCCGAGGCGACGACGGGGCCGACGCACGTGCGAGGAGGCGTCCGTGCGGGGAGGCCGAGGCGGCGTTCGGGCCGGCGGCGCGCGGCGGCTCAGATGCGGCAGCGCGTGCGTGCGGGCACGGACCCCGGGTGGCTGCGCATGCGGGCGCAGATCCCGAGGGGCGACTGCGGCAGTTCTTCGGGCCGATGGCTGAAGGCATTACGAGCCAGCCATGGCTTCGGGCCGGGGCCGGACCGGCGAGCTGCGGGCTGGCCGGCGCCATGCGGCAGGCGGGCGACGCCGTACGGGGCACGCACCCCGAGCGGGGTTGAGGTCGGCGCATGCGGCACCGGCCGCATGCGGGCGGCGAGCGGTGACCAGCGACAGGGCCGACGACCCGAGGCGGCTTCAGGCCAGCGCTTGGAGTTTTTTTTTTCTTTTCACAGTGGCCGTGCAAAGCAAAATTGAAGAAAATTATGCCAATTTTTCTCGTACAGTGATCATACAGGATCAAACAAAACCATGTAAAATTTTAGTTTTCAATCTATGATGCAATCAACATCTACCCCGTTTCGCAATCTACCGATCGGCATTGTGCCGGCGACTTCAAGTCTGCTCACGGTAGATTTAGGGCGGATTTGCATCGTTCTACAGTGCAATCAACATCTACCCTGTTTCGCAATCTACCGATCGGCATTGTGCCGGCGACTTCAAGTCTGCTCGCGGTAGATTAGGGCGGATTTGCACCATAGAGATTCAATCCAGAACGCGAAAAGAAAATACAGATTCAAAAGCGATCTAGAAAATTCAATCTGTGCTTCGATGATTACCTCGTTTACCAGAGCGAAGTCGTGCTGATAACGTGTTGAGGAACCGACGCTGGAGACCAGTCCGAGCGATTCCTCTGCTTAGAACAAGAACGAATCAATCACAGAAACACAGAATAATAGATTGAACACAGAGAGGTAGAGAGAACTCCTGGTCTTTCTTTATTGCTTTAGATTGCATCGGGGTACATAATGAGGGGGGTCTAGGTCCCTATTTATAGTCTACGGTGGGGTGCCCAATTAGATCAGGACTCTGGATAGAGTCCAGGTTTCCTAACAGTTTGGTTGATGCCTGCATCGTGGGATGGCACGATCAATACAGGATTCGTATTATTCGGTTGATCGTTTTATGCATGTAACCAACTTCCGTTGAAACCTAATAAAAGGGTGTGAAAGAGTCACTGAAAGATGCAGAAGTTTCACATCTGAAAAACTGTCTCGCAAGTCCTCTCTCAGTTTTCTGTCTGTTGTCGTATTTTCTTCAGTCTACTGTTCACAGTCCAGAAAACTTCTGAGCGCAGGTTTAGAGAGAGAGAGCGGAGTGATTTGAGTGCAAATCACAGGCGAATTTCTGACATTTGGTATCAGAGCCACGTTCGATTTAGCCACCATGTCGGCCTCGTCAGGTTGATACACACCACCTGGAAGACGATATAGTTCAGGTGGTATTGGCGACAACTCGGGCAACGACGGAGCTCTGCTACTGGTAACATCTTCACACGCGCCAAGGGAGTCAGGGGTGTCACTCAGATACCCGATGCTGACGCGAACCAACTACGTTGATTGGGCGTTGTTGATGAGGGTTAATCTGCAAGACCAGGGAGTCTGGGGTGCGATTGAGCCCGGAGGTGGTGATTTCAAGGAAGATCGCATGGCGCTTGCGGCAATTCTCCAAGCTATGCCGAAGGAGATGCTGAGATCCCATGCGACAAAGGACTCCGCAAAGGCGGCCTGGGAGGCAGTCAAGACGATGCAGGTTGGTGTGACTTGAGTACGCGAGGCTAGGTAGCAAGCTCTGTGTCATGAATTCGAGACCATCCGGTTCAAGGATGGCGAGTCTGTTGAAGAGTTTGGAATGCGTATCACCAGAGTTGTCAACAATATTTGTGACATGGGCGGTGTGATAGAAGATGAACAAGTGATCAAGAAATTTCTTCGAGTGGTATCCTCCAAGTATCGGCAAGTGGCGATTGCAATTGAGCAACTGCTTGATTTGAAGACGATGCCGATGGAAGAGCTCGTCGGGCGCCTATCGTCTGTGGACGATCGGTATGGCGATGAAGGTGACACTGGCGGAGTGCACCAGGGTGCCCAACTCCTTCTCATAGAGGAGGAATGGCTGGCCCGAATGAAGCAGAAGGACCAGGAGGGTTCATCAAGCGTCAGCAAGAAGGCGGGCAGTGGCTCTGGCGGGAGGCAAAGCCGCTGGCGCACGAATAACTTAGGGACCCAGAGGGGCCGTGATGGCAAGGAGACTGCAACAGGCGGTGGCTCGCGAGATCGCTCGAAGGTGAAGTGCTACAATTGCGGCAATTTCGGGCACTATGCGAAGGAATGTCGCAAGCTCCAGAGAGAGCGCAAAGAACAAGCCAACTTGACACAGACCGAGGACGAGCCAACTCTCCTCATGACGGAACTGTGCGCACTCTCCATAGCCGGTGTCGCAATGATTGGAAGACCATCTACCAGTGAGTAGGTGCATCTAAATGAAACAAATGCCAAGGAGGTCAAGCTCCGGGAGGAAGCTCATGAGCACATCTCCAACACTTGGTATCTTGATACCAGTGCCACAAATCATATGACCGGCACCAAGATGGCCTTCGCCAAACTCGACACACATATCACTGGGACAGTGAAGTTTGGCGACGGTTCTGTGGTGGATATCTGTGGGCGCGGCACCGTACTCTACGTGTGCAAAAATGGCGAACACCGTGCTCTGGAGGATGTCTACTTCATTCCCAGATTGAGGAACAACATCATCAGCATAAGGCAATTGGATGAGCAGAAATTCAAGGTCCATATCGAGGATGGGATTCTTTCCATTCGAGATCAGCGATGTCGTTTACTCACCAAGGTATCTCGGAGTACGAACCGTCTCTACCTCCTTAATTTAAACTTGGCGAAACCTATGTGCCTAGCAGCAGCCTGCAGCGAGGATTCTTGGCGGTGGCATGCCTGTTACGGCCATCTGAATTTCTAGGCGCTCCGCAAACCTTCACAAGAGGAGATGGTCTGCGGGCTTCCATTGATTGATCATGTTGATCAATACTGTGATGGATGTCTTGTGGGCAAGTGAGAGACCATGTGGATGTAACCCCATGTGTGTGATGAGTAATTAACATCTGTTTTAGGAAAGTCGAGTTTGGTTTGTGTGGTTTGGACCATGTCGTTGCACGGTGCAATCGGCTTCGGTCAGACTTGGTCGAAATGTTTAGGATGCTTATTATTTTGATTCGACAGGTTTTGGCTTTTTCATGCTTAAGATTTTTCTTAATGCTATTGTTGATCACATTATATCGAGCGGTGCTATGTGATTTGTTTCTTGTCTGTGATGGCTGCAGGACGTTGAGGCTAAGTCATGGCGAGGCACGAGATGACCGGACTAGGTGCAGGTGGTGCTGAGGTCGAAGCGGTCGGGATGTGCCGAAGACGGCGAGGACTCGAGGTGGCTGCGAGGCTTGGGCGGCAAGAAATGAGGAAGCTTCCCGAAAGGTGCAGGAGGGGCGTTTTGGTAAAAGCGCAGAGCTGCACAAAAGGAAGTGGATTTGGTTTTGAGCTAATGGATAAAGCGCAAGAGTTGGTGGAGAAATTGGATAAAGTGCAAATGTGAACCCGTTTGTGGAGGCTATAAATAGAGGGGTGCTCTCTAGTGCTAGGGTATGAAAATGATGGGGATTTTTAAGAGAGAAAGAGAGAGTTCTGAGAGGTTTCTTGTTCTTTCCATGTGTGTGAATCTTTGCTCTTAAGTAGGAGATAGAAGAGATGGGTGTAAACAAATTCATTAGCTAATCATTCATGTCTCTTCCTCCATTCTTTGAGCTTTTATGGCTGTGTTTATCTTGTTTATCTCTCTGCTAGCAGCAGTCAATTAATTTCAGTTTTCGGTTTCTAGTTCTTTTGGTGTATTTTTCTTGTTTCGGAGTGCCTTGTGCTAGTTGGTTCTTAGTCTAAAAATGATAACCCTGAGAAGAACTGCAAGGTCTGATTTTGTTCACTGTGTTCAAGTTACTTCTCAGTACTTTCTTTGTCTAGCCGAACTGCGGTTTGATCTTTCTGTTTAGCACTTGAAGTATTCGGCCAAAGAGAACATCCTCAATCTACAGTTTTTGGCTTTGAATCATCTAGTGCTCTTTTGTTTCGGCCGGCCCAACAGGTCATAGCTCACCTTCCTACCGAATGCAATTTCTTTTGTATTCTTGTCCATTCGGACAACTACAGCAGTGGTTAATTCAATTTGCTATTTGCTGTCTTTAAGAGCTCACGGCAGCTGATTGAGTCTGCATTTATTGCTTTCGGTCATCCCTACACTGAATTTATGTTCGGCTGTTCTTTTTGGTGCGGCAAAGTGAGCTGTCTGCAGCAGTGTTTGTTTGGCTTTTTCAGTCCATAAAACTTCCGATTTACCTTCAGTTTTCTGCAGCAAATTCACCTTTGAATCAGCTGTAATATTCAGTTTTGTCTCTCTCTGCTGTGTCCTCTTTTTGAAGCTATAACACTTCCTTTTTTGGTCAAGGCAGTGCTTGTTATTTCATTTCGGTCTGCAGGTTTGGTTCCTTTAGCTTTCGGTCTCCTTTCTCCTTTATGTTATCTGCAGTCTTTGCTTTTGATGCTTAGTATGTGCTTTTAGTTTTCGGTTGGCCTTTAGTATTTCTTCAGGCTGTCAGTTGCCTCTGTCAATTGATCCACTCAGCAGTAAATGATCATTTTCTCTGTGTTGTGTTCGGCTAGTTAGTCTGCACTTTGTGGCGACTTTTGAGTCTTTGGGCCGGTTTTGTTTTTGTAGCTTTGTGTCTGTTTTGTGTTCTCTCAATGAAATATATGATTAGGCTACCCTTTTTTCTTTAGAGAAGATCTCTATGAGTTTAGTTGCGACTTTTCAGTAAGAAAATATTTTTTTCGACCTCATAGCTGTCATAGCTATCAGAGGAGAAAATATTGTGGATACTTAGGGGCGAGTTTGACGGCACCATTCACCCCCCTCTGTTTCCGTTTCCGATCCAACAGCAAGCAGCGATGAGCATCATTCCCGCAGGAGTCGAAGTTCTGGGCGCAGGCGGCACTCGAGCTGGTGCACGGGGACCTTTGTGGCCCGATCACGCCAGCGACTCCAGGAGGCAAGAAATATTTATTGCTGCTCGTGGATGACATGAGCCATTTCATGTGGATTCAGCTGTTGTCCTCAAAGGATCAAGCTGCGACAGCGATCAAGCAATTTCAGGCAGGCGTCGAGGTGGAAACAGGGCGAAAGCTGAAAGCGCTCCATACCGACCGGGGCGGTGAATTCACCTCTGTTGAATTCGGGGAGTATTGCGCAAATCAGGGTGTGAAGCGACAGCTTACTGCACCATACTCCCCACAGCAAAATGGGGTGGTCGAACGCCAGAATTAGACTGTCGTGGCAACCGCGCACAGCATGTTGAAGGCAATGGGTATGCCTGGCCGTTTCTGGGGAGAGGCCATGGTAACGACAGTGTACCTCCTAAATCGGTCGCTGACGAAAAGCCTGGACGGTGTGACGCCTTATGAGGCATGGCATGGCCGGCAACCCAGTGTTGAACACTTGCGCACGTTCGGTTGTATTGGTCATGTCAAGACAGCGAAGCCCAATCTCAAGAAATTGGATGATCGCAGCACGAAGATGGTATTCATTGGCTATGAGGAAGGATCCAAGGCCTATCGGATGTTTGATTCGGCAGCGCGGCGTGTGAGCGTGACGCGTGATGTTGTGTTTGATGAGGCGGCAAGTTGGACATGGGACGATCCCAGTGAAGTGCAAGAACAGGAGCTCGAAAGTGATGTTTTCACTATCGAGTATTTCACTATACCTGTGTCTGGAACAACTGTACCAGAGACCATAGCAAGAAGCAACACCGGGAACCTATCCCCGAATTTCAGCACTTCGCCGAGCGCATCCACAACTCTGGTATCATCCCCGGTCAAACCAGTCACAGTGTCCCTGGTCAGACAGGCCATAGCATCCCCCGTTAGACCGGTCACGCCACACACTCTAGCGATGGAAGAATATTGCACGCCACTGAGCAACGTCTTTGTCAGCTCCAATGAGGGACTACGTCGGTACCGGAAGATCGACGATCTCAATGCTTGCACAAATCCATGCACGCATTTTAAAGCGTAGGCTTCATCCTTGGCTCCAATAGTGTGAATCTATCATGCCTTTTCCTCCTTGGAGATGCCTTGACCTAATTAGCTTAGGTTTCCACTATGGTTTTTCCAAACCTCTTGCTTTGTTGATTATGAGAAAACGACTGATTTGCCCCTCAATTGATGCCTTGCTCATCCATGGGCTCAAATCATCGCCCATGCTTTGTCGTCTTTCATGTGGCCCCAATGACTTGTTGTCAAGCCTCTCACACGTCTAGATGCCACTGGACCATTCTCACAAGCAAATGGGCCCAAGTCATTTAACTCATCACATAGCCACTTGACCATGACCACTTGTGCCTTCCATGGTCCTTGTCCATCTTGCGTCTTGGTTGAGTCCAACCATTTCACTTAGCCTCCATGACCATATTGGACCTTGGTTCTCCCAACCAAGTCCTGGTCTTTCTTGTCGTTAACAATTATTGATTACAATAGACCAAGTAAACTATTTCTGGGCACAAGTCATTTCAACTTGACCCACATCGGTCCACAAATGCATTATATTACACATATGACACAATGCTAAAGCCCTAGAACCATTTCCAATCTTGATTCTTAATTTTCAGCTAAAGGCATTTTGACCATCAAAATCCCTATGCCGGCCTGACCGCTCTCCCCATGCCGGTCAAACCAGTTAACTTGCCGGAAAACAACCTCTCTAGAATATGTAATTTTCTATCTAGTTCTAGTTCCAGCTTCAATTTGCATTTCCATGTAGTACAAACTTATCCCAAGACTTGTCCACACAAGTGTTTGGTGTCCATTCAGATAGTCGGTCTAATCGCAGGTTACATGGTAGTCAGACCACCCCATGCCAATTCTGCCAAATTCATGTCGGCATCAGACCGCCCCATCCCAATGGTGTGACCGGCCCTACAGGCTGGTCCCGCCTCGACCTGAAACTTCTCCCCAACATTCTTATTTGCATTTTTGACAACTCAAACTCACTGCAATCATCCTCAGTGGTGTCATATATTCATCACAAGTATGGAGAGACCTCCACATGGTCTTATAGAGTTTAATCCAGTGATGTTCTCATGCATAGCAATAGTCTTTTCGAATGAGAGATGCATTAGGTTATTCTGTGATAAATGGTGTAAGTTAGAGCACAAAGACATGAAGTTTTTTGTTAGGTTAGGTAGGTTAGTTATGATTCAAGTTTTTTCCTTTTTTGCACAAAAGTCTAATTAACCCATGTGGCTTCTAGTTGAATTTGCATTTGTTTGAAGCCAATTCAAAATCCAATATTTTTGTTTAGGTGTCATTTGGACTTCTAAAAGGTTGTGTGGTCAACCTGTGCACCTAGGTCTGCTGATGTGTACAAAGTAGCTTCTCTATACGTTTGGGACGCGCAGGAATTCAACTCCCATGAAATAAGGATACATCCATCTATGTGATAAGGTTATTTGGTTGAAAATATTGCATGAAATCCCAAGATGAATAGCATTTGCAAATCAGAAATGCCTTACTAAAACAGTATCTTGATTGGCCAAGGGGTCGTCCCACTGTACTTAGTAGTAGGCGCCCTATCCAATGCTCTCTCTTATGATGTCACTCTCACTGGATGCAGGTTTTCTTATAAGTTCGAATAGAAATCCTGCATTCCAAATAAGGGCCTAACTACAATAGCCAGTCGATTCACTCCGCTACGGTACATGTTACTACCTATAAATGGGTTTATTCTTTAACGGCTTGTAAAAGCAGCTTTTAATTTTTGTTATAGTATCTAACTTTTAAACAGAGTATTTTCTTAAGATAATGTCTACAAGTTAATTGTAGGACACGTTAAAAGCCTAACATCTCTATCAATTAAAATCGTAAGCGAGTATCTCTCTGTAATCTCTGTCACAAACAGTTAAAATTCGAAAATTTCAACTAGCCATAAGTCGTAACCATATCAAACAGACCCATTATGCGCAGCCTCAGGAAGAGTCGGCCGTACTCGTCTCAGAAGAAGAGGAGGAGGAGGAGTTGATAGCCGTCTGATAATGGAATTGAGCAGCTGACAATGATGCTAGCGGAGAAAACTGTCGCTGGCGAGATCGATCGGTCAATCAGGAGGCGTGATCGACTATTGGATTCATTCATCCATGTATCCATCTAGTAACTGGATGCTCCGCTCCTCACTCACTTTTATTAATGTAAAGCTAATTGTGCCATGCTACGTACGCAAGAACAAATCCCTCTCAGATATATAGCAGGATGGATATGCCTGAAATTTACACCCCCCCCCCCCCTCCTCTCTCTCCCCAATCTTGCAGTTCCGACGAAAAATATAGATGAAAGGGAGGCCATTCTAATTCAGCATGTTGAATTTATGATATGTCTTTTGCCAAAAAAAAAAACCAAGAATTTTATGCTACGTGCTTCTTGTTCTTGCTGTTGCATTTTAATACCTGGTGTACAATTCTTGCAGGGAGGATGCCCTCCCGCTAGCGACCAGGATTCCCACGTTGATCCGACGTTGATAGCTTTAAAAGAAAAGAAGTGTGCTTTCGGTGTCAACTTTTTTTTTTTAAGAAAGTACAAATCTAGAATTTGCCCCTACAATACACAAAACTATAATTTATCTCTACACGTATAGTCAAATTAACACAGAAAGTATAGATAACTGGTCACGAGAGCATGCAATGTGTGCAGGTGTGGCACGAGGTGCCGAAGCTAGGAACAAGATACATGATGAGACGAGAAAATAAAGGAAGAATCACATGATCCACCCCCTATCATTGAAACCACGGCTGGCAAACCACAGAAACAAACTCAGATTCCTTGTAAAGCTCAGAAGTGTAACAAAAACCATCAAGATTCACGAAGGGTACGAAGTAGAAGGTGCATGAACAGGGCATGCATTCATGCATTGCTTAACTGGGTTCATGCATGTACTCAGGGCAAACCCAGTTAAGCAATGATCGGAGGATACAACACATGTTTAGAGCGAACGGGCATCCGTTATACTTATAACAATGACAAATTAGTAAGTTAATAACTTTGTAAATTGTTTCTGTCTTGCTTAACTGGGTTTATCTTATGAGAGCAGTTTTCATATCCTTGAGGAGGTACCAAGAGGTACCAAATTAGATCCAGCCGTTCAATCAGTGTGATCAACGGCTCAAAATTTGGTACCTCTTGGTACCTCGCGTCCGGTACCACTAGGTACTGCCAAATCTCAACCGTTCGATCAGTGTGATCAACGGCTCAAATTTGGTACCTCTTCCCCCTTAAGGATGGTAAAATTTCCATCTTATGAACATGACATGCATTCATGCATGCATTCAGGGCAAACCCAGTTAAGCAATGACCGGAGGATACATCGATCACATCTTTAGAGCGAACGGGCATCCGTTATACTTATAACAATGACAAATTAGTAAAGTATATAACTTTGTAAATTGTTTTTGGCTTGCAGGAAAGCTGTCTTCACCCAATTGGTAACGCACCAGCACACGCATGATGATTAGCTTAGTTGTCATATATATCCAAGCACACAAGTAATCTCCTGTTGATGACCATGCATCCATTCAAACCAGAAATTAGCTTCCTGGATATTTCAGGTGGGTTTTTGGGGGCTGTTGTTTATGATTTTTGAATTCTGGCTGTTTGTAAGAGACAGTACGAAGAGAAAAGCAAACGCATAAGATTTTAGCTGGTATAACTAAACTTCGTATAGCAATCGACTTGTAGACCCCATCTTAAAAAAACATATGTTTAAAAGCTAGTTATTATAGCAAAATTAGGAAGCTCTACCGGAGCTATCCATTTCACCCCTAAGTAACCGTCCATGAGAGATAGAGACGGTACAGGACAAATGTGCAACAGCCGGAGGATTCATGCAAATTAAAGGTGTAGAGATAGATAGATAGTACCATTTAGGCATGCACTCATGCGTGAATGCGTTACGGCATCGGAAAACTTGGATTGTTTTTAGCACAAGGAATGGATGGTTCAACCATGTGAGGTCTAAAGCTGTTTCAATAAAACAATGAAAAAGATGCATGCAAAGCTAAAAAACAACAACAAACCCACAGGACAACAAGGACCATCAAACTTTATTGTTTCTTGAAAATTCCCTTCATTTCTTTCGAGCATTACATTCGGCACCCATAGAAATTCTGAACCCCCCCCCCCCCCCCCCCCCGGGTCCTACATAAACCACCCTGCCTGTTGTTCATCCTTGCATCACCCAGTTAGTTGATCACCGATTATAGTAGTACTCTGAGAGTTGAAGTTGAAGCAAGGTAATGCATCTATCTTATCATTCTCGTAAGTAGTTTATGCAAGGGTACAGTGTAGTGCATAGTCAATCTTTCTGTACTGTTATTGTATTTCAGGTAATTCAATCGCACTTTGAGAAAGCAAGTTAGTTTGTAAAGCATATATAATTTTGTCCTGGATGGGGGAGATAGAATATGTTGTTGATTGGACGGCCAATTGTTGATTTTCAGATATTTAGAATACGTTGTTGATTGGACAAATCGTTGGTTTTTAAACTAAAAAAATTCAGGAGTAAGTGGTACTCAAGTGCACACGTGCATGATACCCAGGTAAATCGATCGGAGCTAGAGAAGGAAGGAATGGCGCGTCCTCTGGATGTTCACAGATTGCCAAGGGCAGCCGCGCGGTCGTCGTCGCAACAACGAGCGGTGGAGGAGTTCTGGAGGAGGAGGCAGGAAGACATCGAGGCCACAGTAGATTTCAGTGAGCGCGAGATCCCCATGGCCCGCCTCAAGAAGCTCATTTGCACCCAAAAGGGTAGCATGATGATAACCTTTGACACTCCAGCCTTCCTGTCAAAGGCATGCGAGCTCTTCGTGCAGGAGCTCACCATCCGCGCTTGGACGTGCGCCGAGTCCCACCATCGTTGCATCATACTAGACTCGGACGTCGCCGAGGCCATTGCCGCCACCGAGTCCTATGGCTTCCTCATCGACGTCCTCCATGCTCACTGGGCAGAGCACAACCCCACTCCTCGTCGTCCCAGGCCTACTAGGAAGCGTCCTAGGCCAACCGACCAGCCGTCCACACCCCGCCATCCTCCCCACCAGCACCAAGTACGGCAGTTTGCTGGATGTGCTCCACATATTCCTATTCCTCCTTCTCTGGAGCCGACGGCCGCCCACCACATGCCATTGTCATCTCCATTTCTACTGCAAGAGGCACTTTCCTTGTTGGCAACCACAGTCACATCCACACCAACAGTGAATGGACCGATGCCACCCACCAATTGCATAACTAGGGTTCCGGATCTCCCTAGGAATAACATCAACACCACCAGTAACAATAATGCCCTTGTCAGTACTGTTGCTGGTAACAACTCTATTGTTGCAGCTGCAATGACTCCTCTTCCAGGGCCCGCAGGAGGGCTACCCAATATTCCTAACACTCACTTCTACATGAACACGGTTAACATGATGGACATGGGCAACGGTGGTGAGAAGGGAGGTCTGGCATTTAAACCTCTGCTCCCTTTGCAGTTCTCATGTGCTTTATCGATGGCCAACAACAATGACTATGTTGTTGCTACTACCATTGAATTGAAACAAATCCTACCGGAGGGTGTAGAGACAAATAGTAATGTACATGCTAGCGGTACCTCCAATGGCAATGGTGACATTGATGATGATGGCGCTATTGATGTCGATGATGGTCAGCTACAGCAACAGGAGAAAGAAACTAATGATCATCATCGAAATGTGGTGCACGAAAGCGTTGATGTAGAAACTATTGTTGTTGCTGGTGTAGGTGGGAATAAGTACAACATTAATGGGGATGAAGTGGAGATAGTCGACGATTCTTTGTTGGACAAGTTTTTGGAGGATATCCAGATAAGTGAAGACTTGTTGTCTCCAGGAACTACCCCTGATGATCTCCTCCCACTTATTAGTACTATACTTGATGTGGAGGAATTCATTAATGACCCATATGTTCTTGATGGCGTCTTCTCCAACCCAAGCACCAGCACCAACATCAACTAAATAAAGTAAAGGCGTTGATCAAATCATAAGGAGGAAGCATACACACATGGTTGATGCATCTACCATTTTTCCAGATACCTAGTATATTCTAAGCTTTCATGCTTGCAGGTGGTGATAGAGGTCCGAATAAAATGAGGAGTAAAGTTTGCGTGCATGTGTGTGATGCAGTTTGTATACTTGTGTTTGCATCCATCTATGTACGAACAACAACATGTGTGCTTTGTTGGTGAAAGGGAGAGTACAACTGTTGTAAAATCTTGCATAAGTGCTTTTGAATGCAGAATAGAAATGTTGAGGGAAAGTACATTTCCCCATCAGCTTTCCCTAGATTTGTATTAACCTTATGGTACTTGTATATATAGCAGCTACTGTGAAGTAGAATAGAGTGTAACTAAAATGAGATATTGGACGTTTCAAGAGTGAGGTCAAGGAATCAGAATGGAGTGGATTGTGAACCACATGTGGCCCAACAAGCAATAGCAATGCAAACCTAGCTACCAGATAGTAAAATGTTACAACAAAGTCACCAAATAAAAAAATCCAAAGAAACAAAGGAACTGTTGGATATATATAGCCCTGCTCAAAACGGTTAAGGCTTCTGGCTTATTTTTCACTATTCAACAATTTCGTCTTTTTTGGTTTTTTTAGCTTTTTGAGCTTTTTGTCGGTTCTTTTTTTCCCGTATTCATTTATACTGTCCGTGATGGGCTAACTTGTTTTTTTTTCTATTTTTAAATTTTTTTAAATTTAATTACACCAAATAAGCCACCATCAGCTACAGTGCAATTTCAGCCAATTACAGTGCTTTTCAGCTATAAGCTACTCCAAAAAAGCCATTTTGAGCATCCTCAGTCTAGTCTAGCCAAGCTGGCAGCACAGCGAGAAGCAACTGCTTGCCAACCAAAGGTCATTTTTTCATGTTTCGAAGGGTTCGTTTGGAACACATAAATTTTACATGAATCATTTTAATTCATGCAGAAAATCGGGATGTGCCCATCTATGTGATAAGGTTTTCTTTTTGAAAAATATTGCACAAAAAACCAAGATGAATAGCATTTGCAAATAAAAAATGCCTTGCTAAAACAATATCTTGATTTGCCAAGAGGCAGCACTAATACTATGCGCTTTCTTGAAGATGATTTCTTTTTTACTAATTCTCCATTGATGTTGCTAATGGATTTATTGAAACATGTAAAGGGAGATGAATCTAAAATAAATCTTGGGCTATGCACTTTCTCACCATTTTCTCTTGCGATTTTCATGAAGATGGGAACATGAACATGATCATCGACTGTGTTGAGATGATTATAGGTTTGTTGAGATGATTCTAGGTTTGAATCTTGCGTTCTTCTCTCCCAAAAGAAAATCTTTGCCTCATTTGTTAGTTCATGCCTAAAAGGTCTTATGCTTGTGTGTAAAGTTTCATTGTAATTAAGAAAAAACAATGCAACTTTGTTCTCTTCTTCCCCAAATCCAACTATCGATGCACTTAACCTTCTTTACTATCGGAGAGGGGAAAAGAGAGAGGAGGGGAAATGTTGAGGGAGAAGTTAGGGTGCATTTCACAATATATATATTTGTTGCAGGGGTTTTCTGCAAAACACGCTTTAAGAGATGGCGGATGAAGAGGGTGATCTGGCCATTGGTACACAATCTAATGACTTAGATTTGAAATTTTCATATTTGCAACACCTAGTCCATTTTCACATGATATGCTCCCTTTTATACGTGCCGATGTATCTTTCAATGTTACATTAACTTTTTTTGTTGAGGAACATTATGGCCTGTTTGGTACAACCCCTGCTCCTAGTTTCTCATTTGGATTCCGTGAAGCTGCACCAAACACCTAACTTCTCAAAATGGCTCAATTCTGCCTCTCGCAAGGAGCTGTCTTGAAATGAACTAACATGAAGAAGCAACCTTCCAGTGGATTCTCGTGGGAAGTTAACCAACTAGAAACAAGAGTACCCTTGGATATTGATGGTAATTACCCATCATTTGCCATTACACAAAAACCTCATCCTGACTCCCCGTTTCTACTCTCTCTCTCTCTCTCTCTCTCTCTCTCTCTCTCTCTCTGCAAGGCTCTCGCCCGTGCGCACTCATCCAGCCCTAGTCGCTGCCCCTCTAAGAGGCATCACTAGCGGACAGGAGACCTTCGCCGGTGGGGAACCCAAGTGCACCTCTCCCTCCTCTCTCACGCTCAGGTGTCGTCATCCATGCCCTACCAATCAAGAGTAGGAGCAAAGCTAGGGATTCCTCAGGGAAGGACCTAGCACCACCACGCTTGGAATCCCTTCTTGTTTGCCGGTAGGCCCATGCTGCCATCTTCAGAGATCATCCTTGCCATCCACAACCCATCCCCACTGCCAGAGCGGAGCCCCTAGCCGTCGCCCCATATTTAGTCCCTACTGCTGGCCTCAGATCCCGTCGTCGTCGTCGCCTATCCTATAGCACCTGGAGATCTGGATGCTCGACCACCAGTGACCTTATCCACGATTGTGAAGGTTAGAGCCCATCGCTGGCCTTCCCCTTTGGCCTCCCTCCTCAATTGCTCAAGCCCCGTTTTTTACATGAACTGATGAAAAATGCTTTGTAGGATTGAATCCTATTTTGGATATTATAAAATATTTTGGTTGTGCTTTGTAAGATTTAGTCCTATTTTGGAGTTGCATAGATCTGAAATTTTCCATATTTGTGCCACAAATATGTATAGGAATCAGTGCTATTATGATTCATGGCAGATGGTTCATAAACAAATTTTTTTGATGCTTGTCCATGAATTTACCTGATGAGATTGTCACTGATTGCCTACAGGAATAATGAATGCATAGCTCTCTTGGTTTGTCTACATGAACAATGAACCGATTGCCTACATGATTGATGAGATTGTCACTAATTTCCTACATGAACAACAGAATAATGAACAGTGAACAATGAACTTGCTAATAGCTGCTTGCAATAGACTAGATTTACTAGAATCATAAATATAACATATTGATGTTTACATTGAATCAAACCTAAATATGTGTTGATGAACAATTTTTTTACTTGTTGTACATGATTATAGGTGATGAGAATATGTCAGATGTTCTTCTCTCTCTCTCTCTCTCTCTCTCTCTCTCCATGAATCCATGAATGACTATGTCAGATGATCCATGGAGGTGCCCTACGAAACACATAACCTCTGATTTATGTTGGAGTCATATGTATAGCGATAATCTGTTCATATTAATTGCTATTTCTTACTAATTGCATGAACTGATTTGTAACACCCTGAATTTTCATATGTTCAAAATCGCGAAGAATTTAAAATTTTTTGTTGCATTTTGCTGGCCTTTGAATTTTCCCTAGAATTTTATTTAGGTTTCTTTGAATTGTGTGTTATGCAAATTAATAACTGCAAATTATTCCCAAGTATAAACAATAATCATGTTAACGAAAGAATGGAAAAGTTAAAAATAATGGAATGTTAATTCAGAAAATCTGAAAACATGGGTTTAAATTTAAGTCAACAAAACCAAATCTGAATTTGAAATTAATTCATTAAAGCAAAACCCGGTTTAAAGAGAAGATTCAAGAATAGGGATTTTAATCTGAAAAAAATTAAATTGAAAGACAAATCAGAAAAATGAGAATTTTAAATCAAACTTTATTTAATAAAGAAAAGCAAAGGCAGTAAAATATTAAAATTTACATCTAATTAATTGAACCGAGAATTCAAATTTTCAATTCGATTATCGTATAAAACTCGAATTTGGGAATACAAATTTTAAATGCAAGATCAACTCTTGAAATTAGGGATTCAATGTTAAAATCCCATTTTGAAAATTGTAGTTGTTCTCTTTTCCTCTCTTTATTCTTCTTTCTTCCTTTCTCTTCCGTGTGGGCCCAGCCTTTTCTTCTCTTTCTTCCTTTTTCTTTCTTCTCTTTTCCCCCCTTCTCTCTTCTTCTTTGCTTCCCCTTGGTGCTATGTAGTTGGCCACCCGACACGGTCACTGTGCCCCCATGTCGCCATGCCCTGCCACGTACACCTGCACGGCCCTACCGTCCCCCTGCTGAAGCCACATCGAGCTCCATGCTGAGCCCTGCTACAAGGTCTTCGACTATAGGGCCTCCACAGCACCTCCCCCTTGTTTATAAACATGTTCCTGAGCTCACCTCTAGCCCCTGCACCCCTTCCCCCTCCCTTCCTCTTCCTTAAAGCCTAGCTCGCCCGTGCCCACACGCTGGTCGCCATGCCCACTCACCATTTCAGCCAGCCCAACGACGCATTCCACAAAGCACACGTGTCACGGTGTGTTCCCAGAGGTCTTCTCCCTACCCTTCTGCACAATTGGAGTTTCATCTAAAAAGCATGTCGAAACGCCGCTTCCTCCCTGTTCTGGCTGGACACGGCCACTACCGCTTCCCTTTTCTCTCTGACGAGCCTCCCTTCGATTGCCTCACACTGGAGCATCTACCCACCTCCCTCTACCTTCCGCAGCCTCCTCCAGAGCTCCTCCCCGCAAGTGAACCGCATGGGTAAGCTCCCCACGATCCAGCCACCATCGCCCCTATGTCCTCCTGCCTCCTACCGCCAAGCACCGCTCATGGCCCGCCGTCAACTCCTCTGGCCTCCCCCACTCCTGAGCATCTCATTTTGCCCCCACGCCGCCCTCACTCCGGCCAGCTCCTGCTGGCAGCGAGCCCAACGCCGAGCGCCACCTAGTTCCTCTATTTTGGCTGGCCTCTTCCCTTGCTTCTTCAATCCCCCTTCAAATTACAAAAGGGCAACTGCCCACTTGGCTAGTAAAGCATGCCCAAGCTTCCTCCTAGGAGACTCGGGTTTGATCCTCCCTTCCCCCATTTTTCTTTTTATTTCTTTTGGCCAATCCAATAGGAAAAATTTAGGAAATAATTCATGAGAGACAAACTAGTTAATTATGATTTAAACAAAAATGGTATAAGGATAAATTTTAATTATGAAATCAGAAAAACTAGATAAGAGATTAACTAGCTGGACATATTAGTTAATAGTTAAGAAAATGAGTGGAAAATAAAAAGGGGAATTCACTTTTCAACTAAACATCCCACATGAAATAATGATGATAAATTGAATATGCCCAAGGAATAGATTCTAAAATTTTTGCATGACAAAAGAGTTACATAATTAATTAATATAAAAAATGTAACCATATACCTATCATCTCTATCTCAAAAAGTCATGAGAATCCTTTTTTCGAATAATGACTAAATGATTCGAGTATTAAACCATTAATACTTAAAATACATGACTTAAATTAAAGATTGCCTTGCATGCAATTAAACAAGTCTCAAAAATAATTGGTATGTCATTGCAAATTTATTTTAAATCCAAGTACTAATAAAAAATTCCATTGACACACACACACACACACACACATATATATTCGTATAAGTGTTCGAGAATCGTAAGAACCTCATATTAAATGTTGAATGAGATAGGATTAATGTAAGTAGCCAATATGTTACCACCTTTAAAATAAAATACTTG
Organism: Dendrocalamus latiflorus; assembly: GCA_017311315.1. Classification (NCBI taxonomy): domain Eukaryota; kingdom Viridiplantae; phylum Streptophyta; class Magnoliopsida; order Poales; family Poaceae; genus Dendrocalamus; species Dendrocalamus latiflorus. The sequence continues at coordinate 49,591,760 of CM029642.1, read as the reverse complement.
CTTAAGACAAAGGATGTTAAAAGTTTTTGTAAATAGTAAACAAAGATACTTAGGGTAATAATGGCTAATTAGAATAGACAAATTAATTAGCGTGCTGCTAGGATTCAACTTGAAGCATCCACATTAGTTAGCGATCTTTCTTGGAGGATAAATTGGATGGAAGTAGAGGTTATATATAAATACCCTCCAATAATTGTTTTATGAAATTTGTATGTTAGTCGACGGCCCTATTAAAATATAATTCATAAACATCTCGGCGATAATTAAAACTTGACAGTGAAAATTAATTAATACTAAAAATAAGATATGAAGTGTATATAACAAGCTAGTCCCAAATCAATAGATTTACTCAAAATTAAATCATGCTAGATAATAGATGAACATACATAAAATATCAAGGGCACTTAATTTTCAGATCATCTTAAATTAAACATCATGTTAAAATATAGTTTTGCGTGCTTACTAAAATATAATGATCCCTAGGCCATCGATCGTTAAAAATAATCCCGCTATAACCTACACCTTAATGAACTATAGGACCAATTAATTAGACCTTCATTAAGATAAACCACTAATATACGAGTAGGTTGTAACCTAAAAGTCTAGTAATACCCGAACCGAGTTAAGAGTTGCATTTTATCTATGATGCATTTAAAACCCTAGAATGGTTCAACAGTCGCAGATTAGTAGTAAATAGAGATCTGCTAAAATTAACTATTAAACATCAATTAGATAATTAAATAATCACATACTTCAATGAATTATTAAACTAATCATTTGGTGAATAACTCGAATAATTGGCAAATAGAACCCCCATAAAATACCACAGTTTAAGTTGCCAGAACTACAGACTCTAGAGATTAATTCAATAAACTAAACTCATACAGCTGTCCATAAGTCTAACCTAGCCACCTTTAAACAATTGTTCGTAGTTCATTGCTAAATTCCTCATGGGTAATTGCTGACTATATTCCACTCCTTGGCTTTGGATATGAAACCTTGTCGCTCTAGAATTAATAGTTAGCATACTAGTAATAAGTGTGTATTTAAGCGCCATACTTAGATTTGCTTAGATACCCAGGGGCTAGTATGTTGTAACATGGATATTTTAACAATAGAAACCTGATTTAGGCCGTCATTGATGTAGAGTGGCTAGTATGTTGTAACATGGATATTTTATACTCCCAAAAACCCCAACTTGCTAAGAATGGGCAAATGGTATGGGGGTGTGGTACAGTGGATGCATGAGAGTGTGGCTTGGTAAGAGCCGCCCAGATAACTCTAAGAACTAAATCTTGTGATGACCTCCCGGTGTAAAATAGTACATCCATAAGTTGGCAAAGTGTAGACCTGCCTAACTAATTTGCATTGACCCAGTGTGGTTGCATTGGTGTGAACATGGGCAAAGAGCAGTACTACAGAAAAGGTCATCACAGACAGTTCAAAAATATCATCACAGACAATTTTGTGAGCCGTCTGAGTTAATGGGTCAGTAATGACATGAGGTCATCATAGACGGCTTTTGAACCGTTTATGATATAGTCTATCACAGACAGTTATTAACTCATAACCGTCTATGATAGTGGACTATCACAGATGGTTTTTAGTAGAAACCGTCTGTGATATATGATGTATCACAGATGGTTTCAACTAAAAACCATCTGTGATAGTTGACTATCATAGACGGTTTTTAGTTGAAACCGTCTATGATAGTCCACTATCACAGGCGGTTATGAGTTAATAACTGTCTGTGATAGACTATATATGATGTATGTCTGTGATAGTCAACTATCACAGATGGTTTTTAGTTGAAACCACATGTGATACATCATATATCACAGACGGTTTCTACTAAAAACCGTCTGTGATAGTCCACTACCACAGACGGTTATGAGTTAATAACCGTCTGTGATACTCTTTTCTACTTCTAAATCTATTTCTGTTTGTTAGCTAGCCTTGGAAAATGTTAACCATGCCCTCTGAAACAAGCATAGCAACATAATATAGATCCAATTTACATTCATTCATTTTAGAAACAAGAATATCCATTTCACAAATTAATTAACTAAAATGAAGTAAATTATCGATCCATGAACAAATACACACATGTACAATTAAGCTCAATCTTATCCCAGTGAAATTCATTCTACATTGTGAAACTCCCCATCTTCTTTTATTACTCTAGACAACAAGAAGTACGCACACTATCATCGAATTTGTTTGAGGTTAGCCTATTCCAACGGTGTTGTATCGATGGGTGCAACCTATCGGTAGGAAAATCAATGTCGTGCATGCATATATAAATTGATAACTACAGAATAAGCATTGCAAGATTGACAAACCTGAGGATTTTTTGTCTTCGTGGAATTGAGGAGTAGTTGTATGTTGTGGCAAATATAGAATCCATAAGTGTTGCCCGACGGCTACTAGTGGCACTACAAAATTAGAATTTGTTAGTTTGAGAGGCATTACTATAAAATGTTATATAGGATTAATGTGTACTAGCGAATACCAGAAAATCTAGATCGTGTCGTAGGGCGTTGCTCCCTCCCTTGGATTTTTGTACTTCTGTAACGTACGCGGCGAATGACCTAGGTGATTCTAAATGGTTAGCCTTAGTCAATGAGAAGGACGGAAAGACTACATAGAGTTATCTATGGAGGAAATATGTTTACCTGTTGATTAATTGTGTAACAACTATGTAGTCAGTTTTGTTCTTTTTTAGGGAATCAAGGTATATTACCCTGTTCCATTTTGGTATAATTATAATTAGAATGTAGTGGAACGTACACAGGTATATCGTCATTGTCATTAAACCTAAGTTCGTGTTGTTTGTAAAGTACAATCAATAAGTATAGCCACTAGTGCAACACTTATCCTTGGTTGTAGGGCATATGTATGAATTCCTTATTACGTTGAGCCATTAGTGCCTTCGTCATGTAATTCTCGATAAAACATGTATCCTTCTCGATGATATCCATGGCAACCAAGCACGGGTCGCCATTGCAAGGAAACCAACCGATGATTTCGTTAATATGGCTTTAGTCGCCATGAATCTATACACACACACGCAAAAGCAATGAGTTATATATGACATTTATCAGTATTACATTAACATAGACCGTGATTGTACACACTTACAGTGTCCAACATCGAATGAGTGAGGTGTCGAGGGCATCGAGTGTGAAGAGATCGAATAAGTCCTTAAAGGTCATCGTGAAGACACAGTCATGAATATTGTGGTGAAGATGATGTGGCCTGAACTTAACGGTGACACCCGAGCGCTGTTATTCCTCTGGCTTGTTGGCATGTTCCATATAGTATGTATGCAATCTATGGCAAGCCAGTTCTAGGGTTAGGAGGTGCTCTATCAGGATGACCAATAGCTCGCCTAGCATGAATTTCTGGGTCAATAGTAAGTAGGGGATATCATCATCAGCCTTCTTCGGTTTGCCCTTGCGCCTCGGCTGTAGGTCGACTTTACAGTAGTCGACTAGGCATGAGATATAGATGCACCACGCCCTTGCCGCATCAGTGCAGTTAGCTCCAGTGCGGATAGCCCCCGTGGACTTAGCATGGGTACAGATAGCTTTGGTGTGAATAGCCCCTGGGGACTTGATATCGGTGCAGATAACTTCTATGGACTTAGCACCAGTATAGATAGCTCTTGTGGACTTAGCACCGGTGCAAAAATAGCTCAAGTGGACTTGGCACTAGTGCAGGTGCCTCCAAGCAGATGTCCCCCTTGAGCCACTGGATGAATGTTCCAATAGCTTGCCCTAGGGTCATGACCTCATCGTTTGGGGGCATCTGCAGCGGGACGACCTCAAAATTGGCATGAACACTATCTACATTCACTTTTGCAAAACCTGGTGCTAGAGTTACACCGTGCACCAAGGCCTTGAGCCCAGATAGATACGCCTGACCCTAAGCAGCGCACAGGGCAACAGAGGTATATCTCACTTGGAGCTTACCCTTCATAGCCATCTACATAATAATACAAAATTAACTACTCCAACAGACCTATCAGTGGATCGAGCATTCCAGAGATAATAATTATTACCAGCATGTCATCAACAAGAAATCAGTGGTTGCTTTCCGAGGAAGGGTTGGTGTGCAGCTACTCCAACGGTTGGGGGCTGCCTAACATAGGAGTGGTGAGGGCTTCCTGCTAATTTGAAGGGATGCCGTACCATTCCATTTGATCTCTAACATATCTTTACATCTCATGTCTAAGGGATGCCGTAATGTCCTTTCTTAGCCATGCCTCGCACTCTGCTTTGGCTCTTTCCCTACTCCAGTACATTTTGAAGTCCTCTAAGAAACCATATTTTCAAGGAATATAAAGATCAAGGCCTCTCATGCGACCTGAGTGTTCCTTGTTTCCCAGGGCCATGGAGAGTATATCTCTCTCTCAGAGAGACTGGAATGAGCATTCAGAAGATTTTACACTCCGTGCTTCCTACAAGAGCCCGACATGTCATTTCACTTCCTATGAAGTAATGGAGTAATAACAAAATTGGTAGTTCGATATCTTACCGGGCAGTAGGACATTCCTTGTCTATGGGTTTTCGAAAGGAGATGGCCCTTGATGACACGGTACATGACCTCATTCTTATCTAGTTTTGGGCGTGCTCATCAAGGATCTTGACAAATAGCAGGGAGGTGTCCCACAAGATTGCCTACTCGTCCACCTTCCTCTATTGTGGGATTTTACCCACATACCCAGTGGTGTCGAGTCTGTGGGGGTGCATGTTTTTTTGCCTGAAGGGCCTTAGGGCTGCACTTTCACTCGTAAAATTATTTGTCATCTTCATCGCCACAAACTCTTGCCATTGCGGTTCCAGGAATAGTACTTGTGAAAGGGCGTCAGATCCTGCTCCACGTATTGTTTGACAAGTAGACTCTTGAAGTTCTTCCATGATTTCTACGTCGTTAGCAACACATGTCATTGCAAGGAGACCTTGTGTTCTTTTGGGATCTCGAACGATTGAAAAACTTTTATCACCAACTCACTTTTCTGAACTTTGGTCATGTTCTTCCATGAATCGAACATGATTTCAATCCATTCCCATGCAACTATTTTGACTATTCTCTAGAATGCGGACACTGCTCGGTGAGCATTAAGAGGGGTCCCAGACGCATCAACATCCGTGATGGTAAATTGGTTGTCGGGCCTTTTCGATAGTCCTATTCCTTTTTAGGATTTTTCAAAGGATGGTGCATCACACGCATCTGGGGACGATGTCGAAGAATGAGCGGATGACATCTTCAAAAGATAATAGAAGTAAACAATTCTAGTGGTCTTCCTGAGCCAATTCTTGGTGAATTTAGAATATGTTTCAAAAATCATTGTGCCAAGTAAACCAGAATTGTTATGAAAAATAGGCTAACAACAAGTCTTACTTTTTTATCAAAAGCTATATCAGTAACTAGGTATGCGTCATAGAGTTTTAGTGTTGTTCTGCTCAAAGCCTATCCTTTAAGGAAAAAATAAAAATAAAATAAAAATAACCCCTCGAGCAATATGAAAAGCAGTTTCAGCAATATTTTCATATTAATTCCAATTATAATCAAGTACAATAAAGTATAAACACAACAATATGAAAATGATATGAATATATATGTATTATCTCTCAAAATAGATAAACTATTCAGGTCATTAACATAAGGTAATATGCTGAATAGTACATAAAAGTAGGCATTGAAAATCTGCATAATGCACATATTAAGAAATATGTTTTTGCTCTTAGGTGAGGAGTTGCACAAGTTCGAAACTTGGCCTTCTTCCGTCAATATTTCAATGATCACAGTGACAATTCCTAAAAAATTCTACTAGATTGTCTAATTGAATATTACCTTAGTGTAGTATCAATGTCAGGAGCGTGCAGAATCAATAGATTTAGGTAGAAATCAGAAACAAGTAACAGATTGAGCTATGTAGAACCAACATATATTCGACAAAGCCAAAGGATAGGAGTAAGCAATACTGAGCAGGAGACTAAGGATTAGTTATTGACAAAGCTACCAACTACACTGCACAGAAGTATACAACTAGCAAATGTGAATTCAAACTAGCAGAATAATCTTAGATTGTCATTGAGATTTCAATCTTGACAAATTTTCTCATCATGCAATCAAAAACCCACAATATATCATGCAATAATTCTCCCAGTGCCAACCGACAATCAGATTTTAGAGATGATGAACAGAGAAATTAGCACAGCTAACTAATGCACAATTAGATCTCACAGAGAAATCAAGAACATAAAGTAAAGCTCATTGTGCGATTCGAGAAGGCGACATGCAGGGGGGAGGAGGAGTGCACAAGGTAGGCGGCATGCTCGGGGGAGGCAGCGTGCTCGAGGAAGGAGGAGTGCTCGGGGGAGGAGGAGAGCACCAGGCGGGGAAAAGAGGGTAGCTGGAGTCGATGGAGGCAGCGACGGGCTCAGGGGAGACAGCGTGCTGGGGGAGGAGGAGGGCACCGGGCGCGGGAGAGGAGGGCCACCAGAGTCAGGGGAGGCAGCGACGGACTCAAGGGAGGCGACGATGTTAAGTGGGGGCTCAGGTGCAGCATTAGTACAGTGGGGAAAACTCTAGGGTGCAATATTTATAGGGAAATAATCACAGATGGTTCTAGTTCAGAATCGTCTATGATAGTTATCATCACAAACAGTTCTAAATAAAAACCATTTGTAATAATAAAATATCACAAACAATTTAAATTTAGAACCATCCGTGATTATAAATATCACAGACGGTTTTACTTTAAAACCATATGTGATGATACCTACTCACATCCACATATATATCACACATTCTCATATACATAAATGCAAATTCACATATATATCACACATTCTCATATAAATAAATGCAAATTCTCATATATATCACACATTCTCGTATACATACATGCAAATCACATATATATCATATATTCTTATATACATATATGCAAATTTATATATATATCACATATTCTTATACACATATATAAATGCAAATACAGAACATATGACAAATAAGCACTTCATTCATCATTCCACTTACTTATTTCCTTTAAAAATTAACCATTTATGATAATTGACACGTATGTACCTAGTTTCATCATGTTGTTCTTCCTCGACTCTTATGCCATTTTTGAAAGGAGACAACTCATCAAATTGATTGTATTCTTCCTCATCCACTATATTCTCAACTCCGACGTCCTCGTTTTTCCATGAAAAACTACGTGGCGCTCCTTTTTGCCTAGTCGGTTACATAGAAAACTTGAACAACTTGGTTAGTGAGTATGAATGGTTTGTCTTTGTATCTGACATATTTTAGGTCTACAGTAGTGACACTGTACTTGCCGACCTTCACCCATGGGAGATGGACCAAATGATACAGAAAAAATGGAATCTTGAAAAGCACATAGTCGATCTCCCAAATCTCCTCTATGAACCTATAGTAGGAGTTTCTCAACCCATCAGTACTGAATGCATCTATGCGGACATCACTGTTCTGATTTGTGCTCTTTACATCTTAGGCCTGCGTATAGAATGTGTACCCATTTATGTCATATCCTTACCATGTCACAACTATAAATGTTGGCCCTTTTATCAACCATGTCAGCACATCACTTTCCCGCATATTTTTATCTCCCACACAATGTAAACAATGAGATAAACCATGATATTGAAAAACAATGGAGGGAAATACACCTCAAGATGATATAGAGTCATCACCACCTCGTCCTATAGAGTATCTAGTCCATCAGGATCGATGACCTTCTGAGCAATTGTGTTAAAGAAATAACACAGCCTCATGATTGTATCTCGAACCTTAATCGGCAAAATACTTCTAATTGCAATTGGGAGTATCTGTGTCATCAGCACACAAGAATAATGAGACTTCATGCCAATTAACTTCAAATCTTCCATCGAAACAAATTTCTTCATGTTGGTAGAGTAACCAGATAGAACTTTCACACTATGTAAGCACTAGCACAGTTCAATTCTCTTGGCCTTGGACAGAGTGTAACAAGTAGGGAGAAGGTAAGTTCATCATTTATTAGTCTTTGTCGGTGCTAACTTAGGCCTTATCCATATCAATCAAGTCAAGCTGTGCGTTGATACCATCATTTGTTTTATCACGAATGTTCAGTAAGAGACCAATCAAGTTGTCATATACATTTTTCTCAACGTGCATAACGTCGATGCAGTGGCAAACTTCTAGGTGCTCCCAATAAGATAAGTCCCAAAATATTGATCTCTTCTTCCAAACATTCTTCTCATATGTCATCGATTTACGTCCCTTTTCAAGCACAACATCTAAATCCTTAATCATATCATAGATCTCTTTTTCGCTTAAATGCTTTGGAGTTGAACTGTCCTCATTCTCTCCGTTGAATTATTTTTTCATCCTGCAATATGGGTGAGCCCTACAAAAGAACCTACGGTGATGCATGTACACAGTTTTGTGTGAGTGCTTTAGCCGCACACTCTCGGTATCATCTAAATAGTGAGTACAGGCTTTGGCCCCTTTTATACTCTGGCCTGACAGGTTAGCAAGAGCGGGATAATTATTTATGGTGCAAAACAACAAGGAGCGTAAAGTGAAGTTCTCTCATTTGTACGCATGCCATACATGTACCCCTTTGATCCACAGTATTTTTAGATCTTTTACCAACGGTGCTAGGTACACATCTAGACACGCCATTAATATACTCTTCACTCACACGGTTCCCAGCGTACATCTAACTTTGGTCCTACGTTATGCATATAACAGTATGAATGATTTTATGCATGTTTTTGTAAGAAATAGCTATATGTAGCAAGAATAATTAATTAAATTTAATTAAGTAGAAATAGAGTACGAATTGACTAAATCCTAAACCATGCTAGATATAAATAATCTTCTCTCTACATTAAGCTAGCTCGTTCTAAACCATCTTTAATTCTTCTTTCACCAAAAGATATGGATCTAAATTATAATACAATTAGGAACAAATTATTAATCATATGTTGTCAAGATAGAAATGAATGGATCTACAATCACTCTTGCCAAATAGTCTTCTTTCATCAAATGGCCGCATCAAAGCCATGCCTCCAGCTCAAAACAGCAGCCTAGATCTGGAATTTAAGATGGAGGGTCGACGGGTCTGCGCACAATTAATATAGTGGAATTATCACAGATGGTTTGTATTACAAACCGTCTATGAAGTATCACAGACGGTTCAAACAAAAAATTGTCTGTGATATATGGTAATATTACAGACGGTTCTTGTTAATAACCATCTATGATACTTCACAAATGGTTTTCACCATGAACCGTTTGTGATATTACCTCTTCGCTGACAATTTTTATCATTAGCAGCAACATAGATGGTCTCTAAACTAAAACCGTCTATGATTGCATTTAATACTGGCAGTTTTGTTGAATCATCTGTGATGTGGTGTTTAGTATTAGACGTTCTGTAGTAGTGGAGGATGGTCTCATCCCTTTGACGTGACAGCGCAAGAGGAGGCTTCTGATAGGGATGGTCACATCCCCAGCTTTGAAACCTTAGTGGACGTAACCTCACTGGGAAGATGCATTGTAACAACCTTGTTATGATTCCTCAGTCGCACGCCTATGCAAGCGTGTAATGACCGACATATGAGATAATCATATCTTACGGGTAAAATTGTACAACCTCTACAGAGTATAAACTATTCAAATAGCTGTACTCACGGTCATGGGCGGGCGTTGGGTACTTACATTGATATAGTTCTTTTTCAAAGACTTTGTGGGTGGAATGGAAATTAGTCTTTGTATTTCCCTGGGCGGTCGGTCCTAGTAATGATACTAAGTGGATATGACACCGAAAAACTAGCATATAGTGCAGGTAACATATAACGGTGAATGGAATCTGTACTACTAATACTACAATCTTTCACACACTTTAGAAAACTCTGTTTTAGTTAAAATTGCTAAGTCTCAGGTATTTTCTATATCTGTATTTCAAAATGGTGGCTTTTTGTAAATAAAAGAACCATAAGTCTTACCTTGTTTAGCCTTTCATCTATTATTACTATGTTCTGTGTATTAGCTTGCTAAGTACTTTTGTACTTACTCTTGCTCAATTACAATTATTCAGCAAGTTAGAAGAAAAAATACAAGCTGTGTAATCATCTAAAGGTGTCAACAAGACTAGAAGGCGATGAGGCCAAGAACTAGATCGGGAACCCCAGTTGGCTGCATATGAGTGTGTCCTGAGGGTCCTACATGTGTTAAGTTTCTATTTTTGCTGCTATTTTTTTTATTGATGTCGACCTGATCAGCCCATGTATAAGTTAATACTATATTAGTTACACTTCCACGTGATATGTACTTTTGATATTCAGTATTGTATCTGGGAGCACTATTTACTGATCCAGGGAATAGTGCGGTAGAATCACAGAGAATTCTGGATTGCAAAATTCGGGCCTAACATGATTCCATGTTTTTTCTTGCTATCTTTGTGTGCAGGCTATCAATTTTTTTTCAAGATTGGCAATTGATTTGATGTAACAATTTTAGACAGAATAAGTTGGTAGTGTTTTTTTTGTGTTTGATCTGAAACTACTGATGTGCCCATCCTGGTAGCATGGATGCCTAGTTCAGAGGTGCGTACTTTTGGATGGCCAGAGATATAGAGATGTGTAAATTTTTGTATAATGTGTAAATTTTCAGATATGCATGTTGCAAAATTTACACATTATACAAAATTTTTTGTCATTGATGCAGATTGCTCAAACTTTGGCATGATGACTGTTGCTGCACGAATTTTTTTCATTACTGATTGTGTTGCTGCTGATGAGAACATCACATCTTTGGTGACATACATGTCTTGTTTTTCGGAGTTGTATGAATCTTTGATCTTCCTATTTACAATTGCATGTTAAAGACCGTCCGGATTACAACTCATGAATTCAGCGTTTACTTGTGAGCCTCCTTATTTATATGGCTTGTGCAATTGGATATCAGTCATTTAAATCAAGACATTGAAGGAAGAGCAAATTTTGGAATGAACTCAGCAGATGATTTGTATATTAGGCCGGCCCTCTCCGTTGTAGCCGTTAAGTTTCTTTTCTTTTACTTGTAGCCACTAGTTAGATTTGAAAGTTTTTTTTTGTAGCATTTGTATATAAAGGCATCAGTTTTGTTGCCGACGGTGTACATATACTCTTATAATTTCTGTACTGATTTAGAGAATCAGACGGATGGAGGTTGCCAGTTTGAGGATTGTTTGGCCTGCCTGTAGATGTCTGCATAAATTGGTGAAAAGGCATTAACAAATGGTTTCAGATTCTCAGGGCAGTTGTTTATTTGAGTTATTTTTACGCCCTTCAGACAATGAAAAAATTGTATACTCATAACCCTATATTCCTCTACACGTGTTAAATGTAGTGGAGATCGAGATATCAAAATGTACGGATGGATACTTACGAGATACTCGACTTCCTAATATTCAGTTGAACCATGCAATAGATCACTGATCGAATGGCACTGCTGGTGTTCTGTGTTTCTTAAACTCTATTTTTTTAAAATCGAAGCTCAGTAGATGAATTTGGTGTAGATCACTGAGACAACATGTTCGAAGCACAAGATAAGCACTCGGCAAATTTTAGACAAAAACATCATCAATTGATTACAAATACAAAGGAATAAGACATACAAAGATAAAATGTTACAACTAGAGGTAGCATGATATATTTCTTTCCAATCCCTCTTTTATGTTTTTCGAGCTAACCTACTAGCCAACGCTTTTTATAGGCAGTTCCAAATTCTCAAAGAAATAAATTATCAAAGAATTTAGAACAGAAATTAAAAAAATAAGAATCTAGCACTCTACCAAACAAACAATTTAGGAACTAATCCACTGGAATTCACAAATTTTTTTCCAAGCCCGTGTTTGGGGCCGGGCCCGGCCGGGCCGTACTAGGCATCAACGAAAAATAACGAGCGGCCCAAAGGACTGGCCCGACTCGCAGGTGTTTTACTTTGACGACTCTTCCAATCGAGACCCGGAACACTCCAGTTCAACACGAACACACACAAAAAGCGGAGGAGATGGGGAAGAGAGGCGGGGATCAGAAGGGGCTCCTCTGGAGGCTGCCGGAGGTCACCTCCGGCGAGCTCGGCAAGATCGGCCCCGCCTTCGGCCTCGGTATCGGCTGCGGCGTCGGCGCCGGCGTCGGCTTCTTCGGCGGTAGTAAACCCCTCCTCCCCCCTTTTCTTGCAAAATTCTAGCCTTCCTTTTGTGTTTCTTGGTTGCTCCTTGCTTCCAAGAACCATCTGCATTGCTCTGCGCTCTTGACGGGCTGCTTGATTTAGGTGGATTATGCTAGATAGATGAGCTTCAGATGCTTTGGTGTGTAGTGCGTTGTTCCTCGTTCGTAGTCGTTGGTGTTTTGGTTGGTGATTCCTCTGATGAGATGTTTCTATCATCGGTGGCTCAGTGGCTTGCTGGTTGCTACTGGTTTCTTTGTTCAGGTTATGGGGGTTTAGATTACTCATGTTGTGGTTTAGTTTAATGAGGGATAGGGTTCGCTCCAAGTCGCATTTGCTCGAAGCAGCTACATCCGGGATGGATTCCTGTGGATGGGATGGTGGAATGTTCTGATCTGTATTGCTTGATGATTTCTTCGTGAGAGGCTTACGGTTGCCCGGATTGGCAGTAATTCTAGTTGATTGATTTCCACATAATGGAGGTTTCTTGAAGGGAATGTTTCATAAATTAGGAAAAGGATGTTTGCCCGAATTGGCAGTAATTCTAGTTGATTGATTTCCACATAATGGAGGTTTCTTAAAGGGAATGTTTCATAAATTAGGAAAAGGATGTTTGCCTGAATTGGTAATAATTATAGTTGATTGATTTAAATATGATAGAAGTTTCTTGGAGGTGTTAAATGTGTATTATTAGTTGTGTAGTTTTCCTGTTGTATATATGACATACTTGTACTTGTGTGTGTGTGTGTGTCATATATATATATATTGGGCTATTGGCCCCATGATGAATACAAGTGCTATTCATAACATGGTATCAGAGCAAACTTAAGGGTTTCGTCAAGCTACCACCATTGGTTCATCTTCTCCAGTCGCCGCCGTTGCTTGGCTTTGCCTCTATTGCGCTCGTCGTCGTCAAGCCATCACCGCCGCTGGATCCTCTTTAGCCACTGCCGCCTGGCATCTTCGCCCTCTGGTGTTGTCCTCCGCTCGTCACCACCCGGCGCCGCCTTCGCCTCCGCCGTCACCGCTACTCAGATCTAACCTCGCCCGTCATTGCGCAGCCTCGCTGCTCGCGCTCTTCACTGCCTAATCCTGGCGCTCGACTTCACCGACCGAGGCGCCACCTCGATCCATCTAGTGACGCCTGCTTCGCCTGTGAGGTCACCTAGCGTTGCCTCGATCCACTTCGGATCTTCTTCCCATGAGGCCGCCTCTGACCTGTGGCTGCCTCTCGACCGACATGTTATGATAGGTTGTGACGCCGCCGGTCCGTTTCCCCGACCAACTGAGTAAAAGAAAAAATGTCATCCTCTTCGAGTATCGTCTCTATTCCTCGCTGCCCAGTGATCTTTGATGGTCTCAATTATTGGGACTGGTTTCAACACATGCGTCTCCACATGCGTGGTCAGTGCCTTTGGGATTTTCTCACTGGCGAGTTGCCTTGTCCGCCTCACCCTATTCCACCTGTTGCACCTGTGCTCCCAAAGGATGCTTCCGAAGACGCTCGTAAGGAAGCATCTGGTGCTTTTGAGTATGCTATGGATTTCAGACTTAATATGCTGCCTATAAGACATGGATTGATGAGGATTTCCATGCCTCTGTTATTCTGGTTGCTAGAATGAAGATGCATCTCACTAGGGATGTAATTGGCTTGGTGATGTGGGCACATTTGCGCAACCGCTACGAGCCATATGGTGATTCCTTGTATCTTGCTGTTGTACGTCCAAGGAGATGCCACTATGGACGAGTTCTATGCCCAGTTGTCCGTGTTGTGGTGTCAGATTGACTCTTTAGGACCGGATGTTTGCCACACTTATCAGCGCTGTCAGCGTCACAAGTATCATCTGAAGCTTTGTCGCATCTACGACTTCTTAACACGTCTCCAGGCTGAGTGTGAGTGGACTCATGCTCAGTTGTTGGCTCGCCACCCTCATGTGACTGTTGGAGGCCCTTGCTATGTTCGTATTGAGGAGATTCGCCTTCGTAGTGCGGGTCTACTGCTATCACTATCGTTTCCTTCAGCTTTGGCAGCTCCTCTAGCTTCTATACCCGCTACACCTCTAACTACTCCTTCACTAGTGGTGCCTCCACCAGTGACAGCTGCTATTGGTAGGGGACTCCACTGCACCTATTGATGCTGCTTTTGCACCATCCGGTTCTGTTGCACAATCTTCTAGTGAGAGACAACCTTCTCCTTCCTCAGGTATATCACCTTGTATTCTTGACTCTGTTGCTTCTTTTCGTATGAAATCTGATTTCACCGGTCTAACTTCCATTAGTCCTCTAGCTGCTCTTATTACTGTTCGGATAGCAGATGCTACCTGTCTCTTTGTCGCAGGACGAGGCATTCTTTCGAATTCTTCTTTTCATGTTCCTGTTATTTCATATGTTCCAAAACTAACCATGCAGCTCATATCTGTCGGTCAGCTCACCGATCATGGTTTTTCGTGTTATTCTCGATTCTGATTCTTGTTGTGTTCAGGATTGTCACACGGGGACTTTGGTTGGTACTGGCCCTCGCCACCATGACTGACGGTGCCTCTGCGAGCTTGATTGGCTTCATTTTCCTTCTATTGCCCCTGTTAGTCTCGTCGTCTCCACTACCGCCTCCACATCTGCTGCATCCTCCACCGCGTCCTTTGCTCAGTGGCATCATCGTTTGGGACATCTTTGTGGGTTGTGTCTGTCTTTGTTAGTTCGTCGTAGTCTTTTAGGGTCTGTGTCTGGTGATATGCTTCTCTAAATTGTCGAAATTGTAAGCTTGGCAAACAGTTTCAAGTCCGCTATCCTTCCAGTGAGTCAGTCACGTCTTTTTAATCTTGTTCATTCTGATGTATGGGGTCTGGCTCCTTTCGTTTCGAAAGGTCATCAATATTATATAATTTTTATTGATGATTTTCTTGGCACACATAGATATACTTTATGTCATCTCGTAGTGAGGTTCTATCTATTTACAAGAATTTTGCCACCATGATCCGTATTCAGTTTGACTCTACTATTCGTGTTTTTCTTACTGATTCGGCTGGGAGTACTTGTTGGGAGTCCTTAGTGGTTTTCTTACCGAGCAGGGCACTCTCAGTTTTCTTGTCTTAGTGCTCATGCCCAAAATAGTGTGGTTGAACGAAAGCGTCATCATCTTCTTGAGCTAGTCATGCTCTTATTCTTGCTTCTGTTGTTCCACCCTATTTCTGGGCTAAGGTTGTTTCTACTGCCACTTTCCTGATCAATATTCAGCCTTCTTATCCTTTCTACTGCACTCGTTGTCCATGGGTTGAGGATTCATCTAATGCGTCATCTTTTTCTGGTGGGTCATCTTCGGCTTCTCGATATGCTCTTTATGATTGCTAGTTTATTCGGCCTCCTGAGCGCTTTGGTTTTTACTACTGCTGCTATTGCCGAACCGACTTCCTATCATGATGCTGATATTCATTAGGAGTGGCAGCATGCGATGGCGGAGATCATTGCCCTTAGGCAAACTGGCACGTAAGATATTGTCCCTCTTCGTTACTTCATTGGGATTGAGGTTATTTCTATGCACGAGGGCTTCTTTCTGTCCCAAGAAAAATATATCTAGGATCATCTTGATCGTGCTTCTTTTACAAATCAGCGCACAGTTGAAACTCCTATGGAGCTTAATGTTCATCTTCGGCCCACTAATAGTGAGCCTTTTGCTGATTCTACTTGCTATCATCACTTTGTTGGGAGTCTTGTTTATCTTGGTGTCACTCATCCTAACATTTTGTATCTTGTGCATATTTTGAGTCTGTTTTTTCTGCGCCAACTCAGCTCTACTATAGTCATCTTCGTGTTCTACGATATCTTTGTAGAGCCATCACTCGCCGTCTCTTTGTCCCTCGCTTTAGCTCTTTACAGCTCCAAGCATATTCTGATGCCACCTAGGTTAGTGATCACTCTGATCACCGATCTTTCTTTGCCTATTGTGTTTTTCTTGGTGGTTCTCTCATTGCTTGGAAGGTTAATAAGCAGACATCAGTTTCTCGTTCGAATGCTTAGGCTGAGTTGCGAGCTATGGCTTTGTTGACTGCAGAGGTTACTTGAGGATTTTGGTGTTTCTTTTTCTGCACCGACTCCTCTTTTGTCTGACAGTATAGGTGCTATTAGCATTGCTAAAGATTCGATGAAGCATGGGTTACCAAGCATATTGGTGTTGATACTTCCTACATGCGGCCATAGGTGCAGGACCTAGTTGTTGCTCTTCAGTATGTGCCTTTAGATATTTAGTTAGTAGACTTCTTCACGAAGGCACAGGCCAGAGCCTAGCACAACTTCTTTCTCTCCAAACTTCATGTTGTTAATTCACCATGAGTTTGGAGAGAGGTGTTAGATGTGTATTATTAGCAGTGTATTTTCTCTATTGTATAAGGGTTTTCCTGCATATATGTCATATATATATACATACAAGTGTTATTCATAACAAGAGGGAATGTTTTAACAAATTAGGAAAATGTTATTAAATTATTAATTCGATTTCTTTGCAACCTGAATGGAATCATAATTTCAATTCAAATAATTTTGATTTTACATATGGAGATGCTTAGGTGATTAGTAGCTTGGCTACAGGTGTGTCATTAGACTTGGATGATGTATTGGCTCCAACTTGGCAACTTCTTTGAACTATAGATTTGCATGTCTGAATAGTACCTTAAAATATTGGGGACAACATTCATTATGAAATTTTTTTCTTTACTGGTTACTGTTAGAAGGATATATAACATAACAAGATGCAGGCAATCGCTAACTCTTGGTGTCTGTAGGCAATGTTTTTCACTATTTAGTTCAGGTAATACTTGCTTAATTTTCTCTGTTTCACCAAATTCACCAAATATTCACAAATTATGTAAACAAGCCTTGCTCCTACCTTTTCAATTTTGCTGTCTCTGACCATTTAATGTTTGAAACTCACATCATGCCCATGTGATACATTTGCATGTTACCATGAAAATTCAATGCCTTACTCTATTTTGCAAAATCTGCTGGTTGATCAACTAACTACCGATTGTGTGAGTTTGTAAAGTTTGAGAACTGAGTTGTAGAATGAATTGCATAGTTTCCAGTTTCCACTTGACCATTGACAACTTAAGAGAGATGATCTAAGCTATTCACATGAGATCCGAAGCATATAACTAAAAAAAATCTGAAAGACAGGATGAATGATATAATTGTATCGCTGTAAAGTGTATAACTCCGTCAGATGTTAATAGATTTATTATTATTTTCTGGCGTGCTTCTAAACAAATTGAGACAACAGTTTGTTTCTGCATATTATAGTTGCTACTCCAGAGCATGATCCCTACAATGCACAGCAATC
This sequence comes from Dendrocalamus latiflorus, assembly GCA_017311315.1. Lineage (NCBI taxonomy): Eukaryota > Viridiplantae > Streptophyta > Magnoliopsida > Poales > Poaceae > Dendrocalamus > Dendrocalamus latiflorus. Next base: position 49,574,194 of record CM029642.1, on the reverse strand, counting down.
CTGTATCCCCAGTCCTTCCCTTTGATAGATATGCCAAGCTCAATTAAGGTATACTTTCTAGTGCAAAATCTACAAACCTTAAGATAATCCAGTTGTTAAGTGCTTGACATTGAATGTCAGATCGAATCATTAAATAATAATAAAAGATCAATGTGAATAAGTTTTAAAGCACTTATCAATCACATGCGCATTGCATGGTGTGGTCTAGTGTAAATGGTAAGGTCTACTTTTTTTCGCCCTGTTGTTTGCAATCAGAAATACAAGGTAGAAGAATGGTTGAACCGTTGAATATTGTATTTCTTAACACTCAACTAAGTGTATGTAGGAAACTAGGAATATGGACAAGTTTTATAACAAGAGGAAATGTTAAATATGGTGAACTCTTTTAACAATGCTAGCATTCCATGCTGTTGTGCACAGTTTATTGATCCATTCCATGCTGTTGTGCAGAGATGTTGTGCAATTGTATTTTTTTTTCACGAATGCTGTATAATTGTATCTTTTTCATGAATAATTTAGGTGCAGGATTAGGTTATGGATTTCCTGGACTCACGTTAGGCTTTGGAGTTGGAGCTGGATGTGGTGTTGGCTTTGGTTTTGGTTATGGCTTGGGCAAAGGAATCGCTTATGATGAAAACAAAAGATACTCAAATGTTGGTAAAATGTTCCAGGAAGCTCCAAATCTTCCTACGTAAGTATTTTGTGGGCATGACAATATTTGGAGCGATTTGTGCTGCTAGATTTTTTTATGCATGGTAATATGGTGTACTTTGTTGCCTAACTTTGCTGTGTACTGTAGCAATCCCTTAATAGCATGTGTCTAAAGTCTGCAAGAATAGCATTTTTGCCTGATAATGCTGTATGCTGTACCGTTTCCTCAATAACAAAGTATCAGTCTATTAGATTAAGTTTGCAAGAATGACCTTGTACAGATATGATTCATTAATCATCTGCCAGAATAATTTGGTTCAGTTCTATATTGTTTCCATTTCCAATTATATTTAAAATGGATAGTGCATAACTGAATGCCATATTCTGTTAATACATTGGTGTTTCAATTTATCATCCCAGTCCCACGTTGCCATGTTAGCATCAACTATGATTTCTACTTTTTAGGGGAGCTTTACACTATTGTACCATTGCTCCTGTCATTGAATCTGCAAGGTACGAGCAAGCTAGAAGGCAAGGTGGAAATATAATTAGCTGACATGAAATGAACAGTGCTAATGGTCAATATATAAACTACAGAAAACTGTCGTAGTGCCCTGTGAATAAGATCTTTATTCATGCAGAGGTCCAAATGAGATTGAGAGGATCTTAGATAAGCTTGCCAGTATATGCTTTGAAGTGAAAAGATATCTCGCTTCAAACAGTCTCACTAGTTATTCAAATTGGGCTGGATTGATGGTTTGAATGGAGAAAACCTGAACCAGATCCTGATCCAGTATTGGAGTTTCAAAAGGCAAAAATGGAAACCAACGGACTAAATTCCACACCAAAGGCAAACCAATTGACTTTAGTATAATGAATTAGCATCATTTCATTTATTCGAACTATGCACACACTACATTGAACACATGAAGTCTTCAGCACATAAAATGAAGGGGAAGTATACTGTGCAAACCCGTATAAGATCACTGAAATAGCGTTTCTCACTGAACATCATGAGATAATATTTTTGTGTGCATTGTGCAATAATGTGAACTCGGTGATATAAGTCAATCTTATAGAAAAATTATCCATGAAAGTCCTAACTTAGTGTAAATTGCCTAGAGCAATCCTAATCATACAACCTAGTCCCTGAATTGACCGGTTTTCAGAATAGTGCAGATTCTTCACAACCCCGTTCCTATCAGATGTTAACAGTGAAATATCTAGATATTTGAAGTGACGTTCAAGGTATCTTGTGTATCTACAGATTTAATAATAACTGCCTCCATGTGTAACATTTATAGCAACTCATTTCTGGCTCCTGAGCTGAACTACAGTGTAGTGTCATGTTATTATTCTTTTTCTGAAAGCGTAGTACAGAACACAGCTTGTTAGTGTTCTCTTCATAATCTTGAACATCCGAGCTGTAATCTAATACACGTAAATTCAACATTGTTTTCTGATGAGAAGATAAACTGCAATTCTTCTTGCATAAGTCATAACTTTAATCAGTTCTTTGTCATGGTTAACAGTTGGTTTGTTTAGTCACCAGCTTATTCTCGAGCAGTACTCATTCCTGAGCTAGTTTAGTATATATGTGCTGGACTACAGTATAATGTCATGTTATTATTCTATATTTCTGAAAGCAGTAGTACAGAACACAAGATATTTTGATGTTTTCTTTGCAATCTTGAACATCTAAGCTCGAGCAGTACTCTACTACCGTTAGTTTTGAGATGTTTGTTCTCTGCTGAGAAAGGAAAAAAATCCAATCCTTCTTGCATAATTTAATTAGTTCTTCGTCATGATTGCTAACAGATCTGTTAAGTTGCCAGTTTGTTGTTTTCTGCACCTCTTTTTTGTTTAGCATACTTGTAACATAACTTGCACAATTTGCAAGGAAAAAAAAGTCTGCCTGTTCTTGCGCAATGTTACTCATCCTTCATTCCTCCTCTGTTTCAGGGACACTGTTGTTGCTTTGTTTGACGAGCTGGTTGTAAACACCAAAAAGCTTGCGAGTGCAACGTCAAAAGAGATTGAAAAATGGCGTTGAGCTGGTTGTATGCTATCTTAGATGGGGATCAGCAATTAGCCGTAGGCTGCGGACTATTGCACCACATTGTTCTTTCTTATTTTCGTGTTCGTCAGTAAGTAGGTATGTATTTAAGTAGGGGTATGAAACTCTAGTACAGTTTGCATGTTAGAAATCCCCAATTGATGAACACTAGAGTAACTATGAACAAAATATATGTATGCGTTTCAGTTCTTGACTGCTTGTTATTATACCCTGCTACCGGTTGTGCTCATCTCAAATTTTGCGTTTGAGCTTGAGTTGATGCTGTGAGGCAGAAGTGAAGTGATATACTTTCAAATTGTTGGTTAAATATGTGTGTAACAGTGCAAGTGTTTGTGTGGTCTCTCCCAGTGGAATCTGCGTGTGGCTTACAAGTGTGGCCTTGGTTCTCTCCTGTGGTTGGTTCTTCCTCAGTCCCTATCTATCATGTATGGACCATTTGCTCCCTCTTGATAAACAAGATCACGAGAGGCTCTAATGGTGCCACATCAGCACCCTCATCTGCCAGGTCAGCATAGCCTGCCCAATCAGATCCAAGCAACAGATAGCCCAGCCAATGGCAGCACCCATGGCCAAATCTTGCCTGGGCCCACAACATCCTCCAATCCTCTTGTTTCCGTCCCTTTAAACTAGCTCACCTTTCCCTCCACAGACGCCCATCACACTCTCTCCCTTCTGTTGGCCTGAGCACGTCCCCTGCTGCATCTCTCCCTCTGAGCTGTGGGCCTGAGGCGATGGCGGCGCTTCCCCCGACGAAGATGCTCGGCACCCGGCTCGGCGTCGCCGGCTCCTCCCGCTACGCCACGGCGGTGCCGACCGCGGGGGCGCAGAAGATCGTCTCCCTGTTCAGCAGGAAGCCAGCCCAGAAGGCGAAGCCCGCCCCCTCGCCCTCCTCGGGCTCGGACATCGGCGATGAGCTCGCCAAGTGGTACGGTGAGTAGACCACCGGAATCTGACGCCCGAGGTCGCACAGTTTTCAGGACCCTAGTTAACCTCAGGGCTCCCATTTCTTGGACGTTTCAAGAAACTTCACCGCAAAAATTTCAGAAACCTTCATATGTAGTAAATCTTTCTCTTCCAAAAATTTCAGAAACCTTCATATGTAGTAAATCTTTCTCTTCTTCTCCTTGTGGTCAGGCCCTGACAGGAGGATCTAAATCTTTCTCTTCTTCTCCTTGTGGTCAGGCCCTGACAGGAGGATCTTCTTGCCGGAGGGTCTCCTGGACCGCTCGGAGGTGCCGGAGTACCTCAGCGGACAGTTTCCTGGAGAGTAAGTCATAAGCTTCCATTTTTTCCTCTCCATACAGTTCCATATTAGTTTCAACAAAAATTCAGATTTTTTGTAGGTAGTTTTGTCTTAAATAAGTTAAAATAGTACAAGCTTGTTTCAAACAGTGTAGCGTAAGCTAGAAAAATAATTTGGTGGTATAATGCAGATTTTTCATGTCGAAGAGTGTAATATTGCTGTTTGTCAAATTCTTTCAGATTATTTAGAAAAAAACAAGAACATCTGTTTGTCAAACGCACAAACTAGCAAGAGCAACCTGTAACAATCAAGGTGGTTGTTGGTTCTACTTGTACATCTAGCTAGCACAATGTTCTCTCTCCCCTGGCAGCATAACAACTCCCTCACATGAATGAAATGCTCATGAAAATCGAAGCGTGTATATGCATCTAAACTAAACTATATCGTTTTCCCTTCGAACTTGCAGCTATGGCTATGATCCTATAGGTCTGGGCAAGAAGCCAGAGGACCTTGCCAAGTAAGTAATCTGCATCGCAAACACACCTATCACAAATTTCAGATTCTTGTCTCAACCAAGCAATCCTATGCTACACCTCATTCTGCAGGTACCGGGCCTATGAGCTCATCCATGGCAGGTGGGCCATGCTCGGCGCAGCTGGATTCATCATCCCCGAGGCGTGCAATAAGTTCGGCGCCAACTGCGGCCCCGAGGCCGTCTGGTTCAAGGTACCTACTGATCATCAGCACTCACAGCTTCAGATTCGGTAGTAAACTCTGAAAGTCTGAACTCATGGTGTCATGGAACCGAACCATGCAGACCGGCGCCCTTCTCCTGGACGGCAACACACTCAACTACTTCGGCAACAGCATCCCCATCAACCTCGTCGTCGCCGTCGTCGCCGAGGTCGTCCTCGTCGGCGGTGCCGAGTACTACAGGATCATCAATGGACTGGTCAGTAACATCAACACCTGAAACGTACATGTGCAATTGCAACTAAGAATGCGATCCTATCTGTACTGACCAATGGTTGCATCAATTTCTCCGGCGCCGACGGCGTGCAGGACCTTGAGGACAATCTCCACCCCGGCGGCCCGTTCGACCCGCTCGGCCTGGCCAGCGACCCCGACCAGGCGGCTCTGCTCAAGGTGAAGGAGATCAAGAACGGCCGGCTGGCCATGTTCTCCATGCTGGGGTTCTTCATCCAGGCCTACGTCACCGGCGAGGGCCCCGTCGAGAACCTTTCCAAGCACCTCAGCGATCCCTTCGGCAACAACCTGCTCACCGTCCTCTCCGCCGGTGCCGAGAGGGCGCCCACCCTGTGAGCTCGCTGTTTGATCGCCGGCCACCGCCGTTTGCGTTGATCCTGATGATCAGCTGCATGGAATGCAGCATGATGTGCTGTGTTAATTTTACCGTGAAAAGTATGAGAGTTTGAATGTGCCGTACGTGTAAATTATCAGGGGGAGAAGAAACCTGTTCATTCTGATTTCTAATAGGACTACTGCTAAATTTGTGTCGGAGAACTACCGCTACTACATAATTATCTGAAATGGTTTCCGTCTTTGCTGAGATGCCAAATTGAGCTTCTGAAATTTTTCTTGGGTTTCTTCTTCTTCTCTCTCTCTCTCTCTCTCTCTCTCTCTCTCTCTCTCTCTCTCTCTCTAGTAGTTTTCCGCTAGTAGTTTGAGCTTGGTTAGGTTGAGTAGCTTGATGTGATGCACACTAGGTCTATCTGGCTCAGATTTAGTCGAGTACCAAGGATCAAGGTTTGATTGTAAGGATTTCAAAGTTTGAATCAAAATCCAATTAAGTTAGAAAAATCAACAGGGGCAGATTATTTGGCCTGGAGCATAACATAGGGGCATACCATTTCTCCAGAGAAAGCGTTTTCAGTGTTTCTGGAAATTTACATACAGACGGATAATTCAGGTCAACCCGTACAGTTGGAGCATACCATTAGTCGAGTGAGGGTGATTTTGGTGCTCATAGAATTGTATACAGAGATGTAAAATTCGGGTTGAGGTGTATTATCTCAATAGAGAAGATTGAATTAGACAAGTTGAGAGGCGGGAGATAAGGCCCAAGGCGTATCATTGCTCTGGAGAAAAAGAGTTCAGACGTATCACCCAGGTCAAGGTGTACCGTTCACCCGTACCATCTTTCCAGAGGCACTCCATGGCAAGGTGTACATTGGCGGATGATAAAGCCTAGGGCGGATGATCTGGGTCAGGCGGATGATACGAGTCAGTGTAACGGGTATTTTTTCGACCATTGAAGCTGAGAAAAGTTGAACTGAAGCAGGTGATCCAGATCAAGGCAGATGATCTAGGTCTACAAAAGTTTTTCAAAAATGTGTATGACAGCTAGTTTTTGAATGGAGAGTCTATATAAGTGAACTATAGGCGTTCAAATTAGCTCTCTTTAGACTCCAAATTAGTGGTTCGTATATTGGGGAGTTCAAGGCACACATGAGTATCAAGTTGAGATCTTGAGAGTGTTTGAGAGTATGAGAGAGTAGATTAGGCCTAGTTGTGTGCATCACGCATAGTTCCTTGACCTTGTTGGATTCAAGCCATCTCTTTAGGCTTATTATTCTTGGGAATACAGAGATTCCTAGATGGTTTGAAGGCTTACTCTTGGTGACCTTCTAAGGAGGAGCTTGTGGAAGGTATCGGGAGGATTGTGAAGGTTTGGAGTGAGTCCACCTATCTGGAGTGGACAAGGACTACCGCTAATGGAAAGCTTGAATCCTTATGTGGGTTTAAGTAGGAACTAGACTCTTACAAGAGTGCTCCATTGAAGAACAGGGGAGATCACTGAATCTCTGAGGCCTCGATAAAAAAAATTGATTGTCTCTTCTCCTTTTTATGTTTCCGCATTTATTTCTTACTCTTTCGGTTCCTAATATACTAGACTTAAATAAAATTGGTACTTGGGTTGCAAGACTTCACTAGCATATTTACGAGTTGATTAAGCACACTAGCAAACCATAGACACTTAGGTTAGGAGTACTAATTAAGTGGCTCTTAATTTGTTAAATTTGGCCTAGTTTGAAAAAGATACCCAATTCAACCCTCCCCTCTTAGGCATCCAATCCACTTCTATTGGTATCACAACAAGGTGCTCAAATTAGGGCTTAACCACCTTGAGTAAGGTTGTCGGGAGACGGTATGAACCCCGGTTGGGCATCTACCTTTGCTGGAACAAATTATGCTTATTGGAAGGTCCATATGGGTGTTACCTTGATCCTATGAGCTTAGATGTTGGCGTGTTATTGAGATTGGTTCCCGGTGCCACTTAATCCACTTGCACATATGGATTTTGAGGTCAAGTACCTTCAATTCAACACCCAAGCAAAGAATGCACTTTTTGGCTCTCTTAGTCTTGATGTATTCAATCAAGTGAGCAATCTTTCGATGGCTCATGAGATTTGTACTGCACTTCGTAAGAATCATGAAGGCATGTCTAATGTGCGGAAGACCAAAATGTATGTTCTAAAGGAGCAATTTGACTATTTTACTCTACTACCACATGAAAATGTAAATGATAGGAATTTTAATATGAATAGTATAGTGAATAGGTTGAAGGGCCTTAGGGCACTCATTACTAACCTTAATGTCGTAAAAAGAATGATTAGGGTCTTGATGAAGGAGTATAAGATGTTGTGGTGTTGGTCATAAAAGGAAACTTGAATCAATTGATACTAACCGCACTCTTAGGCAAGCTCACTGTGCATAACTCTTCTTGAAGGAATGTGAAGTTGACAAGGCCAATAAGAAGAACATTGCTCTCAAAGCCAAGCTCAAGTCCAAGCAAAGAGAGGATGATCAAGGTGGTGATGATGAAATATCAGGCCCAATGATATGGCCATTCTCATGAAGAAGGCAAGAAGACTTCTCAAGAAGTTCAATGACAAGGGAATTGACTTTGAGAAGAGAAGATCACCCTCAAGCAAACCCTCAAGAAAGACAAACCCCTTCGCAAATGTTATTTGCTATGAGTGTAATGAGAAGGGTCACAATACCTCAAGATGCGAGAACAAGAAATAGAAGGGCAAGGAAGCCTATAAGAGCAAGAGGAAGTATGATGGTGAGAGGCTCAAGTTCAAGAAGCTCACAAGAGATAAAAATGAGAAAGTATACATTGGAGAGTGGATTACGAATGATGAGAGCTCCAATGAAGCCTCAAGTGATGATGAAGATGATGGACCTAAACCACCAAGAGGTCTAGTCGGGCTTGCTCTCACCGAATCTACTCCACCACCTCCAACCCCACCGTTTTGTCTTATGGCAAAATATAATGAGAAAGTAAAAGATTTTGATCATTCATATAATGATGAGCTTAATGCGACTCTTGGTAAGGAAAAGTAAAAGTTCAAAGTTCTCAAGAAAATGGACACCACACTTAGCATCTACTTTATGGAACTTAATGCTAAGTATGATGAGCTTAAAATTGAACATGACACTCTCCTTGACAAGTAATATTCCGTGACTGAGGTTGATAAGGGTATTGCTTGTGATCTTGATCCTCAACCCTTTGATACTCAAGCAAGCAGTACTCCTATCAAGGTCGACCTCCACTTCTTGTGATGATTTGATTTCTATGCCGTGTTCTTCTCAAGTAGATTCTTGCTCTTGTGGCATTGCTATCTACGTAACTAACCTTGTGAAGGAGAACATAGAGCTCAAAGAGCAAGTTGAGAAGCTCATCAAAGGACTTGCTAAGTGTTATCAAGGAAGTGCCACTCTTGATCGCATTCTTACGGAGCAAAGGTATACATTGGTAAGACAGGTTTGAGATATGTCCTAGGGAAGATATCCAAAGGAGATGATGTCATGATGTGGGCCACAAGGCTGATGTTTGTCCTATGATTACTTCTTCTAGAAGCGGCATCTCTAATTCATATTACTTGCTTAAGAAAGGCAAGGATGGTAGAGTGGTTGCTAAGTTCGTAGGTTTTCCTTTGCTTAATGAGAATAAGGCTATTTGGGTGTCTAAGTCTCTATGTACTAACTCATAAGGACCCACATAAGTTTGGATACCTAAAGCTAAGACGTGATCTAATTTTGTAGGTGAACTACAAAATCGAAGGCTGGTATTGAGTGTTGGACAGTGGATGTAGACAACGCATGACTGGCAGCTTGTAGATGTTCACCTTATTAGAAGAAGTTGACTCAAGAAACAAGATTACCTTTGGTGACAATAATAAAGGAAAGGTGATTAGTCTTGGTATGGTTTCCGGTATTTTGATCAAACTACCAAAATACCCTTATTGGTTGAGTCATCTCCTTCCAATGCAAGAACCGTCATACTTGCCACATGTAGGTTCATCATTAGCTTACTACGTGTCGTCAAGTCTCTCCTACTCTGGTTCCACTAGACCACGCCTCACTTAGACCGATCAAGCCACATGGTGCAAACCTATCGTTTGAACTCGCCTTCAACATTTCTCGCCTTTCTCATGTGATGCTTAAGCTCACCATTTCACTCGGCATTCTTGATCGTTTTAGGCCTTGGCTCCACCCTGAGCGTAGTCCCGATCCTCGCCGTCGATCATGGTGACTCCAACATCCCTGTATAGCCAAAAACAAAGAAATAGTTTTCAAGCACAAGTTTTTCACAACTTGACTTACGTTAGCCAAAACATGTATCATGCAACCTTAATGCAATGACTCAGGTCACACCAACTCAATTTATGACTCAAATCCCCAAATCCTATTTTTCTACCTAGACTGATACTACCGCTCCCTATGTGCCGATACTACCGCACCTTCGCACCTCAAAACTAGACCTCTCTGAAAATAATATACCACCAACTAGAAATTGGAACTACCATTTTGCAGTAAGACCACGCTCTCACTGCGGTACTACCGTATTGTGGTATGACCGTTTTTCTTGAAAATTTCAGAAAACAACGTAGACAAAATACGATCTTTGCAAAATCACTTAACTACTCCACAAAACTTGCAATGGTTCATCATAATATTATCCTGAACTTTCTTATATGGTCCTTCACTTCTGCAGTTCTTTGACCTCTCCTGGAGACAACTCACTTGTACCAGGACATTGAGGCAGAGGGTTTCAAGACAAAGGATCAGAGTGCTCTGTGTTTGCTTGCTCCCATGGTCTACGATGTTACTCGCTATACCATCTACCATAGGAAGGGTGGCCGCGATGAGCTCACAACAGATATTATCTGGATGTTACACTTGATTATCACCGGTACTCAGATCGAGGTCATTGACCTTGAGATTGGTGAGATGGAGGACACTCTGACAAACATGAAGTGGATATTGCCATATGCTTCATTTCTGACACGTGTGTTCTTGGCACAGGGTTGGCTGACAGAGGAGGACCAGCAGGGCTTTCACAGAGATTTGACTCCTTATATGGCTTGGTCCGCAGATGAGAAGCGCCTTAGAGCACGTGCAGCGGCACCTCCACTTAATCTCAGAGAGCCCTCAGAGGATTTTGACTTAGTGTGAGTATTTGACACAAATTGAGGAGGGACTAGCAGCTTATGATGAGGACGAATCCAACACTGAGTACACTCATAGAGTCGTGCCTTGAGAGCAGCGCTTCAGCCCAGGGACACACGATGCAGAAGCTGCCAGTTCCAGCATAGCAACGCGGATTGATCGCATTGAGTAGCATATGCACAGACAGACAGGATATATTGAGCGAGTTCAGAAGTCTGATTCCTTGCCTCACGGATGGGATGCGACTCATCACGCAGAGTTTGTTGATTTCAAAAATTTTCTCATTGTGTCTATCGCCGAGATGCAAAGGGAACATAACAAGATAGCTGATGCCATTTGGGTTCTGAACGATCAAATAAATGATATGTGGACTGATGTCATGACAGCCCTTAGGTCACGAGAAGAGGAGCCTAGAGCTCTTGGTCCGGATGCAGCACTTCATTGACTTGTTCCTCACCCGAGTGGACACTCCTCCGACACTCTAGTACCTCCTCCTCAGGTACCGACTCCGATAGTGCATCCTTCACCTCCAGTTGTTCAGAGTCAGTCGGGTGCCGATCTAGTTGAGCCAGTAGTAGAAGCTCCCTTAGAGTGATCACTTGGTGCAGTGCCGTGTCAGGTTCTTGACGTCTCCACTCCTTCAGTGGCTAGCACTTCTTCAGCAGCAGCAGTTCAGGAGGTAGCTCCAGTTCCCGAGACACTTGCCTCCACCTCTACTGCTGAGCCTGTAGCACCTGCACCCCCTCTAGCTCCAGCTTCAGTCGAGGACGACATTGACACTGCCATTGATCAGGCGAACGCCGGGACCTCCAGTGATTCAGACTCTCCAGTAGTCGGTCCTCTACTACACCGAACGGGCCTTCTCCACTCAACGGCGAGTACTGCTTTCTCTTCTTGTGCTCGGTGACAGGGAGAGATAGCAGGTGTGAAAGAGAGGTTTAGAGAGGGATAGGACTTCTTTTGCCTTTTTGAGCCATGTACTTCATTCCTTCTTGTGTCTTGTTTTTTAGATAAAGGATATAAAATCCGGCCTCTATATCCACGAGGGATATACACAGCCAACAGATACACGAGCTCTAAGGCTCAAATCCTCAAAACCTGAGGAGCATAAAACAACAAGAAATAAAGCTTAAGGACTATAAAAAAAGCTAGAAAGACTAAGCTTCATAACTTCTTCTCCGTCCTTAATTCCAACCAAGCCCCTATCCTTTTCCGACCATGCCCTCAAACCTTCGGTCTACTGTGCGTGAAGAAGGACCTCCGAGGCGACGCCTCCAAGGAGGCAACGAGAGTCGCCGACGCCGCCCGCCTCACCGAGGCAAGGTTTTCACCTGGAGATCAATAGACATGAGGGCTATGGGGTACCATGACAACGCCTCCAGGAAGGAAAATGGCACCCGAAGGCGTCATCGTTGTCGAGACCGGTAAGATCACCGGTAAGGCTTTCGCCAGCACCTCCACAGCACCCCACGTACTACCCACTCACAAAATAGACCGCCACCAACCCGCCAGGGACCTGCGCGCCTCAAGGCCATGGCATAGCCACCCTTGAACGCTACGACGAGTCGCTCCCTGCAATGTCCGGCACTGAAGAAACCACAAAGCGACGCCTACGCGCCACCACTGAGCAGATTCAGGGAAGAAATCTCCCACACACGGATCCAAGCGCGCCCAGTGAGGAAATCCAGGTGCGGCTGCGAATGCGACTTGCACAGCCCACACAAATCGTTGCCTCGTCCGGCGGGCACCCCTGTGTGTATGAGACTCGTGCTTTGGGTATGTATATATTTTCTGCTTACGATGTAACGATTAATCTTTATGTTTTCTTCATTTGAAGTCCACTTGTTTAATCCACATGGATTTAGGAGGAGCTTTACAATATATGTAGGATTGAATATGACGATTAAAGGGAGGTGAATAGGAGTCCAAATTAATTCTGAGTCTTTCCAAAATATTTGTTTTGAGCGAAACCAAAACTTTTTACTCCAGTAGCTATGAAAGTTATAAAGATTAAAGATAAATACTCACAAGGAAAGATCCGATCAAAACCGAGCAAAACACACTTTAATAACCCCTGACAGTCTGATCTACATGAAAGAGGCGGTCTGACCTCTCTCCAGGTAGTCTGACATCTGTTCTAGTAGTCTAACCGTTATGAACAGTAAAATTAGGCAAAGCTATAGTAACTTTGGTCAGACCGTTGCTACAATATTTTCAAGATGAACATTAATTTTAGCGCTATTTCAACTTCAAAAATAACTTTTGATTGGTTGGTCTAAAAGATTTGAAACTTTGTATGCACCTTCTCTAGGATATCAGAAATCTATTCCAATCAACGATTAAGAAAATTGTTGTCAAATTTCAGACATTTTTCTGTTTAAAGAAGGGTGCACCAAAACAGATCAAAAAAGAGAAGCTTTGATCTGCTCTTACTCGTGAGTCCTAGATGGTTTAGGTGATCTGGGATGGGTTCTCACATGTCATAGTAAGCTTGAACACAACACGAAATTAACCCAAAACACCCACAAGAGCAAAACCTAAAAATCACCTCTCTTGAGAAAAATTGAGCAAACTCAAGAACTTCCTCTAGACCATGCCTAGATAGATGAGATCTTGTTGGATCTTGTCTCCGAGAGATAGCTCTAACTCTTATACATCTTTGCCACCAGAAAAGCTCAAGATAAGAGAAATCCAAACATGAAAGCCAAAAAAATAAAAAAAAACATATGAGGAAATTTATGGGACAACTCACTTGGGCAAAGTTTGGATATTTATATTACTTGGAGAGGAATGTTTTCCAGCTAATCCATCAGGATAGCAAAGCTCTAAACTTAGAGTACACATAAAAGGCTCTAACACCGAGAAACTCTAACCCTAATCTCTCAAGTCTCTCCCACAAGACTCAACTCAACACAAAGCTTATATAATGGAGGCTACCACCTCACACCAAACAGCCACTCCTTAGTGGATTACACCACTTATATATGGGAAAATTCGATAACCCACACATAAACGGGTTTTACATTCTCACATACTTGCACGCTTTCAAAGCATGACTTCCAAAGGCTCTAAAGCTTGATAAGACATTCAATCTACAAAGACGTGATCTAAAATTGTAACACCCCACCCATCCTCTAGCCCTGGAATGCTACCACCATTGCATACTTTTAACGTTTTCATCAACTGTTAGTAATTTTAAGCAAACACTACGTTATATATATTACAGTGACTAGATAAACATCATACCATTTCACTTCTAACTTTAACATGGTATACCGGTAGAATCTAAAACATGCTAACAAAAGATGATACATGGAGTGTTGCTGGTACGTGAAATTATTCATGTGCTACTCCCGCCTGTGCATGACATCTTCAACGGTCACCTAAAAAAATAAACAAAGCAAGGGTGAGTCCGGAGACTCAGCAAGCACACAATACACTGGTAAACACTACCATAAATACAAGCAACAATCTTACCATGTCGATCCCACCTGTTTCAACATTAACACAGACATATCATAACACAAACATTCTCCACAATTTTTGATATATCACCTCAATCCACACCTAGTGCAATGCAATGCTATGATCAATCTCTTTCTCCTCTTTAGCTTTTACCAGTAAAGCGAAGGGCACACCCATCGATGTCACCCTTTACCTCCATCCCATGGAGTTGCCTACCGAAGTAGGACTTTCCCTCCATTCGCATGGAGGTGCCTTGCCTAAGGGAGCTTCTCATAGAAGCTATAGTTCACCTTTTCGATAGGACTTCTCAAGAGCACGCCGGATTAGTCAATAGCTTTACTCATAGCTATTGACTTTCTCACCGTCTTGGGTTCGAAATGCATATGTCATGTCATGTCATGAATGCTATGCTCCAACAATTTATCAGGTATCACAATATTATTTATCACCAATCATGCAATAGCAAATACTATAAACATCACAATCTTCACAAAAACTACCGTCTACCGGCTACCATGCACTTGCCTGTTAACCGAGCGGAGTGGAGCGACGTGCGGACGGCATCGATCCTAGACTTCCACCTGAACAAGCAGTTAACCTGACTCAAAATAGAATACCGATACATGCGCTTAAATGAATGGCATCGATTCTACACGTAAGACCCGATGCTAGCATAAAAATGTCCGAGGTTAAGGACCCGACGTGCAGGTACCAAACCTCCATTTTTTTTTCTTTTTCTCCACTTTTCTTTTCTCTTTTTTTCTTTTCTTTCTTTTTTCTATTTCTACTAGGCCGAACCGGCCTTATCCTTTTTTTTCCTTTTTTCTTCCTTATTCTTTCCTTCTCTCCCTATACCTCTCTCTCCCCATTTTAATCAGCCGAAAGGCCTGGCTTCTCCCAGGCGATGCGGCGGCGCATGTTCGAGCTCGAGCATCACTGGCTCAGAGCTCGCCGTCGATGGCTCCTCCGCCGCCCCCAACCTTTCCCCTCTCCCCTCACTCTCCCTACTCCCCCTCCCTCCTCTTCTTCCATTCTCACCCACATCCGATGCCTCCTCGTCTCCTTCCCAAATTCTGTCGGCCAGGGTCAGATCAGGCTACCCCAAGCTATGATGGCTTGCCTCAGCCACCACACCACCGTGGCCTACCATCGACAGCTTTGCTCCCCTCGGCTCCCCTTGACCATGGCCTTGGCCAAGGCGACCCGTGCTTCGCCCGCTCTAGACATGGTGTTGGCTTGCCTTGCCGACCATTGGCTGCCATAGCTAGGCATCGTTGTCGAGGATCGGCTCGCCCCATCGGAGCCACCGCTCTTCCCCTACACTGTTGTGGCCTCCTCCCTGGGCTGCACCAGCCCCCTATGGCTACGTGGCTCCACCGGTGCCGACCCTCCATGGCTCCGGCCGTGGTCATCTTCGAAGCATTGCCGGCTCCCATGGCTGTCCCCCAGCATCTGCTGGCCGAATGGAAGGATTGTGTGGGGGTTCTGATCAATGGGAAATGGAAAGGAGGAGATAGAGATAGCTACTTTCTGGTGCTTGCTCTAGTGAAAATGGTTTTATTTTCCCTCTCTTCTTTCATATCCCCTTTGATGGCTTTGCTCTAATGAACTCTTGGCTAGGGGAAGGAAATGGGAGTGAGGTTTTGTGGCTTGTGGAGTGTTTGCACACTAGGTGAGCTCTTTGTTTTGGGGAGGAAATGAGGATGGCCAGGTGTTGGCTAAGCTTAAGTGAGGAGGTCACAGCTGGCCTCACTCCCCTGTGCTATGCATTGCCATTTATGCCCTTCTTCACTCTCTTTGGTTGTTATTAGCCATAAGGGCCTTTTGGTCCAAAAGGCTCTGCACTGTTTGGGATTTTTCTACTTCGGCAGGTAAGACAGTAAAGGCGCGGGCTTTGTATTTTTCCTATTGCCGAGTGACAAAAACCGAAACGTGAGATGGTGCTGACTGGACAGGGATGGCCTGGGAACCTCTTTGAGCGCTTAATTCATTCGGCACTTCTAAAGCCGATGGGTCTGATAGCAAAACTTTTTTATTTCTTTTATTCTCCCTTGGATTGTTTTCATTCCCTGTATTTCTTCCGTTTTGCATTTTTAGTGGTATTACAAAACCATTTAGGCCAGTGTCGTGGTTTAGCAAACTGCCACTCCTCCCAGTTTCTGATAATTTCCCAAAATGCCACCAGTCGGTCTTCACGATAATGCGATGCCCATGACTTGTTGCCAAGATCGTACGCCTGAGCCGAGACTATCACTACTTGAAACGCTCAAGTATCATGGCACACCAACATCACTCCACAGTCGGTGATGCCCAACGCCTTGCCGTCAAGATCGTACGCCTACTCTAAGAAACGTCACCATTTGAAATGCACAAGTCTATTTAGCACATCACATGCATGCATTACCTCTTCACAACCCTTGTCTTTCTTCTGTTCTTCTCGGCTTAAGATGTTGCTCCACCTGGACTTACGTGACACACCATGGCCTTAGGACTCTTTTCGTAGGCTCGGTCTCACCTGGCTGCAATAATCATCAAAGCATCTACACATCAAAGAACAAAGCAATCGATCTAAGCACAAATGATATACACTTGACTCTCTATTAGTAAACTATATGCATGGACACATGCCAAGATTTACACATGCATGGACTCCCCCATAACTAACACTTGCACAGACTCAAGTCATGATGAACTCCCAAAACGTAAAACCAATAGAACATATTTCACTGGGGCCAGTCTGACTGTGGCACACAAGCCAATCAGACCGCGCAAACAGCTGCCGGTCAGACCGCTTGGTCCCAACAGTCAGATCGCCTGGGGCAGGCCAGACTGACTAGTTTTCCAACACATGACCAACTCAATTCACAAATTCAAAGGTTCAAACTCAAGCAATGAAATCAATACACGATTAATGTCAAATACTCATCACTGATATGGGGTTGCCACCACATAGTCTTACAATACATTGTTTAGAGCTTGTATGCTTTCAAGCTTTATATCACATCTTGCTCATATATGTGCCATGTTTACATACCTTATCATTTCTCTATATTTCTTGTGTTGGTTTGGTTATCATCAATTATAAAAAAAGGGAGATTGTAAGCATCTAGGTGCCTAATTCGATGATTACGTGTTTTGGTGATTAATGACTCCTAGTTCATCAAGACTAACTTGTGTTTAAGTGATGTTAAGATTAGTTAGGTCTTGGTGATGTTAATGGGGTGTTCTTGCCTTTCATGGATCCCCAAGTGTGTTAAAGATGGCAAAACTTGAAGTATATCGAAGATTAAGGATCTTGTGACTAGAATTGATCCAAAATGTTGAGTATGGATCAATTTAGTGATATATTTGGTTTTTGCACTTGAAAAAAATAGTTCAATGTATGCACTTGTTTCCCTGCGTACCAATTCCAACCATGTTGGTGCCCAGTCTGGCCAAGGGACAAAAGGGTCAATTTATGCGAGGAAAATGGCTAAATAATGAGAATGTGAAGGGGAGGATAATGGAATTTTATAGGTGATGCAACGGAATGACTGACAAATCCACAATTGCACGAAATAAGTGGCATTTGCTTAATACCTGGACTTACTAGTGTTGAATCCTTAATTTTCCTTTTCAAAAACAGGAACTATGGTTTTGATACTGTGGTAATCTTAGTGTCTTGGCAGATATGGAAGGAGAGAAATGCTTGGATTAAGTGTTTAATAACAGGTGCTGCACACTACAAGGCACAATAGATAGAATTCTACAGGACAGAAAGCTATGGTGCGACGCTGGAGATTAATGCCTTTGTATTTGGTTGTTCTAGCTGTGTAAGTTCTTTTTTATTATTAGCTTGGTTGTTTCTTTTATCTTTTGTTTTTTTGGTGAAGAACTGTCCTCCGAACACCATATTGTAATGACCTAGGGCATTACTGTTCCCTCTCTTTGTTAATGCAATGCAAAGCTTTTGCCCATTCTTGAAAAAACTAGCAACTATTATATCCGTATACAAACTATCATTTTTTGTTCTTGAGACTTGGACATTTCTACACACCAATATCCCTGTCTCTTCACTTGCTCCGTGCTTGGCACAATTGCCATTTCTTCTTTCTTCTCTAGCACTCATCACAACTTTCTCCTTTGAGTGGTTCTTCGATTCCCTGTATGCTTCGATCCATCTCCTGAAACTGCGATTCCTAGCAGACATTAATTAATTCAACGTATTTTCATGGTTGATGTGGAAATGTAGGATCGTCGATGGCAATCAGAGAGGGGTGAATGATTGCAACACCTAGCGGAAGCCTCTTCACAAAATCACAAAAAAACAGCAAGAAAATATATTTTTTTTCTCGGGTACCATAGCAATTACAGTAGCAAAGTACTGTAGCAGTTACTATAGCAAAAAAATCCCGATCGATATTTGATTCCGATCGATAGCAAAACACATTTTTCATTCAATCTAGCAATCGATTTTTAATCAAAACTGATTCATGTATGTAAGCAACAAAAATACTTAGATATATATCAATGCATGGAGAATTCATAGAAATAAGAAAACCAAAAAAAATGATAATATATGCGAATTAAAAAACTTATAAACTTTTAGTCAAAAATGCGAGCACTGTTCATCCATCAGCCTCAACCTCATATGCATGCATCCGCCGCAAACTTTTTCTTTTTCTGTTCGCTCAATCCCCAAAAGCTTGCAATCTCTCGGCCGCCCCTCAACTATTAAATACTCACACGTCGCCACACCTAATACGGAAAATGTGCCACAATCCAAACCGGCCTAAACCGTCGCTCACTACTCGGATTAAGTCTGAGTCTCCGCTCTCAACCCTAATCCAACTCATCCAACTAGACCTAAGCCTTTTTTTTATCTTAACAGGCTTTCGGCCCACTAATTTTCAAGGGCCCGAAACCCTTCCTAACACGGGGTTTTCACACTCCCAACTTTTCTAACGCGTCACGTGTCGAAGTCTCCAGGACCGCACCTCCCGTAGCTTCTCCACACATCATCCACCACGTGTCGTAGCCTCCGGACCACACATCTTTAGCTCCAACATGTATCATCTATCTCTGATCTCCATGTGCCCCAAGCATGAGCCCGACCATCTTGTGACCTCCTTCACCGTCTGAACCTCGGATCTCCCCATCCTAGTCCCGGTCCACCTCGTCACCGACCATGATCGCCTCCATGCTCAACCTGCACATGCCAAGACCAAAAAATATTTTTCCAGCACAAGTTCGTTCCAACTTGACCAACATCAGTCCACGCACACATGTCACACCTCACATAACATCGATAAGCAATGTCATCAAATATTCATCATCATAAATTAACCATTGTCAATTATTTATCACCAAAATATCCTAGACCTAACCACATGGTCTAACAATCTCCCCCTTGATGAATACATTGTCAACACCTCAAGATAGCATGATGAATTAGGTTCAAATAGATATAAGTGAAGAACTAAAGCCGAAAAAACATTTTAAGCTACAAATCTCAAATCTCTTGCAAATTCGCAAATTTCTCCAATATCTCTCCATTCTCTTTAATTTATCACAAAGCACACCAAATATCTCCCCCTTTGGCAATGCAATCATCAAGAAAATTCAAAGAAGGAATAATTCTAAAAAGAAGCACTGACAGTAAAAATCAAGAAGCTTGTCATTGTATATTGATTTAATAAAGCAACCAAGCCATATTTTTTAGTAGAGTTACCTGAATCATATAAAGTCATGTATCATATAACAATGCCAAATCCAGTCTTGAGCATGATTAAGCAATTTATATTAATAACAGGCATCTCAACAACGACCAAATCAATTATAAAGAGCACAATGAGATATCTCAATAAAAAGTCAAAACCTAAAAGTGAAGCAAATTTTAAATCAAGACGAGCTAGCAGTCTCATATAACAATCTATTGCTCCACGCAATTCATAGGCATATGGCATGCTTGTAGCATACTTCTTTTTATAATAAAATGCTTGTAGCATACTTGTTTTAGATGGTGGCATGCTTGAAGCATACTTCTTTTTATTTGTGCACTTTTTGTGCCTTTTTCTTTTTTTATACCATGGCATGCTTGAAGCATACATCTTTTCAATTTTCTCTATTACTCATTTTTTTATAATATGCCAAATTGAGTGATCATAAAAAGATTGCAATATGAAACATGCGAGCCTCACAACCAAGATTTAAAATAAGACTCATAATCAAACTAATCCTTTTTATGAACATCGTAAAGTACTATCTATAATTAATCTAGTCAAAGTATTCCGCCGTATCATATTTTAGTTCAAATATAGCAAATTAATTATAATCAGCCATGATCAAAGCTACACAACATATGAGTAAATATGATAAAGAGAGCTCTACAACTCATTTAATTTCAATGGCTTGGACTTGTTGATTTATTTGCCAAACATAATAAACAAACCTTCTGAAATTTTTAAACAACAAGCTCCCCCTCAGAATAATCCCATAAGATGTAATACACCCAACTCACTTCGCAAATGAGCAAAATGGGAAGTATCAAGCGATTTTATGTGAATATCAGCAACTTGAGAATCTAACAAGATGTAAGACAAAATCACCTTTTCACATGGTTTCTCAGAAAGTAAAATATCTTGGAAGCCATCAAAGAGAGTGAAGAACCATCAAATGTTTCACTCAAGCAATGATGTAAAAGACCAGAACCCAATCTAGCTCATGTTCTCCATCCTTGTCAGCTGTTCTTACATCACAGGAAATATCGGTCTCACAGTTTTTGGGTTAGTGAAATAAGATCTAGAAATCCAGTACTAAGACACACGACGAACAGGAGCAACAAAGCTAGAACCAAAATCACGTGCATGTGGATGATCAGAATGCTAAAAAGAATGTGAATTATTTGAATTAAATCTCAATTTAGCATGTGAAGCAGATTTAAAGTAATCATAAAAGTTCTCTAAAAACCTAGATTTTGCATGAGATCTAGGAATGAAAGAGGTTGCACATTTTTGTCTTAAAGTATTCAATCTTTCCTTCCTCTCTTTCTTAACACGCTTAAAGCAAAATTCATGTAAGTGCCCATCTCTTCCACAGTAGGTGCAATGGAATTTAACATAACTAGAATTCTTTTGAGATGATGAACTAGCACCTACATTATTATTCGATGAACTTTGCACAAAGCCAGCAAATTTAAACATAGTTTATTTTGGTTCAAGCTTCACTTCAATATTTCTAGGTTCAAGAGGCTTAATAAGCTTAGGAGAATTATTCTTGGCATGCTCAACAAAATTAAATTCTAGACCACGATTTTTCATACTTATTTTTGACTTGTCTAGAATCATATTCAAATTTTTCTTGCCAAAAGAAAATCTCTCTAAAGTGTCTTTCAGGTACTCATTCTCTTTAGCTAGAGTGGGACAAGTTGTGCATTTTACAGGTTCATTCACAAGATTTTTAGAAGCACTAGACTGAGCCAATTTTTTTTCAGCAAAATCATTAAGTTGTCTAGTCAAAACTTCTATTTCAGTGTTAAGCTTAGGACAATTAGAGTAAGAAGATATCTCATGATAAAGCATCTATTGAATTGTTTCTTGTGATGAATTAAGTTTAGCTTCTAGCAATTCACATTTAAACCAAGTTTTAAATTGAGCATTTAAATACTTGACTCTAAACATGTAGGAGAGCTAAACTAGATTTTCAATTTCATCATGTACAAGTTTTAACTTATCACCACAAGAGTCATGTGCTAATCTCAACTCATCAAGTTTAGCAGTTACATCACTAAATTGAACCAGGCTTGATGCATTAATTGTTCTAGCAGATTCCAACTCAATATGTAAAACTTGACAAGACTCACAAGATTCATCATCAGAAATAGAAGCTCTAAGTCTATTGATTTCAGAATTTAAGCCCTCAACAATGAAATTATGATTTTTAATTTTCTTTTTATACTTCTTAAGCTCATCTATCAATCTAAGCACAACACGAGATAAATCAATGTAAGAAGGTTTACCTCATCAGGATCACTGTAAAGATCATCATCATTTAGCTCCTCACTGTTGGTCATAAAACACATCTCTGTGAAGTCCATCTCTTTTGCCTTCTTACCATTGCTCTCATCGTCACTTTCAGAATCATCATCACTCAAAACAATCTCATCAAGTGCTGAAATTATTTTGTTGACTGCCCTGCGATAATTGCGCTTTTTGTTTGGATCAATCTTGATTTGAGAGCGACGAGTTGGAGCCTTATCATCCTTGACCTCCTTGCTCCTCAGTTTGGGGCAATTCATCTTAATATGATTTAACTCGCCACATTCATAACATTTGATTGGAGCTCCTCTCCGTCTTGATCTGATGTTGTTAATTGCCTTGGTCACCCTATTGGAGAGAACTACAAGCTGCTCTTTTGGAATTTTCTCTAATTGTTCATCTGAAATAGAGCACAATGCAAACAAAGAAATAATTGAAGAACTAGAAGAATGTCAGCTTGGTTAGTCACTAAACCCAAAGAATTAGTCTTGTTTATCATGGCCAAAATATCAATCTCATGTGTTTTCATCTTGGAATAAAGATCATTCAAAGTGAGTGTTTTCATGTTAACAGAATGATTAATAGTAGTGACTAACACATTCTAAACAGACATATCCAAAGTATTTAAAATTTGACGAGCATTGTTAGAATCAGAATATGTGGCGTCTACAGATTGCAAATCACTAATAATTTTATTGAAACGATCAAAAAGAGCATATACTGATTCTCTAGGTTTCATCTCAAATTTAGAATACTTCTTTCTAAATTGATTCTGACGCACACCTTTAACAGATTTAGATCCTTCATGATAATTAGTTAGAGTGGTCCAAATTTTATTTGCAGATTTAAGGTGAGCAATTCTGACAAACTTGTTTCTACTTAAACCTTGCAACAAGATATTTCTAACCTTAGTATTAGCTTCAACATCAGAGGAATTTTCAGTTGTAACAACATGAGGCACTTCATACGTATTTTCAACTTTTTGCCAATTAGAATTACCTTATGCTTGAAGAAAAACCTCCATGCGTGTTTTCCAATAAACATAATCTGATCCATCAAAAAACGGTGGCTTACCTGAAAATCGATCACGATCTGATGCCATTGTAACCTGCTCTGATACCACTTGTAGGATCATCGATGGCAATAAGAGGGGGGATGAATGATTGCAACGCCTAGCGGAAGCCTCTTCACAAAATCACAAAAAAAACAGCATGGGAAAATATTTTTTCTCGGGTACTGTAGCAATTACTGAAGCATAATATAGCAGTTCCTGTAGCAAAGTACTGTAGCAGCTACTGTAGTGATTTACTGTAGCAAAAAAAAACGATCGATATCTGATTTCGATCGATAGCAAAACACGTTTTTCATTTAATCTAGCAATCGATTTGTAATCAAAATTTATTCATGTATATAAGTAAGAAAAATACCTAGATATAGATCAATGCATGGAGAATTCATAGGAATCAGAAAACCAGGAAAAATGATAATATATACGAATTAAAAAACTTACGAACTTTTATTCAAAAAATGCGAGCACCGTTCATCCATCAGCCTCAACCTCATATGCATGCATCCGCCACAAACTTTTTCTTTTTCTATTCGCTCAATCCCCAAAAGCTTGCAATCTCTCGCCCGCCGCTCAACTATTAAATACTCACGTCGTCACACCTAATACGGAAACGGTGCCACAATCCAAACCGGTCTACAACCGCCGCTCATTACTCGGATTGAGTCTGAGTATCCGCTCTCAACCCTAATCCAACTCATCCAATTAGACCTAAGCCTTTTTTTTTATCTTAACAGGCTTTTGGCCCACTAATTTTCAAGGGACCCGAAACCCTTCCTAACACCGATTTTTCACACGCCCGACTTTTCTAACGTGTCACGTGTCGAAGCCTCCAGGACCACACCTCCCGTAGTTTCTCCACGCATCATCCACCACGTGTCATAGCCTCCGGACCACACATTCGTAGCTCCAACACGTATCACCCATTTCTGATCTTCATGCACCCCAAGCATGAGCCCGACCATCTCATGACCTCCTTCACCGTCTGAACCTCGGATCTCTCCATCCTAGTCCCGGTCCATCTCGTTACCGACTATGATCGCCTCTATACTCAACCTGCACATGCAAAGACCAAAGAATATTTTTCCGGCACAAGTTCGTTCTAACTTGACCAACATCAGTCCACGCACGCACGTCACACCTCACATAACATCGATAAGCAATGTCATCAAATATTCATCATCATAAATTAACCATTGTCAATTATTCATCAACAAAATATTCTAGACCTAACCACATGGTCTAACAGGAAATCTAATGATGCTTATTTTATTGTCAAGATGTTATAAGACTTGAAGTATTTACATGATGGTTGCTTAAGTTTATTCATTGTATTAGCTACTACACCCATTTTCAGATACACTATTCTAGCTTTCAAATACCAAATACATGCCATTCTCAGTTCTTGACATACAAACAGATGAGTTGCGGCAGTTGATCAACCAGGCGGCTCAAATCTACAGCTAGGGGCCAATGATTCGACATCTATGTTCAAAAGTATTCAACATCTTATATTAGTGTAACATGATACTCCTACAATAATTGCATTGAGTTACTATAATTGTAACATTTTCACTATAATTGTTGCAGCTTCCAAAACAATCCCATAATTGTTGTAACATTTCTGTATGAAATTGATGGATATATGATTCAAGCACAGCTTTGAGCTTTGCATGTGCACACAAAATTGTTGCATCAGGATAGCAGTGGGATTGGGTTAACAAAATCTAAAGTTTGTTTTGGAAGGGCAAGAAATTTGATTACTTCAAATTTGGAGGAGAATCTAGCAATGTGATGCGCTTTACTCATTTACTGCCTTGCTCCACTGAAAATTACCACCCTTTTAGAATCTTACTGCCAGATTGGCACTGTTGAACTTCAATGCACACCTGAGGTGAAATTAGTTTTCTGCTCTCTGCTTACTGCATGTACATTATAATTAATGAATGTCTCACCAAAAGATGTCTTTTACACCCTTCTCATTGGCAGCTGAAACCACAACCCCCCAAGCCAACGTGCAACCTTCATGCAGGGCGTCATACAAATTACTCTGGAGCAAGCAAGTTTGTTTGGTAGAGCAGAAAATATTCAGAGAAATGCATGTGTATCACCATACTGGAACACCATGCTAGTGATTTTTTTTCCAAGAAGTAAATGATTTCTTGGTGGCTGCTTGCCTGATTTTCCTTCACCATCCAGCCGGAAAAAAGAGAAAGGGACAGGAGAGAACTACACATTTACTGAATACTGATGGTGTTCTGATGCCAAGAACATGGGACTGATCTGATGGCTTGCCTTGGCAGCAACCACCATCACAGCACTGACACACATGGGCTAGCTGGGGGTGTTGGGCAGGGGCAGGGCTCCCCTGCATGCACTGCAGCAGCAAGTCATGGAGCTCCCTTCACGAACCATCATAGGGAACAGAGATGCACGACGTGGCAAGTTTTGAATCCTCGCAAAGACAAACGGTCATAATGGTATTGGCCTGCCTGACCAAGCCGCTATGGTGATCATTTCTTCTCATCTCAGATCAGCTCAGCCCTTTTCTTTCCCCCTGCAGACACAGTTATTTGTTTCTACTTTTGCTTTCTTGGTTTCAATTTTTTGTTCTGTTTGTTTAGCAGTTGTGCACAACATGAAATGCCTCTTTTGCTGAATTTCTTTTGCTGGATCTCACTTACAAAGTTTTTCAGTCTGTGACATGACTTCAAAAGAAAATTGTCATGGTCCAGCAGCATCCTGTACTCAGTTTTCAGTAAGGGTGACATGGTTGGAAATTTTATTTTTTAACATTGGCTACTTTACCATTCTTGCAATTTTCACTTGCGCCATTAGTGTTCAGAATTGCTATGATTGAACAGAGTTCAGGCCTTCTCTATTGTGTATGTCCATTCACCTCTTCAGATACTAGATATGATATTGTAGCTAGTTACACACATAACCACACACCATGACCAGATATTACTGGACATATGATAATTGTAGCTAGGTTAATTTTTTTTCCTTTTCAAATCGTAGTGCAAATCTTAGCTGTATGACAGTGATCCTAAGGTCTTTAAAATATCCCCAAGACCACACACACACAAGGCTATAGGAGTACATCACCTTGCTATATAGGGCATTGGAGCACTGTGATCCCATTTCTAATGAAGGGCTAAGGCTGCAGATGCATGCTTGCCTGCAGAGCCACCCCCCATATTCTGATAGGGGAGCACATTGGCAACAACTGGGGCTACAACACTGAAGTCAAGCAGAGGCCAGCATGACATGTATGCATGGCACACAAAAAACAAACAGGGAGCATGGTTCTTGCAGACTCCTGTTCCAAGCAGCTGCTTTGCTCCCAGTGTGTCATTGTGCCAGAAACTTGTTTAGATTCAATATGTAGGATTACCAACAATTTTGGGCTTTCTTAGAACAATCTTGTTTCTCAACATTTCTCTAATCAATTAATTTCAAAATAAACAAAAAGTTATAGGGTATAATTCCAGATATGCCAGCACGACGAGCATAATTCCAAAGTTAATAGTTGAACCGTGTTCTCCGGATAAAAGGAATTCCGCAGTTTACAGAAAGCATAGTAATTTCTCTATTATTTATAGGAAAACCCCCTTATTCCAAACTGGATCAAAACATGCTTTGTTCCCAGGGCTATAAACCACGCAGCAGTCAGTACATTTTCAGGGTAAATCGGTAAATCCTCTCAGCAATGGAACGGTAGTGAAATAAAACGCCCCTGACATGACAGGGCAGGCAAAGAAAGTACAGAGAGAAAACAAACATTGGCCAAGTTTGTTTCAGCAGGAGCTGCTGCTGCTGCATGTAGCTGGGTAGCTCTAGTAGATGGTACTGAAAGCCAAGCACACGTCATTTGCTGTGTTACCACAGTCTCAAACCTGTACTTAACACCACCAAATTAATACCTCCAATCAGGCAGTCAATCACACACACAGGCAGAGAGAGAGGTAGAGAGATGGAAAAGTCGAGAACATTTTCCTAAGAAAATCCCCTGCAGGAGCTCAAGGAGCAATGCATGCACAGATATGCACATATGCATTGTTTCAGTGAGTGTTCTTCCTTGATTATATTTATTTTCTTCCTCAGTGCCAACCACAACAACCAACCCAAACTTATTTAGATTCGTTTGCCACATGCTCCCCTGCCCCCCTGCACTCCTACATGGCCCCAAGAATGATTGGTAGGTTGGGGCAATCCAATGTGTGTAGGTCTGTAGGATGTGTGTGCATTGGCTCCAAAAGAGAAAATGGGGCAATTTTTTTCACCGTTTTTGATGCATCCCATCCATCACTCTCACATTCTTGTTTCTTCACAAGAAACTCTCTCTCTCTCTCTCTCTCTCTTCTTTTCTTGGTGAGATGATCAGATGAGACCAGACATGCAGGCCACAGTAACAGCACCGACAGGAGCTGAAGATTTTAAGCAAGGATGCATCTAAATCATGCCATGAACAGTGAGCCTGAAAGATATACAACACATGAGGAGATTGCATCTCATGTTTTCTTTGCACCATCCCTCACATCACAATCAACATGCATTAGTCCAAACTCCAGATAATATATATAGAGAATTTTTAGAGAGGTCGGAATTGATTTAATACACCTCTGATCCATAACAACTCAAATGCTCAGCTCATCAAGCACTCACTGCTAGACTTAAAAAGTCAGAGACACCAACCAAGAAAAGCGAAAAAATAAGTCCAGGAAAATAAAAAAAAATGGAAATTGGGTTCAGTTCAGTTCACCTATGATGCATGGCCTCATCTCACGCTTGCTCC
Source organism: Dendrocalamus latiflorus (assembly GCA_017311315.1). Taxonomy (NCBI): domain Eukaryota; kingdom Viridiplantae; phylum Streptophyta; class Magnoliopsida; order Poales; family Poaceae; genus Dendrocalamus; species Dendrocalamus latiflorus. Next base: position 49,546,399 of record CM029642.1, on the reverse strand, counting down.
CCTACCTTATGACAAAACAAACACCAAAAAGAAAGGAAAAAGATGATAATAACCTTGAGTTTTTTTAGTTCCCTTCTCTCTGCTTCGATCGCTTCGATGGAACAGTGAAATGGCAATGCGGTTTGCTACGCTAGTAGGATCAAGAACCACGATCTTCTTTGTGAGTCACTCGAGCTTGAGCGGCAGCGGCGGGGAGCTCGGGCTGCGGTGGAAGGACGGCTCGGGCTGCGACGGCATCGGCATCGGCGGAGACGGCATCGGGTGGTGTGGCTGCTGCGGCTGCGGTGAGGCCTGGAGGGGCTTCTTGGCGAGGATGTGCTTGTTGTTGTGCATCCAGACCTTGAGGACGCGGCGCTTGACGCCGATCTCCTGGCAGAAGTGCTGCACCATGGCGTCGTCGAGCTTCTGCAGCCGCCACCCCACGCGCTCCGCGAAGTCCAGCATGCGCGCCTTCTGCTCGGCGGTGAACTTGGTGCGGAAGCGCTTCTTGGACGAGGAGGAGCCGCCACCCGAGGAGCGCGCGGCGCTGCCGCAGCCACCCATGGCGCCGCCGCCGTCCATCTCGTCCGATTCCGACGTGTGGATCATGTTCAGCGGCATGATGATCTGGTGGTGCGCTGGAGGAGGGGGCGGCGGCGGGAGCGCGCGCGGGGGGCCGTAGGCACCGTAGGGGTCGGCGGTGGTGACGAGGAGGCCCCCGCCGCTGCCGTTCTTGTGCTGGTGCGGCATGGCGGGGCCTAGGAGGCGGCGGCCTACGCGGTGGCCGTCCACGGCGTGCGCGGCGAAGCTGTCGCCGTCGAAGTCGTCGAGCTCTTTGCGGTGGAAGTTGCGGTGGCAGCCGCAGGCGGAGCACTTGAGCGCCTCGAGCGAGCCCTCCTCGCCGCTCGGCATGAACTCGCCGCACCCGTCGGTGGCGTTCCCGCCGATAGCAGCCGCGTGGTTCTTGAGGCACTCCCTGTACTTCACCGCGGCTCCTCCCGCTCCGCCGCCGCCAACGCCAGCGCCGGCCACCACCCCCGCCGCGCGCTTCTTCCCGGAGTTCTCCTCCGCAGCTGCAGGCGGCGACAGCAGCGCCTGAGACCGGGACTGCCCATTGTTGTTGTTATAGTCATGGTGGAGCTCCAGGACATGGCCCCCACGGCCGCCGTAGGACGAGGCGGTGTGCATTGGGATCGGGAGCTCGCCTTGCGTCCCAGAAAGATCCATCCCTTCCTCCTCCTCTTCTTCTTGGCGCCTCTCTGGAAAGATGCTTCTTGCTGCTGCTGCTGCTGCTTCTGTTCTTCTCTGCAGCGGCACAATGGAAACCATGAGAGCAAGAAAAGGCCAATGGCACCTACAACACAAGGATGCAACAAAATTCGGTGTTTCTTGGGACTCTGAACACTAGGCACTAAAGAAAAGAGGAGAGAGAGAGAGAGAGGAAAGAGAGAGAGTGGAGAACAAAAAGGGTGCTGAGGTGCATGGTGTGGTGTGGGATCATGGGGACCTTATCAAGAAGATACTGCTGCTGCTTGCAAACTCCAAGATGGAGGAGGTAGGTATAAACAAGCTGCTAAATTATACTATACCATATATATATATATTGCTGCTATGTCCTATCTAGCTATTTTCTTGGGCTCTTTCCCATGCAAACAAGATTAGCTAGTGGATGGAAGGAAGAAGCTTAGCTAGCTAGCTGCTACTCACTAGCTAGTGGATTGATCATGGAAGGAAGATGAACAGTGAGGTTGTGGTTACTAGTAGATGTAAGTTTCACTAGTTACCACACCACTACTAGTACTACTGCAGTACTGCTAGCTTCTAGTTTTTTCTTTGTGTATGCACCCTTGATTTCTCTTCCCCCTCCCTTGCCTTGCTCTCCCAAGTCCTAGACACACACACATAGATACATACCTCCTCTGCCCCCCCCCCCCCCCGACCCAGACACACACAGAAACAAGGACTAGGAGCTAAGGAGGAGGAGCTCCCATGCACAGTTGTTTTGTGCTTGTGTGTGTGAGAGTGAGACCACCTAGAGTTTTTTCTGCTTTGAACAGTGGAGAGACAAACCAAGAAGACCAAAAGCAAACCAACCTTGTTGTGTCAAGGGCTAATCAAGAGGACAAACAAGGGCCAAGGCCTCCAGTCTTCGCAGCTTCCACCATTGCAGTACTTAAGTGACTAAGTGCTAGGGCACACTACGAAGTGCCAATAAAAAGAAAGAGAAAAGATGCATGAAGGGGGCTGTTATGGAGGAGGCTTAGCTAAAGGGAGATGCAGAGAGGTGAGGGGGAAAGGGTGCTGGGGGGGGGGGGGGGGGGGGGGGGAGCTCAGCTCGGCGGAGCAAGGATGAGAGGGTGAGCTTATTATTTTGGTGCTTGCCTTCGGTGTAATAACCAAAAGAAAGGACATGAGATGGAAGATAGAGTGAGGGGAGAGAGAAAAAATGGTAGTGTCTGGTGCTTGCTTTGCTTGCACTATCAGGAATCCAAGCTTACTTCATGGATGATAGAGAGAGAAAGAGGATGAGTGAGAGACTAGTGTGTGTCAGGAGGTGGTCGATGGAGAGAGAGAAGGCAGAGCAACACGAGAGCATGCTTCCACTGTGATTTTTTTTTGTTTTAAACACCCAAAAGAATGATACTCTAGTTTTGTTCCTCTCTCTCTCATTTCTTTTGGCAGAGGAGAGAGAAAGCTACTGTAGAACAGAGAGGTGTTTCCCAAAGAATAAAGAAAACAGTTTTGCTATTGCACAGACGACTGAAATTTTTTTATGTTTTAGTCATCTGAAATTGCACTCTCAATGAACTAAAATTGCAGCCCCCCTAAAAAAACAGCTGCAACTTTAGGTGATTCAGAGTGCAACTTCAGGTGACTTGAAATTGCACTCTCAATCAACTAAAATTGCAGCCCCCCTCAAAAAAAAATGTGCAACTTCAGGTGATTCAAAGTGCAACTTTAGGTGACTGAAAGATAAAAAAATTTCAGTCACTTGTGCAATAGTCTATCCCTAAAGAAAAATGCAGTTAGGCACTTCCCTCATGGGCTCTATGTATTCACAAAACCCTTGTGCTGGATATTTATTTCCCATGCATAAGCAGCGTAATATCAACTAGCCTCATAGGCGCGGCGCCACGCCGCGCCAGCCACCGTGTGTACCGAAGTGAAAGAGGCGATAATTCGTGAGGAGTTTTTTTTAAAAAATTTTAAAAAAATCAAGAGCACATGTGTATTTTCAAAAAAATCGAAGGTCTTTTTCGTAAAAAACCGAGGGCCTGTACGTAATAAACGAGGATCCGTGCGTAATTTAGAAACCGTGGAGCGCTATCCTGCAAAGTGGAGGGGCTTGAAAAAACTGGTAGGGACCTTTTCGCGAGAATCAAGGACCTTTACGTAATTTCGGAAAAATGCAGAGACTTTTTCGCAAAACTGCTCACCCGACCGTACCGAAATTTCCCCCGCCACGCGCCGGCGCGAGCGCGCGCAGGGGCGACGTGGCGGGGCTCTCCGCGCGGGCATTCCCCCTGGCTTAATAGGGGGAGTATTCCCCCGCCACGCACCGACGCAAGCGCGCGCAGAGGCGACGTGGCGGGGCTCTCCGCGCGGGCATTCCCCTGGCTTAATAGGGGGAGTATTCTATTGTCGGAAGCTATTCATGATGGACAGTCCCGCCTGATCACTGATCAAAACTACTGCTATGAGATAAATAAACGCCATGGCTATGCATGGGGTATTTGTTTTTCACCTAGACAATATTTGCAGTAGTTCATACCAAACATCATAGTACTACCGTCCAAAGATATTTTATTTACCTTCTAGAGGTAAAATGTTTCTTATTAGAAGCAAACACAACCGCATATTAGTATCGAGAATGACATTAAAAATGACTAACATTTTTCAACTAATTGTAACAGGAAAAGAAACTGATGCAATAGTTCGAACGAAACATTACTTGCATAGCATATATATCTTCTAAAAAAAGTTACTTACGAGCTATGCAACGATATTAAAACAAAGAGTAAAGTCCATTACCGGTCCTTAAACTTTTTATGCTGTGTCATCCCGGTCTATAGACTTTCAAAGTGTGTCATCCCGGTCCTTAAACTTTCAAAATGTGGCAATTTCTTTTGAAAGTCTATGGACCGGGATGACACAGCATAAAAAGTTCACTGCTACAACTACATAGGATATTGCCACACTTTGAAAGTTTAAGGACCGGGATGACACACTTTGAAAGTCTATGGACCGGGATGACACAGCATAAAAAGTTTAAGGACCGGTAATGGACTTTACTCTAAAACAAAACTATAATAGGAAAAGTAACAGGACATACAGCTTGTACCAAGTACAACATTTTTCTAACACATCACATGTTAAATGCAACAACATTGCAAAAAAGCATGGATGCTAAGAGTGCCTCAAGTTTGTCCTTTCAAGAAAAGAAAGATTACCTGAAGTTTTATTTTTGAGATCACTAACATAATAATATATAGAAGCCCTGGCCATGACAAAGCCCCAATTGCCCATACCTTTCCATTGCTTTTGATGTTCACAGGACGAAAACATGACAGCCAGACAAAACCAGCATACAGATACACAATCTTTGGTGGTCTGAAATACGCCACGTAATTCATGAGCACGCACGCCTTTATAGTCTATGGCCTATACCCGCAACCATGAGTGAATCCCAACTACAAATTTATAGGTCCGGGTTGCCAACAGAACAAATACTACTCTCTTGTAATCAGTTGTCTGTAAAAAATATATATATACCTGGCTTAGGCACCAATTATAGTGGCATAAGTAACAGTATTAGCAGCATCAGTCATCAGACTGTAGTAGAGCACAGTGGGTTTTGTCTGTATCACATAGGATGCATCATTGTGCCCTAAGAGTTGACCACACCTCCTGTCCTAATGATAACCCCCATGACCAGCCCCCCATGGCCACACCACTAACCAATCATCTTATGCTTCCTGCAAATGTGCAACAGCAGCAGCAACAATACAGCATTGCAATTTGCAGGCTCTGAAGTGTCAAACATGCCATGTTGTAGTACCAGCAGCAACCAACAACCCAGATTAGGGGGCAGCATTAATTTTTACCACTTTCCCTTTTGGTCAGAGCCCCTGATTAGAGTAATTATGTAGTACTAATTAAGCACGGCCTACAGTTGGTTCAATTTGCATCAGGCATACACATTGGTACAAGATGTCATCTCAAAGATTCTTATCATTGGCCATTTGCATGATTTGAGTTGGCACCTACTGCATCACCTTGGGGTGTGCAAAGATATTACTGTCCTCAGGCCCACTTAACCAAAGCTTTGGATCCTGCGACATTTTTTGTCTGTCTGAATGAGTTGCTGTTCGGTGTGCATGCCTAGTGACCAGTGTGACTGAGTGGTGGTGCCTCTAACCGCACAACATTCCCCTGTCTAGAGAGAAAATTGTGAGGTCTTTCTTTAACAACACAAAGCTGCACTTCAGGCACATAATGGAATCGATTCGGATTAAATTATGACCTAGGAATAAGATTCCCTTTTTTTCCTGTGGGGAGAAAGGTCTTAATCACTTCAGTTGGTGGTGAATATATGAAAGTGCTAAGCATGCAAAGTGCACACAGAATGATCTTTAAGGTACAAACAAGACACCCTCCTTTTTCTTTCTATCAACTGAATGTCCCCAAGATCACGAAGAATGTTCATCCTAGATATGATCTTTGGAACAATATAAGGCTGGATGATCCAAGAATATCTCTCTCAAGGGGAAAAGATTAAAGATGCACGGATCCTTAGCTTTCTCTGAAATTATTTTGCTGTCCCCTTTTTTTCCTTTCCTTTCCTTCTTCATGCATGGTTGGTTCATTCATAGCTGGGCTACCTCTGGTGTTGCAATTATGTGTATTCTTGCTTTCCTTTTTGTTTTCCTCCCTCTTTGCATATCCCCATCACTTTATTCTTCACTACCTAGCTGCTTTATTCTGACTTAAACTTCATTGCACGCGCCTTTTGCCATCCTCCTTTTTTTTTTGTTTTGCGGTTCATTTGTTCATCTTGACGATATGTTTGATGCTTTCTCGAATGTTGATGAAAAGAGACAGCAATGTCTATGGACCCATAATGTTGAGAATATTTCAAAACATTTTGTTAGTTCTAATTTCTTTCTGTTATGGGGTGTCAACATGCATACATGCTAACATGGTAAGTGTATTATTAAGAGTTCTTTTGGATGATAGATGTACTAAAAATGTGTTTTGTTATATTCTAATATCCCTTTTTTTTTTCTCGAATACGCAGGAGAGCTGCGTATCATTGCATTAAGAAGAAAAGAAGGGGGAAACAAAAGAAACAAACACCAAAGGCACCCACCACACTCACACCCAAAAAGAAACAAGTTACAAACACACCCGAAATAGAAAAACTACAAGACCCAGCCTGAAAGAAACAAGCCATCTACCTAGCGACTACTTCTAAATGCGCTAAACCCTTAGCGCCAGCAAGGGACCAGAGATTATCCCTCCTTATGCACATTAGCCATTAGGTCGGATTAGAGTTGCGAGATGCGATACGAGCATGTACATTATCAAGAATGAAGTAGATGAATCTTGTAGAGAGAACCAAAATAACTACGCCAAAACAATCATGATAAGAGAGAGAGAGAGAGAGAGAGAGGAGAGAGAGATCTGGCAAAGCCAATCACAAATTTCTTAAGCACAACATCAAAAAAGTACGAGCGATTGTCACTTTTTCACAGCCTTTTTGAATCTTTTAAGACTATTGAATCTTTTTTCTATACAAAAATCTAGTACTAAAGAATAAGCTAACATCTAATCCTCTCATATACCTATTACTTTGCATGAGTTGGTTTGTGGCTTAGATTCTCTATGACCACCTCTCATGGGTGTATATAGTCCCATCTAGTACTCCTCCAATGTCAAATACGAATGCCTTTCTAAAGAGAAGTAGGAATATTAATCCAATTAGAATTTATCTAGGAATCCTTGTAACACATATTTTGAAATCCTAATAGGATATGAGTCACCTTGCTCAGCATGTTTTAAATTTTACTCCTTCCTGTTTTAATTTATAAAAACATACCAAATACATTTTTTATTCAACTTATTATTATAGAGTTAGGACAGCATGGCTTCATGTTATTCTTTTATGAACCACTCAGCAAAATTAAAATTAGTTTTTTTTGTTATTTTGGTGTACTAAACCATATTCAATTTAACGAAAGATGCTTTTGTAAAACATGATATTCAAACAACCCTTTTGAATCATAGGTGTTTTGAATTGTCTATCTCTTTATCTTTTTATCTAAAATTGAGTGATCAAAAGTGAGCTCAATCATTATGCCACATCATCAACTCAAAGACAACCGTTCATTTCACAAGTGATAACCATGCATATAACCGCCAATGCAATGCCACCTCAACATTTCGTGAGCCTAGCGCCAACTTACGCGAGGTTACGTTGAGCTTTTGTCAAACTTTGGTTGTATAGCTTGACTTGGTTTAGGATAGGGCTGGATTGGGCCTAAGTTGGGCTTGGACTAGGCCAAGACTGGGTTTAAAACCGAGTATGCAAGTCTAGGCTAGGCCCGGTCAGGGCTCACGTTACGATTTTTGTTGTAAGGTTTACCCTTTAGTTACTTTTTATTTCTTCTCTTTGAACAGTTGTAGTTTTCTAAATCGTATTTTCTTTATACCCAAGAAAAAGAATAGTTACTATATGTACTAAATCAACGCATAAATATCTAAAACTTGCTACATGTGGGCCTTACACTTTTTTTTTTGTATGAAGTTATACATTTTGGCAAATAAAGCAATGTACTTTCCTTCCTTAAATATACAATTTTAGCGTGCATAGATATTTTAGTGCATGTAAATACGAAGAATAACATGCATACTTTTAAGCTATACACTTCTTATACTAAATGCAGAGGCGGAGTTGGGCCTCAGACTGCCGGAGCAATGGCTCGAGGCCCAGCTGAGAAAATCCCATGTATGTTACTGTAGCAATAAATAGTAAAGGCATTGATTTTTTCTTTGCAGTAGGCTGGACCCGAGGCTGAGCCTCGGGCTGGCTACGCCCCTAACTAAATGTATAAGTCAAATTAAACTCCTAGACACCATAAAACCAATACCAGGGCCCGCTCCCTCATATATTTTGACCATATTAATTCTGTATATATATATATCGTATTCCTAAATCAATCCTTCATCTCTCTATCTACAATTCCGTGATTACATGAATGTGAGTACAACAAAGAATTATCCTCATGGTCCACTTCAATTCATGCTCCTGCATAAAGCATCTGCAAGAATTAACACAGGCCGGCCGGTGATTGCCATGCGTTATTGCACGTAGGCCAGCGCTCTGAAACTTCAGGACCGCCTGGCTAAGATGCAGTACTGCAATCCTTCATGAGCAGCACGGAGTTGGAATATACCTCGAAGGCTTGGAGCTCATTCATTTGCGCTAGCTGCCGATGTAGTACTGGACCATGGAGTGAGTGAGTGAGCCACATGCAGCTTCATCGATCTTGCTGGTGCGCAAACTCATGATCAGCCATCACCCCGGCCGATGTAAGACGCTGCATGCTGGGTGCTGGGTGCCCCTGGAGAATGCCCAGCCGCAGCAGCCTTGATTGCCCCCGAATTCAATGGATCACAGGATTGTCTTGGCTTTGCGTATTCAATGCCATTAAACCTGCAGGTTTTTTCTGAGCGAGTGCCGTTGGGGTGTGTGCGAGAGATGGGGGGCTAGAGGTGGGGGGAGAGGGGCAATTAATTAGTGCATCCATGTTCGCAACTTAAAATGAAGGATAAGTCTATTCGATTTTGAATTTTTGCGAAAGTCTATGTTTTAACCTCCAACTATAAAATCGGATGTTTGACGCCTCGGAAGTATCAATACTGTTTACTTTACACATAAAGCCGATTGAAGGCGGTTTTGCTCTGAGGTGGCGACAATGTGGAAGCGGTTTTGACACATAAGCTAGTTTTCAGAAGTGGGTTTTGACAAGATGGTAGGACCCACATATCATGCTAGCTTTCTTCCACCTCTGTTCTATCTCTCCCTCTCTCTCTCCACCCCTCCTGTTTGCATGAAGCCATGAACTCGGTCTTCATCTCCTCTCCTGCATGAACATGAGTAGGGCTGGTTTAGGCTAGCCGATCACCGTGCACCGCCACCCACCGGCCACTAACTTTGGCATAGGCTAGCTTAGGCTCGCTGGTCACAGCGCCTGACCACTCACCAGCCACCAGCTCAGGCTCAAATCAATACCAAGAAATTGACACAGAAAGACAAAAAAATTGATCAAATCAAGCCAAGAAATTGATTAAATCAAAATTAAATCCAATGAAAGATGGATTGTATAGAAATTAATTGGATCTAGATGGGTAATGTCTGTCGGAGCCCAGATATTAATATCCGGATTCCTATCTGATTCCACCCCACTATTCCCTGGATCAGTAGATAGTGCTCACAGATTACAGTTCTGAATATCAAAATACATATCATGCGGAAGCGTAATTAAAATAATAGACTTACTCATGGGCCGGATAGGCCGAAATCATAAAATTGCAGCAGCGGAAGAACGAAGCACACAGGTGGGACCTTCAGGACATGCCCACAGGCAGCCAACTGGAGATGCGCGACCTAGCCCTTGACATCTTCATCTCCTCTGCCCGCTTGTCCAATCTTGTTGCTGAGGCGAGGTGATTTGATTCCCGATTCTGTATTTTGTCGCAAAAGCGAGCGTGAGCACTCCGACCCCGTGCTCCGCGAGCCAATACACAGAATGCAAATAAATAGTATGCATGGCTAAACAAAGGAGAGGCTCGGGTTATTTTATTTGCCATAAAACGCGTTTAGCAGCATTTCTATTATTATATCAAATTGTTATTTTGTGACCTAAAGACTCCTCACCACAATTGACATCATTGACTTGATCCACCAAAGACTCACTCTCATTATTAGCAGCGGTCTAAGACTCCCAACAGCGATTGCCATAATTGACTTAATCCACCGAAATTACACTTTCTTTATTGAGTGCTGTCTAAACTCCAAACAACATGTGTCATCCTCTATTCAATCCACCGATCATATTCTTTCTGTAATGGTTGCTGTCTAAGACTCCAAATAACGAATGACATCATTTAAATGATCCACCGACTACACACATTTGATATTGATTGCTGTCTAAAACTCCAAACAACGTGTGACATTATTTAGATATTCCACCAAACATACTCTTTCCAAATTGATTGTTGTCTAATCTCCAAACAGCGAGTGACATCACCTAATTAATCCCCGAACATTCTCATCAAGGTTTTCTAATAATCCAATCCTTTTTATTATTGATTCAAATCCACCAAGAATATCATTGATCAAGCCTACGATTCAATATTATATATCCACCAAGAATATCATTGATTAATTCTACGATCCACTGGTATCCTCCCACCAAGTAAATCACTAATCAGGAACTATAATCCAATACTTGTATTACTCCTCCCAATTTCCCGAAAATTCAATTAGATCATCTATTTAGCCTATCTATTCAGCTAGACTCCACCAATTTATCTCTCCCAGAACCCACTCTATCATTTCCTATTTATGATCGACATGAATCCACCAATACCTTTATGTGTACACTACAAACATCTATTTCCTTTACTCACAACCCTGCTTATTCTTTCCATATTTTATTTTGTAGGAATAGAAATGTCACTATTTGAAATACAATACATAAAATTTCCTGAGACCTAGCAGCTTTGGAACAAAACATAATGTTCAAGGAATATTAACATGATTTTCCATACATATGGCATCACACCATATGACTCATATCACCATAATTTTTCCATACATATGGCATCACACCATATGCCATCTTTCAGCGTTATAGTCGCTTAACTTACCACTGGGACGACACCCAGGACAACTCAAATCAGGGCTTTCCGCTGCCCTCCACTTTTCCATTCCCATTTTCCAAACATTTTTAAATAGAACTATATCTAGTTAAGTTCCCATGTCCGCCCTTGACCGTGGGCACGGCTATTCGAATAGTTTTTGACTCTGCAGAGTTTGTACACTTTACCCACAAGAGACAGTTTACTCATTGCCCCACACGATTCCTTAGTCATGCGGTTGAGCAAACCATCACAGTAACCGTTCAAAGTACCTCGCCCCTTCCATCATCTCACCCTATGGGTCGTTCCAACTTGCGGTGGGTCCCATACGTTGTGCGGGATGTTCTCCTTCTGAACGCCTAGCAGATGACTACCACACTGCTAGCACGCCACAGCAGAACCTCACCCTCCGCGGATGTCCCATTCAAGCCTGACACACAGACAGCCGCTTGCACCACTTCACTCCTCCACTGATGATGATGACTTTCAGGGTCCGGTAAATTTACTAGGCCAAGTTGTACTTTACAGACTTGTGGTTGTACTTATTTTACACAGGAGGTCATGACAAGATTCAGTCCTTAGGGTTATCTGGGCGGTTCTACCGCAAACCACACTCTCGTGCACACCTGCACCATACCCCCGAACCATCCGCCCAGATAAATAAGCAATTCGAGGTTTTTGGGAATATAAAATAGCCATATCCAACATACACCAGTCATTACCACCATGACTGTCCAACCAATTTTTCTCAGGATTAAAAGTGATGCTTGGCGCTCTCGCGCCCATGAGTATCTAAATAATACTAAGCATGGCATATATTTAGAGACTTATTTTCAAAAGGTTACTATTATAATTTTGCTAGGGCGTCAAGGTTCTCATGTTCAAATATTCCAAAGGAGGGACAATATTAATCAAGTTAGATAATAGGCATTTAACTAGAATTCTAAATTAGACATGTATTTGCATATAAAATAACAACATGCAATTTGATAATTTAAACAAAAGTAATTTGCAGAAAATGTAGGTTCAACATGATCAAAGTATTGACTCGCCTTGGCGCGGTTTACCGCGGTCTTGAGTTCACTCAAAGCTTTCTCCTACGATGGTTTTGAGCTTCCAGTCCTTAGCTTCACCTTGCTCTTGATCACACTTGATCCATTGATTCTTCGGGGCTCCAGTTTCTAACTATGCGATAAGCGACTGAATCCAAATAAAAGCAAATAAATCAAGAGATCCAAATAAATCCAAATACTTTAAATGCCCAATTTAATTTAATTTATACATTTATTACGATTTGAGAATAGAAGGATGATTTGGTTTAATGTGTTGCCAACACAGTGGTAGCTGGATTTGAGCAAGAGAACGAGTATTTTGAATAGCTTTACCGTGTGGGAAAATTTTGGGATAATAAGAGATCAAAAGTGAGGAAGTATCTACAGGAATTATTGGCTTTGGAAAAGAAGTGGCCAAACATAGCCGATTGGAGAAAGGCGATGTTGACCTTTTTGCTTGATGACTTTCTTTTAATTGACTTACATTTATCAAGGAAGTTCTATGAGCTAGGTTAGATCTATGATTCGGTGTACAGGTTTTAGCTGAGCTTTGTTTTTGGTCGAGCGTTAATCTTCAGGGCATATGTTATATATAGAGATGTATATAATTTCTTTAGTTTACCAATTAAATATTAGAGTCCGGTTTCATAGCATTTTACGGCTCAACATTTTATGTATCCTCAGTTATTACTAGGCTTAGTTTAATTTGAATTAGGATCTATTTATACGAGTCGTAGTTGGCTATACTGAATCATGCTCGACATTATTATCTACTAAATCTAACGTTGAGGTTTAATTGGTGGCACCTTTATCATTTGTCTATACCTTTGTTATTATTATTAGACTTAACCTTATCTATTTATCTAGCAAGGCTTGGTTTATAAGGTTATATTTCTAACATGGCATTTCTACTAAAGACACCCTTCTGATTAATGGTTGTTATTAAGTTATGTACCTGTAGTTGTTATATAGTGTAAATTAAGCCTTAAAGACAAAGGTTGTATATAGGCTTATAAGGGTACCCTCCCCACACATTTTGTTTTGTATTTCAATTTGAGTTACCTATGCATGTTGACCACTTATTTTGATATGAGCTTAATTGCTATTTTATTTTAATTAAGGTTCTTGTGATATTTGGGGCATTTATACTAAAAACCATCTTCTAATAATATTCCTATAGAAGTTTCAGATTGGAATAATAAAGGTACATTTATATGATCACTAATCCCACATTTAAACCTTACATAATCTCCTTTACATTCCAGCTAAATTTTTATTGACCTTTCTAAATTATTGTTAAACTTTCCTTGATTTTTACTACTTAAAAGGTGTTACAAAAATTGAAATAAAAATGGGGAATGGGGAATGCGGCCGGCTGGAATCGATCTCATGACTTCAGGGCTTACGGTTGTTAACACGCACTGAGCTAGCCAAGTGTGCCCTCGGTGTTTTGTGACTTAACGGAGGGTTTAATGGGGATGAAGCACGCGGTTACCAGGGATCAAAACAGAGGAGCTAGCAGCCGGAGACAGGTCGGGGCGGCGCCGGCGAGGGGCGGCCGGGGAGGCTGGGCAGGCCGGCAAAACGGGACAGCACGAAGGCGAGGGAGCTGGTGGGGGGTTGCGTGGCCCGAAACGGCGACGAGGCGGGAGGGCGACGGTGCGGGGCGGCCGGCGACGAGGGTGGAGAGGGAGCGGCGGCGCCGGCGTGGAGGAGGAGGGAGGATAGGGGGGCATGAGCTGGAGATGAGTGCTAGGACTCTCACCGCGCGGTTGGTCGTGCCGGAAGGTTGCCGAGGTGGGCCGGCGGCGTGCGCCCCGGCGGCGCGGAGGAGGTCACCGTGGCCGGCGCGATACGGTGAAGGAAAGAGCAGGGCGATGCTCGGGGAAGGTTCGGCGCATCGAGGAGATGCTCCCACCGCGGGGAATCGGACCGGGAGTCACCAGGGAGAGTGCGGCGCCGGCGGCGGCGGCTTTCGGCCGGCGATGGGGAAGACGCGATTCCGGCGAGCGCGGCATGACTTTCTTCAATTCGTTTTGAGGGGAGGTAGAGGGGAAGCGGGCGTGCGCCGTGACGCGGTCCAACGGCCGTGAGGTTTGCCGGAGCAGCCGGGGCGGCGTGAGGCGGCGGCGGCTGTGGTCCCGGGCTGGCGCGGGAGAAAACAGAGAAGGGGGGAAGCCACTGAGAAGCAATGGGGGGTGCAGCGGGGCTCTTATAGGCGAGTGCGTGCGCGGGGGTGGCGCCGGGGCGTGGGCAGCGGCGTGGCCGGACGGCGCGACGTGGGGAGTAGAGGCGTAGCAGGGCATGGCGCGGTGACGTGCGCGCACAGTGGGGTGCTGTGCGGCGACAGTGACCGGGGCAGGCGCGGGTTGCAGGGTGTGGCGCGGGGGCGTGGCAACGCGACGGGCACAGGGAGAGTGACGCACTCTCTGGCGCGACGACGTGGGCGACGGGACAGAGGTAGGGCTGGGGGCAGGAGAAGAAAGAAGAAGGCAGCGCAGGGACCCTGCCCATTCGGCAGTAGGAAGGAGAGAGGGGGAAAAAGGGGAGGGAAGAAAAAGAAAAAGGAGGGGCCCACATGTAGGAGAGAGTGAGAGGAGAGGAGAATTTTGAGAATTGGGATTTTTATTTTTAATTCGCATTTTAAATTTTATATTTTTGGATTTTGAGCTTTGCAAGATTCTAAAATTTGATTCTTTAATTTAAATTCTATTTTAGGCTTAAGATTATTGATTGAAATTTTTGAATGCTAATTAAAGTAAAGGAAAGGAACTCCTAGTCTAATTGCTTAGAAAGATGTTCTAATATTGCTTTTTTTGTTGCATTTTAATATTTTATTGTCCTGAATTTGAATTCAAGACGTTTGTATTTTGAATTCATGATCTGTAATAACATCTCTCCATTTTTGTAACTTGCAAGATTATTATTTATATTTGGGAGTACTTTTGATTATTAATTTGTATGGCACTAAACTCAAAAAGACTTCAAATAAATACTCAGAAGAAATTTGAGCGCTAGCAAAATGCAAGAAAAATTTTAAAACTCCACATTTTTGAGCACTTGAAATTTCAGGATGTTACAATGTCTATATCCATGTGTAGAGTAGGGATCATTTCTTGCAGGAGGAGAGGACCAGCGTTGTCTTGGCTCTATCGCATGGTGCCGCGACTATTGCTCATCAACATCGTCCAGCTCGCCGCCACCTCCCATGTCTAGATACTCTAGGCCCGTGCTTGCGCCCACATTGCCTGCCCCGTGCCTTAGAATGGTTGAGGTGGTGAAGGGTATGGTCGTGTAGGGGACGTGGCAAGGATGGACGCGATAGTGACATGGGAGGGGGTGACTTGAGGTGAAGGAGGAACATGGGCGGCTCCAACTAGTAGGAAGCTTCTTAGGGCAGCGATGGGGTGCTAGGAGAGGAGAAGATGCAGAGACGATTGTATATGAGAGAGAGAGATAAGGATAAGGAAGAAGATACTGGATAAGGATGATGTAGCGCTGAAGTGGACATACAGCTAAGGGAAGAAAGAGGATGTGGGCATACACGTAGAAAGACCACGGTGGTTTTAAGAAATGGGTAATTTTAACCAGTATTGATACATGAAAGGTTAAAATATCATGTTTTGTAGTTTAGCATTGATTTCTAGACTTTCTTAAGAGTTCAAAGGGGTCAAATGGACTTACTGCTAAAATGAATGATGAGTGCTACACTTAAGAAAATTAATGCAAAATCTTTGAAAAAGATTATTGTAAAAATCTTTATGAATGCTAAAGTGTTGTTATGGGTTTAAATCTTTTTGAGTCAATGTAGTGTTTATATGTGAAGAATTATGACAGTGTAGATTTATTATATTTGCAAAGATTGTTTTGAATGTGTTTTCTTTATTAATAAACTTTTTTAATGATTTGAGAAGGAAAAAAAGATAGCATTGAGGACCCATCACACCTCCCCTCTTGCTTCTCCCTAGAAACAATATTCATCTAACGTCCTACTAGTGGGGAAGGATTTCAATCAACTCTAATTTTTTCGAAGACGTAAATCCACTCTAATTAATCAACAACGACCAAGAATGATCACAAATCTGTTTGGCCCTTGGATCAAGAATCAATGATCGAATGAAAAAGGGATTTTTTATGCAAATTATTGCATGACTCTCAAGCCACTTTTTTTTTTTGAAACAAGACTCTAGAGCCACTTAGAGGACATAATCAAATAATGTTTTAAGATAGTTGTAGCCTCCAATTTATGTTAATTTGAAGGTTGTTTGTGTATTGATGTTCTCAATTTAAAAGGATCAATATTACACTTAAAATTTTAATAGAATTATATTTGGGAAAGATCATTTAGAATATCTTTTGAATGTTGGAAATATAGTGTTGCCAGTTTTGATTTTTAAAATGAATGCAGCTTCTAAATGTGAAGAGTTATAAAGGTGTATCTTAGTTTTTCTGAATGTTCTCAAAAATATTTATGACATTATTTTTTTGTATTTACAACTTTTTATGGTAATTTGACCAAGAATATGGTGTGAGCTATTGAGGGCCTACACGCTATCTTTCCTTAGAAATTATTGACGTCTAACTAATATGGTTGGGAAGGATTCATATCAAGTCTGACCGACCAACAATTGTGAAGAATGATCACAAATCTGCCTAGCCTTTGGTCAAGAATCAATGATCTAATAAAAAAAATTTATGAGGGAATGATCTAGGACAAAAATATTGTGGAAAAGTGATATAAACAAACTAAAATGAGTTCTTATAAATGTAATCAAATAATTCAAATTTTCTTTTGTTAAGACCAGCATTTTAATTAGTTCACATACATAAATCATAGAACAAGATCTTAAAACAATAATATAATTATACAGAAGTTATACTGAAGTAAAGAATACATATCCTAAAATAATAAAGTATCTTGAAAAAATCCAAGAAACCATTTGAGATCTTACCTCCAAACTTAGAATTAATATGCATTATAGCTAGAAAACACCTCCAAGATGTTCCATCCTCCTACAAGAAAATAACATGACATTTGTGAGAAGACAACACAAGTAGGAGAATCGCATATGAAGGGAAATTAACATTGATCGAAACCGCACTAACCCACCACTTACAATAAAAGGCCCTGTTATTTTGAGCTTTTGGCTTCTCCAAAAGTTGAAACAAATGGCGTGGCTTCTTGAAGCGAATTTTTTAAATGCCTTCCCAAGCCCAAAACCATGTGTGTTGTTTACGTCCGCGTCTCCACCGCTTGCTACCGTCTTGAAAAGTACAGATAAAAGCCATCAGCAGTAGCCAAAAGTCATTAGCCGTAGCCCAAAAGAATAGGGCCAAAATGGGGTAGGGAGATGTGCCACAATGCTAATGGGGAATGCTTTCCAAAGGCAAAGAAAGGCTGAAAAGTAATAAAGACTAGACAGGGGAGGACAATTTGGAAAAATAGAATACAACATTTTAAATTTACCAAGGAGAAAAAGTTCACACCCAACTTATAGGAACGAGATCCTCTGCCTTAGCATGGGAAAGGCAGGGGCCAATAGTAAAGTGTTGTTCGGCACGATCCGAACCATCCAACCACCAAGCAAAGGCCTAGATCAAGATAGGCAAGAAAATATGAATATTGTGGTGTTGTTGCTTCCTTTGCCACATAACGGTAGAGGAAGTGTTTCCCAACTTACATGTTGCCACTCAGGTTCACAAAAAATGCTAGGTGGATTTTAAAATCAATACACATGATAACACAATTTGCCAATTTCCATACATCAAGTAAGAAACCATGCCAATTACCATACATCAAGTAAGAAACCACACATATAGTTAATTATTCAATAGACCATGTTTAAGGAAAATGTTTGACATGAGTCATTCACATGAAAATTGATTAGCACACCACAAAATTTCACATGTATGTAATGCACGCAGATACATGTGTCTTCTTACGATAGTCTTAGATTTTCTATAGAAAACATGGTTGACTAATAGACAACCACAAAATTAGACTGATTTATGACTAATTCATATCGATTATGGCTAATTTAGTCCCATTCTAGTTGTTTTTGGTTAAATTCTAGAAAACGGGTGGAAACCAATTGATTTTGAGTTAACCGGTAGGGTCTAAGAAATATGCCCTTTCCATGTAAACCTTGCATGTACATCATTTTCCTAGAGAATTGATAGAAAGAACACATGCATTTTCATTGCCCTCCTACTCATGGGAAAATCCCTTTGTCACAAAATAGAATTCATACACCAGAGATAGAGTGTGGTGGTTGAATTTTTTATCAATGTAGTTTAAATGCGAAGAATTATGAGTAGTGTATAGTAGTTTTTGTAAAGATTCTCTGAAACCTTAATGACATATAATTTTTTCAATTTACAAAATTTTTAGTCATTTGAGAAGGAAAATGATGGTGTTTCAACCTAATGTGTAATATTGTTATTTGTAATGTGGCAGTCAGATGGGTAGTGGGAATATGAATGGGAAATTTGATATGATATGATGAGGTGGGTTTGAGAATAGATATGATATTTTAATCTATTTCACTTGTTTGGCATGTGATAGGATTAGACTAGGGTTGTCATGGTGCATATAATTTTATTGTCTAAAATACCCTTGCTCCAAAAGAAAGAACAACTTGATTAGAACTTTGCTTCATGCAATCTTGTAATTTTGTACTAATATCCCAGTCCCACCCACCTCCCCACTTGGGGTAAAAATGGTGGATATAGCCCCCCCCCCAATATCCCATTCCCAAACCCTTTTCTAGTCCCAATCCACCAATCCAAACAATGGATTAAACACATCCCAACCAACATTTTCCATTCCCACCTTTATAAGACCACTATCCTAATGCCACCTAAGTGACTAACATATGACCCACATATGCTTACCCAGAAAAATTCCTACAGGGCACATGCTACCTATAGGTATAGGGTATTGCATACATGATTTAATGTGGGGTAGAATGATCTAGGATTGAAGTATTATTGTAAACTAATGTCAACAAACTAAAATGAGTTCTTACATGTAACCTAAGACTTCATATTTCCTATATCCATAAAGAACAAAGTATCTAGAAAAAATAATCCAAGATACCATATAGTTCTTACCTCTACACTTGCAATGAAGATGTCTTATTAAAGCATCAAAGAGCCATCAAGTTCCATAATCCTACAAAATTTATTCAACATATGTGGTAAGACAAAAAGCATAAGAAAAATTATAGATCAAAGGAACATAAAATGATCTAAACTGCACTAACCTAGCACTTACAACAAAAATAGGGGAATGTAGATGGGAGATAACCAACCTTGTTAATCTATAGGTCCAACCAATTGGAGAATTCTATTCATTCAGAAGGCAAGGAAAAGGAATTTATAAAGAGTAGCAAATGATATGGTGGAGCCAAGAAGAAGACACACCCTGCTTACACGTTGCACTCAAGGTTACAAAGAAAGGCCAAGTGGGTTTAAAACCAACACATGGCATGATGCATGGTTCACCACTTGCCATGATTCACCATTAACCATGATCAAATGTGGAAACATAAATACAATCAATGAGTTAATGGACCATGTTAACGGAGGTTGTTTGACATAGATCATTGCCATGAAAATTGAATAAACACCATGACAATCCACATGTTTGCATCCTAATAGATACACATGTTTGCTTAGGAAAGTCATGCGTTTGTTGTATCACTCCAGTCCATTTTAGTTGATGTCCTACAACATTGCACAAAGACCAACAATGACATTAACACCTTGCACAAATGATATTTTTTTGCAAACCAAATCAACTTTCTAAAATGTCATCTTGTTCCGATTGGAGGTTGTAGAAAACATGGTTGACTAATAGAAAACTATTTAGAACTAACTTTTATGAAACCTAGTTGAGTATTTCTATCCACGGTGGTGAGCCATGGTATGGACTACGTGTTATGTCGGATTTTTTTATCTCATTAATAGTATTATTATAGATATACCATTAATGGTGTTGGTTGAGTGAGTGAACATATGCTCCACATTGGTCATTGGATGTTTGGATGTAACAGAAGGTGTTTAGCATCATTTAATACTTCATCACATTAATTCAAGTTATATGATAGAAATATATCTATTGGAATTGATTATTTTGTTGGGTTCATATGAACCATGTTCCATCTTAAAGGACAAAAACAAGGAAAAAGCCTATCTAAACCTCTGCACTATCAGGGTGTGTGGCACTAGTTGACACGACCCTTGGACAACAAAATTGTCTAAATGCTATCTTGGACTTACAAAGCCGGTGCAAATAACAATGAAGGTTGTTTTGAAATGGGTTTCGCCACTATGGTGAATGACATGGTGATGACTCAGCACATCATCATCTCTCTTTGCTTATGTTCACTACCTCCATCCCTAGTGAGGCCACCTTGAGCCATGTTGCTACCACATCCAACTCTAACGCCACAAGTACACCGAATGCTCTCTACTCTAGTATCTACTAGGTCTGATTTGGAGCTCACTAAATGCCAATGTTGGTCACCAAATTTGATGTCAATGACCACATGATAGTTTCCCCCAATGTGCTCGACACAATTCCTTTGAAGTTGATTGCCTTAACCTCCACATTGGATAAGACTATACTAAAGTAGATGGTGGTAGTATGACTAGATATCAAGGTGTGCTGGAAATTGGATCATGGTGCGTGGTGTTGACATGAGCTCCATGGAATATAGCCCCCAGTGCCAAGCTCAAATGATGGCTTATTTTATTTCCTCTCAATTTTGGCCTTTGTGACCCCGGATTCTGTGGGCATGGTAGTGAAGAGGGGTGCCACACTAATGTTGTCTGTGGTATCGAGGATCGATGTGGATAGGGAGGCTTTTGGTAGGAGTGGGTCACCAGTGTTGTTTACTGGTAGATTGCCATTGCCTACTCTGCAATTTCTTCTACTCCGCTCTCTATTGGAATTTGCTATAGCTGCCTAACACTTATAGAGAAGGCAACCACCACCTTCCCTCCCTGGGCACAACATCAAAACCAAAGTGGGGGTGGTAGAGGTGGCAAAATGCATGGGGAGAGGGGGGCCAAATACGATGGTGGCTCTTAGGTGGTGGTTTTTTTGAGCCAGTTTTGCCACCGTAGCCAGTTAGGTGGCAAGTGATACAATGGATGACCCTTCAAGACATGTACAACTCAGCATATTCTAGTAGTTTAAGGTAATTGGTTACCCTTCAAAGTGTTTTTGAGACTGCTACTCTACCTCCAAGAACAAATTAAGACTTGCCTCAGAATATTTGCATATGAAGCCAACATTTTTTGCCTAGGCACCAAAGGAAACTCCTTTCCAACCTCTTCATTTGCACAAGTGCTTAGCAGTGCCAACTCAAAATTCCAAAACAATACTCAAACAAGGAAGTTATGACCCCTAGAATGCAAGTTGTGTTGAGAAAGTCAATACATGCGGGCTTTATAGTTGCAACGTTGTGCTGCTGCCTATATAACTCTTTGGAGACTTTGTTTTGTGAGGTTGATTCATGATGATGCCTCCTCACGAGGGGGTTATCTAGTATGGTTTTTGGCAATCCTCTCCATTTTCAAGCTTGAAAACCATCAAATCACAAATAAAGATGGTCTCACATTGATTAATGATGGATTAGGAGGCAAATTGCATTTTCCATCTTATCATACTATTATCTTGGCTTACAGACTTACTTTTATTAAATGAGTAAGTATTTCTTTTTTTTGTAGGAATTAATGAAAAAGCATTTTGAGTAAAGGAATAAGTCCATATAACACCCTCAAATGTTTCTTCAATGTCTATCCAACACCCCAAACTATGAAACCGACATTTAACCACTTGAACTTTGCAATCCGGTTCAAATAACACCATGACCCAGTTTCACAAGTTAGGTCAATGACATGTGGGGCTCACAAGGGCTTCTCCCCCACCAAGCTCCCAGTTGTGCTTCTATGGCTACTGCCTTCTGTAGCTCCCTCCCTCTCTGTTTCGATTTGAGAGAGAAGGCTATGTGGGCCCCACCTGTCATTCACCTAAACTTGACCAGCGTATCATCCTATGTAGTAAAACCGCCCACTCATCGCACCACGTGGGCAATACCACCATTCAAAACCATGCCAGGGTGTTATTTGAACTGGATTGCAAAGTTCGAGGGGCCAAATGTCTGGTTTCATAGTTCAGGGTACTAGACGGATTTTCGAGCAAAGTTCGGGGTGTTATATGGACATTTTCTTGAGTAAATGCCATTGGTTTAGAGAGAGGGGGACAAAAATAGACAGAGATAGTGCATTTATATTATTAATTTAGAATGATCAATGTAGTCTCTCAAAAAAAGAACGATCAATGCTGCCCTCAACAATAATAATTCTAGACCATCTTTAGTAAAAGATATTTCGAAGTCTTAATTGAATTCTAGAGATAGAGTGTATGGTAGATTTTAATGTCATTGAATAAATGTAGTGTTTAGATGTAAAGATTTATGAGAGGTGTAGTTAGGGTTTGTAAAGATTCTTTGAAATCTTTTATGACAATGCATTATTTGGGTTCATGGACTTTTTTTTCTATGACTTGATGTCAATGTGAAGGTGAATGTTGTGGAGAGTATATGCAACTTCATGCGGAGGTACACATTGTAGACTACTTATATGGAGTTTGCCACTAACGTTATGAGAAGAACAAATTCCATTACACATAACAACAACAACAGGGGAAGTATGAACATACTTTCAAAATTTGTGAAAACAAGATTCTACAATCCACCAAAATATTTCAAGTACACTTCAACTTAGATGGAATAAATTTATAAGTGGATTTCCCTATGTTGGTGTGCTTAGATGAAGGGGAGAAGCAAGATTGTAATAGAAAATAATGGACAAAGAAGAGGACAAGATGATAGATCATTCATCCAATTACTTTAGATGAAGAGTTCAAATTCTCAATTTTTTTAGAATCCCTTCAAATTCTCAATTTCTAAGTAACTTTATGCCTATTCTTTCATGAGAGAAACATACATGTATTCCATGTTTGGATCTTCTGCTCATATTTTTCTTATCAAGATTAAGCTTTCCACCTCTTTAAGTATAAGATTTAATTCTTGAACCACCTATTAGAATTTAAATGGCAACAATACATGGTGCATATAGAATATTTACTCCAAACATTTTCACAAACACCACCTCATATTATTTTGATTTTTCAACCTGATGCATTAATGAATCATTAACTTACATCTGAAGGACCGAGACTGATGACTAGAGGGCGCTGGCTAGGAGCCTCTAAATTTTTCCCTTAAAGAAATCCTAAATATCTTCCCCGTAATAGTTACAAGTTACAAAGATCAAGATGCACAATGGAAACTCACACAAAAATCTGAGATAAACACTACTACAAGATAGGTTGTGCTGTAATTATCACAGACAGTTTTACAAATGTGAGTGTCTATGTTACTAGTGATGGCTAGGACCGTCTATGATACACAATTATCACAGATGATTCTTGTTAATAACTGTATGTGATAGTTCATAGACGGTTATTAAAAAGAATCGTCTGTGATAATTGCAGACGTCATAGACAGTTTTTAATTAGAATTGTCTATGATATTACCACAGACGGTTATTAAAAGAACTACCTATGATGTATCTCTGAATGAATGGTGTGCACTTCGTCTCCCCTATGCATCTCTGATCGCTTCGTCTCCCCGATGTGTCTCTTCGTCTCACACGCCGAATTTATAAAGATGATCAGCTGCCATGCACTGAAGTTGAATCCCCACATTACTGATACACATATTATCTACTCTCAAGCACAAACAAATGGCTCCAATAGCCTCTTCCTTATCGTCGGCATTAATGGGCAACTTGGCCATCCTGTACGAGCACCTACCCGGTCGTACGCTGGCGAATGTTGCGAAAGGACATTGTGCCAATGGTGTCCTCCCTCCTATGTCCGAGAATTTGCCAAAGCAGGTGACAACCACCTTCCGCCATCTTGACATCCCCCTCCCCGTGTCTTCCGATTAGTCTCCCACTTCCGGCAACCTAATTAACCTCACTATCGACATAGTCCTCCACAATGATGTTGCATATCTCCAGGAGACTTGCCGCTGCTTGGAGTGCTTAGTCGAGGTGGCCGACAACCGAGTCAACCTTGTCGAGACCCCTTAAGCAAGGGGAGAGAGCCTATGGGCTTAATTTGACTTGATTCATCAGTTGGAGGGTCTTCGGGAGACACTCAATGAGCGCGTCAGTGGGTGGATGCATTCGGGCTTCGTTCACCGATGCTCCCAAACCGTTCGATACTGACCACTTCGCCTACGAAGCTTTGAAGATGGAGATAGCATGCTACCTCCACCAATAGAAAACTTTGATCTTTATAAGAAGTTACTAGCCTAGGTTTCTACTTTTTTTAATCTATGTAAGAAATGACTGGCTACGCTGTTTGGTCATATGTAAATACAAAAATAAAAAAATGGATGAATTTGTATTTACTGTCTTCTACATATGTAAACAGTCTCGGTATAATTACCGAATGTGTCATGTATATGTGAATTTGCATTTATATATATGAGAATGTCTCATATATATATGTGAATTTGCATTTATGTATATAAGAATATGTCATATATGTGTGAATTTGCATTTATGTATATGAAAATGTGTCATATTATGTGAATTTGCATTTATGCATATGAGAATGAATTTAAAACCATCTATGATGTTTATTATCACAGATAGTTCTAATTTAGAACCATATGGGATGTGTATTATCGCAGACAATTCTACTTCAAAACCGTCTATGATGTATATTTATCTGTCGGAACCTGGAGCAACGACTCCTGGATCCTCTGTGCAAATCGCACTAGTCCAGGATCAGCTAGTGCACACAGCGTACAACAAAGATAAATATCAACCATAATGACATTTATTAACTGAATATGGGCATGAATGCCAAAGTTTACATCAACGGCACATAAGCCAAAATTAAGTAATAAGCAGCGGAAGAAAAACCGAAGCGGAAGAAGTCCACTGAGCCTGCCCACAGGCAAACGACAGTAAGACGCGGCCTATTCGTCCAGATCTTCACCGTAGTCGACGTCTTCCTTCTCTGTGTGGAAAAAGCAAGGTGAGTACAAACTTGTACTCCGCAAGTCACCCGGGAAAATGCACCATAATGATAAAGGCTTGAAAGGAGGGCTTATAGGGTTAGTTTGCATAAACAGCATTAAAGAAATACAATAGATAGATTGAAATTGCAGAATTTAATACAGTAAGTAAAAACATTACTTGTAATAGAAAATAATACCGTCAGTGCAGGCTCCGACCATACACCAACCTATCCACGGGCATCCCACCCGGACCATCTTTTCCAACAGTTCACGTATGGATTCCATCCATCCACACGTTTTCAAACACTCGTGAATTCCATCCATCCACAAGCTTCCAATCTCTCTCATGGGTTCCATCTACCCACAAGGTTTTCATCTCTCGTGGATTCCATCCATCCACAAGGTTTTCAAAAATATTTTTGAAAAACAAAGTCTAATCCATGAAAAACTTTTACTCAGCATGCCCATGACTGTGGGCACGGCTATCCAGGATAGATTATACACTCTGCAGAGGTTGTACAACTTTACCCACAAGACACGATCATCCTTTTGTGCCACGCGAGTTACACACTTCCTTAGGTGTGCGGCAAGGAGTCGTGACAAGGCCTTTACAATGCAAAGCCTTCAACCTGGTCGAGCCAACTCTAAGGTTTCACCCCAGTAAGGAATCCACCAGACCGGGACCCCGTCTTGAGCCTAGACGAGACTTCTCATGGCTTAACCACGCTCGCCCAAGTGAGACTTCACATGGCACCAACCACGCTCACTTTCAACCTACGACTTGACTCAGGTTGGGACTTCGCAAATTATTCAGCCAGGGCTGTCCCATACCAGCCATGTGGTAGTACGATTAGGGCTTTGCAACAGTAGCTCACAGACCGGTCCTTAATCTGACTTAGGCCCAACCACGTACCCCCGTGCACGACAATCAACCGCTGCGGCTCCAACCAACAGGGCATGCCTGCACCCACCACTCTAACCAATTGCCTAAGTCTAAACCAATTTCATATTTTATTTTCAAAATAGTTCATAAACCTCCTTGACTCACCAAAGTCAAGAGTACATAACATTTTATGTAAAAAGGGTTATCATTTTATGCGAAAGACATCCCAAAACAAATATTATATCTAAGCAGTCTAAGCATTTGATATAAATTCCTCTAGCCAACACTAATGTATTAACTAGAGTTTGAATCTAGGGTGACAAGGTGTTGAGGAATTCAAATTCAATGAAGGAATTAACAAGTAGGCATTAACTATATTTGAAACAGAATTGAATTACGTTGAATAAAAATATGCATGCAATATAATTTAAACCAACATAATTTTATTTTGAAAACTGGGATCAACATGATCAAGGAGGGTGACTTGCCTTGCTCTTCAAATTTGCTCAAATCTTCGTCGAAGAAATCTCCCGAATCGTCGAAGTCTACACGTGAAAATAACCCACTAAATTCAAATAAATTCAAATTAAATTCAAATTGACTTCAAATATTGAATTGAGGCCAGAAATGGATAGAGTGGAATTTTTGATGAATTTAGAAATTTGCATGGGCCAAATCGGAGTTAAAACGAAGGAGAACGGGCTCCGGGAAGATTAAATTCAGAGAAAATGGAAAAAGGGATTTTCTGGAATTATTTTTATAAAGGAAATTGGATTATTGCGTCAGCAAATATTTTATTTTTCGGCCAGAATTATTTTTGCACTGAAAAATGGGCTTATTGCGCCATGCTGGCGTCAGCATGGGGTGAACCCTACTGACAGGTGGGGCCCTGGTCCATGGACCAAGTCCACGGGTGGAGGCGGTGGCTGAGGTGGCGGGGGGGGGGGGGGGGGGGTGTGAGCTGGCGCTGACGGTGGCGGGTCGGGCCGACGTGGCCGAGGCGTGGCGCTGCGTCACCAGCCACGTGGGCACGGGGACGCCGCCGTGGACAGGCCGGCGAGGGGGCGCTTGGGACCGGGGACGACGGCGACGCTCCGGCGAGCGGCGGCCGGCGGCGACAGGCGGAGGAGGGAGAGGAGATGGAGGGGACCTCGGGGGAGGGGCGTCAGTCACCTAGGGCGGCCGGACACGCGTCGGCGACGAGGAAGACGGCGGTGCGGCTCGGGTTCAACGGCGCGGTGGCGCTCCGGTGGCCGGGGAGCACGGCTAAGAGGCGGAGGGGTTTCACGGCGAGGCGAGGAAGTCGAGGGAGGCGGCGTCGAGGCGTGGGGAGGCCGGAGGCAGCCATAATCTCTCGCCGAAGGAATGGGCGGCGGCGGCGGCGGGGAAGCACGGTGTGGGGGCTCTAGAGCGACGGAGAGGGGGAGCTGAGGGTGGAGGGGGATGGAGTGAAGGGAGGGGCTGCTCGGGGGCCTCTTTATAGGGGGCGGGGAGGGAGGAGTGGCCGGGAATCTCTCGCCGGAGAGAGAGATATGGGGGCGGCGGGGAGGTGGCGGAGTGGAGCGCGTCGTGCGGGGGAGAAGGTGGGGGAGTGGGGAGTGGCGCACGCACGGGAGGAGAGCAGCCGGGAGATGCGGACGCGGCGCAACGGCCGGTGGCGGCGGCGCGGGATGAAGGAGGAGGCGGCCAGGGAAGACGGAGCTGACATGCGGGGCCCACGCGTAGAGAGAGAGGGCGACCGGTGGCTGACGGGCGGGGCCCACGGGGTAGAGGGACGAAGGGAGAGGGGAGGCGCCGATAGGTGGGGCCATGCGGCCAGAGAGAGGGAGAGGCGCGGGCGGCGGAGGTTTGGCCGCGTGGCCAAGGGCGGGATCGGGTGGCCCGGGGAGAAAGGAGGAGGCGGACGGGGCGGATGGGTTGGGGGCGACGTGGCGGCCATCGGAAGGTGGAAGGCGGGATGTGCCGGTGGGGTGACGTGGAGAGGATCTGGCCGTCCACGTGGCGGCCGGAGAGTAGGGGAGAGAAATAAATTTTATTTTCTGATTTTGAGGTTTTTCAGAAAAGCACAGAAAATACAATAAGCCTCAGAAAAATACCAAATGACCTCCACAAATTCCAGAAATATTCCTAGAACCTCCTGGAGACATTTTGGACTTAATAAAAATATTTCCAACTAATGTTGGTATTTAATTTTCATACTTTAAAATACTTTTTAATTTCAAAAATACATTTTTAAACTCCAGGAAATCCAGGGAACGAAATAAAATCCAAATAACTCCAAATTTTTAATTCGACATAGAATTTTTATATAAAATCAAAATATCATTTTATTTAATAATAGTTTTAGGTTTTTCTAAAATACTTTTCAAATCTAGCTTTTTCAAAAACAGAAATTCAGGGCAAATCCAACTTTGAACTTTAGGCACAAAAATTCTTATTTTAAATTAAATTTTATTTTATTCCATTTTTATTATTTATTTAATTATTTTTATTTTACCAAAAATTTGGGCTGTTACATTATCATAGACAGTTCTAAAGTAGAACCATCTGTAATGTATATTATCATAGATGGTTATAATTTAAAACCATATGTGTTGTGTTCAGCCTATTTATATTCAGATCAATCTAGAGTTTGCCCGAGTCCCCACTCAAAGGCTTAATATACATCTAACTCTCCCTCGAGCATGAGCTACCGCCTCCTCCCCGAGCACGAGCCACCACCTCCTCCTCAGTGCACCTCCTCCCTAAGTACGCAGCCTCCTCCCCAGCGCACCTTCTCCCTAGAGCCGGCCTCCTCCTCCCTAGCACGCCTCCTCCCCGAGCATGGCGCTGCCTCCTTATCGCGCTTCCTCCTCCCCCAGCATGCCGCCTCCTCCCCGACGTGCTTTCTCCTCTGAGCCGGCCACCTCCTCCCCGAGCACAGTGCCTCCTCCTTGTTGTGCCTCCTCCTCGAGCACGAGCTACCGCCTCCTCCCTGGTGCGCCTCCTCCCCAAACACGCCGCCTCCCCCCTGAGAATGCCATATGTAACATTCTTCTTTCTTGTTTATGATATGGTAATGAACAATGTATCACCATGGTTACACGTCCTGAGGATGAATTCCTGGGCTTAAGTTTCAATTATACCCTTTTGATGTCAATATCCCGATGATGAATTACTAATGCTCTTAAGCATCGATTCCCTAAATAAAACATAAGTCATATGTAGATCTCAAGTCAATAACTCACACAATTATAATTAAATAAAGTTGCACTTGATTTTCTTTAGCTATGCAAAACGTGTTAAGTTTGGTATCGCTATTATCCAAGGAATATGGAGTAAAAATAAGTTATGCCATCACCCA
The DNA here is from genome assembly GCA_017311315.1 of Dendrocalamus latiflorus. Taxonomy (NCBI): domain Eukaryota; kingdom Viridiplantae; phylum Streptophyta; class Magnoliopsida; order Poales; family Poaceae; genus Dendrocalamus; species Dendrocalamus latiflorus. The sequence goes on along the minus strand of CM029642.1, from coordinate 49,517,104 downwards.
CCTGCCCGATGGCCTCTCACCCACCGAGGTTCACAATTTTACAATCTGTATGACAACCATCTGTGAGTTAGTGATATCTGAAGTAAAAAAATAGTTTTACATAGCACACACCAGATATATCTTACAGAATAAGGAATGAATTAAAAATAATTCATTCCTTATTCTATAAGATATAACTGGTATGTGCTGTGTAAAATTATTTTTTCTACTTCAGATATCACCAACTCGCTGACAGTTGTCATGGACAAACTTTGACCAACCTCCACCTTATTACCATTACTAATCACCATCTTGGCTTTTCATATCTTCTCCATGCATTGGAAGCAGTACATATATATTTCATGGTAACACTAACATATATAGTTTTGCACACCCCATAATTTAAATGAGTTAGAAACAAAGTCAGATCTCATATCACACTTGTACTTCAAAGAGCATAAAGCAAATGACACACTGGATCCTGTGTATCATTTGCTTCATGCCATTTGAAGCCCAAGGGTGATATGGGGAGCTAGCTAGAGAGACAAAGTCAGATCCCATATGACATTTGGGCTTCAAAGGACATGAAGCAAATGACATATTGGATCTAGTGTGTCACTTGCTTCATAACCTTTGAAGCGTAAGTGTGATATGGGATATGACTTTGTCTCTAGCTCATTTAAATTGTGGGTTGTGCAAGACTACATATATTAGTGTTACCATGAAATATATATACATATACTGCTTCTAGTGAATGGGGAAGATATAAAAAACCAAAAATAGTGATTAGTAATATCACAGACGATTTTTTTTAAAAAAAGGTGTCTGTGATAACACATCACAGATGGTTTGTTTTATTAGTTGTCTATGATATGTATATATCATAGATGGTTATATGTAATACGTATATATCACAAACGGTTATTTCAAAAAACCATCTATAATACGTACACTTCACATATGGTTATTTTTAAAATCCGTCTGTGTTTTACTTACCACAGACGGTTTAAAAACCATCTGTGATGACAACATGTCATTACTGACCTATAAATTTAGACGGCTCACGAAACCATCTGTGATGACCTTTTCTGCTGTAGTGAAATGCCAACACAGTGCTGCAGAAATTCTTGAGTCAGATGATCCGAGTCAACACAACTAAACAACAACAACATACTCGAGGCCATAACTTCCACAACTTTCAAGCCAGGGCTCCAGATGATGTGAAACTTTGCCAAGATCAAGATCAACGCCTAAGGTACCTAGAACAGTAGGGGATCTAGCAAGAACATAAGACATTTGGGACCCTTTTTCTCTTAAAGCTCAGTTGCACCAAAACCAGGATCAAATGGTAAAATCTTGATCTTGAAGTGCTTGGGTATTGGATCAAGCTAAGATTTTGCACATCCATTGTACATCTATCATAACACTAGAAAAGTAATCAAGAACCAAACCTTGAAAGGCTGAGATAAAAGCAAAGTTCAAGTCATATTCATCAAGAAGAGAGGAGAACCGGTAAAGTTGCAAACTTGATGCACTAGGTGGATGGATCTGAACATGAGTTATTTATTCCATAACTTACTCTTTCTTGCACAACCAAAAAAAAGGCAAAATCAAGAGGGAAAGATGAAGGACAAAAAGCAACACAAGAGCTAAATGAAACCATCACAAGATACTTGAAATGTGATCTTGTATTACATAGATGTATGATTTTACAGTCACTCTCTAGACACACTCCAAATCTAAGGATGACAAAAGACTCACACACAAGAGACTCTCAACATCTATGGTCACTTCCCCTTTTTGTGAGGGAAAAAAGAGATTTTATAGATATAACCAGGGGATAACTGACAGTCTTCAAGCACAAAGTGCTCAATACAATTTGGAACACTAGCTAGCCATACATATGAATTGCCATCTTGTCATCTAGCTTGAGCAAATTCATGTGCCACCCTATTTTGATCTCTCTTTGCCTTGACAAACTTAACTTTGTCTCCAACAAAAAGAAGCTCCTGAACATCACGAATCCATGCTCTTTCCATACCCGTTTTTACTGTGCTCTCATGTCATTTGTTACTCCTCAACCCATGAATCCCTATGTGGATCAAACTTCCTACTCTACTGTAGAGACCCGAATATGCAAATCCGGACTCTCCTGTGTATTCTGCACCAGTCCAGGATCACGCTAGTGCACACAGTATAAACAAAGATGAAATATCGAACATATCACGATTTACTAATAAAAGACTCAAATATTATTAATAATCATCAGAGTGCGACCTTATGGCCAAGCTTACAATTGACTAGCCCGAAGGGCTTAACAAAAACTAGCAGCGGAAATCCAAAAGAAAGCGCGGCGACCAAACGACACGCCCACAGGCTATCGAGTGGAGAACGAAGCCTAATCCGTGAAGACGTCGAAGTACTCTCCTTCTGGAACCTCCTGCTGGTGATACTCCTCCTCCTCAACTGAGCAACAGGGGCATAAAGCCGTGAGTACATAGAGTACTCAGCAAGTCGTTTGTAACAAATGAATGCAATATAGTATGCAAGGCTTAACAATGGATGGCTGAAAGGTTAATTTTGCATAAAGCAACAATTTAAAGTAAATACAATAAATAGATTGAAAAGCGAATTTAACAACAGACGCTAAGTAGATAACCAAAGGAATTGAATATAACCACAAGTGAACTAACCATTCACTTTCCAGCTCAAACCAAACCAAAATTTCATAAAGACTCTACCCCTCGTGTGAAATCACCGAGCATTGTCCATGACCGAGGACACGGCTATTCGAATAGTTTTACACTCTGCAGAGGTTGCACAACTGTACCCACACGATGTGATTAGCCTCGCGCTAAGGAAATCACAACAAGGCTTTTACAATGATCCATCTCCACCTGATCCCACTCGCTAAGGTTTCGCCTCTCACCCCCTCTTGCGCCACAACAACATCAGTAGTAAAACCAAAGTGGAGACTTCACAAATTATTATGCCAGGTCTATCCCATACTAGACATGTGGTTTGCACGATAAAGCTCAGATCAATGGCGCACAAAGTTAAGTCCTTAGGAGTTACCCAGGCGAAGCATCCACATCCCAATGTGCAACCTGCACCCCCTTTACTGCACGATCATTCGCCCAAGTGAAAGCAAGTTTGTATAACCAATGCCCATGACACTACCCATGTCATGACATACAAATTTTATAACTGTGGTTAACCACCACGTTCAAGTTTACCATTAAGTCAAAATTAATTAACCACATGTGATGATAGATCCCAGCGATCTAATAATAAGCATGGCTAAGCGAAATAAGCGTACCACCCATGTGACAACTAGTATTGCATCACTAAATAATTTCCCATCCTATGGTGACAATAGAATCATGGTATTCAAATTATCAAGGAGGAAATAATAAATTAGGTTATTAACTACCAATACAAGGGTTTTATAATAAAGTAGCGATGCATGATAATTTAAAACAAAATAATTAAATAATAGATTGCAAACTGGGTTCAACATGATCAAAGGACACGACTTGCCTTGGTCTCGCTCAGATGAGGGCTCTTGGTCTTCAAATCCAACTTCCGCTCCCTCGAACACGCGATCTAACGAGAGAGAAAACGAGACGAAAAGAGAAAAATAAATTCAAATAAAATTCAAATGAACTCCAAAAACTTTCAAACCTGGACCAAAAGGAAGAGCTCAATTTTAGATGAATTTAGGAAAAAGAATCGGGTCAATCGGAGCTAGGACGAGGGAGAACGGGCTCTTGGAAAATTGGATCTAAAGAAAATCGGGGAAAATCGGAAATTGCACTGTGCTGTGGACCGGGCGCACGGGAAGCTGAGTCCACGGTGGACGCGGCGCACGGAACAGTGCGGAGGCGGGACTGCTGGCGTGGCGGCTAGGCTGAGGTGGCGACTGACGTGGCAGACACGTGGACGGGGAGGGCTGACGTGGCGGCTGACGTGGCCAGACGGGGCTGCTGACTCGGCGGCTGGCTCACGGGTGCACGGCTGACGGGTGGGACCCGGCTGGCAGCGAGTCGGCGCACGGTAGACCGGGTCTACGGGAAGGCGAGGGGTTGCGGGGCGCGGGCGGCGGTCGATCGGACGGCTCGAGGGCGTCCACGCGGCGTGATCTGGGCCTTTGGCTCAGATCTGGATGGGCGGCGGGGATGAGGCGGCGCGGGAGGCGGGAGTCGGCCGATGGCTGACGCGTGGCGGCACGCGTCCCGAGGCGTCACGGACGGAGCGGCCGAGGCGCGGGCGCGTCCGCTGGCGGCGCGGGGCACGGGCGGCGGGGTCTGGCCGGCGGGAGGGGTGACGGCGGCGACTGGCCGGTCGGCGGCGACCGAGGCGGCGGCGGAACTCACCGGCGGCGACGAACGGCGAGCGCACAGGCGGCGAGGTCTGACCGGCGGCGAGGTTTGGCGGCGGGGACGGCTCACCGGCGGTGGCAGAGACGGCGGCAGCGGCGCTCCGGCGGAGAGAGACGACGAGAGCGGCGGCGGAGGCGGCGGCTCGGGACGGGGGAGAAGCCGAGGGGTCGGCCCCCTTAAATACACGGACGCCGAGGCGGCCGGATCGGGTACGGCGGAGAGTCCGCGGCGGAGACGGCGGCGCTCGGGCGGAGTCCGGGCCGGACACGGGGACGGGAGAGTCCCGATCGGGGACGAGGGCCCTGACAGGTGGGCCCCACCTGTCGGTGGCTCCGGGCGAGCGGGCGGCACGGATAGCGCGCGGGCGCGAGCGGGCGGCCGGGATGGGCGACGCGTGGCGCGCATCGAGCGGAGGAAGGCGGGCGCGGGCGCGGCACCGATTGGCGACGCGTGGCACGGGGCGGGAGCGCGCTGGCTGCGGGCTGGCTGGGCTGAGCGGGTTGGGTCGGCTGGCGGGCTGGCGCGCGCGGAGGGAAGCGGGCCGGCTGGTGGGCTTCGGCCCACTGGCCGGTTTGGGAATTTCTTTTCTTTTTCTTTTTCCAGAAATTCAAATAAATTAATTTGAGCTCTAGAAAATAGCAAATAAATCCAGAAAAATCCATAAAAATACCAATAAATTCCTTGGGACACAAGGAACTCAAATAAAATAACTTTGGCAAATGTTCATGTTCAGATTAATCATATTAAATCCTTTTAATTTAATAAAATTCCCATTAAGCTTTAATTAATTCCAGAAAAATTCAAATGGTGAATTTTATTTTAAAAACTTCAAAAAGGCTCTGAAAATCAGGATGTTACAAACCTCCCCCCTTAAACGGAATCTCGACCCCGAGATTCAGGCTCACTAAAAGAATAGGTTACCAGGTGCGACATTGGAGACGACGTGGTTGAGGCTCCCCCTTGCAACGCTTTGTGGTATTTGGCTTCCTTGACTTGACGATGTTCCACGGCTTGCTCCTGGGGTCTTGGCAGGTGCACTCTCAAGTTTGAAAGGAATAGGCGAGATTGCTCGATGCTTCTGCGGGGTTCCTGGGTCCAACCATCTTGCTGCTGCTCTGAAGAGAGACACTACTGACTGCTCCAGGCGAAAAGGTAAGGGGGAAAAGCATAGGTAAGACTTGAGGTTGAACTTGGACAACTTTATTCCGGGTTAGTTGCTCTGACACTTCCAAAACTCTGACCGGGTTTTAAAGATAAGTGGGAAAAGCATAGATGAGAGGTAAACTCGTCTAAGGGGAATTTCTAATGGCAAATCCTAAACTTAACAGTCACTTAGCCGAAAAAAGGCTAACAAAAGAAGCAATAAACTTCACAAAAAGACTTTGACATGACTGCATCATAATGCTAGAAGCAAAACTACAGCTCACATCACACCCAACGGCAAATAAGAAGCAAGACGATCTACACGATGCTAAAACTATAACAAGGTTGAAATCTAATGGCTCCTAATCTTCACGGAAATCTCCAATCTTGTCTTGACATATTGGGGTGCTTCCTTGATCCAGACTTCACAGCACAGCTTGAAGAATTCCATGCCAACTTTCACTTTGATGGAGGGACACTCGAGACATCTATGGACATTATAGGGATAAGAAGTCAAATTGAATTTTGAAAACAATATTTCAGAGGAGACAAGGAGCAAGAATCCTAAGAATGAGGTAAGAATCAAGAATTACTAGTCAATCATTTGGTTGATTTGATTTAGAAAATAAAATTTGAAAACTTTGCTAATTCGACCATTCTAACTAGGGCTTCGTCCTACAGTCGATATAGCTCTGATACCATCTCTGTAGAGACCCGAATATGCAAATCCGGACTCTCCTGTGTATTCTGCACCAGTCCAGGATCACGCTAGTGCACACAGTATAAACAAAGATGAAATATCGAACATATCACGATTTACTAATAAAAGACTCAAATATTATTAATAATCATCAGAGTGCGACCTTATGGCCAAGCTTACAATTGACTAGCCCGAAGGGCTTAACAAAAACTAGCAGCGGAAATCCAAAAGAAAGCGCGGCGACCAAACGACACGCCCACAGGCTATCGAGTGGAGAACGAAGCCTAATCCGTGAAGACGTCGAAGTACTCTCCTTCTGGAACCTCCTGCTGGTGATACTCCTCCTCCTCAACTGAGCAACAGGGGCATAAAGCCGTGAGTACATAGAGTACTCAGCAAGTCGTTTGTAACAAATGAATGCAATATAGTATGCAAGGCTTAACAATGGATGGCTGAAAGGTTAATTTTGCATAAAGCAACAATTTAAAGTAAATACAATAAATAGATTGAAAAGCGAATTTAACAACAGACGCTAAGTAGATAACCAAAGGAATTGAATATAACCACAAGTGAACTAACCATTCACTTTCCAGCTCAAACCAAACCAAAATTTCATAAAGACTCTACCCCTCGTGTGAAATCACCGAGCATTGTCCATGACCGAGGACACGGCTATTCGAATAGTTTTACACTCTGCAGAGGTTGCACAACTGTACCCACACGATGTGATTAGCCTCGCGCTAAGGAAATCACAACAAGGCTTTTACAATGATCCATCTCCACCTGATCCCACTCGCTAAGGTTTCGCCTCTCACCCCCTCTTGCGCCACAACAACATCAGTAGTAAAACCAAAGTGGAGACTTCACAAATTATTATGCCAGGTCTATCCCATACTAGACATGTGGTTTGCACGATAAAGCTCAGATCAATGGCGCACAAAGTTAAGTCCTTAGGAGTTACCCAGGCGAAGCATCCACATCCCAATGTGCAACCTGCACCCCCTTTACTGCACGATCATTCGCCCAAGTGAAAGCAAGTTTGTATAACCAATGCCCATGACACTACCCATGTCATGACATACAAATTTTATAACTGTGGTTAACCACCACGTTCAAGTTTACCATTAAGTCAAAATTAATTAACCACATGTGATGATAGATCCCAGCGATCTAATAATAAGCATGGCTAAGCGAAATAAGCGTACCACCCATGTGACAACTAGTATTGCATCACTAAATAATTTCCCATCCTATGGTGACAATAGAATCATGGTATTCAAATTATCAAGGAGGAAATAATAAATTAGGTTATTAACTACCAATACAAGGGTTTTATAATAAAGTAGCGATGCATGATAATTTAAAACAAAATAATTAAATAATAGATTGCAAACTGGGTTCAACATGATCAAAGGACACGACTTGCCTTGGTCTCGCTCAGATGAGGGCTCTTGGTCTTCAAATCCAACTTCCGCTCCCTCGAACACGCGATCTAACGAGAGAGAAAACGAGACGAAAAGAGAAAAATAAATTCAAATAAAATTCAAATGAACTCCAAAAACTTTCAAACCTGGACCAAAAGGAAGAGCTCAATTTTAGATGAATTTAGGAAAAAGAATCGGGTCAATCGGAGCTAGGACGAGGGAGAACGGGCTCTTGGAAAATTGGATCTAAAGAAAATCGGGGAAAATCGGAAATTGCACTGTGCTGTGGACCGGGCGCACGGGAAGCTGAGTCCACGGTGGACGCGGCGCACGGAACAGTGCGGAGGCGGGACTGCTGGCGTGGCGGCTAGGCTGAGGTGGCGACTGACGTGGCAGACACGTGGACGGGGAGGGCTGACGTGGCGGCTGACGTGGCCAGACGGGGCTGCTGACTCGGCGGCTGGCTCACGGGTGCACGGCTGACGGGTGGGACCCGGCTGGCAGCGAGTCGGCGCACGGTAGACCGGGTCTACGGGAAGGCGAGGGGTTGCGGGGCGCGGGCGGCGGTCGATCGGACGGCTCGAGGGCGTCCACGCGGCGTGATCTGGGCCTTTGGCTCAGATCTGGATGGGCGGCGGGGATGAGGCGGCGCGGGAGGCGGGAGTCGGCCGATGGCTGACGCGTGGCGGCACGCGTCCCGAGGCGTCACGGACGGAGCGGCCGAGGCGCGGGCGCGTCCGCTGGCGGCGCGGGGCACGGGCGGCGGGGTCTGGCCGGCGGGAGGGGTGACGGCGGCGACTGGCCGGTCGGCGGCGACCGAGGCGGCGGCGGAACTCACCGGCGGCGACGAACGGCGAGCGCACAGGCGGCGAGGTCTGACCGGCGGCGAGGTTTGGCGGCGGGGACGGCTCACCGGCGGTGGCAGAGACGGCGGCAGCGGCGCTCCGGCGGAGAGAGACGACGAGAGCGGCGGCGGAGGCGGCGGCTCGGGACGGGGGAGAAGCCGAGGGGTCGGCCCCCTTAAATACACGGACGCCGAGGCGGCCGGATCGGGTACGGCGGAGAGTCCGCGGCGGAGACGGCGGCGCTCGGGCGGAGTCCGGGCCGGACACGGGGACGGGAGAGTCCCGATCGGGGACGAGGGCCCTGACAGGTGGGCCCCACCTGTCGGTGGCTCCGGGCGAGCGGGCGGCACGGATAGCGCGCGGGCGCGAGCGGGCGGCCGGGATGGGCGACGCGTGGCGCGCATCGAGCGGAGGAAGGCGGGCGCGGGCGCGGCACCGATTGGCGACGCGTGGCACGGGGCGGGAGCGCGCTGGCTGCGGGCTGGCTGGGCTGAGCGGGTTGGGTCGGCTGGCGGGCTGGCGCGCGCGGAGGGAAGCGGGCCGGCTGGTGGGCTTCGGCCCACTGGCCGGTTTGGGAATTTCTTTTCTTTTTCTTTTTCCAGAAATTCAAATAAATTAATTTGAGCTCTAGAAAATAGCAAATAAATCCAGAAAAATCCATAAAAATACCAATAAATTCCTTGGGACACAAGGAACTCAAATAAAATAACTTTGGCAAATGTTCATGTTCAGATTAATCATATTAAATCCTTTTAATTTAATAAAATTCCCATTAAGCTTTAATTAATTCCAGAAAAATTCAAATGGTGAATTTTATTTTAAAAACTTCAAAAAGGCTCTGAAAATCAGGATGTTACATCTACTCTCATGGGAGACCCTCGCCCAACCCTTCCCCATATGAATCAGCGAATGGTTAGACCACATGCATGAACCATTAGATCTTTCCTGTAGGGCGCTATAGCGTGCAACAGATCCAACATCCAATGATCTTGGGAGTTCTAGCCCCAATACATTATTCTCCTTTAGGTTGTAATGCCTAACGCACATAAAAATTAGGCATAGGTTGAAGTGGAAGAAACATAATAACCACACTCTTAATTTTCATCAATAGTCATATATTTTTTAAACAACAACTCCTAATGAGGTAGACATATATCGTGAAAGGGTTTTGGTATCCTATGCAAGCCTTGTTATGGTACAATTAGGTGCAAAGTACATTTCCAAAAAAAAGCCACTTACAAGACCACATTGTGAAGGCCATGGTGATGATCCACCAAGTTAAAACGACACTGGTCACAGGCTAAACAACTAAGTTAGAACGGCAGTGGTCACTGTGCTGAACAACGTACCACCACTAGCAAGAGCCCTCTCTTGTTATAGATACATCTTGGAGGGTTAAGGTTCACCAAAAAATAAATTTTGTGCTGCTAGTTCTGTGGAATTTGTGTCTTGAACGATTCATTTGTGCAAACTCATAAGTCATAACCCACGACATCAAAATCATTAATTACCCTTTGTGATGTTTAAATAGCTTGGTTTTTTATGGAAATTAAACAATTTGTTTTGTTTGAATGCATTAAAGATTACATCACATCCATTGGAACCAAGCAAACTTTACATTTCTTTCTTATAACTCCTATGTGAAATTAGGCATGAGAAAATTTCTTGGGAAGAGTAGCTCCCAATCTAGTTAAGAGTTGCTCCATGTAGGTAACCACCTTTTAGACAATTGATGATGACTATTTGAATGAGAGTGATTCAGTGAGTTTTATGTGGAAACAACAACAAAAATTTGGGAACCCAGTCGCCTGTAAGAAAAAACTCTATTTTTTAGAAGAAAGAAGGCTCTACAAGGGTTGGACTGTGTGTGTGTTGCATCCGAGGTACATAACAAATTCAATTTTGTTGCTGGTGGCTAATTACTACTTACTCCATTCATATATACACACACACACACACATGGGTGTGGCTAAGATGTGTCGCCTCACCCATGTGAGCCACCGTTGCCCCTCCCCAATGCCATCACACTACCAGACACAAACACACATGTGAGATACGTATGCCTCTCCCCTTCAATTTTCTCCTTTTGCTCTTTCCGTTTGGTATTTTCCTCGCTTGGGAAAGATCTTTCTAACATATTTTTGCATGTTGTGTAGTTTCAATCTTGAATCTTGCTTGAGTTTATTCTTGCCATGTCTTACTTGGAAAGTATTGTTTGTTTTAGTGAAGGGAAATTGCTAGTCCAAGAAACTTGGGCTACCAAAAGGAAAAGGTTTCCCTGTAATTGTTGTGTAGCTTCAAGGATAAAATCAGAGTGGCGATGGCATCCAATTCATTAGCAGCGGCTGTGGCAGCGTTATTTGGAATTAGGAATGGCGACCAATAATGGCCAAGCCAAACATCAACCAACCTTGTGGCAGTATCATCATCATGGATTTCTAGACATTTTTAGTAGTTGCATACTTGTATTTGTGACTAAATATGCGAAATTAATGTGTGGAATGAATTTGCGAATGAATGTGTAGGATGAATAATTGAATGTCGAAACTTGTAATTGTTTTGATTGTCTAAGATTTATCTGTGATTTGTGTGTGTGAAAGCTTGAGATTTTTTAGTGTCAAAGATTGAGGATTTGTGTTGATTGTCCAAGATTTATCAGTGATTTGTGAGTGTGAAAGTTGAGATTTTTCAGTGTCAAAGATTGAGAATTTGTGTGTGTTACTTCATCTAAAACTTGTACATGTATGCATTATTGCAAAGAAAATTGAGTTTAATGCTATGTATGTTCATGTTCATGTTCATGTAATGGCTTTGTTAGATATGTAATGGCTTTGTAATGCCATGTATGTTCATGTATCTTGTTGATTTGCCAAAATGTTAATGTAGCGGCATGTCTTAATTTTGTTGTCTTAGTTGGCTTATGAATTATTTTGTTATCTCAGTGCTTGTCTCTCTAAATTGGCTTATGTATTTACTCCTCGTGATGCAATGCAAGCTGATACAAGTTGCCTAACTTTTAGCATCAGAAATTTGAACCTTTTACTTGCCCATTGTTCAACAAAGATCTTTCCAGGAGGATTAATTCATGGAACAGTGCCATATTGTTGCTTTGTGCTAGATTGTTGTTACATGAGGAAACATGTATTAACAAAATAAGGATGATAATGAGTGATGCGCCAGACTAGCTGAGACTAGGCTGTGCCACACTATAGAACAGAAAACAACAGGTTGTTTTGCTGGTCTTGCTAACTTTTCCCACTTAACAAATTTTGTAGGCCTTTGAATAGAAATATCTTATGTCAATCAAATGTTGACAATAGTCCTTCCAGAGCAAATGCAGAACTTTTGTAGGCAATAGTCCTTCCAGAGCAAATGTTCATTTTGTACTGAGCAAGCTGCAAGTAGAATTCTCCATAACTTAAACCAATATACATCTAAGAAGCATGATATGGTTGTTTCAGGGTTTCAGGCATCAGCAAGAATTTAGGCCAATCTGCAGCTTTCTAGACAGAGGCATTCAAAAGCATTCAATTTCATGCTCAAATGCCTTCCCAAGTTGAGGAAAAACTATCCATGATTGCATAATCACATTGGAAGAATCTGTAAATTTAAACTTCCCATGTTGAGAAAAAAAAGTTCCCAAGTTGAGGCCAAAACTATCTAGATTGTCTGTTGATATATCAATCTCAAATCCTCAATCTTCGACACTGAAAAGCATTAGCACCTAGCTTGCAAATATATCAATCACATGTACAAGTTTCAGATGACGTAACACACACAAATCCTCAATCTTTGACACTAAAAAAATCTCAAGCTCACTAATAAATACGGGACAATCAAAACAATTACAAGTTTTGACATTCAATGATTCATTCTAGACATTCATTCGTAAATTCATTCCACACATTCATTTAGCATATTTAGGCACAAATACAAGTATACAACTGCTGAAAATGTATAGAAATCCACGATGATGATGCCGCCACAAGGTTGGTTGATGTTTGGCTAGGCCACTATTGGTCGCCATCCCTAATTCCAAATAACGCTGCCACAGTCGCTGCTAATGAATTAGATGCCATCGCCACTCTGATTTATCCTTGAAGCTACACAACAATGATAGAGAAACCTTTCCCTTTTGGTAGCCCAAGTTTCTTGGACTAGCAATTTTCCCTTCACTAAAACAAACAATACTTTCCAAGTGAGACATGGCAAGAACAAACTCAAGCAAGATTCAAGATTGACACTACACAACATGCAAGAAGAAGTTAGAAAGACCTTTCCCAAGCAAGGAAAATACCAAACAGAAAGAGAAAAAGGAGAAAATTTGAAGGAGAGAGGCATACCTATCTCACATGTGTGTCTGTGTCTGGCAGTGTGATGGCGTTGGGGAGGGCGAGAGCGGCTCAGATGGGTGAGGCAACACATCTCAGGTGGCAGCCCGTGGAGGCCGGCCGGCGTGAAGGGCGACATCAGCCAACCCTAACCCTAGCTGGGGAGAGGGGGCCGGTGACGATAGGTGAGAAGGGGGGCCGGCGACAATAGGGGAGAAGGGGGGTCGATGGCGGCAAGGGAAAAGGGGAGCGGTGGAGAGGGGGGAGATGGTGCGACAATGGGGGAGATGGGGCGACGCCATGGGAGTCGGGGACCTGGGGAAGACGCAAGGAGAAGAAGGGAGTGGGGGTGCGCTTGTGACAAACTATTGCCGCGTGGGGGTTATTCGGAAAAAGCCATAAGTGAGAAGAGGGATTCCCCCGCCTCAATCTTGCCTGTTCAATCGAGATCCGACGATCCTGCACGTCGTTCACATGTTAGCACTGAAAGGAGCATTAGCACTCGATATGCTCCCTATATATACACACAGATATATGCATAAACATACATATACATACATATATACATTTATATATACATATGCATACATATACACACACATATATACATATATATATACATACATATATACATATACATACATACATATATGTTGCAGGGTGGCTAATTACTACTCATTAATTCCATTTACAAATATGTGAATTTCTGATCTCACACACATTATGTATGAGACCAATTGATAACACTTAAAAATATAACAATTCTCACATTGTCTTATGATGGGTCAATCCAACACCATATTCTCTAACATGTGTCCATATTATTAATTTAATATCCCCGTATCATGATCCGTAAAGCATGATCATTAATCAATACATGTGTTGATCCATAAATCATAATTATCACATATAATGATATAAGATCAGAGATAATTTAGAATAACATCAAAATATGAATAAAGAGTTCCACAAATAAGTCACATACTTGTTAATCAATATAAAATATATTTATTCAAGGGATAAATAACATTTTTATTCAAGAGACAAAAAATATATCACTCAAAAGATTATAAACATAGAAGTGATATAGTCACCCTCTTCAATTCCCTTTTGCAGCATATCACTAACAGTGCCATCAAGTCAAACATAGTTGATCATCTTGGAAATGCCAAATTTTATAAGTAAAGTACAAAATACCCTTACCTGACTAATAGTAAGACTAGTGAAACTTCATCGACTCTTTTTGCGTAGGGTCATCAGAACCAATGGAGGAAAGGATAAGTGAGGCGAACTTTTGATTGGGACATAAGATTGTAATGGAAGAGTAGCGAAAACGAAAATAGTTTTTTGTGGCAAAGTGGCGAATAGTTCAGAAAGAAAACTTTTCCCAAAAATTAGTTGGATTTGGTGGCTTCGCAGATCACGCATGTCAAGAGGGGCTTCCAAAGCGACTAATACAACACACTTCTTAGAGCCTCTTTGGTTTTTAGGATTTTCCAAATGATTTTTTTGGATGATTCAAATTCTTCGTTTGAAACATAAGTTTGAGGTTGTACAATTTCTTTGGAATGCATTCCTATGCCCCAATTTCATAGGAAAATAAACATGAGCTCAAACCTCATGTTATTTTTCCTTTAAGATGTCCAATATATGCATGTTCTATTTCTCTCTCCACTCTCTAACCAAGTAACATATAATCTCAAAATTAACGTATGTTTTGCTTTGAGGCATCCAAACACCGTTTTTAGCAATCCATAAGGTTTTGTTTCCTGTAGGATTTAACAAGTCATGGCATTATAATCATATGTTTTTTATTCCTGTATTTTTATATTCATGTGTTCCAAAGAGCCCTTAGCCAAAATATGTTCCAGATTGCACTATCCTTCACCCCATGCATGGGAGTTAAAGAGCTACAACCCAAGTCTGATCATAGCCACAACCATTTTTTTGCTTTATCTGCATGCTTATCTCCTAGTTTATCATGTCATCCGTTGGGATTCCTTATCCCTTTCTCCACACATTTCAAGGAAACACTTTACCCTAGCTACAGACAGGACTGATGCGAGTAAAGGGGTTTGTTTACTACATTTTCTTTTTTTTTAGTACAACAGCAGCTCACTGTTAAGTTCACATATTAAATTAATTTTAAGAAAATAGGAGAAACTGTCAATGTGATGTTTAACATCCGAATGAGGATGGTTATGGTGCACACATATGTAATTTATTTATTTTTGCACACCATCCACTAGTAATCGATTGCATTGTGTTTGAAATTAAGATGACGCTGAAAACACTATATTCTGTTGTCAGGGTAGTTCGGATCGTAAGGAGTGAAAACTGGTCGAAACGAAAGAAAGTTACATGTGTTTACCATGGAATTAGGATCCTCTTTGACCTGTATCTGAAGGTGTGCCCAAGTCAACTAACTCTTGGAAAAGCTCTGGAATACAGCTAAAGCAAACTAACATTCGAATCCAATGTCTCAAAATTGTCCAACGATGTGATTCACAATATATACAGGCATCTTTGCATTATGTCTCTACTTCACGACGATTCACAACTAACAACAGAAACATAAGGTGAATAAACATCTGTAGATTATACAGATGTAGTCTTTGTAGCTCCCGAATACCACAACGAACCAGATAAAACAAATCCTCTAAAGAAAATTCAAACCCATCTATTAGGGCATCTGTAGTGTATGAAAATAGAGGGTCTTAAGCCACCTTAAGATCAACCTTATACATTACAGGAGTGACATTAAACAGGCTATAAGCAAAAAAGGCTTAAGGCTGGTTCTCAAGCTAAAGACCTGGCCACAAGCATTAAAATAAAATTTTTCTTTATCTGCCAAGTGGGGCCGTCTTAAGGCCCCTTGGGTTATATACACTATGGAGTCAGCCTTAAGGTTTAGATGGGACCCACCTTAAGACCCCTTGGGTTATATACACTACAGATGCCCTTAGTTACAAAATTTCCTACGTCGCACTAAAAAAAAAAGGTGAACCTTGCATATATAGCCACATCATAGAAGTCACAATGAGAAAGAGCAACGAGCGCACGTGCACACCAAGGATTTTTCATGGAACACATGATTGGTTGATGTAGTAGTGCCAGCAACATGCTGCTATTGCTGAAGATCATCATGCTACTACAATCTTTTGTAATAGTGCTGTTCGTTGGTGCTCCCAAAGAACTATGTGTGCAGAGTTGTAGGACCGATGTCGGCAATCAGATGAGTGTAAATGATTCTTGAAACTTTCCCTCGTAGTAGTTAAAATCTACACTCAAGTGACTATGAGGGTCACTAAGTTTAGATAAACCAACTAGGCTTAGCAAATCTAAGCTAGAGACTTAAACTAATAAAATCCAATCAGACCGATGTTGCTCCGTATGGCGGTCGGACTGCCCCAGTCGGACCGCCAACGTAACCACTAGCCACTCTAATTGAACAAGCCCAACTAAAAAACACACTCTCTGAAAAAAAGCAACCGCCAACTAGAATCTAGTGGCACTGCCCCGGCGGTTCGATCGCCAACTGGATTTTGGTCACACTAGACCGTGCGACCAAAGTGCCAACCACCGGTCGCCCGACAAACACCGATCTGACCGCAGTTGCATGCCAGTCAGACCGCTCTTGATAGACAGCAAAGCTAAATTTTGCCAACTTTTGCAAAATCAAAATCCAACTCACCAAATTATGATAGATCTTCTCACAAGATCCTTTGAGAGTAAATTTTTCCCCTATGTTTCATGCTACGAACACTACTACAGAAAGCCTCATATTAGACGCCTCATCACAGACGGTTTTGTGAAACCGTCTCTGATTAACACTATTACAGACGGTTGTAATTTGGAGGCCGTCTGTATTATTTGTGGCGGGAAAAAGGATTATCACAGACGGTCGGTCTATATTAAGAACCGTCTGTGATAATCCCAGATTATCACAGACGGTTTTAATAAAAAACTGTCTGTGATAAGCTAGTTATCACAGACGGTTTTTAATTAAAAACCGTCTGTGATAATTCACAGACGGTTTTTAAGTAAAAACCGTCTGTGATAACGACTCTAAGGCATTTATTGCGCTGCTCAGACCGCATCTGTCTTCATTTCGATCCAGATCTAGCCACTGCTGCGCACTTTTTCACTCGGGAGGAAGCTAGGCGATTTCAGGCCAGTTAATTTGGTGGGAAGAGGCAGAGATTGAGCTTTGAAGATTCAGACTTTCCTGGTTGCTCTAGATATGGTTAGTAGTGAAATTTATTTTTTCTTTAATTGCATTACAATTTAGGTCTAAGTAATCCATGAGTGTTATTGAAGATGGTTAATTTGCAAAATTGTTGGTTATATAATAGCTACTGTGTTTATAATATGAATTGAGCTAGCAAATTAAGTCTCAATATAATAAATGTGGCCGGTATATATGTAGTAATTATAATTAGTTAATCTAGATTTTAATACTAAGTTGTTATATATGTACGTAACGTAGGACCGAAGCTGGATGTATGCCGCGAGCCATGTGAGTGAAGAGTACATTAATGGCGTGTCTGCTTTTATAAGAGCCGCCGACGAGGATATGTTGAATTAGGGGGTGGAATATATGTGCTGTCCATGCACTGATTGAGAGAATTTGAAGATGTTTAACAACCGAGGGCAAATTGAAGCGCACTTGATTCGGAGGGGTTTCAAAAAGGATTATACGTGTTGGACCAGTCATGGCGAAGTGAATGATCATATGCCGCCGGATGACATCGCCGGTGAAGTGAATGATATGCTGCCGGATGACATCGCCGGTGAAGTGAATGACATGCCGCCGGCTGATGTCGATTGTGGTTCGGATTCGGATAGGTTGCACGATGATAATCTGGATCAGATGCTTCGCGATGTAGAAGAGAACTATGATGAGAGAGAGTATGTTAAATTCCGCGGCTTGATAGAGGAGTCGGAGAAACCTTTGTACACGGGCTGCAAGTACACGAGGTTGTCGGCCGTGCTTGAACTGTTGAAATTGAAGGCAAGCAACGGTTGGTCCGACAAGAGTTTCACGGCGCTGCTAGGTCTTTTAGCGGATATACTTTCGGAGGGAAATGAGTTGCCTAAAACCACGTATAAAGCCAAGAAGGTTCTTTGTCCGTTGGGAATGGAAGTAGAAAGAATACATGCATGCCCGAACAGTCCTCTACCGTAAAGAGTATGCAAACATGCATGTATGTCCAGTGTGCAACGCATCCCGATACAAACATAACAATCAATCAGATGATGGCGAGGAAACAGAGGCGAAGAAAGGACCTCCTGCTAAGGTGGCATGGTATTTTTCTATAATTCCCCGTTTGAAAAGGTTTTTTGCAAATCCAAAGGAGGCAAAACTGCTGCGTTGGCACTCGGAGGAGCGCAAGAAGGATGGAATGCTAAGACACCTTGCTGATTCCACGCAGTGGAGAAACATCGATAGGAGTTTTGCAGAGTTCGGTGCAGAACCAAGAAATATAAGGTTTTGAGATGTATATGTGAAAATGTGTGATGTAGTCAATTTTGAGATGTATATGTGAAAATGTGTGATGTAGTCAATTTTGAGATGTATATGTGAAAATGTGTGACAAAATGTATATGTGAAAATGTATATGTGTATTGGCATTTATGTATATGTGATGTATATGTGTGATGTACATGTGAATTGGTATGCATTTATGTATAGAACAATGCTGCAGTATGATGTATTTGAGATGACAAAATGTATCAAGAAATACACTTTGTGAATATAGCTGGTTGGTGTTGTATATGAATGCAGCTGTTTGGTGGTTGATATGAATACAGCTGTGTAGTTATTGGTGTTGTCTTAATAACAACAGTCGGCAAAGGCTTATCACAGACGGTTCTAAACTTAGAACCGTCTGGAATATCATATCACAGACGGTTCTAAGTTTAGAACCGTCTGTGATAGCAAACTATCACAGACGGTTATAAACTAAAAACCGTCTGTGATAGTTTACTATCACAGACGGTTATAAACTTAGAACCGTCTGTGATATGATATCACAGACGGTTCTAAGTTACAAACCGTCTGTGATAACCTCCCACTATCACAGACGATTCTAAACTTAGAACCGTCTGTGATAGTTTACTATCACAGACGGTTATAAACTTAGAACCGTCTGTGATATGATATCACAGACGGTTCTAAGTTCCGAACCGTCTGTGATAACCTCCCTATATATACCCTCTCGCTAGGGTTTTCCGTGTGCGCTGCAGTTATTCGATCTAGATCTAAATCCCGAGCCCGTCGTCGCCGCCGCCTCCCCAAGCCCTCGCCGGCTGCCTCACCGAGCCCTCGTCGGCCGCCTCCCCGAATGAAGACGTCGCCGCAGCCTCCTCCTCCTCCGTCGCCGCCTCCCCGAGCCCGTTGCCTCCTCCTCCGTCATCGCCGCCTCCTCCTGCGTCGCCACCTCCTCCTCCTCCTCCGTCGCCGCCGCCTCCTCCTCCCGCGTTGTCGCCTCCTCCTCCTCCGTCGCCGCCTCCTCCTCCTCCGTCGTCGCCGCCCCTCCTCCGTCACCAAAACCCTAAGGTCATCAAAACCCTCCCCGTGCTTCATGCTTACTGTTAGGGTTTAGGGTTGATGCTTGATGCTGTTAGTATGTGCTTACTGTTAGTTGCTTACTGTTATGTATATGCTTACTGTTAGTTGCTTACTGTCATGTATATGCTCGATGATGATAAATTCATATACTGAGATTGGTTTATTCGGTCTTTGAGCTCTAATAGCTGTCAGTTCATGCAGTTTTCAGGTTATAGCATGTTATTAAATTGATCTGTTAGGATTTAATCTTGACAAGTTAAAAGACTGAATTATTGGCAATCTTGACAATCTTGATCTTGAGATTGTAGAGTTTGTATCTAGAGCTCAAAATACTGAATTCATTATTTGGCATAACCAATCAAGGAAGAGTATATGATTTAGTAGCGGGACGACCAAGATTAATCTTGTGCAACCCTACAATTTGAGAGCACAAATTAATCAATTAAAACTTGAGCTTGTTGCTAGTCTTAATTGATGCATGCCTTTTACATTATATATGTATATATGTAGGTATAAATATGTATATGTATGTATATATACACATATATATGTATTGTAATCGCCTATATTGAGCGAAATAGATAGATATTGCATTTTCTTATCTTATGGTATGGCACTTTCTCATCTTATCCTAATAGACCCACAAAATGAGCAACATGTCACCCGCGCATTCTTCAACATCATCGCCGGAGGCGTCCGCTCCAACATCAAGACGCCAAGGAAGAGGGCTATCGAAGAAGCCTGAGGGTCGACAGACCATCACAGCGGTAAACGCATCTGGGGTCCCTATCCTTCCTCAAAAAGCGGTAAACGCATTCCGAAGCATGGTCGGAATAGTTGCACGAGAACGAATTGATATCACATACAATTCGTGGAAGAACATGCCTGACACTCGGAAACGTGAGCTGTGGACCGAAATTTTGGCATCGTTCGAGTTCCCAGAAGAACACCTATACGCTGTGCAACGACAAACCTACCTAACGGCGTGCAAAGCATGGAAGAACTTCAAGAGCACGCTTGTCAGGAAATACGTGGAGACGGACGAAACGTCTTTTCATAAATACCCATTCCTGGAACCACAATGGGAAGAGTTCAAGGCGATGAAGACGTCCGAAGATTTCAAAAGTACAAGTACGGCGCACAAGGCCCTCCAAGCAAAAAACACACACCCCACAGACTTGGCACAGCTGGGTATGCGGGTAAAATCCCGTAGTGGAGGAAGGAGGATGACCTGGCAGCTGCACAGGACATCGCCCCGCCGTTTTCCAATATCCCGGATGACCGCGCTCGAAATTGGATTAGAGCAAGGTCATCTCCAACGACATCGGGGGACGTCTCCTTTCGAAACCCTGCAGACCAGCAAGTGTCCCAGCGCCTGGTAAGATATCGATACAACTACGTAGCTTGTAATTACTCCACAACTTCGTACAAATTGAAATGACATTTCGTGCTCTTGCAGAAAGAGCTGAGTTTAGAATCTACCCTGGGATCATTCCAGGGAACAAGGGAGAATGATATGCTCTCCGTGGCCCTGGGAAACAAGGAGCACCCGGGTCGTACGAGAGGCCTTGGGCTTTATGTTCCTTGGAAACATGGTTTCCAAGATGACTCCGTCATGTATCGGCATAGGAAGAGAAACAAAGCCGAGCGTGACGCACAGCTACGAGAAGAGATCAAGGAATCTCTTAGAGAGGAGCTAATGGGTGAGCTGGCTAGTGTAATCAGAGATGAGGTACGGAAACAAACAGAAAGTCAGCAGGCCGCTACCGCCGCTCCTGTGCTAGCTAGCCCGCACAACCGTCCAAGTAGCTGCGCGTCCAATCCGACGCAAACCCCGGCCAAATATCCTATGGACGACATCCTGGTAATAATTATTACCTCTCGAATGCTTGCTCCATTATAAGGCCTATTCGAGTAGCTAATTTTGTATCGTTATGTAGGAGCCTACGAAGTGTAGGCTCCAAGTGAGATATGGCTCTATTCCCTTGTACGCTGCTTGGGGCCAGGCATATTCGTCTGGTATCGGGGCCATGGTGCACGGTCAAGCTTTAGCGCCAGGCTTCGCAAAAGTTAATATGGATGGTGTGCATGTCAATTTTGAGGTGGTCCCGCTACCGAAGCCCCCCAACGACAAGATCGTGACTCTAGGACAGGCCATTGGAACATTCATCCAGTGGCCCAAAAGCGACATCTCCCTGAAGGCTTCTTCACCGGTGGCAGGATCAGAGCAACATGCACTGGTGCCATCTCCATTACAAGACCAGTCGGTTCCACCACCGGATACTGCACCGGTGCTATCTCCACGGGTCATACTCTCGCCAGAGCAACATGCACTGGTGCTATCTCCATTACAAGACCAGTCGATTCCACCACCGGATACTGCACCGGTGCTATCTCCACAGGTCATACTCTCGCCAGAGCAACATGCACTGGTGCTATCTCCACGGGTCCTATTCTCGCCAGAGCAACTTGCACCGCTGCTACCTTCAAAGTCGACCTATAGCCGAGGCAGCAAGGCCAGCAAGGGCAAAGCAAAGAAGACCAATGATGATATACCGTACCTACCTTTGGCCCGCAAATTCGTGCTTGGCGAGCCGTTGTTCGAGCAAAACGACCTCCAAAAGCTACCATATAGTTGCATGCAATTGCACACGTGGTATATTCAGTAGTCCAATAAACTAGAGGGAGAACATACTTCAAGTATCACTGTCAAATTCACGTCGGATGATTTATATCACAGTCTTCAAGAGTGTATGTTCGTGGTCGCCTTTGAGGATTTATTCGATCTGTTCACGCTCAACGCTCTTGACGTCTCAATCATTCGATGCTGGACGCTATAAGTGTGTACAATCACAGTCTCCGTTAATGTCATACCGATAAATGACATATCTAATTTGTTGCTTTCGTGTGTGTATATATATAGACACATGCTGACTAGAGCTAGATTATCCAACTCATCAGCTGGTTTCTTGGACCCACACTTGGTCGCCAAGGATACCATCGACCGGGATACACCCCTCGTCGAGAGGTACATTGCATCAGGACTGCTGGGTTGCCGCAATAAGGAATATGTACTTATGCCCTTCCATCAGAACTTTCATTGGATTTTAATAGTAATTGTACCAAAATGGAACAAGGTATATTATCTTGATTCCCTAAGTAAGAACAAAATGGACTTCACAGTTGTCAGCCAAGTAATCGATAGGTAAGCACATATTCCCCATACATATCTACATTGTACTCCTTCTTTCCTTCCGAATGACTAAGGTTAACTTTTTCAAATTACGTAGGGAGTTCGCGATGTACATTGAAAAGGGAGGTGACTCGAAGCGCGAGGCCAAAGGCCTGCTGACACATGTTCGAGATTTTAAGGTATTCGCTATTTCACATTAATTAATCCTATGCAACAGTTGGTACTAATGCCTTTTGAACTAACACATTCTATTTTTTGCAGTGCCATCAGCAGTAGCCGGGCAACACATGTGGATACTACGTTTGCCAACATATGGAACTACTCCTCGATTCCTCGAGGCTCACCAATCGCAAGGTTTGTCACTCTTCCCATAATTACTTTATACTTATCACGTTACATATATACGCACATTGATATTCCTATCGACAGGCTGCGTACATCCCGTCAACTGCATTGAAACAGTCTGATCTTGGAGGGATTCGAGGAGAGTTGGCGTACTTTTTGTTGACTCAAGTCATAAAGCCAGGAGGACGGTTCCACTGCGCACCATGATTTCTTATTGGTCTTATCACTAAGTGCAAATGCAGTGTAGATCTTTTGTAACTGTGCATTTGTTAATGGATATTTCATTTCAATTCAATTAATTGATTTGCGAAATGGATGCATGCTTTATGTTTGTGAAATGAAGTGCGATGTCAATTGGATGTTTTATGTCTGTGAAATCTATCTGAAAGAAAATGAGATGTGTGAATTGTATGTTTTTTGTCTGTGATTATCTGCTTGTTTCAGAGGGCATGGCTAGCATTTCCTGAGGCTAGCCAATAAACAGAAAAATATTTTGATTTAGGAGGAACGAGTTTTTAAGTAAAAACCGTCTGTGATTATGAGATATCACAGACGGTTTTTATTTAAAAACCGTCTGTGATAGCTCATAATCACAGACGGTTTTTAATGCAAAACCGTCCGTAATATCGCATAATCACAGACGGTTCGAAAACCGTCTGTGATAAGTTCGATTATCACTGACCCATAAATTCAGACGGTTCAGAAAATAAATTCAGACGGTTCAGAAAACCGTCTGTGATGACGTTTCTGAATCGTCTGTAATGTGGATTTCTGTAGTAGTGGAAGACTTTAGATCTAGTAAATTGGTATCTCAAAACAATAGATACTCTCAACAACCAGTAGCATCGATCGATGATATGAAATCATAGCTCGTTCGTGACAATTCAATTCACCACTCCTACAATAAAAACACATTATGTGCTATGTACCTTCACTAAACAACTACAAATGTGCCCTTAAAGGACGCATAGCAGTGCTCTGTCGCATTGCCTATATCTATGATATTTAAGAATAGCATAGAAATTTTTTGTAAAACTACGTGTAGTTTATCAAAAAATATCAAAAACATGTTTGGATGAGGAGGAATTGTTGGGATTCACTTTAAATTTAGGCTAATTATTTGAATTTATAAGCTTTGAATCCTGATTTCATTGGATGCTGGTCCATTTAGGGATCAGGGCTCTGGCATCAGACAGGATAATTTTGGATGAACCTCAATTATTAGCGTTAGGTGTGGCAAACTGGCAAATGGCATGCATGGTCTTAACGCCTTCATGCATGGCACAAATCAGTCTAGCCCAGATGTATGAGTCAAGTGAGCCTGACAATACAGATTCAAGGAACAGTGACAGATTTGGATGTAATTAATCATTTAGCTCGTGGCTAGGCCAGGGGTAATCATGGGGCCAACCCCTGCGCCGATCTTCAGCCAACCTGCCCTAATCCCGAACCCCCAATGACCCGCGGAGTCCCGGCCTCCTCGCGAGGCCACGTCACGCCCGAGCGCTCGGCCGGCCGGCGCGTGGCGCAGGAATTTGCGTACGGCCGGCCGAGCCACTTCCCTCATATTTTTTTAAAATTACGTAAAGGTCCTTTTTCCTCGCGAATAAGTCCCTGCAAGTTTTTTTCCACCGAAATTTTTGCAGGATAGCGCCCCGCGGTTTTCTAAATTACGCACGGGTCCTCGTTTATTACGTACAGGCCCTCGATTTTTTCCGAAAAAACCCTTTACCTTTCTCATTTATTACGTACAGGCCCTCGGTTTTTTACGAAAAAACCCTTTGCCTTTTTCGAAAATACACATGTGCCCTCGATTTTTTAAATTTTTTTTTTACAAACTCCTCACGGATTATCGTCTCTTTTACTTCGGTACACACGGTGGCTGGCGCGGCGTGGCGCCGCGCCCATGAGGCTAGTGAGGATAACATTGCTCGACTGAATTGAATAATGGTGATCAGTGTTTCAGAACACTAAGACTGCAGTGGTAAACCAATGGTGCGTCCAAGAGGAAGCAGATTATAACTTCACCATTTTCTTCCCTCGAGAGAACATAATAAGTTGCGCAGGTTGCATGATTGACATGGTGGAATTGAAGCACATGATAGGTTTGTATTTTTGGCTGCAGTTTATGACTTTTGACTATTCACACGAGAGAGTACAGAGAGATAGAGATTCGTGAGTGATTTTAATTGATATAAATAAAGTTCCTGAAGTGTGTACTATAATCAATTTGTAGATCCCATTTTAAAAAGATATTTTATTTAAAAGCTAGCTACTGGGAAAAAATGGCTTTTAAAAGCTGATACGAATATCGAATACGGATATTTTCGAATACGGATTTTCTCGGATATGAATATCGGATAAAACGGATTCCTAGCAGTTTTGTCAATATTCATCGGTTTTTGACCAGCTACTGGTTTTAAACCACCTAAATTCAAATTTTGAATCACAAAATTTGTACGAATTTTTCATGGGTTCTAGAAACGGATCGAATACGAATCGAATAGTCTTGAATATGAATACGGATACGAATATTCTCGAATACAAATATTCTCAAATACAGATACGAATATTCTCGAATACGAATACGAACATTTTCGAATACGGATTTTGCTTACCACATTCGTGTTTTCTCGGATATGAATATCGGATAAAGCGAATTATCCGTTACTGTTTTCCACCCCTACCAATAGACCGAGCTCGTCTGGTCGCCATTCGGTATCATGATTTCATATATCTTTTTGTTTATCAAATTAATTCATGTTTGTATCAATTTAGCAACTATGAAGGTCGCCTTGACAAAAGATGCGTACCGCACGGTGTGGCCTACGATTTCAATCGCTAATTAAATATGCATTGCTCACTAATTATGATTAAATTAATATGACAAATTCATAGCATATATAAAATTCCCACCAATTAGAAAATTATGTTGACTGTGTGGGGAGACTGCACATAAAATTTTGTAAATTTTGAAGCTCGTTTGCTATATGTAACAACTCCTACAAATATCATAATCCTACGAATTTTTAAGCAACATTCACAATGGATAAAATTACCAAAACATAACACAATAAAGTATGTTGTGTCAAGAGGCTGGATATAAAATTTTGTAATTTTTTGAGCTCATTTACTATATCTAAAATTTTGTATAAGCTGAAAATATAAAATACTAATTTAGGCAGGTAATTAAGACGGCTAATTAGCTGGCTTAATCACCTACAGTCCGGTTTCGGAGTGGCAGGCACGGCGCCGCATGGTGGTCGGGCGGCAGGGGCCTGCTGCCCGGTAGCCGAGCTTCGGTTGTCTACATGTTAGCTGCACAGCGCTGCCGCTCGGTGATTGGACAATAAAAGTGGTATTTCTACCATTCTTGCATATATATATAGCTATTTTTATAAATACAGATTTAAAGCGCGTTATATATGCCAAAACCTCCAATATGCAATAGCACTCCATGTGCAAATGAAACGCTCGCGCAACTGCTGTATATATCTTGCATCGATCTACTACTGCGCTGTAGGGGTCGACGTACGTGAGCCGTTGGGTCAGGAATCAACTGTTACGATCGATGACCGCAAGTAAATGCCTGGCGAAATCTGATGGCAACGTACTTGTGAGCTTGCATTACGTACCTACATAAAATTTCGGTTGACATACTGAGCGCACTTTAATTTGTCTGAACTGAGAGCAAGATCGCACTATCACGTTCAGATTCTAGCTGCACACGTACGTGATACACACTTATGCATGCTTCTTCTGTGCATGTACGCCGTTGAATTACGAGTATATTGTCCGATTTTCTTTAACAGATTAAGCTTTTTTGAACTAGTTGATGTACGAGGTTAAATATGGTATTAGAGTCAAATTAAGTCCTAAGTGTGAGACTTGCCTGGCACAGTTTCACAACAAATAAGAAAAATAGAAAGTTCATATGCGTCTTAAGCCTGACGGAGTTTGGACACGAGGAAGAGGGTTTAAGTAGGAGTATATTGCTCGTATTTTTTTAGCAGCTTAAGTTTTTAGTGAACTAGTTGAGTGCATGAAACACAATATAGGTGTTCCCAGAAGCTAGAAAATGGGATGACAATTGTACGAAAATTGCACAACGATTTGCTCTTAAGAGTTATCATCCGTTCTATAGAAAAATTCCAGTGTCGATCGTCCCGTGATTGAGTGTATGATAATCCCCTGACACATAAGGTTCACATGTTATTAGCACTAAAACGTACGGTACGTAGTTCGAACTAGATACGTACGTAGATTCACAATGTTCACCACATTTTATCCCATAATAAAGATCGATCTTACAACCGTCAGAAATGACATGAAAGAGAGCTATCCCAAAGAGCAATTAATGGTAATCCCAGTGGGGCAGCGTGGTTACCATCCATCTTGATCCTGGGTCCACGTACCCAATCGGGACCGCATCGGTCCTTGTAAACTCAAGGCCCCATTTGGAATCTCTCTTTAATAAATCCGGCTTAGAGCTCATTTAAAATACATAAGTTGAATTGTTTTCTATAAAATATTTCAGAAGAATATGATTTTGGTGCCCTGGGGTTCTCGCACCTCTATTTATGAAAAACGTAGGATGCGTTGCTCCAAAAATACCAACAAAAATTCATGAATGTAGTAGACCAAAAATACCAACAAAAATTCATGAATGTAGTACACCAAAAATACCAACAAAAATTCATGAGTGTAGTAGAGATAACTATATATATATGTATACATACAAAATTTCAATCAAATTTCTCCATGTTGTACAGTACCAAAAAAGAAAAGTAGTCAACCATGCACTATTCATGTGTACTACAAGTATTACTTGTCTTTTTAGTTCTCGAAGACGAAAATATTGAAAATTTGCATGTTTACATAAGTTTATATCTACTATATTCATGAATTTTTGTTGGTATTTTCAGAATAATGCATTATGCACTTTTCGCAAATGGAGCGCTGGAGCCATTGGACACCAACGAATTTCCCTATTCGAGACGGTTCCTTAGAATGCAGAAGTTTTATAGGATTTATATGGAATTAGGCTGGTTCCTATGAAATTTTACTTTAATTCATGTATTCTAAGGGCTCATTTGGCCAAGCTCGGCTTCAGAATTTTGAGCTTCAAAGCCATTTTTCCGACCAAATGCTCAGGTTTCGAAGCCTAAAAATAAACTAAAAATTTAAAGCCAAGCTCAAAATAAACTACAAATTTAATGGCTGGATTTCATAGCTTCTCTTAAAACCTGACTTCGTAGCCCAAAAGAGATAAGTCGAGCCCGGCCACCTAAATATGCCAAAGAGAGTACCTATGCGCATATAGAATATACGTGTCTCCATCATCCGATTTGTTGCAACTTTTTCCCAATCGGTCCCTTTCGAATCGGTTCCTTCCTGTGCGTTCGTCTTTGGACTGGAAAATGAAAATCGTCGATCGCGTTTGCTTTTTCATATAATTCGTTTCAGATATGGGCGGGCGGTTTTGGGACCAAAAATATACGATGAAGGTAGCCGCATGGATCACCACCACCTTATCATCTCATCTCTCGAAATCGCATCCAAATGATGGAGATGATTAACTTTTTTTTGCTGTCTTTTTCTCAAAAGTACACACAGGCCGGTTCTTTTTGCCCCCAGCAATATTCATGCCCTTTCTACCGAGCTTAATTACTGTTTAATTAAGGCCCCGTTTGAAATTAAATTCCTAATTCATGTGGGAATTGAGGACACAATTCCTAATACATGCGGCCGAGCTCACACGCACTGAAGCCATCACAAAATTTCGCTCGTACTCATGGCAAACCCCCATTCCACAAAAACTAACGCTCTGTTTAATCGGTGGAATGGAATTAATTAAATGGGATAGGATGATCCATACATGAGTCTGTTCTTTTTGACTCATATAAGCTGGCGGTTTTTAGCATTTGCTACAGTACCTAACTTTCAAAAGGAGTATTTCTTAAGACAGATTCTACAAGTTAAACGATCTACACGTTAAAAGCCCAACATCTGTACCAGCCAAAATCGCAAGTGAGTATCTGTTTCTCCGTAATATGTACCGTAAACAGCCAAAATTCAAAAATTTCAGCCAAAAGCCATAAGCCGCAACCGAAAAGAACAGGCCCTGAAACTTATGGCTTTTGGATGCGGCTTTTGGCTTTTTGGCTGTTCGTATGAGAGATTACAGAATAACAGAAACTCACGTGCGATTTTTGTTGATATAAATGAAGTCGATACAGTATGTACTACAATTAACTAGTAGACCCTATCTTAAAAAGATACTTCGTTTAAAAGCTAGTTACTGTACAAAAGCCGAAAAACAGCTTTTAGAAGCTGAAAAAAACAGAACCTATAACCAGATTAATCTTTTTTTTTTGGCGCACAGGATGGTTCAAAGTTAAGAGACAATAACCTCAATCCTGTATGACCCCCATCTAAGATGGTGATTCGGTTTGGGCAATCAAACGCAAGAGCAATCTTTTTTGTAGAACTACACACCCGAACTAGGGCACCGTTGTGGCACGGCCGACACATGGGGCCTACGCGAGGAGCAAGCATCCACAGCAGCTTTAATTTTTTCATCCGAAATTGGCATATCCGACGTCGATCGGCCGGCCGTGCATGTACGCGACGTGCAGGAGGTGCACGGCGCCGATCGATGCCCATTAACCCGGGCCGTATTGTACTCCGTAAGAATTGTACCGTATTATACGCGCGAGGTATACATATTGACTTCTACCGTGTTGTATTAAGAATTGTACTCCGGCTATACATACGACTTCTACCGTAAGTAAGAATTGTACTACTGTCCCATTTTGTTTTTTGTTTTTTTTTCTAATTGTAGCGTACTCTAGCGTTGTGACACATCTTGTTCCTTTGGGTGATGATCAGAGTTCGGTTCCCATTAACCTAGATCAGATAAGTTATTTATGGCAATTTTCCACTTCAATTGTCTAAGAGAAAATTAATTTAATTTACCTTAGACTACTTTTTTCTGCTATTGCTACGGTACCTCCCTCGGCACTCCCACCACCTTCGCCACCTCCTTCCACACCTTCCTGGGCACCTCTGCACATCCATCGCAGTCCGAGAGTCGTCGCAGTTATGGTCATTCATCATCTACGCGCCTCGGGTCAGCGGTATGTCAACTCCTAGGTGTTGTCCTCATTGCTTGTTAGTGCACCCATTTGAAACGTATCTCGCACTACCAATTGTTCTTGCAGCACTTGGGAGAGGATAGTAGTCTGTTGTAGCCATCGTCGTCGCGAAGGGAGATGCAGGATTGGACTTCCTCACTGGGTTGATGGGTGCGACTCTAGACAGTGGTCCTGAGTCACCAACCCCCCCCCCCACACACACACACACATACGAGGCCGATGCATTGGGCATGTTCGCGCAGGGCGTTCAGTTGCACCTGCATGAGCGCAACCAATGGTTCTGCCAGACATACGTAGGATACACTATGTAGCATTACAACGCTGACTGCCCTGGAGGATCATCATCCACACAGCCACGTACGCCGGTATGATGAAACGTAGTTAACACAATTTTTTTCATTGCACGTTGCGATGAACTAATGCATCCCGCCAAATTCACAGGTGTCAACAGAGGAATTTAGACAGTTAGGTTAGGGTTCATCATCCGCGCATAGGACTCCGTGGGAAAATGCTTTTCAGCACAACTACGCATTGTAAACGTCGAAACCTCTGCCCTAACCCAGCAGTACCCTTCCCAAGGATGTAAACCCCTCTTTGACCCACTGGGTCAACAATATGTTGGGCCTCATTAGGACAACTACAATGACTTCTCCGCAGCCCCGCCGACCACCCAATGCTCATACTACAACTTCCGAGATGTAAGCTGCTCCTCTGACAGGCTCACATTCCCTGAGGGTCAGCTACATCGTCGGACCAAGCGGCAAACGGATGTACTATGAGTTTATATATATTGTCTTTAGTACCGTTGCTTTCTTATTTGTACTCCTTTGTATTATGTATGTCTGTACAATGTATATCCACGCTTTTAGCTTAATAGTCAACTACAAGTTGTTATTACCACTCCGATGTCTTTGGATAACATTACTTCGTATGGATCACTCCATTATTACTACCCAACAAAGGAGCTTTGTGCAGCGATGTGACTCAATGAAGCAGTTTTACGCAGTGACATGACACAATGCTGCAACAAGACTCCTCGTCGGGGCGGATGCCTATGGATACGAATTTGCACTAACCAAACTGCACTTCAGCCGCGTAAACCACGCCGGCTCAGCATATAAGTAGTATCCCTTCCATCCCAAGTTCTCCTACATCAAGATTCCAATACTAGCTTGCTCAGATAGGGCAACAATAGGAGGAGATCCGTCAACTTGCAAGGGGAGCTGTAGCCTACGGCGAACAATGGGAGCATGCCAAGAGGGCAACTCCCCGTAACGATGCCCCCGTAGCAGTAACCCCTATCTCAAAATTCTCATAGAGGATTCGCCGCAAGACTCACCTGAGGGGGAGATGCCACCCCTCTGTTAGTACAGGGATGCATACAAGTTTTTCAAGTCTAAGAAGCGGCTATACCTAGGTAATGACCGTTGGGACATAAGGTGCTACCGGCAACCAGTAAAGACCATTCACAGTATATTCACCTAACATTTTTCTTTGAAAGTACGCACTAGCATCCTCTCCCGTCTACCCGTAGTCTCTGGATCCGCTATGTGGCTACCACAACTGGATGGACCAAGAGATCTACTCACACGACCAATGACATCTTGACTGTGAGGAGTTGGGTGCCAACAGAGACTGTGAGAGAAGGCAGAGTGGCATTGCAACGAAAAGCGCAATGAGTGTATCTGGTAGGAGATGCAAGCTCATCTCAACGTGTACAGGTGCAGCAAGCATGAGGCTCGTAAGAAGGAGCACGAGAGAAAGCGCGAAATGGCGGCTAAGGCCAAAACGGCTGGCGAAGGAAGGGCAAATGGTCCCAATCCATGTTTTTCCTTTATCCTAAAGGCATGTATGCTTACATGGTCCAGATGCTTGTGTCGTTGTGTACTGCAGTAGTAGTGAGGTTGATAGAAGCAATTAACCGAATTGTCATGCTATGTAACCATGTCTAATATGTGCCTATTTGAGGACTCTGATTTATGTTAGGTTCCGTGCCTCGCAATTTAGCTTTAGTTGGAAGATTTCATCACTTTGCTACCTTCGAGTGCATTTGTAATCTTCAAACCTCGCAGCAAAATTGAACTTCGTAGTTGCTACAACAAGATCACAACCAATAAAATAAGTAATAACGTTTTGACTTATCTATACCACGAGTTTTATAAATTTTCATTTTCCTCATTTCTTCTTCCAATTATCTTTTCTAAATATTTTGTTTGCGAAAGTACAAAGGGGGCCATGGTGCCACACCTCCCTAGTGCGGCACCCGTCCTGGTGCCTGCCACGGAACGGGAGCGCAGCACCTCCCCTACTCCTTGCCACGGTTGGGTGGAGCGGCACCTTCGTGCGGCCTGCCACCTGCCGCACCCGACCAAACAATGTCGCACTAGGGTGCTACCGTAGTAGCCGGAAGCTAGCGCAGTACAAGCTACACATCGGCCGTGGGGTTTTCCGTGCTCAGTAAGAGTGCTAGATTTGTAATTTTGTGTTGTATAGGGGCTAATTTCAAAATTAAGGTGTTATTATGGGTCAACTAAAAAATTCAATCAAGTACGTACAAACCCTACCATATATACGTATACCTGTACGTATACGTGTAACTCGTTGTGCTGGCTGGCTGTCTTTCCTTCAATTTTCGTGCTAAGCGTACTCAATTTGGTTAGATGACGTAGACCAACGGTAGTTCCAGCAGATCATGAGTGGAATTGAGTGTCGAGAGTTACAAAGGCTAGGATTGACGTATTGGACTCAATTGAGAAATGTAATACTCAAATTTTTCTAAATTTATTGAGTGATAAATAAAACAAATATTTAGATTAGTCATGAAAAATGTTATCGTTAGATTAGCCATAAAAAATGTTTTCGTAATATAACAATTTTTAAATTTATACTAACATATTTCAATAAAAAATAACGATGAAAGTTGCATATTACAGACGATATCGGTGTCCAAAACACCATGTACAGAGGGGAATGGGAAAAAAATTCAGTGCTATTGGAATTTGGCAATGCCATTGCAGACCTCCTGTCTGCCCCTCTCTCCAATTGGCTGGGATTGGAAAACTGCCAGCCCAGCATTACGAGTTCTGCCAAACTGGGTCAGTCAACCCGGCCTTGAAGGCTTGGTGATCGAGCAGGCTTTGCTTGCAGCTGCTGTCTTCACTCAAGTTTTCTGAGCCTCTGTAATGATAGTGTTGGATCTTTCAACTAGCGAGCATGTTACAGGGAGCGTTCTGCATGAATTTTTTTTTTTTGTTTGGTGTGCAAGAAAAATGAAAACAAGATCTCGGTCCGGTGGTAGTCCACCATTTTGAAGGGTAAACCATGGTGCAACCAAAACATTTTGCTTGTATTTTTGTTCTCGCTTTATATAAAAAAATATTCAACGATGCCGTTGCCTATGCATGTTCTAGGTTTTTGTGCTAGTTCCCACAGCCTTTTGGAAGTAATTTTAGAGTTAAAGTAATACTGTTTTTTTTTTCAAAGTAATTAAGGCTGTATTGTATACGCCTTCTTATGCGGAAACCCCCCAAAATGGGCCTACTACTTGGGATCAATTCTAACCGGGCTTAAGGGTATGTTCCAAACAGTGAACTGTTTGAAACACGTTAGTTTATTAACCTGTTTTTTCTGTTTTTTTTCTTTGTATTATCGTAGTGATATAATTGTGTTTTTTTATTTTTTGCTATTTTTTATTTTTTAATTAAATACCTTAGAAAAAGTTAATAATCACTAAATACCATTTCAACCAAAAGCCAAAAGGTATAACACTTTTAAATAAGACCTAAGACTATTATACACCCCATAAGACTAGCATTGCAAGTCCATTCGAGTACCCCAGCCAGTCTGTCCGGATCATCGGAACCTCGATAATTAAGCATTTCCAAAGAAACATAATTATTGTACTGATCACTGGAGATATATGGATACCTGTGGGCGATGTAGAGTACGCGTACAAAATGTTATTATACTTTGAATCTTTTCATGGTGCACGCGCTGACGCACGCACGTAACAAATTGGCTAGCTGGCCTGGAAGTGAAATGATTCGGAGCGCTTTTGTTCTTTTTTGGTCACAATTCGGTGGGTTTTACGCGGCGCTAAACTTTTACTAGGTCTGCAGGGACTGTAATTTGTGAGTTGTCTGGCAGCAAAAGGTTAAAGGCACGTTCTTTTTGGTTTTTTAATCAGATTTTGGCTTTGTTTTTCAGCAATCACTATTTATTAAATTAACTAGCAGATCTACCCGCGCAGTTGCACGACTAGATATTATGATATAGTTATCTTTGATATATAACTCTACTTCCTATAATTGAAATGTAATTGTATTTGTTATATAACTCTAATATCTATATATGATTAATCTGCATCTTTATAATTTGGTCCTATCAAAATAAGTGATGAGATCTTCTCTTTTTCTTTCGATTAATGTGCGAATTTTTTGGATTTTTTATTTTTAGATTGTTATGAGATTTTTTTATTCTTAAAATGAAAGATATATCTTAAATATTACTGGTTATTTTTTATTTATATAGATAAGTCGTTGCCAAAAGATATTGGTCGCAGCCGATGGCAATCGGTGGTCTATCTTCTTAATGTACGATCTTACGATAATACCATTCTGTGGCACCGTTGGTAGTAGGATCATCTGGGAATGCCACTCAACCTGGTTTTGTGTTGTTTCACCAATGGTCCGACAATTTTGTAGCATTTTTCTGTTCGGTACTAGTATGGTAACGACGACGGGGTGTTTTTCGTTGGTGGGATGAGCTGCAGTGTGTTGGGTTGGTTCGTGTGGTTCGGTTGTTTTCGGCGAATGACACGGTTCAATATTTTAGAGAAAATATTCCTCAAATTTGTATCCTACTATCCTGCAGGAATGACCCTTCGTCTAAAGCCAGCTTATACATGTAGCACCTGGTACGAGCAGTAGGAGGCAGGGGCGGAACTAGGCTCAGCCCAAGTCTCGGGCTGGGCCAGCTGGTTTTAGATTATCTTAGGCTTTCGTTTCTAGGTTTTCACACTCAAGTCACTATTTTCTATAGGTTTTGATTTTCAGGCCTTGGGCTATAGTTTGAGGCCTGATTCTGCCTCTGATAGGAGGCATCTCTAACAAATTTAGATTGCGGACAGCTTGGGAGGTGACAAACGAGGGAATGGTAAGGGAAGAGAGGTCACTAGGAGTACTATCCATGCATGTACACTATTCAACTCTCAAACCACTGATCCAAAAGTAGTAGAACTTAACATAAACCCTTCATAGAATGTTAGGAAGCTATTCTAATTATGGATCGTGAAAATTGATGCCAAACTTCTGATTTTTATCCAAATCAAAGAGAGTTGCCTCAAATCAAGCAAAAGAGGAAATCTTGATCTGTTCTTGCTCGTGAGTTCTAGATGATTTAAATGACCTTGGATGAATTCTCACATGTCATAACAAACTAGATCACAATATGAACTCAAGCCAAATAGCTCACAAGAGTAAAACCCCAAATCACCTATCTCTTGAGGAAAATAGGACAAACTAACTTTTTTAAGAGGCAACTAGATGGAAGTGATCTAATCTTTAAGAGACATCTCTACCTCTTACATATCCTTGATGCTAGGAAAGATCAAGAAGTCATGCAAATCAAAAGCACAAGGAAGCTACATGATACAACTCACTTGGTTAAACTTTGGATGCTCATTTAATATTTTACAGCCACGCTCTCAGGATGAAGAGCTCTAACCCTAATCTCTCAAGCGTTTTAAGTCTTATCTCTCTCCTCTACACACAAGGTTTATATAGTAGAGGCTACCACCTCAAACCAAACCCTAAACAATCAGCCACATCTTAGTGGATCATATCAGTTACAAATGGAAAACCTGGTAGCCCACACATAAATAGGTTTTACATTTCACACACCTACATGCTTTTCAAATCGCGACTTCCACAAGGCTCAACAAAGCTCGATAAGGCATTTCATTCACAAAGACATGACCTAAACCATTTAGACCAACATCGTGATTTTGCAAAATGCCAATTCACCTGGT
Organism: Dendrocalamus latiflorus; assembly: GCA_017311315.1. Taxonomy (NCBI): domain Eukaryota; kingdom Viridiplantae; phylum Streptophyta; class Magnoliopsida; order Poales; family Poaceae; genus Dendrocalamus; species Dendrocalamus latiflorus. The sequence goes on along the minus strand of CM029642.1, from coordinate 49,481,003 downwards.
ATCAAACAATTTTCTCAATTACTATACACTAGTTTTATGAAGATACGATGCCCAACGCCTTGTCTCCAAGATCGTATGAGTGCACCGAGGTCATCACCACTTAGAACGCCCGAGTCCTATGGCATACCACATCATACCAAAGTTCATGATGTCCAATTACTTGCCAACAAGATCATGCGTCTGCTCCAAAGAATGTCATCACTTGAAACACACAAGTCCAATTGGCACACCACATGCATGCACTGCTTCTTCATAACCTTTGTCTTTCTCCCATGCTTCTCGGTTTGAGATGATGCTTCACCTGAACTTACGCAACATGCCATGCCTACCAAATCTCGGTCTTGCCTCTGGCCGTAACAATCATCAAAGCACCCGCACACCAAAGAATAAGAAATCGATCTACGCACAAATAATATGCACTTGACTCTCATCAGTAAAACACACACATGGACACACCATGGCTCATACTTGTATGGAAACCCCATAACTAACAAATGCATGGCCACCGTCATGACTAATAATCCAAAACAAACTCAACTCATCTCAAACACAGAGGGATGGTTTGACCGCAGCCACCAAGCCAGTTAGACTGCCAACACCACTCCGGTCATACTGCCATTCAATGGCCAGTCAGGTTGTTCCACTCCGGTCATACCGCCATCCCAATGCCAGTACTACCACACCAGGTCTCAAACCAAAAAATCCAAAAGACCTTTTCTAAAAAATAGCTACCATCAATAAAGAGTTGATACTACCTCACACTGGTCAGACCGCTGTGCAATGGCCAATCATACCACTGTCTAGTCAGACAAAGGATGGTCAGATTGCTAGATAATTAAAGCAATAGGCCAAAATGCAAATTCTCAAAAATCAAATCCAAGCAATGAAAGTATGACATAAGAAATATCAAATTCCCATCATCACCATGAGTCTTACAAAAGGGTGACACATTAATAGAAAAAGCTCTAGCATAGAGGTTGGGCTTGGCATTGAGGAAAAGACGTGGTTGCAACAGCGTCACATTTTGGAATATGGCGTAGCTACAAGTTGGTAAGAATTTAATTTCTGATTTTCTTATTTTGCCTTGATGTGGATCTCAATTTGGTACTCTTCCTTAGGTACCAAATGCCTACACCCCTATCTCTCACATGCCAATACAATGAAGGTTGATGCTATGATATCATCTATATTATAATCTCATCGAACATGAGTAATTTAAATAATTCCACCAGATTGATCCTTTCACTCATTGTTAACAATTTAAAATATTCACCGAAATCTCATACTCTTGATGACACCAATATTATTGAAATTGATATTCTTTGATGCATGTTATATAATTCTAGCAACTCAAAACAAAATCAATAATTAAATATGATATCCACTAGGAAAATTTTAATTCTAGGAAGAACATTCAAAATATAACCAACAATTAAATATGATATCCATAAGGACAAAATTAATTTAGGAAGAGCTTTCAAAAGGAATTATGCACCATGATAGTATTCTTCCGACCATTACTTCGATTTGACTTATCCATCAATATTAGATCCTCATCGAATACGGGTAATCTAACAATTTCCACCAAACTCATTATTTCAATCATCCTTAGCAATCTAATTCATTCACTAAGATCCCACACTCTCGACCCACAAGCTTGATCGAAACATGGTAAATCATTATTCACTAAAGGTTCCACAAGTAGCAACAATTTTAATAAGCTTTGCCCTAAAGACAACCATTACATTTAATCAATTTCTCTCTAAAGACTATAACATGAAATCAACTCATACTCCATTAACTTCATATATCTTGGCGCCCACCTCTATACTAAGCAATATCAATAATCCTCACTACACGTTTAAATCCAACAAGACTTCGTGCTACGAATTTAATATCCTCTTCAAAAATGAGGTATACCAAACATATGTCACACATGATAACTCAAAAAATATCTAAAATTTAAGCTCCCATGAATAAAGCAAGGTTTCAATAGAGACTTTAAAATATCTAACATTTAAGCTCCCATGAATAAAGCAAGGCTTCAATAGAGACTTTCCAAAAATAAGATTAGGAAACAACTTTGGATTCATTTCTCACAAAAAGCAACCAATATTTTGGAGTCTGAATTGTGAGAGAAGGAAAGGAAAAAACAGAAAACCTAACCCATGACTCCTCTCTTGTGTGTTATAATCCTTGGGGCGATTGAAGCATCTCGGACCCTAAAATAATTTTGGTAATTAATGAAGACAATGCTTAAAATGACTAACATGTTTGTTAAGATGATTAAAATGTTTAGTCCTAGATTTTATTGACATCATGGAAAAAACATGTAAAGGTGACCATAGATTGACATGGATCAAGACATGGCTCAAAACAAAGGTATATTGTAACCTAAGGACCTCTTTATAGCTATTATCGATCTCAGTGTTTAGTTGAAAAAGATCATTGTCGTAGGGGTGGCCCCCACCTAAACCCAGCAGGCCTGGTAGGAGATCATAAGGCCCAGAATAGGCCATGTGTAATGACATAACTGCCCCCAGAGGGGATAACCAGATGTAAGGGTATATCTGTAAAAGCACTCCTCATGTGTGTGTGTGTGTATATATGTATATATATATATATATATATATATATATATATATATATATATATATATATATATATATATATATATATATATATATATATATATATATATATATATGGGTAAGCCATAGGGAGGACCCAGGCAATCGCACTTATCTTCATCACTCTCCACTACCATCTCTCTCTCTGTTTGGTCTGTAGCCACAACAGTTGGCGCCGTCCGTGGGGACGACGAAGACAAGCCTGAAGACCGAAGGAAAAAAGATGGCACCGAAGAGAGCTTCACCAGCGGCGGCGAGGGGAAAGAAGACGGAGGGGTCGGAGCAGCGCGTGAGCACCAGGGCTTCGGCATCGGCCGCCGAAGGAGATGGCGGCGGCGTACGCGTCGTGGTCGCGGGCGTCGATGCCCGCGCGGCAACAACCGACCCCACCAGCACCGCTACGACGACACCTAACCCCATCGCTGGCACTGCAACGACAGCCCCCGCCACCCTTGCCGGTAGCATAGATCCGGCGGCCGGGGGTAGCCGCAACGAACCATCCGGCGGATCTGGAGATCGTGAGGCGATGGTCACTGCACCAGCCCGTCCACTGGGCGTTCCGGCGGCCCCAACGACACCTGCGGTGGAAAGCGCCCTACTAGTAGCCCTCAACGCGTTCCAGCGGGAACTCGGGGACCTTCGCGGGGCCGTCCGAGATATACAAGAGGCTCGGAGCCAGCAGGTCGCGCCGGTAGTCGTGCCCGAGCCCACGCCAGAGACGGTGGACAGCCGCGAAGCCCCCACGTCTAGCCGTGTCCCGCTGAGACGCGTAGACCAGGAATCTCCGCTTTCGGCGGGGCTGCAGCAGGCGGCGTGGCCCGAAGACTTCAAGTTCCCTCGCATCATCGACCCGTACAAAGGCGACACGGATCCTCGTGAGTTCGTGCGCGTGTACGAAACCACGATCGAGGCCGCGGGCGGAGACGACACCGCGAAGGCGAAGGGACTCCCCCTCGCACTGCACGGAGTGGCGCTCTCCTGGTTTTTTACCATAGTGCCGGGCTCCATCTACGCGTGGGAGCAGCTTCGCGACCGGCTTCGTAGCAACTTTCAAGGACATTATGTCGAGTGGGTCAATGCGGACCAGCTCTTCGCTGTGAAGCAAGGACCCTCGGAGACGCTCCGGGGCTACTTCAAGCGCTTCGACAAGATTCGAGGCCAGGTAAACGATGTTAATGAAACCACAGTCGTTAATGCAGCCATACAGGGCCTTCGCCCGGGCCCGATGGCCGAATACAACGCGCGGAGGCCAATCACGATAGTTGCCAAGCTCTTCGACAAAATGGACGGGTATGCGCGGGCGGAGGAGGATGCGCGAAGAAGCAGCATCACCGCCCCCGGCCTCGCCCGTGAGGAGCACCCCCCGCGCGAGGTCAGGGTGGGTGGTCCCTCCTCGAACCTGGGCCGTAGCCGAAAGCCCCGAGGAGGCCCTCCCCGAGGCAGGGAGGCCGAGGTACAGGAAGGCTCCTCACGGTGCAGCCCTAAACCTCGGCGCCGCCAGCGCCGGTCGCAGGGGGCCCACCATGTCCTCGCCACCGAGAGCGCCCGCCAAGGACCCGACCCCGCCTCACGGAGGGGAGACCGGGGATCGGAGGGCGGAGTTGACTACGGCAGCCAACCCCACGCAGAGCAAGAGCTCCTGCACTATGGCAAGTGGTGCGAGGTACACGGCTATGGCGATCATTACACAAGGGCATGCATCGCGGTGATGGAGCTGCGGAGGGCGACGACCGGGTCTCGGGCTCCGCCTAATCGTCCCCCCGCCGAAGCCCACGTAGGGCACCCAAGGGATAGCCCCATACGGGCCACCGCAACGGAGGGCGCGCAGCATCGCACCATCAACGTCATCACCGGAGGCTCCTCTTCAAAAGCCCCCGGGGAGCAGCCGCAGCTGTGGATGCCGCCCCGCAACATCACCTTCGACTTGAACGACGCCAGGGGCGTGGAGTACCCTCACCAAGACCCTCTAGTCATCCAGGCCCACATAGCACGCTGTGAAGTCAGGCGCGTCCTTGTCGACGGGGGAAGCTCCGCGAACATCTTATTCGCAGAAGCCCTCGACCGCATGGCAATCCCCCGAAGCCGACTAGAGCAGCCAGGAGCTCCACTTCAAGGCTTCGGGGGTCAACCGCTGCAGGTCCTGGGGCACGTGTCCCTTCCTATCACTTTTCGTCAAGAGGGCAACAAAGGTAACATCCGGACCAAGCATGTCACCTTCGATGTCGTGGATATCCCGCACCCCTACAACGCCATACTAGGGCGACCCGCCATCAACTCTTTCGAGGCAATCCCGCACCACGCCTTTTTGTGTGTAAAGCTCCCGGGCCCGGAGGGTGTCATCACCATCTTCGGCGACCAGGACTTGGCCAGACGTGCCGAAGGCGGCAGCCGCGTCCCGCATCGCCCAGTGCATGCCCTCTCCGGCGCGCCCGGTGATGGGCCCTCCGCTCCCGGGTGGACGCCCAAGCCTCGGCCTGAAGGCGGCCTCAAGAATGTGCCGCTCCAGGCGGAGGGGCAGTTTGTGTCCATCGGCGAGGGGCTCCCGCCGGGGGTCGAACGGGAGCTGCTCCGAGTGCTTCAGAACAACGTTGACATTTTCGCATGGTCCCCGGAGGACATCAAGGGCGTAGACCGAGCAGTAATCGAGCATCGTTTGGCGGTCCGCCCCGATGCCAAGCCGGTCAAGCAAAGGCTCCGGCGTATGTCGATGGATCGGCAACAGGCGGCCAAAGCAGAGGTGGCGAAGCTTCTTCGCGCCGGGGTCATCCGTGAGGTCCACCATCCAGAATGGCTCGCCAACCCGGTGCTAGTCAAAAAGGCCAGCGGGGCCTGGCGCATGTGCATCGACTTCACGGCACTCAACAAGGCGTGCCCGAAGGACAACTACCCCTTGCCGCGCATCGATCAGCTGGTTGACGCCACCGCTGGGTGCGAACTCATGAGTTTCCTGGACGCCTATTCCGGCTACCACCAGGTATACATGGCCGAAGACGACGAGGAGAAGACCAGTTTCATCACACCACTTGGGACGTTCTGCTTCGTCAGAATGCCCTTTGGCTTGAAGAATGCAGGCGCTACCTTCACCCGGCTCGTCGCCATTGCCCTGGCCGCCCAGCTTGGGAGGAACATCGAAGCCTATGTCGATGACGTGGTGGTCAAAACTCGGCAACTGGCTCTACACGGCCGGGACCTCCAGGAGACCTTCGACAACCTCCGGAAGGCGGGCATCAAGCTCAACCCCGACAAGTGTGTCTTCGGGGTACAGGCGGGCAAACTCCTAGGTTTCCTCGTGTCCGGGCGGAGCATCCAGGCGAACCCCGACAAAGTAGACGCCATCCTGGGTATGGAGCCGCCCAAGACAACGAGGGAGGTTCAGAGGCTCGCGGGCCGCATGGCAGCATTAAGCCACTTCCTCTCCAGGGCGGCGGAGCGGGGCCTGCCGTTCTTCAAGACACTCCGCGGGTGTGATGGATTTCGTTGGGACGGAAACTGCGCGAAGGCCTTCGACGAGCTCAAGCAGCACCTGGCAAGCCTCCCAACTCTGGTCGCCCCAGCACCAGAGGCTCCCCTCCTGCTCTATCTGGCCGCGTCAGCCACCGCGGTCAGCGCCGTCCTCGTCTTAGAGGAGGGCGCCACGCAGCGGCCCGTCTACTTTGTCTCCGAAGCCCTTCAAGGCGCCAAGACAAGATACACGGAGCTTGAGAAGCTCGCCTACGCACTGGTCATGGCCTCCAGGAAGCTTCGGCATTATTTTCTGGCTCACCCGATCACAGTGCCTTCCTCATTCCCCCTGGCAGAGATGCTACATAACAAGGAGTCCACAGGGCGTATCGGTAAATGGGCCGCCGAGCTCGCTCCCTTCTCCTTGACGTATGCTTTGCGGACGGCAATCAAATCCCAAGTCCTGGCGGATTTTCTCGCCGAATGGACACCGCCCGCCCAACCCGGCCAGGCGCACGATGATCCTGTCTGGACGCTTACAATCGACGGAGCTTACAGCGTCACCGGCGCGGGCGTAGGGGCGGTGATCATCACGCCTGAGGGACAGCGTTTGCTGTACTCGGCGCGCCTTGCCTTCCCCGCCACCAACAACACGGCTGAATACGAGGCACTGCTCTTTGGCCTGGCAAAGCTCAAGGCAGTTGGCGCGAGACGGGTGTTGGTCCGCATCGACTCGCGCTTAGTGGCCGGCCATGTGGACAAGTCATATCAAGCCAAGGACCCTGAGTTGGCCAAATACCTCGCGGCGGTGAGGGCGAGGGAAAGGCACTTTTTGGGTGTCGCCGTCAAGGCCATCCCCCGGGCGGAGAATGAGCAAGCCGACGCCCTCGCCAAGGCGGCCAGCCAGCAACTGCCCCCCCCCCCGAGGGGGCATTCTACGAGGTGTTAGCAAAGGCGGCCATCGCGCAGGACAACCGGGACGCGGCACTTGTCCACTGCATTGATCGGCCAGGAGATTGGCGAGAGCCCATTTTCAATTTCTTACAAGGTCTCGCCGATCCAGAGGACCCTGCTGAACTGCGACGCTTGCAGCACCGCGCACGGTCCTTCCAGGTGTTCGAAGGGACACTCTACAAGAAAGGGGTTTGCGCGCCGCTCCTGCGCTGCCTCTCGGCTGCGGAGGGAAAGGAACTCTTGGCGGAAATCCACGCGGGCGTGTGCGGATCCCACCTGGCGCCGAGGTCATTAGTCGGCAAGGCATTCAGACAAGGCTTCTACTGGCCGACTGCCATCACCGACGCCCAGGACCTCGTCCGTCGGTGCCAAGGGTGCCAGTGGATGGCGCGCATCATCCGCAGGCCCCCGACAAGCCTCAACCCAATTCCCCCGGTGTGGCCACTGGCGCGCTGGGGTCTCGATATAGTAGGACCACTTGCCCGAGCTCCAGGGGACCTCCGGTTCGTGGTAGTCGCGCTGGAGTATTTCTCCAGATGGCCGGAAGCGATCGCTCTAGCCAAACTAACTTTTGCGGCCATACAGCGCTTCCTATGGCAAAACATCATATGTCGCTTCGGTGTGCCTCGGGAGCTCACGGTCGACAATGGCCTACAGTTCGACGCCACCCTCTTCAAAGATTATTGTGGCAGCATGGGCATCACCCTCCGATTCGCCTCGGTGGGCCATCCCAGTCCAACGGGGCGGTCGAACGGGCGAATGGCGCCATTTCCGTCACCATCAAGAAGCGCCTGGTTGGGTTGCCGAAGGGCAAGTGGCCAAGCGAGCTTCACAGCGTTCTATGGTCGCTTCGCACAACAGTAACACGCCCGACGGGATTCACGCCGTTTAAACTCCTCTTCGGTGACGAAGCGGTGACGCCCGAGGAAATCAAGGCCGGCTCGCGAAGGGTCCTCGTCCAAGCACCCGAAGACAAGCGCCGTGTGTCCCTGGACCTCCTCGACGGGATACGGGCAGACGCAGCCCACCAGGTCGAGAAGTACGCGCGGCAGACAATGCGTACTCGGGACCGCTCTATATGCCCGCGGGGGTTCAAGCCTGGGGATCTCGTCCTCAGAGTGGCGCTCCAGGCCGAAACCGTTGGCAAGCTGGAGTCCAAGTGGGAAGGCCCGTACATCGTAACAGAGGCATTGCCGAAGGGGGCGTACCGCCTCGCCACGCTCGAAGGACAAGCCTGCCGGCACACATGGAACGCAGACAGGTTGCGGCGGTACTACGCCTAGAAGCAGGACAGCAGGCGTAGAGCCACCAGCCCGTTGTTAGGCGATGCTCGCCCGCGCAAACGGGAGGTCAATAAAGGTTGTTGTTCCCAGAGCATCCCCTGTCCGCGCTGAGCAGAACAAAGTCCACGGACTTTAAATAAGACGTAGCGTCGAGCCTAGCTCCGCACGCGAGAGTCTGCGGACTATAAATAAGACGTAGCGTCGAGCCTAGCTCCGCACGCACCAGTCCACGGACTTTAAATAAGACGTAGCGTCGAGCCTAGCTCCGCACGCGAGAGTCTGCGGACTATAAATAAGACGTAGCGTCGAGCCTAGCTCCGCACGCACCAGTCCACGGACTTTAAATAAGGCGTAGCGTCGAGCCTAGCTCCGCACGCGAGAGTCTGCGGACTATAAATAAGACGTAGCGTCGAGCCTAGCTCCGCACGCACCAGTCCACGGACTTTAAATAAGACGTAGCGTCGAGCCTAGCTCCGCACGCGAGAGTCTGCGGACTATAAAGAAGACGTAGCGTCGAGCCTAGCTCCGCACGCACCAGTCCACGGACTTTAAATAAGACGTAGCGTCGAGCCTAGCTCCGCACGCACTCTACGGAGTATAAATAAGACGCAGCAGGGGGACGCCTCCACGCGCACTCTAAGGAGTATAAAGAAGACGTAGCGTCGAGCCTAGCTCTGCACGCACCAGTCCGCGGACTTTAAATAAGACGTAGCGTCGAGCCTAGCTCCGCACGCGAGAGTCTGCAGACTATAAAGAAGACGTAGCGTCGAGCCTAGCTCCGCACGCACCAGTCCGCGGACTTTAAATAAGACGTAGCGTCGAGCCTAGCTCCGCACGCGAGAGTCTGCGGACTATAAAGAAGACGTAGCGTCGAGCCTAGCTCCGCACGCACCAGTCCACGGACTTTAAATAAGACGTAGCGTCGAGGTTCGCCTCCGCACGCGCGAGTCTCCGGACTATAAAGAAGACGTAGCATCGAGCCTAGCTCCGCACGCAATAGTCCACGGACTTTAAATAAGATGTAGCGTCGAGGTTCGCCTCCGCACGCGCGAGTCTTCGGACTATAAAGGAAGTCGTAGTGTCGAGGTTCGCCCCCGCACGCGCCACTCCACGAAGTATAAACGAGACACGCAGACCTGCCCTCCGCGTTCGGCGGCAGGTAACACCAAGCATAAGGTACTATTTGGTTCCATTATAAACGCAAAGGGGTTACATGGTTGTAAGCGTAGGACCCAGGGTGTCATTCCCCTGCCCTCCCGACCAACCGCTCAGCCTTGGCGCGGCGCGGATGAGCCCGCGCCGTCGTCACCACGGCGCTGAAGGACCCCTTCAAGCCACTGGAGGAGGTCCCCCTCCCCATGCAACGTCTGCTGCACGGCGACCCTCGCTGCACCTTCCCCGAAGCGGCCCCAGATCCGTTGATGGAAGTTCTGCAGGCTAGATCCGATGGAACGGATGGCGTCCGACATAACCTCGGGCGGTCGGGAGGATCCAGTTGAGGGTTCGCTAGCTCATGGGTATGCCTACACCCACGAGTGTGAAGCAGAGCGAGGGCGAAGCACGCACCAACATAGCCGCAGTGCTCGCCAAAGGTCCTGGCGCCACGAAGAGCAACGCCGGCCCCCTCCTCGATCAGCCCGAGCGACTCCGACAGGGCCTCCGGCCTGTGCGTAGTGTCTGGCACTCGGACGCACAGATCCCGGAGGGCCTGGTTCAGAGCCTCCATGGCCCGCCATGCCGTCAGGGACGCATTTTCCAGGACACGGCGGTTCTCGGCAGCAGACTCCGCCAGCTGGGCCTTCTCCTCTTCTAGGACGGCGATCTGCTGCACGAAGGCGGCGTGCTCCCCAGTCGGGGCAATCTGAGCTTCCGTGGCCTCGAGTTGTGCGGCCGCCAGGGCGTCCCCCAGCGTGCGAAGTTCTTCATCCTTCGCGGCGAGAGCAGTGTTTGCTTCGCGGAGGTTGGCTTCCAGAGCCCTCCGCTCCCGGATGCGGGCCTCGTCAAAGGACCGGCCGAGGGCAAGCGTCTGGCAGAAACAACAAATCAGCAGGCGTCCAAAAATACCTTACAAACGGAAGCGCACGTATTTACCCTCATCTCGGAGGCCTGCAGCGCGAGTGCTAGGAGGTCCCCCGCGCATGACGACAGCGCCTCTCGGTTGAGGCCGTTATCGGCACGTTCTGCGGCTGCGGTGAGGTCGCAAAATACCTCCGGGCGAGGGAGGAAGTCCGAGCGAGGGAGCCCCGACCCCAAAGCGCCCAGATTTATCGCGGCCACGGCCACGTCAGCAGCAGCGGACACCCGTGGGGCATCCTGCACAAGGCTCCCAACTTCACGCATACCTCCGCTGCTCGATCCTTCGCCGCGTACGGGAGACGTCGTCTCACCTGATGTCGGCAGAATGAGCGAGCAGATCGGAGAGAGTCTCGCGAAGTCAGGTGAAGAAAGGGACTCACACCTACCTCCTGCGCCCCTCGTCACGGTCGGAGGTGGCGCCGGTTCGACCGCCCAAGGGGAGGCAAGCGCCTCGACGCTCGGGGAGAACGTCTTCTCGACCGTGCCAGACGCCATAATCCCGCGGCAAGGCCCCGCAACACCGTATCGACTCCCAGGTGGCGGCGGGGACTGCATCCGAGGGCGTTTCGCCTACGGTGGCACAGGCGAATCTTCCACGGCAGGACTAGCTCCAGTCACTGTCGCCCCCACGGCTTCCTCCGTAGGGGGCACGTCCTCGTCGGCTGCTGCGGTTGACAACGCACCATCCACCGTGGTTGGCTCGCCAGGAACGGCGCCACCCCCCGGGTTGATGAGTTCCAACTCAACGACGGCCGCGAGCCCAAGCACGGGCTCGTGGGCGTCGGCAGAAGGGGCCGGGGGATCCGCGGCGGTGCGCCCCTCCGAAGCAGTATGGCCAGGCCCACCGCCGGTCGCACACCTCGTCTCAGCTGGGATAGCCGCTGGAGGGGCCGCAGGGTCGCGTATGGCGGCCGGGGAACGGGCCCGGCGTCGCGAAGATAGCACCCCCGAGGGGCTACCACCGCCCTGAGCGCCCGGAGTCCCGGCGGGAAGCTCTTCCGGCACCGCACGCTCGGGCACGGCAATGCCCACAGCCTCGCAGGTGCGGTTTACCCGCCCCTGCTTAGCCGCCTTGACTGCGGCCTCGCGAGCCCGGTGCTCCTTAAGCGTGTACGGGCCGAGGAGCGCCGCAACCGCGCGCTCCGCATCTTCTAGCCGGCCCACTGCGCAGGAAATCGCGTCAGTCAGGCGGAAGCCAAACAGATACAATGGCGCGGGTAAAGCGTACTGGGCGACTTACAAGGGGCGGACGGCGGCAGCAGGCGAGACACGGATGGGTCAAACCCGTCCTCGCGGGGGCCATTCTGTCTGACATACTTTCCCCGGGAGGAGAGTGGCGCCGCCCCATACATCGTGAACTCCTCGGCTAGGTCGCGCACGCTCATTCGACGGGCGACACCGACAAGGCTCTGTAGCTTCTGCGTGTCGTCGATCTCCGCCTTCAGACTCGACGTGCTGTTAAACGAGATCGGCCCACCTCGGTAATGCATTCTGCTCTTGTCGGTCACGGTGTAATAGAACCACCACCGCGTCCAGCCGGCCGCCCACTGCCCTGACAAGGCTGGCACAGGGAATAACGTCGCACAGGACGCCCGGAGCACGAAGTCCACACCGCCGAAGTTGGACACCGCCCTGTCAACCTTTCTGGGTCGACAGTGTGCGTCGTGCAGGGTGGCGAATAAGCTCGCGCTGGGACGCCACCCCTCTGTCCGCATCGCCCACGTGAAGACGGCCAGGCGGAGTATCGCGTGGGGCGTCAACTGGGCTAGCTCCAACTGGTAGGCCCGCAGGACTTCGCCCACGAACAGCGTGTAGGGCATTCAAAGGCCGGCATCGAAGAACGCCACGAAAACAATAGCCTCCATGGCCCCGGGCTTCGGCTCCGTCTCGTCCCGACGGGGTAGGCGAGCCCCATTGCGATCCACGATCTTCCCCTCATCCACGAGTCGCTGCAGTGTCCCTTCAGTCATGCGGCTCTTCCCCAGCACACGGGAGCAGGAGCCTCCCGAGTGCTCCATGGCGTTCCACCACTTGTTGGCGCGCGAGCTCCCCCGCGGCACCAATTTGTACTCTTGAGAAGGATGGGTCGCCTCGCCCTGGCTAGGCAAGGAACCACTGCGGGGGTGGTACGCGGTGTCGTCCTGGCTGGCCATCGCTATTCGCGACAAGGGAGGAAGATGCAGGCAAAGGCGGAACTGGCGTGACAATTAGCACGGGCGGAAGCGAAGCGGCAGATCAAAAAGCAAAGCAAGAAAGGGTGCCTCCACCCCAACACTAGCGCCTTATAAAGGCCGCTCGCCTGCCTTGTGGCTCAGCGCACGGACGGATCAAATTCCCAGCGATTCGGCTATCCAAGATTTGGAACGAAGAACCGCCGGAACCTAGAGGGCCGTGTCAGGTAGGTGGCCAAGCAGCGCACAACGCCCCTACATCCTCAACACGCGTCCAACTTCTCGGGGGACGAGGCGAACGGCCGCGGTCACACAACCGCTCACATCCCACGACGCACCAGTCGTGAGTCGCCACGTGCCCCACCTGCAGCATGGCAGACTGCACGACGCGACAGCCTGACTTCTGCCAGGTCAGGCGTCGGCGTGATTCAAGCCGCCATTAAAAGCGCACTACCAGACTGCAAGGTCACAACAGCCACGGAGCGCGCGCGCCTACTTCGACTTGGGCGCCAGCTTCGCTGCCACCCGTTCGAAGGGTAGGGGACGGAGCACGCGCGTCTACTTCGACTTGGGCGCCAGCTTCGCTGCCCACCCGTTCGAAGGGTAGGGGACGGAGCGCGCGCGTCTACTTCGACTTGGGCGCCAGCTTCGTTGCCACCCGTTCGAAGGGTAGGGGACGGAGCGCGCGCGCCTACTTCGACTTAGGCGCCAGCTTCGCTGCCACCCGTTCGAGGGGTAGGGACGGAGCGCGCGCATCTACTCCGGCTTGGGCGCCAGCTTCGCTGCACACCAGTTCGAAGGGCAGGGGACGGAGCGCGCGCATCTACTTCGACTCGGGCGCCAGCTTCGCTGCCACCCGTTCGAAGGGTAGGGGACGGAGCGCGCGCGCCTACTTCGACTTGGACGCCAGCTTCGCTGCCACCCGTTCGAAGGGTAGGGGATGGAGCGCGTGCGCCTACTTCGACTTGGGCGCCAGCTTCGTTGCCACCCGTTCGAAGGGTAGGGACGGAGCGCGCGCGTCTACTTCGACTTGGGCGCCAGCTTCGTTGCCACCCGTTCGAAGGGTGGGGGACGGAGCGCGCGCGCCTACTTCGACTTGGGCGCCAGCTTCGTTGCCACCCATTCGAAGGGTAGGGGACGGAGCGCGCGCGCCTACTTCGACTTAGGCGCCAGCTTCGCTGCCACCCGTTCGAAGGGTAGGGACGGAGCGCGCGCGTCTACTTCGACTTAGGCGCCAGCTTCGCTGCCACCCGTTCGAAGGGTAGGGACGGAGCGCGCGCGTCTACTCTGGCTTGGGCGCCAGCTTCGCTGCCCACCAGTTCGAAGGGCAGGGGACGGAGCGCGCGCGTCTACTTCGACTCGGGCGCCAGCTTCGCTGCCCACCAGTTCGAAGGGTAGGGGACGGAGCGCGCGCGCGTCTACTTCGACTTGCGCGCCAGCTTCGCTGCCCACCAGTTCGAAGGGTAGGGGACGGAGCGCGCGCGCGCGCCTGCTTCGAATCGGGCGTCCACCTCCGCCAACACCATCCCAGACTTCGGGCTCCCCAACCACAAGCTTGGAGGCATTCACAGGCCGCAGGGGACGGAGGGGGCCAAAGGACTCGGCGACATGGCTTCGGCCCTGTAAAAGCCCTTCACCATGAGAGGCTCCTGTCGTAGGGGTGGCCCCCACCTAAACCCAGCAGGCCTGGTAGGAGATTATAAGGCCCAGAATAGGCCATGTGTAATGACATAACTGCCCCCAGAGGGGATAACCAGATGTAAGGGTATATATGTAAAAGCACTCCTCATGTGTATATATATATGGGTAAGCCATGGGGAGGACCCGGGCAATCACACTTATCTTCATCACTCTCCACTACCATCTCTCTCTCTGTTTGGTCTGTAGCCACAACATATTTGTAGAATATATATTGTACTATAAAGAGAGGTTATAGCTAGTATCTTGAAGTTAATCTTGTGCCACTTTAATCAATTATGGTTTGTACATGCATTTGGAACTTCATTTTAGAACCCTTATTGAATTTCTTTTGGAAACCGGTATGACCGCAGTTGATTCAGTGGTAGTACCACTTCATCGATACTACCGGCCATTTCATGTCGGTAACTTATTTCCAAAGAGGTGCATATTTGAGTTTTTTTCCTAAAATGGTACTGCCGCATTTGTTGGCCGTTAGTAACACAATGCTATGACTGCACCTTGAGTCCAGTGCTACCATAGTGCAGTATGGCCGTATTTTAGTTGGTAGTAGCTAAATTCTAGATAGATGCATTTTTGGAGTATTTTCTCTCCTCTAGTGATGCGGACCAACTAAGGATTAGTTGATGCGTAGGGATGGCCCGATCTTTCCCGGTACAATCAGCGAGGTTCCTTCTCCTTGGATAGAGTCTTCTCCTTGTCTTGATGCAGCAAACAATATTGATAAGGGCAATTTGCACTAGTATGCAAGGCGCACACTAGAAGCAATCCGCCGAACTCTCCAAACCATGAATTCAGCAAGAAGACACGAATTAGAAGAGATGAACCTTGTAGATTCAATGGGCAATCTCAAGAATCTCCTATTCTTGCCTTGCACCAACTTCGCAAACTCCAAACGAGAAAACCTTGCAATCACGCAATTTGGCCGCCACCAACCATCATGGCGATTTTCTCCTTTATTTCACGAGTCTAAAAACTTATCATATCATAGCCATGAGTTACAATGGGGCTAAGGCCCTGGCCTTATATTGGTGCACAATGCACGGCCTTGATTACAACTCACGCACTACTTGGCCTAAGGCCGAAACAAACTCCAATACGAACTAAAAAGGAAATACCTAAACTGCTACCTCTGGTTTCTCTATCAATTTGCGACTTGACCATGAGGATTCCGTGACTGGAACCTCATCCATTGTGTGGGGCTTCAAAATAGATTTCTAACGAGTCCAAGAACGCCCAAATCGGACTCCGTTTGTGAAAGTTATGGACGTTTTAGTATCGGTCTTGCCAGCTGTCCCAATCCAAGTCCGAATCGGTTTCAAATCTTTATATATTTTGTTTTCTTGTTCAAGGGGCTTCCAAATAGGTTTGGAACCTGAAAATAAATCCTTCTCAACCTTAAGAAAGCTATGGTGTGGTCAGATTTTATCTTTACTTGCATTGCAATACTCTGACTCCTTATGTTTGGCAAGTCTCGCGCGTCTCTCCGAACAGCTCGTGCAACTTCCAATGAAATTGCCATAACTTTGTGTAGAAAGCTCTAAATCAAGCGTTGTTTGATTTGTTGGAAAGTAGACTTCATTATCTTTCCAAATATCTATTTTTTGTATCTTAGAAACCTCAGAATTGACGTTGAGAACTTCATGAACTTTGTGGACAGAACTGCAATCACGAGAACTTGATTGATCTTGTGTCTTCCTCTTGGCCACATCATCCCCTCCCCCTTCAAGCGAAACCGTAATCGGTTTCGTGGTAATCTTCACAAGCTCCTTGCCCTCGATGGCAATGTCAGAAATAATCTTTTCATCTCTCTTGGGCAGCAAAGATTGAAATACACCTTTATGCATAAAAGTGAAGCGATTAGCTCTCCCTTGGTGTGTAACATTGCGATCAAACTGCCACGGACGCCCCAACATGATGTGACACATGTGCATAGTCACGACGTCACACTCCACCTTGTCTTCATATCCATCAATTGAAAACGGCACGTGAACTTTATGAGTAACTTTCAGCTTACCAACATTATGAAGCCATTGCATATAGTATGGCTTAGAATGACGCCATGATGGTTAATGAGAATGCATCGACTACGTCCTTGCTGATCACATTGTTGTAGCTTCCACCATCGATTATAAACTTGCACCGTTTGCCTTTGATCATGCATTATGTTTGAAAAACACCACGTCGCTGCCCCTTCTCAACAATTAGCTTATTGTCACCATCCACCTTATGAGTCATCAAAGTTGGACCAACCTCAGGATCACAATACACAACGTCTTGCGGAGAATCATTGAATTTCTCATCGTCATGTTCAGATTCCTCGCTTTCGCCCTCCGTGGCATATCCCTCATGTATGAGTAACATCTTCCTTGCATTTGAGCAATCCCTCATCATGTGACCCCTGCCCTTACACTTGAAGCACTCAATTTGACTTGTTCTAACGGTGGAGAACGTGCTAGAATCAGATTTGGTTGCTTCTTTACCTCTGTTGCTTGCCTCCTTTGAAAGAGTCCCATTTGAACGACTTGATGTCGCCACCTTGGAGTGTGAACCAACATCATCGCCTTGCTGTGATGGACGCCTCCATGGGTTTGTTTGAGTGTTGGCATGTCCTCCCTTGGCTTGTTTGCGCTTCAATTGTTGTTCAGCACATTCAGCTTGATGCACTAAGTCTTGGATGTTGTAGTAATGGACCATCTCCACCCTATCTTGCACATCCTCATTCAACCCATTAAAGAAACGTGTCATAGTAGCCTCATCATGCTCCTCTGTTCGATTATCAACATCTCCATCTCTTTATAATACTCATCAACACTAGAATTACCTTGGCGTAGTTGTTGTAGCCGGTTGTACAAGGTCCTAGTGTAGTGTGCTGGGACAAAACGCCGCCTCAAAATATTCTTCAATTGTACCCAAGTATTCGGACGAGCTCCTACGCGACATAATTGATTCCACCAAACAAGAGCATATCCGGTGAACTCAATTGTCGCCAAACGAATTTTCTTATCCTCAGTATAGTGATGGCTGTCAAAAATTTATTCGACACGCATCTCCCACTCCAAGTACTCTTCTGGTTCAGCTTTACCATTAAATGATGGGATAGAAATTTTTATCCGCCCAATTCCATCATCCACGGCAACACGCTGTGCAAATCCAACACCATCACGCATACCTCCACCACGGGCAGCACCTCTGCCACGCATGTCCCTACCACGGTCAGCACCACGGTAGTCCTGAGCACGGCGTGGTTGTGGACCAAAGCCTGCTGCACCATCAAAAACCTCCTCGTGTTCGTCGTCTTCGTACAGTGCACGCCGTTCGGGATATTGAGGTTCCCGTTTAGCTTGCTGAAATTGTGGTGGCTCGACGCGTATCGCCTCCGTCAACGCGTCAATTCACGCCCTCAAATCATCAACCTTGCCTTCCAGCTTCCGGTGACAACTCAAGAAGTAGTCACGTGTCGCTTCAAATCCAATTCGTACCTCGGGCGGCAAAGACGCCGCATATTGGGGCACCTCCCCAATTAGCTCGGCATAATTATGTCGCGCCTCGCCATCTTCAGTCTTCATAGAACCTGCCATTAAGAAAAATTCAACAACCTCATACCGTGATTAACCACGCTCTGATACCACGATGATGCGGACCAACTAAGGATTAGTTGATGCGTAGGGATGGCCCGATCTTTCCCGGTACGATCAGCGAGGTTCCTTCTCCTTGGATAGAGTCTTCTCCTTGTCTTGATGCAGCAAACAATATTGATAAGGGCAATTTGCACTAGTATGCAAGGCGCACACTAGAAGCAATCCGCCGAACTCCCCAAACCGTGAATTCAGCAAGAAGACATGAATTAGAAGAGATGAATCTTGTAGATTCGATGGGCAATCTCAAGAATCTCCTATTCTTGCCTTGCACCAACTTCGCAAACTCCAAACGAGAAAACCTTGCAATCACGCAATTTGGCCGCCACCAACCATCATGGCGATTTTCTCCTTTATTTCACGAGTCTAAAATCTTATCATATCATAGCCATGAGTTACAATGGGGCTAAGGCCCTGGCCTTATATTGGTGCACAATGCACAGTCTTGATTACAACTCACGCACTACTTGGCCTAAGGCCGAAACAAACTCCAATACGAACTAAAAAGGAAATACCTAAACTGCTACCTCTGGTTTCTCTATCGATTTGCGACTTAACCATGAGGATTCCGTGGCTGGCACCTCATCCATTGTGTTGGGCTTCAAAATATCTTTCTAACGAGTCCAAGAACGCCCAAATCGGACTCCGTTTGTGAAAGTTATGGACGTTTTAGTATCGGTCTTGCCAGCTGTCCCAATCCGAGTCCGAATCGGTTTCAAATCTTTATATGTTTTGTTTTCTCGTTCAAGGGGCTTCCAAATCCGTTTGGAACCTGAAAAGGAATCCTTCTCAACCTTTAGAAAGCTATGGTGTGATCGGATTTTATCCTTACTTGCATTGCAATACTCGGACTCCTTATGTTTGGCAAGTCTCGCGCGTCTCTCCGAACAGCTCGTGCAACTTCCAATGAAATTGCCATAACTTTGTGTAGTAAGCTCTAAATCAAGCGCCGTTTGATTTGTTGGAAAGTAGACTTCATTATCTTTCCAAATATCTATTTTGTGTGTCTTAGAAACCTCAGAATTGACGTTGAGAACTTCATGAAATTTGTGGACAGAACTGCAATCACGAGAACTTGATTGATCTTGTGTCTTCCTCTTGGCCACATCATCTAGTAATTGATACTATCATAGCTGAGGTGCGGTACTACCACATAATCGGTATTACCGGGCCTTGTGAGTGCGATACTACTAAAATTTAATTTAATGACTAGTTTCTATGCATTTAATGAACCTTAAGTAGACGTTGAACTCTAGGTATGGTACTATCAGCCATTACATGGTGGCAGTACCAAATCCCCTAATTTTTGCGGATTTCGATCTCAACGATCATCCTGATGGGTGGAGACTATAAATACCTCCCCATCAGCAGCAAGCAGCTCTTATTGGACCTCATTAAATATATTTGAGCTCTTGCCACTCTCTCTCTTCCACTCATTTGTTCCATTTTCACACTTAGAGGTTGTTGAGAGCATTCAAGTGTATTGCGTCATCTAATGGATCATTGTAGCACTTGAAAACCTTCAAACAAGCGCCATTGGCGAATTACTGTTGGTGGTTGCCGACACCTAGCTAGCTTAGACGATTTTGCATGATGATCTCTTCAAAAAAGATTGTGAAGAGACGCAGCACGATTGTGAAAGGTCAAAGCTCACTTCTCAGAATAGGAGAGAGCTAACATAGTGGATTGTGAAAGGGCTCAAGATTACGTAAGGAGCTAGCTTGATTAGTTTAAGCTCTCTCAATGTAGATTAGGGGAATCCGGCAAGTCTTCGAGACCACATAAAAACATTGTGTGCCATCTTTGTGGTTTATCCCTCTTGTTTTTACATTCCACACTTACATTTCTAGCAATTGATTAATTGACTTGTATAGCTAGAATTATATCTTACCTAGATATAGGTTTGAGGTGCGATAGCAAGACTTAGAGGATTTAGGTCTTGATTTGTGCAAAATACTTTTAATTAGTTCATACTTGCTATAAAATTGTGTTTTAGCAAAATAAAAAAAGAACTTAAAAACCTCCTATTCACTCATCTAGTCGGTTATTATTGATTCTACAGTGATCCTCAGCGTGCGTGCATGGAAAAAGAAGAAGAAACACTACCATCGTATACACGCGTACGTAGTGAAAGAGATCGTGAGAGGGAGCGCAGCGCCTCCTCCTTGCCGTGGACACCGTGCCTCCCTCTGCCTACTCCACCACTAACCAGTGCTCCCTGCCAGTCCCTGCTGCCGAGCGCCGCCACCCTCAGTCCTTGCACCGCCTCCCTGCACGTCCGGCCATGTGCTGCTGTCGCTGCTCTCTAGTACGTGCTCCTGCATGCAACTACTACACACATGCATGCATGGCCGCATGCTGTTGTCTACTATTGATCCCCCAAGTGAGTGCTGCTATTGTTTCTATCCTACCATTGTTCATCTACCATACCAAAAATAGGGAAGAACTAAGGCAATAAGGGGAGGAGAGGTGGAAGAAAGGAGCTCGTCGTCGCAGTCCTCTTGGCCTAGGGTAACAACCCAAAATCATTTTCCTCTACAAGTTCATCTGGTAGATGCGGTCAATGGTGCTTTATAGTAGGGAAGATGCGAGTATTTGTCTTTAACCGCCACCGAAACCCTAGTTTATTAGATTGATTTCGTGATTAGTGGTTATAGAGCAATTTTAGGTACCTTAATGGATGAATACGAAGATATGATCTACTAGATAGTTATAGATAACTTCGTTAGCTTTCCATAGAGTATTTAAACACTTAAGTCGGTTGGATAGATAAAATTATGATATTTGAAAGCTCGTTGTCCAGTGAATTGTCACGATTGGACAATGCCATGGTAATTTATAGGTTAAAATTATTAGATGGCCGAATTATGGCTTTGAATTCATATGAAAGTTGTAGAGCGTGGTCTAAGCTTTCCGTAGAGTGCTAACTCATTGAATTTGGTTGGGTGGTTTAAAAGTTATGGCTCTGGAAAGTTACTGCTCAATATTGTCGGTTTACATTAGCAGCAGTAGTTTTGTTTTGCGAATTAAGCTTGGTATTTGGCTGAATTAATTGAAGATGCTAACAAAAAAGATGTAGATAATTTTTTGTAATTTTCAGACATAGTATCAGAGCATCAACCCTACATGCATAGGTACATGTGCGTGTGGGCCCATAGTGGGTACCCACCACACGGAGATTGCTCCGAGGGATGATTTGGGCATTTACCATGTATACAGTGTGTTGTTGAGGACGCGTCAACCCTTAGAGGGGTGAATGTAATACCCTGATTCGTTAGTGTGGTAATCTATATGGAGTTTTGTAGTAGAATTACTCCTATATTGCTTGTCTTAAGTGTGCTGTAGTCTATATAATGTTTGTTAGATTTAAACGTAGTATTTATAAATTATTTCTTTTACACGAAGTGAAACGAAAATGTAAATAGAGTGCTATGTATGAGCAAGTTCACCCTGTGATAGGCTAGATATTGAGCAAATTTGAGTGCAGCAGGGTGTTGCACGCCGGCACAGTTTCGATCGGCTTGTTGATCAGGTGGTTCAAGTTGTTGATCAGACGGCTCAAGCTGCCAATGACGTCGATGCGAACATCAGTCTCGATCCACAGCGTGCGAGCACTGATGGTGTACGTACGTCTGATTGTGTGCGTCTAAGAGACCATGTGGAGGTATACCCATGTTTGTGATGAGTAATTGACGATTGTATTAGAGAGCTTGAGTTTGTTTTGGGTATTCTACGGTTGAGTACCTTTCATTTATGCTATTGTTGATATACTATTTCGTGCGGTGCTATGTGACGGTTTGCTTGTTTGTGTGGCTGCAGGACTTCGGAGCTAGGTCATGGTGAGGTGAGGAGGTCCAAATGGTCGGTGATGACGAAGATGATCGAGGCAATGGCGATGATGGAGCTACCGGTGATGGACACGACGGGCAATGGCGAGAGAACCGGGACTAGGCTCAGGGAGGAGTCGGAGGTCCAGACGGTTGGATGTCGGTTGCAATCGTGTGAGACGGAATAGACCAGGACTAGACTCAGGTGGAGTCGGAGGTCCAGTCGGTCGGAGTCGGGTGGACACGACGGGCAGCGGCGAGGTGGACCAGGACGAGCTGAGGTCCAGACGGTCAAGATGCCGAGTGCGGTCGTGCGACAACAGGAAGATTGCAGGAAAGTGCAGTAGGGGCATTTCGGTAAAATGCGCAAGACTGCAAAACAGAAACAGTTTTGGTTGAGGATGACGGGTTGGAGACCCGTTAGTGGATGAGAGTAGAGAGGTTAGGGTTTTGGAGTGAAAAGGGCTGGTTCCCTCCATTTTCCTAATGCTCTTTGACTTTATGCCTCTTATGTGAGAGAGGTGGGTAGTGTGTTGTAGCTGCCATTTCTTGTTTTGCCACTTGTGGGTGAGGTCCTGCCTTCAAATGAGGAGAGGTAGAGGCAGAGCAAAGGCAAGAAATGGGTAGAGCAATGTCTGTGCATGCTTGAGCAGTAGAGAGCAAGAAGCTCAGTGTAGTGTGCTCTGTGTGTGAGCGTGTGTTTCTCTCAAGCATGTAGTGAGAAGAATGTAATCCCTGTGTAATCATTCCTCTCTTGTAAGCATTCGTGGGATTGAATTAATTTGAGAAGGATTGAGTTTGAGCATTTGCCTTCTATGTCTTTCTGTGTTTTTGCGTTGTCTGCACTTTGGTTCTTTGAAGTGATTCTTTGGTTGAGAAGTACAGAATGGATGTGCTTTGGACAAGAATTAATCCCAAAGCCATTTGTCTATCATATTCCTAAAGCAATCATCTTCTCATCCAAATTCTTCCCAGGAAATGAAGAAATGGTTTTCCTCTGTTTCTAATTTTCTAGGGTTTCATGTCAGGGGAACATGAGATTTCTTTGGATAACCTGGGAGGAGTGATTCTAGTCTCATATTTACACCTCTGAGAATACCTCTCTGTTGTTTGCAAAGGATCATGAGCAAAAAATTTGAGTTTGATGAGAAATTTGGAGATTAGTCTCTTTCTCCTCACTGTTTTCAGATTCTTGGCTCAAATCTTGAATTCTAGCTCATCTGATGTAATCTCTTGTTTCCTAGGGTCTCTAGGATGTTTAGAATAAGTTCTTACTCTTTTGGCCAGAAAGAAACATAAGAGATTAATCAATTTGCCTGAAATCTGCAGATTTCAGTCTTTTCTGTGCAAAAGGTTTTTAGTCAGGCGCCTGGCTCTTCGCAGCTCGGTCAGACCGCTAACCCTAGCGGTCAGACCGCTCGGTACATGGCGGTCAGACCGGCCGGTACATGGCGGTCTGACCGGACCCACAATAGCGGTCTGACTGGCCAACAGCAGGCGGTCTGACCGGCCGAAAGGTGGCGGTCTGACCGGCCCATGAACGGTGGTCTGACCGACCTGGCCAGGTTCCTCTGGTGTGTTCTTTGCTGCCTAGCTTCCTATGTCATTTGATTTGTCGATCTTTCTCTGAGTTTCCAGTGAGCCCTTTTTCGCCTTGTTATTTATAGCTTCTATAGCTGTCAGAGATTCTAGTGAATACTTGGGGGCTTTTTTTTAAAGAGGCACCATTCACACCCCCCCTCTGTTGCCATTTCCGATCTTTCAGCGCCTGTAGGTATGTGCGTACGTGTCTGTCACTCGGATGGAAATGATCTTTGCAGGAAGATCCAGTGTTGCACGCATGCACGCTGTTGAGTTATATTTCGTAGTATTTGCTCCATGTTAATCATCGATCCCCATGTTTATGAATAAATAAATAAGTGTGCTAGCTCCTGCAGCAAATCAGAGGGCAAGATATTAATAATTCTACATTAACTAGCAGGTGTGACCCGCACAAGTGCGCGACACTGTTATTATAGTATGGTTAGAGCATAGTTAAGAAAACCACATCGGAGTGCTATTTGAACCGGTAAAAATCGGAACCAAAGACTATACCGGCTCGGTTTACTTCCAAGACCGTCAAGGTAGTCGGATCAGAAAAAATCGGACGAACTGGCCAATTTCAGCTGAACCGAACGGTTATTATATTGGACATACCCTCGGTTTGCTTAGAGTTTAGGGGTAAAATTGGAAATATGTGAGTACAAAAAAAGGGGTAGATGCAAATGGATGCATTGGCCATTGAGTCCTGATCCCCTCAGCCGGCTGAGCCAGCAAATCGCTGCTGTCGGACTGTCCCCTTGTCGTTGCCACCAATCGCTCTAGTCACCACTGCATGCCGCCCCTTCGCCCTTGTCGCCGCAGCCAACTGCCCCCTTTGCCCTTATTCGTCGTCGTCGTCGTTCGTCGCGGCGTCCAAGAGCTCGTAATCGTCCTCGTTCGATGCAACCACCTTCGAGGCCGAGCGCCTCCGCCTGGACGCCGTAGCGCGGGCCGGGCTGGTGGGATGCCATCCATCGCCGCGGAGGCAGAGGCCGAGGTGGGTCGTGGACCCCAAGGACCAAGGTGTGGAAGTGGGGGATACAGAAGCAGGTGTGGGATGCGCTAAAGGCCGAGAGCGTCGCGCGCAACCCCCACCCCATCCACCACCGCATCCCCAACTTCGACGCCGCCGCCGCTGCCGACTCGGTTCAATGTCTCTCCCTCTAGCCTCTCTCCCATGCACCCTTCCAAAACCTAGCACAATTTTTTTATTCTCTTATTAATTTTTGATTGCTGATACCACCTGCGCAAAAGTATGCCACATTGTAAAATTTGTTAGCTCGCTTGTAAACTTGTCGTAGTCATGTGGTGTGGAATCGTCGATACAATTTGGCTTGTATTCGTGCAACGTCAAGCCCAAACGAGTGGGATAGCTGATACCACCTCTGCACTTTGCCGAGAGCCTAAGAGACTGAGACAATGAGTGATGCTGAAGTGTTGATTGCTAAACGAACCGGTTGAACCGCTGGTTGGACCAGTGAACCGATGACTCCACCGGTCCAAGTTCAATATCTATGGGTTAGAGTGCTTGGTGAGAAGATTTAACTGAGATCAGTGTGCAACTTCGATGCGTTGCTGCTTCATTCTTTTTTATCTATAATATGTATTGTTAAATTTTTCAGAATTTGATCACTAATATATTTAAATTAGGTAGATTGGCTATATAAAACTATATCATTAGATTTGTTGTTAAAAATAATTTTATAATATTATAACTTTATTGGTATATATTAGTATAAAATTATAAAAGTAACGGACAAAGTCGTATCTTGGGACCGTAAAAATAAGAAAACCTTATATAAAAAGGAACAAAGGGTGTACTGTTTATTTTTTTTCGAGGGAATACTATAGTAAGTAGCTCTAATTTTCTCTCAACCAAAATGTGAAATTAATTTGATCTCAACCAAAAAAGTATTGCTGATTAGGTTTTAGGGATGTACTAATATTACAGTCGGTACGCACTACGGAGAATATTATCCAGTGCTAGCGCTGCAGCCCGTCTTGGGCACGCACGCACCAGGGCCTCGGGGCCCGCCACAAAGTGGGTGACGAGAACTGACGAAAGGGCCCGTGATCCGAGGACCGAGGCCCACCTGCTTTTCTCCCTCGCTAGGCAACAATACACAGCGGAGGGCCCATTTCCATGGCAGACGCTGACACGGTGGACAAGGTCAGCAGGGCGTGGCGACCTTTTCCTTTCTATTCTTTTGTCTTTGGATAGGTAACAGCCAGCCTCGTTGCTTAGCCTCTTTTGACCTCACTTATGTGCACGACCATGCCTTGTTGATTCAGTGCAAGGAGTGCCACATGTCGATTTAGTTCGACAAATAATTAAAAGAAAGAGTAAACTTGTTCAATACTATCGCAATCACTCATGACTAGAGCTATAAACAAGCCGAGCTCGAGTGAGCTTGGCCCTGCAGGCTCAAGCTCAGTAGAAGCTCGAGCCGAGCTCGAATTGGGGTTCGAGCCTGGACCTAGGCTCGAGCTTGGCTCGGCCTAAGCTCGAGTAGACTTGAACTCGGCTCGTTGAAGCTCGACAACAATTAAAATAATTTATTATGCACTATTTTTTAATAATAAGAAAATTTTGAGTTCGAGCTTGGCTCTAGTAAGCTCGATAACAGTCAAAATAATTCAAACATACACTAATTTTCAATAATAAGAAAAGCTCGAGTTCGAGTAAGCTCGATAAGAGTTAATATGTATCACTATTTAAGCTCGAATCGAGACTCACGAACTATTCGAGATCGGCTCGATGAAGCTCGCGAGCTCGAGATCAAGCTCAAGTTCGGCTCGTTTAAAGTTCGAGTCGAGTTCGAATCGAGCCTAAAATGAGCCAAACTCGAGTAGCTAGCGAGCTTCGAGCTTTTTTTACAGCCTTACTCATGACTTGCGAAATACCATCGTGAACGAGAGAGGCTGACTAGTAGACGTGATGTTAGCCTTTATTTTTAAAAAGAGTAAATTCTACATGACTGCAACATTTTCATCCAAACTATCAATAAGTAACAACTTTTGTGTTGCTGATGTGTGCCACATTGGCATTTGCGTGGCGTCCTAGTTAGAGCTTGTGTGACACCATGTAACGGCCTCAGCACCGCATGTGTATGGCATGTGGGCCTGGCTAGTTAGGATAGCTTGTTCGTGACAAAGTTTTTTTTTTTTTTGAAAAATTGGTCATTTAAAGGTGAAGCCATCCGAATTTTTTTCCAATAAAGTTGCAATTACGTAAAACTTACTCTTTCTTTTTTGGCCCAGAGACAAATGAACTTTTTTATAGCATGCAATTTTGTGAGACAGTGACATAATTTCATAGGATTTTCACAAGAATTACACACAAAACATTTCAAATTTCCGCAAGAATTGGAAAAAAAAATTCCTGCATTCCAAACATGCCTTACTAACATAGAAAGTAACAAGGCTCAGCTCAGGCTCATAAGCAGGCCAGGGGCGGACCCACAGGGTATGCCGGGTGGGGCCACGGCATACCCTGGAGCCCAGCCGAAGACACCGAGTACACCCCGCCCCGCCGCCTCGGTTTAGGGTTTAGGTAATTTAATCCGCCGCTTCCTCACCTCTACGGTACCCTCTCGTGAGCCCCTCTCCTCTCACCCCGCCCCGCCCCGCCGCCTCGGTTTGGATCTCGTCCTGCCGGCCGCAGCCGGACGCGGCGACGACCCGGTCCTCTCCTCTCCCCGCAACACCCACCGCTCTCCCGCCTAGCTGTACTTATACCGCCCGCATTGCACAGCTCCGCGGCGGCCTCCAGCGTGAATGGCGCTGGCGACGGGTATGACAGTGACGGCTACAGCTTCGCGCTGCCGTGAGTACTAGCCTCCGCCTTCTCGTGTTGCCGTTTCGATTTTGGTGTAGCGAGTTGATTTCGTGTCGCGGCTTACGTATACTTTTGATTGGCTTGTTCGTCTGAGGTTTTGAATTTTCTAATGTTAATTGAATACCGAAAAGTTTCCCTGCCTAGTGGAAAGTAGAAGAAAAAAGGTTGGGTTGAGACCGAGATTTATTTATTTATTTATTTATTTTGGGTTAATGTCGCTGTAATTGGCTATGTTTGTTCTGCTCGTAATCCTGGAATACTTCGCTACTTGTTAAATGCTTTAGGTACCAATTTTGTGTTTATTTCGAAGTAGAGATAGTGTTGCAATGTAATGTTCCGTGTCACATTGCGCATGCCCGCTTTTCATGCCAATTTTGTTGGGTCTCTCTCTTCATGTCTGTTAAATTTTGTCACTGTGTGGTTGAGTATTTTTAATCATTTAATAGACGCATCAAAATATTTCAGTTGGATTGGGTTTAATAATTTACGATTGTTAAACATCAACCATCAGCTAGTAAGCATTAATTTGGATCCCATGTTAACATTAGTGCTGAAATATAACAGGTGGAGGGCTTTCTCAAAGCAATGCAAAAACAGATTCAATCAGCTGGAAAGCGAGGATTTTTTTTCTAAAAAATCTGTGGGCCCACAAGTTCGTGAGAAGTTTACTTTGGAAGATATGCTGTGCTTCCAAAAGGTAACGTTATCAAACCGTATTCCATCTATGAGGTTACACGGTTTTATTCTGATTTCTGAGCAAGTTGTATTACTGTTTTTTAATATCCTATGCAAAAGTGTAAGATTTGCAAGTAGTATTGTAAGTCTCTTTTATGTATATTTGAGACTATTAGTATAGTGTTTGAACTATTATATTGTAATTTATGCAAGTTTCCAACTTAATCCTTGAATTTAAAACTTATCATATTATTTAGTGCATGTATACCGAATTACGGTGCAAATTTTACAATTATTTAGTAAATAGTTTTACCGAATTGCATATGAAAAATTTTGGTGTGGTATACCCTTTGATAAAATCCTGGGTCCGCCACTGAAGCAGGCTATTGAGCAAGAAAAATTACGAAGAAAACAATGCCTATCACAGAAAGTAGATCAACAGCCACGTAAAAAAATTGGGGGCAAAAATCCAAGTTAGTGTTGCATCTTAACTCCTATACTTGTGTTCCACCGCTTCTGCTTTCTGTTCTTCTTCCACATGTCCAATCAAGTTAGAAAAATCTATGGAGCTGCTATAACAAGAACTAACACATGCAACCTTGTGTTAGCAAAGCATGGCAACCCTACACAAAAGACATAAAGAAATTAAATTTCTATCCTAGACAGAATATAACCAATTATTTGTGAACCCTCACAAATGACTAAGACTTAAAACATACACAGAAGTTTATATGAACACAGATATGAAAATTTTCACATAATTTAAACTAAAGTTGCACAATACCTATCACTGACAATTTAGTTAAACTTATGAAAACTAAAATTTTCACATAATTTAAACTAAAGTTGCACAATACCTATCACTGACAGTTTAGTTAAACTTGTGAAAGTTTTCATATTAACCAAGAAAGTTACATTCAAGGCTATGACACTAATAAATCAAAATGAAGTTTTGATATACAGAGAAAAATAAACACAAAAGTTTAGATGAATTCTAAGCTATGACAGTAATAGATCTGTATAAAATATTTGCACTTTACATCATTGCATTTCTATTGAAAGAGATCACATTAAACGAGGTCACAATGGAATTTGTACTTGCATAATTTTAAAATTGCACATTACATTGAATTGAAAGTTCAATTTATATAATGTGCAAATTTTCAAATGATATGATATTTTCAATTTTCATAGGTAGTGTGAGTACAATCCCTTCATACAACATATCATAAATATTTATTTCAGCTACGTTCCTAAACATGACTAATGGACCATGTTAATACAAGACAGCAATAACACGTATTGAATACCAATCCTCCACTGCCAAAAAAAGAAAGAAAAAAGAAAAAAAGACTGAGTCTCCACATTGAGCAAATAGGTATTAACTGAAAACATTTTAAGAAAATACAGTCAGAGAAAATACTATGAAAAGCAATAGCATTTGGGGAAATTCAAAGTATATAACAAAAGATTGAATCTCTGACCTAACCAAAAGCACTTATTATCCTACTAAAACTCCTAGTTAGGAGCTCAACTCTGATTAACATGTACATCTGAACTCGCAAATCCTAATACAGGAACAATTAACAACGAGCTCTAATCAAACTGCACAGAACAAAACCGTAGATCTGGCATATGTATGTTCCAAATCAATCAACAAACAAGCTCAGATCGGATTCATAGGCACTTAGTTGATCATAAGTGCAGAATGGGAATTTTGGGGAAGATACATGGTTCCTGATATGACACTTGAACTGTAGAGCTCCCTGAACCATTCTCTGCAATGCATGAAGTTGACTGTGCTGACAGAAAGGCTATATCTATGAACCAGCAGCTACAAATCAATTTTCCACTAGGAGGGAGACGAAAGCCCCAAAGAAACCCGGCCAAATCGAGGGAAAAGAAAAGCAAGGTTGACAGCACTCATCAACAGCGGATCGGCTGTGATGTCTTCCAAGCCGACCAACTCCCTCCCTCCCTCCAAAATAGCAACCGATAGTGACAAAACAAGCCCGGAAAATCATCGCAAACGCACAAATCTCGAGCAACATCCAATGGCCGGGAGATCGACTGAGACTTAAGCAGAAATTGAGACATAGCAAAACCATTATTACAGCGTCTTGATCAGTAACATTACTTACACCCGCTGCAAAACACGTCAATTGAAACACGTGAACGCGGGGAACAACACATGCAAAGATCACTCTCGAAGTGTCTCCTACATTCGCTTCTGTACCGCCACGTACGTACGCTAACATCTTGGCTTTGGTGACCTTGACCTCCGCCTCCGCGCCGCCCTTACCACCGGCCGGCGGTGGCGCCCCCATTCCCGCCGATGCTGATGACACGCGGCTCGTGTCTCCCGTGCTCGGCAACCTTGGGCACGGTGACGGTGAGCTCGCCGTCCTTGAGGCACATGATGACGCGGTCGGCATGAGGGTACTTATTACCAGTATCTCAAAATGCATTATATATATATATATATATATATATATATATATATATATATATATATATATATATATATATATATATATATCATTTTAACTATTAACTACCATATCACGCCAGTGGAGTCTAAATATAATAACAAAAGGTGGTATATAAAATGTTGCTGGTACGTGAAATCATTCATATGTTAATCTCGCCCTTTCATGACGTCCTCAGCGATCACCTAAAAAAACAACACAAAGCAAGGTTGAGTCCGAGAACTTAGCAAGCACATAATATGATAACGTTTTTTAACCGTCTATGGTGATCTTTTCTACAGTAGTGTCTTGAAGTAGCCAGACGTCCCGAACCGATGCTGGCTTCGCTATCGTCTTGGCTCCTCCCCCACCACCCGAGCTGTCGTCTTTGGCCCTCCCCTCGCCGCCCAAGCTGCCACCTTGGGCCCTCAACCCACCCTACCCCACCCCCTCCGCCCGAGCTGCCACCTTCCATGTGCTAAGCACGGGGGAGAAGCAGATCTCAGTAGACCACACGGGAGGGAGCCCAATCCAGTGGAGAGAGCGGAGGGGATCGCCACGTGGAAGCAAAGTGGCTGCCAGATGCAAGCCACCACAGAGAAGAGAACACAAGGAGTCAAGGAGAAAGCAAAGATGAGAGTGCCATGCAAGTCATGCGATTGCCTCTCCGAGCCATAACCTAGGTCAAGCCAGTCGGCCGAGGGAATGGGTCAGTTCGGGCCGAGGGTCCGTTTGAAATGGGCCAAATGTTTTGGGCCCAGTTTGTCCGCCAACCAGGCCGGCCAGTAAAACTGAAAACTGGCCATTTCGGCCCATACCAGCTGAAAAAATATTAGCTGGCTTCGACACCGGCGCCGACGGGAATGCGGAAGCGGCGCCAGAACCTCCCCGCCGCGCGCTCGGTGCGGTGCCACCGCTCGCCCTCCTTATCCACGTTCGCCCGTCCCTCGCCGGAGACCCGCAGCACCCGGCTCTCCTCCACCTCCACCTTTACGTCCTCCCACCACCCACCTCACCCCGGGTACGTCCAGCGAGATGACGAGCGCCTCTGGGGTCTCCTTCCAGTCGCACCGCGCCAACGCAAACGCTGGTTCGCCAGCGGCGCCTGTGGGCCCTCTGCACCGCCAGCGGCGCCGCCTGCTCCAGCAACCGGAACGGGTTGTCGAGCAGGTCCCACAGCCAGCCGCCGAGGCCGTACCGCACCAGCGCCGCGGCGGGCGGGGCCAGCCCGCCCCGCCATTGCCACCACCATCTCAAGAACAACCGCGGTAAACAAAAGCCTTGTTGGACGACACTGCCGCCATTGCTACCTGTCTGAAGTTTGAAGCGATACTGCCGCCTATGTTGCCCAGATACTTCGATACCGATACGGATACGCGATACCGCGATTCGCCATTTCTCCAAAAATGCCGATACGGCGATACGTTTATATATATATATATATAATAAATATTAAAAAAAATAAGAAATTAATGAATTCTTATAAGGAACCGAGAATACCTTCATATTGATGTAGCAAATTACTTTGTTCTCCAATCTCAAGTTCTCCCTTCTAGCTTTAAACCAATATAATGAACCATCTACGAAGAATGAGAGAATAAATAAGCACATGTATCATATATGGAAATAAATAATAGAATTACAGTCCTGTTATTTGTGCACTAGGTTATTTATATATTATAGTCTTCTTCCTTCTCACCCACTCAAAACCATCTTAAGAAAATTAGTGACAAGAATCAACAAGAATATGCGCAAGAAAAATGAATAGCTGTAAATAATTTGCACCTCTATAAAACCAGCAAGACAACTCCACATTCGAGGTACAAATCTTGACTGATGGCTTAAGAGCGCGTGATCATTTTCTTTATCAATGACCAACATAATCACAACCTGCAATACACCAGAAGGGAAAGGGAAATAGTGAATACAAATCACAAGATGACATTGCCAACTGCAAACACTATGAGGAATAGAGCAAAAATCATACAGGATCAACTCGAGGGTATATCCTCCTCTTGCAAGACTCGTTGCTGCACTGCCTTAGCCTTCCAGCTTCAGTAGGAATCGCCATTGCTCCACATGCTCCGCAAAATTTGTTGTGTTATGCCATTCTAGCAGTGCCCGAGCCTGCTCGAATCACAAATCAAATCAAGATTGCTTTTTGAGCCCTCAACCACAAAATTGTCCTAAATTAATGGCTTTTACAGATCAGTAGAGGTTGATACAAAATCAAGAACCAAGAAGAATCGAGTCCACATACGTGCCTGGCGATGGCGAGCTGCCCCCATAGCTTCCTTATCCTTCCAGTCCGTGGCCACCATGAGCATCCTTAAATCCACAAACGTCGGCCCATCCCCCTGCCGCCGACCCAAGCGCCCTCTCCCTCGCTGACGTCGATGGCCCAGTACGTCGCGGCCTCCTTGCCCTCCTCGCCGTGCGCGCCCAAGAACACGAAGGCGTCGGAGGAGACGCCGGGGACGCGCGAGGACAGGAGCCACGCGAGGCACCACGCAGGCGCCTCCGAGGCGGAGGAGGATGGGGGAGGGGGAGGAGGGTACTCCGAGGCGGCGTGGAGTGGCGAGCCGAGGTGGCAGGTCGAGGCGGCGTCAAGGCGAGCGACGGGCGGAGGCGGCAGCCGGCGGGTGTTGAGGCGACGGATGGAGTCGACGGGCGGAGGTGGCGGATGGAGTCGACGGGTGGAGGCGGCGGGTGTGGAGGCGACGGATGGAGTCGGCGGGCGAGGCAGACCGGTGGAGGCGGCGGGCGACGCGACGGGCGGAGGCGACGGGCGAGGCAGACCGGTCGAGGCAGCGGGCGAGCGGAGAAGCCGGCTGTCGGGCGTGGAGGCGACCGGAGGAGACGGGCGACGCGGCGGGCGAAGCGGCGACCGAAGGCGACAGGCGACGCGGCGGGCGAGGCGGCGACCGGAGGGGACGGACGGAGGCGGCGGGCGAGGCAGACCGGCCGAGGCGGCGGGTGAGCGGAGGCGCCGGGCGTGGAGGCGACCAGAGGGAACGGGCGACGCGGCGGGCGAGCCGAGCGTCGGGCGTGGAGGCGCGGGGTGGGATGACTTTTCAGATCTGGATCTGGAGGCTTGGTGGGGGATATTATGGTAGAAGTATCAGAAAAGTATCGGAGAAGCATCGGAGAAGTATCGGGAATTAATTTCTTTTTTTTGAATAATCAATAAATTCGGATACGTGCAGGATACGTATCGGCGCGTATCGGGGCAGTATCTGTATCTGGTACAGTATCCGATACCGGTACGCGACTTTTGGGAAGTATCCGCGCAACGTAGACTGCCGCCATTGCTACCAGTCTGAAGCTTGAAGCGAGTGTACGTGTAATTGATCGATCGTTTCGCTCCGTGTCTGTTCTTGTGTGGGTGCGTCTCTCTTGGTTCCTTCTTTCTTGTGATGAACAGAGAAGGGTTTGCGAGCTAAGCTATTTATATACCTGATGTGAGAGCTCGGTTTCCATGCAGAAGTAAGGTGAGCTCGAGATGGTTGTTGGTTGGATTCATTTCTACGCGGAGATGGATGTCGGCGGCGAGACGTCCCTGGGCTGGATTGGGCATTTCTGGATAATTGGGCCTAATAGGCCCACCGTTTGGTTTGGTGCTTCAGGCCGATCACATGGCCCAGGGCCGAATAGCTCCGGCCCAAGAGTCCAGTGAGGCTAGGCGACGACCGATTCCCCAAGAGTCCAAGACCCCAATCCCCACCGAGGAGCGACCACCGATTCCCCAATCCTCCCAAAGAAAAAAAAATGTGAGTTGCTTCCTGCTAAATTGGCCACATGCCGAGTGTATGATCTCAAGAATAAAATTCTGAAGCCACATTGTTCATTGGCTGCACTTCAGTCGATAACATTATTTACTTGTTAGTTCAAGTCTCCTATTGTGACTGATTGTGAACGGTTTTCTCATCTGTGTCTTGAGTAGATTAAGAAACCCAGGTTAGTGATGTTCCTGTGTACGGGCCATGTGATTGTGAATAATTAGTCGCATTCTATACCTTTTGGTGTCTGCGCCAGTGCAAATTTCTAGGATCTTATTGGCATTGTGATTCATAGGCTTAGTTATGTAGTAAACTGAACAATAAAAACTGGTGCTTGAGCATTAAATTTGCAGGGTTCCATCTCGGATTACATTGTTTCCTTGTGTCAATCGGATTAGTGTGGTCGTTCTGTTTTGTGAATTTTAACTTACTTTGTTTATAGCCAGACAATGTTGAATTCAAGACTTCTGTTTGCTAGCAACTTCCAAATCAAGACCTGGTGTGTTTCCTGTTCCTGTGGTTTACAGACTTTTTTGCTTCCTGTGATTTCTGGGCATAATGCTTCATGTTCCTATGATGTATAATGCTTCCAGTTACTGTTCCTGTGATGTATATAGGACTCTAGTCACCTTTTGCTTCCAGTGATTCCTGGGCATAATGCTTCCTGTGATTCCTGGGCATAATGCTTCCTGTGATGTATACAGTGTTCGGATTACCGGCAGTTACCGGCCGGTAACCGCCGGTAACCGGAATTCCCGGCGGCGAGCGGGATGAAAAAACCGGCCGAGATGGAAATTTGAAAATTTTGAATTTGTAGATGTTTGAATGGGTTCCAGGGGGCATTTGTAGCTACTTTGGATGGCTAAGCATATGTTTAGGAACATGTTGGGCCCATGGGCATGAGACTTTTGTGATTTTGTCTATTGCATCATTTGCATGTGAAGAAAGTACTCTGCATGTGAGGGGAGAGTGCAGTGAGAACATTGGATGCTGCAGCAGTGAAGTGATTGCAATCATTGCATTATTGGGTCTCTGGCTCTCTGCATTATTGAGTCTCTGCAGCAGGAAATAACAAAGAGAGGAGAGAGAGCAGCAGCAGCGAAGCAGCCAACAGCAGCATTAGTGGCAGCAGCCACGGCACAGCAGCAGCATTAGTGGCAGCAGCGACGGCACAGCAGCAGCAGCAGCCGGCAGCAGCAGCAAAGCAGCCAGCAGCAGCAGGAGCAGGTATTTCTTGTTTCTTGTTTATTATATGGATTTGAGCAATATTAGCAACATGTTGTTGTTCTATGATGGTCTAATGTAGCTACAAAATATTAAAATGGAGTCAAAATATATAGATTTATCAAGAGTTCAAGACTGCAAAATGTTGGGGAGAGCAAAAATCTAACCAAGATCAGTTACATCTTGAATACATTGAATCTTAAGTGATTTCCCGTAGTACATCATTCCTCTCAGGCTCTCACTAGCAAAGTAAAAAGAGATAGTTAGAGTGTTAGACAACAATTAAGATGTAGACAACAAACTTGTAGCCTCTAGCATGGAAATAAGCCAACATGCAGTAGTTGTACTTGTACCTTATGAACTATATTTTGTGTCTTATGCACGAAAATCCTAGATTTGTGCCTTACTGATACATGTTTTTGTTGCTGCATGATATTGTAGTGATGGCTGGTAAAAGCATCAATGTTTGGGACCATGGAGAGAGACTAGGAGGTGCTGGTTGAAAGTGCAGATATTGTAAGCTTACGAAGTCAGGCGGAGGTGTAACACGCCTGAAAGAACATCTTGCTGGGAAGCACGGGGATGTTATTCCTTGCAGTGGGGTTCCGGCGGAAGTGAGAAGGCTCATGTTAGCAAGTATAGAAGAAACGAAGGCTAAGAGGAAACCTATTAGAGATGAGCGCATGAGAATGGAGCAAGTTGCTTCAGAGCCTGTAGCGCGTGGTCCATCACGTGAAGATGTCTTTGATGATGATGAGGAAAAGCAGATGGAATGGGCTCGGCGAGAGTTGTTGGAGTTGCACCAGCTCGAGCAGAGGGCCAGAGCCCGAGGTGCGACATTTGAACATGGTGGAGGTAGTGGAAGTGCCACAGGAAGGGGTACAGGAAGAAATGTTCTTTCGAGGATGTTTGGTAGGTCGCAGTCTATGAGAGTTGATTCTGATATTTTGCGCAGTCGGGCACCCGTCCAACCCCGCATTGACACAACTCTTAAGAAAGAAGCAAAGTCAAAACTCAGAAAATTTTGGGCTAAGTGGTTCCATAGTAATGACATTCCTGGAAATAAAGCAGAGTGTCCTTATTTTCGTGCTGCCATCAAGGTTACACAAGAACTTGGTGAAGGTGTTGTGTCACCTAGAGGGCATGAAATTGATGGACCATACCTTGATGCTAATGAACTGGAGATAAAACAGTATGTATAGGAGTTCAAAGATGATTGGAGCATATATGGAGTATCTATCATGTGTGATTCCTGGACAGGACCTACACAGATGAGTATAATTAACTTCATGTTGTACTGCAATGGAAGAATGTTTTTTCATAAGTCAGTGAATACGACCGGTGACGTACAAAATGCAGACTTTTTGTATCGTGAGATCCGCAAAGTTGTTGAAGAAATTGGAGTTAAACATGTTATGCAGATTGTCACTGATAATGGTGCAAACTATAAGAAAGCATGTCAACTGGTGATTGAAGAACATCCAACTCTAGTCTGGCAGCCCTGTGCAGCGCATACTGTGAACCTCATGTTGAAGGACATCGGCCAGTTTAACGAGATTGCTGCAGTTGTCAAGGCGACCAAGAGGATTTGTCGGTTCCTATACAACCACAATCGGCTGCATACTGAAATGAGACAACAAATTGGAGGAGAGATAGTTCGTCCAAACGCCACAAGGTTTGGAACGACATTTGTTTTCTTGAAGAGTTTTTGGGATAGAAAAGACAAGTTCATGAAGTGGATGGTATCAGATGTGTGGAGTTCCAACCATTTGTCTATGTCCGAAGAAGGAGAATACATGTATTCCTGCCTCACAAGTAGACAATGGTGGTCTAGTATGGATTTGGTCATTAAAGTGGTACAACCAATTTATCGAGTACTGAGATTTGCAGACCAGCAGAAACTTGCAACAGTGGCAGGACTGGTTGCAAAAACATATGAACTTCAATTTGAACTTAAAGAGGTGTTAAAAGAAGATGATGCTACCTACAATCGTATTATGGAGATAGTTAATAGAAGAATTGTAATGTTGAAGCAACGCACCTACCTTGCTACTAGTCGTATGAGTGCAGGTATGTTCAACATATATTCGAAATACATCAAAATTAACCATCAGTGTTCAACATATTTTTTTATGTGACTTGCAGCTGCATGGTGGATGACGTTTGGAGCGAAGACAGAAACACTACAAAAATATGCCTTGCGGATTGTCTCACAATGTGTTTCCTCAAGTGGATGTGAACGTAATTGGAGCACATTTGCTTTAGTGCACACCCAATTGAGGAACCGTCTTGAATACAAGAAATTGCATAAGCTTGTATATGTCCACTACAATCTAAGGCTACGATTGCAGGAGCATGAGATTAGAAATGAAGATAGGGATGTAGATCCTTTTGGAGATCTCATTAATGCCACCATGTATGACAGCGCAAACACAATCCATGAGTGGCTTGACAGCTCCATGAGCCACTCAGAGCCTCTGCTAGATGAGGAAGGTGAGCCCCCTATGCCATCTATAGTTGTAGTTAATGCCATATCTGAATATGAACTTGACAAGGCACTTGATGATCAACCGTTGAAGCAATGGACTTAGAAAACTATTGGCAAGTCTCATATTACAAAAAGAAAAGCTTGTAGCCAACCAACTATAAAATTGGCTCGAGACTTTACCTCACTTACACAAACAAAGAAACAAGCGGTTGGTAAGAAGAAGAAAAAAGGCAGCGATGAGGATATTGTGGGAAGTGATGAAGAGACAGAAACTCCAACATCTGATGCAGTGGAGTACCAAGAGTCTGACGATAGTTCGTCTTCGTCATCTGATGATGGTACTGATGGTGGGACATCTCACGATGGGGTACAAAGCCAACAAGACACATGTCAACCATTGGAATTCACCTGTGAGTAGGACTGTGCATTCGGTTAGTTCGGTAAAATCGGTTCGGTAAATACGGTATATACGGCAAATACGGTATTGTTAGTTCGGTAGTATACGGTATTTTTGAAAATACAGTTCGGTATCGGTAAATCCCAATTTATTTCGGTTCGGTATCGGTAAATACCATATTTACCAAAGTTAACGTAAATTGCAAACAATATAGTGACGAGAGTTTGCTAGAGCCCTATGCTAAAACTTGGTAAAAATATGACTGAGCAGTCTCTGTGCTAGCTAGCAAGCTCTGTGCTAACTATGACATCAATGAATGAGGTTCTTTCTTCACTTTATAGAAGTATTTCAATGTTTTCTTCTACAAGTTGATAACTGTCTCTCTGCTCAGATTGTTGTTTTGATGACATTTCTCTGCTTTCCATTTTGGTTTTCATTCCTTTGACCATATATATTGCAGATACTTATCCAATATATATTTGTTGAATTGCCAGTATTTTTTTCCTAGAAAGAAAGTACTGCACATGGTAATGATGGGCCGGCCATTGAGCTGATTTTAGCACTGCTATTGCAGGAAGAACTGCCATCGAGCTCACCAGCTACACGTGGACTAACGGCTGACGGAGATGCGGCCATGCTGCATTGGTGCCATCCGTTGTCGGCTCATGACTGGAGGCCTGGAGCAGATATTTTCAGCCCATGAACTCGGCCGTTCGGTTTGTTCGGTTTTTGATCGGTTTTTCCCGAAAAAACCGAACACCAAAAATACCTAAAATATAAAAACCGAACCGAAAACCGAAAACCGGTCAAACCGAGTTGACCGGTTCGGTTCGGTTTTTTCTGGCCGGTTTTTTCGGTTCGGTATTTTTTTGCACAGCCCTACCTGTGAGAAAACTTTCACACATGCTACCCAGGATGAAGACCATGGTTGTCACGAATCAAAAATAATCAAAAAGACCTACACAAGGGCTAAGGACCGCCAACGAGATCATCCTCAACCACAAGACTCTTCTTCCTACGCATCATGTGGTAGCTCAACATCTTTGCCGACTTATGAGCGTCGAGATGCCAACTTACTATCTTCTGCTGATGATTCTCATTCATCATCGGACATCTCTTATCCTTCCAATGCAAGATTTGTTTACCAGTGAGTGGAACCTGTATACCACCAACAAATTTATACTCATTGGTTACAACATGCTCATCCCACATACACTTGGGATCAATATAAAGTCCACCTGGCTCATAATGAAGGACTTGTCCTCATTGATAACAGTGCACAACCTTCGCGTTTCTCAACAATGTATTGGTACGAATTGATCCTTCATTAGTGTTTTCACTTTTTAGTATACTACTCAAGTTACCATTTATTACTATTAACTTGTGTTTTTATTATTTCAGATGTAACACAACACTACGACGAGAGGGCTTCACCACATGGTCAACACCAAGTTGAATTTATTCAGATGAAGACCCTTTTTGACTGAGGTTCAGTTCTTTTTTACCATGGATATGCCAATTTAGAAGGTTTTGTTATATGCCGAAGCATCTCAATTACTTTTGGCCTCATAGTTATACGAAAATGCTTCAAGAAGGGATTAGTTTGATGTAGTCTTATACGGGTTTTACTTGTTATAAAAAACTTAACCTTTTGGCAAAATGTCCACCCATAACTTTCAATTTACGGCAACAAAAGTGGAGCTCCAACTTCCATACTCATTCCACCGGTTTTCCGGTTTTCTCGCCGGTAAAATCGGTAACCGGACCGGTAACCGGCCGGTTACCGGTCTCCTCCCGCCCCGCCAAATCAAATCCTTTTGCCAAAATTCAACCGGTTCAAAACCAGGATTTCCGGTTACCGGGCGGTAACCAGCTGGTTACTGGTACCGCCCGGCGACCGGGATTCGCCCCGATATTGGTTATTTAATCCTTGGATGTATACACTCTGAAGGACAATATGCTTCCTGTGATTTCTGTTTTCTGCGCATGAGTCCTGTGCCTAAGTCCTGTGAATGTGATTGGTGTATATTCTGTGAAAATGATTGGTGTATATTCTGCGCATCTGTGATTCTGTGAGTCCAGTGTGCATTCCTTATCATTGTCACAAAGGTTGGATACATTATTGCGAGTACTTTTTCAGATTTTTGCACACCTACTTTCATTTATCTACTACCGAGCCTAACAAGCCAAGCTCAAGCTTCCTACCAAGCCACCTTCCAACTCGTTAGCTTAACAAGCCAAGCTAAGCCAAGCCACTTTCCTAATGAGCTTTTCCGAGCCGATATCCACCCCTAGTGCCGATTGTTTACGAAACGAGGGGATTTTAGGAAAGCAGACGAATAAGTGAAATTTACCAAACGGCAGGACAGAAGTCTGACGGATACATGCAAGAATGGTATATCTAGACACTTGCACGAGCTACCAGTTCTTGTACAGCATCCCAAGCTGATGGTATATAAGTTCTTCACATTCTTTCTTTAACAAAAATAGTTTTGGTAGAATAACCAGGGGGAAAGTATACTGAAATGCTGTCAAATACATTACAAAAAACAACTATGAGCAAGAAACGATGCACTAAAATAAGTGCATTTAATTAACTCACTAATGGATGTCTCCGAACTGCACTGGGCCCCTCAGCCCTGCAGCTTGGCTAGGGATTACACATCCAGATGTCTGTACAAGAAGAATAAATTGATCAGATTGATTTGTTGAAATTTGCATTTCCATAGACATTTGTGCTCAGTAACCAACTTTGATCACTGCCAAGTTCCTGTATTGAAAAGGCCGAGATCTTGCATCACCGGGGGCCACAGGCTCGACTGAGTTTTGGAGCAGAAGTGCAAATGGGAGGTAGTACAACGATTTAGTTATCTTAAATCTTCTTGAAATAATGAATCGAGGCAGTTTGCAAGGCATGAAATTTCGGGCTGTTTTCCGCAGCCTGAGTCACAATACTCGTTTTTTATAAAATAGCAGCTTAAGATGACTTCAAACGAGACTGTCGTTTTGCCTGAAATGCGAAGAGGAATCAAATGAGAAGTTGTGAGGTGAGCAACCAAAAGAAATATATACATAGGGATTATAGTTTTACCTTTCTTCTTTTTGATTTTTCAGTTTTCCAGCAGGGGAAGAGACCATGACAACCTGGTGCTCCGGACTCAGAGACCCTGTAAATTACATATAGGTAAGCTCACGCAAGCTAATAGTATGCATGATAATTAGAAAAGGAGCATTTCCTAGGAAGCATGATAAGTCCAATACTCCAATGTCCTATAACGGCATATTGGCTAAAAAAATTTCTGATCACCAAATGCAAAAGTAGATTACTCATAAGTTTAGAAAAGGAGTATATCTGATTCAGAAGCACAGGAGAACCAGCAAGCATAAATCAACATAGCAATCCTTACTCCAAGATGCTTCAATGTCAGTTTCTAAAGATGCATCAACAAATGTGACTGGAAAACACTTTATTTGCATAGTTACATTTTCTTCTATAAAGGTTACATGCAGTTGTTTATTGTTTGTGGAAGATAAATGCTGAATTGATGTAGATGGAAATAATAGAAATAATTTAGTTTATTACTTACACACTCTCATTGTCACAGTTTGTCAAATGGTTACTGCTGTGCAAGAGGCTCGGTGAAATAGCATATCCATTCTCCATTCCTACATTCTGGCCTTTCTGGGGACCATGACTGTCACTGATCTTTAAAGCTTTCAATTCATTACTCAGATCCTTGTCAACAGGCCTTGAGGGCACAACAGTGGACGTTGAGGACTTCCTGTGGTACTGGGCACCACTAGTTTGTGGCGTAACTTGACTTCTCTCAGGCCTCGGTTGATTTAATATGCTGGGTGTCTGTTTTTCAACAGTCTGGAGCCATGCACTCTCTAACCTTTGCTCCTCCACAGTTACTGTTTTTGACCGTTCAACAGAGACTTCTTGCCCTCTAGTTCTATGCATTCCTGTATTTCCTTCAGCGATGGCTGGCTGCAATCCTCCACCAGCAGCTGAAGCACTGTTGTATTTCTCCAGTTTTTTCTCAGTCTCTTCAGAATAATCTAAACTTCTTGATGGGTTAAGAATACCCTTTAGTCTGTCACTGTTTGTTGAGCAACTCAAGACATCGGACTCAACTCTGTCATCCAGGTCCACCTCATGTTTTAGCCCCCCAGCAAGAAATTCTTGCATTAAACCGATTCTGACTTCCACATTGCATCTCAGTACTGTCTCCATTGAATTTCTGATGCTGCTCAGAAATCTTTGACCTCGAGACTTTATATTGCTGTCCTCAAATGCTATGAAAGCAACTAAGTAGCCTGAAAATGAAGTTTATCCTCCCATCAAAAAATTATAAAAAATCAGATTAAAAAATGAAGTTTATCAAAATTTTACCTTTTTTACCAGAATCAAAAATCCACTTTGGGCAGATGAACAGCTTATA
The DNA here is from genome assembly GCA_017311315.1 of Dendrocalamus latiflorus. Taxonomy (NCBI): domain Eukaryota; kingdom Viridiplantae; phylum Streptophyta; class Magnoliopsida; order Poales; family Poaceae; genus Dendrocalamus; species Dendrocalamus latiflorus. The sequence goes on along the minus strand of CM029642.1, from coordinate 49,438,390 downwards.
GTTTCAGATTAGAGAAACATTAGGAAAGCATACAATAAAGAAAAGGAAAACCCCTTTTTGGTCCCTCAATTTTCATGGCACTTCCTTTTTAAGCCTCAAATTTTCAAGAATCCTTTGAAGTGCTCAACATACAGGTTTGGTCCAAATTAAGCATGAAATATGCTGAATCTGTGGAGTCACAGGCTCACTACAATTGGCTGCAATGTCAGTGACTTAAAAGGCCTACCTTGGACCAAACCTAAAAGGTGAAGGCTTAAAAGCGACATAGTCACTATTAAGTTGTATAAACCAGTTAGTTCATCTAAAAGTTTAAAAGAAAAACGAGCAATTCACTTATGTTTCAATACTCCCTCTCATATGTAGACTCTCTCAAACCTAAGATGTAGAATAGAAGTGGGTTATAATTTTTATTTTTTAATTGCGTCAGCCAAATCTTGAACTCTACAATTCCACGTCTTAGACCTGAGGGAGCCTACACGTGAAGAACAGTGTTGAGGTATACTTGACTTGCCCGCCTTTCCTCATTAGCTTAGACTTTTGGTAAACTGGTTGGTGCGTGCAACTCAATATAGTATCAGAGCCAAAAGGTCTTGAGTTTAAAACCCAGTTGGTACAATTAAAAAATAATAATTGCAACATATTTCTATTCCACATCTTAGACCTGAAGAAGTCTACACATAAGGAGGGGTGTTGAAATACAAGTGAATTGCCTACCTTTCATTATTAACTTAAATTTTTAGGTGAACTGGTTGGTGCATACAACCCAATTGCAATTCACTTATACTTCAACACTCTCTTTCACGTCTAGAAATGGGCTGCAATTGTTTTTTTTATTGTGCCAACCCAATATTGAACTCAACCATTTGACTCTGATACCATATTAAGTCATATGCACCAATCAATTCACTCAAAAGTTTAAGCTGATAAGAAAAGGTGAATAAATCACTTATACTTCAATACTCACATACCCCTAAAATTGAGTTACCAAAAAGAGACTTTCCCTAAAGAAAAAGCAGTAGAGAAAAGTATATGCAGGAGTATTGGCAAGTTGATAACCTTAGTCTTTAATGGATTGAATAATCCAATTTTAACTTCTTTTTTTATGTTACTACATCTGCTTTTCCTCAATTTCCTAACCACTAATTTCAATTCAGTTCCTTCACAAACAATTAGGTAGTTTGGCTTTTACTTTTCTCCTCTTCCAGCCCCATGTTTGAAACATCCGTGTTTTGGTTCAATCAAAGAAATGATACATGTTACAAGGATTTCATGAATTATATTAACATACACAACTCTAAAACATAAATCAATATGATCCATGAGTTCTGCAGCTACTGTCTAATTTGCAACTTGCAAGCCCTATTACTAATTCAACCAAGTACAGTTAATATAAAGTTAAATGACATGTTCTGTTTGGCCAAGCTCTGGTTCCAGTTGCTATTTTGAAGCTTCGGTGAGAAACTAGACTGCTAGAACCTGAATTTGGAAGCCCTGACAACTATTATGATTGCAACCATTGCAGTTTTTTAATGATGAGATTGGAACTGAGCAACAAATCTAATGTGGCTTTGTTCAACTTGTTGAGCAAATACTTATACCTAGTTTTTACAGCATCTTGGAATGCAAAACCTCCAGCTAATTTGGCTCTTGTTGTTGGTCAACTAAACATATGCAGTAGAGCTACCCTACATGGTCAGGCTGCTCTGGCACTAATCCAGAAGGTAGGACCTAGAGATTGACCAAGGAAGGCCTAAAAACATTAATGGTGCAAGTACAAGAAAGCAAACATAATATAATTTTACCTTCGCATTCTTTGACAGATGCTAGTTTCCCATGATCACAGAGTAGTTGCCGCAATGTCTTGGAGTGACAGTTTTCTATGCATTTTCTCCAAATTCGGACAAGGTTATCTGAGCTTCCATTAATTATAGGCCTTCGCTCAGAAGAATTACTTGTTTGAGCAGAATCCATTAAAACTCTATCAACAGACCTATATTCTCCATAAATTAAGTTGTCACTGGGCCTCATCCTGGAAGACAATGAAGCAAGGCCCTGAGGACTGGAGTGCCCACTGGTTGTTCTGAGGTCCAATGTTTTCTTTGAACCGTGAAGATTGAATAAAGGATGAGATGTAGCCCTGCTAGCAGAGGATTCTCTCACTGCTTCCATCACGGTCTCACTGGTTGCTTTAGCACTTGGTTTACTGCTGCCTCTTGAGTGGGTTATTTCTGAATTATGACCAGAACCAAGCTGGAGCAGAGCTGCAGTGAACCATGTTGAACGCTCACTTGAAAGTCTTATCTGCTTTTCAGCATCAGAAAGAATCTTCAACGCTTGTTGTAATCTTTCCAACTCAGCATCAGTTACTAAAGAAGGCAAAAATGTGTTTAGAACTTCAGATAGATAGAAACCCTATTGAGTACATGAAAACATCTCTTAAAGATGCATACATAGCAACCAGTTGGGCAATTGCAGATCAATTACACACACAATATGTCACGCCCAGACCTTGACCGGAGATTGTATGTGTGGGTGACAGGGTCTCCAGGCTGGGAAGCCTGCAAGGGATCCGTGCCAGAAGAACTACAGAGGATAGCAGAGGGTATGCGCAGGAGGAGGGCGCAAGGAGAAAGACGGAGGAGGCAGGAAGGAACAGGTAAATCTCTGCTTGCTTTATTGATATATCTTCCCCCTTCATATATAGGAGGATACTCCCTAACAATCTGGACTACCCAGACTCTAATCCGGTTTCTCCCTTCTATAAATAACTCATATTACTAACTATAACTCTTATCTCCTAATCCGAAGCAGACTCTTATCTCCTATTCCGAACCAAACTTCTAACGTGCAGCGAAAGATCTGGCCACCTCTGGCTGTTCTGGACCTCTCCGCCGTGTGTAGACCTGTCCGCACCTGGTGGTAGCCTGACCGAAGATCCAATTTGGTGAAGAATCTGGCACCCCACAATTCATCCAAAAGCTCATCCAACACCAGAATAGGGAACTTGTCTTTGACCGTCTTAGAGTTGAGAGAGCGGTAATCGACACTGTTGTTGGGGTGGCCCAACCCCCATGAATGGGCCTTACAGTAAGCCCAAAATATAGGAACGTGTGTATAAAGTAATGTAACAATGTACCCCCACCTTTTGTAATTATTAAGAGATAGGATGGAAATTTCCCATTCTATCCCATTTATGTATATAAACACCAAAGAGGGGTATGAGAGGGCCAGATCCCCCTCATTTTTACCATTAGCCCTCTCTGTAGCTTTCTTGGTGCTGTGTCTCCCATGGAGAAGGGTACCATGTACCCACTGTTGTAGCCATGCTACAACACACAAAAACGCCAAGTACCATCATACTTCTTGACAAGGAGAACCCGCGAACAGTAGGCCGAGGTACTTGGGCAAATAAGTCCTTGCTTCAACATCTCCCCACATGCCGCTCCAACTCATCTTTGAGGAGTTGAGGATCGATAAGGACGAACGGAGATGGGAGCAGTTCCTAGCAATAAGTGGATGTGATGATCATGCTCGCGTGCCGGAGGTAGCCCGTGAGGGGAGACGAACAGATCGTCAAACTCGGTGAGGAGGGCATCCATCAAAGTCGGCCCCGAGATGGAGCAAATTTGTCACGGCATAGGGGAAATCTCCAAGCCTTGCCACTGAACCTTGTGATCCATCCGCCAGAACGTCATGGACAATCTGTTGAAGTCCCAAAGGATGGGTCCCAGAGTGCGGAGCCACTGCACGCCGAGCACCAAATCAAAACCATCCATTGGGAGGGAGTAGCAGTCCATGGTGAAGTCGTCATCATTGATCCGGATGGGCAGTGCTGGACAGAACCCTGTGCTGTGCACGCGATCTCCATTGGCCACCGTCACTCTTAATCCCTTACACAGCTGGACAGGCACGCCAGCGCATTGTGTAGCCATGGGAGTGATGAAATTGTGCGTGGAGCCTGAATCCAACAGAGCAAGCAAGGTCATGCTACCGACCAGTACTTGGTTTTGCGTAGTATGGCTTACTCTTGTGGTAATGCCAGTCACAACATACAATGAGATGCTCGGCTCTATACTGTCGGCTGCGATGTCGAAATCTATTTGCTCATCTGAACTTCCGATGGGGGAGAAGAGTAAGAACAGCCGCTTGCACCGGTGGTTAGGAACGAACTTCTCATCGCAGTTGAAGCATAACCCGACCGCTCAGCGTTGCTCCATCTCTTCCGAGGTGAGCAAGCGGTGTTGAAGGGTCCAACGTGTCTAGACTGCTCCCTGCGAGGGTCCTGCGGTAGTGCTGGCCAGAGGTGCTGGAAGGGCCAGGAGGGCGGGCTTGGTTGGTAGTGTGGTTCGCGTCATTGCCGTTGTTGCTCCTGCTGACGATGGCGTTGTTGTTTGCACTGGTGGCGGCGTTGGCCTTTTGAACTGCAGCCCTGTATCTTGCCCTATGACTTGCGCCCGCCGTTCGTAAGCTCTAAGCAAGAGCCATAGCCACATGGAGGTTGGCGGGGTTTTGGAGCTCCACGTCGGTGCATATCGGCTCACACAATCCCAGGGTAAGTAGCTAGACTTTCTGCCGTGGCTGAAGATGGTCTTCTCGGCAAAGGATGGCGAGAAACTTCTGCTGATATTCCTCCACGGAACCTGTCTGCACCAATTCCTTGAGTTCGCCAAGCAGATTGTGGCGAATTGATGGCCCAAAGCATAGGTTAATGTATTCTTTAAAGCGGTGCCAGCTGGGTTCCCCTTCGTCTCTCTCGAGTTGAAAGTACCATTGCTGTTCTGCCCCAATCAGATGGTAAGATGCAAGACACACTTCGCTTTCCAACATCTTCCCACAGAAGAATTGTTCACAACGATGCAACCAGTCGAGTGCGTCCTCCTGCCTGTCATATGCTGGGAATTCCAGCCGGTGGAAGCGGGGAGGCTTCTCAATTGTCAGCCCAGTCCCGTTGCCATGGTTGTTTGTCGCCGGTATGGTCCTAGCCATGACTGGCAGCAACCCATCTCCTAGTGGCCGCTTCTCCATAGACGTCAGCTTGTTCCCAAACTCATCCATCTTGTCTTGTTGTTTAACAATGCACTCCTTCAATTCATCCATTTGCTTGGACATATTTGCCGTCAGAGTCGCCATCTGTTCCAGGATTGCAACCATGGTTACCCGATCATCTGCCATGTGCTCTGATACTAGATTGTCACGCCCAGACCTTGACCGGAGATTGTATGTGTGGGTGATAGGGTCTCCGGTCGGGAAGCCTGCGAGGGAGCTGTGCCGAAAGAACTACAGAGGATAGCAAAGGGTAGCGCAAAAGGAGGGCGCAAGGAGATAGACGGAGGAGGCAGGAAGGAATAGGTAAATCTCTTCTTGCTTTATTGATATATCTTCCCCCTTTATATATAGGAGGATACTCCCTAACAATCTGGACTATCCGAACTCTAATCCGGTTTCTCCCTTCTATAAATAACTCATATTACTAACTATAACTCTTATCTCCTAATCCGAAGCAGACTCTTATCTCCTATTCCGAACCAAACTTCTAACCTGCAGCAGAAGATCTGGCCACCTCTGGCTGTTCTGGTCCTCTCCGCCGTGTGTAGACCTGTCCAAATCCCCCATGCCTAACACTATACAGCATTGATTATGTTATATAAATATATATCCTCTTCACCGAGTGATTGATATTAAAATTTATATATATTTCTTAGCACCAAGATTTGCACATAACACTTTTACTTGTGTTCACAATATCAAAAAACTCGACTTGCGGGGGGTAAGAAGCCCCTCCGGGCTTATATTAAGATCTTCTCACGCAGATCGAGAAAATCCCCGAACCCTTGCCCCACCCTGACACAGCGGCATCAGCCCATGTGAGAATGACCAATCCAGGGTGATCCCTCGACCAACGACCTGGCGCGACCAACGACCTAGGCCAGCCTTTAGACCTGTGTTTTGGCTTATGGGGCAAGCGAGGGGATTTTTTTCCCCCAGCCTGAAATTCGCTCCCAGCGGGAGTCGAACCCAGGACCTGAGGGGTGCTACTAGAGCGCTCTAACCGCTAGGCTAGAGGCCCGTTCGCTTGTGTTCACAATATCACTAGAGCAATTTCAAAAGATCGACAAAACTGTTAATCAACACCTGTGAGGCATAAGAATCATAAGTACAATACAACGCCTCCATAATAAAGGAGTGCAAAATCCAAAAATAGCACTGCACTGTACAAATATAAAAGATTTGAGAGCGTGAAGTAGTTTAATAATCTGCCCAGTCAATATGAAGTAAAGCATGGATGGTAATAATTCAATAAAGCATGGCTTGAAAGAATTGCATGAATAAGTTGAAAATACTCACTATTTCGACCACCAATTCCTTCTCCACTGCACGTAGGGTCAGCTAATCTATAGGTCCCAGCAATGATGTCCATTATGAGCCCAGCTAATTGAGACATTAATGCCATCGGGTCAACACCAGAATCCATCAGCTCTCTAGACCTTTTCACTGTTTCTGCGGTGTCTGATGACATGGCTATCTCTAAAAGGTCAAGCAATTTCTCCTCTGACACAACTCCAACCTACAAAAATATAATTCAAAATTTTGTGTAATTAGTTTGGACAGGGCAACTATTTATGTTTCATAATTGAAAAACGAGCAAAGAAAAGTTCAGCTTATTCATGTAGGATTCGAATCAGGGATAGAAATCCCACTACCAAAGGAAATCCTGCCGGGGACCAGTAACGGTAACCGGCTGGTTACCGGAAAACCCGGAGAAAATCGGGCAAAATTCGAACAACAAAATTTGAATTTGGACTGTTTTGAAACCAGTAATCAGAAAAACCAAACGATTACCGCCTAAAAAACGAAGAAAAACCACTAAAAACTGGTTGTAGGTAATTAACAATTGAAAACTCATAATACATTCATAGCAAAAAGCATCAAGACAAGCACGGGAGGTCCTAATGCATTGGATTAGTGTTAAACAATGTAAACATCATTAGGGAATCCAACTTTTACGTTCAAAAATTCAAATTTGAATTTAAACAAACCGGCCGGTAAATTGTTTTTCGGTACCCACTGGTAAATCCGGTTGCCAGCGGAATTTCTATCCCTGATTCGAATAACAGATCAAGAAGTTCAGTTGAATTAAATATCAACTAGCTTGTAGACGGTTGTGCTGCTGGGGTTGTCATAGTGGCTTTCAATTTGCTACAGAAAATCTTTGGATTCTGCTTTCCATTACAGTGCAAATCCCACTTTATGCCAATACCTGAAGGTAATCTTGATCACCATTATATGCTAATTTATTTGCTCTTCTGTTTTGACAAGCAAGAGTTGCAACATGGTTTGATAAATGAGATCCATGAAAAGCATCATGCATGGTTAAAGAAAAAAACTTAGTGCAACATTTGACAAAAAAAAATAGTCCATTTTTACAGTCCAATTCAAAGAGTTTGTGAATATTCATGACAGAGAAAACAGAAACATAACACTCATAGAACTGTCGGGAAAAAGGCATGACCTTGAGCAAAGAAGACTAAATGAAAACAACAAACCTATTCAGCATATCTACATGTTGTATGGTAATCATCCCATTGGTGCATTCATGGTCTGTTGATCAAAGTCATTAAACCCAAACACAATAACTTATCGAAACATACAAGTTTCCATTTAGACGTGCAAGTCTCTCAAAGAAAACCTCAAGGAAGCAAACATAACTACAAATAACAGAGCACAATTGATAATTCAAAGAATAGCCAATGTTCTGAAAAATAACTCACCAGATCATTTACAAGTGAAGGACTTATCTTTTTCCCCAGTAAACTCAACTGATCTAACATTGTCTCTGCATCTCTTAGCGATCCATCTGAATTTAGTGCTATTAAATCTAAAGCAGCCAATTCAACATCAAGATTTTCCTTCACAGCAATTTTCCTCAACCGACATACTATGTCAATGTCTTTGATCTTGGAAAACATGTATTTCTGACAGCGTGATATGACAGCACGAGGAAGGTTTTCAGGGTCTATTGTTATAAATATAAAGACAACACGAGGTAATGGTTCATCAAGAAATTTCATAAATGCTGACCAAACTTTAGAAGATACCATATGGCATTCATCAACAACAAACACCTTGTATCGTGAGGAAGTTGCTGATGCTGGTATATTTTCAATCAAGTGTCTAATTCTGTTTACACTTTTTCTATTGCTAGCATCAACTTCAATTAGATTAATTCCATTTCCAGTGAAAAAGTCAGTACACTCTGTACAAATCCCACAGGGCTTGTTCTCTCCATTAGCAACGCAACTTAAAGCTGCCGAAAATATTCTTGCAGCAGAAGTTTTTCCTGTCCCACGAGGCCCATGAAACAGGTATGCTGGGGCTATTTTTTCCCTTATGATCGCATTACTAAGTGATTGTACTACAAGGTTTTGACCAACAATTTCATGAAATGACCTTGGTCGGTATTTCTGGCTCAAGCTTCTCTGGTCTGAAACTGCCTGATCAGCTCCACTCACAGGCAGTGCAATCCCATCCTGGCTTTTACAGCTTGACCATCTTCTGCCATCCAACCGGCTCAAAGCTTCCAAATCTAACTCTCCAAAGATGGTTGAAACTCCATCACTTGCTGAATCAAATGACGAATAAGCAAAATGGCAGCTCTCACCCAAGAGAGGCACACCTTGGGAAGATTTTTTAAGATATCCACATTTATTGGAGCCAGATGATCTCTTTCTTCTGTGCATTGTCTGACTTCCGCATAATAGGCTGCTGCCTTTTCTTCTGAGTGTATCAGATAGTGAAGGAGAACAACTTCTTTCAGATCCTTTATGTTTACTCCTCTTTGACCAATACGGAATACCACACCTTTGACTTCTCAACGATGTTGGTTGGTTCAGTCCATCTTCATCAAGTGAAGCAGCAGTTGTTCCATCCCATGAACCAACGGTACTGGGATTCCAGCCCCTGTACCTACAGTAGGAGCTAGTGGAAACTGGAGTGCAAGAAAAGGAAGACCCTTCTCTTCTTGGCACTTTCAACAGCTTAGAGGGATTTGATGAGCTAAGACATCCAGAAGCAGCAAATAGCGGTGATGTAGAGCGAGAAAAGTAGCCTCCCTTCTGAAGCAGCTCATGATTCTCTGAGTTATAGTTCTCAGTATCCTCAGATTGCTCACCAGAGTTAACATGGAGATCTAGCAACTTTGAAACTGTTGAATTTCTGATTGCTCCTTTCTTTGAGAATGAACTCCTCCTCACCCTTCTAACAGTTCTTTTAACAGGAGTGCCTGAATTTGAGCCTTGAACACTGTATATGCTAACAGGAACTTCCAGACAAGTGTCACTCCTAGAGTCCATACCATTAGAAATGCATGGGCTTTCCAGACTACAGTCTACTGAGGCTTGTCTATCATCCTCATCTAACCTTATCCCACTTTCACTGGATTTGTTAGAATGATGCCTCCAATTGTAGAGATAAACCTTTTTCCTTTTCTTTTCGGTTTTTGAAGGTGCAGCCGCTGGCTCTGTGAGCTTTTGTGATAAACTACTGGCAATCTCATTGTGATGTATAGCACTAGTTGTCATGAATGATTTAGAACTCAGTGGGGACCTCCAGGATGAGCATGTTTCAGGATCACGCAAGAACCGTGATTTTCGCAAGGCAGTAAGTTCCTTCTTTAGGTGAAGCTCACTTGGAGCAACACACCCTTCAACTATAGTTGCCATAATTGAAGAACCAGAGATATAGTGGAAGATTAAAAGGAAACGCTGTCCAGCTAGAGAGATGTAGTATCTCCAGTCTGCAGTAAATCAATAACCAATAATATCAAAGTCTGATATAACTGAATAGCATATGCAAAGTATAAATAAACAATAAAAAGCATTAACACTACATGAATACCCGAGAAATAATATGCACAAATGATGGACCAACCATGACCGAGACCCTTTCAACGCTTCGAGCTAAGGAGCTTTGTCTTAGGTTAGCAGCACAGTCCGTTCCGACTGTGTTTATTGTCCCTTCTTCTTCGATTACACTGACGGTTTCTGCTTCGCCTAGGGTCCCTCCCAGGTGCCTATTTGTGCTCCTATTTTCGCACCAACTGAAGTTCAGTGCAACTACTGCAAAAACTTCAGGCACGACTACCAAAGTTATGTGGTGCAGAAAAAGTGGAACAAGGCGTGTGGGGGTGGGCGATCCAAGATGGGTAGGGAGATCGTTCCTTCCTAGGAGGACAGACTAGCTCGTCAGGATCTCTTGTTTCCTTATTTGTATATGATATATTTCTTTGTACTTCTATATATATTGCCCTTTGGGTCTCATGAATATATACATAATATTCATAACAACTTTGACTGATTAATTTAGTGCAGTATGTTGTGAATAGCGCATGTATTCATCATGTGGCCAAAGGGCCAATATATATACATGTACAGGTGACATATATGCAAGAAACCTCTTATACAATGGGGTAAATACACAGTTATATAATACACATCTAACACCCCCCCCCCCTCAAACTTATGGTGGATCAACAACATAAAGTTTGGAGAGATGAAAACTGTGCTGAGCCCTGGTTTGTGCCTTTGTGAAGAAATCTGCCAACTGAAGCTCGGAAGGCACATACTGAAGAGCAACAATCTGGTCTTGCACCTGTGTCCGCATGTAGGAAGCATCAACACCAATATGCTTGGTAAGCTCATGCTTCACCGGATCTTTAGCAATGCTAATAGCACCTGTACTGTCAGACAAAAGAGGAGTCGGTGCAGAAACAGAAACACCAAAGTCCTGAAGTAACCACCGTAGCCAAGTAACCTCCGCAGTCAACAAAGCCATAGCTCACAACTCAGCCTCAGCACTCGAACGAAAAACTGCTGTCTGTTTCTTCGTCTTCCAAGCAAATGAGAGAACCACCAAGGAAAACGCAATAAGCAGAGAGAGACCGGCGATCAGAGGGATCACTAGCCCAGGTGGCATCAGAATATGCCTGGAGCTGTAAAGAGCTGGAGCGAGGGAAAAAGAGACGACGAGAGATAGTTCCACAAAGATATCGTAGAACACGCAGAAGATGACTATAGTGGAGCTGAGTGGGAGCAGAAACAAACTGACTCAAGATATGCACAGGGTACGAAATGTCAGGGCGAGTGACACCAAGATAAACAAGGCTCCCAACAAGATGACGATAGCGAGTAGGATCAGCAAGAGGCTCACCATCCGTGGGACGAAGATTAACATTAAGCTCCATGGGAGTCTCGGCTGTCCGCTGATCAGTAAGAGAGGCACGATCAAGAAGATCCTGAATATACTTTTCTTGGGACAGATAGAAACCCTCAGGAGTAGAAATAACCTCAATCCCAAGAAAATAGCGAAGAGGACCTAGATCAGATCTGGCCCCAAAGAGTCGATCTGACGCCATATCGCAGACAACTGAGCATAGAACTCATCCACAGTGGCATCTCCCTGCTGCAGCGGCTGCTCCTGTCGCACAACAGCAAGGTACAAGGAATCACCAGATGGCTCATAGCGGCTACGTAGATGCGTCCACATCACATGTGCGGAAGCTAGTCCAACAACATCACCAGTGAGATGCACCTCCATGCTAGCAACCAAAATGGCAGAGGCACGAGCATCTTCATCAATCCATGTCTTGTAAGCAGCATACTGAGTCTGAAAAGTCTCCATGGCATCCTCAAAAGCCTCAGAAGCCTTTGTACGAGCGTCTTCAAAGGCATCCTTCGGGAGTACAGGCTCAACAGGTGGAGTAGGATGAGACGGACAAGGCAACTCGCCCGTAAGAAACTCCCAAAGGCGCTGACCACGCATGTGGATGCGCATGTGCTGAAACCAGTCCCGATAATTGAGACCATCGAAGATCACCGGGCAACGAGGAACAGAAACAGTGCCTGCAAAAAAAGACATCTTTTTTTTACCTTTTTTTCTTTTTTTCGCTTTTTTGGTTTTTTTTATTCAGTCGGCTTCAAACCGACCAAAACCGACCGACTAAAACCAAAACCGACCGACCAGTCTCACAGCTCACCCAAAACTGACCGACCAGGTCTCACAACTCGCCCAAAACAGAGAGAGGCGGCAGTGGCGGACCCGCAGGCAATCTCAGGCGGCGGCCCGCAACCCCGGCGGTCTCAGGCGGTGGCCCGCCGGGGGCGGATCTCAAGCGGCGGCCCTCGGGCGGATCTCAGGCGGCGGCCCTCGGGCGGATCTCAGGTGGCGACCCCGAGGCAGCCCGCGACGCCGAGAGGAAGAACGGCGGCGGCCCGCAACCAGCGACCCCGAGGCAGGCCCGCGACGCGGAGGAAGAACGGCGGCGGCCCGCAACCGGCGACCCCGAGGCAGGCCCGCGACGCCGAGAGAGAACGGCGTCGGCCCGTAGCACCGGCGACGACGGCTTCGAGCGGAATCTGGACGGCGGCAGGCAGGGCGAGGGCGACTGCGACCCCGAGGCGGCCCCCGACGCCAAGAGAGGGAATCGGCGACAGCCTCGGGCGAAATCTGGCGAGATCAGAGACAGCGACCCCGAGGCGACCCGCGACAACGACGGCCGAAGGCAAAATCTGGACGACGCGGAAAGGAAGGAGGCGGCGTCACCCAGAAGGAGGCGGCGTTCGGTCACGGCGACAAGCGACAGTGGAAAGCCAGGAAAACCCTAGGTTTAACGAAACCCTAGGTATGAGAAATCCTTGGCTCTGATACCATGTTGTGAATAGCGTATGTATTCATCATGTGGCCAAAGGGCCAATATATATACATGTACAGGTGGCATATATGCAAGAAACCCTTTATACAATGGTGTAAATACACAGTTATATAATACACATCTAACACATTAGTCCGAACTGTGCAATCATAATCATTTAATTTTTTAAGTCATAACTGCATATTCTAACCATAAAAACTCCAGGAAAGCCTGCAGATTGTGTACTTGTTTTGTTGAAATAACAGTATCATTAACCACAGAATTAGGACAAGTGATAAATTATCACGAAATATAATAAAATATGGTTCAATGGATCCAAAAAACAAATGTTCAGATACAATCAATAAAAAATTCCTTTGCAAAAATGAAATCTCAGGAAGAACCTATGTTCAGAGAGAGAAAAATATAATGGTGTTCTTTGATAGAGAACACACTGACCTACACCTTTTAAAAGAAAGAGTAGATGATGGTCTTTTTTTTGTGCCACACAAGGAGACAATGGGATAGAAAAATTGCTCCATTCAAATTTTTTTCTACCTAGAAGCTGGAGGGTAAGCCAGATAATGAGATATAGATAGACATTTCTAACTTCCTTTTCTATGATACTCATAGCTATTTCCTTTCTATTTTTTTAATACTCACTTTGTCTATTCTCTGCTCTAATATGCCCTCTCCCTTACTCTGCCTAAATGGAGCACTGATGTCTCTTCCTGGTGCATTCACAAATGTACAAAACATGCATTTTGAAATGAGATACATTAACCAACTAGACGAAATCTAAGGCACTTCACTGAATAAAGAATCACAAATTTTAAACCAATCTTTCGCCCTAGTTTCTGAAAACATCAACGCATAAGGAGCGCCTCCCAAGATAACCAAATGAATTGAACAGAAAATGTAGCAATCACCAAAAACATAAAGTAATCAGTAGCATTGGTATCAACAGTAAGCTTGAATCACCCACAAGAAGTTAATTCAAGAAAAGGTGCTAATTCAAAGTTTAAACACCAGCCATTCCATCAAATAACTAAAATGGTGCTCAGTGTAGCCAGGTTCAGGCAGGTTTGAGGCGCTGGAGATAGCAAGCAGGAATACCGTGACATGAGCCTCTGAATGAAGCAAAGACAGGAAGCAAATGTCTCACCGTCGGGCTTAGCTGCCAGCTCCCTCTCAGGCAAAGTCCACGACCGGCATTCTCTCGGGAAGATTGCGGTCGGCGGATCGCCAGCAAAGTGTCGCCGAGGGTTCAGCTGATATGAAAAAGAGAAGGTTCAGCACAAAGGAAGGGGGCGAGAAGTGAAATTAGTAGAGCAATTTGAGAAAAAAAAATCGCAGCTTGGCGCTGGGAATGAATCAAGAACCCTAGCATTATCCTAGCATGAGCCGGACCCAAAGCGAACGAAAGCCACATCTGCATTAATCTCCGCGCACAGCTCGGAACAAATCAAGAACCCAAAAGAACAGTCAACATTAGCAGCATTTCTTCCCTACCCCTACGAACGATTCAAGATTGCATCAAAGAAACCACTCACCGGAGCAAAGCCGGTGGCACGCCAACCCGGATGAAATGCGCCACAAATCTGCACCTAAGAAGCAGCCACAGGCAAGAAAAGAAAGGGGGGAAATGTCAAATTGGTCCCAAAATGGTATGAACAGATCAAAAAATTTCAGAGAAAGGAGGCGCCTTTAGGGGTGGAACCTACCGGAATTCGGCGGACGGGGCAGCAAAGCCGCGGATTTCGAGCAATGTGGGGGATTTGGCCGAGATTTTAAAGATCTCCCTCGCCGCTGCCACAGTGTTCCCTCTTCTTCGCCCTTTTTTTTAGTTTTCTTTGGATTCCCTTTAAGCACTCATCTCAAGTCCTGCCTGTGTTGTGAGAATTGTTTGGTTTAGTTTAATGTGTGCTTAGGCTTATTTAATGGGGCTTGAGCTGCTGGACGCACATGAGGCCCCCACGGGACAAGCACGGCGGAGGGATCGGAAAGACGAGAGGCTACGTTATTTTAGGCTGCAATCCATGGTTATTTTTATTATTGCTGATAATTGGTCCCAAAATGGTATGAACAGATCAAAAAATTTCAGAGAAAGGAGGCTGTCTGTGTATATAGTTTTAGGCTAAAAACTCATTTAGAAAATCTGTTTTAAAAAATCAACCTATTTATTTCGACCCTCGGATAAATCAAAAGTAAAGTTCTTGTTCTTTTCTATTGTGACTAATGATTTTTGTTTGTGTTTTTTGAGACGACGATGGATATTGGAGATGCTGATACGAATAGTGTATACGGTTTTAGATTCATAAAACCGTTTAGAGTTGCTTAGAGAAGTTACCTCGTTTGTTTTAAGATCTGGAGAAACCAAAGCCTAAGGTACCGTTTGGTTGGACTAAAATAAGCTGTCCAATGGCTAAAATTATACTATAGCTGGCTGAAATTACACTATAGTTGATGGTGACTTATTTGGCATAACTAAATTTAAAAAAATTAAAAATGGATTATCTCATCATGGACAATGCAAACAAATACGGAAAAAACCGGCAACAAAGCTAAAAAACCACAAAATTAGAAGAAAAAAAAGACAAAATTTAAAAATAGTGAAAAATAAATAAGAAGATAGAAGCTCAAATCTAAATAAGTAGGACCTAAATTCATGTAACAGCAAAAAAAACAGGGTAAGCCCAAAAGGACAGGATTTGCCCCCCTAAAACACACGCTTTGGTCCAACAAGCTTCTCCTCTCTCTCTCTCTCTCTCCTCCACAACCGCATCATTATGCCCAATTATCATGCCGCCATGTGCTTCTTCTCTTACATACAAAAATACCATGCATGGTGCTAACTGGGATGGGGAGCCCAGCTTGGTACTTGGTGGCATGATTTTCATTTCGTACAAACTCATCTTCTAGTAATTATTAATACGTGTGTTAGGATTTCTTCCAAACGATACGTGTGTTAGGCTTAGATACGTGTGTTAGGCTTTCTTCCAAACCACTTCAACTTCTGACGTCTAGTTTCTAAATTTTATTTTTTTAGCCTTTTAACTTTTTTTCAAATTTTTTCACTTTTTTTCTTTTTTTTCTCCTTTAATACTTTGCATTGTTCTTAATGGCATAATTTTTTTCATTTTTTAAAATTTAATTACTTAGAAAAACTAGTAGCCGCTGCAAATATATTTTCATCCGCTATAGTATAAAAAAGCTAAAAAATCACGGCGGGGCCTTAACTTACAGGCCTGTTCTTTTTAGCTGCAGCTCATAGCTTTTGGCTGCGTCTTGTGGTTTTTAGGCTGTTCGTGCAAGAGATTGCAGAGTAACAGAAACTCATATGCGGTTTTGCCGATATAAATGAAGTCGCTACAGTGTGTACTATAATTAATTTAATAGACTCTCTTAAAAAGACACTCCGTTTAAAAGTTAGTTACTGTAGAAAAGTTAAAACCAGAAATCAAAAGCTGCAAAAGCACAGGCCCCACATATCGCATGGAGTTTGGACTATTGGGGTGGGATCCTGCCTTTATATCATCATTCCAGATCTGAGTCTCACCCACCGGCTAACATGGCAAATTAGCATATAGTACCAAAAGATGGATTTGCGCCAAATACTTCACTTTATATTGAGAGGCTGTCACAAAAAAAAAAAGAGAGAAGTGCTATTAGTCCACGTAGGTTTCTTCCAATGATTGTCCTTTCGATCATTTTGCTTTTGGTGTCTAAATGAATACTTGGTTGTAAGCCAGTATTTGATCCCCACTAATTTAACTACGTTTTATGTGGGTTATGTTCGTAGCACTCTGATTTTTATGATTCGATCATATGACCTACAGAATATAAACTTTCGAAGTAACTACGCTAGCTAATTCTTTCTGCTTCTAAAAAGAAAAGATACTATGCAGGTCTCTGTTGGTTTCTTTAAGAAAAATCGCCTGGTTTGTATTAATAGCACAGTGTCAAAGTACATGAAATAGTCAAATACCCAACTTTTACGTCCAAGACCCTGGATGAAAAAAAAATATTGGTCGGTAGAGAACCGGGGTATACATGCCAATGATTAGGCCCATAACCCCTTTGGGATTGTCTAATCTTCGGCTTAAATGGAGGATTTTATTTATCTCCAGATACCGGCCCAGTCCAGCTAGAGGCCTCATGCACAATGTGTACTCCAACGTTCCAAAAGAAATACCGTTTTATGCATCATCATGCTGCCCATGCCCGTCTTTTAGTATGCACACAAAACTCTAAAATATTTTTCGTAGATTTTTCTTGCGAAGATTGATTCGTGTTCTTGTAAACGTGGAAATATAGCCTTTTTCTTTGCGAATCTATACGACAATATAATTAGGCACTACCTCTTGGATGGATAAATGGTGAAAGCAAATGCTCTGTGTGAGGCTGGTGAATATAGTTCGATCGTTTTGTGTGTTCATGTACAAAATTGTCTATAGAACTCATGTTCACATATATTTTCTCCAACGCTATTTTTTATGATGTTGCGAGCTTACAAGTACAGCTGGTAGATGTTATAAAAATGTCCTCTAAAACATGTATTATAAAAAAGAACACGGCTACATGGCGGTATACCGTCAAGATCGCAAGCAACGGTATAGATCCTAGCCATGAGATTCAAGTATCTACAGTGAGCGTAATGCCTCCCATGATAGTCCCATTTGAGCGCCAAAGTCATCGACCTTCCTGGCTTCTCCATGCTGCCTTTGATGTCGAGCAAGGGGAGCACACGAAACATCGCCACTGATGATTGCCGCACGTGTGGGAGCATGCGATAGGTCTCCTCCCTCTGTAGAACTTCGTGAAACTTACGTGGAGCTTGATATGAAACTTACATAGAACTTAAAGAAACTTACATGAAACTTGATGAAACTTACATGAACTCCATACGAGTTGCGGGATCTGCATGCTCATCTCCATCGTTGTCGTTGCTGAGCCTGTGCTCCCACTCATTTATCACAGTCGTTGGCATTGAGTCCGCACGTTCACCTGTAGCGTGAGCACGCAAGATCACCACTTTGACGCTGCTGAGCCCATGGTTCTGTTAGCCCAAAGTCGTCATCGCCACAGAGCCTGCGCATTGCCTGTGATTGTCCGCTCGCAGTCATCGTAGAGCTTGCACACCCGCCCACTGTACTTCAAGCTCGCATGCCCAAGCCATTGCTATCGTAGCTTTCCAAATCTAGGCTGCCCCCACGACGGGATCTATCATTGTCCCAGCGAATTGGGTAGCACTCACTACTACAGATAGTGTTATCACAGACAGTTTCTAAACCGTCTGTGTTTATGTGTCAGTGATAATAGCTAGTTATCATAGACGGCTCCCACACCATCTATCATAACTTACAATACAGATGGTTTTTCTAAAAAAACCGTTTGTGATATTCCACTATCACAGATGATTTTTTGTATTAACCGTCTATGATATGCATGATTTCACAAACGATTTTTATTATTAATCGTCTGTGATATAGTGCATATCACAGACGGTTCGGTGTTCCAACCCGTCTGTGATATCATGCATATCACAGACGGTTAATACAAAAAATCGTCTGTAATAGCTATTTCAACAACAATGTTGATAGCTCTTTTTTAGCTAGCCTCAAGATATACTAGCTATGCTATCTGAAAATAAGCAAAATCATGTATATATAGCATAAGACAATCATTACATAAATCTCACAGATGAATGAAACAACACAAGCAGATCACATATATAGAATGACAATCGTTACACAGATCTCACAAATGAATTAAATTGAATGAATTGTTTGATTAAGCACAATTTAGCTATTACAATTGAATCTAATATTTCAACATCTAATCACCATTACCGGGGTGGAACTCTCCAGTCTTGTTTATGACCTCTGCTAACAAGAATTGGAAAAGGTTTCCTCAAATTTCGACGAGTTTGTCAAGATCAATTACACTTTCGTCGAAGTCCACACGCTGTCGCTAGGAGCAATGTTAAGTCATTAATTAGCATTTGTGTGTATATATGTACATATATATAATCAGAAAATAATAATTATTGAAAGGTTGACAAACCTCTGGATTATTCGTCTTAGCGTTCATGATTTCCTTCATATGGTGGCAAACGTAGAATCCACATATGTTACCTTGTAGCTGCTGGTGGTACTGTAAAAATAGAATTACGTACAAAGGTATTGTCAATTCTAGAGGCATTATAATGAACAACATAAGGTAGCTGCTTGTAGCGGGTACCAGAAATCGCGTCCTATGTCGCTGGATTCCTTGTGTCTCCCTCCCTGAACAACATAAGCACTAAATGACCTACGTGATTCCAAAAAAGTTAGCTTTGGCCATTGTAAATAAAGAAAAGATTACAATAGAGTTATGTATGGGGAAAATGAGTTTACCTATCAATTGCTTGTTGCACACGAGTGAAGTCGTGGTTGCTCCTAAGTAGGGAATCAAGGTATATTATCTTACTCCACTTTGGTATAATCACAATCAAAATCCAGTAAGATCTAGTCGTGTGTGCCGCTATAGTGATTAATTCTAAGTTCATGTTGCATATAAAGTACAAATAAAACTTGTGTGGTAACTAGTGAAACACTTACCCTTGGTTGAAGGGTACTATAATGTACTCATTGTCACTGTGAGCAATCAATCTACTCGTTATGTAATCTTGGATGAAGGATGCATTATCGTTGATAGATTGCTTAGACACTAAGTGCGGGTCGAGGAAACCCATCGGTTCTCGTGGCTGGCGTCGGGAGGGAGAGGTGGCATCAGGAGGGAGAGGTGGCATTGTGCGCGAGTGAGCAGTCAAATCTAGCAAAACCTAGCAAGGGCGATGGAGATGGAGTGCATGAGTGAGGACTCTACGAGCAGAACCTATTCTTAGGGTATATTTATAGAGAAACTATCACAAACGGTTCTATTATGGAACCATTTGTGATAACATTATCATAGACGGTTCTTTTATAGAACCGTCTGTGATATTCGATATATCAGAAATGGTTCTATAAAAGAACCATCTGTGATAGTATTATCACAGATGGTTTATTCTGATAAACTGCCTATAATAGTTCCCCTATTCTTCATCTAGCCACAAGAAATGTATGTTGGCCATGCAATATGAAAAATGCAAGCATAATAAAAAATATAGCTATTTTTTAGTTACTGAATTAATTACAATTACAATGGAATATAGTTCTATAATTACATGTCGAGTTTCCTAATTATGATTACATTGCAACAATTTTCAAATAGGTGCTCGGTGTGTGGAATCATTGATTACACTTAGCTATTTCCTTTTAAATAAAGCCCTTCACTATGATCAACACGCACATAGCTTGCGTCATCGCTTTGTTCTTCCTCGAGCCTGATGCCGTCTTTGAATGGAAGCAACTCATCAAATTGATTGTACTCTTTTTCATCCACAACATTCTCAACTCCGATAATCCTTCTTTTTCTATGAAGAACTATATGGCGCTTCTTATTTGCCGCCTTGCAAGTATGAATGGTTCATCTTTGTATCCTACACATTCAAGGTCCACGGTAGTGACGCTATACTTGTCGACCTTTACACCCAATGGGAGTTGGACCCAACGGCACCGAAATAGAGGAATCTTAAAAATTATGTAGTCAAGCTCCCAATCTCCTCAACAAGCCCATAGTACAAGCTTGGGCCAGCAGTACTGACGTGTGCATCAAAGGCATCTATGAGGACACCTGAGTTCTACACTGTGCTCTTTCTATCCTGATCTATTGTATAAAATATGTAGCTATTAATGTTGTATCCTTGCCATGTTATAATTGTAAATTTTGGCTCTTTTGCCAACCATTGTAGTGTTTCACTTGACGATTTCCCAGTTAATCGCACCTTCAATCATTCGTTGTACTAACGGTTGTGTTGTCTCGTGATCCAAACCTCTAACTGGCCTGCATTCTCTTGGCGTAGCATGTCCTTATGCTCTTGAATATACGGGGTCACTTCAGTCATGTGTTGTTAAACCATGAAATGAGCTTGAGCATATGTATATTGATCTGAAGTTATTGCTTTCCTTTTGATAGTCCTAATACCTTCTAGCCTCCCCTCGTGACGAGATAGAGGTACACCCATCAGTTCGACCTAAGCCATGTAACTGATGCAGAATTCAATGACTGCTTCGGTTGTATAACCTTCGATGATGCTACCCTCCGGTTGAGATTGATTGCGTATATAGGACTTGAGAATTCCCATGTACTTCTCGAACAGGTACATATGAAGTAGAAACACAGGGTCACATATCTTTATCTCTCTTCATCGTGACTAGTCCAACATTTGTACCCCCTTTCTGAAACCCCTTCGAATCAAGTGAGTTTCGATCTGATTTGAGTTGCTAAACATCTTTAGATTATTATAATTAATGCATGGATAGTACATATATTCCATGCCCTTCTTCAACATATCTAGCTCAGCCGCTCTTCTAAAAGCAAACACGCCATTAATATATTGTTCACTCACACGGTTCTTAACGTACATCCAACTTCGGTCCATCTACGCTACACGTGTAACAAATGGGTGTCAAATTGGATTATTATCGCTACTATACTAAATTAGATTAGCTACTTAATTACACACATCTATATTAGGTAGGTAGGTAGCTAGCACATATTTATGAAAATAATAATATTAAGCAATAATATATTGAAGTAAACTAAGAGTACTTACTTATTCTGAAATTGAGCAAAATACCATTATCTTTCTAAACCTAGCTAGCTAGATCTAAACAAAAACCTAGCTATCATCTCTTTCTATTATAAGGCTTATAAGTTATTAGAATCAATTGAGTGCTAACCTCTGATCACCAAGAAGACGTATATAGATTTACAAGCAATATGTTTTCACCAAACCCCCCAAAGTCGGCCGCCTCGCTCCACCGATGCCTGCTATTTAATAGCGCAGATTACCCCAGATGGTTCCAACCACAAACCGGCTGTGATACGACACTATTACAGACGGTTCATATTAATAACTATCTATGATAATTCACAGACGATTATTTATATAAACCGTCTATGATATCTATAATATCACAAACGGTTTGTTATAAGAATCATCTGTGATAATGCTCATATCAGAGACGGTTTTTTATACGAATTGTCTGTGATGTCTGTAACTTTCACAGACGATTATTAACACAAACCATCTGTGATAATTGAGACATCACAGATGGTTCGTGCTAATAACCATCTGTGAAAATATCAAAGACGATTGCTAGTATAAACTATCTGTGATAGTTTAAGCATAGATGGTTCCCTATGAATCGTCTGTGATGCAGCCATCTAGTATAGCCTCTTTGTAGTAGTGACTGGCTGCTGCTGCTGCTCGCAATACCTACATGGCCACATCCCAGCATCTACCGCTTTGGATCGGGAGGCTAAGAGAGAGGGAGAGGGAGGGAGAGAGAGAGAGAGGAGTGAGGTGGGTGGAGAATTGAAGATGGATTGGGTGGCTGAGAGATGTGCACTAGCAAATAAGGAGAACAGTGATGACCATGCCAAACAGGAATGGTATTGGACAAGGATAGTAGGCGGTCAAAATCAATGCCTATGGATTTGGTGATCGGATGGCAATGTCTTGTTCCATCATTTTAGTTGAAAACGGTATAGTGTTTTATAGTATTTTACTATAAAATGTGAAGCCATGGAAATTAATCGATTTATTACTAATTGTTAAAATTGCTTGTAGCTAACTATGAGTCACTTGTCTAATCCTTATGTACATTAGGATGCATGGTTACCCCCAATGTATTTTGCGGAGAGAACATATTCGAATTATCTAGCTCAAAATCTAAAAAAACAACTTTGCAAACAAAAATATCTTATAAATTAGAAAAATAATATGAACTTCAGTGTGGTAAACAGCTAGTGAACATTTCTCCTACTAAATCTTATCAAATCTTATATCTCCCATCATGTCAGCAGAATGTTTTTTTCATCCCTTTTCTTGACAATGTAAATTTAACACAGTGATCATGCAACAACATTGATCAGGTTAATAAGACCATTTGAAGTTAGGAACAATTGCATGTTTGCCATTACAAAGGTGTGCAATTTGGGATTTGTTATTGCAAAGGAGGTAATTGTTATGGTACCATTGCAAAGGTGGGAAATAGGGTTTTTATACCATTGTTGGAGCCAATCTTTAGAAAACACCCAAAATGCCCCCAAACTTTCTTCCCTATTCCTCTCCTTCTCTCTCTTTTTCCTCTTCCATGGATCTGCGTCAGTCAGTGATGGTTGATTTCTGATCGGCGGCAACGATAGTAAGAGAGAAAATTCCTTCTTAATTCTTTTGGAAGGGGCAAAATGGTCATTTGGTCATGGTAAAATCCGTTGACCCTTGTCAGAGTAGCAAATAAAGCCTATTTCCCATCCAAATAATTGAGTTTTGTTAAACATTATTCGGATGTTTTCTTTCTACCTATCATCCAAATTTATGACCATTGGATTAGAGATCCAATGGCCATGAATTCTCTCCCCCCCTTGAATTCTACCCCATCCTCCTTGAAAAAATCTCCCCCCTTCGAAAACAAGAGGCCATTTGATCTCTAATTCAAAGGTCATAAATTTGGATGATAATTAGAAAGAAAATATCCGGGTGATGCCTAGACACTCCCAAAAAAAAACATGGTAGCAAGAAAGCACGATGGAAAAAAAAGAATACCCATTATTGGGGTTTCAAAAAGTGACGAACAAAACAACCCTAGGAAATCAGCCTCCATGAAACCGCCTTTCGAGTGGAATATATGTCAAATCACTCTAAACGGCACAAAATATATATAACTCTTAATTAGTTACTAACTCTTAGTGCGGTTTGAATTTGGCACACAAAGATGAATGCTGGAATTTCAGATAGTCATGATTAATAATAAAATAAATAAGCATTTGGTGGTGGACTAAGGTTTAAGAATATTCTCTCGGCCTATATATGCGCCCTATTATTTCCTCCATATTGGTAAATCTTATGGCAATTTTTTTCCAGATATCTCTATTGATTGGATTGGTATATATTTATCATATATACCGAATAATATCTAAATGATTCACGGAGCGCCCTCAGTTTTAGAAGGAATTAACATAGTAATTAACTAAACTGCTACTAAATTAGAGCTTAGAAGGTAAAAAACTAGCTTAATTCAAATTCATGCCCCCAAACATTAATTCTTGCCATTCTGGAGGATTAATTGATTGAAGTACAACATGCTCTTGTACAAGTTACACCATTTAACTACGGTAAAAAAAAGAATACATATGGATATGATCACCAGGTAATTTTAAACATGATGGCATAACAAAACAAGCTACATGGAAGGATAAGGAGCAAACAAAAGATGGCAAAACAAAAAAGCAGAGGAAAAAAAGAAAAAAAAAGTAGGAAGAACAAGGAAGCAGTATTGGCTTCTTGTCCTCCAAAATAATTAACCTTGCACACCAGAAGAGAGAAGAGAGGATGGGACCAATCCGAGCACTCAAAAATAATATACTTGGAAGTTGCAAAGAACTCCTACGTACTAGCTAGCTAGGCTGCACGGCTTGCAAGGAGAGATCTTCCCCGGTAGCCTCACGGCCAACCTTCTGATCGTCGTCGTCGAACTCAACCCACACCGTGCTGATCGTCGTCTCGAGCTTGCTCGTAGACGGCGCACCGCCACCGTCGCCCGCCTGAGCCGCCTCGGCGCCGTCGTGCTCCTTACGGGCATCTTCTTCGCTGACCGGCGTGAGCTCCATTGCCGTGGCCTGCGCCGGTGTGACGACCCTGACGAGAGGGTACTCCAGGCTCTTGCTCGCATTGCTCTTCTTGCACTTGTTGTAGAACTCATTGAGCTCGGGTGTCTGAGCACACGCCTTCCTCAGTATCTCATGAGCTGAATTCCGCAGGGGCTTGCTGAGCACGACGCTTCTCGATCGTAGCATCATGTCGAGGCCTTCTTTGAAGGCGTCGTAGACCTTGAAGCTCTCCCGGAGCACAATGCCGAAGGCCGACCGGGCGGCGGCGCTGGCGCTCGTGTTGTTGTCCGGAAGCAGCTGGATGGCGAGGTCGAGCAGCCTCTGGCACATGGCGAGCTTGAAGAGGAGCAACTCGGCGGCGGCGTCGTCGTAGGAGTGCGGGTGAGGATTGTCGTCGTGATCGGATGGCGGCCGGGTGGGCTCGAGGTTGCCGGCTTGGTTAATCACCCACTGCATGCGCTCCTCGAGGTAGGCGATGTAGCCGTGGAGGAAGGAGCACGCGCCGGTGGCGGCCGCGGCGCCGGCGCTGACGTAGTCGACGCCGGCGCCGGCAGCGAGGGGGGAGCAGCTGCACCGGGGCGCGTCGATGCGGAGGTCGCGGGAGGCCCAGAGGCCGCGGAGGTCCTGCTCGAAGTAGCGGTCGCCGCCGCGGAGCAGACGGTGGACGAGGAGGAGCGGCCGGAGCGCGGCGGCCGGGGCGCTCGCGGCCTCGACGCGCGCCGTGATGCGGCGGGAGAGGAACGTGATCGCGCCCGGCGCGTTGGAGACGAGGAAGAGGATCTCGTGGACGTGGCGGTCGTCGTCCCTGCCGCCGCGGTCGGTAAACCGCTCGATGGCCGCCTCGATGTCGGCGAGGAGCGCCCGGTCGGGGACCGCCGCCGACGAGGCTTTGGTGGAGGCCGCGCCTGCATGGTCCATGAGTGACCCTAGTGCTGCCCAAACCTTGCCCCCGAACACCTTCATGTCTTATACGCCCTCATGAGACTAGAGGTGAGAGATGGTGCATGAGATCGAGTTATAGCACACTCCCTCTTGTGCATGCACTCACTTCACTTCACTTTCAGCTGCCCCGATGGAGAGAGAAAGATCAGATCAGATCATAAGATCAGATCAGAGAGAGCAACAGACGATACGCATGGTGCATGGCCATGGTCAGATACTCAAGATCTTCACCAGAAACCCTTGAGAGAATTAAGCCTCTGCACATCAACAAGTCCACTATTGGTTGGCCTTATGGCTTGGGGAAAGGAGTAGCAAGAGGAGAGCCAACCCCCACTACCACTTAATATGCAAGAAATCATATTCGGAGGTCAACTCTTGGGTGCAGGAATCAAATGCCTTTGGAATGAGGTGCCTCATGCATGCATCAAATGCTGTAGCTAGGTTTGACTCGAACAACAAGTTCTTCAGCATTAGCATGGATTCCTATACATCAACATCAAATCAAGGAGAAAGCTTTCCGAGAGGAATGTAGGGTTTGGAACTAATTAAAGGCAAGGTACAGTTAAATCCACACTTGAGTACATGTCCCAATAGAAGCAGGCCATACTACATATTCCCCTCACATACACATACACACACTACCTCTCACCCTCTTATATGGTCCTAGCTACCTAGGTGATTGGGATAATGCTAGACTCGCTTTGTTCTCGGATATATACATGTAACTTGACAGGAAATTAAGAGCATCTCCAACAGTGACAAGTCAGCTAGCTCATAGCAGTACACATCAGCAATAGTCCTACGTGGAAGAAAGAGAAACGTGAAAACCAAACCAACTAGCGCCGGATCTTGAGCTAGTCTCGCTCAAAAATCGAGAACGGATGAGCCAACCTTTATCACCATAAGCCAACTTAAGAGATAGTGTACAGGGAAGCTGGCTTTTAATGTGCTATCTCTTATCTGAGGTGGCAAACTATGAGCTAGTTAGTTGGCTCAACCATTGGAGATGCCCTAATGGGGGCTTTTGAGCTGCTCATGGTGTAGTTTAATGGTGGTGGTGTTGATGTTGTTGTTCCAATGCACTTTGTAGGACAGTGTGTCACCGGATGCGTCGGCGAATCGGATTGCGAAAAGTGTATAGGTTGAATAATTTCATCGAGATGATATAGTTAACAGAGAGAAAACAGATGGGGTGGGTGACTCCTGCCATTTGAAACGAACTCAACCCCACATATATTCTCTCTGTGCTGTATTGGTCCGGCAGCATTGGTTAAAGCAGCCAGGAAAATTTGCTCAAAGATTTACTAACAATTTTTTAGTTGGAAGGAAAAGGAGAGGGGAATAACACGATAATCGTGCTATTATACAAATTTATGTACAACTTTAAGTACGCTTTCACTAGCCAAATGTCGGAAAAATAAAGGACTAATCTGAGAACCAGGCCTATAGCGAACCGAAGAAATTTAGTTCGTGTATCTATGTCGACATTTTGATACCACTTGCTTCAGTCCACCATGCTTGAATTCTTATTCGCGAAAGGATCGATCACATGGGTTGATAGCAACATCATTGGGAATTCCATTTACATATCCCATGAACCCAAGCATGCATGCCAATTCCACGAGACTTCTTCTCAGCTGATCATCATTTGCTGGTTCGTCTTCAGATATTGGTGGGTCATTGCTCACATGCCATGTCCTGGCATGCACCATTGCCACACAAGAACATTCCATGGGAGGGAGGGCTGGAGGAGAAAGTGAAAAGGCAGTTCTTGACAAGACTAAAGGCAAAGGCAGCGTTTTCTCTGTGTGATTGAACCTGCCTTTTTAGTGAAGCGAACAGTGAGCTTAGAATTTCTACGCCGTTGTCGTTCTCTCCTGGCCTCCGCCTTAGCATGACAAATTCCACACAAAAGAGAAGAATTTTTAGTAATTAATACCAAGGGACCTAGCACATCGATCCTTCATGTGGTGTATGCAACACTAACCTGGCATCTGCAGGGGTTACAATACTGCAATTTGATGCTGCTTTGCCACAGCATCAGATTCAAATCCATTAATTAGGATCGTTAACTAATTGTTACTAGAATATACAAAAAATATATATCCCAATAACTGAAGATAACACGTATAAAATAGATCTCGACCTAAATTGCGTAACAATTACACAACATATCGATGATTATTTAAAAGGTTAAACTAAGTCAAATTTATGGGATGCACTTCTGAAAATGACCTGAATCCTCGAAGCAACTGTGACTCGATCGAAAAGTTGTCTTCCAATTAAAACTAGCCTCATAGGCGCGGCGTCACGCCGCGCCAGCCACCGTGTGTACCGAAGTAAAAGAGGCGATAATTCGTGAGGAGCTTTTTTAAAAAAATCGAGGGCACATGTGTATTTTCGAAAAAGTCAAAGGTCTTTTTCGTAAAAAATCGAGGGCATGTACGTAACTGAACAAGGACCCGTACGTAATTTAGAAAACCGCGGGGCGCTATCCTGCAAAGTATACAAAATTTCGGAGAAATGGAGGGGTGTTTTTGCAAAAAAAAGCGTTTTAAAAAAACTGGTAGGGACCTTTTCGCGAGAACCAGGGACCTTTACGTATTTTCAGGAAAACGGAGGGGGGTTTTCGCAAAAATGGGTCTCCCGACCGTACGAAGATTCCCCGCCACACGCCGGCTGGAGCGCGCGGGCGGGGGGACGTGGCCAAGCGTCCTGCGGGGCATTCCCCCGGTCATAATGGACGGAGTATTAGCTCCAGTAGTTTTGTTTTGAGCTAATTATTTTGTGTAATAGGATAGGTACTTCGCATAAAAATCAAAATAATTCTGTTTTTCTGACCAATATGGTAAGCAAGACTACTTAATTTGGGGAGTTTTCATTAGAATAGAAATTAATTATATATATTTTGATTACATATGAGTCTATTTTGAGGATTTCTTCCATCTCAAAGCAATTATATACCTACACAAGGTAATTATATTTTAGGAACTAGACAAGTTAATTATTATAATTCCATCAGTCTAGCTAATAGCTCATCATTTGATTTAGCAATTTTTACTTGGAATAACTTTAAAATGTCCACAGAAATAAACTAAACGAAATTAAACTTGTTCCGATAAGAGTTTCAAAAATGCATTATCTGCATTATGGTCGATTAGGACCTAGGATGCAATTGATAGGGGAAATTGATGATTTGACACTGTAACACGTGTGTTTGAGGATTTGACACCGAAAATATTTTTCTTGATGAAATGCCCACTACAAGCATGAAAATAGCTGAGATTTACCATCCTTCATGTATTTCACTATTTTTTTTATTTTTTTTGTCCCAAAAATTTCACGTCAAAAAGACAAAAGGAATTGAAGTGTGCTGAGTTCCAATCCGTGGGATCATCTACTATTCTTGGTAGGTGACGAAAGGAATTGAAGTTTGTGATTGATCTAGTACTGCTGCATACGTATGCACTTTTGTTGAGTTCCTGCTGCAACCGAGAAGCTTGTGCTGCCATTTGAGGAGAACCGAAGCTACATGTACGCTCCTTGCTGATTGGTATGGTGCATGCTAGAAGAAACACAGGAATGGTGGCCTTGGGAAGCAGCAAGGTCGCGCCCATGGGAAGCCAACAGGAAGAAGAAGAAGAAGAGAGGAAGGAAGAAGTGGGGGCAGGGGCAAAAGGGACCTTTCATGAGTGATTTGCGGCCAAAAAAATAAAAAGAAGAAATACAGGAGTACGGCTTAGAGCAACTCCAACCGGTTCTTTATCCTGCTCTTCATTGTATATTTACCTAATATGACTCAAGAAATGGACTCCAACCGGTTATTTATCCTCCTCTTCATTTTTATCGAGTCGCTATTTTCTCCCGGCCGCTAGCTAGATTTGGCGAGCGCCTCCTCACTCGCTTCTCAAATAGCTAGGCCATTGGAATGTTAACTCAAATAGAGAGCTGAAAATAATAGCTAGCCTCCTCATCCTAGGAAATAGAGAGGGAGAAATGACTAATGTGATGGAGTTGCTCTTAGAGCGGCAAACTGTAGCTATTTGTTTGTGTTTTTATGGTGGTATTTTCATCACGAAAAATATTTTCGGTGGCAAATCCGCAAATATAAATCTTTAGAGCAGTAAATCATCAAAAAAAATTTTTGCCTCTTTTGGTTGGTGACAAAAAAAAATCTGGCATACCTCATGGGTTTAACAAGACGCATGTCCCGGTCCTGCTCGTTTCAGCTTTAGCTTCTGGTTTATTTTTCACTATTCATAAATTTCGTCTTTTTTGAACTTTTGGCTTTTTGAGCTTTTTGCCGGTTCTTTTTTCCGTATTCGTTTGCGTTGTCCGTGATGAGCTAGCATATTTTTTCTATTTTTAAATTTTTTTAAAATTTAATTACGTCAAATAAGTCACATTCAGGCTTCAGTTATAGTGAAATTTCAGTTGTTACAGTGTAATTTCAGCCATAAGTCACAGCTTTTAAGTCCAACCGAGCGGGATTTTGCCATAGTTTGGGTGGCAAAGTCGTTGAGCAAATTTCGGAGACCGATTTCCACTCCTCTCCCAAGTCAAATTTTAGCTAGACCGAGCTTTGTTGTCTGTTTGATTTTGTGAACGATGCTTTTGGTCATGAGACGCATTTGGTCGTGACTCGTGACCAATAATTGTTAGGGTAATTAGGGATGCCCATATCCAAATGCAACCATGCAAGATACTTGAATCTTGTGGACATATATAGTGCAGTAAGTGCAGATCCAAGTTAATTAGTACCTTGTAACAGTCTGTTTTGAGGGGGAACGGAGATTTGCACAAAGAGGTTGATGTCCATGTTCATGAGAATGCTACTTTTTTTTTAATTGAAACCGCTAAAAATGTGTTCCCCACCTTATATAGTGGACAACTGATGAAGTTGCAGTCAAGGTGTAAAGGTGACTGCTGGGCTCTATCTTAGTTGAAGGCTTGAAGCTGCCGTGGCTTCTGAGCTGTGTGCCACTCGAATCACCGTTATATCTATCCAAACGCCTAACATAACACCTCGCCCAAAAAAAAAAAAAGTACAGAACAGTAAGCCATTGTTGTCGCCAGGATTTGGCACGCCTGGAAAGTGCTGAAACAGACCACAAAAGCATTGCGATAAACTTCGACAAGTCAAAAAGGCGACGTTGGCAGAGTGGAAGATAAAGTTGATGGATTGCAATTTAGGACAGGGACATGGGCAGAAAACCAGGGCCAAAGAAAGCAGAGGGGCAAAGAAAAGCAGACCGTGATTGATGCAGATAAGCGTCTAAACTAACAGGGCATCTGATGCAGTCTACTCATCTTGTCTTGCCAATGTGTATGTTCCATTGACAAAAGTCGAGCACTACTAAAGTCAAACCCACTAGATTATATATAGAGATAAGCTGTCTCAAAAGCAGAAGAGAGTTGCTCAATGGAATGATGAGGCAGCAATAGCTAAACTTGAAACATGAGTCCATGATGAATGGTAACCACACAAATTAACAAACCATCAGAAAGAAACTATACAGACTAGGCTAGTAGCAAGCAGCATCAACAAAATTCCATGCAATATTAAAGATGACAAAAATCACCCGGAGAGCACCTGCAATTTAGGCGCAGATTCAAATAGCTTCGGCTTCCGGCTTCCAAAAGCGAAAAGCTGAATTGAACGGGTTGACTTCTATAAGCCAATTCTTGAGGGTACTTTATCAGCTTCTCAAATTTGGCCTCCCGCCACCTCACCTTGCGCCAGTGCCGCCGCCACCGTCTACCTCACTTGTCGCACTGCCCCTACCATCTGCCTCACCCACCACCCGATCCACTGCTGCCTTCCACCACCTTCACCCTTGCCGCCATTAGCACCGTCTCCTCTCACCACCTCAATGCTCGTCTCGCCCAAATCATCATCCCTATCTGCCACGGCCCCGTTTTGTCTTTGACCACTCCATCACCGCTGCAGCTGAGTGCCCATCGTCGTCGCTCCTCTACAACTGGATTTGGTTTGGCCTATGTAGGTCCGACAAGATCTAGTGGCCATCGTCTAGTCATACTTATTGGTGTCATCCTCCGCCTCTACCCCCTCCTCTTTTTTGCCTCGTCGACATCGCTCCCCCGCTCGCCACCACCCCTCCTCCTTAACCCTACCTGCGTCGCCAACAATTATGATAGCCCGCATCGTAAGTCGATTTTATTCGTTATTGTTTGTTCTTTTTTCTTTCATGGTTTAATCATTTTCAATTTTACCATATTTGTTCCTTTGTCTAAATTATCTTTGCTAAAAGCCAAATTAAACATCCCTAGTTTTATCCGCAAGGCGACTTCTATCAGACACTACAATATCATTTCAACAGAAATCCAAAAACAAAAGTCACCAAACGCAGCCGAATTAAACAGGGCCTTAATGAGTAGATATACATCCCAACTAGCTACAAATTTCTAAAGCAGTGGTAGACTAGGCATCCCTTCCTGCTAGATTTCATGAGAGCAAATGATGGATAACGCGGCTGGAAAAACAACAGCAATTTTAACAACTACACGAGTACACGGTGACATGATACACAATTGAAATCTAAAACACTAGTCCAATACAGGTGCACCGAGAAGGCTTGAAGAAATACAAGCTATTACAATTAGTTGCTACTACTAATAGAAAATCTAAAATGACACTGACGTACACCAAATAACACATTAAGACCCTAAAGGTGGTCCTAAACTGAAAGCAACAACTGAATGCACATCCATTGCATTCTATCCCATGTGGGTCTTTACAGCAAGTCAACTTCTTGGTTCTTCAGACATGAGCCATGGAGATATCCATGCTCATGCTCTGGCTCTCTTGCTACTGCTGCTGCAATTCGGGCACTTGTAGTGCTTGATGTGCTCAGCTTTGGCCGGAGTGATCTTGACACACTTTCCATGGAACCACGTCTCACAAGCATCACAACAGATCCAGAACTCATCCTGTCCGTAGTTGTCACCACATGCACCACATAACGTGTTTTCATGATCATCCTCTTCCTCCTCTTCCTCACCTCCACTATCATCCTCATCCTTCGGAGGTGGCATCTTTGAACCCCTCGAGTTGGGTTCTGGCTGGCGTGATGGCTGGAGAAGTGTTTAGTGCCAAAAGAAAACAGCAAGTTATGAGCTAATCTTCGGCCAACCTTTTTACAGTAGAATGAAATGATTCATTACCTTTGTGCCAGATTTATTGCTCTTGCTGGTGCTTTTGGGGTTTTTTTCTTTGGTCTGCTTCTTCGCAGTTCCCGTTACAACCTCATATATGGTGGGAAGGTTGTTAATCATGCTAAAAAGCCGCTTCCTGCAATGCAATCACAAAAAGTAATTATATTGAAGTTGATGCTCGAAGTGGATATAAGAAAATCCATCACATTCCTATAAAAGCATGAAATAGTTGGACACCTAAAATGATTTTACAAGGCCCTAAACATTGCAAGAAAAATATCTCGATGGAAGATGTAAAGAGAATTTTGCATCTCACAGTTTGCATCAAGAAATCTACGATTTCAAAAGCAGCAAACAGTATACATAAAAAAGCATGAAGCATCACATACTAAGGTAACCAAACTTGAATATTTCAAAAAATCAACATAGGATATACCAGAAATACTAGACAGTGCTTTCAATTTTCAAAGCAACTGAATTATTCAATTAGTATATCCATTGTTGCGATCAGTTACATGTTAGGCCAATTATTTTACCCCAAAAATAGGATATTTTAGCTATTGCAACTGTAGAT
This sequence comes from Dendrocalamus latiflorus, assembly GCA_017311315.1. NCBI lineage: Eukaryota > Viridiplantae > Streptophyta > Magnoliopsida > Poales > Poaceae > Dendrocalamus > Dendrocalamus latiflorus. The sequence continues at coordinate 49,405,250 of CM029642.1, read as the reverse complement.
GGAGACTTGTGAAGTCTCTCTGTCCCAAAAGAGAGGAAGAAACTGATAAACTATATTGCAACAAAAGAGCACATCAAAAATTGAAAATCGGTCCACAGATTATCATGTGCAACCTCATGGTCAAAATAAAGAAGCCAAATGACATATGAAACAAACACCAGAAAACTCTGTTTTTTGTCACTAAATTATGTAGAAATACTGCAGTTATAATTACAATATTCAATCAGCCCCAAGGAAACCTCCACCTAGATGTTGAAACAGGACCTGTCATTTTTGAATGCCTTACGGAATAAAGGTGTCTGTTCCAAAGAATTAATCTTGAAGCCTATCCATAACTGTCCATTGACCTATTTGCACATCCTAACTTGACACTCAAGCACATATTTATAATACAGATTCAGGGTTTTGTAAAAACAACTAAACACAGTTTCTAGTCCTTGTGGATATCTTAACTAAAGATTGTGGTAAGCCGTAAGCATGATCATCTTTTCCGTCTCTGTTACTCGTAACTAGTTCAATCATTACAATTTACTCAGAAATAACAATTAAAATTGTATGTATGCATATTTGTTCCTGATTAATGATTTGCAGATCAAAGTTTTTTTATTACCATGGCATGCACATCTTTAGGTTAACTGTGTATGCATTATCATAATTCATGACTGCGGATTGACTTCAATAATACAACGAAGGGTTGTTGTGAATCCCCATGTCATCTCAGATAGACGACAGCAAATTCATTATTCATTAGTTGAAATGGGGTGCCCTTGAAGTGAAGTGGTCAACGAGGTATTGGAAAAGCTAAATCAAAAGATGCATAAAAAGCTCTGTTTCCCAAGGCAGCGCCTAGGCGCCACCCTCCCACCTTGTCCACCTAGCTGATTTTTCCAGCCTAGGCGGCCTAGCCGATTTTTCCAGCCTAGGTGGCGATTATACGCTAGGCGCCGGTCTACCACTTGACTAGCGCCTAGCACCTTGGTGAACACCGTAGAAAGGAAGTCCATCCGTGTACAGTAGTCAAACACAAGTACCAATCCTGAAAGACCACTCCTCCCTATCTACAGAGTTTGAGAAATTCATCAACCACCAAAATGGAGAAAAGGAAGGTGATCTATGGCTGAATTTAAAGCTAGATTACACCATGAACTCCCATTAGGAATCAAATCTAATATGGGACCAACTAGCAGCATAAAACAAAAAATAGTTGAATAGATAGCATCCAGTACCACAAGAATATTATAATATAGAGAAAAGTTGAACATGGGCAAAAGATAATTTTTTCAGACATGGGTATGCCATGTTAATCACAAAGATAAACAACAGAAGTAAAACAAATTATTAGTGGAAAGAAATAATTAACAGTAAACATTCCAAGGTGACCCTTCTTAGAGCATCTCTTAGTCTTACTGATCTGTTTCCTTAAACAAAAAAGAACCCATAGTATCTTTAGCACTAAACTAAAGAACAGTGATCACACCAAGATATGCATAGCATGAACAGCAATTTTCATTGTGACACCCAATACATCTAGATCCACTAGGGAAACCTCCGGAGGCTTATCCCTCTAAATAATGAACCTCCCACAAAGCAAGTATAAGGGCTAACAAATATACAGTGAATACTTTATAGGAAATAATAAGTTTGAAAATCTGCACAAAATTCTCGGAGGTCTGGCTAAAGAAGTAAAGAACTGTTACTAACTAGTCTTATATGTGTTTCTGCCAATTTATTCTCAATCAGAAAATTTTCCATGCAATCATCTGTGTAACAGGATCAACATACCAACTACAGAACAACAATCTCCCTTGCATTAACACTGCTAGGTAAACTATAGTTACCAGGGTCGAGCAACCGCCCTGTAATCTGTGACCCAGGATCGACGTCCTGGATAATGGGTCGCCACCAGGTCAAATCTACAGGGAGGGTTACAAGAGGATATGAAGGGGAGGACAGGGGGAGCAGAGGGATGGAGGAGCAGAGGGATGGAGGGGCAGCAAAGGAGAGGAGGAATGGGAGCAGAGGAGACGGGACGAGGACAGGAGAGGGGATGGAGGAGGAAGAAGGGTACGGTAGGATCAGGAGAAGCAGAGGAGGAAGGGAAAGGGAAGAGATGGGATGTTGGGAAGATGGGAGAGAAGAGAGTGAGATTTTGTATGGCTATGTTTGGCTGTTTGCTAGTAAATGCCAGAATCTTCTATGGGTAGATTTGTGTCTGACTAAAAAGCATATGTTAGGTCTTATATGGTTAACATCAGTCAAAATTGTTAGGATAATTTTTTTTATGGAAAACAAATTATATTATGGATATTGTCTAAATTTAGGAATAACATAGTATTTTTAATTGGGTCATCGAACTAGATTCAGTTGAATCATGTTCCACGTTTCGAACTAGCGTCCCAAAGAACACTACCCCTCTTCGACCCACATTTCAGCCACCCACGACACTCATACCACGATCCTGCTGCTCGACCGAACGTACCGCATTCCTGGTAACTATAAGGTAAACCCTTGGATTCATTTTAGCCTATTTACACCTACAAAAACCTATATCGCATTAACTCAACTTAATGATCAGACTGAACATGTCCAATAGTGGATAGGCAATGATGCTCTGTTAAAACATGGATGGGGCAATAAATGAGCAAGAATTCTGAATTACAAAAAGAGTAAAAAAAACACTAATGGGCTAATGGCAAAGCTAGGAATTACTCAGGAGTCAAGACAGCATCCAAACTCCAAAGTATGATGCTATGATTCATGTATCCTAATAAATTATTTAAATGGAGTTGCGATGAAGAAAACAAAAGAAAAGGCTATTAGGGATCGCATAATCTATCCTACATTGCAGTTCTATCTAAAATGTGAGACGAATAAGAAATAATGAAACAAGAAGAATTCTATACCCAAGTAGGAACCATAAGTTAAATTGAGAATGAATTATACAATATTGCAGTTAATTTATAAATACCTGTTATGGTGGGAAATGACATAACTAAAGCCCTCATAGATTTTCAGAGTTTTGAGTTCATTGTTTTAGACTTTTTGAGTTTGGTTTTAACTGTTTTTACTGTTTCAGTCTTTGCTGGGCCAATGGCACACATAACCATGGCCCAGCCCGCCAGAAGATACATACAACCACTATTTGTCTATTTCCACCATGTGCTATAGTAGAACATTGTTCCTAGTCAAGGACGGGCTAGTGGCTTGGTGGTGCGAGCGAGGGTGCTCGTTTTCACCACCCAGGTTTGATACTTAGGATCAACATGGTGTGCCTTACAGCCAAACACATGTATGTTTAGTGGGAAAACACGTTACCACGCTCCGTGATGCCCTAGAGCCTTGGCAAGATTCCTAGCTTATGTAATGGACGTGCATGCGTGTGTGTCCTCCATGTACTCTCTCTCTCTAAAGAAAGAACATTGTTCTCAGTCTTAGCTGTAATTGCATGAATTTGGCTTGTAGTGGACCCCTAAGCTCCAAAACTATGACAGTACCACTGTAGCGCCACAATAGTCTGTGATTTAAAACACTGATCCTAATCATATTATGCTAGCTGCATGATACTATAATTGTGCTCCCTCCCCATCTGTTTCAACCGCAAGTATAAGAAACAAACCGATTGAAAACAAAACCAGACACAAGCGCCCAATGTAAACCAAAATATATCCAACCCACATTCCTCCAAACTCCAAAGCATCATATTCATTCCATTTCCAATTGACCTTGCTCCCTCCAGTCCAAAAGATCGGTTGCTTTTTTGACAGCCCACTTTTGATCATTAGTTTTAACCATAATATGATAGTACTTTATAAAATTGTAATATGTAAGTACAATTCCCATATGGCCCAACTAGACATAAATATTTTAGCAATTTAAGTTAGAAAAGTCAGACCAAGCAAGCATACAAAAGGGACAAGTATTTTCTACAGGATATAATATCTACAAATAATAGGGAGAAAGAAAGCAAAAAAGAGAACACAAAAAGGTATATGCTTCTCATTTCTCACATTAAGTGTGAAAAGAAAAAGACATGCTCTCAAGAATGTCTGACTTGTACCATGAATGAAAAGCAAACATCAAGTTAAACCAAGAATGTCTAATTTATACTGTAAGAGTGCATTTGCTATTCCCTATGAAGTATGAAAACAATCATGGTGAAGCAAGAGTGCATTTGCTATTCCATATGAAGTATGAAATCATTAAGTTAATAAACAATCATGGTGAACCCATACATTTTTGTCTTAGTGATGGATGAGGTCACACGAGATATACAAGGAGATATCGTTTGGTGTATACTTTTGCTGATGATGTGGTGCTGGTTGATAAGAGTAGGATAGGTGTTGATAGAAAGCTCGAGTTGTGGAGGAAGACCTTAGAATTGAAGGGCTTTAGACTTAGTAGGACTAAAACTGAGTATATGAAATGTGATTTTAATGATGTTAGGGCAAATGATGAAGATGTTAGATTGGATGGACAAGTATTGCCTAAGGACACGCTTCGTTATTTGGGATCGTTGCTACAGTGGGACGATGAGATTGATGAATACGTGAGCCACAGGATAAGAGCGGGGTGGGTGAAATGACGCTAAGCATCTAGTGTCCTGTGTGACAAAAAATCTTTCAAAAGTTAAAAGGTAAGTTCTATAGAACGGCGATCAGACCTGTAATACTATATGTAGCAGAATATTGGGCGACTAAAAGACAATATATACAAAAAATGAGTGTAACGGCGATGAGGATGCTGCGGTGGATCTGTGGTCACACAAGGTGGGATCGCATCCGCAATGATGATATACGTGATAGGGTGAGGTGAGGGTATCACTAATTGAAGAGAAGCTTCTCCAACATCGCTTGTGATGGTTTGGACATCTCCAACGAAAGCCTCCTGAGGCACCGGTATGTAGTGGAATTCTAATACGTACTGAAAACGTAAGAAGAGGCAGAGGTCGACCAAGACTTACGTGGGAGAAATCAGTTAAAAGAGACTTAAGGGATTGAAATGTATCTAAAGAATTAGCTTTGGATAGGAGCGCATGGAAGTTAGTAATCCATGTACTGGAACCATAAGAAAGTTAGGAGCAGTGTTTTAAGCTCTCAGCTCAGATAACAGGATGTATGACTTAGGGTTTTAGCATTACACATTTTATTTCAAGGCTTTCATCTTTTTGATTTTGAGAAGGTCTCATTCCTAGCCTACTCCAGCTTGTTTGGGACAAAAAACTTTGTTGTTGTTGTAATAAACAATCATGGTGAAGCAAGAGTGCATTTGCTATTCCCTATGAAGTATGAAATCATTAAGTTAATAGACAATCATGGTGAAGCAGCAAGTAACAAGTTCAAGATGCTACAATCAATGAAGGATATCGAATCCGCAACAAGATAATGAGTTATCACATATTGAACAATATACTATTTCTGTAGTGATATACATGGCATGGTGACTATCCATTAAAGTTAATACCGAACTGAAACAACAAAATTATAATATTAGTATTAACAGCATGTGCTACAAAACTAGTAATTTGAGGACTTGAATGACCAAAGTAATTAATGTTTTCTACATAACCGATGCAAACCATGAAAGGGAACGAATGCACTGTCAGACATAAGAATAGAGGCTTCATTATTCGGTACAGACACATTAAATAACGGTAAGCAATTGACAAGCAAAATTGCATGTTTCGGATAAACAAATGCAATACCTGGATTCTTTGTCAAACCCGAATCTTGCTCCAAAGTAAAAGGCCACTGCTAGCAGCCAGGCATCACTATGCACCGCAACAAGCGACAGCCAATCTTTCTCGTCCATCCCATCCCGAGCAAAATTAATTCCCAGTGCAGGCTCTGGAAGTTCCGGAGGAACCTCCTCCGCAGGCAAGTTCACTTCCCATGTCTCATTTGGAAGACCATATAGGCACATATTCTCTTTCTCTGCGATCAAAATGATGATTCCTAAGCTTCCTGGTCCTTTTCAGGATTCTTTATTTTATGCTATCTAATCAATGGAAGCCAGGACCAAGAAAGTTCGAAGACGACTGCAACTGTGCCCACGGAAAATTGAAACGAGAAGAAGAAAGGAAAAAAACCGGCTCGATCAGATTTTGGTGGTGATCGGTTCGGCTGAAAAGCTCGTGGCTTATGGCTGAAAAAAAGCACTGAGAGTCTTATTTAGCATAATTAAATTTAAAAAAATTTAAAAATAAAAAAAATATGTTAGCCCATTACGTATAATACAAACAAATACGGAAAAAAAGAATCGGCAAAAAAGCTCAACAAAAAGCCAAAAGTTCAGAAAAAGACAAAACTTATAAATAGTGAAAAATAAGTCAGAAGCCGAGTAAATCAGGGCCATACTCTTCCTGACGCCACTCTTACAACGCAAACAACAAAACCAAACTTCAGATCCATAATTCCATACAAAGTTCAAGACTAATCCAGGATAAGTTGCTGCAGTGAACTTCCTATTAAACTTCAGCATTATGTCAATGGAAGACTATATTCTTTACCGACCATCCAGGCTCCTTCTAATCAGCTTTAGTTTCTGACTTTCAACTTATTTAAGATAGAAGCCAGTTTGAACTCGTCGATTTTTACCTTTGACTTTTTATCTTTTTTTATTTCCTAGCATTGTTGGTAACCATATAATGGTATTTTTCTCTTGTTTTGCCTTTTTTTCTCGGAGAAAGCTATCGCCGGCTTCGGTGTAATTTCAAAGCCCTAGAGCAGACCTATAAAAGTAAAAAAAAAACACTTCGTACGTTGGACACCGTGGCCATTTGCCACTACTGTTATTCTGTCAGGCTGAAAGCCGTACAGGTACACTCCACATCCTTTTCTTGTGAGGGCAGGCACTAGTCAACCAATCAGAAAAAAAAAACAAGCCACCGCATCCTCCTTTCCCCTCATATCTCTCTCTCTCTCTCTCTCTCACGCAACCACCATTTTTGGTACGACAACTAATCCAAGCAGATCGAAAGCAAGAACCACCAAGCCAGCACTAAGAGAATAATTCCAGTGCGCCTTTTCTGCAAAAACCACGAACTTTTCCTGAAAGGGTAAAAATCCCCAAACTACCAAAGCACAAATCCCAGATAAACCACCCAAGAATCGAAGCCTGAAGCGTAGTTGCCCCAAATTAGTGCCAAGAACACCAAAACCCACCCGAGATTTTTCCGTTTCAGCGAGGGATAACAAAAAATCACACTAATTATACAAAATCGCCGACACAAGAACCCCCCAGAACAGCATCTTTTCCGAGCAAAACAGCAACAACACCACGAACCCCCGCGAATTCGAGGCCCGAGGACGGCGAATCGGAGGCGCTCGCGAGCTCACCTGGGTCGCACTGCTGGTAGAACTTCTCCACGTCTGCAAAAACCCACCAAACCAACCAATCAGCCACTCAGAAACCGATCAGAGCCTCCATACCCTCCAAAAATCCCCAAAAACGCTCGAGAGAAATCGGGGGCAAAAAAAAACCAACCACGTACCGGTGGTGAGCGCCTTGATCATGCCGGCCCGCCGCGCGCGGAAGTCCCGGAACACGTCCTCGGGCGTGCGATGCGTCCCGCCGCCGTCCATTTCCCGGTGCGGGGGGCGCCGGAGCCGCGGGCTAGGGTTAGGGTTTTGGGGGGTCGAGGCGAGGAGGCTTCAGGCAGGAAGCGAGGGCGACCAGAGCAGTGGGAAGAGGAATGGATTTTTAGGAGAGGTGGAATGGGATTGGGGGGACCAGGGCGCGGATTTTGAATCGCCACGAGGGGCTAGCTGCTAATTTCGCGTTTAGCGCAGTTTTCCTCGCCCACTGGCATGCGGGGCCCACAGGCCAGTGGCTGCCTCCGGTAAGAACAGAAGCCGTGGTGCATATATGGCACCGTAGCTAAGGGATTTCCCCCCCAATTTTAACTCCCGGGCGGTCTTTTTTGTATATATAAAACTAGCTTTTTTTTCTGAGCTCGACAATGGTAACAAGTGACATATGGGTTTGTTCTTTTTGACTAAAGTTTATGGTTTTTGGCTGTGACTTGTGGTTTTTGGGTTATTCGTACGAGAGATTACAGAGTAACAGAAACTCATGTGCGGTTTTTGCCGATATAAATGAAGTCGGTATATTATGCACTACAATTAGGCCCTATTCTTTTCAGCTTCTAAAAGCTGCTTTTCGGCTTTTCTACAGTAACTAGCTTTTAAACGGAGTATTTTTTTCAAGAAAGGATTTACTAGTTAATTATATTACATACTTTATTGACTTCATTTATATCGGAAAAAATCGCACGTGAGTTTCTGTTACTCTGTAATCTCTCGTACAAACAGCCCAAAAGTCACAAGCCGCAGCCAAAAACCACAAGCTGCAGCAAAAAAGAACAGATCTTTAACTGGTACTTCATTTAAAAATTAGTTACTATAGAAAAATCGGAAAACAATTTTTAAAAACTAAAAAAACATGTCCTATAATCCTACGTCTCTTAGGGCATCTCCAATGGTTATAGCTAGCAACTAACTATAAGACTTCCACATCATTTATATAGTACACACTAAAGCTAGCATTCTAAAGAACTATCTATAAGGATAGCTATTTGATGCTTACATGCACACACAGAATTTATAGGGGCTGCCTCGTTTGGCGTTATAGACTAGTGCTTAAGGAAGAGCTGGCTCGATTTTTTTTGCATACTCTCTTTCCTCCACATAGGATATATGCTGATGTGTACATGCATATAGCTAACTGATTCAGACCATTGAAGATGCTCTTATTGTGTTACCATAGCTTGACTGGAGGGCGCTAGCGCAGGAGAAAGCCCGAGCAACGACGTCCATGGCCTGCCGAGCTGCCCCTGGCCGGACAGGTCACCTTTGTCGCGTCATTATTGTTGACTACGCAGCTTTAATTGTTGGCGGAAGACATTCATTGCTTGGCACTTTTGACTATGCAGACTTTTGGAGCCATCCAAGCGTACCCGCCGATAGAACTATAGAAGACTTGACGGTGAAATTTGCGTCACTTCTGTACTGCAACTGTGTTAATTTGAACTAGCAATAGAACTGTAAAGAGTAACGGTTGCTGCAATTTGCATGCTGAAATTTGCATCCAATCTGGGATGCTTATGATTGGATTCAAGGTACAGGAGAGCACAACCTTCTTCAAGTGATGACAGCAGATCCTGATTTCGAAAACCACCCTTCTTGTACTTTGTTTTCACTACTAAAAATGGTGGCCATATCCCAACAGCAGATCTTACACGCACACGATAGTTAATGTGCATCCTGTTGTCACAAGATGCAAGGACAGTGAAGATGGCACACTACAGCACAGGTGCAAGCAAACAATTTTCCAATCATGCAGCCTTGCCATACAGGCCAAACGCAGCTCATGGTTCCACCTGTACACCAGATTCATACATGTAGACGCTAGGGGTCGCTGATGTGCTTGGTTCTTCGTTGGTAGTGAGGTAGATGATAGGAGTTCTGGCAGGAACAGGCATTCTCCCATCTTCAAGTGAAGCTACGAGCAACGAATGGAGGAAGCGAGCCGCCGGTGTTGTTATGCTGCTGCTTCCTGTTCATTCGGAGGATGATGGCTGTTAAGCAATGCAGCGTCAGTATATGATGGTTAATTTCAGCTTCTAAAAGTTGCTTTTCAGCTTTTATACAGTAACTAGTTTTTAAACATGGTATCTTTTCAACATAGGGTCTACTAGTTAATTATAGTATATACTGTACCGACTGTATTTATATCGGTAAAAACCGTACGTGAGTTTTCTGTTACTCTGTAATCTCTCGCACAAACAGCCCAAAAGCCATAAGTCGTAGCCAAAAGTCATAAGTTTCAGCAAAAAGAAGTTAATTTTTTTAGGGAACATGCAAAAGGGTTGCATAACATTGCATTAAGAGGAGAGGAGAAGTACAAGCATTAGTGTGCCCAAAGTTTAAGATACAATTTGAGGAGAGGGAGAAAACGAAAAAAAAGAAAAAGGAGTGGGCAAAAGAAAGAAAAGAATAGCAGCAACCACGGTTCAAAACATAAACTAGACGACGCCGCGGGCTGTGGGGGAGCGAACTAAGAGGTAGCTATCGTAGGTCGAGAGCATGTCCAAGCCCGCCTATCGCCAGCAAGAGAGCTCTTGCCTAGGTGTGTCCAAGAGCGCTTCGATACCCTTTTTTGTTTTGTCGAAGATCCGACTGTTCCGCTCGCGCCAAATGGTCCAAAGGAAGAGGATGACGATGGGATCCAATTTTTTCTAAGAGTCTTGGGCACCTGATTATGCACTGAGCACCACCAATCTAGCAGTGTAGTGTAAGTCGCTGCCACTGACCGTAGAATGCCGAATGAGCAAATGAATTGTGATCATGCCTGCTGAACCCAAAGGCAATGGACGAAGAGATGGTCGATTGTTTCGGGGTTCTATTCACAAAGGGGGCAAAGTGTGTGCGACAATATGCCACGACGTGCTAGACGGTGGGTTGTTCAACAACGATTAAGGATAGCCAGCCACGCAAAGAATTTGCATTTCAGTGGCGCTTTGCATTTCCAAAACAACTTGTGGGCTGCGAAGTGAATCCCGCCGAGGAAGAACGCATTATATGCTGATTTGGTGGAGTAACCTTCCGACGAATTCAATTTCCAGATGACCTGGTCTTCGATGTGAGGTTGTAGAGAGACGGAGCTAATCTTGTGCCAAAGGTGCAAGAATTCGATGATTGTTTGGACCGACAAAGCTCCCTGAGCCATGGGCCCAAGAATTGAGCGATAGGCCTTGTGCAACCGTGGTGGTTTTCTTGACTTTTGAATGAACCAGTTTGCGTAAGGGCAGGGCTATGTCCTCGGTTGATTGCCCCCCGATCTAGCTGTCCAGCCAAAATAACATACGGTTGCCATTGCCCAGGTGGATCTCTGTGGCCACCTTGAACATCGCATTGATGACTGGTTCATGTGAAGCTTGAAGGTTTGCCCATGCTTGTGCATGGTCTGTTTTTTTCCACCATAGCCAATGCAAGCATAATACATAGCCCATTGTCTTGAAATCTAGAATACCTAGCCCACCAAGGGCCAATGGCCTGCATACTGCTTTCCGCGCCACTAGACAGTGGACCCCAATGATGGCTTCTAATCCCTTCCAAAGGAAAGCACGACATCTTTTATCGATTGCTTTGATGGCCCATGAAGGTAAGTCAAGCGAAAGAAGGTGGTAGATAGTGCCATGGAGAGGACTAGTTTGACCATGATGAGCTGACAACTCGAAGATAAGAGACTACTTTTCCAAGATGGGAATTTTCGAATGAAGCGATCTATCAATGGTTGAACTTGAAACTTTGTGAGTCTAGATAAGGTCAATGGCAAGCCTAGATAGTTGACAGGGAATGAGGCAAGTTGGCAAGGAAGTTCTTGCAAGGCTAGGTGTATTTCCTCCTTCGAACAGTAAATGAGTGCGATGAAGCTATTCTGGAAGTTAGTGCATAGGCCTGAGGCCTGATTGAAGGATATGAGAACTTGTTTGACAACCTGTAGGTCCTGATGTTTTGGGGCAACAAAGCAAACAACGTCGTCAGCATACAGGGAGATACATTCTTGTAGACCTCGGACCCCTAGGTCTGACAACACTGAGAGCGAGCTTGCTTTTTCGAAGTAGACGTTGAGGACCTCCATGACTAACAAGAAAAGCATTGGGAAAAGAGGTCACCTTGTCTCATACTGCAGCATAGCTGGATATCATTTCCTAGCCTTGCATTCAATAGGATTTGGAGGAGGCATTGGGAAGCAACAGCGATATCCATTCTCGCCATCTTGGTCCAAAGCCCATGTGTTTGAGGATTTGGAGAAGGAAGGGCCATGAGACAAAGTCGAAAGCTTTGGAGATATCAAGCTTCAATAGGAGAGAGGGTGTCCTCTTAGCTTTGAGGTTCTTGGCTGCGATATGAATGAAGCAGAAATTATCGTGTATTGATCTTCCTGATATGAAAGCAAATTGGTTAGGGCGCACTAAGGCCGATAGCTCCTTTTTCAAACAGTTGGCTAGGACCTTAGAGAAAAGTTTGGCAAAACTATGCACAAGGCTGATCGGTTGGAAGTCTGTGATCTCGTTGGCTTCATTCTTCTTGGGCAGCAGAATGATTAACACATTGTTTAGCTGGCGTAAGCAACACCCTTGTAAGAGGAAAAGGGCATGAAACACGTCTATGACACTTTGTCTAATCACCAGCCACGCGTGTTTGTAGAAGGTTCCTGTGAACCCATCTGGACCTAGTGATTTTTGCTGAAGGTAGGTTTTGGATTGCCTCGTCCTCAGAAAAGTGATGGTCCAATTGGGTTAGGTTCTTCGAAGCCAACTGTAGGAAGTCTAAACCGAGGGTAAGATTGTGATCCACGTAGGTTCTAATGATGTTCTCAAAAAATTGTTGGAAGTGCAAAGCTTTATCGTCATCATTAGTAATCACTTGGTCTTGAGTGCGGAGGGGCTCGATGTAGGTTTTTTCTAACGGTGAGCAGCGTGGAAGAAGAAGAATTTTGTGCTCACATCCCCTTCTTTGAGCCACTTGATGTGAGAGCACTGCCTGGCCATTGTCCTTTCTAGCAAAGCTAGTGCTAAGCTTCTGAGTTTGAGAGTTTTTCAAGGTCAAAGCTCCTGAGAGGAAAGAGGGTGTCTATCCTGATCGCTGTCGAGTTGGAATATGACCTCCTTGGCCATGAGGGGTTACATCTTGATGTCTTCGAAGTGTTTCTGAACCCAACTTTGTAGGCCATGGGTAGCATTCAAGCATGTGAAACCAACGTAAGGGGTCTGAGATGTCTGGGGCACAAACCCAAAGTTTGTGAGCCATCTCTAAAAACCCCTCCTGTTTGGCCCAAAAGTTTTCGAAGTGGAATCGATGCTTCTTTGGGGCCTAAGAATGAGTGGAGATAAGGAGGGGTAGTGCTCTAACATCGCAGTGGATAGAGCATGCATTAGCACGTCTGGGTGCAAGTCCTCCTAGTCTATAGAGATAAAGGTTCTATCCAATCTGATTAGGGTCGGGTTCTCCCGTTCGTTTCTCCAAGTAAAGCAGTGGCCATGCAAGTGAAGCTCTTTGAGTTCAAGGTCATCAACAAAACATTGGAACTTCCCTATTAGCCATCTGTGGAGGTTGGCGTTGTTTTTGTCTTGGGTTGACTAGATAATGTTGAAGTCCCCAGTTAAGAGCCAAGGGCACATGACAAAGTTCTTGAAGGAAAGAAGGTTTATCTAAATCAACGATGGGTCCGTATATTGAGGTTAGCCACCAGGTACTATTATTAACTAGCAACATCATTTGAATGGTGACCAAGAAGGCATGGATGACACTGTGCAAGACCGTGAAAGATGAGGTTTTCCCAGTAGTGAGAATTCCTCCGCGAGTACCAGACGCAGGTAAGAAATCAAAGGAGTAAGCCGAACCTAGGAGTTGCATTATGAGGGATGTCAGAAAGACATCTAGTTTTGTTTCTTGGAACCATGTCCGGGTCACAGTCCAGGACCATGTTCCTGACTACGTCCCTACGTGCGCATGTGTTAAGCCCGCACACATTCCAAACTAGGATTTTACAACCAGAAATATCCTTGAAGTAGGCAACCAACAATACTGAGAGTTTGGCTGGTTATTCATAGACCTTCAGTTATCTTCGCTCGAGAGGCTACCGACGGGCTATGACGAGGGACCTTCTTCAAGTAGGGAGCTGAGGTTGAAAAGCACTGCAAGCACTTTGATGTGTTTAGAGGAGAGTGGGTGATCAAATAGGGGTGCATAATCATGGACCACTTTGTCATCGATCTGTTCTTCAGATTTGGTGATGCCAAGCTTTACCATAAGTCTTCTTTGCGCTGGCTTGACAGAGTCCAAGCCTTTGGCAGGTTTGGCTATGAAGCGCTTGCTGCAACGCGGCACATTGACAAGGCTACATGTCTTGAGCTAACGACGGTGACTCATCGAATTAGGGGGCAGCGCTGGCGATGGGCGAATGATCGCTTTGGTCAGTGGTGCAGCGTGCTGGGTGGCTCGGGGGATCGGAGAGTTTGAAATGAGGGGTGAGAGGCTTTGGGCTGGCGTGCCTTCCTGAGTGGCCCGAGAGGTTAGCAAGTTTGAAAAAAAGGGTGGCTAATGGCTTTGGGTTGAGGTATGGAGTGAGTTGTTGGTTTGAAGCCCTGGAGGAGGTGGCGACTAGGTTGCTGGCCCAAATGAAGAGGTTGTGATGTTGTTGGGGTATGCTACCGCTGGGATGCAATGAAAGAGGCCTTGACTTGACACGTATAGGTCGTCACCACATTGAGCCCCGCGCCCTGAGCTGGTCTGCGTGGTGAGGCATGGCTAGCTTATGTCGCAAAATCTGCTGGGGGGAGGAGGCATGTCAATCAGGCGCTGGAGCGAGGAGTCGTGGCTCTTAAATGCTGTCAGGAGCAGGGTCCATCAGGCCAAAAACAGGTAGCTACGATGAAGTGGTGGGGCCTACTGCACTCGTAGAGCTTCTCTCCTCGTGCAAAGCGGCAGCCGGAAGGCAATTTTTCGCCGACGACGGCAAGAGGTAAGGTACCGCCTTTCTAGGTGAAGGGGGCTACTTTGCTAGAGTGGTGACACATGCAAGGAAAATAGTGCCGATCGAGAGTGGGTCAACTCTAGCGGCTCTACCGATGGAGGAGTGGCTCCCCTGCCATAGGATCGACTCCCCCCACCAAAAAAGGTAAGGGAGGAAGGCGCTAGGAGAGGTCGGTGCAACCAAAGGAACATCGGTGATTATGACTGTCGTGACCATCGCCATACAGTGCTGCTCATCCTAGAGAGTCATTCGGGTGGTTGTGGGTGTAGGAGAAGAATTGGTGCTGAGGGCCTGGGCCCAAAGAGCTATGAGGCATCATTTTTGGCTGTCCTCCATGGCCGTTGTTGCCATCGCTGGAACGATATGACAAATCGGAGGTGGAAGAAGAGGCCATGTCAGGTCGTTAATCTTCTACCTTTGAAATGTGAATAATAAGATTATAAGTCAGCATCTTGTTCTCCCTAATGATCAACAGCAAGTTGCCAAAAATGGGGTCAGAGGGGTCTGGGCTTTCTTCATCTGGCTCCGCAATCATTAGTGTGGTTTGCTTGGGGATTTGGTTCGGATCATTAGTCCACACATCCAGCTTGAAGTTGGCGAGATCATCTCTACTTGCTAGTCAGGGTGGAGGCGCTCAATCCAACATGCTGCAAGAGCAAGGTTGAGGCCGTGTGCCAGTCCCAAGCATGAGCCGGTAGCCCCTTGATGTCAAGGATGACCTTGAAGAGGAGTGAAGAGGCTGAAGCCTGGGCTTGCTGAGTCCAAGGTTTGAGAAACAAGGTGAAATGTGAGAATTCGATGCAGTGACTTTGGGCAGCTTGATTGTGGAGCTCTTTTGATACAAAAGCAATGAGGAAATTTCCAGTCAGAAGTTGTGAATCAAGAAGCCACAGCGAGGTATGCCTATCCTCTCTTCGATTGCCATTGTCGCTTCTTTCTTGGATATTGATGGTCGATTGCCCCCACGTAGGCCAAGAGGGCATGTTTGAGATGGTTCTCCAACTCTAAATACGATGTGGTGCATGGCATGATTCAGACGTAGTGCTCCGGTCTTCCGTTGGGGTGGCCAGGCATGGCAGAAGTGAGGAAGGCGTGACGAGGTATGAAAGTTTCAGAGGATACCTTTGGCGTGAAGGCCCGATGGCTCTTTGAGCCAGTTGCGGTCCCGTGGGAGTCACGGGGGCTGGAATGAGGTGAAAAGATATTGGGTCCGAGGAGCCCTGATCGTGGTTCAGCCAAGGGGCTCTGACGACTTGTTGCGCATGGCGATGCGGTTGCTGGCCCGGCCCTTAGGACTCCGTGGGGTGCTTGCAGTATTTGATGTGGTGGCCAAAGGCCTTGCAGCGTCTGCATCGTGTGGATTTTGGCAGTCGACTTTGATGTGGTCAAGCCCTAGACAATTCTAGCAACAGTCGACGAGGTCTACAAGCACCTCCGACCACTGGTCCGGTTGTACCGCCGACTGAGAATCAACGCGCTTCCAACGACGCCTATTGTTCATGACATGCCAGTCTTCGTCGACTTCCAACGGTGGAAGAAGACGACCTTCTAGGCGAGATGGGGGGGGGGGGAGGGGCCCCGAGAAGGGAACCCGCTAGAGGGGGAGCCATGGTAGCCGCTGACGCCAATGTGAGGCCCTTTGCCGGCATGGGAGCCATCGAGAGGTGAGACTGGGAAAGAGGTGCTAATTTACTAGCCGACGACCGTTGGAGCGCGGTGCCGGTGAGACCCGACAAGTCCGAGGTGGACACGTTTGGGGAAGGAGGGAAGCTAGGGGACGAAGAATCTGGTCCTACACTTCTGTAAGCCTGTAACAACTTATAGACCAGGCCAAAGTTATATGATGGTTAATAAGTCACATACATCGTAAAAAAAAAGAAATTCATGCGTACCAGTGACAAATTTAATTCAAGAAATTCCCAAAAGGATAAAAAGACATACAAGGGCAAACGATGAAATTGCCCTCTTGCGAGGGGGACTCCAGCTTCAGAGCAATCTTGAATGGTGGCAGGTGGCAGCTGCAGGTTCATGGACAAAATCATTGTACAAATCCATTACCTGGTGAAAATATTAAGATACATCAAATGAACATTCTTGTGATTTACATAGAACAGTTGTTAAAACATCGACAAACACAAAGAAATGTGATCACACCAACAGTTTGACACATCAAACTATTTCAGATTTATGAATGTGGGTGGAGTAGCTCAATAAGACAAAAATCAGGCCAAAAAGAAGACCAATACATGTTTATTTTAAATGGACCTCTCTTCGAGGCATAATTTCGGCAAATGCCTTCTAGAAAATCTCTTTAGCAGTTTTGTATATCTCAGCAGATGTTGCACCTTCCTCGGCCAAATCTGACAGCATCGCAGCACAGATCATTGCACCGCCAAGCCAAAAACCCTTTTGAGTTTTCTGGAAGTACAGATAAGATGTCACTTTTGGCAATTTTCAGGGAGCACTAACATCCCAAAACTATTAAAACCCTTAATGCATGTTGGCATAGAACGCTAGTAAATTCAAATGGATTTGCGCTCGGAACGTCTGATCCAGGCGCTAGCTCTATATGCTCTGTTTTAACATTTTTTGACTATATATGCAACATTTCTCAGTCATGTATGTAACAAAAAAATGATAAGAATCTTAATGTGCGTACCTTTGAAGTAGCATCATTTATGAACTTTCCTACCTAGATGAAAACATGCCAAAAGACAAACCATATAAGGAACTGGTCGCATTTTAGATAAGAGAGAGAGAGAGAGATCTGAACAATATGCAAAAATTATTGCAAATCTGCAAAATATGCACCTTTTGAATAGCAGTTTCATTGATCAGAGGACCCTACATACGAAGGGAATTGAGATTCCTTAGGTGAGGGTAGATAGATTATAAAAGAAATAACATAGAAGGAAAACGAAAAGGAGAACAGAGCAAATCACAACAATTGGCCCATGACCACGTAGCAACAAGGTGAATGATAAGTACTACAAATCTACAATAGTTTTTTTAATGAGCAATTGTAATGTTTGGTATTCTTAAACAGCTCATAAATAGTGAATGATAGGACATAGTGTACCTGTGATGTACTCTCTTCAAGTCCATTGGAAGCCAAATTATCACTCAAATTGGTATTTTTATAGTGATCACCAGTGTTTCTTTATGTTGGAAAATAAGCCATCATTTTTTTTCTAGGTTGTTCTTTGCCATCCAAGTCAAACAACAAGTCATTAGATGTACTATTTTCAGTGTCTGGACTTTGGATCTTGACTTTCTGAACTTTATGGTCCATAATACAATTTGATTCAACAAATTTCAGGTTGTGCATACAAGAAGGTCTAGTTTTGCTCCACCTCAGAGCATTGCCGCTACAGATACTAATTCTTATAAGTATATCCTAGAAACATTGGAACAAAGTGATCCCTGGTCGTCAATGCAATATCTTGTGTACCAAGATTTGTGTGCGGTATTTGAGTGCAACTTAGAACCTTGGCGTCGAGGTGCCCTCTTTGAGCAATATGATGAAACTTACAAAAGAATTGTGGCAGCCTATTTGAAGCCGTTGAGGACCAATATCTAGCAAATAGTTGGAACTTACTACTAAATCAATTGGGTAGCATCGTTGGGCTAGGGTTCTGCAGCACCGTGTTGAGCACGGTATTCGCCACACACTACTTTGGGCGTCGGAGGTGGTCGCTCTAGTTCCCCGTCATGCAGGTGAGTGGAGTGGGGAAAATTTAGGGTTTCTCACATAGAATGTTGTTCCATTGTTATCCACTCATTGCGGGAAACAATGGATGCAAGTGCGCTCGATACATGGTGCGATAGAATGTTACTTGCGATTTTCTTTAGTAGAATTGAAAATGACGTTGCTTGCCATGTTTGTGCATGAATATCTGGAGCTTGGAAGTATGTGTATTTTTTTCGCTAAAGATCCAGAATAGCTTTCTCCATTCATACACACACACACACGCAAACTCTTAGGTATATTTACTGATTTGCAATAACAACATAATCTTCCCCCTCGTCATCAATTAAGTTGGCACAAGCTTTGCTCATAAATGTTTGTGCACACCTAAGTAGTTCATGAAATCTATGGACAAATATTCCTCGTCACTTGGAGAGCCTCCTTTTAGAATCATTTGATTATATAAGTTCTGCAAAAATAATATTGTAATTCCTAGAAAAGACATGTATTATTCTAATTTTCTATGAATACAATTGAATGTTTCTTTCATCTTACTAATGCTTAAAAGAAAAATACAGATCTTGATTTTGGCAAATGAATATGTGGAAGATTTAGCAATCCAAGATGATTTGAGATCCCTTGCAACACAACTGTTGATAAGAGACATTCAGGTTTTCTCTAGGAATAGAAAATAATTTAATCTGTTCTTTTGATTTTGAATTTAACTTATTATTGGTTTCAATCGTGCTATCTTGTGATTACATGTGATTGCCTTTGATTATGTGCTATCTTCATTTATCACTTATCTTTCTGAATGCTATTCTAGGATCTTTACAGTAATTGAAGATTGTTCTCACACTCTTGACTACTTCAGGCAAAATGTCTTCCATTCAGGGAAGCGATGGTTTCAAACGTTTTTAGAACTCAACAATACAAAGTTATATTTGTATACCCAAAGGATGAATGCATGTAGCATGGATATTAATTAGTTGCAAAATTTGATTTTCCGTTGCTGAGTGCTCCCAGGGTGTAACAGAGGTAGAGTTTCTACTGTTTTTGGAACAAATCTCTCTCTCTCTACTAATATGAAGAGTGTCTATCTTCCTTGTGCCAACATTTAGGAGATTGGAGAATGCTATAAAACTATAATTTTTGTGTTGTTCTCACTTAACACTGGTGTGTCTCCAACATAAAACAATACAAAGCTTAGAAGAATGACAAATCAATGATCCGGTCAATAATCCTGGCCAAATCAATGATTTGGTCAATAATCCTTGCCGTTATGGTTGTGAAAACTATTATTGTTGGCACATCATTTTTTAGCACTTGGTGCTTCCGCGTGACAAAAACTTGTGATCTTGTTATCCTAAAGCCAATGTCCAGTTCATCATGAGGATCTCAGTTTCATGGAATCGTTAGCACTCGACAAATGAGTATACAACGGGAGTGGTTTAGGATGAATGGGTAGAACATGCATAATATTTGCTATAAGTTTTATTTTCCGTTGCAACGTAGGGCACAAGATTAGTAATAAAGATAAAATATAGTATAGGTTAATATCCATGTCTCGTGCAAAAGTACGGGTATCGAAGATGTAGGTTAAGAAATTTTTGTTGAAAAGATATGTAAAACTGAAAAGTAACATCCAATATGAGGTTGCACCCACTTGTCAGGAAGCCAATGATATTCGTTCTTCGTCAAGTTCAATGTAGGAATATAGAGTGTGTTTGGTTTGTACCCTAGCTACACAAAATTTTGATCAAGATTTTGGTTGGCCAAGATTTGCCTAAAAATTGACAAGAAAAATGTATAGGATATGACTAAAGATCTATAGACATAATAAAATTTAGCAACTATCCCAATAAAGATCAATCATTAAGGTGTTACTAAAATATTGGTAACATAGATTGGACACACAGACCAAACATACCCATGCACTCGACCGGTGTTTTCCACGCTACCTCGGAGCATTTTCTCCTAGCCAAGAACACCAAGGCATTGACCTCGTCGCCTCGACAGCGCCACCGATCGCCTCCGGCCGCCTCGCCTCATGGCAGCCGACTCACCCGAGGCACCGCAGCTAGCTCCCTCCCATCTCCCTGCTTATTTCCCTCAGTTCCCTGAGCTCGCGGTTGCTACTCGTAACAACTCATCATTGCCACCTCTTCTTTGACTTCACTCAGGAGGTCGCCGGAGTGGTGGCAACGCCGGAGCCGGCGCCGGCGAGGCCGAAGCTGAAGCTCTACTCCTTCTGGCGTAGCTCGTGCTCGCAGCGCGTCCGCATAGCCCTCAACCTCAAAGGTATCCGCGTGACTTTTCACAGATCCTGTACATGACAATCTTCTGCTTCAGAACTGAACATAACAAAGACACAATTTATTGGCTGCACAAGGATTGGAGTACGAGTATAAACCGGTGAATCTTCTTGCAAATGAGCAGTCAGACCCAGGTACTTAACTTACACGTATACGCTTTCATCACCGATGAAAGATTGATTTAAACATCGTATAGCTCACAATGCTTCAGGGTTGGGTACAGGATCGATGTGGTACTTAGATTAGATAATTATCCTTGTGAATGAATGAGATGGTCACTCAAGACCCAAGAATTTGATTTGAATTCCACTACAATAATTCGATATGACTACTAGTCCGTTGTCATTCAAAAATGGGTATTGATATTTATCGAAAAATGGTTTTGGTTGTAGAATTTGAGAGGTTAAATCCAATTAAGTATGTCCCGGCATTGGTCGATGGCGATGCGGTTATTGCGGATTCTTTTGCGATCTTGCTGGTGAGACATGAGAAATCTTGTTGATCTGATTGTTGCTTCTCGTTAGTTTCACGGCTTGAATGTCACAACAGCTATCATAAACTTTCTGCTCCTTTTCTTGTGGGCGTAGTACCTTGAAGACAAGTACCCTCAGCATCCTCTGTTACCACAAGACCCAGAAAAGAAGGCACTAAATATTCAGGTACATTACTGATTGATGCCATCCAGGAAAACATGACCATGAGATGTGTAAGATGTGTAATAGTGTCAGCCAAATGTATCAGAATCCTAGTTTAAGGAATGTTTGCCTCAACGAAATTAAAAACTTTACATTGGTGATGAGCAAAGAACGAAGCTACATCTTGTGCATCTGAATGAAATCAAATAATTAATATAAATTTTGAGTTGCAGATTGCAAGCATAGTCGGTTCAAGCATTCAACCACTTCAAAACTATCCTGTCCTTGTGAGTTTGGTCACACTTCACAGGCATAACAATTGTTGTCCTTTCTATTTGCACTAGCTATACATATAGTTTCTTCCTTCATACAAAAATTGTTCTGAACCTCATTTGCAGAATTTTATCGAGGAGAAGTTCGACTCAGATGAGACAATTAAGTGGACACAACATCACATCAATAGGGGCTTCACAGGTTATGTACTCATCATCTTTGTTGATTATGTGAAAACCTCAAGACAAATAAGGGAAAAAATGAAAAGATATAAATTGGATTTTTTTGCCATATCAAATCATACGGCTTTTGTTAATCTGCAATCTTTTAAGAAATTGCGATAGCTAATATTCCTAGTATCCCATCTCAGTTTGCATTGTTTTATTGAATTTCAGCTCTTGAGAAGTTGTTGAAAAGATGCACCACCAAATATGCCACTGGAGATGAAATCCAATTGGTTTGTACTTCAGTCGGCATGTCCCCTTTTGTTTGTGCTTGATCTGTAGCCATGTCATGTATATTAGTACATACTTTCACTGTGTGACTATTAGTTCGCCCTGCAGTTTTGTTGTTGCTCACTTGTCCCTTTTGATTTGTTGATTGTTTACTTGCTGATACTCCCCAATACACAGGGAGACCTCTTTCTGGAACCCCAGATATACGGCGGTATTAAGCGCTTCGGGATTGATATGGTAAGGACTGACATCACATTATAGTTGCATTTTCTTGCATGAGTTCAAGTAAAATGTTCAGTTATATGTACCTCTTCACATGAAGCTCTCTGCAGCTGGTCATAGAACTAATGGGGGTTCCTTTTCTTTTCTTGAAGTCAAATTACCCTACCTTGGCAAGGCTTCATGAAGCTTACATGGAACAGCCTGCGTTCCAAGCCGCGCTACCAGAGAAGCAACCAGATGCACCTTGCTCCTGATGATCCACCTATCTATCCTGCATGTATGAACCTTTAGCCTACTTGGGAAACATCTGCTCTGTTCTTCCGCTTACCTGCTGCTGTAAAAAAAATAAAGGCATACAGGCATACAGTGTTCACAAATTTATGCATTGTGTGACTTTCCCTGGGCTTGGGTGCTGTGCACCTCCTCCTCCTCCCCCTGCTGCAACTACCTGAGTTTGGAAATGCTTTTGCATGATTGCTGTAGTTCTTGTCATCGATCAGATATTGGACTTTCGTTTTTTTGCTGTAATCAGTTGTACTGAAGTTCGTTAAGCACAATTTGTGGTTCAGTCTTTGTTGGATCCGATATGATAATTAGAGAGGGCGAACGATGTCTTTAAATTCAATCTCTTAAAAGATATTTTAAAATTTTCACTCTACTAACTACTGAAAGTTAGGAAGATCAGATTTGCTTACTAACAAAAAAAATCACAGAAGCAAACGGAGTTCAACTCATCTGGACCGGTCTGACCACTATGGGAGAGCGGTTAGACTGGCCGAGCGGTCTGATCGCCGGAGACGACCAGTTTGACCGGCCTCTGGTTGGATTGTAGGCCTAGGGGCGGTCGGACCGACCCTTGATTCTAGAGCTGGAAATCAATCTAAGTCAAAACCAAAAAAAGATGTAATCTTTAAAATACATCTCCAAATAATTTAAAATTTTGCACATACTTTGATGAGGATATCAGAAACCTAATCCATTTAAAGATCGCATAGACCTTGATCAAAGTTTTAACATTTCCTTAAGACAAGTAATGTTGCATCAAAATCGGGTAAAACTCAAGAACTTGAGATATAATTTATTTGTGGATTAAGGATAGTCTAGGTGGGGCTAACATGTGGGCCCATGGTCTATGGACCTGTTCCACGGTGGGTTAACGGTTCATGGCAGACTGGGTCTACAGAACAGTGCTTTGGCAGGCGGGGTCCACACACCGATGACATGGTCCATGGTGGACTAAGTCCACAAAGATTCGGATTTGGAGTTTGGCTAGGTGTGCCACATGGACGTTGTTGCTAATGTGGCGCACATGCGACATCCGAGGTGGTAGCCACAGGGACAACAACAATTGATGTGGTGAGATCAACAACGGTGATGACTCAACGGCGATTGCTGGCAAGGTGAGGGTATCAACATGATCGTAAAACCATGGGAAAACCATCCATCGACTAGGATTGGGCAGAGGTGGCTGGCGAGGTGGTTGGTAATAAGGATGGTGGCGGTGTTGAATCGAGTGGATGGTGCTGTTGTGAGAATATTGAGACAAGTGTTTGAGAGAGAGATTGCTTTCATTAATAAGTTTCTGAATCTGTACAATGAGTATTTATAGATGAACAAAGGGTGGCATAAAAGGTGCCTGCTAGAACAGGCATCTGTACATTTGAGTAACTGTACATTGGGCATTTTTGCTTTGTAATACTCCCCCTTGACCAATGTATCTTCATATGATCATCTTGATTCATCATCTTGGAAAAACTCCTCCAAAACCCTGTAGGGAAAATATGAGGAGAATCGATAGAGTAGATATGCCATGAAAACTCCTTTAAAACCCACTGGGAAAATTTAAGGAGAAAATAATATGGCATATGTTTGATTATATCTCTTAAAAACCCCTGTGGGGAAAAGAGAGATATATTTATAATTGCGTTGTCATATTGCCTTATTAAAAACCTTGATGAGAAAACTTTAGAGGGAAAACTCATAAAGGGAAAAAAGAGTACAATATTTGTATTGAACGGGTTAAGTCTTAGGAGATTTCTCCCCCTGACATCTGCAAATCACGTAGTCTTCGCATACCAATTCCATGAACACATTTTTGAAATGTGGAAGTTGGTAACGACTTGGTGAATAAGTCTGCTAGATTATCACAAGACTTAGTTTGCAGAATATTTATTTCCCCACTCTCTTGCAATTCATGTGGGTAAAATAGTTTAGGTGCAATATGTTTTGTGATATTGCTCTTTATGTAACCCGTTTGCATTTGAACAATGCAAGCAGCATTATCCTCGTAGATAATGGTAGGTGATGCGATAGCACCTATACCACATGATTGTTGTATGTGGTTAATCATTCTGCGAAGCCAAACACATTCGCGTGATGCCTCATGTAGTGCAATTATTTCAGAGTGATTTGTTAAGGTAGCCACCAGAGTCTGTTTTGTAGACTTCCATGAGATGGTTGTTCCTCCGTGTAAGAACACAAAGCCTATCTGGGATCGGCCATTATGGGGATCAGATAAATAGCCGGCATCAGTGTATCCAATCATATTAGGATCTGGGTTCCTTTGGAAAAATAATCCAAGATCTCTTGTACCATTAACATATCTGAGGATATGTTTTACTCCCGTCCAATGACGTTTGGTAGGAGCAGCGTTATGTCGAGCTAGCAAGTTCACTGCAAATGCAATATCAGGCCTGGTGCAATTTGCAAGATACATAAGCGCTCCAATGACACTGAGATAAGGATAATGAGGTCCCAGAATCTCTTCTCCATCATCCTGTGGTCTGAATTGATCAGTCTCCATTTCTAGAGATCGAACAACCATAGGAGTTTTGGATGGATGTGATTTGTCCATATTGAATTTCTCCAATATTTTCTGGATATAGGCTGATTGATGCACTAAAATTCCAGTGGGAAGATGCTCAAGTTGTAAACCTAAGCAAAATTTGGTTTGACCCAAATCCTTCATTTCAAACTCCGTCTTTAGATGATTGTGTGCTTCATCAATATCTTGTGGGTTGCCGATGATATTTAAATCATCAACATATACTGATATGATGCAAAATCCCGTTTGAGACTTTTTGATGAAAACACATGGACAATCATCATTGTTAGTGTATCCCTTCTGCAAAAGGAACTCACTAAGTCGGTTATACCACATTCTTCCCGACTGCTTTAAGCCATAGAGTGACTTTTGAAGCTTTACACAATACATGTTGCGATTTGCGTTTGGATCCGGTATAGAGATTCCATCAGGGACCTTCATATATATGTCCGAATCAAGTGACCCATATAGATATGCAGTCACTACGTCCATCAACTGCATAGATAGACGATTTTGAACAGCCAGAGATATAAGATATCGGAATGTTATTCCACTCATAACTGGAGAATATGTTTCATTGAAATCAATGCCGGGTCTCTGCGTGAACCCTTGTGCTACAAGCCTCGCTTTATGTCTCACCACCTCATTGTTCTCATTCCGTTTCCGGACGAAAACCCATTTGAATCCCACAGGAAAGATTCCTCGAGGTGTAGGTATTGCATGAGTGAATACCTCTCTTTTAGTGAGCGAGGTTATCTCTGCTTGAATTGCATCTTTCCATTGATTCCAGTCCGAGCGCTTTCTGCACTCTGCCATGGTCTTAGGATCTGGATCATTTTGGATGATTTTTGCAATTGCTTCAGAGAAATAGATGTCGACAATTGTAGACTTTCTGTCATATGATTCTCCAGATTCAATATAGTTGATGGAAATTTCAAGCACCCCTTGTGATGTATCATTATTTCCCAAAATGATTGCATCAGGGCGATCCGATGTCCCAACATCAGTAATTGAGTGCACTGTTGATGTGGGATGTGAAGGTTGAACCTCCACAGGGTGTTTCTCAACGTGAGGTTGAGTTGCATTTACTGGGTTAGAAGAATTGTTCTTCCTTTTCCTTTGCTTGCTATAAGCTGCATCTGTGGAAATAGCCGTACTTCTCCCCCTCTTACTTGGGAGTTGAGTAGTTTTATTTGGTACCTCTACTCTTTCCGGCACATTTCTCGCAGGATTATAGGATTTTGTAACACCCTTATAATCAGTAAATGCATCTGGCATGTTATTTGCAATGTGTTGCAAATTAATGATCTTCTGAACTTGGAGTTCAGTTTCAGAAGTACATGGATCAGAGTTGGAGATGTCTATGGCATCCCAATTGATTTCCTGGCATTTTTTGTGGTTTTCAATTCCTCCCCCTAATGCCGGGAAATGATCTTCATTGAAGATACAATCAGCGTACCGGGCAGTGAATAGATCCCCTGTAAGGGGTTCCAAGTATTTAATGATCGACGAAAATTGATATCCCACGTAGATCCCCAATTTCCTGTGTGGGCCCATAGATGTACGCTGCGGTGGGGAGATCGGTACGTATGTAGCGTAACCGAACTTCCGCAGATGGGAAATATTTGGTGTATTTCCACGTACTAGTTGCAACGGGGAGGTTGCATGGTATGCAGTTGGACGCAATAGAATCAAGTCAGCAGCGTGTAAGACTGCGTGACCCCAACATGATGTTGGTAGATTGCAATTCTGTAGTAAAGGTCTTGCAATAAGTTTCACTCTCTTAATGAGAGATTCTGCCAAACCATTTTGAGTATGAACATATGGGACCGAGTGCTGAACTTGAATTCCTAAAGCCATGCAATAATCATTGAAGGCACGTGAGGAAAATTCAGTAGCATTATCCATTCGGATTGATCGGATTTGATGTTCAGGATATTGTGCTTTAAGTTTGATAACTTGTGCAACAATCTTAGCAAATGCATGGTTCCGTGTGGAAAGTAGACACATATGAGACCATCGTGTAGATGCGTCTATTAGAACCATGAAATACCTGAACGGCCCAGACAATGGTTGAATGAGACCACATATGTCACCTTGAATGCGTTCAAGGAACTTTAGAGGTTCGGCATGAATTTTGAGGTAAGAGGGCCTCAAAATTAATTTCCTAGTGGCACATGCGGTGCACATAAAATCTGAGGATTGGGGAAATTTTGCATCACTTAAAGTGTGACCAACAGAATTGCCTATAATTTTCCTCATCATCCCTATTCCTGGATGGCCAAGACGATCATGCCAAGTTTGGAATGCGTTAACATTCTGGAAAATTACTTTGTAAGCAACATGTGGTACGGGTTTGATGTATGTGTAGTACAATCCAGACGGGAGTGAGGGAAACTTTTCAAGTGTCTTTTTGCCATATCCGTGATCTTTTGTTATGAGAAGAAACTCCTCATTATTGTCCTCATGAGTTTCAACATGAAACCCATTCTTACGGATATCTCTATAACTCAATAAGGTACGAGTTGAATCGGGATACAAGAGTGCATCCTCAATTGTTATTGATGTACCCATAGGAAGCATAATAGTGGCCCGACCGGTGCCAACTATTACAGCATCGCGTCCAGCGATTGTTAAAACATTTCCTTTGTTCTTTGTGAGAGTTTGGAAATATTTTATCTCCCTGAGTATAGAGTTAGTAGTACCGCTATCCACTAGGCACATTTCCTCAACCATCAGATCGACTCCCGTACAATCTATACAAAATGGAGAATTGGAAAATGTAATTCTCAACAAATATATATAGAATACATACAATATATATATAGGTATAATTGTGCTTAATACAAATTACAATACCCATTGTGCTTAAATGAAGTACGGACAACAACTAGCCTATGACAACATTCACAATTAAACGGCATCCACATTTAAGGCATAATTAAATAAGGTATCTCAAAGTGTAGGAGCCTAGTTAAAGTCTCCAAACGGATCGTTAGAAGTGAACTCCACGATCATGTTCTCTGTATCGTCAATGTTCCCATCAAGTGGAGGTAATGCCTTGGTGTTGCTTGGTCCTGCAGCTGTAGGAGCAGAGTAGGAGCACCCAGGGGCATCTTTCTTAGTAATGTCAGGTTGGAGGAATTCTTCCATGTTGACATCAGGTTGGGAGTTGAAGTGTGCTTCAAATTGTCCACCTTGATTGGAACGTCCTTGATTGGAGCGTGCTCGTCCCACGGAATTCAAGTACAAAGCCACCAAGTGCTTGGGAGTACGACATTTCTCAGTCGGATGGTTGTAACAACCACACTTGATACAAGTGTTAGACTTGTTCTTTTTTAACTTAGAAACATCCTTTCCCTTGTTAGCACCACGAGACTTCCGCTGTCTCTTGAGCTTGTTCTTCCCTTTAAAGGTTCCAGGATTGCTAGAGTTAGTAGCATTGCCTTGATGTTTGTTCTGAGTGTTAGCATGTACTTCTGGCAAAGGCTTGGTGCCCAAAGGGCGCAGATTAGAGTTCCAAATTAGGAGCTCACTATGCCTTTCTGCCTGAAGTAATGTTTTAATCAACTCAGAATAAACGGTGAAACCTCTTTCACAGTATTGTTGCTGTAGGATCATTTGTGCGGGGAGCATGGTAGACAATGTCTTTTCAATTTTCTCCACATCAGATGGTTCTTTCTCGCAAAACTGTAGTTTAGAACTGATTTTATGAACAGCATGGTTGAACTCTCCCACAGATTTAAAATCTTGTAAGCGGAGGTGGTTCCACTCATTGACAGCCTCCGGTAGGATGACTGCTTTCTGCTGTTCATACCGTGTTTGAAGAGCAAGCCACAGAGCGTGTGGGTCTTCTTCCATCAGATACTCAGCCTTGAGATCAGGATGGATGTGGTTCCTTATAATAAATAAGGTATTGTACTTGAGTGTCTCAGCCAAAGGAGCTACACCCTCTTGGGGAGCTGCAATTGCCTAGTACATTCCGCGCAACGATAGACTCACTTTGAGATCCATCGCCCATGTGGGGAAGTTGTGGCCGTCAAGAGCGAGAGCCTCAAACTCTTTAGTAGCCATTGTGCCTACATATGTAGGGCCACAGATTTGTTAAAATCTTTGGCAATGTTAAATAAGCAATGCGAAATACAAGTAATCAAGGTAAACTTGAAATACATAAAGGAACATTCTCCTATTGTAGAACAACATAGAATCACCAATGGTATTAACATTATTTAATTCATTTTTCAACATTGAGTGCGCACTTTGAGGATGATAATCCCACAGTAGTACTTTGATACTACCTTGTGTATGGCCAATGTGAAAAAGAACCATGGTAATCACTTAGGTGTAGACCTTGTATAATTTATAATCAAATTGGGTACGCACGTTGAGGATGAAATCCCACAGTAGTACCATGGTACTACCTTGTGTATGGCCAATTGGAAAATAAATAAAGGTAGTCACCCAAAAGTGTAGACCAAATTGTTTCAAAACTTGATATTGGGTACGCACGTTGAGGAATAAATCCCGCAGTAGTACTGTGGTACTACCTTGTGTATGGCCAATATCAAAGTTAAGAAACTTTGTGTTATTCCAAAATGAGAAAAAAAATCAACCTAAAGCATTTGCATAAATAAATATATTAAGTGCTTGTATGGTAAGCTAGTAACATCAGGGGTCTATATTGCAAATATTTACAATAGAAATTTATTTAACATAAAATGCGTCATTTTCCATAAAATAGAGGGGGGATTTTGCAGAATGCCGAAAACTTGGGCTGAAGCCCATTCAGCCATTTGGCCCATGTGGGAGGTGGGATTTTAATGGGCCAAATCCATTTGGGGGCAGCCAATAAAAAGGAGGGGGAATGATTTTAGGGTTTCCCCCAAACCCAAGTCTCCAGCCGCCATCCATGGAGGCCGCCGCCGCCGGCCGGCCGCCTCCACCTCCGGCCGCCTTGGATCCACCCGCGCCGCCTTGCCACGCCGGCCATGGGCGCACCGGCCGCGCCGTACGCGTAGCCGCGCCTTCCGCCGGCTGCTGCTGGCCGCAGGCACCGCCGGCCACATGCGCCGCCGCCTCCTCTCGGGAGCCGCCGGCCGTGGGCTGCTTCAGGTGCCGCTGCGGGCCGCCTTGCCACGCCGGCCATGGGGGTCGCTGGCCGCGGTAGGCCGTGCTGCGCGCCACCGGTCACGGCCACCACCAG
The DNA here is from genome assembly GCA_017311315.1 of Dendrocalamus latiflorus. Classification (NCBI taxonomy): domain Eukaryota; kingdom Viridiplantae; phylum Streptophyta; class Magnoliopsida; order Poales; family Poaceae; genus Dendrocalamus; species Dendrocalamus latiflorus. The sequence goes on along the minus strand of CM029642.1, from coordinate 49,375,097 downwards.
CCACGGGCCACCTCGCCTTGGACGCCGCCGCCCGAAGGCCGCTTCGGGCTTGGTCGCCATTTGGGTAACTGTACATTGGGCACTTTTGCTTTGTAATAGGTGCGATGATAGAACACATGCAACAGTTACTACACTCTAGGTGATGCGAATTGCATAGGCATGAAGACCAATGGTCATCAACGGCAATGACACGATGGCAGCGATGGCAGCGTGGCACAACAGAGTAGGCTCAACGAGGCGATGCAGCTATGGGGTGTTTTCGGCAGAAGTGACATGCACACTGTTAAAGATAGAATAGGATTGTTATTTGTTTTCTTATATACTTTGGTTTCCTTATTTGTATATGGCATATTCCTCTGTATATCTCTTTGTACTTCCTATATATATTACCCTTTGGGTTTCATGAATATACACACAATATTCATAATATGGTATTAGAGTAAAGGCTCTGACCTTGTTCTTCTGTTGCCTTCGCCGCCGCCGCTGCTCAGGCCGCTGCCGCCGTCGCCTAGACCGCCGCCTCCCTGGTCACCGTCGCCCGAGCCGCCGACCGCCTGCTCCGTCTTCTTCACCAGATTGAGCGCAGCCACCACCGCCCAAGACACTGCCGTCGTCCAAGCCACTACCGCTCGAGCCGCCGCCATCGTCTCCACTCGATCTGGCACCGCTCATTAGATCCGGCGCTGCTGCTGCCTTCGCCACGGCCGCCGGGCCGCCATCGTCATCTCCTAAGCTGGCAGTCGAGACGTCGCCCCTGAGCCACCGGCCGACGCTTTGCCGGCTGCCGCTCCACTGGCCACCCGCCTCGCCGACCGCCTGCTCGTCGCCTCGGTGACGCTTGAGCTGAGAGGTCGTCTACCTCTGCTTCGATTTGAGACGTTTCGGCTGAGTCGATTCGTTTTGTATTAGCGAAAAAGAGAAAAAAACATAACGTTGATCTAACCGCCGCGTCGTCCAGCGCCACCTATTAGAGTTTGTTGCCTTGGTCACTACACCGTCCAACGCCGCCTACCGATGGCTTCCATTCCATCTACTACGATCCCATTTTTAGGAACAAAGCTCTATGGAACGAACTACGTGTTATGGTTTTCTCTCATGGAGATCACACTTGATGGTCTTCACCTTTAGGGACATATCACTGGTGCACGCCCTTCTCCACCGCCGCCGGTTCAGCCTCCTCCTAAGCAGTCTACTTCTGCACCTCCTGCAGCAGATGAGGCTACCAAGAAGGAGAAAAGGCTGCTGCTAATGCTGCTGATGAGGCTTTTCAGTATGCCATTGACGCTTTCGAGTGCTGGTGTGCTGACAAGACCCGTGTTCGTGCCATCCTGGTGGTCAGCATCGATGACTCCATCCAACTAGACACTGTTGGTCTATGGTCTACTCGACAGATCTAGGAGTACTTGCGTGAGAGATACCAGTAGAGCAGTGATTCTCAATTCTTTTCGCTTCAGCGTGAGTTGGAGACGCTCCGCCAGGGAGATTCTTCCGTTGACGACTTCTTTCAGGCCTTGGCAAGTCTCTGGTACCAGATAGATGAGCTGGCCTCTCTACTTTGTCAGGAGTGTCACAAAGTGCAGAAGGCAGATCATGATCGCCTTCACCTTTATGACTTCGTTTGCCACCTTCGCCCAGAGTTTGAGCCTGTCAGAGCTCAGCTGCTGAGCCGCTCTCCACAGTTGACCGTTACAGAGGACCTTTCGATGCTTTGGGCGAAGAGCTTCGGCTCGGGTTAGCAACATAGTCTGTTCCGACTGTGCTTGTTGCCCCTTCTTCGACTACGACACTGATATCTGCTTCGATTACGACCTCTCCCCAAGTGTCTGTCTCTGCTCCTGTTCTTGCACCAACTGGAGTTCAGTGCAACTACTGCAAGAACTTTGGGCACGACTACTAGAGTTGTGCGGTGCGAAAAAAGCGGAACAAGGCATTTGGGGGTGGGCGACCAAAGGGGGTAGGGAGGCCCTTCTTTCATAGGAGGACATACCAGCTCATTAGTTTCTGCTCAGAAAGGTGACTCTGTTCAGTAGCTCTACTAGGCTCTACTTCAGCAGCTCTCTCACAGCTCAACAGGTTCTGTCAATCTAGCTCAGACGTCTCCTCCAGGTACCTCTTGAGTTCTAGATTCTGGTGCCTCCTTTCACATGACACCAGACTCCATATCTCTCACTTCAGTAGGACCTCTTAATTTTCCTATCTTTGTTCAAACAGTTGACGATACTTCCTTATCTATCAGCTGTCAGGGCATTTTTTGTCCACTAACTTTTCTATTCCAGTTGTTTCTCATGTTCCCCAGCTTACCATGCAACTTCTTTCGGTGGAACAGCTCACTGATCTTGGTTGTAGGGTTATTTTTGACTCTCACACTTATTTTGTCCAGGATCGACAGACAAGGACATTAATGGGACTAGCTGGCGCCGTAGGGATCGTCAGCGTCTCTACATTCTTGACCGCCTCCACCTTCCGTCCACTTTAGTTGCTCCTGCTATGTCTGCCTCTACCGCCACTGCTGCCACCACCTCTGGAGCTTTTGCGCAATGGCATCATCATTTAGGACACCTGTGTGGGTCCCATCTATCTTCATTAGTTCGTCAGGGTATTCTTGGACGTGTTAATGTTGACACGTTAATATTTTGTCAAGGTTGTAAGTTGGGCAAGCAGCTACAACTTCCTTATCATTCTAGTGAGTCCATGTCTTCTCGTCCTTTTGATTTAGTTTATTCAGATGTATACGGACATGCGCCTATTATCTCAAAAGGCGAGCATGTATTCTATGTAATTTTCATTAATGATTATTCCTATTTCACTTGGCTTTTTCTTATGTCTAATCGTGGTCAGTTTCTTGCAATCTATCGTAGCTTTGCCACGATGGTTCGTACTCTGTTTGAGTCCTCTATCCGTACTTTTTACTGTGATTCTGTTGGAGAGTATTGTTCTGGTGCTTTCAGACAATTTCTTTTTGAGCAGGGCACTCTTTACCAGTCTTGTTGTCCTGGTGCCCATGCTCAGAATGGGGTTGCTGAACGCAAACGTCATCATCTGCTTGAGACTGCTCGCACTCTTTTTCTTTCTTCTCACGTTCTAACACAGTTCTGGGTGGAGGCTATTTCTGCGGCTGCATATCTCATCAATATGCAGCCTTCCACTGCTCTTAAGGATGTCAGTCCTATAGAGCGTCTCTACTCTAGAGCCCCCCAGTACAGTCACCTTCGTGTTTTTTGCTGCACCTGTTTTGTCCTGCTGCAACCTTGTGAGCGCACCAAACTATCAGCCCAGTTAGTTGAGTGTGTGTACCTTGGGTACAGTTCTAAGCATAAGGATTATTGTTGCTATGATCCTTCTGCTCGACAGATTAGGATCTCGTGAGACGTTGTCTTTGATGAATCTCGGCCTTTCTTCTATCGAGATTCAACTCCTTGTCTTGCTTCCACCATCGAGACGATCTTCTGGTTGTCTCTCCCTAACTCTTCACTTATTTCTCCTCCTTCACAACCTTCCTCTAGCCTGTCTCCAGTGTTTCCTTATGTACCTTCACCTCCTGTGTTGCCTTCTGCAGCACCACCTCTTGCTCCTGTAGCACCACCGTCTCATTTCTCAAGGGTGCACTACTCCAGACATCCTCGTCCTTTACCAGACTCATCTTCTGGTATTTTGCTAACATCGACGTCTGATTCTTCTAATGATGCTCCTTGTTACGCCCTTCATGACCAAACATCCCTTTGATCTCCTGATCATCTTGGTTTTACTTCAACCGCTCATGCTCTTTCTGTCATTGAGCCTAGCGCTTATCGTGAGGCTGCTTTTGATTCTGAGTGGCAGCTCACTATGGTAGAGGAGCTTGGCGCTCTTTGATGAACGAAGACTTGAGATATTGTACCGACACCTGTGCATGCTCATCCTATCACGTGCAAGTGGGTGTATAAGATTAAGACCAGATCTGTTGGTACTATTGAGCGCTACAAGGCTCGTCTTGTGGCTCGTGGCTTCTAGCAGGAGTATGGTCGTGATTACGATGAGACGTTTGCCCCTATTGCCCATATGACCACTGTTCACACTCTTGTTGCTATTGTTCTATTCGCCGGTGGTCTATCTCTCAGTTGGATGTTAAGAATGACTTTCTTAATGGTGTTTTGCCTGAGAAAGTTTACATGCAGCCACCACCTGGGTATTCTGTTCCAGATGGCCATGTTTTTCGTCTTCGTCGTGCTCTTTATGGCCTCAAACAGGCCCCTTGTGCTTGGTTTGCATGTTTCACCTCAGTGATTACTGCTGCCAGTTTCACTGTCAGTACCCCACGATCCTACTCTTTTTGTCCATGTCTCATCTTGAGGTAGGACACTACTTGTTCTATATGTGGATGATATGCTCATTACTGATGACGATTCCTCATTCATCACATACGTGAAGAAGCATCTTAGTGAGCAGTTTTTTATGACTAATCTTGGTTTGCTTACGTACTTTCTTGGGATTGAGGTTTCTTCCATGCCTGAGGGTTACTACCTCTCCCATCAGAAGTATGTCCAGGATCTTCTTAATCGGTCTGGTATGACTGACACTCGTATTGCTGAGACTCCTATGAAGCTTTTCCTTCAACTTCGTGCTACTGATGGTGATCTTCTTGAGGATCCTACCCATTATTGCCATCTTGTCGAGAGTCTGGTATATCTTGTGAGCACTCGCCTTGATATTACTTATGCTGTTCATATCTTGAGTCGGTTCATGGCGAGTCCTACTCATCTTCACTACAGTCACATCCTTCGTGTTCTTCGCTACTTGCGTGGGACAATCTCTCGTCGCTTGTTTTTCCCTAGCTCCACCTCACTACAGCTTCAGGCGTACTCTGATGCGACCTGGGCTAGTGATCTTTCTGATCGTCGTTCTTTTTCTACTTACTGTGTTTTGCTTGTCTCCTCCTTGATTGCCTGGAAGACAAAGAAGCAGACTACAGTTTTTTGTTCAAGTGCAGAGGCTGAGTTGAGAGCCATGGCAGCAGTAACAACAGAGATTACTTGGTTGAGGTGGCTACTTGCAAACTTTGGTGTACCTGTGAGGGGACCTACGACACTTATGTCTGACAGTACAGGTGCTATCAGTATTGCTCGTGATTTAGTGAAGCATGAGCTCACCAAGCACATTGGAGTGGATGCTTCATACACTCGCTCACAGGTGCAGGAGGGAGTACTTGCTCTACAGTTTGTGCCATTAAAGTTACAACTTGCTGACTTCTTCACGAAGTCCCAAATTAGAGCACAACATTTATATTTTCTTTCCAAACTCAGTATGTGTGATCCACCATGAGTATGAGGGGGGTGTTAAGGATTGAATCAGATTGTTATTTGTTTCCTTATATGCCTTGGTTTCCTTATCTGTATATGGAATATTTCTCTGTATATCCCCTTGTACTCCTTATACATATTGCCCTTTGGGCCTCATGAATATACACACAATATTCATAACACACATGAGGTTGGCAAGGGGACATGGAAGGCGATGGTAGGGTCGATAGAGACAGGAGCTCACCGTTGGTGTTAAATTTCAATGTGAAGGGCTCAGCTGGGATTGGGGAAGGCATGCCCAATCTCTCACTCAAAGCTTCTCAGATGCAATTGCACGGTGAAACGAGGAGGCGAGGCTCAGGAACACGCTGTGACGTGGTCAGCTTTGACGAGGATGCAATGAGGCGGCGAGGCAATGAGTTCCTTCCTTTGGCTCCAAATGCGATGGCGAAGACACCAAAGAAATTGACGGCTGTGGCTAGGGTTTTAAGGTGGTAGTGGCTCGGGGTGGCGAGGGTAGAGGAGGGCGGTGCTATTTACGGCCAAGGAGATGACAATGCGAGCCAAGGCGGTGAAGAAGTCTGGCTCGACATGGCACCAAAGAGGGGGGGGGGGACCGATTGGTGAAGTAGGTTGGCGCATGGCTAGGCTAGGGAAAGCTAGCTGGGAGACGGAAGAGAAGTGGGGGCGACGCGAAAGAAAGACGTGGCTTCAGCTGGAAAGAGAATGAGAGAGAATTGGACCAGAGAGGTAGATTTGACCCATGAGTACTTCCAGATTTTAAATAGTTTTTCCTTTTTAGAAATTACCATAAATTCAAATAAGCCAAGAAAAATAGCAAATGAATTTAGAAAATTGATAAAATTTAGAAAAATACTTTTGAACACCAGGAACTCAAATAAAATAATTTTGGATGCAATTGATGTTTGAATTATTCATATGAAATCATTTTAATTTCAAGGAAATTCAAATTAAGCTTTAATTAATTCCACAAAAATCATAAAAATTTTATAAACTTTAATTTAAATAAAAGACTTTGAAATTCAAAAAATTCAAAAATTGTCAGTCCATTTTTAAGTAAATAAAAGGTGCCAAGAAAAAACGCAGAGTTATCATAGGGATTTGTGGCATTTTGGCAGAACGCCCATGTAATATGATTATATGAGTTATTGTTTATAACATCCTTAGTTAAATAGACCATTATTTAGATGCCATTTTCAGATAATTTAGAAAACTCATTAAGCCATTATTTAAGACGTTTCCTCTAAAAATGCCATAAAATCCCATTGTATTTATAGAAGTTACCTCAAAAGCTCAATTTTTTAGTCGTTTATCACAATAGTCTCAAAAGAGAGGTGATTCAATGTGTTTTAAGATAATGACTTCAAAAAAAGGGCGTCTATTAGTTTTGCTTCTGTGTTTTATCGGTAATATATATTTCGCCATAAGTAACTGATTACATCGGTAAGAAATAAAATGGATAAAAATGTAGATAAATTTTTGAGTTGAAATTTTGTGTTATAGTAATTTTTTTTGAATTTTCATGGCCTTTGTTGGTGTTTGGAGATGGTATACACGAATGCTACTTGGACATACCTTACAGCTACGGAAACATGATCAAATTGATCATTTATATGACAAAATTGCAGCTACCTCTTCTCTGTATTGTAGACTGCAGCTAGCAGTTGCACGCAAGGCATCCATGCAACCCGTTTGCAATCCAAAGTACGAACATACGTATGCACACATTCTCACCCACATAGTATATATAAATGCACGCGGCAAACTCCCACATGCCGTGATCATACTTGGACACACCATGTCTACAAAACCGTACTATTTACTTATGTAAACAATGTCGACACCTGTTCTGATCAGAACGAATCATGGCATCTCGTCGGCGTTGCAGTTGACAGCCATGGTGGTCTGCGCCAGCTTCTTGAGCTTGGCGATGATCATGACCAGCTTGCTGTTGAGCCGGCTGACGAAGCACCGCGGCAGCCACCCGGCCGCCGGGTCCAGCTGCACCACGTAGGTCACGATGCACGACTCGGCGCCGCCGCCGCCGCCATCGAGCTTCTCGACGACCCAGCCGGACTGCAGGAGCAGGCCCCGGCCGACGGAGCTGCTGCCGCCGCTCCGGCCCTTGGAGTCCGGCGGCAGCAGCCCCGCGGCGATCTCCTTGGGCAGCGACGCCACGGCCACCACCAGCGTGCCGTCGTCCATGGTCTGGCGGCGCTCGTAGACGACGAGGTCGCGGCGCCTGAAGAGGCCCGCCGGCCGCTTGGAGGCGTCGCCGATCTTGAGGTGGATTATGCTCAGGTCGTCGCCCAGCTCCTTGATGTACGTCGCATCCACCAGGTCGGACTCCCACTGCTGCACTTGTTCAATTCGCATGCGAGTTAGACCTATCCAAAAAGTGATGTAGTTTTGGTTTTTAACTATGATTTTTTGACTTTTAACTAATTATAAGAAAGATTAAGGGAGTAAGATACACTTACGTTGAAAAGCTACTTTATTTAAAACAGCTCCTGCAATAACTCATATAAACGACTTATAGAAACTATCATGAAAAGTTATTCCATCTAAAAGCTAGCTTTTAAAAGTCAAAAATTAGAAATTGTTTGGAATAGGGGTAGGCCCTGTTCGCTTGGCTTCTAAAAACCGTTTTTCTACAGTACCTAACTTTCGAACAGAATATCTTTTCAAGACGAAATTTATTAGTCAATTATAGCATATATTGTAGTGACTTCATTTATATCGGCCAAAATTGCATATGAGTATCTCTCTATATAAACTTCTCTACAAGTTATTACTATTTATAAGTCAAAATCAAAATCTATCAGTAAAAGACAATATAAACGCAACTTCTACCACTATGTGAGTTGGTGAGTGTAAATTAAAGGTTATCTACTTACCTTAGCTAATTTGTTTCTTTTTTTTAAAAAAAACTTACCTTAGACAATTTAGACATGATTTACACTTGTAGAATGAACAATAAACGGTGAAAAAAAATGCATGTAAAGCGTATAAAATATGCACACATTTACGGTAGTCACACTCCATTCTTCGGGCATGTTGGTAGGTAATCTCAGTACTCTTGGACTTCCTGCCCATTATCTCTCGGCCCATATGCGGCCCAACTCACAACCTACCCATTGCTGCCGTGGTTTCTCAGCTTAGCATAAGCAGTAGATTAATTAGTCATTTGCCAAATCATAGTAATAATTAGCTACCGTCCCAAAGTGGTAAAGGCTTAAACTGCCAAATCGGGACAATCCCAGCATGGTAGGTGCCTACTGCCGCACTCACCTAGTGGTACTGCCTAAAGAGGTTGGGTTAGGTTGACCCAAAATTTGTACAAACAAGGAATCGATGGCGTGTACGGTGCACCCACTGCACGTTCTCCTATCGTCTCATGCACGTACACCATCTTTTTCTACCGTCAAAGCTATTTGATCGACCAGCTCGGATGATCAAACAGGGAATTTTCAATTTATTTTTTTGTATGCAAATGGAACAAATGCACCCATTTTGTCGGCTCTATATATACATGTCATTAAGAAACTAGTGATTTTTGCTTGGGCTAATCTATCTTGATTACTAGTCAAGCCTTCCCGTTGTGTATGATAACTACAAACATAGAGAATGACTATAACTAGAAATTAAGACGAGTGCATTTGAATTTATAGAAATTCTTACTGCTAGTTCACTTTAATCTGCATCCGACTCGAATTCTAGATACGTAAATTAAGACAACTATGACTAGTGTATTTAAAAACTTTGGAAGCAGCTAGGAAATATTATACTATTGAAGGAGCTCCCGACAGTATAACCTTCCCTCTCTCCTCTTCCCGCCGCTCTCCCTCCCCTCCACTGGCGGTACCCCCGTCTAACCTAACATTCTCGTCGTGACCCTTCCGCTACTACCCACTACCTTCATCGCCTCCCCAGCCCCTCTTTACATATGTGAGATGCGTCGACGACGACTACACCCCTCTGTCGGTACAAGAGCGAGGGTGAACGAGAGAGCGTGCGTTGAAACAACAGCTATAAAAGAGAGCGAGAGAAATAGTGATATACCATTCAAAACGCTATAGCGTTTTCTAATTTTTCTTTTTTTTTTAACTTAATAACACCGTGTTTACTTTGATCAAGGTTTGGCATGTGGCTCGTGTTCACGTTGATTAAGGTTTGGCATGTGGCTCCACGTGCGTTCATACGCTGCTCTTCCCTCTCAGCTAGATACGCTTACACCACAAAGTATACCCGTGGCCGTGGACGCCGTCCTAGCGTACCAGCAGTGTTACTCCTACTTGGTTACTTTTTGTTTCTTCTGCAGTAGTATGTTGTTTTTTCTTTTGCGATAGTAATCTTTTTGCAGCAGTAACATCTTTTTTTCTTCTGCAGTAGTAATCTTTTTTCTTTTGTCTTTTGCAGTAGTAATCTTTCGGGAAACATTTTCTGCATGTGTCAGGCGTCAACATGTCACATGTAGCAGCTAGCGTGGCGACAAACTCGGCATGAGATTTGTTGCATGCAGCAGCTAGCGTGGCGACAAGTCGGCATGAAATTTGTTGCTTGCGTCCGGTTACGTTGTATCATACGGGCTTAGGTGGACCCTAATATTTTTTTTCTTCTAAAGATACACTGCTGATAATACAGAAAAATATGGTCACATGTTGCACCTTAAACAGCTAGAAAACTTCCTCGATCGTATCTTACGCGAAAATCCAATCACAGAATCAGTAGCTTTCCCCGGGACGTCAAATGTAGAGTAGAGCTAGATCATAGCGGGTTCTTTTCTATTTATGTTTAGGTTTTAGCTTGCTTTATTTGTTGCAGTAACTAGATTTTAAATGGTGTGTTTTTTAAGATGAAGTCTATAAAAGACTGTAGTAAACAATGTACCAAATTCAGATATACCAACTAAAATTACGTGTGACTATTTTTCTCTACGTATTATTTCTTGCGAGTATACAAAATTCAAAAATTATAAGTCAAAAGCTAGATCCACAACCTAAAAGAACCTATTCATGATCGATCTAACATGGTGTTATATATTTGAGCTTTTGGGCCCTATGTATGTTATGATTTTTTTTTCAAATATAGTATCATTTGTGGAGGATTTTTTTACCAAGGTTATCAGGACTAAAAGTATATGGGCTTTTTTTTTTACCAAGGTTATCGATTCTAGAAGTATATGAACTTTGTTTTTTACCAAGGTTATCAATACTAGAAGTATATGGCTTTTTTTTAACAAAGTTATACCAATACTAGAAGTATATGGAATAGCTACGGTGTTGAAGAATTATATTATGCCTGCGCGTGCTATAGCATCACTCAAAATTATCTCCGTGCATGCTCTGAACAAGTAGCGAAAGGAAAGAGCTGGTTTCGAGCATGTACAAAGGTATATGTCGTCTGTAAACGTACGGCACATAAAATTTTAAGTGATGTGAAGAAGAGAGAAGGAGAGAGAAATATACTATCTATTACTTAACAGATGACTTTATAGTTAGTTTTTTTTACTGCCTATACCATTTGCACATGCTCTTATAACAAAAACTTTTCTTACAACTGCAGGTAGTAATTAATGATTTGGCGTACGGGCTGCTGTTAAGATCACGCAATATAGTTTTTTTTACTGCCTATACCATTTGCACATGCTCTTATAACAAAAACTTTTCTTACAACTGCAGGTAGTAATTAATGATTTGGCGTACGGGCTGCTGTTAAGATCACGCAATATTGTTACACGATCCATTTGGTAACTTCCGTCACGGTTGATCGATGGCGCTTGGCTACAAAGGCTTTAAGAATCACGGGTGTAACGAAGCTCCGATAGTACTATTAGGCTGGCAAATCACGAGCCATTAACTTCTCGATATTAACTGGTTTTAGGGTGGGGTTTTTTTTCTGTGACTGATAATTTATGGATGTGGTTGATAGTTTTTGGTCATAATGTAAATATTTGTGTGAATGTACCAAATATCGATAAGTCACTTCAAAAAAACTATCCTAATAAATCGTTTCGAAAAGACGATAAAAAACCATCATATTTATTTATTTATTTATTCGAGAAAGGTATAAATTGACAAGAAGTTATCTTTAATTACTGTCACCGCTAGCTTTTACCAAAGTACTTTGTCTTTTTCCCCAACGAAACTTCCTCCTTCCTAGGTTATTCCAACTTAAGTACTAGCTAGCACTTAAGTGCTTAACAACAGTAGGTCAGTTTTAATCAGCAAAATCACATCAACTTAACTGCTAGTTCTTCTATAAGGAAGTAGGTCGTTTTTAATTAGCAAAACCATATCACATCGCATCACGAAAGCCCCTCCAGAAGCTTGCAAGCACTTGTTCTTTAACCATTTAACCTAAAGAATTCCTTTGCAAAAACCTTTTTCTTAATCTCCTTTAGTTAGTTTCTTTAATCGTATTTAATCAAAGCTTTTGATTCATTATTCAACCGAACTAATCGCGCGGGCGTAACGTACCTTGGCGACGTCGACGGCGTTGGCGACGGCCATGAACTGCTGCGGCGAGACGGCGTGCAGCAGCCACCGGCTCCGGAACACGTGCGCCGGCCCCGACCGCCGCTTCGATATCTCCACGCCGTTGCAGTACGCCAGCACCTTCCACTCGTCGTCCTCGCCACCGCCTCCTCCTCCTCCGCCGCCGCCGCCAACTGGTCCGGCGTCACACTGCCCGGAGTCCGACGACGCGGCAAGCAGCTCTTGGATGCAGCTCTCGCTCGCATAGCTCACGTACCTCTTCAAAGAATCCTCACTTATAGACCTTACATATGACACACGCACACACAAGCATGATCAGACTTGACCTTGTAAACATCTCATTGATTTGATCTACTATAGGCAATGATAAGGCTAGTTAACCAAATAGACCTGTGTATATAGGTTGATTAAATAAACAAAATGGAATCAAAAGCCAATTGGTCATTAGTTAGTTACCATGATCTTGAGCAGACAGAAGGGGAGGTAGGAGAGCCACCACAGCTCATGCTTCCTTCTGAAACTCTAAATGAAAGCTATCTTTTGGCTTCTGCTGCCAGTGACGATATCTTTGATGAGTGAATGGAATGGATGGATGGATAGATTGGTTTGTGTTTGATGAAATGGAACCATATAGTGTAGCTTTATATATGGAGATTAGAGAGGAGGGGATTTCAAGAGGAGAGGGGAGGAAATGGAGGTGAGTGGAGCCACATGCAAGTGAATGGGGCACATGGAGATGTCAGTGTCAGAGAGGGCGGTGGTGGTGCAGCTTGCCCTCGTGCATACACCATAGGGTAAAGGACCAAAGATTAGTGTATTGCTACACTCACCAAATGGAGAAGCTGTGTGTACGAATAAAATTCACTAACATCGATGTGAAGAGAATACTATTTTGTGAAATAAAAATTACTTTGTTCATATGCATATAAATTATTGCATGAAAGTGATGTATAAAACCTCAGTCGAAGGTGTTGATAGATTTTTTAACGAAATCACATAATTAAATCATAAGGCGATCGACCTCAGTTGAGGGCTGGACTGGTCAAGTGATTTGCATACTAGTGATTAATAATAGCCATAACAACGCAGTAGTTTTGAGATCGGTGTGATTTTCTTTTAGATAAACATTCAAATGTCATTGGACTTACTCTCCATGTTGTACATTATTTGCTACCTAGGGTAGGAACACAATTTTAATTTGTATAGTCCCATATATAGTGTCTAAACATAGCCGTTGTACAAAAGTTATTTGTAAGGTAATGTAGTGGTTGCATGTTGTAACTGTAGTGCAATTGCAAAAGAAAAGGATTCTTTTCCTTTGGAGATCATAAAGAGATGAAGCAAAGGGAGATGCTGGTTTGTGCACATGGCATGTTGGCAGGGTCAGTCTACATACAAAGGAAAGAATTGAGCTTTAAGGGACCAAATTATAGTTAAGTGAGATAAAAGTGATGAATAAAAGGGGTTAAATGATGGCTTTTGGGGCGCTTGTCCTTCTTTCTGTGGGGTTTAGAGCATAGTATGTTCTCATTGCACATACACATGTGCCAACCAAGCTGCAAGGAAGTTATCATGCCACGTCAGAACGAACAGGACCGTCATCAACTTTTTTAAAATCTAGAATTGATTGTAATATTCAAGGCAGGGAATACATTTTCATTTTGAAATTCGTAAATTTCAGTTTTCTCGGCCTATTCTTAAAAAAAGCTCAAATTAGCTAAAAATTTAGCCTGACTTGAAATTTTATGGCCGAATCAACCCAAATCGGCTATTGGGCTCGCACAAGTTGGCAACGGCGTGATGGTGTTCCGCCCCTGAGTCCCTGACTCCAAAAAATCGACTCCAAAGTTCAAACCCCTGAGTCCCAATTCCCCGTCGACGAAAGTGATGAAACTAGGTTTTCCATTCTCCATCCTTGGTGATCGGAAATCGATTGGCACTGGATGCAAGGGAGGCCCTTGCCATTCCCTATCCTTCGTGACCAAAAAATCGACTGGCGGTGGCGGCAGCAATGGGTAAGGCGGCGGCGGCAAGGGAGGAGGACGAGGCCCTTGTCGTTCTCCATTGATCCTTCGAAACCGAAAGTCGATCGGCGATGGCAAGGGAGGAGGGGGAGACGGCGCCGGTAATGGTGGAGGAGGCGGCAGCGGAAAGGAAGGAGGAGGAGGCGGCACCGGCAAGAGGCAAGGGAAGCGGCCATGGAGTGGATGCGGCCGCCGACAAGGGATGGGTAGGTGGTGTCGATTTGGCCTCCGGCGTCGGCAAGGGACGGGTAAGCAATGCCATTTCATGAAATTTATTTGAATTTCTTAGATTCAAACCATATTTTTGTTTCTTTCGACCGAATTTTTCTACAAAACCGAAATTTCTGAATTTTGGATTTTTCAGAGGGTCCGAACTTTTTTCTTAACTGAAAATGCTTTCCCTGATTCAAGGTACTTAAGAAGTAGTAGGTGCCACATTTATTAGTTGCTTTGGAGAGGAAAAGGTGAATTGAGATATGCTTTGGCCGAAAGGTCTTAAATGATGTCTTCTAGACTTGTAGCAAGGTGAGATTTGAATACGCTGCCCAGCAAAAAATAAAAAGCTGGTAATTTTCTTAATGAGTAGTTTGTCAGGTAGCTAAAACCGCATGTACATGGTTGGTTAATGTAGGGCGTGTTCTTTAAGTCAAAAGCTAGCGGCTTTTGTCTTTTGCTACAGTACCTAACTTTCAAACGGAGTATTTTTTCAAGACAGTGTCTACAAGTTAAATGATCTACATGTTAAAAGCCCAACATTTGTACCAGCCAAAATTACAAGTGTATATCTGTCTCTCTGTAATCTGTACCGTAAACAGCCAAAATTCAAAAATTTCAGCCAAAAGTTAAAAGCCGCAGCCGAAAAGAACATGCCCGTAGCTATCTTTCGTGATCGGAAAATAATACATGAGCATTCCACAAATAATCCAATCGTGCACACAGTTTGCGAGACACTACAACGGAACGCATCTATCGCAACGGTTTAAAACCATCAAAAAAGTAGCATCAGAATTATTTTCCTGTCGGTAAATCGTCGGAAAATAACTGTGAGGAGATCGAGGACACGAAATTTTCATTTGCGACAGTTAACCGACAGGAAAATAATACCAACATTAAGCCCGGGGGGATTCACGGCCCCCGGGCGTGTCCACGTCAGCGCTTCCCCGCCCGCGCGCGCGCCCCGGCCGCCGCGTGGCGGGGCATTTCCCGTACGGCCGGAGGAGGTAGTTTCCTCCGGTTTTGCGGAAATTACGTATAGGTCCTTTTTTCTCGCGAAAAGGTCCCTGCAAGTTTTTTTTCCAAAAAAATTTTTTGGATTGCGCCCCGCAGGTTCCCGAAATTACGTATAGGCCCTTATTTACTTACAAACAGGTCCTTACAAGTCCTCGATTTTTTTCAAAAAACCCCTTTAGCTTTCTCGAAATTGCGTACGTGCCCTCGATTTTTTAAAAAAAAACTCCTCCCGAATTATCGCCTCTTTTACTTCGGTACACACGGTGGCTGGCGCGGCGTGTCGCCGCGCCTATGAGGCTAGTAATTCCCAATAGCTATTCCTAACGGCCACTGACAGGATTGTCTCTCACGTCAGGTTTTGGAGACCCTAATCCCTGTCGGTTAGCCGTTAGCAAAAACTATCAGGTATTATTTTCCTAATGGTCATCGTCAGGAAAATTTGTCTTGTTAACAAAAAAAATAAGAAATATAAATAAAAAGTTTTGCTGACATATCTGTCCATTTTCCTGCATATTCAAACCCACGGACACACTTTTCGCCAATAGCTTGTAGATCCATAGTCATAAGCCCAGTTCTTTCCTAGTCTTTGATATTTACTTTTGACTTTTCTATAATAACTAGCTTTTAAATAAAGTGTCTTTTTAAGATAGAGTCTACTAGTTAATTGTAGTACATACTGTACCGACTTCATTTATATCGACAAAAACCACACGTGAATTTCTGTTACTCTGTAATTTCTCACATAAACAGCCCAAAAACCACAAACCACAGCCAAAAGCCAAAAGCTATAGCCAAAAAGAACAGGCAGTTTCTTCAAATTAAATTACTTGTACATCATTTAGTACATGCATCACAACTTACAACCTCGCTCACATTTTCTCCATGCATGACATTGCATGCAAGCTAAGGCATTTTTAGATCAAACTGATAATTAGGCACAACTTCATTAGAAACGTGGGTACTTCTTATGTTTGAGAAAATAGTCTTAAGAGCATTCTTGCAGATGTATCATAGTAAGTTTGGAGAATAACTAGTTGCAGCTGTAAACTTACAAGGAACTAATCTGTTCATGGATCTTGGCATAATACGTACTATTCCCTATCTCTCACTCTTTCCCTATCTCACGCTCTGTTTCTTCTGCTTTTGGCTCGGCTTCGGCATTGAAAAGTCACTAAAATTTCAAAACCAGAAAATTTGTGATTTTTGCTGCATTTTTGAGTGAATTTTGAAAACTTTCCTCTTTGGGAAAGTTTTCCCGGAATACGCCTTCCTTTTTGGGCCGTTCCGCTTTCTCCCTCTGTTGGCGCCCCGCCTCCCTTTCCGCTTTCCCCTTCCTCCTGGCGCCTCTCGCTCTCCCTCCCGCGTTGACGCCGCCCCGGCCCCGCCTTTCCCCTTCTCCCGCTGGCGCTGCTCCACTCCCCGCCTTCTCCTCTCTCGCGCGCCCGCGCCCACGCCACCCGTTGGAGCCGCTTTCCCCTGTCGCCTCTTCCCCCGCCTCGCGCACGCGCGTGCGCTGCGCGCTGCGTGCCGCGCCGCCCCGCCCCGGCGCCCGCGGCCGCGCTGTCTCCGCACCGCCCCGGGATCCCCTCGCGCCAGCACCGCCCCGACAGCCTCGGATGGAAGGAGCGGCCGCCCTCGCGCCACGTCGCCCGCCTCAGCTCCGGCCCCACCTGGCAGTCACCGCCTCCCCTCTCTCTCTCGCGCGCGGACGCGCCCTCGCCCCGGCCGCAGCTCACCTGCCCCGTCGCGTCGCCACTCCTCTGCACAGCGCCGTGCGTCACCCTCGCCCCGTCCACTGTGCGGGTTTAAACGCCCGCGACAGCTCCCCGTCCCCTCCTGTCGCCCCAGAGGCCGCCGCTGCCTTCTCCCCGAAGGAGCCCCCTCCCCTCCATTTGGGTATAAATACCCCCTCTCGGCTCCCACTCATCCCTTTGCTTCCCGAGCTCTTCCACCGCCTTCAATCCCCTCCCGACACTCTCAGCCACCTCCCAGAGCGCCCGATTGGAGCCTCGTCGCCCGAGACTCCGCCACCGTCGCCCCCTGCACCGGCAAGCTCCGCAAACGGATCTTCTTCTCTCCGCCCCCATCCTTCAATTACATTCGCCCAGAGCTTCTCCTCGGTGTGCTGACCATGTTGGTAAACTCCCTCTGGCAGGTGATCGCTCGAGGAAGCCCCGCGCCGAAGCACCCCGCCGGCCGAACCCCCTTCCCGTGGCCAGCCCTCCTCGGAGTTCCCCAGCTCACGCCGCCACCGCCAGTGTAATCACCTCACCCCCCAGATGGTGAAACCACCCCCGATTAGCCCCTCTCGCCGCCGGCAACCCTCTCCACCGCAAAATGCCCGAACCACTCCCTTCTTCCTTCCGCCGTCTCCACTAACTCTCGCGCCCTCCCAAGCCCCGAAATGGGCTCCCCAAGTCAAGCCCTACCCGGCGGTACCCCTCTCTGCCCCTGGGAGCCGTCGACGTCGCCGGAGCACCACTGCCCCGCCGCCTCCGTCCCGCTGCTGCTCGCGCCCGGCCGGAGGAAGACGATGACGACGTGGCCGTCTCCCCGTCGTCGGATCCCCCTTAAGCCCTCTGATCTCCGCCATCCATCTCCCCGTACCGTTTCAACCGCCCCCTCGAATCTCAGTCGTCCGATCTTCACAACCGTACCGCCCCTCGTCCGTCGGATCGCCTGCGCGTACCGCTTCGCCGCCGCATCCGGGCCGCACCGCGGGGACGCGTGTCGCCCATCCACCGCTCGCGGGCACTGCGCAGCTGGGCCGCGGCCTCCTGGCCCGCTCCGCTCCCGCGCGCGCACGTTCAAACCCCTGGGCCGGGCCGCACTGTAGCGACCGGACCGGCCCGACGCTGTATATTTGATTTTCCCTGGATTTTCCAATTTCCAATATTCCAGAAAACTCAAATAAATCCTAGAAAATCACAGAAAATCCCAAAAATTCTCAAATTTCACCACTTTGCTCCAAATAATATCCCTGACCCATTTGTAACCTCCATTTCTCCAAATTCATCCCAGATAAATTCCTAAAATTCCCTATTTGAGGATTTATGCATTTTATTCCTTTTTAATAGATTATTTTTCCTCGCTTGATTAGGCTCAAGCCGGATTTATGTTATTTTCAGTGTTTGCGCTAGTGTCGAAGATTCCGGAAGCTCAAGTGCAGTCGCAGGATCCAGGAGCTTCTACGTTCAAGCTAGCCGAGTTCGTCCCGATTCACGGCAAGTCACAAGTCCTTGACCATGTTGAAATCCTATGCCATTTAAATTATGTTATTATATTATTTGCATTAAGCTAATTCTGAAATGTTAATTCGAAAATAAAATAAAATATTTAGAATGGCATGTTATGTAGCTAAACCTACCACCGTAAATGCCCTGTTAAATTTGTTGCCATGCCTTTGTAACCCTGGAAATAATTATATGTTAATCTAGATAATTTTAGGTTATTACTATCATGCAAAATGTTACCCTAATAAGGTCGTGGCAGCGAGCCAATAGAATTTGTAAAACCCGACTCTAAGGTAGGGTGGTATGGGACACCGTATCTTAGAGCGGAGAGTGCCGGCGTGCACAAGGTAAGGTAAGGGTGCGTGGGGAAACCGCAAGACGGTCCTTGCCCAATCTCTTACCTTAGGTTTGAGTAGGGTAAGGGAGTTGTGGGGAGTCGCGAGACGGCCTTCGCCCACCGCTTACCCTAGGTTGGGTCGCGTGCCTGGCGAGGTTGCGGACCATGTGAAAATATAAGGACTGAAACCCTTACGCTGAGTAAATGTCACAGTGATCGCTCAACCACAGGAGTTGACTTGTCAACACTGGTCTAGTAGCTGCTCAACTCAATTGAAACTCTATAGGAGGATTAGCAGTGAGGTTAGGCAAGGCGGGTTACGGGTGCCTAACAACGGTAGAGTTCACTCGAAGCGGCCACTGTTTTCTCTTGTGTGTGTGTGTGGGGGGGGGGGGCCAGACCCGAGTGAATTCTACCGGGTAGAGCCTATATAAAGAGTTGAGCAGTGAAACGACCTGGCTTCCTTAACTCAGTCATGAGGGTTAAGGGATCGTGTGGGTAAAGCTGAGCAAACTCTGCAGAGTCAAATAAATGGTATTCGAATACGCCGTGCTCCCGGTTATTGGAGCTGTGTCACTTGGGTGATTCCAGCAGCAAAGCTTAAGTAGTTTTGTACATGTTTAATTTGGATTAGGTTGGTTAATGAACTTTTGTTGAAAACCCCTGAGATCTTGAGAAGTAGTTTTGGGTCCATTTTATAAAATGCTTGCAAATAAAACTGCATCCACCAAATGTAATAAACCAAGTATACTCCCTCCCTTTGTTGATCCATGCAAATAGTAAATTAGGGTTTCCCTTGTGATTTGCTGAGTACGGGGTCGGAGTACTCAGGCTTGCTAAATGCCACAGATACCAGAAGGAAAAGAAAGCAATTCAAGATTTCGTGTTAAGAAGGTCTCCCCGTCGAAGACCCGTGGCTTTAGGTCTTGGCCGCGCTCAAGCGGATTCTGGAGTTTTTTTGTAATGTAAGTATACTTTGGGCTTGCACGCCCCGCTGTTGAAAAACGGATTTTAATCCTTATGTGAATTATATGCTGGTCTTTTGTTGTAAGCATGCAATGGTATACTCTTGCGCGACACTTCATAACTGTTCATGCGTGAATAGTTGCGGAGTGCCGTGTCCGTACGCGCCCCTGGAAACGGGGGCGTTACAAGAAGTGGTATCAGAGCAGGCTCTTTGACCGTAGGTTGAGACCTAAGGCAATCTAGGAAGCGATTTTATCGCAAAACTTAATTTAAGCCATAAAAAGGGTTTACGAAAAACATAAGTATTATTGCTGTCTTTTCCTCTCTTGTTGCTCCCTTATCTATCTTAGTTTACTTCTGCTTAAGTTTTATTTTGGCAAAAATGTTTACTGCTTTGCTTGTCTAGCTTCAAAATTTCGTTTCTCGGCAGCTGGAGGAGTAGCCGTTGTTCGCTAGATTAGATTGACCCTGAGTGGTAGTGGTATTTCTTTGTAATGTAAAGTAGGTGTAATCAGGAACCCTATGTGGTTTGTGTACCACCTGCATATTGTAAATCTATGTTCTTTATCCTTGTATATTGTTTGCTTAATTATCAGTAATTCCCCTGTGTTCAAAGTTTTCTCCTGTCCCTTTCGCTCTCATTCTTACCTTATTCGCCCTACACTTACCTTGCAATTCGATGTCTTACTTATCTACTCTTATTCTCCAAAGGCCGCTGCAAAGCTGATCTCGAATTCCCAAATTAGCAGATGGATCCAGCACAGCAGAGTGGTCAGACCAACAAGCAGGGTGCACCTGCCACAGATCCAGTCCAGATGCCAGAACAGCAAGGAGAAACACTGCCACAGTTCATTGTCAAGGTGACACCCGAAGAATCAGTGTCAGCATCAAGCGCAACTGCATTGAAGTTTACAGCGTTCCTGCTGACTCAACCCCCAAAATTCCCTTCAACCACAGAGTCATTGAATGCAGATGACTGGTTACAAGATATTGAAAGGAGAATGAATACTATTCAGTGCACAAATAAGGAGAAAGTTCTTTTCGCCAACTATCAGTTGTCCGAACCCGTAATCACTTGGTGGAATGCTATCCAGTGGATGCACCCTAAGGAGAAAGATATTACATGGGAAGACTTTGTGAAGAGATTTCGTAAAGCCTACATTTCTCCTGGAGTTTTCACTGAAAAATATCAGGATTTTCTTAACCTTCAACAAGGAGAGAACTCCATCACAGTATATCTACAACAATTTCATCAATTATCCCAATTTGCTCAAGAGGAAACTAACACCGAGGCTAAAAGGATGGAGTACTTTATGAAAGGTCTACAACCCAATATGAGACAACGCCTTCAGGCCATGAGATTCTCAAGCCTATTGAGCCTGGTTGATCGAGCTCTACAGATAGAAGAAAGACCAGGTTACGTGAAAGTCATGAAACGAAAGAAACCTTTGCCTCCATCACCAACAGCTTGTTTTCACTGTGAACAGGATGGGCATTATCGTGACCAATGCCCACTGAAGTTCTTACCCGGAGAAGAAGCTAAAGAGCAAGCAAAGAGGCGGACATCATCATCCCGCCTGCCACCGATGGAAGAAGATGAATCTTACCCTAAGAGGACCAGAATGGAGGATGACGGAAAGTGTAAGTCAGCGCACAAGTCTCAGTCTTCACACAATGCTCAGCAAAGCAAGACCACGGGATCACCCTCATTTCGATCCCCACCCTTCCGTCAGTTTGTGACGATACCGAAGACCCAGTCTGGACAGCCTCAGCAGCATGCCACTCCCTCACCACTCGCTATCGAGTGCCTCACCTGCGGTGGCAAGCATCTTGCTAGTAGCTGCCCAAAGAGATCCAATGCTTGTTTCCACTGCGGAGAAATTGGACATTACAGAGATCATTGCCCTCGAAGGAGTCTACCACCAGAGGCTGCAAAACTCCAAGTCCAGAATCAGCAGCAGCAGGGAGCAAAGCACACAGTTAAGAAGATGTAAGCTATGTAGGCCAAGAAGTAGGATGATGTACTTTCTGGTTATCCTTTTGTAAACCAGTGGAAGAACTTAATGGTTTGTCTGTAATTACTTTAACTAAGGCTTGTGACAAAATTATGATGATGTTTGAAGACCATTTGTGTAAAGTGAAATGGGTGTGATGGTCATGTTGTAATAGAGTTAATCCCAGCAGACCCAATCATGTCCAACCTTGGTACGACATAATTCATCCACGTGGGAACCGTGCCACATAAGTAAGGATGGTATACAGGTGCAAGTGAAGAGGAGTCAAAGTCAATCTAGAAGAGGTTAAAGCAGATTTGCTGCAGCCAGATATGCAAGGGTTAGATGTCATTTTGTGCATAAACTGGCTAGCCAAGAACAAAGGCAAAGTGGACCGTGAAATCAAGATAGTATCCTTGGTCAATCCTGAAGGTCAGTAAAAAAACAAACAGAGAAGTATTGAAGGATGCAAAAGGACGCATGATCAACATGCTAGCAGTTACACTAGATCAAACGCCAGTAGTACGAGAATACCCTGATGTGTTTCCGGAAGGATTACCAGGCAGACCCCTGGCAGATAAGTAGAACTTGCCATAAAGTTGATTACAGGCACAAAACCAATTGTCAAGCATCAGTACAGAATGTCAGCAATGAACTGAAGGAACTGAAGAAACATTTAGATGAATAACAAGAAAAAGAATTCATTCGACCAAGTGTTTCACCTTGGTCGGCACCAGTTTTATTTATGAAGAAGAAGAATGAAAAGTTGAGAAAGTGTCGATTATAGAGGACTGAATGCTGTCACAATCAAAAACAAGTATCCATTGCCCAGAACTGATGACCTATTTGATCAGCTTAAGGGTGCCGAAGTATTTTCCCAGATCGACTTGCGCTCGGGTTACCATCAGCTCAAGATCCAAGAGCAAGATCGAGAGAAGACAGCCTTCATCACCAGGTACGGATTATTTGAGTTCACGGTCGTGCCCTTTGGTTTAACCAATGCGCCAGTTTATTTCATGAATCTTATGAATCTGGTGCATATGGACCAATTGGACAGATTCGTGATCATCTTCATTGATGATATTCTGATATATTCCAAGAGTGAAGGAGAGCACAAGGAGCATTTGCACATGGCATTGACCAGATTGAGAGAGCACAAGTGTATGCTAAGTTTGACGAAGTGCAGTTTTTGGCTAAAAGAAGTTGCTTTCTTGGGTCATATTATATCAGAAGATGGAGTCAAGGTTGATCTAGAAAAGATTGCCGCAGTTATGGAATGGAAACAGCCTAAGACAGTGACCGAAGTGAGAAGCTTCCTAGGATTGGCGGGTTACTATCGCCGATTCATAGAAGGTTTCTCAAGAATATCTCGCCCACTCACTCAATTGTTGAAGAAAGACAAGCCGTTCACACGGACTAATGCATGCGAGGAAAGCTTCCAGATGTTAAAGACCAAGTTGACAACAACGCCAGTCTTGACTTTGCCCAACCCAAAGAAAGAATTTCAATTTTTTGTGATGTTTCAAAGCAAGGTTTGGGTTGTGTACTTATGCAAGATGGAAAAGTTGTTGCCTATGCCTCAAGGCAGCTGAAGCCGCACGAAGAGAACTACCCCACACACGATTTAGAGCTAGCAGCTACGGTGCATGCACTCAAAATTTGGCAGCACTACCTGCTAGGGAATCGGTGTGAGATATTCTCAGATCACAAGAGTTTTAAGTACCTATTCGCCCAGCCAGAGTGGAACATGAGACAACGAAGATGGCTAGAATTGATAAAAGAGTATGACGTTGATATCCAATATCATCTAGGCAAAGCCAATATAGTTGCTGATGCCCTTAGCCGCAAGGCTCATCCTAGCAAAGGCAATCGGTCAGAATACCCACCAGAGTTGCAGAGAGATATATTACAGCTGAACTTGGTAATCACAGAACAAGGTGAAGAAGCAGCATTAGAGATTCAGCCATTGCAGACCGATCAGATCAAAGCAGCACAAGATGAAGATAAAGAGATTCAAAAACCGAAAAAGGATATTCAAGAAGAAAATTCATCAGAGTATGCGATAGACGAGCATGGAATCCTTACCTTCCGTGGTCGCTATTGCATACCCGACAAGAAGGAGTTGAGAGAGTTAATCCTATCTGAAGCCCACTCATCTCAATTCTCAATCCACCCAGGAGGCACAAAGATGTATCAAGATTTGAAGAAGAGGTATTGGTGGAACCAGATGAAGAAAGAAGTGGCAGAATATGTAGCTAAATGTGATGTCTGTCAACAGATCAAGATAGACCACCAAAAACCATCGGGATTGTTGCAGCCTTTGCCAATTCCCGAGTGGAAATGGGATAGCATTGGTATGGACATTATCACTGGACTTCCCAAGACTCGTGAGGGATATGATGCTATCTGGGTCATTGTTGATAGATTGACCAAGGTGGCTCATTTCCTCCCGATCAAGCAAACCTATGGGAAGGATAAACTCGCCGAGTTGTATTTGACCAGAATTGTGACACTGCATGGAGTTCCGAAGAAGATTGTATCAGATAGAAGAGCACATTTTAGATTCAAGTCCTGGGAAAAATTGCATAAAGCTAGGGGCACCGATCTGAATTTCAGCTCATCATACCACCCTCAGACAGATGGACAGATAGAGAGAACCAACCAGATTTTGGAAGATATGTTGAGAGCTTGTGCTATTGTGTATGGAGCATCATGGAACACCTGCCTACCATTTGCTCAGTTCTCATACAACAACAGCTATCAAGCCAGCATCCAAATGGCACCATTTGAAGCACTTTATGGCAGAAAATGCAGGACCCCACTGAATTGGATGGAAACAGGAGAACGACAACTTATTGGTCCCCAGATTGCCCAAGATGTAGAAGCACATGTCAGAATTGTCAGGGACAGACTGAAGATGGCACAAGACCGACAGAAGAACTATGCAGATAACCGCAGGAAAGACTTGAGTTTCGAAGTTGGAGATTATGCCTACATCAAGGTCACCCCATTCAAAATAGTCAAGAGATTTCAAGTCAAAGGCAAATTAGCACCAAGGTATGTGGGACCGTTTCAGATAATTGGAAGAGTTGGGGAAGTAGCTTATCAAGTGCAGCTTCCACCCAACTTATCCAGAATTCACAACGTGTTCCACGTATCCCAGCTTCGGAAGTGTCTACGCCAGCCAACAGATGAAGTGCCATTGTCAGGTATTGAATTGCAAGATGACTGCACATATGCTGAAGAACCACTACAAATACTTGAAACGACAGAAAGGCAGCTCAGAAACAAGAACGTCAGGTTTTGCAGAGTACAGTGGAAGAATCATACACCTGAAGAGTCAACTTGGGAACGAGAGTCAGATTTGCAGCGAGACTTCCTCAACTTACTCCCTGGACCAAGTTAATCTCGGGGTCGAGATTCTTTTAAGGGGGGTAGGTTGAAAAGTCCCTAAAATTTCAAAACCAGAAAATTTGTGATTTTTGCTGCATTTTTGAGTGAATTTTGAAAACTTTCCTCTTTGGGAAAGTTTTCCCGGAATACGCCTTCCTTTTTGGGCCGTTCCGCTTTCTCCCTCTGTTGGCGCCCCGCCTCCCTTTCCGCTTTCCCCTTCTTCCTGGCGCCTCTCGCTCTCCCTCCCGCGTTGACGCCGCCCCGGCCCCACCTTTCCCCTTCTCCCGCTGGCGCTGCTCCACTCCCCGCCTTCTCCTCTCTCGCGCGCCCGCGCCCACGCCACCCGTTGGAGCCGCTTTCCCCTGTCGCCTCTTTCCCCGCCTCGCGCACGCGCGTGCGCTGCGCGCTGCGTGCCGCGCCGCCCCGCCCCGGCGCCCGCGGCCGCGCTGTCTCCGCGCCGCCCCGGGATCCCCTCGCGCCAGCACCGCCCCGACAGCCTCGGATGGAAGGAGCGGCCGCCCTCGCGCCACGTCGCCCGCCTCAGCTCCGGCCCCACCTGGCAGTCACCGCCTCCCCTCTCTCTCTCGCGCGCGGACGCGCCCTCGCCCCGGCCGCAGCTCACCTGCCCCGTCGCGTCGCCACTCCTCTGCACAGCACCGTGCGTCACCCTCGCCCCGTCCACTGTGCGGGTTTAAACGCCCGCGACAGCTCCCCGTCCCCTCCTGTCGCCCCAGAGGCCGCCGCTGCCTTCTCCCCGAAGGAGCCCCCTCCCCTCCATTTGGGTATAAATACCCCCTCTCGGCTCCCACTCATCCCTTTGCTTCCCGAGCTCTTCCACCGCCTTCAATCCCCTCCCGACACCCTCAGCCACCTCCCAGAGCGCCCGATTGGAGCCTCGTCGCCCGAGACTCCGCCACCGTCGCCCCCTGCACCGGCAAGCTCCGCAAACGGATCTTCTTCTCTCCGCCCCCATCCTTCAATTACATTCGCCCAGAGCTTCTCCTCGGTGTGCTGACCATGTTGGTAAACTCCCTCTGGCAGGTGATCGCTCGAGGAAACCCCGCGCCGAAGCACCCCGCCGGCCGAACCCCCTTCCCGTGGCCAGCCCTCCTCGGAGTTCCCCAGCTCACGCCGCCACCGCCAGTGTAATCACCTCACCCCCCAGATGGTGAAACTACCCCCGATTAGCCCCTCTCGCCGCCGGCAACCCTCTCCACCGCAAAATGCCCGAACCACTCCCTTCTTCCTTCCGCCGTCTCCACTAACTCTCGCGCCCTCCCAAGCCCCGAAATGGGCTCCCCAAGTCAAGCCCTACCCGGCGGTACCCCTCTCTGCCCCTGGGAGCCGTCGACGTCGCCGGAGCACCACTGCCCCGCCGCCTCCGTCCCGCTGCTGCTCGCGCCCGGCCGGAGGAAGACGACGACGACGTGGCCGTCTCCCCGTCGTCGGATCCCCCTTAAGCCCTCTGATCTCCGCCATCCATCTCCCCGTACCGTTTCAACCGCCCCCTCGAATCTCAGCCGTCCGATCTTCACAACCGTACCGCCCCTCGTCCGTCGGATCGCCCGCGCGTACCGCTTCGCCGCCGCATCCGGGCCGCACCGCGGGGACGCGTGTCGCCCATCCACCGCTCGCGGGCGCTGCGCAGCTGGGCCGCGGCCTCCTGGCCCGCTCCGCTCCCGCGCGCGCACGTTCAAACCCCTGGGCCGGGCCGCACTGTAGCGACCGGACCGGCCCGACGCTGTATATTTGATTTTCCTCGGATTTTCCAATTTCCAATATTCCAGAAAACTCAAATAAATCCTAGAAAATCACAGAAAATCCCAAAAATTCTCAAATTTCACCACTTTGCTCCAAATAATATCCTTGACCCATTTGTAACCTAGAAATAATTATCTGTTAATCTAGATAATTGTAGGTTATTACTATCATGCAAAATGTTACCCTAATAAGGTCGTGGCAGCGAGCCAATAGAATTTGTAAAACCCGACTCTAAGGTAGGGTGGTATGGGACACCGTATCTTAGAGCGGAGAGTGCCGGCGTGCACAAGGTAAGGTAAGGGTGCGTGGGGAAACCGCAAGACGGTCCTTGCCCAATCTCTTACCTTAGGTTTGGAGTAGGGTAAGGGAGTTGTGGGGAGTCGCGAGACGGCCTTCGCCCACCACTTACCCTAGGTTGGGTCGCGTGCCTGGCGAGGTTGCGGACCATGTGAAAATATAAGGACTGAAACCCTTACGCTGAGCAAATGTCACAGTGATCGCTCAACCACAGGAGTTGACTTGTCAACACTGGTCTAGTAGCTGCTCAACTCAATTGAAACTCTACAGGAGGATTAGCAGTGAGGTTAGGCAAGGCGGGTTACGGGTGCCTAACAACGGTAGAGTTCACTCGAAGCGGCCACTGTTTTCTCTTGTGTGTGTGTGGGGGGGGGGGGCCAGACCCGAGTGAATTCTACCGGGTAGAGCCTATATAAAGAGTTGAGCAGTGAAACGACCTGGCTTCCTTAACTCAGTCATGAGGGTTAAGGGATCGTGTGGGTAAAGCTGAGCAAACTCTGCAGAGTCAAATAAATGGTATTCGAATACGCCGTGCTCCCGGTTATTGGAGCTGTGTCACTTGGGTGATTCCAGCAGCAAAGCTTAAGTAGTTTTGTACATGTTTAATTTGGATTAGGTTGGTTAATGAACTTTTGTTGAAAACCCCTGAGATCTTGAGAAGTAGTTTTGGGTCCATTTTATAAAATGCTTGCAAATAAAACTGCATCCACCAAATGTAATAAACCAAGTATACTCCCTCCCTTTGTTGATCCATGCAAATAGTAAATTAGGGTTTCCCTTGTGATTTGCTGAGTACGGGGTCGGAGTACTCAGGCTTGCTAAATGCCACAGATACCAGAAGGAAAAGAAAGCAATTCAAGATTTCGTGTTAAGAAGGTCTCCCCGTCGAAGACCCGTGGCTTTAGGTCTTGGCCGCGCTCAAGCGGATTCTGGAGTTTTTTTTGTAATGTAAGTATACTTTGGGCTTGCACACCCCGCTGTTGAAAAACGGATGTTAATCCTTATGTGAATTATATGCTGGTCTTTTGTTGTAAGCATGCAATGGTATACTCTTGCGCGACACTTCATAACTGTTCATGCGTGAATAGTTGCGGAGTGCCGTGTCCGCACGCGCCCCTGGAAACGGGGGCGTTACAGGCATCAGCGGCGACTATCCACCGAGCGCCGCCATCATGTCGGAGTATGCAAACAGGAAGACCCACGGCGCCTTCATCTCCGCCGTGTTCGCCATGAAGGGATTTAGCATCCTCTTCGGCACCATCATAGCGCTCGCCGTCTCTGCGCGGTGAAACGACGCTCATTGCCTGCAACTCGAAGTAGGTCACGACCTACATGTCCAAGGTGCACAACCAGGAGATCGCAGAGAAGCAGGAGCAGGTTGAGCGCCAGGTGGTCGCCGCCGACAACTGGGGCCTCTTCTCGCCACAGTTCCTATGGCGCCACGAGCTGCACCTCCTAGCAACCACCACAATGTTGTTTGTGCATTGTATCGCCATAAAATCCCTATAAAACTGTGTCATATATATATCTGTACTCAACACAAAATTTCTATTTTTCTCACTTTCAGCTCGTTTCCTCAACTGATCGCCACCCGGAACGTGGTCGTCTTCTCTAGTGCCGTCAGATGTGCTCCGCCATACTCTCCATCGTTGTTCCCGCTACTACGGTGATCTTCTACAAAAACTTCTCGTGTCATATTGTGTCTCACCTCCTATATTGTGCTTCCACTCAATTAATTTCATGATTCATGCTATTCCTGACGGTGAGATGCAGGCCCGTCAAGAAAATTCAAGGCTGTCACGATAGATCGCGAGTCTGGTAAGACTAAAACCTTTACTACGACTTAGCTAGGCAATTCAGATGCCACACTAGTTGGGCTAACTCAGATCGATGGAATCTCTACTATTATATAAAGAGGAGTTGGTGGTTGGTGCGTTCTCCTCTCCCCTCTCTACATTCATCCGATTTGATCTGGACCATTCATCTCTTTCCTCCTCTCTCTCAGCATACAACCACCCACCCCCTCCACTTTCTCTATCTCCTCGCGTATTCTGGCCACCCTTCTATCTATGTTGCTTGCTCTCCAATGTTTAATGTGTGAAATTGGCTAGGCAGTAAATTCCGTCTCACTATTTTTATGATTTCGTTGCAACGCACGGGTCTCTAACTAGTATCAATATTAGTTCGATATGCCGTGACGTGTATAATATTATGTATGCCTTCTACTTGCCACACAATTAAGTCGACACCTAGCTCCTCATATGGAAGCCAACCTATAGTTCATCTCTGGGCAGATTTAAATGGCATCATTCTAGTGGCATGTATAGAAGGTCATTGGTTATGTGATCATCATGAATGGCATCCACAGCAGTCTTAGTTGGGCTGCCGGACAGTACACTCACTGCACTGTAGCAGCACGGACTGTTGTTGGGACAGGTTGAAAGACTTGCAACTTGGAGATTGCTTTTCAAGGGATCATAAAAGAAATTTAAGCACTTTGTTGTATATATGCTGTCCTTGGTGCCTTGGTAGGTCGGATATATATATGGTGATTTTGTTTGGAATTACTTTGAACCTGTTCCCTTGGACTTGGCATGGGGTGTCTGCTTTGAATGCTGCAGGAGAGGGCAATGTGCATGGATGCCGTACGTATGCCAATTAAGCAGTTCGCAGACGAAAGTGAAACGAACATGTTTGTTCGTTGGTTGCCAAACGAACCAATAGCCGCCTCTACTTTGATGAGAAGTTTCTGTTTGTATTTGGGCAATTTGAGCGCACCATATATATTCCATGGTTCATTAGTTTCAGTCCTATATATATCTCGTGGTTTTTGTTGAACAGTGTTGTTTGTCTCTTTTACCATTTTAGATTTTGGAAGTGACTAAGCGTTTGTTTTTTGGATTTATTCATCATATACCCTCCTCATAGATGGAAATTCAGGATTTACCCTCCTGACCCACGTGTCTTTTTATGCACTTTGTCAACACCTTCGACCACTCGGCGATGCTCATCTTAAAACATGGAGTGACAAAGCATTTGTAGTACTAGAGTAGGCAAAAGGATCAACTAACAGCAGAAACTCAACATGCATTACGATTCACGACCTAGAACTACTCATACTACTCCGAAATGGCAAACTACACGATCCAGTTTGCTCATCAACGCATCATATATGCACGAACGTGACAATTTTCAAAAGGCATTACATACTCTCGTCATGTAACATATGTTTAATACCATATTTCATACTACATGTGAAGGATGAGTATGGCAATAGAGGAGTGATAAATAGTGCCTTTGAAAATTTTCTCCACAAGTATTCATCGATCATTCATTCAAATAACTACAGAGTTATTGCTATTAGAATTGATAGTCAAAACCTGAAGCAAATCACTCAATAAATCAAAATCCAACGAAATTCAGACTTCAGGTGGTCAAATCGGCTACCAGGAGTGGTTTGAAAATGGCAGTTGGACCGGGAGAAGGGAAGTCTGACTGGCCTCCCTATACCAGAACAGCCCGAAGCGATCAAACTTTTGGTGCAACTCCAAAAATACAACTCCAAATAAAATGAAAATTTGCACACACCTTACTTAAGGTTTCAAAAACTTATCCAACCAAGAATTATATGAATCCATGTTGAAGTTCAAACTTTTCTCAAAATTAAGTAAGATTACATTAAAATTGGGCAAAACCGAAAACGAGAAATATGACTTGCTTGTGGATAGAAGATGACTAAGATAGCTCTTGATGTATTCTCACAAGTCACAATAAGCAAGAATACCAAAAAAAGAGAGGCAAAAACACTCGAATCAAGAATTCACTCTAAGAGGCCAAATCCAAGCAAAAACAAGTAACTTCATGAACTTGCAAATTAGATACCTAACTAGATGGTAATTGATCTCCAAGAGTCATCTTCATCACTTATATTTCCTTGATATAACAAGATCAAGAAAGAAAGAGAAGAACGAAAGCTAGTAAGATCAAGAGCAAATCAATCAACTCAACAGGGTTCCACGATAGATGAACAAGATTGATGTATTGCTAATTGAGGATGAAGATTTTACAGCCACTCTACTTGGAGGACAAGAGAGCATACCACAATACTCAACTTCTGTAATCCTAATCCTAGACTACTTGTCTTCCATGAGCAAGGGATGGATGGTTAACTACCAAGTCTCTGTCCCAACATACTAAATAGATAGGCAATCAGAACATATATAATCCTAATAGAAACTATCTACTTAGTATATATGGGAGAAACCCGTTAACCTCACACAACATGGATTTTACTTACACACTATACGTATGTATGTTTTTCAAAGTACATACGCCCGAATCCGCTAAGTCTGTAGCCTTTGATCCAACTTGATGTTCTCAGTTTCTCCTTGATATAAACTGCTCTCCCAAATGCCGCTCAAGCACCGCGATTTTGATCTAAGATAGTTTTTGGTATTTTATCAATTTATCAAAATACCCTTCTTGACCCAATCTTCATCTTCCCTTACAAGTAATTGCCATACTTGATACTTGTAGATGTACTACTGGCTTGCCACGTGTCAGTAAGTCTCTTCCGTTCTGATTCCACCGGACCATACCTCACTTGGACCAGCCAAGTCATATAGTGTAACCTATTGCTCAAGTTTTCCTTTAATATTTTCCACCTTTCTCCTACCATGCTTGAGCTCAGCCATCTCGCTCGGTATTTTTGATCGTTCTGGGTCTCAGCTCCTTTATGAGTATAGCCCTGATCCTCGCTTTTGATCATGATTGACTCCAAGCGACTCTGCATATCCAAAGACCAACAAAATATTTTCGGGCACAAGTTCTTTACAACTTAACATGTGTTAGCTAAAATATGTATCATGCAACACATATGCACTGACCGAGGTCAAACGAAACCACACCATGACTCAAATTCTCAAAACCACCAAAATGACCGAAGTAACACAGTACAACCGATTAGACCGCTAGTAGAGGCCGATCAGACCGCCAGGGCCGGCCAGTCTGATTGCCACCTCTAGCCGGTCAGACTGGTTAGTCCGATAGCCGCGTTGAAAAACAGCAAATTTGCAAAAACCAAAATTTCACTTTTTCAAAATAGCAATAATTTATCACAATACTCTGGACCTTCCAGTATGATCCTTCAATATGTCAACACGCTCCACCTGCCACGATCGCATGGAGAGCAGTGCCCTCGCCTGCCTGCATGTTCGGCTGTGCCGTCCAAGAGACCCCAAAACTTCTTCATGCTGCTGATCGAACCCTGCAGCCTATAGTGGAAGAAAAGTCAGCTCCACTACCATTGTGAGGCATTTGACCAGCACAATTTAGTTGGTAGCAGCAGGCAGCTAACTGATCCATGAAAACGTTGAAGCTAGCTGTTGCAATCACTTTGTTTTGCTGATAGCCAGGTTGACCTCTGGATGGAACCAACTAATGGATGCGTAACTGATGGTCAACTTCTCAGCCCATGCATGCATGTGGATCGATGCTAGCTCCACCGTGGTTGACCATACCTGGTGATCGAGATTAAAAATATATGGCCATGGAGCATCTTAGTCTTATTGCTAGATGCTATATATAAAGGCGCTACGTGGGGTTTACATAGCTCTTATTGGCTTGTATCTCTGGATTTGTATTCTCCCTGTGTCCAAGTTTGTAGAATGTATTTTCTCTTAACACATAGATCAATAAAATATTGAAAATAACCAGATTATCTCTAAGTATTTTATTCAATGTATTTATGTAGAGAATACAAAGTGAAATTGGATATTTATTATAGGCATATAAGGAACATCACACTAATTTATATTAGAATATAAATAATTCTCTATATTTATGGATAAGATCATTTAAAAAAATATGCTCTGTTTTTTAGACTTAGTGAGTACTTTCTGTTAAGGTGGGAGTACTATAGCAGAACCCTCATTTCCGGCCGAACTCTGTTTGGGACAATCAATACAACTTTACGATGGTTTGAAGTCGAAATTTTTGGAAACCTTCCAATACAGGTCCATTGTTTCTGTCTCGTTCTGTAGCACAAAATCGAGGAAAGTGTCCGAGGTTTGGTACGTACTTTGGACGAATATTGTTCAAAGTCAAGTAATGTCAACCTCCGTCGTGCAGAGTGCAGACTATACAATAATTATGCAAATATACAGTACATTATACACATAGCTTTCATGTAGTTATCGTGTGGGTAAGTCTTTTTCTTTGACATAATAAAGTAGTCATGTTCTGACAATTTTGCTTAGTGCGAACCATTTGTGATAGAGATTCCACGCATCTGCTCAGATTACCAAGAGAAGAGGCAAGGTGCATCACACCATATGAGTTAATATACTGCCACTTGATTAATTCAATGAAGCTGCAGAAGCTGATAAGTTTGTTTTTACTTGAATCCATTTGGCCCGTCCATGCATCTACTTAGCCGTTGCTTCAGTTTACTGTTTGTTCCCTCCCAGAAGAACATTGACCAGACAATTTATATTCTCTTTCACAACGGTATGCATTGTATGTACAGTTGATTAACTGATCAGCTACTCTTATCTCACAATGTTGTATGCATTATGTTGCGTGCAAAGGATGCCTGACAGATCAGAAGATGCATGCATGCTATGCAGATCTGTGACTCTGACGCTGATGTTAGCTGGTAGCATGGCAAATGAAGGCCGAGACAGGTTCCCAGCAGGGGTCACACAATCAAGAGATGACAATCTGACATCAAGCGGTAACCAATCCACGGTTTCAGTCCACGCTGTCGCAAGCTTTGCATTGCATTTTTTTTTCATGCTGATTTGAGACTGGAATCAAGTGCTCATGCATGCATTAAGTGGCACTCGAATACATAATATTAATATGCATGATAGCTTTAGTTAATGGCCTGTTATTTTCAGCTTCTCAAAACGGCTTTTGGCTTTTGCTACAGGACCTAACTTTCAAACGGAGTATTTTTTTAAGATGGAGTCTACAAGTTAATTATAGTACATGTTAAAAACCAACATCTGTACCATCCAAAATCGCAAGCGAGTATCTCTCTCCGTAATCTCTGTCGCAAACAGCTAAAATTCAAAATTTTCAGCTAAAAATCATAAACCGCAGCAAAAAAGAACAGACGCTAAGTTTTATGTACCAACCTGCTTATCTGGAAGCTTGTAAGTTAGTAGTACTTGTACTGTTCGAACCCTTTTTCGGCATCTAGTGGCATTGGATACTAACAATAGTCAGCCCCATGCAAGATGCCACCAATGCTGTCCTAACAGTTGAAGACGGGGCCTTCTTGTTCTTACAAAAGAACAATATAACAGATCGCAGCACAAAACAAAAGAGAACATGTGCATGATTTACAGGATAAGTATGGAGAACAGAGTACCATGAACACATGGAGAACAGAGTTCTTGCTTTTGAATGCATTTTTTTCATGTTGGTTTGAGACTGAAACCAAGGGTTCATCATGCATGCATTCAGTGGCACTTGAACTATACGTTTATGCATGAATAGGTGTTACTTATGGACCAGCCTACTCATCCAGAAGCTCGTAGTAAGGTCCTGTTTGACACAGCTCTAGCTCCGAGATCTATGCTGGATCTGTAGTTTGTTGACTAAATTAAAGTGATTTAAATATTTTTATTCAATATATAATATAAATGAAATGAGTCATGTAAATGCACTTAACATGCCTGTAACTCTAGATCTAAGATTTTCTAGAGCTACAGATAACCAGCTCTAGGAAATCTACATATTTCCTAGAGCTAGAGCTCTGCCAAACGGGGCCTAAGTTACTAGGGGGAATAGCGAAAGGTAGGTGAGATATATACTAGTACTTCGACGATAATGGTTAACTCGTGTCTTCTTGGAACCCTTTTTCGGCATCTAGTGTCCTTGGATACTAGACAACATTCAGAGCTTTTTGTGCCCTATGACACTGCTGTCCTAACAGTTCACAACAAAGCCTTCTTGTTCTAACAAATGAACAATATAACAGATCACAGCAACCGGAAAAATAGAAAGAAAAATAAGAGAAAATGTGCATGATTAGTAGGATAAGAACGGAGCAGAGAGTACCACGGACACACGAAGCAATCCATGGATGCCGCCTTCTGATTTGTTTCTTTGCTAATTCAACCCGGAAAGAATCAATGCAGTAGCAGTAGCAGTAGCATTGCCATACGTATCTTATGTAAAACAAGTGTCCAATGATACGACGAGTTGCAGACTTGTAGATGCAGATAAGTGAACAAAGAGGAGGTAGCACAGGCAGACCTGTCTCATGTCCCTGAGCACGGTAGAAAGTTGCCCATTGTAACACCCGGTCCAATGTGGCTAGAATAGTACCACTACTTATTTTCGCTCTAAATCTATAGCCATCACTACTAAATTTCGACAGCACTTCCCCTGGTTATATTACCAAAAAAGAAAAATTAACACACATTTAACGACCTAAATTAAAGACAACTAGTTCTATGAATAAGAATAGACATATCACACTAAAGCTTGGACCATGCGCCCAAGAACACTCGGGACCTCATGCTGAGAACGCTCGGAACCATACACCCGGGAGCAACTATATTGTATGAGCGATGAACAACATAAAACATGCATAAGCAATAAACATTACTAGGTGAACAGCGATCTCAATATTCCTAACCATACTTCATTCTCTACTTTAAACAAAAGGGGACCAACCTTGTCCCACACATAACATTAACAACTCCAAAGCAAACAATTAACTAATGTTTAACTTAAGTGAGCTAAATGATCAAAAGTCTAAATACGAGTACTAAGGTGATATCTAAGTTTTTATTCAACGAACATGGTGCAAAAGTACTTCTACCAATCCATCCATGGCATCACCAGGTTCACCTAAAAGCATCAACAAAGCAAGAATGAGTCTAAGACTTAGCAATCACATAACAAAACAGTAAACACCAACTTACACATATCGTTATCTTATATCACATTTTATTAACCATTCATTATCTATTAACTCTTTCATATTTTTTACTCTTTATTATGCGTTAACTCTTCATGATCGTTAAAGCAATGCAGATGCACATCTCTACTCTTTTCTTTAACTTATACCAGCAAGCAGAGTGAGCACCCATCAATGCCCACCCAAGCTCGTTCTTTTTTATGAGGAGACCTCAATAGAGGGAGTACCTATCGAAGCAGATCTTATTCTTCCCACTCCCATAGGAGGTCCACACAAAGTACACGGTTGACGCCCACAAAGGCTATCTGTTGGACCGAAATGGCGACAGAGGGGGGGTGAATGGCGCTCTCAAAAAAATTAAATTCGCCCCTCAAGAATCCAAACTTATGCTTCTTCTCCAATAGCTATGGAAGCTATGAAGAAAGAAGATAGGCACTACTGGAAGTCACAGCAACAAGGCTAAACCAGATCCAGAAAGAAACATTCAAGAAAAATAATTTCAGAGCAGGTTTGACTGCAAGCGGTAGTACCGCTGAGACGAGCGGTAGTACCTCTGGGCGGTAGTACCGCTGAGCCGAGCGGTAGTACCTCTTGAGGAGCGGTAGTACCTCTCGAGGAGCGGTAGTACCGCACGAAGAAATCAGCAAACAGAGCAGGCTGACAATAATTCTGAAACTTCGGATGTTTGGCTAAATCAAGGAAACGAAAGGAAAACTTCTGATCTTTTCAGAGAGAGACATCAAGGGACTACTCTAAAACCCTTTAGGGCCTCAAACAACATGGGAACTAAGAAACTTTAAGGATAGCTACTCAATAGCCTCTGGACTCTCCATGCCAAATTTCAAGCTATCTCGCGAAGGGAATCAAGATTTGCATTAAACCCTAGAAGGAGGAAATGAAGAACAGGGAGGCTCAAAAACTCAAATCTGAAATTAAACGAAGTTTGCTCTTGGGAAACTCCATCAAATGATCCTGAGGCATCATCCCAACATAGAACAACCCATTTTGGCACTCCCCAGCAAGAAACAACAAGAAATCAAAAAACTCAAAAATCACTCATGAGCAAGAACGAAGAACAGAGAAGAGCTCGTGAAGAAAGCTTCTGGGATTTCATTCCTGGAAACAAGAAATGCAAAGAACTACGTCCCCATACGCATGGACATTAGAACAAGAGAATGATTACAAGACTCTCCACTCAATCCTCTCCTCTCCCTCTCAATCCCTCTCATGAACGCAACCCACTACATGCTTCCCTAGAGAGGAGACAATACACTGAAAAAGCTACGAAGGTGGAACTACTCCTGCTGCCCTCAACCACTAAAGAGCAAAGCAAAACCACCTCTCAAAGCCTCTTTTGACTCACTAAAACCATAACTCTCTCCCAAAGCCATACATGGGCATGCAGCCCCTCACATCTATTTATAGCCCTTGGTTAACGGGTATCCATCCCGTTACGCCCGCTAAATCCAACGGAGCCCGCTCCCGCTTGTGCAGCCTTGCGTTTTTCCCGAAACGCCCCTCCTGCACCTTCCGGGAAGCTTCCGCGCTCTTTGTCGTCCATGACTCGCAACCACATCGAATATCCGTCGTCTTTGACATATCCGACCATTCTGACCTCGACACCGCCTGTATCTAGTCCGGTCACCTCGTGTCTCACCACGACTCCGCCTCGACGTCCTGCAGCCATCACAAACAAGAAACACGTTAAATAGCACCGCTCGATACATGAAAGCATAAATAGCACCATCGAATCATATTTACGCATGATGAAGTCCAAACCTGTCAAATCATCAGAATACGCAACCTAAAACCTTTGACCAAGTCTGACCGAGTCCATTGCACCACGCAACGACATGGTCCGAACCACTCAAACCAAACTCGACTCACCTAAACCACTGTCAATTACTCATCACACACATGGGGTCATCACCACATGGTCTCTCACTATCTCTCTCTATGATACCATGATATGAATGCATTATAATGCAACTGTTGTAGGGGTGGCCCCCACCTAATCCCAGCAGGCCTGGTAGAAGATTGTAAGGCCCAGAATAGGCCATGTATAATGACATAAATGCCCCTGAGGGGGATACTCAGATGTAAGGGTATAATTGTAAAAGCACTCCCCATGTATATATATATGGAATACAGGCCATGGGGAGAGAGAGGCCATTACTCATCTCTCTCACTCTCCACTACCATCTCTCTCTCTGTTTGGTCTGTAACCACAACAGTTGGCGCCGTCCGTGGGGAGGACAGGAGTAAGCCTGAGGTTCGAAGGAGGATGGCACCGGAAAAGGCTTCGTCGACGGCAGCAAAGGGAAAGAAGACGGCGGGGGCGGAGCGTCGCGTGAGCTCCAGGGCTTCGACGTCGGCTGTCGCGGGCACGGGTGACGACGTGGGCACGGCGGTCGAGGACGTTGGCGCTCGCGCTGCGACGACCGACCCGCCATCGGCGCCGCGACGACCGACCCCGCCATCGGCACCATGCTGACGACCGCCCCCGCATTCGGCACCGCGACGACGACCCGCTCGCCGGACGCATCGGCGGCCCCACCTGTGCCGGCAGTAGAAGGCGCGCTACTGGCGGCCCTCAACGCGTTCCAGCGGGAGCTGGGGGACCTTCGTGGGGCTGTCCGTGACATGCAAGAGGCTCGAAGCCAGCAGGCCGCGCCAGTGGCCACGCCAGAGCCCGCGCCGGAAAGGGCGGACAACCGCGACGCCCCCACGTCCAGCCGCGTGCCGCTGCGACGCATCGATCCAGAGTCCCCGCTTTCGGCAGGGCTGCAGCAGGTGGCGTGGCCCGAAGACTTCAAATTTTCCAGTGTCATCGAGCCATACAAAGGTGATACGGATCCCCGTGAGTTCGTGCGCGTGTACGAAACCGCGATCGAGGCCGCGGGCGGAGATGATACCACAAAGGCGAAGGGGCTCCCCCTCGCGCTGCAAGGACTGGCACTTTCCTGGTTTTTTACCATAGAGACAAACTCCATCTATGCATGGGAGCAGCTCCGCCATCGCCTTCACAACAACTTCCAAGGAAACTACGTCGAGCGAGCCGATGCGGGCCAGCTCTTCGCCGTGAGGCAGAAGCCCTCGGAAAAGCTCCGGGACTACTTCAAATGTTTCGCGACGATACGCTGCCAGATCAAGGACGTTAATGAGACAACCGTCATTAACGCAGCCATACAGGGCCTTCGCCCGGGCCCCTTGGCCGAATACAACGCACGGAAGCCTATCAAGACAGTTGCCGAGCTCTTCGACAAGATGGAGGGGTATGCGCGGGCTGAGGAAGATGCGCGGAGGCGCAACGCTTCCGCCTTCGATCTTGCTCAAGCGACGCGCTTGACATACGACGAGGGGGTGGGCGACGACTCCCCGAAGCAGGCCCGCGGCCGATAGCCCCGGGAGGACCCCCTGGGAGCAACAGCACCAGGGAGTAGGAAGGCTCTCCAAGGAGCAGACGCAAGCCCCGGCGTCACCAGCGCAGACCACAAAAGGCCCGCCATAACTTCGTCGTTGAGAAGGCCCTTCAAGGACGCGAAGGCGAGCTCAGCCGCGATGAGCCACCTCGAGCGGAGCAAGAGTAACTAGATTACGGCAAATGGTGCGAGGTGCACGGTTATGGTAATCACTGTACGAAGACGTGCACCGCGGTCGTGGAGTTGCGACGGGCGATGGCCGCATCTCGGGACTCGCCCCTTCGGCTCCCCGCCGAAGTCCAGGAGCGGCATTCGAGGGGCAGCCCCTCGCAAGCTTCAGCCAGGGGAGACGCACGGTGCCGCGCCGTCAACGTCATCACCGGAGGTTCCTTATCAGGGGCCCCCTTGGAGCAGCCGCAGTCGTGGCTGCCGCCCTGCAACATCACCTTCACGTGAATGACGCTAAGGGCGTGGAGTTTCCTCATCAAGACCCTTTGGTCATCCGGGCCCACATCGCGGGTTGCGACGTCAGGCGTATCCTTGTCGACGGGGGGAGCTCTGCGAACATCCTGTTCACAGGGGCCCTCGATCGTATGGGAACCCACCGAAGTCGTCTGGAGCAGGCAGGAGCTCCGCTTCAGGGCATCGGAGGCCAACCGCTGCAGGCTATAGGGCAGGTGTCCCTCCCCGTCACGCTCCACCAGGAGAGTAACATCCGGACCCAGCATGTCGTCTTCGACGTTGTGGACATCGCACACCCCTACAACGTCATATTGGGGCGCCCCGCCATCAGCTCCTTCGAGGCGGTCCCACACCACGCCTTCTTATGTATGAAGCTCCCGGGCCCGGAGGGTATCATCACCGTCTTCGGTGACCAAGACCTTGCCAGGCGCATCGAAGTCGGCAGCCAGGATCTGCATCGCCCGATGCACGCCCTACCGGACGTGCTTGGCGACGCGCCCTTTGCCCCGGGATGGACGCCTAAGCCTCGGCCCGAAAACGGAGTCAAAAGGGTGCCGCTCCAGGCGGAGGGGCAGTTTGTGTCTATTGGTGAGGGGCTCCCCCCGGAGGTCGAGCAAGATCTACTCAAAGTGCTTCGAAACAACACCGACATCTTTGCATGGTCACCGGAGGATATCAAGGGCGTAGACCGCGCAGTAATCGAGCACCGCTTGGCGGTCCGCCCCGACGCCAAGCCGATCAAGCAAAAGCTTCGCCGCATGTCCATGGATCGGCAGCAGGCGGCCAAGGTGGAGGTGGCAAAGCTCCTTCGGGCTGGCGTCATCCGCGAAGTCCACCACCCAGAGTGGCTCGCCAACCCAGTATTGGTCAAGAAGGCTAGTGGGGCCTGGCATATGTGCATCGACTTTACGGCACTCAACAAGGCGTGCCCCAAGGACAATTACCCTTTGCCGCGCATCGATCAGTTGGTCGACGCTACCGCGGGGTGCGAGCTAATGAGTTTCTTAGATGCCTACTCCGGCTACCATCAGATATACATGGCGGAAGACGACGAGAGCAAGACTAGCTTCATCACACCAATCGGCACCTTCTGCTTCATCAGGATGCCCTTTGGGTTGAAGAACGCAGGCGCTACCTTTACCCGCCTCGTCGCCATTGCCCTGGCCGCCCATCTCGGGAGGAATGTCGAGGCCTACGTCGACGACGTGGTAGTCAAAACTCGGCAGCTCGCTTTGCATGGCCAGGACCTCCAGGAGACCTTCGACAACCTCAGGAAAGCCGGCATCAAGCTCAACCCTGACAAGTGCGTCTTCGGCGTGCAGGCAGGCAAACTTCTGGGCTTCCTCGTGTCCGGGCGGGGCATCCAGGCGAACCCCGATAAGGTCGACGCTATCTTGGGTATGGAGCCGCCCAAGACGACGAGGGAAGTCCAGAGGCTGGCGGGTCGCATGGCAGCCTTGAGCCGCTTCCTATCCAGGGCGGCGGAGCGAGGTTTGCCATTTTTTAAGACACTCCGCGGGTGCGACGGATTTCATTGGGATGGCGACTGTGTGGAGGCCTTCAACGAGCTCAAAAAACACCTGGCGAGTCTCCCCACTCTGGTCGCCCCAGCACCAGAGGCTCCCCTCTTGCTCTATCTAGCCGCGTCAGCTACAGCGGTCAGTGCCGTCCTCGTCCTAGAGGAAGGCGTCGTACAACGGCCTGTATACTTCGTCTCCGAAGCCCTCCAAGGCGCCAAGACGAGATATACAGAGCTTGCAAAGCTTTCTTACGCGTTGGTCATGGCCTCCAGGAAGCTCCGGCATTATTTTTTGGCCCATCCAATCACAGTGCCTTCCTCATTCCCACTGGCGGAGATGCTGCACAACAAGGAATCCACAGGGCGCATCGGCAAGTGGGCTGCCGAGCTCGCCCCGTTCTCCCTGACATACACCTCAAGGACGACAATCAAGTCTCAAGTTCTCGCCGACTTCCTTGCGGAGTGGACTCCGCCGGCTCAGCCTGCTCAGAAGCACGACGACCCGGTCTGGACTCTCACCATAGATGGGGCCTACAGCGTCGCGGGCGCGGGTGTAGGCGCAGTCATTATCACACCCGAGGGGCAGCGCTTATTGTACTCGGCGCGCCTCGCGTTTCCGGCCACCAACAACACGGCTGAGTATGAAGCGCTACTCTTCGGCCTGACCAAACTCAAGGCAATTGGTGCGCGGCGAGTGCTCGTCCGCACGGATTCCCGTTTGGTGGCCGGCCACGTAGACAAGTCATATCAAGCCAAGGATCCTGAGCTGGTTAAATACCTCGCCGCTGTGAGAGCAAGGGAAAGGCATTTCTTGGGCGTCACGGTCAAGGCCATCCCTCGCGCGGAAAACGAGCAGGCCGACGCTCTCGCGAAGGCGGCCAGCTAGCAGCTGCCACCTCCTGACGGGGCATTTTACGAAGTCTTGCCGCAGGCGGCCATCGCGCAGGACAACCGCGACGCGGCCCTCGTTCACCATGTCGTCCAGCAGGGCGACTGGCGAGAGCCCATCTTCAATTTCCTGCAGGGCATCGCCGAGCTAGAGGACCACGCCGAGCTCCGGTGCCTGCAACACCGTGCCAGATCCTTCCAGGTGTTTGAAGGGACGCTCTACAAGCAGGGAGTCTGTGCACCGCTCCTGCGCTGCCTCTCCCGCAAAGAAGGGAAGAAGCTCCTCACGGATATCCACGAGGGGGCATGCGGGTCTCACCTCGCGCCGAGGTCGTTGGTCGGCAAAGCGTTTAGGCAGGGCTTTTACTGGCCGACTGCCATCACTGACGCCCAGGACCTCGTGCGTTGGTGCCAGGGGTGCCAGTGGATGGGGCGCATCATCCGTAGGCCCCCGACGAACCTCAACCCTATTCCCCTGGTGTGGCCGTTGGCACGCTGGGGTGTCGACATAGTGGGACCGCTCCCCCGAGCCCCAGGGGACCTGCGGTTCGTGGTGGTCGCGCTGGAATACTTTTCCAGATGGCCGGAGGCGGTAGCCCTAGCCAAGATAACCTCGGCGGCCATGCAGCGCTTCCTCTGGCAGAACATCATATGTCGCTTCGGCGTGCCCAGGGAACTCACCGTCGATAACGGGCTGCAGTTTGATGCCGCCCCGTTCAAGGAATTCTGTGGAGACATGGGCATCACGATTCGGTTCGCCTCGGTTGGGCACCCCCAGTCCAATGGAGCGGTCGAAAGGGCGAACGGTGCCATCTCTACCGCCATCAAAAAACGCCTAGTCGGGCTGCCGAAGGGCAGGTGGCCGAGCGAGCTTCACAGCGTCCTCTGGTCCCTTCGCACAACGGTAACACGCCCGACGGGATTCACGCCCTTCAAGCTTCTTTTTGGTGATGAGGCGGTGACACCTGAAGAAATCAGGGCTGGATCGCGAAGGGTCCTCGTCCAAGCACCCGACGAAGAGCGTCGCGTGTCCTTGGACCTCCTCGACGGGGCGCGAGCGAGTGCAGCCCAACATGTCGACAAGTACGCACGGCAGACAGTGCGTAGTCGAGACCGGTCCGTATATCCGCGAAGGTTCCATGCCGGGGATCTTGTCCTCAGAATGGCACTCCACGCGGAGACCGTTGGCAAGCTGGAGTCCAAGTGGGAAGGTCCGTACATTGTGGCTGAAGCACTCCAGAAGGGAGCGTACCGCCTCGCCACACTCGAGGGACAAACTCTCCGCCACACATGGAACGCAGACAAATTGCGGTGATATTACGCCTGAAGCAGGATGCAAATTATAATGGCATCGGCCCCCCCTTGCACGATGCTTGCCCGCGCAAACGGGAGTTCAATAAAGCTCGCTGCTTTCCACAAATAACATTGTCCGGCCGCAATGTGTCAGGGATCACCCCCGCGCGTAGGTACACCAGTCTACGGACTCTAAATAAGACGTAGCGTCGAGGTCCGCCTCCGCACGCGAGAGTCCACGGACTATAAATGAAGTCGTAGCGTCGAGGTCCGCCTCCGCACGCACCAGTCTACGACTCTAAATAAGACGTAGTGTCGAGGTCCGCCTCCGCACGCGAGAGTCCACAGACTATAAATGAAGTTATAGCGTCGAGGTCCGCCTCCGCACGCACCAGTCTACGGACTCTAAATAAGACGTAGCGTCGAGGTCCGCCTCCACACGCGAGAGTCCACGGACTATAAAATGAAGTCGTAACGTCGAGGTCCGCCTCCGCACGCACCAGTCTACGGACTCTAAATAAGATGTAGCGTCGAGGTCCGCCTCCGCACGCACCAGTCTACGGACTCTAAATAAGACGTAGCGTCGAGGTCCGCCTCCGCACGCGAGAGTCCACGGACTATAAATGAAGTCGTAGCGTCGAGGTCCGCCTCCGCACGCGAGAGTCCACGGACTATAAATGAAGTCGAGCGTCGAGATCCGCCTCCGCAACCACCAGTCTACGGACTTTAAATAAAGTCGTAGCGTCGAGGTCCGCCTCCGCACGCAC
Source organism: Dendrocalamus latiflorus (assembly GCA_017311315.1). NCBI lineage: Eukaryota > Viridiplantae > Streptophyta > Magnoliopsida > Poales > Poaceae > Dendrocalamus > Dendrocalamus latiflorus. The sequence continues at coordinate 49,330,782 of CM029642.1, read as the reverse complement.
CAGTCTACGGACTTTAAATAAAGTCGTAGCGTCGAGGCCCGCCTCCGCATGCACCAGTCTACGGACTTTAAATAAAGTCGTAGCGTCGAGGCCCGCCTCCGCACGCACCAGTCTACGGACTTTAAATAAAGTCGTAGCGTCGAGGCCCGCCTCCGCACGCACCAGTCTACGGACTTAAAATAAAGTCGTAGCGTCGCGAGAGTCCGCGGACTATAAATCAAGACGTAGCGTTGAGGACCGCCTCCGCACGCGCCAGTCTACGGACTCTAAACAAGACGTAGCATCGAGGTTCGCCTCCGCACGCAACAGTCTACGGACTATAAATAAGGCGTCGTCGGCCCAAAACACAGCTTACAACAGTAAGAATAAGTGGTGCATCGTCCCATTGCACAAATATGAGGTCAAATGATTACAGGTATGGGCGCGCAAGTGCGAGCCCCCCTCCCTCCACCTGATCTGATCAGCACCTCAGCCTTCGCGCGGTGCCGAGGGGCCCGTGCCGCTGCCATGGCCTCGGGAAACTCCTTCGAGCCAACGGAGGAAGTCCCCTCCCCCGCGCAGCGTTTGCTGTACTGCAACCCTCGCCGCATCCTCCCCGACACGACCCTAGATCCGCCGGTGGAAGTTCCGGAGGCCAGGCTCGATGGAGCGAATAGCGTCCCGCAGTGCCTCCAGCCGGCCAGGAAGATCCAGGTGAGGGTTCGCCAGCTCCTGCATGTGCCTACACCCACGGGTGTGCAGCATGCCGAGGGCAAGGGACGCGCCAAGATAGCCGCAGTGCTCCCCGAAAGTCTTGGCGCTGCGGAGCGCGACGCCCGCCCCCTCCTCGATCAGCCCAAGCGTCTCCATCAGGTCCTCCGGCCCGTGAGTGGCATCGGGCACGTCAACGCACAGATCGCGGAGGGCCCAGTTCAGAGACTCCATTGCCCCCCAGGCTGACGTGGACACATCGTCCAAGGCACGGGTTTTCCCTGCAAGAGCCTCGGCCAGCTGGGTCTTCTCCTCCTCCAAGGCGACAATCTGCCGCAGGAAGGAGGCACGTTCCTCTGCCGCGGCGCACTTGACTTCCTCGGCCTCGACTTGTATGGATGATAAGGCACCCTCCAGCGCACGGAGCTCTTCGTCCTTTGTCGCATGAGCGTCATCCGCTTCACGAAGGCTGACTTCTAGGGCCCTCCACTCCGGGATACGGGCCTCGTCTAGCGCGTCGCTAGTGACAAGCGTTTGAAAATAGCACTGAAAGTCACCAGGTGCCCGGTAGCACCATACAAAACGCGTGGCACACGTACTCACCCTTATTTCCGAGGCCCGCAGCGCCAGCGCTAGGTGGTCTCCCTCACACGACGACAGCATCCGCCGGTCAAGGCTGCCGCTGGCGCGTTCTGCGGCCATGGTGAGAGCACGGAGTATCTCCAGACGCGGGAGGTAGTCGGACAAGACGGGTTCTGGCCCCACCGCGTCGAGGGCTGCGGAGGCTTCGGCCGCTTCGATAGCGTCAGATGCCGGCGCGACACCCTGCACGAGGTTTTGGACTTCGCGCACACCCCCGTTGCTCGATCCTTCACCACGCCCGGGAGACCTCGTCTCGCCTGATGCCGACGGAATGAGCGAGCAGATCGGAGAGAGTTTCGCGAAGTCGAGCGGAGAGAAAGAGCCACGCTTACCTTCTGCACCCCTCACCACAATAGGAGGTGGTGTCTGTTCGGCCACCGACCGGGGCGTCAGCGCCTCAGTGGTCGGGTGGGAGGCCCCCTCGGCAGCATCAGGCGCCACGATTCCAAGCATGGGGCCCGCAACATTGTAGTGACCCTTCGGAGGCGGGGGAGACTGCATCCGAGGACGTTTCGGCTGAGGAGCCGAGGGCGATTCCTCCGTGATGTTAGCGGCCGCAGCTCCTACCGCACCTTCGGTCTCCGCCGCGCCGGACGTGTCCCTGGCAGCAGCAGCATCATCGGCCGTAGCCCTCTCGCTAGGCGTAACGTTCCTTTCCGGGCTGGCGGGCTCGGGCTTAGTAAAGGCCGTGCCCGTACGCTCAGCAGCATCCGCGGATGGTGCGGCAGGAGGAATCGAGGCGGCGCGCCCCGCCGAACTGGCCCGGCCGGGCGCGTCATCAGTCGAACGTCCTGCCCCAGCGGCGCCAGCTGCCGAGGTGGCTAGCAGGCTGGGTACGGCAGCCTCGGAGCGAGCCCGGCGCCACGAAGACGAGGCGTCTGCACGGCCGCCACCACCATGATGGCCCGGAGTCCCCGCAGGAGTCTCTGCCGGTATTGGGCGTTCCGGCACAGCAATACCCAAAACCTCGCATGTGCGGTTCACCCACCCTTGTTTCGCCGTTTGGGTCGCGGCCTCGCGTAGCTTGTGCTCCTCGAGTGTGTATGGGCCGAGGAACGCCTCAGCCGCGCGCTCCACATCTTCTAGCCGGGCCACTGCACAAAAGACGGCGGGGCGGTCACGTGCGAGCAAGTGCGGATGCGTCAAGAAGTGCCTACTACACGCTAAACAACTTACAAGGAGCGGAGGGCGGAAGCAGGCAAGACACTGACGGGCGCACCCCGTCTTCTCGGTCGTCGCCCCGTCGCCCGTACCTCCACCGGGCGGAGAGTGGCGCCACCCCGTACATTGCAAATTCTTCCGTTAAGTCGCGCATACTCAGCCGGCGTGCAACGCCGGCAAGCCTCCATAGCCTCCGGACGTCATCGGCCTCCGGCTGCACACTTGGCGAGCTGTTGAACGAGATCGGCCCACCTCGGCATAGCAGGCCACTCGTGCTCGTCACGACGTAATAAAACCACCACCGCGTCCAGCCGGATTCCCACCTCTCCAGATTGGCCGGCGCCGGGAACAGCGTCGTACAGGACGCTCGTAGCACGAAATTTACGCAACCAAAGTTGGATACAGCCCCCTCAACCTTCTTGGGTCGACAGCGTGCGTCGTGCAGGATGGCGAACAGGCTCGCGCTAGGACGTCGGTCTTCCGTCCGCGTAGCCCATGTGAAGACAGCTAGGCGGATTATGGCGTTGGGCGTCAGCTGAGCTAGCTCCAACCCGTAGATCCGAAGAACTTCGCCCACAAACGTCATTGAGGGCATTCGAAGGCCGGCGTCGAAGAACGCGACGAAGACGATCGCCTCCGTTTCCTGGGGCTTCGGCTCCGTCTCTTCACGCCGGGGTAGGCGAGCCCCATCGCGCTCCTCGATCTTCCCTTCCTGTACAAGCCGCTGCAGCATCTCTTCAGTCGCGCGGCTCCTCCCCAGCACACGGGAGCAGCGACTCCCCGAGTGTTCCACGGCGTCCCATCGCTTGCCGCCATGCGAACGCCCCCGCAGCACTAGCTCGTAATCTTCGGAAGGGAAGGACAACTCGTCCCGGCTAGACGGGGAGCCACCGCCAGGTTGGCGGGAGGCACCGTCAGTACCGGCCATTGTTCTCAAGATTAGGGCAGAAGGGCTATCAACGCGAAATAAGCGGAGCTAGGCGACAGGCGAGATAGAGTGCCCCCACCACAGCCATGGCGCTTTATAAAGCCCGTTCGCCCCCTCTGCGACCAGAAGCGCAGCCAGATTAAAAACTCCCAGCGGTTCGACTACCCACGACTGGAAAGAACCGCCGGCATATGGAGGAGCGTGCCCGGTAGGTGGCCAAGCAGCGCACAACGCCAGTGCGGGACCGACACGCGTCCCGCCTGCCTAGGGAAGAGGTGAACGGCCGCCCTCACGCAACCACTCACATCCCACGATGCACCAGGCATAAACCGCTGCGTACCCCACCCACGGAGGGCAGACTGCGAGACGCGACAGCCTTCCCTCTGACAGGCCAGGCGTCGACACGATTCCAGCCGCCAATAAAAGCGCACTACCCAACTGCGGGGCACAATCGCCCCGAAGTGCAGCGACATCAGTGGCGCAAGGCCCATTCTCACTACAGCGTCAGCCGCGACCCTGACTCGGTCCCCAATACCGACCTCGGAGCCAAGTCTGACCTGGGCAGAGCGCGCGCGCCTACTTCGGCTAGGCGCCAGCTCCGCTGCCACCCGTTCGAAGGGTAGGGGACGGAGCGCGCGCGTCTACTCCGGTTAGGCGCCAGCTCCGCTGCCACCCGTTCGAAGGGTAGGGGACGGAGCGCGCGTGTCTACTTCGGCTAGGCACCAGCTCCGCTGCCACCCGCTCGAAGGGTAGGAAACGGAGCGCGCGCGTCTACTGCGGCTAGGCGCGAGCTCCGCTGCCACCCGTTCGAAGGGTAGGGGACGGAGCGCGCGCGTCTACTCCGGCTAGGCGCCAGCTCCGCTGCCACCCGTTCGAAGGGTAGGAGACGAAGCGCGTGCGTCTACTTCGGCTAGGCGCCAGCTCCGCTACCATCTCTCTCTCTGTTTGGTCTGTAACCACAACAGCAACATTTCTCTTTCAACATTTATCATGCATCATTAACCATTATCCATCGATCAAAGTCATTTAACCAACATCCTCACTTATTCATCATCAAGTGTTTATCATAGATATGGTAAACAACAAGGTTAACATGAGCATCATATTAACAGTAGGAAAAATATTGCATAAGCATAAAGCATTAACACAACATAACTATCTATTTTTCTACCATTCACTTGCTTGTTTAACCTCGTGGATGATGCGTGGTTGGCACATTGAGCCTCCACCTGGTCAAACAATACACCAACTCAAAAATCGCCGTAAAAATACAAAAAAATGCAAATGGAACTGCATTGCTCTTATGCGAAAACTCGATCTAATTAATCCCCTTTCACTAAATGTTTTCTCCCATTATCCCGGTAACTAAAAGACTACTACTCGAATGCATTATAAAACAACGGGCTTACCAACCTCGTGTCTAACTTTCTACAACAAGAAAATTAGCAAACTAACACAACGGCAAATAGTGGTGACCATGTTCTAGAAAGCAGGCTTACAAGGGCCATACCCTATAAACTACCCAAACCTAATACATGCTTGAGGATTCTACAGTAAGATAGCGTCGACAATCGAGTCGTTGATCTTACAAAATAATATTAGAAAGATGACTGAATTCCTTAGGAGATAATGGATATGCTCTTTATTACTATCAACTGGTTATAGGATGCCTTTACAAAGGCATGCCTTAGTCTCTCTCTTCTTCCCACTGGATAAAAGAATATAGCTCACTTGATCTACTTGACTCTGAATTGGTGAATTGTCTTTAATCAAATTGAATCTATTTGAAGCTATCATTCTATCTTCTCTAATCACCCCTTAAATACCATTAAAGGGGCGTCAATTATCTGCTTGGGAAGGCGCATCATGGAACCAACGCGTCTGCTCAGGGAGGTGGTTATTGTCACAGAGAGGACACTTGATCATCTGTTGTTGTTAGAAAGAGATGAATGTGGGAAATAACTATATGGCGGTTGTTGTCAGAGATTCAGGGCCGAAGGATCATGCTGTTTCAAGTGGGTAAGGCATGGATTCTATCCACCACACGGGAGAGACTACTTAGAAGCGGGCCTAGATACCAGTTCGTAGATTTTTCGAGTGGTTATCTAGTCAGGTAAGCTGTACATCGGATCTCCGACTAGGTACCCAAGAAATAGCCTCTGGAGGCTTACGACCACAGGGTCTCTTGACCTTAGTTAAATATTAAAGCTATTTTCAAGGATTTATTCAATCCTTATTAGCTAGCCCCTGAACTTTTAGTGAATTTATGATATGAATTTCTTCCAATTGAATTTCAACCAGGAACCTACTCCTTTCATGGCAATAGTAAAGAAGAGTTTTCATCAACTTTAAAGTTGAGAAACTAACTGGGAAACTGAAAGGTTTTGTGTTCGTTGGCATTTAGATTGGATAACCACTGTTTGCAATTAGAGAAAACCAGAGTTATGTAGGAATGATGTGCCCCACAGACTCCTCTATGTATGTTGGATAGTAATTTTAAGCCATTATTTTAAGATATACATCTTATCAACACTCTGTGAGTTCCTCGTTGTAGAGGGTATATTCATTCAAAGTGTGTGATTTGGTTTTTCTGCTGTATGATCAACCTCTATGTCATCTTCAGGAAGTGTGCCATGCTGAAGATATTCATAGAGTGATGTCATCCAATCAATGCTGGGATCGATTTGGGCGACCTCCATTGGAGCATCTTCGGAATGCTCGACTACCGAGGGTTTGTTGAGTTACTCAAAAAGTAGTTAGATTAGCTGATCGATGTCTACCAGTTCTGTTATCTTTGTCCTCTCGGGGTGATGTAGAAATGCACCATTCTGACCACTGGGTCTTGGGGGATCCTGTCATGAAGAATCGTGCATGGATTTGGGTCGGTATCACTGATTGCATTAGCTTTATGCCTCTAGTAGGTATCTTCTAATGAACTCCTATCGAAACTAAGAGCCTTTCACCGCTTCGGAAAGTAGCCTCTACAACAAGGAATGATAAGTAATCACCACCTCTGGAGGGCTTTGTAGTGGACTCAATCTAATCCAATGAATTGCTGATCGGATGCTAAGTGCTATTGTCTTCACCTAGCTTTCTACCGGAGGTAACTTCATCGACACCACAACTAGGTGTTGGTTGGGTCCCAAAGTACATAGGAGCCATTGGTGAATAATGGTCACCCATGACTGCATTGAGAGTACTCCGACTCTTAGATTGTGGCTTCGTACTTTCATCGCAATGTTTGCTGGTTGGAAGTACTGGGCTTGCAGAGGCATTTGGGCATTCTGATTTGGTTGAAATGACCAATTCCTTTCAAGGTGTCATAAAGGGGGTGGCGAGTCATCCTCTACCTGGTCAGTCTCACTGGTCTCAGCAAGCGGTAAGACTGGAATGGAAGAGGACGATGATGAGGCATCATGCTCCATGGCCTGGATGTATGCATGCATATCGAGTTCGGTATAGTCTGCCAAGTCAAATCTGTTCTCCTCATCCTAGGTTCCTTCCATGAATGCATGAAACATGATGACTGAAATAGGAAAGGATGAAAATGATTGTTGAATGAAGGAAACTTCAAGGATTCAGCCCTTCTTTTCCATAGATGATGCCAGCTGTCGATGATCGAGTTGCTGTTCATACAAAATAATATGAGAAAGATGGCTGAATTCTTTGACCTATGCACAAATAAAAAAATAATAAGTTCGTTATATATCAAATATAATGCATCACTAAATAGGGAAAATAGATAACATACGTATCCAGAACTGTGAAAGCCACCACATGGGGGGCCATGCTTCTGTTGCATAGCGAAGACGTAGTACGTTGTCGTGGCCTCGACCAGAAGAACCCCGTTAAACTAGTCCAGCCGGTCGTCATGCCAGTTGGTAGGCACATCCTCTAGAAAGACAGCCTCTCCCACGATAGGTAGGTCGAGCAGCATCACGACGTCCTGCAGAGTAGGGCCATCTCCTCGAATGGGAGTGGAAGGTGTGCGTCTCGGACCGCCACCGTTCCAACAGAGCTATCAGCGAATGGGAACTATCGTGGCTGCTCCTGGACCTCCCCGGCCTCCTCGACTAGAGCGACATCCTCATCGGTGGCCTGCCTATCCGCGCGAGAGGTAGAAGGCCAGCATCGCTCAGCCTGTAAAGCACATAATGCAAATATCATAAAAAAAGATGTACTATAGTTTGTACACAAACCCGTCTCTCCATCGCGGGTCTAGTCTCCAAGCCCGTCGGGGTGTCCACGTATGGACCACCCCTAACTCGGTCTCCCCGGCCCCGCCCTCGAGATGTGTGACACGATGTCTCGCGCGGTGCTGTGTGTTCATGTGCTGGTCCAGCAAGCCAAAAGACCAGTTTGAACCGCCAATGTCGCGGGCCATATCTACAAATCGATTTTAAGCAAGCAAGTATGACACAATTACTTATAGATATAACAGAAAGTAAATCTTAAATATAATAATTAAATGAATTATACTAAATTTTATGGGGTTTCTACAATTTATAGGCGACTGACAAAATTTTATTTTAGTCATTTGTGAATTATACAATTCAAATGCTATCTAAATCATCGCGTACTATTTTAAATCAACGCGTCCTATTCTAATCGTCATGAATAGTTTTAAATCTGTTGATGCCTTTTAAGAATACTAATTATGGGGTTTGTACAATTTATAAGTGACTGACAAAGTTTTATTTTAGTCATTTGTGAATTTTTACAACTTAAATGCTATTTAAATCGTTGCGTACAGTTTTAGTCACTATGCGTAATCTCACATCATCGCATACTATTTTAAATCGGCGCGTCCTATTCTAATCATCACGAACAATTTTAAATCTTTCAGTTTCTATTAAGAATACTAATTACGGGATTTGTACAAGTTATAAGTGACTAATAAAAATTTTATTTTAGTCATTCATGAATTTTTACAACTCAAATGCTATTTAAATGATCACGTACTATTTTAAATCGGTGCGTCCTATTGTACTCATCATGAACAGTTTTAAATATTTCAATGCCTATTAAGAATACTAATTACAGGGGTTTGTACAATTTATAAACTACCAACAAAATTTTATTTTAGTCATTTGTAAATTTTTACAACTCAAATGTTATTTAAATCATCGCGTACAGTTTTATTTGCTACGCGTAATCTTAAATTATCGCATACTATTTTAAATTGGCACGTCATATTTTACTCATCACGAATAGTTTTAAATCTTTCGATGTCTATTAAGAATACGAATTACAGGGTTTCTATAATTTATAAGTGACTAACAAAATTAACAGCACCTTGAAATGCACAACAGAGTGATATAAACGACAATACAATTATTATAAACTAAATTACCGTTAGTTTCTAAACTAAAAATTCAAAGATTTTAATTGCTATCCTATTATATTTCAAAAATAATTATACAAAAATACAGAAAACTCACCGTCGTCGATGCGCAGATTCCTCCTCTTCCTCTCTTCCCCTCCCACTCCTCTTCCTCCTCTCCTCGTCCCCTCCTCTTTCTTTTCTTTCCTCTCCTCCCCCCTCTTTCTCTTCTCCCTTTCTCCCCCTTCTTTCTTCTTTCTTGCTCTTGGCCGAATATGCGAGGTGCCAGTCATGCAGGGCTAAATACCTCTAGTCGCCCAACGGTTGAGCGACTAGGGGCAAAGTCACCCAACGGTTGGGTGACTAAACTCTAAGTCGCCCAACCGTTGGGTAACATGGACTAGTTGCCCAACCGTTAGGCGACTTGGTCATGTCTCGCCCAATGGTTGGGTGACTAGCCGAAATCGTCCAACAGTTGGGCGACATGAGGCAAAAAGTGTAAAAAAATCACATGTATATTTTTATAATTTTGAATAAAAATAATTATTTAAAAAGAAGTCACAGCGGGAGTATCCCAGAATTCCGCCCCTCGACGAAGCGCCCACCTAGCTTCAAAAGCCAAAGAGAGGCAACTCCATGTGGAGCAAAGTGAACCATATGCGCTCATGAAGAAGCTAGGCATCACTGGAAAAAAATAACGGGGTGATGAAGTTGCCATGGACAGATGTTTGGAGTTTCTGAAGAGAGAGCGCCCGGGAAACCTCATTCAAACAGCTGTAGCGGTGTAGCCTTGTTCGGGTTGGAAAGCTCGGTAAGTTGATTTCGAGTGAAGAAGGTGGTGTTCTTGTCAGGTGCTTGCATGTGGTGTTTTTTTTTTTTTTTGTTGTTGTTGTTGTTGTTTTGGTGCTTATGCGATATCTCTACCCCTTGTTGGGTTAGTGCTGTAGAGCGTGAGCTCCTGCCGTTGTTTTAAAAGAGAAGAAGAATCGTATGTAAATCGCATCATTAATTAGGTGTTTGACAAGACCCATGTAATAGCCCGATAGCAACTCCAGGGTCCATCTGAAGCCCCTTGGAGCTGGATGCTTTCCTGGCAGTTCAGAACAAGGCCTTCTTGTTCTTACAAAAAAGAACTATATACACATATCACAGCACCCAAAAAGAAGTGACAAAAAGCAGGATAAGAAAGGAGGAGCACAGAGTGCATGAACACATGATATGAGGGGTTCCAGATAAGAGCAAGATTGCGTACGTAGGACTAGAGATCTGTTGCCAATTGGTAGGCTTGTCTCACGATCCCTGAGCACAGTGGCAGACTGCCCATGTTCTTCAGATTCTGCATCCCGTGTGACTAATCTGGTTTAATTTAAAGGCTTTAGTTGTTCTTAATGATCCATACTCTATTGGAAGTTGTTATTTGTATCCTACCGTATATGACAAAGGAAATCACGGTAGGTTAGCGAAATGGAATTTTTGACCAACAATTTGACCAACTTGCCGTTGGAATGGCAAGGGGCTGTATTTACCAGGGTTAATGCCAATTATCCCCATGCGCGTATACTAATGAAATTTCCTGTTTGTAGCTTACCATAACAATGGAAATTATGGTAGGCTAGGGAAATGATATTTTAATCTACCAACATTAGTCAGTTGACATAGAAGTTGACCATCTTGCCCTTTTGAGGAGACACAGGAGGAAAGGATCCTACTTGGTGTAAGTTCATCTTGCCCTTGGAGAGAGTAGTAGTGTTTAATTTGGTATATTTCCAATATAGACTTTCAAATTTGTTTCTTTTTTTTTGTCTAAAAACTATTTTCAGTTTACAGCAATAGCATGTCCTTAAAGTACTATGTAGTTTCAGAACGGCAAGAGAATGTTTTGATCCACTTTGGTAAATGTCAGTCTCTAAATAAGTAGTGCCAATTGTTGAGAATATAGTGCCACTTGAGAATACACAACATCAGCATCCTTAAGGAATCTTGAAACATATATGATATATCTCATTTCGACAGCAATCATACAAAATAATGTTATATTGAAATTAGCAACCAAATTTACGCTTGAAGAACAGCAGATATTGCTTCCAGGACCCTCATAGTTTCCAATAAATTCCGAACTTGTGCAAGATGCCAGACACAACACCCCAGAAGAGAATCTCTCCAAACATGACATACAGCAGAGTTCCCAGCCTCTGTGAATGCCATACATTAACAAACACATGCTTCTGGATCCAGTGGACCTGCAAAATTAGAAAAAAAAAAGTCAAACAAATCAAGCTCATACCAAAACTTGACCTCCAAATGTCACCATGTTGCTGAAAAAAAAAGTTACTTACAAGAGTGTTGTTTGGTGACTCATAGTACCATCCATTCACAAATGCAGGAAATATTGCCTGTGCTGCTAGAACAAACACAAGCATGGCGTTCATGCCAATCCACTCCAGGATCAAGAATGGTGTTCTTAGGCCCCAGACATCAATCTATCAATCAAAGAATAAAAGAAATAAATTATTATGGTGAAACAGTTCATGAAAGTGCATAATTTGAATGTCAAAAGATAAACCATACCAGCATGTAGAAAGCTGAAAGAATGATTCCGGCCGCGCCGGCCGTGAAGCAGACGTAGCTGAAGCTGTACAGTTGCTTGTTAATTGGAATGGCTGCGAGACAGAGCAATGGATGTAAAATTCTAATTTCATATTTTTAACTATTAGCTCATTTTTTCAGAAATGGATTTTGGGGAGCGGTACCATTTGTGAAGTGCAGGAGAATGCCGAGTACAAGGAGTGAGAAGCCCATCAGAAGCCAGTGTTTCAGTCTCTCCTTGTGGGTCTAAAAATCAGAAACTTTCATGTCAAAGTTGTATTTGTTATAAATTACTTTAATAGTAGCATAAAGTAATAACCTTGAAATGGATTAGAACATGGCCGTAGTGGATCCCGATTGTCCCTGATAGAATCGATGATATCGAACTGAAAAACAACACATTGTCAACTACTTGAATTATAGACTACAAAGAAGAATCTAAGACAAATTCAATTTCAGATTCAGCTAGTTAATGTTGTCAGATTTCCAACCTTAACAAGCCTTCTGGATCGAAAGGCGCAAGACACCATGCTGGAGCATCGGCTCGGAGAGGACCGGTGCTTGGTGAGCTAAATGTACAATCCTAATAATGGTAATTTCAGTGCATAAATTTTCAGAATTTCTAGTAAATTAGTTAGGTAATCAAATAAAAATTCTGGACTTAATTATACTGTAATAAAAAATACTGTATATCTGATCATATTAATATTACAGTTCTACCTTTGATCGAATCCAAACGGGCTGTGTGTAGAGATGATTAATCCCCAAAACCTGCCTATCAACATAGCCAACTGCATTGCAGGCAGGGTCCAGGTGGCCTCTCACACCACATTGTACCTACAAGAACAAGTTAGTACTGTGTTAAATACGAAGCATTGGCAGTGCTGGTATGCTCAGGGAAAGTTCCAAGTACCGTAAATTGCTTCCCATCATTAACATCACCATCATTGTGGTAAACAAAGCTCCAATCTGGGACATATAGTGAAAATGTTGTGACCATGTATATGAGAAACGTGATGAAACCGCCTAACCTGTCGTTCATCAGAAAGGACCAGAGATGTTCATCATTTCCAGTCATAAGAAAAATTGATAGATTTGTGCAGTCACAGTGTTAGCCTAGTATGCGGGTAATATTTGTGTACCATTGCCACCGATATGCATCGAAAATGGCGTATGGACCAGACCGCACGGTGGTAGGCCGCACCTTGGTGGTGAATGCTTCTATCAGAGCAACCACAAAGTACACAAAAGCTATTCTCTGATGAACCAATGTCAAACAGAAGGAAGCAACTCTGAGTCATGGCCTAGATAGATGAAAGGAAGTGACAATTCTCTTTGTTTGGTGGATGAACTGAACCTGGAGGATACCACACCATCTTATCTTCTTCATGTCCACTCCATAAGAAAGGTCATCTGGAGCGTGCGAGTATCCACCTTCATTTGTGCCACACAGCAAATTCGCTAGTGTCAAATATTGTTTCGAGCAACATAGATACAAACTGAATTATGTCAATATACACATGGCATTTAACAGTGGACATGTTCACGAAAGACTTTAATTACCTTGCAGTAGCAGGCCCCAGAAGAGCATTTTCAGTGTTCTGATGACGATCTTGTTCACAGCGGCACCCATCTTTGGAACTCTCTGCAATCATGGTCTCCTCATGATCAGTCTCCAAAATCTATCGGCACGAGACATTCACATGGAACATAGCAAGAGGAACACCTCCATTTCCGCATGCGCTTACTAACCTTCAATGCAAAGGCGATTGCGACGCCGACGATGAAGAGGAAGAAAGGCATGACGAAGTCTGCCAAAGTGCAACCGTTCCACGGCGAATGGTCCATTCGCTCATACGCCCCGCCGGCATCGTCCACAAGTATCATTAGCTGCATACATGCATGGAACTCAACAGTTTATATGGTGACTTGTAAGCATTTTGTAGGATTGCTAGCTTCTGTTTTCACTAGAAAGAAAGAGGGCTAGTTCCTGTCTTCGTAGAAAGAAAATTGCATAGATCCTAAAACACAGGCAAGTAGTTTCTCCCAGGCTCCTAGCTCCTCGTTTGCTATAGAACCTATGAATGAAACTTCTCCGAAACAAATCTTCGTAAACATAAAGGAGCCATACCACAATGGTTAGCCCTCTAAATGCATCAAGAGCTGCGACCCTCCTCCTCTTCTGGGTTTCCTCAGCAACAGCCAATCTCTCCTCGACCGCCTCGACGTTGGCTCCTTCGACGCCTTTGCCTTCGCCATGCTCGTCACGGCCAACGTCAATGGCGTGCTGCTCTGGACTTTTCTCACCGGCTGATGCTGCGATCTCCTGCCCCTTCTCCATATCAAATGTGTGCTGAACTCGCTTAGGTCCTAGCACCTGAAAGTTGTAATATGGACAAGGAAATGGATACCTATATAGGTGACTAAGAATCTTAATTAGATGAATGAGAGTTCAATGATGTATGTCACACTTATATACAGCTATCCACAGTCAGTCAGTCATAAGAATTGTCTCTCTTGCTCTTAAAATTTTGTTTCTTTTCTAGTAAATTAGCTGCTAGCTAGACTCCGGCATTAACGTTGGGTTGCCGTCTTGTGGTTGGTTAAGTACATGTTTTCTATTAGTAGTTGTCACTTTCGATGTTTGCTTTGCAATGGCTATGGTGGTGCTTCAACTAGATTTTGATTTAAGGCTCTTGCTGTGATTTTTAGTTTTTAGTTAAAATTATACTACAACAGATGTTAGATTTTTCTAAAAAAAAAGAAGAAAAAAGAAATTTTTTGAAAAAAAAATGTTATATCGTCACGAACAATACCAAGAAATAAGAAAAAAAAGAAAAAGTAGAAAAGCTGAAAAAGGCAAACAAGCTAAAAATAAACCGAAATTAAAAACTAATACGTTACAAGTGATTTTTAACTTAAATTAATTGAAACCAAAAAAGATAGAAGCTGAAACCGTTTAGAGACCATGATTCCTCCATATATGTATAGTCTACACTTGAAAAAGAATGTTAAGGACATAGGTGTAAATTGGGATAAGTTTCATAACCGGAAGTTCTTCTCCGTACTCTAAAAAAAATGTATATATGTATGAGCCTTATAAAGATAATGACAAGCTGTTTAGAATATAATATAAATTACAAGTTATAGAAGCATTGTCCAAACAATAAATTACAAGTACATGGGAATGATATTCTCACAAGCGTGTTCGGTAGGATTACTAGGTTCAAATACTATCTTTTCACAGTGTTTCTTCTTTTCAATAACGGAGAGATACCTATTGGAGAATCAGTCCGTATGGAAGAGGACATGCATCGCCGGCTTCGTTTGGATACCGCTAGGTATATTGTAATTAATTGTTTTAGAGCGTGTAGTTGAAGGACGTTACTCCACTTGGATTCAGACAAAGTGAATACAAACAGTTGCATCACTTTGACGTATCCAACAAGCCTTGACTTTGAATTTATCTATCTAGAATAGTGGTGTCCAAATTGAGAAAATTGATGATTTGCCATCTTCAAGAATGGGCTTCGCACTTTTGCCACTTTCAACGTTGGCTTCGCAAAAATGCCATGTAGTACATTAACCCCTTGATTAGTATGCCATTTCATCCCTTTAATTCATTTTCATTTTCTTTTTCTAATTTCAAGGACTGGAAAAGACCCTTCTACCCCTGGCTAATTCCTCTTTACGGCAAAACAACTTATACTAGACAAACTAACATCTAAGCAAGTTCCTTCAACATCTTGCTGTATTCTTCCACTAACACAAACAACAATAACAAGATACGATCAATTCCAAACCATCTTCCAACAAGTTTGAAAGATGGTTGGGGAAAAATATCTCTGTAGATTGTTCGTGAATATAAAACAATGTTGTTTGCTTCTTCCAGAAGGTGAAAAGGAGAGAGTCCCTGAACACTAAGATTAGTAGCCTAAATTGATCAGTTCTGCATGCCAAATTTACAAGGAAATAAAGCCTACATACTCATGATAAGCAGTTCATCTTAGAGCTCATGGACAACGTACACACTTCAAAAATTACACAAAATTACCAAATTTAGATCCTAACAGCAAGTGAACCATGCACAGAGAGTCGTGAGGTAGCCAATTAACGGAGTAGCTCTCATCTTCTGCTGCCGCAACGGGTTTAAACGAGTTGGGCAGCCCAAAGGCGTTGTCTCCTTTCCCCTTCCCGGCCTCATCGTCGGAATCCGAGCTCAGGGAATCGTCGGAAGAGACGTCCTGCGGCTCCTCCCACGGCGCCGCCCTATTCATATCTAGCCCAAAACGAGGACAGCGTCACTCCATTCGGAAAACCGTGTAGACACTAAAAGAGCAAGGGGTCGGGCCCTCACCTAGTTCACGGCGAGGGAAACGGCGCAAGAGGAAGAAGCGGCCGACGAGAGTTCGGAGGTGGAGGTCACGGTCGCACGTCGCCGGCGTCGGAGAAAAAGAAGGGATAACCAGGGGTAGAAGGGTCTTTTCCAGTCCCTAAAATTAGAAAAAGAAAAAGAAAATGAATTAAAGAGATGAAATGGCATACTAATCAAGGGATTAATGTACTACATGGCATTTTTGCGAAGCCAACGTTGAGAGTGGCAAAAATACGAAGCCCATTCTTGAAGATGGCAAATCATCAATTTTCTCGTCCAAATTGGTTATGTCTATCGGGTCGGCCCATAGTCTGTTACTATAGGCACAACCCATGATATAGCACGGCATAAGGAGCGTTGGGTCAGATCAGCATGGCACAATGGGGCAAGCCATGCTTGGGCCGCCAACTCGACCCAATGTGCTGGCACGACCCGACATGAGCATGGCGACCCATCCGGCATGCTTGGGCTGTAGGCACGCGTAGCCCGGTTTGCACGGCCCATTTGGCACGAAAAAGTGACTGTTAGACACGTGTGTCCCGGACACAGCACGGTGGGCACGGCCCGTTTGGTAAGTTTAGCCCATTTAGCACGAGTAACAGATGATTTTTTTTGAAATTTATAGTCGTTTTATGACTGTTTGAGAGTTTACAAATACAAAAAATAAAAAAATCTCAACACATTTCTATAAATAGGCAGCACACCCCCTCATTCAGCGGCACCCTCACCAGCAATCTCTTCTCCAATTCTCTTGTGAATATTTTGATAAACATTATGATAATTTGGCAAAATTTGAAATCCGGCCTACAGTTAAGAAAAGAGGAAACAATACTAATTTTCATGTACTTATATTATTCTTATTTTTATTTATTACGATATAAAATAGATAATAGTGTAATTTTCTATTTGCATTTTACAGTTTTCCACATTTCTCCATGGGAAATTTTGACAATTTTTCTACGAGTGAATACGGAATTGATTTGAAAGAGCTTTCATCCTCTGAGAATGAAATGTCTCCACTTCTGCCTCCATCTTAAATGGCAGAGTAGACCCTTGTTGTACCATCATCAGGCTGTATCAGTGCCTCTATGTTAGCAAGCACTGAAGCAAAGAGGTCTAGACCCAGCACGTCGGACGTGTGGCTAGATTTGAACAAGATAATGAAGCGAGACGCTTCCTGAGATCAGGTAAGAGTTGTTTACAAAATATGCCATTATGAATTATCTACAAAGTCTTCAAGTAGAACCAGGTAATTGCACACACATGCCCAAAGATATAAAGAAAACCCAGACATAACCATGAGGCATACGCAGCTGATGTACAACTCTGATGATACATTACGTACCTGGGATTATAATCCCGATGTAGCTTGATAATTTTTAGCCCTTTTACTTGCCTCACAAGATTTTCCTTTAAACTTTGTTGCGTCAGATGCATTCAAAGAGTACATTAGAACTACCACAATCCGAGATTTACTCACGTTTCTAGACATACAACAACTAGAGGTTTAGATTTAGTTAAATACTACAATAATGCTCGTGATAAAATTAAAAAACTTTTTTGGAA
Organism: Dendrocalamus latiflorus; assembly: GCA_017311315.1. Lineage (NCBI taxonomy): Eukaryota > Viridiplantae > Streptophyta > Magnoliopsida > Poales > Poaceae > Dendrocalamus > Dendrocalamus latiflorus. The sequence goes on along the minus strand of CM029642.1, from coordinate 49,313,511 downwards.
CCTGTCATTTTCGGTGGCCTTGACCTTGGACATATATAGTGGTCGGTCTAGGAAGGATTATATTAGTGTAGTCGTTTATTATCTAAATAATGACTGGGTATTGGCAAAGAAAATCATAGGCTTCAAACTAATTGATGTAGCACATATGGGTGAGAATATAGCAGAATGTATTATCAAAGTCGTGGAAGATTTTGGTCTTACAAATAAAATGTTTGCAATTACCCTGAACAATACTACAGCAAACTCCAGTGCAATGGATATTCTCACTCCCTTATTTAGTACATATGCCAAATCCTTTTTGCTACATCAACAATGTACCTACCATGTTATTAATCTTATAGTTAAATATGGTTTGAAGAAGTTAGATCCATATCTTCAAGCCTTTCGGGGTGCAATTTCTTTTGTAAATAATTGTAACCAATGAATTGCAGCGTATAAGACCTACTGCTTTGCGATGGGTGTTTGTCCAAGAAAGTTCACTGTGGACATACCAGTAAGGTGGAACTCAACTTATTTCATACTACAAAATCTTTTACCCTATAAGCTCATATTTTCTTTTTTTTATCCACAAACACTATCACAACCATACTAGCAACACACTACTGACTGAACAAAACTAGTATATGTTACTGAGAAGTTACTAGTATTTCTGGAACTCTTTTACAATCCACTATTGCTTTATCCGGAGTGTACTATCCAACATCTTATGTAATTATGCATCATATTCTTGCGAGGCTGTGTTAAAAGCTAATAAAAATGACTTAGTGTTATGAGAGGCTGTGTGCACTATGAAAACTAAATATTTAAAATATTAGAATGAGATTCCGTACTTATACGCATTTGCATTTATTCTAGATCCAAGAGCTAAAATTGTAGGATTCACTAATGTTCTTTCAATTATAGATGAGGCTAAAGGGATAGATTATTCTAACTATTGTATAGCTATTTGTTCACAATTGTCTGAAGTTTATCAAAGTACGAGCATAAGTTTCAGGGAGTTTGCCTATAATGACCTCCACTAGCACCCACCACAAGTAAGAAGATAATTATGTGGGGCAAAATCTTTGGTGCACCAAGATCCTTCAGAAGACCAAGCCCTACATCGTCAAGTCTTGGAACAATCCATACTAGGGTCCACGGGAAACTATCAGTATTTCTAGGCAGCAATCTCGTGCCCCACCATATAGAGAACTTCAATATTTTGGACTGGCGGCGTGAGCACATGCTAACATATCATGTGTTATCCATATTAGCATGGGATGTGTTAACAATTCTTGTCTCAACGGTTTCTTTCAAATCTACTTTTAGTCGAGAGAAGAATAAGACTCACGAATGAGATGGTGGAAGTACTTTTCACAATGAAAGACTGGGAACAAGCTGATGCGTGTGCTCAATACTGCGCGATGGAAACGGAGTTGGAACACACGTTCAATAATCTCTATATAGATGGCGGTGAAGGCGGTCAAGACGCTGATGACACCAACGATTTTTAGAGCATCTATGTATACATTGTACTTTTTATGATTTTTTATCTATAATACTCAGCTATAGGCTGTACTTTTTTGCTAAGTTTTCTCAAGTTGAGTTTTACTTGGCAAAATTTTTAACAAGGCGACCATTTTAATATTAATAAAGCTCATTATTATATTTCTATGATTTATTGTGCCTTTTCCTATAATTTTTATAATTTATTGTGTATTTTCTATAATTTCTACAATTCATTGTGTCTTTTTTTAATTCTACATTTTTTTTGAACTATCATGTTTTTTTTAAATTTTTCAGACCGAACGGGCTAGCCGTGCCCGCTGGCCTATCGGGCTAATTGGGTGCGTACTAGTCCGGCATGACACAAACCCCCTCTGGGCCGTGTCTGGGCCACCGCCTCGGCGCATGTGCCAACATGGCATGGCACGTTCAGACTGACGAGCTAAGCAGGCCATGCCTAATTTGCCCGTGCTGAATCAGGCCAGTGCCTGGCCATGTCATGCCGCCTATTTGGGTAGGATTGATCTAGAAGGACTCAACCTGAATTTGGCTAGGAGGTTTTACCACTTACTACATAAAACATTGCAAGGATCTTGGCCACATGCATAGGCTCGATGCTTACTACTAAATCCCGAAGATAAATATTGTACTTTTTGTCAGCCCTCAGTGAGTTTTCCCCACTGGGTACGTGCATGAAGGTTTTTCATGGACAAAATTTGATATATGCCACTTCAAACACATAGCAATTGGGAGAATAACACCTAGTTTCTTGATATTAGGAATATGTTACTCCAATTTCTTGTTGCTGGAAAATGCCATTTTCACCTATTTTCCACTCCATCCCCCATTCTTTTATCCTCTTTTCCCATTTTCCCTCTTGTGAAGTTGTGAACTTCCCATTTTGCCCTTGCATTGCTAGATGAATGAAACCAGGACTACTTGACTTTTTGTTAAGAGCACGCGGGAGGTCCAAACATCTTTTGCATTAAGAGAGAACAAAAAAAACTCAATTTAATTACGACAACGCCTGCAAAAGGCAGTCCACCTGAACAAGTGCCGAAAGGAAAAAAAATACAGGACCAAGCTGTACCAGACTACCACCCTTCCAGAAGTACAGGAACAGCTTGTACCAAAGTGGGTACCATCTTCTCAGCGTTCCTGAACACCATAGCAATCTTGCACTGAGGATGATCGACGAGTTGCATCCTCGCTTCTTGCCTACCCGTTTGCTGCTTTGTTTCTCAATCCACCACTCCTGCAAGGTTTCTTCAGGGCAGGCATAAGGCGCAGCAGCCGTACCCAGAGGAAGATGAGATACCAAACTTGCCTTGAGTAACTGCATTGCACAGGGTGATGGCTGATCATTTCATTCCTTTAAAAAAAAAGGTCGATCATTTCATCCTCTTGCCCACAAAGCGCGCATGCTAGGTTGCTCTGTAAGCCTCTCCGCTGCAGGGGATCGGCCGTCCAGCATCCATCTTGGATGGCCATCCAAACAAAGAATTTGAAGTTGAAGTTGAAGGGAGCTCATGCTGACCATAGCAAGTCTACACCTTGTAAGGTGTAGGACTGATATGGCAATAGAGGGGTGAACAGTATCGCAAAATTTTTCTCTAAGTATTCATCAATTTTTCATTGTAGTAGTTACAGAGCTATGAAGATTAGAATTAGAAGCTAAGACCAAGGCAAACAAAAAACTCAAAAACCTGAGAGAGGAAAATCTCAGCTCCTCACCGGTATGACCATCGCAGGGAGGCAAATCTGACTGGTGAGCGGTCTGACCGGTAAACCACCGGCAGTCTGACCATCGGCCGGTTTGACCGGCAAGATCACGGTGGTCTGACTGGTGACTAGTTGGACTGGGCCTAGGGGCAGTAAGACCGCGTCCTTGTTTCCATAACAGAAAATTAGCTTGAGCCAAGGTCAAGAATATTGCAACTCCCAAAATCCTCAATTAAAAGTGATGAAACCTTGCTTGCATCTTGTAAAGAGTCTTAGGAATATATTCCATCCAAAGATCACATGAATTTTGGTCAAAGTTCTAACTTTTCCAAAGACAAGTAAGATTCCATCAAAACTAGGCAAATTTCAAAATCTTGGTATATGACTTGCTCATGGGTAGAGAAGAGCCAATATGGCTCGAGATGAATTCCCACATGTCATAATAAGCTATTCCTCCTAAAGATTCGAACCAAAAACCCTGGGATAAAGAACTGTTAAGATGAGGTCAAATCCAAGCAAAATCGGGCAACTTCAAAATCTTGCAAGACCTAGTGTCTAGATGGATGGGAGTTGATATGTATGAGTTATCTCCATCACTTACATATTCTTGGTACAAAACAAGATCAAGAAGGGGAGAGAAGAGATCAAAACTAATAAAAACAAGAGCAAATCAACTAAATCAAGAAAACAACACGAGTGATAAACAATGCTCATCGTCCGGTCATTCCACTTAGAGGACAAGAGAGCACACTACAGTACTCACTCTTCCAACCCTAACCCTAGAACTAATGTACAAAATTACAATCTCAAGATTTACAAAAGGATAAAGCCACACAAGTAAATGTTACAAATTCATATATTTGTAAGAATAAAACTATACAAGTACATTACATAGATATACAACTAATGAACTCAAGTTCTTCGTGGCCGACCCAAAATCGAAGCACTTGCAAGTCACATTATCCAAAACCACAACTAGAAAAGCTAAAGCAAATATAGTAAATGAATTGACATCAGAACCCGGTTTTAAGTAAAGTTGCACAAGGGCAATCGCTCATCGAGATATCAGAATTGTCTAGCGCCAATCAGCACCTCCTTTGTAATGGGTTTTCATCATTTGGCGGTAATTTCTATTCTTACCTTTACCCCTACCTTTTTACCCTTCTGGTGAGTCACCCATTCACCTCACATGCACAAGACATGTTGCAAGCCACTGGTCACAACCGAAGCCAACCAAGACCATGAAATAGAGCCAGCAGGCAGAAAGCAACAACACCACCGCCCATAGCTTCCAGTAGGAAAAGCTCACTCACTACCACAGCTAGTAAGCCAGCCATCACTCACCACCACTAGGGATGGAAACGGATTGGATACGATCGAACAGTCTCAAATATTGATGCGGATCCACTAGCAAGCTAGCTGAACCCCGTTGCTTTGGCCCTGATCTTTCACGATACGCCTTGTTGGATGCCCTCTCCAAGATAAGCCTTCTCCCACGCACACCGTAGCACGTGAACAAAGGGTAGAGAAACCGAAGTTTCAGCGAGTAGAATCCAACACCACAATTGGATTCAACACACCAAGAGCAATTCCTCGATGGAAATCTCAAGAACACGCCAACAATGGCCACCAAACCATGGTGATTTTCTGGTTTCTATTTCTCAAATCAAAGTCTAAGTTACAATGGGGCTAAGGCCCTGGCCTTATATTGGTGCACAATGCATGGCCTTGATTACAACTCAGCACTACTTGGCCTAAGGCCGAAACAAACTCCAATACGAACTAAAAAGGAAATACCTAAACTGCTACCTCTGGATTCTCTCTTAATTTGCGATCTGACTATGAGGATTTCGTGGCTGGCACCTTGTCCATTATGTGGGGCTTCAAAATAGCTTTCCAACGAGTCTAAGAACGCCCAAATCGGACTCCGTTTGTGAAAGTTATGCACGTTTTAGTATCGGTCTTGCCAGCTGTCCCAATCCGAGTCCGAATCGGTTTCAAATCTTTATATGTTTTGTTTTCTGGTTCAAGGGGTTTCCAAATCCGTTTGGAACCTGAAAAAGAATCCTTCTCAATCTTTAAAAAGTCATGGTGTGGTCGGATTTTACCCTTACTTGCATTGCAATACTCGAACTCTTTATGTTTTGCAAGTCTCGCGCGTCTCTCCGGACAGCTCGTGCAGCATCCAATGAAATTGCCATAACTTTGTGTAGGAAGCTCCAAATCAAGTGCCGTTTGATTTGTTGGAAAATAGACTTCATTAGCTTTCCAAATATATCTTTTGTGCACGTTAGAAACATCATAATTGGTATTCAAAGCTTCTTGAACATTGTGCACAGAACTGCAAGCACTAACCAAAGTTGTAGTGCTACTTGGTGCCACATCATCCTCCCCTCCTTGAAGCAAAGCCGTCCTCGGCTTTGGGGTAATCTTGGGAGCTTGCTTCTTCCTGGCTGTAATTTCTTCATCAACATGAATAGCACTCTCCAATTTTGGTTTTAACACATGCTTCTTTCCCTCATGTACAAATGTATATGTGTTGGACCGGCCCTCATGCGTAGCATTGCGATCATATTGCCATGGTCTTCCCAACAATAACCCACATGCATCCATTGGAACTACGTCGCAATCCACCTTGTCAACATAGTCACCAACAACAAACGGAACACGCACCTTGTGAGTTATCTTTAGCCTTCCGGAGTTGTGTAGCCACTCCACATGATGTGGTTGAGGATGCCTCCACGTGGATAGCCCTAAAGCGTACACCAAATCTTTGCTAATCACATTGGTATAACTTCCACCATCTATGATCAACTTGCATGCTTTATCTTTGATTTTGCACTCCGCTTGAAAAACACTCCACCGCTGTCCTTTTGTTTCAGTTTCTTTATTTTGCACCTTTCGGACCAAAAGATTAACATCATTCAACTCTGGATAACAATAGGCAACATCTTCCTTGGAATCATCGGATTTTTCACTTTCAGAATCACTACTAGAACTTGTTGAAGCATAGCCGTCTTTATTGAGAAGCACTCTTCGTTGATTTGGACAATCACGCATCATATGACCTCTTCCCTTGCACTTGAAACACTCAATTTCTCTAGCACGAGCATTAGAAGGCAAACTAGAATCAGTTTTAGTTACTTCTTTACCTCTATTGCTTGCCTCCCTTGAAAGAGCCCCATTTGAACGGCTTGATGTCGCCACCTTGGAGTGTGAACCAACATCCTCGCCTTGCTGTGATGCACGCCTCCATGGGTTTGTTTGAGTGTTGGCATGTCCACCCTTAGCTTGTTTGCGCTTCAATTGTTGTTCAGCACGTTCAGCTTGATGCACCAAGTCTTGGATGTTGTAGTAATGGACCATCTCCACCCTATCTTGCACATCCTCATTCAACCCATTAAAGAAACGTGCCATAGTAGCCTCATCATGCTCCCCTGTCCCTGTACGGATCATCAACATCTCCATCTCTTTATAATATTCATCAACACTAGAACTACCTTGACGTAGTTGTTGTAGCCGGTTGTACAAGGTCCTCGTGTAGTGTGCTGGGACAAAATGTCGCCTCAAAATATTCTTCAGTTGTGCCCAAGTATCTGGACGAGCTCCTACGCGACACAATTGGTTCCACCAAACAAGAGCATATCCAGTGAACTCAATTGTCGCCAAACGGATCTTCTTATCCTCAGTATAGTGATGGGTGTCAAAAATTTGTTCGACACGCATCTCCCAATCCAAGTACTCCTCCGGTTCAGCTTTACCATTAAATGATGGGATAGAAATTTTTATCCGCCCAATTCCATCATCCACGGCAACACGCTGAGTAAACCCGACACCACCTCTGCCACGCATGTCCCTACCATGGTCAGCAGCACGGTAGTCCCGAGCATGGCGCGGTTGTGGAGCAAAGCCCGCTGCACCATCAAAGATCTCCTCGTGTTCGTCGTCTTCATATGGTGCACGCCATTCGGGATATTGAGGTTCCCGTTTAGCATGCTGAAATTGTGGTGGCTGGTTGCATATCTCCTCCGTCAAAGCATCAATTCGCGCCCCCAAATCATCAACCTTGCCTTCAAGCTTCTGGTGACAACTTAAGAAGTAGTCACGTGTCACTTCAAATCCAATTCGTACCTCGGGCGGCAAAGACGCCGCATATTGGGGCACCTCCCCGATTGGCTCGGCATGATTATGTCGCGCCTTGCCATCTTCAATCTTCATAGAACCCGCCATCAAGAAAGAAAAAAAAATTCAGCAACCTCGTACCGTGATCAACCACGCTCTGATACCAAGATGATGCGGATCCACTAGCAAGCTAGCTGAACCCCGTTGCTTTGGCCCTGATCTTTCAGGATACGCCTTGTTGGATGCCCTCTCCAAGATAAGCCTTCTCCCACGCACACCGCAGCACGTGAACAAAGGGTAGAGAAACCGAAGTTTCAGCGAGTAGAATCCAACACCACAATTGGATTCAACACACCAAGAGCAATTCCTCGATGGAAATCTCAAGAACACGCCAACAACGGCCACCAAACCATGGTGATTTTCTGGTTTCTATTTCTCAAATCAAAGTCTAAGTTACAATGGGGCTAAGGCCCTGGCCTTATATTGGTGCATAATGCACGGCCTTGATTACAACTCAGCACTACTTGGCCTAAGGCCGAAACAAACTCCAATACGAACTAAAAAGTAAATACCTAAACTGCTACCTCTGGATTCTCTCTTAATTTGCGATCTGACTATGAGGATTTCGTGGCTGGCACCTTGTCCATTATGTGGGGCTTCAAAATAGCTTTCCAACGAGTCCAAGAACGCCCAAATCGGACTCCGTTTGTGAAAGTTATGCACGTTTTAGTATCGGTCTTGCCAGCTGTCCCAATCCGAGTCCGAATCGGTTTCAAATCTTTATATGTTTTGTTTTCTGGTTCAAGGGGTTTCCAAATCCGTTTGGAACCTGAAAAGGAATCCTTCTCAATCTTTAGAAAGTCATGGTGTGGTCGGATTTTACCCTTATTTGCATTTCAATACTCGAACTCTTTATGTTTTGCAAGTCTCGCGCGTCTCTCCGGACAGCTCGTGCAGCATCCAATGAAATTGCCATAACTTTGTGTAGGAAGCTCCAAATCAAGTGCCGTTTGATTCGTTGGAAAATAGACTTCATTAGCTTTCCAAATATGTCTTTTGTGCACGTTAGGAACATCAGAATTGGTATTCAAAGCTTCTTGAACATTGTGCACAGAACTGCAAGCACTAACCAAAGTTGTAGTGCTACTTGGTGCCACATCAAATATGAATATGAATCCATATTTTTAAAATGAATATGAATTCGAATATTCTCAAATACGTATATGAATATTCTCGAATACGAATATGAATATTTTTTAATACAGATTTTGCTTACTACATTCATATTTTCTTGGATATGAATCTCGGATAAAACGGATTCCTAGTGGTTTTGTCGATATTTCACCAGTCTTGACCGATTAATGGTTTTAAACCACCTAAATTCTAATTTTGAATCACAAAATTCGTCCGAGTTTTTCCAAAGTTCTGGAAACAGATCGAATACAAATTGAATAGTCTCGAATACGAATACGGATATTCTCGAATACAAATGCGAATGTGAATATTCTCAAATACGAATATGAATATTTTCGAATACGAATACGAACTTTTTCGAATATGGATTTTGCTTACCACATTCGTGTTTTCTCATATACGAATATCAGATAAAACGGATTATCCGTTACCATTTCCCACCCCTAACCACCACTCACAAGCACTCACGAACTACTACTATCAATCCGACAATCAAACAAAAGTAGAACTCGCCCATTTAAACCCCACCGCAAGAACTCTAAACTCAATCGAGAGAGGAAGTCAAGGGAAGAAGCCAGATCGAAGGACACTAGAGGAGAGTACCACAACCAGAGGACGACAGCTATAAGCCACCACAGAGCATGAGCCATATCAGGAAATACAACTACGTGAGAACAAGCACATTGCTGAAACCAACCTAAGTCAAGCTCAACAACGACAACAAGGTAATGCTATAGCTAGTACTATTCTATTTTGCCAACTTTAGAGGTCTAAGAACCCAACCAGCATAGCCATGGCAGAGCACCGCCTACTTGCTCATAGCAATAGAGAAAAAGGGGTAGTGGCCACCCTTGAGCTCTTGGGACCATTGTTATTGCTCCTCGGTGCATGCTAATACTCCAACACCCACACGGTTGCTCACCCGCAAGCCCAAACCCTTAAACACCCCTACGAGTAATCATTAAGCCATGCACTGTATTCCACAAATAAAATGAACAACAAAATAAACTGGAAGGAATACGGTAATGTATAGGTAAAGGAGAAGAATGAACCAGGAAGTGAAGAATTGGCATATGACCACCGAGAGGCAATGTGCTGGAGTTGGAGTAGTTATCAGGACGTGCAAGGCCGACGGGTACCAGAGCACGGCACCAGTGGCACCTCATTGCCACGTTGGTGGCATACAACCGCTGTGACACACAACTTTGACGAGGTGAAGAACCGATAGAGCAGAAGGGCATTGGTGGGGCTTTGTTCCACCGAGGGGCAATGTGGCGATGAGGTGGAGGAACTGGTGAACAACGACCAATAGGGTGCACGGCGTTGGTACGGCATGGAAGCCCCAGTGAAGACGTACAGCACCAAGGAAGACCAGACAAGGCACAAGAGGTCGGAGATGAATCCGGTGTGGGAATCACCAAAACAACTCACCTGGGACCAGCTCCAGTGAAGCTGAGCCTAGTGGCGACCCAGAACCCAATTTTAAAGGGCTAGTGGGGCATGACCAGCCAGAGACAAACAAATGAAACATAAATTGAACTATCTTTTGCAATGTAAAATCATACATAATTAGAATAGGGACATAGTAAAAATACAAAATACAATAAAGATTGTATCTCGATGATAGGTAGCGTGCATCCCAAAGCCCATAAATATATGTAAGTAGCTATCTGTACATCAAAATTAGTAAACTTAGTGATAAAATCAAAATTGCTATTGTGAATAGTTATAAAGATTGAAAAAGGGATGCAACATGCTACTAGCTAGGATTAAGTAGTAATAGTACAAGTACGAGGAGATAGCATTCTATGAGATTTGTTGAAAGCATTTTCTGAGTCTATCATCATCAAATAAATTTATCAATCATAATTCAGCAAATTAAAAACTAGATTTGTGTTTTAAATCTATACCTTATGGCTTCAGGCCTATTAGGCAATCTGGCTTACGGCTTCAGAATTCAGCTCATCAATTCATCAGAAGACCACAGTCGATAGGCAGTCCACACTTCAGTAGTACTAGTCCACAGTTGATCACCAAGCACTGGCTCATAGCACGCATGACACACACGACATTCCATTATCTCCACACCAACACACACACAATGAGAGTGAGTGAGAGATAAATAGATACAACACTAGTAGTCTAGTACTCTACAACTCTACAAGCAAGCAAGGCCGCAAGCAGTGAATTTTGGACGTTTTTGGCACTGTTGCTACTCGAAATTCCGGAAATAGCCTCTTCGGAAACGAAATTCCAACTCTAGCCCCCACCTGACCGCACCATTTAACCACGTCGCGACACGTGTCCAGTGGTGCAGCCGGGGAGCGCACCACACCTGAGTGGTGCGGTCCCCGACCGCACCACACTCCCGCCGTCACGTCAGGCCAGTGGTGCGCTCCCAGGGCGCACGACACCGCGAATGGTGCGGCCCCCGGGCGCACCACTCGGTTGTCGTCCAGTCCCATCCCACCGAAAGCCAGTGAACTCGGCCGCCCGTGCTGCATGCAGCCAGATTCCCTCGCATTTCTTTATTTCTTGCATGCAATGTGTTGAAGCTGGAGAGCCGGCCCCTACTCCGAACGCAGTGTGTCTCGCGATACAAAGGGAGAGCCTGCGTTGGAAGGCTTCAATCTTTCTGCATTTGTGCTAGACAGAGAAGCAGCAAGCAAGAGAGAGCGGAAGAGAGGGAGCTGATAGTGAAGGCAAGAAGAGCGGAAAACACAGCATTTGGAGTAATTTTGGAAGGGATCTGAATTTTCCACAAGTGAGAAAGTTGTAGATTGTCTCGTGAGCTTCAAGAAGAGGTAAATATCATCTCAATGCGTCTGTAATTTAATCATATTGATTAGCCTGTAATTAGCGTAAACGTTCTGTAAACGTTCTCCATATGTCTATATTTTATGTAATTGTCGTGTTGTATTTTATAATTTATGTGAAGAAATTATGCGTTGTTGTTGTCCACTGTAATGTTAAAAGTTGTTTGTGGTTGTAGTGTATTCCATTTATTTGAAAAAATGTTTGTAGTTGTATCATATTGTATTTTATATTTTATGTACAGAATTTTTGTACTGCTGTTGTGAACCGTAACCTAAAAATATGCTAACTGGATTTTAGCTAGATTTCATTGATGTCATTGTGAAGCACTCTGGTAGTCGGAAGGGCTACTTGCGTAGGTTTTGTTTGTATTAATATTTAGTCATTCTTGTAGCAAAAATCACTCAAGGATAGTAGATCTTGGTATGCATGCATTTCTTCCATAAATGAGAGATTATGGAAAAAAAATACGGAAAGCACACTGCTAGTCGGAAAGGCCAGTTGCGTAGCTACTGTTTTTATTGTCATGTACTCATTCTTGTAGCCAAAATCACTGAATAATATTAGATCTTGTTGTGCATGTTCGAGAGAGCGTGCTTCCATAAATGAAAGATTAGAGAAAAAAATGTAGATGTTTAATTTACATAAGAATTAAGAAGTTAAAAATGATGAGAATTGAGTAGTTGGTTGGTGAATTAAGTAGAACAATAATAATAGAAATTAGAAGAGAAATTTGGAGAAATTGTAATTTATGTATCGCATAAATTAGGAGTAAATTTGATTTATGTAGGAATTTGTTAAGGCACTCCGTAAAATAATTAAAAATTACATTTACAAATAAAAAAGTACCATTCATATTTGTATGGGATAGGTAGAACAACGAAATTCAGATGAAAATATTACGGTTGTATCTGCTAGGCGGTACCTACGTGATGTATGATGGTACAGTTGTTGCCTGTGATATATACTAAGAGGGTTCAGTTTGGGCTTATGTTAGGTACGCCATGGGTGACATCCAAAACTTGTTCGTGTTCTATGGAAGTGGTCTCGTACGGGACGGGCCGTACGGGGCAGACTTGAATAATTGTGACCGGACTGTGATCCGGGCACGCAATCTGAACACCATGAGCCTGTTGGAGCTACGGAGATACGTGCGTTCCGGATTCAATCGGGACACCGCAAGGAACAAATTACGGATCGAGGCAGTGTATGCCACAGTTGGAGGTGCTGCAGGGGAGACAGTGTGGCAACTTATAAAGGTGACGAGCGACGCTTCATGGGTGAACTACATGGAGGTCGTGTGCAACCCAGACGCATTGATATATGCCAGGCCAATGGTGTATGTTCAATTCGTGGAGAGGACAGAATCATCCGCCATGGGTGGCTCTGGTGGTGCTGGCGGAGATGTAGAGCGTGCATTACTCTGCGGCGGTCATGAAGATGCTGGTGAAGGAGGAGTCCATGAGTCAATGGAAGATGGTGACCTGCAGAGGCGCGTGGAGAATTTTCAGCCGAATGAAGGTGCCGAGAGGTGGTGGGCCGCGCGTGTTGACTATCACGAGTACCTTGAGAACCAGGTGCAGGAAAGTGAGGAGGAGGACGATGTGGAAACAGAGAGTTCAAGAGAGGAGGAAGAAGGGGAACCTACAGCGGGAGGTGTGGTAGGTGGTGTTGTAACCACGGAGGGTGCGTACGTGCCGTCCAGATTGGACGACATCGCAGCGGAATCCCTAGTTCTGCCACGGGCGGAGGAGGCAGAGTGGGGATTCAATGAAGGCAGACTCGTTGTAGGGCAGAGCTTTCGTAACAAGAGTGCTGCACAGCAAGCTATTGCCACATACGCCGTCAACATAAGCCGGACATATCGGGTGCACAGGTCCAACCCTGACACCTACATTGTGAAGTGTGTGGACGGCTCCTGCCCTGGCAAGGTCCGTGCGCAGCGGTTCAGAGGCGCTGCCACGGACTTCCGGATAACGGTGTTGAACGATCACACTTGTGAGCTTGCGGCGCCACTACCTAGGCACCGCAACATGACGTCGTCATATGTTGCAGAGCTGATAAGGCATCTTGTGGTTGCAAATGTATCCATTACTCCCAAGGTTCTCATGGCGGAGGTAGCGAACACGGTGGGGTTTGCTGTGAGCTACAAGAAGGTGTGGCGGGGGAAACAGAAGGTACTGCGGAGTATGTTCGGGACATATGAGGAGGCATATGATCTGGTCCCGAGAATGTTGTGTCAGATTGCAGCAGCAAACCCAGGCACGTACATTAACAAGTACGAGCGGGTTCATGAGACGGAAGGGCCGAATTGTTTTGTTCTTGACAGAGTGTTCTGGGCCTTCCATCAGGCAATAGAAGGCTTCAAGTGGTGCCGTCCAGTGCTAACGATGGACGACACATTCCTATCTGGCAAATACAAGGGTACAATCCTGACCGCGGTTGCAGCAGACGCAAATGACCAGTTACTCCCAGTGGCATTTGCAATAGTAGAGAATGAGAGTACGGATAGCTGGCTGTGGTTCCTTGTCAATGTGAAGCAGGCCGTTGTACAAGATCGGCCCGATGTGTGTGTTATCTCAGACCGCAATGCAGGCTTGCTGTCTGCAATGCGAACGATGCAGAACGGGACACAGCCTCCGTACCAGTGGAATGACATGAAGAACCGGTGGTGCATGAGGCATCTTGCGGCAAACTTCCACAGAAGGTTCCATAGCAAGGAATTAATGAAGATGTTTAAAAAACTTTGTATGCAGAACCAGAAGACGAAGTTCGATGCCCTGTGGAGTCACCTTGATAAGGAGACCAGCAAGCATGTCAGGCGTCTTGAGCAGTCTGAAGCGGGGGCCGTGGCGGGAGGCTCCACGAGACTTGGGGAGTTCACACAATGGGTGCAGTCCAATGCACCTGACCTGGAGATGTGGTCTCTACTGCATGACACCGGCGGAGCAAGGTACGGAATCATGACGACAAACATGTCCGAGGTGTACAATGGTGTTCTAAAGGGCGTGAGATCCCTACCTATCACTGCAATCGTTGAAGAGACCTGGAACCGTTCAATAGGATACTTCGTCAATAGAGCCATGATGGCGAAGCAGCATATGGACGAAGGCAAAGAATTCTCCGAGGTAGCGCGGGCCTACATGGACAAGAAGATGGAGAAGGCTCGTTCGCATATTGCTCAGACCATGGATGGCTTACGGAGGAAGTTTGAGGTTCGCCTCAGACAGAAGTACATGATGGGGCAGGCTAGAGGGGATCGTAAGCAGGTGTGCACGATTGATGACAGAGCATCTTGCACCTGCAACAAGCCGCAGCTTCTACACAAGCCATGCTCCCACGTGTACGCGGCATGCGCGTTATGGAACCAGGCGCCCACGCATTACATCTCAAGGTACTATGACATGAAGCACCTGTTTGAAACCTGGAGCACGGAGTTCCATTCGTACGGGGTGGACATGCATTATAGGGAGCTCTGGCCAGGGCAGATCAAGCCGAATTTTTTGTATTTTAGCCCTTTTTTTGAAAAATATTCACATTTAGACCCCTGGTAGTTTTAATTCCGTTTTTGGACCCAGAGCTCGGCGCCGTGACCCACGGCGCCGAGCTAACACGTCTCGGCGCCGTGGACCACGGCGCCTAGGTGCCAGACCCGCGCCAGCGTGGCGGCCGGCGCGGCGTCGACGTGGCAGGTAGCTCGGCGCCGTGGTCCGTGGCGCCTAGCTCAGCGCCGTGGCCCGTGGCGCCTAGCTCGGCGCCGTGGCTCGTGGCGCCGAGCTGCCTGCCACGTCGGCGCCGAGCTCCCTGCTACGTCTGCAGACACTCGGCTGTTTAGGGTTTGCACCGATCAGCCTTTTTTCGCAAAATGAATTACTAGGTGTATTTTTTTATTTGAATTATTTAATTATAGAAATATTATGTAATTTATTTATTTATTTATAGAGAGCAAAAAATACAACATATGTTTTGAAAATTCGTTATGTATTGCAGATGATACAAGTTGGAAATATTTTGTAGAATTTTTAAAAATATTATGGTACGTTGGTAGAGTACGAACGAGTTTTGTGTGAAGTAACGATTAGTGTATTTGTGATTTTTGTACAATGCTGACCATGAAAAATATGTTGAACTGGCAATAACATTTTTCGATCATGTTATGTTGTTTTATTGGAAGAAATTTTTTGAAATTTTTTTGATGTCAACTGTGAAAGGAACAATTGGACGAAAGGAGTGGAAGTGATAATAAGACACGTGGGAATCATTGCATGCGAAAAGCCGAGATAATAAGCTTATAAAGTTGGGACGAACATGGCGCGTACATTTTTATTACATGCATAGCATATAGCATGATATCCAACTAACCGACCCAACTGCTCGTACGACCTCTCGTGCGGACCGGATCTATTACATCTTGTCTACTGGGTGTAGCGTGGTTGTTTCCCCTTTTTGTCGCGCCCTGAAGATGGCTCCGCTGCATCCTTCTTCCTGTCACTCTTGGTCTTGAGAGCCGCCTCACGAGCTTGAAGCTCTTCCTCCTGACGCTTGATGGCTGCTTCACGCAGACTTAACTGCTCCCGCCTCCTTTGCAGCTCATCCTCCTTGCCCTTCAGACGGGTTTGGTCCACCCTCACGTGGCGCTCTTTCTCAAGCCGCATCTGTCGTTCCACCTCGCGAGCCTGAGTCATCTTGACAAAGTATTGTGCTTTGTTTTCCACCTCCACTGCCCGGTTATGTGGCCATGCCGGTGACACCCGATCCACCCATTCGATGAACCTGCAAGCCTATGTGTGGCGTGGTAGATGTCATGGATCAAGTTGAAAAACGATAACGAGAAACAAATGATTTAGTTGTCGTCGTTACCACGAAGTCGTCATCCAGATCTGGACACTTGAAGAACCTACGGCCGTATTTTGCTCGTTGTACTCGATCCGTCCAGACTCCCAACATCGTCCTAAAGCCGCAATGGCACTTCGGGCGCTCATGCCACTCCGGCACTCCAAATGGGTCGGACCTCCAGGAAGACATTGTAGTAGTATTGTGATGCCTTGAGGTGGAGATGTGGTATGGAAGACATAGGAGGGAGGCCTTTATGTAGGCAGGTAATCTGGTGCAGTGGGCATAGTCCATGGAGAGGATCTTTTCGCTTTTCCTGGTGTAGCAATAAATGGCCCTATGTAGGCTTTTCAGAGAATACAGTCTCGTAATAAATTCATAGTTCGTAGCCTTTTCAGAGATTGGACCATTCAATGTATTTGGTACAACATAGCCTTTTCTGTTGTTTTCTGCTATAGGCCTATGTCATCCCAGTCATCGGGTTTCACAGCATCCGGATCAGGGATCTTAGCTCTCTCATCCTAGTCCTCTGGCTTCTTGTCATCAAGGTCAGGAATAGTCCTGGGGGCGGATGTCCTTAAGATAAGCACCTCACTTAGCAAAGCTGCCCTGTTTTGTCATATCATAGAGCAAAGCTGCCCCGTTTTGTCATCGCACTGAGCAAAGCTGCCCCGTTTTGTCATGTCACTGAGCAAAAGCTGACATCTTTTGTCATATCACTGAGAAAAGCTGTCCTCTTTTATCATCTCACTGAGCAAAGCTGGGCCGTGTTGTCATGTCCCTCAGCAAAGCTGCACTCTATTGACATCTCACTGAGCAAAGCTGCCCTTTTTTTGACATCTCTGTGCAAAGCTGGCCTCTATTGTCACATCTCAGTGCAAAGCTGGCCCCTAGCCGTGTCGGGTCTGATAGACGTGTCGCAGGCACATCTACGTCCCTCGCCGCGTCTGTGCTGCAACCGCAACGACCAGCCGCACGACGTAGCCGACCTGCCAGCCTCTGTCATCCAACATTTTGTTAACCAACAAGATACGAAGATATTAGGTACTAATTTTGTGAGTGGTTGTGTCGAAGCTTACCTCTAGGAAGGTACGCGTCTTGACGTCGCCGACGGTCGTGGAGAAACGCTCTATGTCCTGTACGGACTGCCTCAAAGTGTTGCATCCCATCTTGAGTCCTCAAACACCATGCCCTTCTCAATTGTCATGCTTGACCCGGCCTCACGAGCATCTAGCAACTCGTCATCCCTTCCTTCTGCATAAGCCCCGTGAGAATGCCTAAGATCGCTGAATTCATGAACTGATGGATCCCGGCCAGGGCAATAACGCCTGATCAGCTCAATATCACTTTCGGACAGCTCTCCAAAAGGGCGGTCATCTTCAGAATCAACGGCCCTTGCGATCTCGTAAGGCACCAGATCATCCACAATTTGAACATCCACACTGTTGGAGTCCCTACAGACTTCTTCAACATTGCCAGATGGAGCAACGGGAGGAACAACCACATTATCAGGAATGTCTCCTGCATCATAAGCATGAAAACGATGGGATTGAGACAAAAGAATGGAATAACAGGAAAAGGTTAAAGTGTTGCTCGCCACTTACTGGGATGATCCTGAGGGGCGCCACGACATCATCAGTCCGACATTCGACTTGAACTGGTTGAGAAATGTGAACCTCGTTCGGGGCAGATAGAGCATCGGGCACCTCAGGCACTTCTTCCACATCCACCGCAAGGTCCGGTAACGGAGGGTCAAAGGGTGCCTGATCACCTAGTTCTGGTGAATAACCGTGAGGGGTGGGATCAATGGACACCTTCCGCACAACAAGGTCCAAACATTGGAACTCATTCCTCATAACCAATTTGACATATTTGTCCCACTGATCCTCACAACCAATTAAGATCAACCGCCTTAGAATTGTGTCTTTCGAACCGAAGTGAAGTAACCCCTCAACTGTGATACTCTCCTCGTTTGCATGACAATGTAGCTCCTCCCGGGCCCTAGCAACTAACTCACTAAACGACGGCCGATCACTCAATATCAGAGGCACCCTTTGCATTTCAACAAATCGAACATTTCCATAATCATCACTTGTCACACTGCCTCCATGATATAGGGTGACTAGGTTGTCCATCTAGTTCATACAGAAAACCAAACTAATAAGAACCTTTAATTGAAATCGGATACTACATAGTAACTAATAAGTACCTAGTCACTAACTAAATGCTACCTTTATTCGAAATTGATGCTAATTAACTAACTAAATTGCATAGTCAATTGCATACCCAAAGATAAACATTCCTTTTGTTCGTGATTTGCTTGACTCGTTGTGGCAAACATTTCTATAGCACTAACTAAATTGCATAGTCAATTACATCACAGCAACACAACACATTTCTATAGCACTAGTCCTCTGGTCGCAAAATAATCAACTTGACTTATAGCGAGCCATATCGCCGACTCCAATACGCCACACAATCCTTCCATTCTACGGCACCATTGCCCAAGCGACAGTGATAAATAAGGGATAAACAGCCTACTCGACATTCATACCACCACACATTAGACATTCATAGCACCACACATCAGCCCACTCGACATCACATCCTCAAAAACTAGCTAAAAAATATCCTCGACATCACATCTGAGCGCCAAGAACGAACATTTTGGAGGAGAAGTCATCACCTTGAGGCACTTGTAGCGGTCGCTCTGGGGCCTTTCGACAGCAGCGGCGGGGAGGACAGCCGGGCGGGAAGCACGTCGGACGGGCGGCCGGCCGAGGACGCGCGTGCGGGGAGGGGAGGCGCGCGGGCGGCCGCAGCGGGGAGGACGGGTGGCCGCGGCGCGGAGGACCTCGGACGGGCGGCCGTGGCGTGGAGGACGTCGGACGAGCGACCGAGCCGGTCGAGGCGGGGTGGCGGGCGGCCGCGGCGGGGAGGACGCGCGTGCGGGGAGGGGACGCGCGCGGGTGGCCGCGGCGGGGACGACGGGCGGCCGAGGCGGTCGACGAGGGGAGGCCGAGGCGGTCGACGAGGGGAGGCCGGCGGCCGCGGCGGGGAGGACACGAGTGCGGGGAGGGGACGGGAGGCGGCGGCACCACTGGGCGGCGGCGGGGACAGAGGGAGGATGCGAATGAACGAGGCCCGCGGGCTCGGTGCCGTTTCAGAAGCCGCATGCTCGGCGCCAAGATCCACGGCGCTGAGCTCGGCGCCACGAGCCACGGCACCGAGCTGCCTGCCACGTCGGCCGCCACGCTGGCGCGGGTCTGGCACCTCGGCGCTGTGGTCCACGGCGCCGAGACGTGTTAGCTCGGCGCCGAGCTCTGGGTCCAAAAACGGAATTAAAACTACCAGGAGTCTAAATGTGAATATTTTTCAAAAAAGGCTAAAATACAAAAAATTCGGCAGATCAAGTGGGTGCCGAACGATGCACTGAAGCACGTCGGCCGTGGGCGAAGACAGAGCCGTCGCATTCGTAACGACATGGATGATAGCCAGCGTGGGGATCGGGTTCGGCGCCCGAAGTGCAGACTATGCAAGACGGTTGGCCATTCATTTAGGCAGTGCCCAAACAGGCCGACATCAAGTAACGCTCCATAGTATGCAGCACATGGATTGTCATTGTGCACTGCTGGTATCGTGCATCCTGTAACCTATGCTGAATGTATCTTACCAAATTATTTCCGTGTACAATTTGTTTGAGTCATTTCTTGCAAATTATGTTATGTTTTGACTTATTCGATATTTCGTTATCATTTGTTGCCGTTCGATGCAAATTACGTTTGTTCATGTTATGGTGGCATTTATTTTACGATGTATTATCATTACCTACAAATTATGTATGTTGCATATTCTCATGACACTGTGTACTGACTTGTTTTCAATCATCGGCAGGACATTGCGTACGAGTTGCTTGAGGCCCGTTGGGATGACCACCACCGATGCACAGCGTGGGCATCTATGCCTGAGGGCCCTCCGTGTTTCGTCCTTAGGGGCCCCCGAGAGCACTGGCCGCTAGACGAGCGGTACATCCCGCTGCTGCGAGACACCGGTCTTTTGCCCCTTGCTCGCATGCTGGATGTTCCCTATACGTTGCAGTTCGATGCGGCGTTGCTGTCCGCACTCGTGGATCATTGGAGACCGGAGACTCACACCTTCCACTTCCGGTGGGGCGAGATGACTGTTACACTTCAGGACGTGTCCATGCTAACAGGTCTACCCATCCGTGGTGCAGCAGTAGTGCCACCCCCCAGGGCGGCGAATTGGAAGGACGCTCTGGGTGCCCGATTCAGTCTCCCGATCGCAGACAACATGTCTGGTGTGCCACACTCGTGGCTACGAGAGTTCATGACCTGCCCTGTGGACGCTCATGAGGGGGTCGTGCGGACGCACCTCATGGCATACATCCTTTTTTTGTTCGGATGGGTCTTGTTTCCTACGACCACTGGAGTCTCCGTGCATCCGACGTACATACACCTTGCGGAGTCCTTGGCGGATGCCTTGCCCGGCGAGGTGCCGCAGTACAGCTGGGGATCTACAGTCCTTAGTGCCACGTACCGAGGCTTGTGTGATGCCTGTCAGCGTACTGAGGCCAGCGAGCCGGTCTTGACGGCGTGCTATGTGCTCCTACAGTACTGGTCTTGGGAGCACTTCACGGTTGGGAGGCATAAGATCGAGAGGGTCGTGCACCCTTACGACCTCCACCCGGAGTTGTACGGTCAGGCTGGTGGCGATGACCCCATAGATGGGCCGACTATGGGGACTCGTTGGACACATGGTCAGCTGCGGTGGGCTAAGGAGAGAGCGAGGCGTGTCTACCCAGATTTCCATAACCATTTCGAGCGGCTTCCTGACAAAGACATAGTCTGGATCCCATGGGATGCAGGGTTCATTCAGCTCATTGCCCCCTACGGGTTGTCATCTCAGTGCCACCAAGACCACACGTACTGGTTGACGACCTGTCACCTCGTCTTCGCGCACTTCGTCGAACCGTACAACCCGCAGAGAGTGCTGAGGCAGTTTCACCTCCACCAGCACGTGCCACCCCTCCCAGGACGGGCACTACCACCGAAGGCCCACCGGTAAGCCATTGCACGGTAACTGTACGCAAGGTAGTAATGTGTTGATAATACTAATTGTACAATATGTGCACTAACTTGCAGGCAAACAAGAAGAGGGCACCATGGTGACGACTGGACAGCCACACAGCGGCCGTGGACAGACCTGTGGCGTGACTCAGCGAGCACAGAGGTTGTGGACGAGACTAGGCCACACGACATCGCCACATACGGTGCGTACCTAGAGTGGTACATTCCACGCACCCGCAGCAAGATTACTGGGCCTGCCCCACCCCATCCTTCAGAGGTCGCGCACGAAGATGCCATACAGGCCAGCCCAGACCGTCATCGAGCAGCACGTCTTGACGAGGCGGTACGTGCACCTGCAGTACGTTTGTACTCATTGTTTCTTTACGTACAGTGCGTTTTAACTCATTTGTTGTTTACCTACAGTGCGAGCATATGCGTCGTGCTGAGAACGAGGCTTTTCAGTTGCTGCAGCGTGGGGAGGGTGGCAACCGGGTTCTTGCTTCGGCGCGTAGCATCTTCAATGACCTCAGGAATGCGATCAAGGCCATGAGCTGTAGTCAGCACAGGGATGATGTCCATGCACGACGCGTCCGCAGAGAGCAGCCTTCAGCGCCGCCGTCGGCACCACCTTCAGCACGTCCGTCGCTGTACGGTGGTCGTCCGTCGCAGTCCGGCGGTCGTCCGTCGCAGTTCGACGGTCGTCTGTCGCAGCCCAGCGGTCGTCCGTCGCAGTCCGACGGTCGTCCGTCGCTGACCGGCGGTCCTTAGTCGCTATCCAGCGGTCCTCAGTCGCTGTCCGGCGGTCGTCCGTCGCTGTCCGGAGGTCATCCCAGCTGCGCTCCCTCGTCCTCACAGCGTTTTGGACCAGCGGTACGACATTTGCAATCAGTTCGTTCGTCCACTCGATTGCCATTTATTCGTAACACACGTTTTCCTTGCAGCAGTTGCGAAGGGATAGCACGTTGCTACAGCCGTCGTCATCCCGGAGGGCGGCGGACGAGCCTACAGATAGCGACACTGAGTCACCCCAGCAGATAGCGACATATGCGCCAGGCGGTCAGTCCACCCGAGCAGACACGCAAGGGCGGTACGAGTGGTTCGGGCAGACGTACCGAGGTTACACGGCGCAGGAGTACATGGGTGATTTCCCAACGTCATCGTCATTCCAACAGCCGTATGCACCGGTATGTACGCATGTAGTAAACATAACACATGATATACATAATGATTATAAACTTTTTTGTATTTTCCATTGCAGGACGTAGACCCCTCCTCCGATTGGCTGAGCTCTATTATAGGCCAGCAGTCGGAACTCCCCACAGAGATGTACCCACCACCGCCTCCGACGCAGACCTCGCAGTACGACCTTCGAGATGCACCGCGCTCCCCTAGCAGGTTCACCTTCTCAGAGGATCAGATACGTCGTCCGAGGCGGCGGCGACGAGATGATAAATGAATTTTTGTAATTGTGCTGTTGTAATTTTTGTGATGTTTTTCAAGTGCTTGATGGTTTGATGTTCAAAGATGGTCTCCAGTATAAAAGGGTTGCTCTAAGTTCTTTGATTTACTATGGCATACAACCAACTGAGAGATGACAACACAAAACAACACATACATTGCACGTACATGAAATGTAGCAAGTAGTACAACCACCAACACACCAACGAACACAACAACTAAAATCCAACACAACCGTACTTAACACATTACCAAAATAGCTTGACGACAACACAGCATAAAACATTACCAACATACACGAGGAGAACCTCCAGCACTACAACTTGAGGATAACAATAATCACAAGAAACAAAATAGCACACAACATTAAATTTATCTTCCACTCTAGTCTGTCGAAACGATGCCGCATCCCGACAGGGTCGCAACCCCCAACGACAACTCTCTCATGGCGAACATTGGCTGTCCTATTGCCCATTTCATCCTCCCACACCCAGAATCGGCAACCACCAGGAGCTTCCTGCGATTCCATGACAAGAAGTTTTTTAAACATACCACCACGATTTCAACGAACCCGAAACAATCTGACTCACCGAGTGATTTGGGCACTTGTAGTAGTGTCGCCCAGGATTCGCGGCCGTCTGTGATGTCCTACGTCTAACCAAGGTGTTGCAATTTGGGCACATCACCGTGGGTGCCCATGAAGACGTGCTGAGCTGACTCATTGCCTAGTCTGGGGGAGTGAGCACGAAAGGAAACTACACTGATTGTGAACAACTAACTCAGGAGGTGACTGATAACATGGCAAGGGAGTATGTGAGGGATGGCTCCGTTTTATAGGCTGTGTAGGGGGGCAGCCTCACGCACAAAGAACACAGACAACACAAATCATACACGCACATAAAGGGGCAGTGAGCAGACAAAAAGGGGCACCTTTGCTTAGTGACATGAAAAAAGAGGACAGCTTTGCCCAGTGATATGACAAAACGGGACAGCTTTGCCCAGTGACTTGACAAAACGGGCCAGCTTTCCGCAGTGACATGACAAAAGAGGCCAGCTTTTCGCAGTGACATGACAAAAGAGGCCAGCTTTCCGCAGTGACATGACAAAACATGCCACCTTTGCCCAGTGGGATGACAAAACGGGGCATCTTTGCTGAGTATTGCATTTTTTTGTGGCTTGTGATAACAACTCCACGAAGATAACAACCAATCCATCGCATGCTTAACAATGTTGCACATTACATTGTTACGGAAAGAGGCCACAGAACATGAAGGCGTCACTCACTTACAACACGAAACAACACATACATTGCACATACATAATTTATGGAAAGTAGTACACCCAACAATTTACGGAAAGTAGTACACCCAACACATACATGAACTAAAATACGACACAACCATAACCCTCGTTACCTACATGCCAAACGAGCCTCATGGCACCCACATGGAGAATTGCTGAGGGGGCCGTCTCGGACGTGGCTGGCCGTCGTGGTAGTGGCATGCACATATGCAGCTCGGGTTCGCGCAGCAACATGTGGGATCATAAGAGCTTCCTATATTCGCGACCCCATCGTTGCCCCTCTCGCGTTGCATCTGTTCGCGGAGGTCGTTGTTCTCCTCAGTGAGACTCTCCATTCGGTACTCCAAGTCCCATATTCGAGCTCATAATGTATCCACATAACGATCAACATACCGTTCATGAGGAGGGTCGATCCAGCGGGAGAAGTCGCATTTTGCCATCTGCAAAAAAAAGGACGGTAAACTTCGCGGGTCCATAAGCAATACAAAAAAGTAAAACTACTAAATTGTACCCCGGAGCGTGAGCATCGGAAGAAACGTCGCCCGCCATCGTTCGGGGAATCCAAGATCTGGACGACCGCGTACTCATTGTGCCTGCATTTCGGCCACGCTGGTTGAGCACGCTGACTTGGTATCAATCGGTACTGTGGACCGAACATATCCCTCCTTTCTAAGGGAATGTCGTCCTTCGGTGACCCAAATCCCACTAGCCCCTTGGCTTCCGACATGGTTTGTTCAAGCACGAAAGACAGGGTACTTCTTTGTTCGACTGAACAATGTGCTGGGACTGGGACCCCAACCGTGCTACTTATACCAAACGAGACAACTTGCTGCATTCACCTCAAACGAATAAAAGGACAGTTCTTCGCACAGACGTGACATAACGGGGCATCTTTGCTGTAAGAGATGACAGAACAGGTCTGCTTTCGCAATGAAATGACAAAAGAGGCCAGCTTTGCTCAGTGACAGGACAACACTGTGCAGCTTTTCGCAGTGACATGACAAAACGGGGTAGTTTTGCTCAAAGAGATGACAGAGGACAGCTTTTCGCAGTGAAATGACAAAAGATGCCGGCTTTGCTCAGTGAGATGACAAAAGATGACAGCTTTGCGCAGTGACATGATAAAACGGGGCAGCTTTGCTCAGTGACATGCCAAAACGGGGCAGCTTTGCTCAGTGAGATGATAAAAGATGCCAGCTTTGGGCAGTGACATGACAAAATGGGGCAGCTTTGCTCACTGGGATGCCAAAAGATGCCAGCTTTGAGCAGTGACATTACTAAAGAGAGCAGTTGTGCTCAGTCAAATGACAAAAAGAGGTCAGCTTTGCTCAGTGAGATGACAAAACATGGCAGCTGCGCTCAGAGACATGACAAAACAGGGCAGCTTTGCTCAGTGCTATGACAAAAGATGCCAGCTTTGCGCAGTGACATGATAAAACGGGGCAGCTTTGCTCAGAGACATGACAAAACGGGGCAGCTTTGCTCAGTGAGATGACAAAACATGCCAGCTTTGCGCAGTGACATGACGAAACGACGCAGCTTTGCTCAGTGGGATGACTGTAGGACCGAAATGGCGACAGAGGGGGGGTGAATGTCGATCTCTAAAAATCGCCCCCAACAAATATCTTCTTCTCCAATAGCTATGGGAACTATGAAGGTAGAAGACAAGTACTTACAGGAAGAACAACAACAGAGAAAACCAAATCCAGAAAGAAGCAGCCAAGAAAAACAAATTCAGCGCAAGTCTGGCTGCAAGCGGTAGTACCGCTGAGACGAGCGGTAGTACCTCTCGAGGAGCGGTAGTACCTCTGAGCGGTAGTACCTCTCACGGAGCGGTAGTACCGCACGACGATCGGACTTGTCCGAACGTTTCTTCGCTGCCGATCGGACTGGTCCGAACAAAACCGGTAGTACCGCTAGGACGAGCGGTAGTACCTCTGAGCGGTAGTACCTCTCGGGGAGCGGTAGTACCTCTCTAGAAAAACAGCAAACTGAAATTTCAGAAAAACTGAGAAAATCGCAAGATTCTTGGATTCTTGGCTTGGGAAACTTTGAGGGAAGCTAGGGAACACTCCCAGAAGACTAAGCCAAGAGCCAATAACAAGAAATCCACTCCAAGAATCAAGAATTTCAGATTTGGGTAAAGATCTGAAATCTTGCAAGAACCGAGCCAAAAACCAAATAACTTCCCAACCGTTGATCCTTTGGCTATGAAATTTTGAGGGAAGCTAATTAATAGCCTCTGGACTCTTCATACCAAATTTCAAGCCATCTTAACAAGGGAATCAAAAACTGGACCAAAACCAAGAAACGAAGAACAAGAACAGAGGAGGCCAAAGCTGAAATATGAGAATCAAACTCGGTTTGCTCTTGGGATTAAATAGCCAAATGGCTTTTGAGCATCACCCATGTCATAGCAACCCATTTTGGCACTCTCCAGCAAGCAAGAACTCAGAACCACGAAAATCAAGAAATCTTGCAAAGAGGAAACTGAAGAACAGAAGCTACGAACAGGGAAAACCAAACTTCAGATTTCATTTCTTGAATCACAGGGAATACAGAGGAGTTCCGATACCCCGACTTGATACAAAAGGAAAGATTACAAACTCCTCAATCCATCCTCTCCCTCTCTACTCAAGAACACCACTCAAGAACACATGAGGGAGGAAGAACACACCTCTGTTCTATCACCTAGAACACATCGTAGGGGACAGAGGGAGCACCAGACTCTGCCTCTCCAACCACTAAAGACTAAAGGAAAACCAACTCCTAAAGCCTCTTTTGACTAGAGCTAACCCTAATTCCCTCCAAAATGCTCAAGTGCTCAAGGAGGGCATGCAGCCCCTCCTCTCCTTTTATAGCCCATGGCTAACGGGTCTCCGCCCCGTTACGCCCGCTATATCCAACGGAGCCCGCTCCCGCTTGTGCAGCCTTGCGAATTTCCCGATTCGCCCCTCCTGCACCTTCCGGGAAGCTTCCGCGCTCCTTGCCTTGCACGCCTCGCAACCACCTCGAGTCCACGTCGTCTTCGACACATCCCGACCGTTCTGACCTCAGCGCCACCTGCGCCTAGTCCGGTCCACCGTGTCTCGCCACGACTCCAACTCGACGTCCTGCAGTCACACAGACAAGAAACACGTCAAATAGCACCGCTCGACACATGAAAGCGTAAATACCATTACACTTACCACAGATGAAGTCAAAACCTGTCAAAACATTAGAATATACATTCTAAGCCCAAATGACCAAGTTTGACCAAAGTCCGACCGAGCCCGATTGCGCCACGCAACGGCTCGACTCCGAACCACTCAAACCAAACTCGACTATCCTAAACCTTTGTCAATTACTCATCATTCACATGGAGTCACGACCACCTGGTCTCTCAATCTCCCCCTTGATGAGTATATTGACAAACTCAGAAAAAGCATTTAGAAGAGTTTGAGTTTGAAGAATCCAACATGGTCCACAAAATGGAATGAAGCTAATGACCATGTCGACAGAAGGAACACTAGAGCAACTAATGAAAGAGCAAATTGATCTCCAAAGCTCTAAACTATTCCCAACAGACTTTTTCTTCTCTATTCTCCCCCTTTTGGCAATAAACACATCAGGATACAATAGAGAGAATATGACATGTCAATGGATGAATATGGCTGAAGTTTGTTTTTATTAAGCATTTTGAGCCATGAGAATTATCCATAATGACGAACATGTAATACACCAAGCCATAACTCAATTAAACGCTATCTAGATCATGACATGACATGTATAAGCTAGCTAGAACACATAGATGACAATCTGAAATATAGTACATTAAGTGAGAATGTCAAGTCATCAAGAAGTAAAGTCTAACTAGAGGTATCGAAGGATGATGCCGGCCATGTCAAGTAAGCTAAGCGGAACCAAGAAGCTAATATTGAGACCAACTAGAGTGCTATGCTCAAGAATGAAACATTAGCGCAAGTACTTGGTTCTTTTTGTAGATTAAGCAAATTGAGCACATGAAACATTGTCTTTTTAAAGCTCATGGTCGTTTCCAACCCAATTTTTTATGTGCTAGATCTCAAGCCTTATGCGACTACTTCAAGCGAGAAGCTTAAGAAGATAGTCTAGGTCATCCAAAACTCCCCTGAGTTCATGCCTAGTGCAATGGCAAGCCGTCTCATGAGAAAGACTTGGTGAAATCAGTTTTTTCGCACAAAAGAGATCTTTTTGCTTTGTAAACATGTTGTACTACCTCATGCTACATCAAGAGACTAAAATAGCTCAATCTAAGGCTCAATAAAAGATTCAACGCTCAGCTAAGCCTAGTTGACATGGCATGAATCATAAAGAGATAACTCCAGAAAGACTAAACTCAAATGCTAGCATGACAAGTTTTACTTCAAGTTTGGCAATTTTAATTAACTTATCATGGTAAAAGCTAGTCTACACATATGAAGTCATGATCAATCTAGCATATACAGCACAAGACATGGCAAGGTGTAAAGCATTGAAGCATGTCATAACAGGATAATAATCAAGGCTCAATGCAGATTGATTATAATGCTAGAATGCTGAAAATGCAAGAAAGTCCAGTTCCCCCTCAACATTAGATGCAACTTTTAGTTCAAGTTGAGTTATGTCAATATTAAGCTCCAGAAGCTCCCAAATGAACTCCCCCTGAACCAAAGCAATAAAATCGAGAAGCTGGCAAAGAAAACCAAACAGGCAGACCTTAAAGCATAGAAAAGATATAGAAGCAACTATGGCTTAAACTGACTCTCATCTACCCCAAATGACTCCAGGACAATCAGCTGACAGTAAATCACACACTAGAGAGCAAACACGTACCCTGTCTACCCGAGGGTGGCCCAACCCTCGCTAGAACCTACAAGAAGTGAGTGAGCTCGACCTAGTGAGATAAGAAGCAGCTAATCCTGGAAGCACAAGATAAGAGTTAGAAGTCTAAGCATCTCGGCAAGAGAAGCACTCTAACCTATGCTGGAAGGACTAAACCCAAATGCACCCCGAGTGCAATGCAACAGAAATGAGACAGAAGCATAATCAATATAATAAAGCAGTAAAGCCCAAAGCTCCCCCTTACAACAGTCCAGAAAAGAAGGTTCTAACTCAAGGAGGTGATTCCCAAACACACCCTATCCACATGGTCTCTAGTCTGTAACCTCATACCACGGAGCAAAAGCACACTATGTCAATGCACAAGACTCTAGTGGCCAAGAATAAAGTTCAAACTAGGAAGAAGAGAATCCTAGAGAACCACAGCTCAAACTAGGTAGTAAATAATCCTAGAGAACCATTTGGAAGAGATGTGTGAAAGAGACAACATCACCTAGAGTTGGCTCCTACTGTCCAAACGGACCCTTCCTACCACTAGAAGAAGATATACTAAGCGAAGCCAAGTGGTGGGAAGCAACACATTTAAAGATCACAAGGGAACATACCTCTGTCACAATTGCTCGGTGAGTAGTCATGGTCGAGGTCAACTACGGGTCCAGGACGTGGTCGTAGTCGAGACCGTGATGTAGTCGCGTCAAGTTCGGCCGAGAATCCAGACCGCGCTCGTAGTTGCTATGACGTAGTCGTAAAGACCAAGGAGCGGTCGTAAAGACTGTACCAGTCACCCCTTCATTCACAGCCTGCAGGTTAAACACAAGGACGACTGGTGTCCTAGTACTGGGGTAAATGATATACAACAAGGAACCAGTACTGTGACAAATGACAACAATAGTAGCAACACGAGTACTAATGACAAAGAACACATGAGAACACACACCCACACAAGCTCAATCTAGCCCTCATCAAAAGCATCTAGAACACCAAGCCTAGAGCCACCCAATACTAGAAGAAGCTTGTGACCTATCCACAGTTCTCATGAAGTCTAAGCAAACGTACCATCTAAAGCTACCAAGATGTCATACAGTTTATTTCATGCCATAACTGAAATGAATAACATCAAGGTATACATGCATAACAATGAATCACAACCATACACATAGCAGGTGACAAGTGAAAGTCACAAAAGCATATGCTAGCACGGATATAAGCATGTATACATAAATATGAGAAGCAAGAAGGCATGAATAAACATATCATCATGACATGGAAGAACTATCCAGGATATGATCAAACTCAAAAATGTCCATACACAAACATACATCATGTAGGCATACATCATGACAAACCAAAATCATGAAAAGTATGCTAACATGTCTAAATAATGATGAATGGACATAACGAGCAAGATGTGAACATTAAACCATGATAGATACTACAAAGCACAAGGTCATGACAATACTTGACTTCTAATACGCACAAACTACTCAGCTCATGAAGACAAGTCAAAACTTAAGCATATAACAAGAATGACAAGGTGCATGGATGCTTAAGCAACATACTCATAAAGGCATGACATGAAAGCATTGAGAGGAAAGACATGCCAGTATGGTACAAGTGAGCACATGAACAAACACACCATGCTAAATATGATTATCATGAATACAAAAGCATGAGGGTAGAGTATCGCTCACAAAGTAGGTGGAGACGCAACTGGTGAAAGCATATGCCTCTTGGAGACCATGAAGTGGAGAATCAATGGATGTTCTAGTCACGTGAAGCAGAAGACTAAAACCCAATTAATCCCATGTTCTCCAACCAGCGTCTGGATACCTACAAATGACAAGACCAAAGTGCCCAAGTCTTGGATCCCGAAGGGTTAGTAGACATGTACTTGGGAATTCAAGACTTGACACACAGTCACTCATACAAGAAGTATGCAAGTCTACATGATGCGGTTGATGGTCCATGCAAGAAACTGGATCCAAGAGGCACACCGCAAAAGGACAACTCGAGTCCCAACTCCGAAAAAGCGGTGAATACGTAACTTGAAAGCACCAAGAAGAGAACCAACAAAAGCACCAAAGAAACTCACAACTTCTCCTCGCCGTAGATGCGCACCTCGTTTGGATGAACGAGGTCCATCATTTGAGAAACGGCGGAAATTTCTCCTCGAGACAGCATGTGGACAAAAAAAAACACACGAAACAAGTCCACGATGCCAATAAGCCAATGATGTCCATCCTTCTCACAAAAATGAGCAATGGCGCAAGCGTCTACTACGAGACAAGATCCAAAAGGACAAAGCACCATTTTTGCTCAAGGAGAAGTCCCTTGGATTTCACGAGAAGAGCCAACAAGAAAAACACTAGCCAAAGTAGGAGCAAAGGATATGCAACAGAAAGATTTATGCTCACTACAAACGGCTCCCAGACCAGAAGAATAGAGGAGACTAAGTCGCAAGATACAGCACTCATATCATCGTGCTCTCTTCTCAAAGCATTTACACCGTCCCTTACAGAATCACGATATAAACTAGGGAAGGAAATGCAAACAAATTTGATCAACAAGAGCAAGAGAAGAGCAGCCAAAGATGATGCAACCAGAAGAGACATCTCCAAAGGTGATCGTCTCATCACCTGCAGATCGAGCTAGGGAAGAGAACCAACAAGAATCTCCGGTCATGTGTCGAGAACACCCGGAGTCCACAAGCCATTCCTTTCCCTTCCCAGCCCAGCGAAAACTGGTCAACGAGAAAGTGAAGACTCAGTACTGGGGTAAATCAAAAGAGATTTTGGAACCCAATACTGAGTCACACGTCGAGCAGAAGAAGTAGTCACACAAGACTGACCTCTACCTACTCTACGCTCTCTGTCGCTCAGAAAGCCAGAAGGTCTACGAGTAGACCTGAAGCTGTTGCTGGGTCCGACTGCTATGGAAGAGCGAGTCGGAGCACCGGCAACATGCTGATCTCGCCGCGGGTAGCCATCTCGACGGGGAAAACTAGATCTACCCTTAAAACGGCGGAAGTCACAACCAAAAGGAGCATGAGGACGAAAACCAGAAAACTCGGAAAAACCAAGTCCTCGATGCTGCCCAAACCCATCAGCTAGAACAAACCTAGACCTTGTGCTTGTCTTAGGTGCACTCAGGATCTGGGGCTGACCCTGAATACGCCTAAGTGTCTCAGCACGGTCTCTACGCGCAATCTTGGCGCGTCTGAAGTATCGATCGACTGAGTGTCCATCCTTCTGACAGAAGGTGCAGTGAAACTTCACCTTCTGAGAGGTAGAAGTAGCACGGGGAGGCTTCGCCTTCTGAGAGGCCGAAGCAGCAGGTGGAATCACCTTGCTGTCAGAGATCCCTTGGACAAAGCCCGCTGATTTGAATTTGACCTTATCAGATCTGGGCTTAATCTCGATCACACCTAGTGCTATGGGTCTGAGCACAGCAGGTGGATGCTTCCTCATGTCCTCATAGAAATCATATCCTAGACCCTGATTAAATCTACAGATCTTGGATTGGTCTAGAATAAGATTAAGCTTCTTCTTGCCGCCTATAAATCTCTCGAGAGGGTTCATAAGATACTGACACTCCCGAAAGAGAGAGGTGCAAGAAGAGCAGGGAGAAGAGGGAACAACAGAGGGTAAGGAAGCAGAAGAAGAACCAACAGTAGAGGAGAGAATGGCTTGTGCACGCACAGCCGACCCTGAGGGGACAGTCCTACTACTAACAGTTTGGTTCACGTCGCTAAGCGTCTCAGCCTTACCCTTGGGCTCCTTCCCCTTCTCAACAATCACATTACAAGCTGAAGGTTGCTTCTCTAGTAGGTCCTTAGTTAGCTTCACACATTTCTCATCCAATGCAATCAAGTCAGGTTTTAGTTTGTTACAATTAATGCGTGGTGAGCTAACAGGGTCCTTAGAAGCAGATTGAGCCAGATTGTTATTGCCATCGACTAATTCTTGAAACTGCTTGGAAACAGATTCAAGCTCAAGAGTAAGCTTGGGACAATTCACACATAAAGCAATAGGCTCAAGTAGAAAAGCTTGTAACTCAGCAATTTTATGATCTGCCTTCTTTAGGTTCATTTTCAAATTATTGCAATTTTCACATGGTTCAGGCAGATCAAGAAGCATAGTGTAAAGACCTCTAAAAGCACTGTCATTATCCTCACATGAGGTGCAAGAAATAGTCTCAATAGTAGAAGATGAAGGAGCAGCAATCCTAGTCATCTCTAGTTCAGCAGGCAGACTAACATTCTCCATCTTAAGCATATCTAGCTCAGAAGTCACACTATCATAAGAAGTCCTTAGTTTCTCCATATCTCCAAGCAAAGCAATGCATACATCACAATTATCACGGGAGGGAGCAGATTTTAAGTGAAGTAAGCTCCCGTGACAAACATTCTACTTCCTTCTCAAGATTAACGACCCTAGCTCTAGACCTAGCATAAAGATTTCCTAACTTCAGAAATGCAACATTGAGCTGGTCATATGAGAGATATACCTCATCGAAGTCAGAGTAGAGGTCGTCGTCGCTGAAGTCGCCCTCAAGGGACACAGAGCATATGCCGATGAAGTCGTCACCGTCCTTCCCATTGAAGATAGGGGCTTGGTGGAGTACTTGTCTGTCGCCATGGCTCTTGAGACCGGTTAAGATCTATTGAAAAGAGCTAACCGGCTCTGATACCAGTTGTAGGACCGAAATGGCGACAGAGGGGGCGTGAATGTCGATCTCTAAAAATCGCCCCCAACAAATATCTTCTTCTCCAATAGCTATGGGAACTATGAAGGTAGAAGACAAGTACTTACAGGAAGAACAACAACAGAGAAAACCAAATCCAGAAAGAAGCAGCCAAGAAAAACAAATTCAGCGCAAGTCTGGCTGCAAGCGGTAGTACCGCTGAGACGAGCGGTAGTACCTCTGAGCGGTAGTACCTCTCGAGGAGCGGTAGTACCTCTCACGGAGCGGTAGTACCGCACGACGATCGGACTTGTCCGAACGTTTCTTCGCTGCCGATCGGACTGGTCCGAACAAAACCGGTAGTACCGCTAGGACGAGCGGTAGTACCTCTGAGCGGTAGTACCTCTCGGGGAGCGGTAGTACCTCTCTAGAAAAACAGCAAACTGAAATTTCAGAAAAACTGAGAAAATCGCAAGATTCTTGGATTCTTGGCTTGGGAAACTTTGAGGGAAGCTAGGGAACACTCCCAGAAGACTAAGCCAAGAGCCAATAACAAGAAATCCACTCCAAGAATCAAGAATTTCAGATTTGGGTAAAGATCTGAAATCTTGCAAGAACCGAGCCAAAAACCAAATAACTTCCCAACCGTTGATCCTTTGGCTATGAAATTTTGAGGGAAGCTAATTAATAGCCTCTGGACTCTTCATACCAAATTTCAAGCCATCTTAACAAGGGAATCAAAAACTGGACCAAAACCAAGAAACGAAGAACAAGAACAGAGGAGGCCAAAACTGAAATATGAGAATCAAACTCGGTTTGCTCTTGGGATTAAATAGCCAAATGGCTTTTGAGCATCACCCATGTCATAGCAACCCATTTTGGCACTCTCCAGCAAGCAAGAACTCAGAACCACGAAAATCAAGAAATCTTGCAAAGAGGAAACTGAAGAACAGAAGCTACGAACAGGGAAAACCAAACTTCAGATTTCATTTCTTGAATCACAGGGAATACAGAGGAGTTCCGATACCCCGACTTGATACAAAAAGAAAGATTACAAACTCCTCAATCCATCCTCTCCCTCTCTACTCAAGAACACCACTCAAGAACACATGAGGGAGGAAGAACACACCTCTGTTCTATCACCTAGAACACATCGTAGGGGACAGAGGGAGCACCAGACTCTGCCTCTCCAACCACTAAAGACTAAAGGAAAACCAACTCCTAAAGCCTCTTTTGACTAGAGCTAACCCTAATTCCCTCCAAAATGCTCAAGTGCTCAAGGAGGGCATGCAGCCCCTCCTCTCCTTTTATAGCCCATGGCTAACGGGTCTCCGCCCCGTTACGCCCGCTATATCCAACGGAGCCCGCTCCCGCTTGTGCAGCCTTGCGAATTTCCCGATTCGCCCCTCCTGCACCTTCCGGGAAGCTTCCGCGCTCCTTGCCTTGCACGCCTCGCAACCACCTCGAGTCCACGTCGTCTTCGACACATCCCGACCGTTCTGACCTCAGCGCCACCTGCGCCTAGTCCGGTCCACCGTGTCTCGCCACGACTCCAACTCGACGTCCTGCAGTCACACAGACAAGAAACACGTCAAATAGCACCGCTCGACACATGAAAGCGTAAATACCATTACACTTACCACAGATGAAGTCAAAACCTGTCAAAACATTAGAATATACATTCTAAGCCCAAATGACCAAGTTTGACCAAAGTCCGACCGAGCCCGATTGCGCCACGCAACGGCTCGACTCCGAACCACTCAAACCAAACTCGACTATCCTAAACCTTTGTCAATTACTCATCATTCACATGGAGTCACGACCACCTGGTCTCTCAAAAGATGCCAGTTTTGGGCAGTGACAGTACTAAAGAGGGCAGCTGTGCTCAGTGACATGACAACAAGAGGTCAGCTTTGCTCAGTGAGATGACAAAACAGGGTAGCTTTGCTCAGAGACATTACAAAACGGGGCCTTTTTTCAGTGATATCGCAGCACTCCCATCTTTACTCACTGCTACGACCACGCGGACCAGCTTTACACGTACGAGTAGAGACAAAACGGCCCCTATAAATTGGTATGCATTCCATTTCCCAGCGAACATTGCACATCCAAACCCCATACTACATCGCGCTTCCCTTACCCAACCGGGATGGACAAAGGCAAGAAGAAGCAATGGGACAAGATGGTGAAGGATTGGGAGGAGACCCGTGACATAGCACGGTCAACTGCGGCCCGCGATGCCGCCCGCGATGAGAAAATAAGGGCTATACAGGCCTGGGTAGAACAAGCCCATCGTGCTACGATGAAAGGTCCCCCCCCTAGAGCGCCCGCGTAGCAAAAACCCCATCCCGGACGTCCCCACCGAGCGTTCGCCACAACTACCACCTGAGGGGGAGACACCTCCCCTT
Organism: Dendrocalamus latiflorus; assembly: GCA_017311315.1. NCBI lineage: Eukaryota > Viridiplantae > Streptophyta > Magnoliopsida > Poales > Poaceae > Dendrocalamus > Dendrocalamus latiflorus. The sequence goes on along the minus strand of CM029642.1, from coordinate 49,277,564 downwards.
TGTTGGTGCGGGGACGTGTGCAAGTTCTTCAAGTCTAAGCACCGCATCAGTCTAGGTATGCGTTACTGGGGTTGCGCAAACTACTCCAGTGACTACCCCAACCGCCGTTTTAACACCGCAACCTATCGGCAGCCGGTAACGACCACATGCACCATTTTCCCCTACCTTTTCTCCTTCACAGCACGCACTAACAATATCTCCCATGTATTTACAGTCTCCGGAGCCCCTGTGTGGCTACCGCAAATGGATCGATCTTGAGATCCACCCTGAGGACCAATGGACCCTCGACTTCGACGAGTGGAATGTCACAAAAGAGAAGGAGTTGCTGGAGGAGGAGCGCCGCAAGCACGAGCACACCCTGCGTATACAGCGCGAGACGCAAGCTCATCTTGAAGCGTGCACGCGTAGGGAGTGGGAGGCCCGCGAGAGGGAGCGCGAGACAAAGAGGGAAATTGCGGCTAAGGCAAAAGAGGCCGCGGAGGAGTTCAACGCCAAGCGGGCAAGGAAGGGAAAGTGGCCCCGGTCCACACAGTAGGTCGTACGAGCAGTTGGGTGGGTTAGTCGCATATCATGCTATATGTTATGCATGTAATAAAAATCTACGCGGCATGTTACTCCCAACTGTATTATGAAGTTTAATATCTCATATTTTCGCATTCCATGATTCACGTAGCACCTCATTTAACAATATTAACATAGCGGTCCTCACCTTCAAAATATCACTTACCACTTTATGTATCGACCGTTCTACGGTCAATCTTTCCTAAAAAAATTACCAAAATTTTTTATGCATCTACAACTTACAATGAACATAATCTTTTATTACAACGTTATCTGATTTTTATCCAGTTTATAACTACAAAATTGCCAAAACTGAAAACAATCACGGAGATTGCAAACCCTAACAACAGACCGAACCCTAAAATTCACTTATCACTTTATGTATCTACCGTTCTACGGTCAATCGTTCCTAAAAAAATTTACCAAATTTTTTTATGCATCTACAACTTACATTGAACATAAACTTCTATTGCAACTTTATCTGATTTTTACGCAGTTTATAACTACAAAATTGACAAAACATACAAACATCACGCGGATTGCAAACCCTTAAAACATACCAAACCCTAAAAGTCACTTACCACTTTATATATCGATCGTTCTACGCACAATCGTTCCTAAAAAAAATTTACCCAAATTTTTTATGCATCTACAACATATAATCAATATAAACTTGTTTTACAATTTTTTCAAATTTTTTCTGATTCACAACTACAAAATTAACAAAACTTATAATCATATGTGTTCAATATCACTTTCCTTCATTTCCTCCAATTGTTCATATCACATTTGTGCTCAAAAAATTTTTCTTTAAATTGCTTCCAATAAAACAACATACCATGATCGAAATTTGTTATTGTCACTTGAACACATTTTTCACGGTCAGCAATATATGAAAATCACAAAAACACTAATCGTTACTTCACACAAATTTCATTCGTACTCTACCAACCAATATTTTTAATTTTCAAAATTGCACAACTAATTACACAAGCAGTAAAGTGGACTCCACTTCAAATTCATATTTTTTCACACATCATTTCATATATACACATAAATTTTTATTTAAAAAATTATCTTTACAAATGCATACAAAAATAACTTGAATTAAAATCCTACCCGTGCAAACCCTAACCCGTGAGAGGGGGTGGGACCCACGGCGGAGTGGTGCGGTGTGGTGCCGCACCATTAGGGGAGTGGTGCGGTGCGGCACCGCACCATCTACCTGGCACGTACAGTGGGGGAGTGGTGCGGCCGGGGAGCGCACCACTCCGGTGTGGTGCGGCCGGGGAGCGCACCACTCCGGTGTGGTGCGGCCGGGGAGCGCACCACTCCGGTGTGGTGCGGTCCCCGACCGCACCACTGACACGTGTCACGCTTCCGTTATATGGTGCGATCAACAGGGTGCTAGAATTGGAATTTTAACTTGAATTAAAATCCTACCCGTGCAAACCCTAACCCGTGAGAGGGGGTGGGACCCACGGCGGAGTGGTGCGGTGTGGTGCCGCACCATTAGGGGAGTGGTGCGGTGCGGCACCGCACCATCTACCTGGCACGTACGGTGGGGGAGTGGTGCGGCCGGGGAGCGCACCACTCCGGTGTGGTGCGGTCCCCGACCGCACCACTGACACGTGTCACGCTTCCGTTATATGGTGCGATCAACAGGGTGCTAGAATTGGAATTTTGTTCTACTCAGCGCTATTTTCGGATGCAAGCAGTGCCGGAGTGGCCTATTGGCCTAGAAGGCTAGAAAATATATATACCAGCTACTCGGGCACTCGGCAGGGGGCGCGGATTCTCTGACGTAAGTCACCGTGACGTTGGGTCACTGACGTGTGGGCCCGCAAGCCGTGGGGCCCACGCGTCAGTGACCCAACGTCACGGTGACTTACGTCAGAGAATCCCGAGCGCTCGGCAGGTAGCAGCTTCAGCTCTAGCCTCTAGACAACCTCCAGTCCAATCCGATAGTCCCCTCCCTAGCTCCCTCGTCCCGTCGGCCGTCGTCTGGTCCCCAGCAAGGCGGCAACTAGTAAGCTTCTCTCGCCTCCTTCTCCCCCCGCTGGCTTCCTTGACTTGACTACTTGAGTGCCCCCTCTCCTCAGTCCTCAGTCCTCACCACCTGAGTTCCTTAGCTACATGAGCTGCCCGAGTGTCCACTACAGATCTGGATCATCTGGGGACGACGAGCCCACTGGCCAACGCCTGCATTGCCGCACCACCACGGGTCCACCGTCCACAGCACCAATGCTGCCGCCCACACCAGATGTGCAGATGGCCATATGGGGAATTAGTTTTGGTTGGGAATGAGTTAGGGTCTTGGGGACAGATGCGATTGGGGATTGGTAACATTGGTTCAATTATGGTCTTGTGGGCTTTTCTGGTGTGTGTTGCATAGTTGGCCCAGCATGGATTGAAAACTTCTTTATGTGCAGCCATATATTCTTTCTTTTGTTCTTCACTTCTTTCTTCTAGCGAGTATCGACGACTGGATGCAGGACACAGACTGGAAGACAAGAAGAGAAAGGCCGAAGGCTTGGCATGATGGTGGTGCCCCCACCGGAGCTAGGGGGTACCCATTGTTCGGTCGATGGTATGAGGACGCCAGCCCCCCTTGACCCCCCATTCGGTCTACCACTGGCTGAGCCCCAACTCACCGTGGAGAGACCAGATTTAAGACCGGTGGTGAAAAGGGGAAATGAGAAGACATGGGTGAGACCGTGCACACCGGCGATGCCAGAGAGGTGGAAAGCCGAGGGGAAAAGAGGTAGAGCTCAGGGGTGGCATGAGGAGGCACCATCGGTGGTGTTGTGGTCAGCAAGGCCAAGATCGGTGGAGGCGCCAAGAGGAAAGAGGAAGGAGGCGAAGAGAGATCGGGCAGACGGTGCGGGTAAATGAAGGTAGGAGGCAAGGAGATAAGAGAGAAAGAAAGAAAATGAATGGGCCGAATGGGCTTGACCTCACAAGACCTAGGCCCAAATAATAGAACAAAAGTATAAGAATATAAAAAGTATGTTACTAAAATTGGAATTGATAATATAAACCCCCAAATATGTAGCAAAATATAATAGAATAAGATCCAAAAAATTTGACAAATAAATTTAGAAATAATGCTAACAAGCTAGTAAAAAGGGTATAACATCCGAAGAACAAAAGAACACTAAATATTTGTACAAAATTGATCAACAACGGTTGCTGCTTCATTCGGATAAAATCAATACTCATAAATAGTTATTTTAACCTCAAATATTGTAGGGGAAGAACTAGTCCAAGGGGAAGAGACCAATCAGACCACCACTAAGACAGCCACCCTACAATCAGGCAAGTAGAGCAGGCTTTTTAAAACATGTTGTGGTACATGAATTATTTTGGATATAGTTATTTTTCTATGACAACCTTGCATCAAATTAATTTTTGAAATAAAGGAAAAATGATCAAAAGAAAGGAACACACAATAGGAAAGAGAGTAGAACCACTATAGGAGCAGTGGCCTACAAAGGTAAATAATATAGGAGGGTAGAGTGTAATCTGGCAGGAACTCAGGGACAGGTGAGACCCTCTATATATGAATATAATATAAGGACTAGAAACAATCTTCATTATGGAATGAGCCATAAAACAGTATCAACCATATTTCCCGTCTCGAACAGGGAGAATAGGTTACTCTCTTCTATTGCTATCATCTCCATTATGGGTAAGCAGTATAAGACAAGGGGAGGAATTCAGAATTGGTATAGTGCCCGGAAGTGAGGGATCCTAGGCACACATATTAGCATGGTGCAGTGTCGAGTATTTAGACCCACTCGGCCAATGGCTATTGTATAGTCGGATGGAGATATAGTGATGAAAGTGTATTCTGAATTTGGGATGCACCAAAGGAAATACGAAAGATCCAGTGGCCATAATAATTCATAATAGCTATGAGTAAAGTGACACAAGTATGCACAGTACTTAATAAATCATGAATTAATACCAATCTCTTAGATAAGAGTCTATGGGAACCAACTGGGGGCTTTCTCTTCTCTAGAATGATGGTTACAAAAAATTTAGAAATTAAATACATGCAAACTCTTCAAAATGATAAAATGGATTTCGAATGAAAGATCAAGTAAGAACTTGGGAAATATGAGGACAAATGTGCATCATTATTTATAAACTTATTGAGTACCTCATATTCACTCTTGCTATTAAATCTTTCCCTTTTGGAGCCATATTCAATTGAATTGTACTTGGGATTTGACGAGGGTGGGGAGGATAATGAAGGCACCTAGGGGTACGAGGTTGAGACTAACTGGGAGCTCGACAAAGTGGAGGCCTTATACGGTAGTTGGAAGGATTAGACGACCTACAGTTCATCGTATCAGGACGGACGGGTACTATGTTATATACTTCTTTTATTCAAAATACCTTGTATAATTAATTGTGGAGAACAATAATATTGTAATATTCTGAGGCTATTGTGTGCCCAAGCTCTTAAGCACTATGTAGCTTGGAGTTGTAATAATAATTAAGTACATAGTCTCTAATTGTTGTTCTGCTTCTGATGGGCTTATTATTCGTTGGAGCGGTGTTCTACCGAATGAATGAATAGTAATCCATTGACTAGTATTGTTACCCCTTAGTAATGACATGGGTCGCCACAGGTAATATCAAAGCAATGGCTCAAGAACAACCCTATAATTGGAGACTATTAGAAACTTAAGTGACCTTTGACCTACTTACTATATTGCACTAAGTATCACTTGTAACTCTCTACCTAATGTCACTTATCTAGTTTAAGTCTCACAATTTATCTTTCTAAAATCTTATTTCTACTGTAAGTCAGGCCTCCAGAACAAACAAAAAACTTCATTTGCATGATCGTATGATTTTCGATCCCTATGAGTGAGGTCTATGGAGCCACGTGACCCTCCAAGGGCGTATGGTGCAGGCATTAGAAGGACCATTCCCCGAGTTTCTAGAGGAGACAACAGTCAGGAGACTACCCCCATGAGTAGGAGTAGTGATCACGGGCATTTCGCTATCTTAGGATTATCGGTTAGAGTATGTTGAGGACCACTGCTCACCATCTTACTATATCACCCTACATACTGTAGCCAGACAAGCCCTCACTGCATTGAGGGCGCACTTTCAAGATGTCCCTCAGACTACCCAGTTCGGGGAGGTTCCACCAATAGCCTTAGGCAGCTTCGGAGTAGAGCATGGTCCACCCGATGGCGGAGTTGGTTCAACCTTTGAGGTTAGACAACCTGTAGTTCATCGTATCAGGTCGAATGGGTACTATGTTATATACTATTCTTTTTATTCATAGTACCTTGTATAATTAATGGTGGAGAACATTAATATTGTAATATTCTCAGCTACTGTGTTCCCAAGATCTTGAGCCCTCTGTGGCTTGGAGTTGTAATAATAATCAAATACATAGCTTCTAATTATTGTTATGCTGCAACTACTCTGATGGGCTCATTATTCGTAGGAGCGGTGTTCTACCGAACAAACGAATGGTAATCCATTGACTAGTCTTATTACCCCTCAATAATGACATGGTCTCCACATCTTTATCCCAAACCGTTAAATAGATGAGACAACCAGCCCATATCTAACCTTAATGGATATTACCCACTAGCACATATGAGGAAACGAGTTACCCTATACAACACGGGTTTTACTTACGCACTTAACTCATGCAAACTTTTGAAAGCACATGAGCCCGAATCTGCTAAGTTCTTAGCCTCTGGTCCACTTGATATTCTTAGCACCTAATTGACCTAAACTACTTTTTTAAGCATCGCTTAAGCAGCGCGATTTTGATTCACATGCTTTTCAGTATTTGGCCACTTTCCAAAAATACCCTTTATTGATCCGGTCTTCATCTCTCCTTGCAAGCAATCGCTATACTTGTCACGTGTAGGTGCACCATTGGCTTGCCACTCATCAGCAAGTCTCTCCCTTTTTGGTTCTACCGGACCATGCCTCACTTAGACCAACCAAACCACTTGGTGCAACTCGTCGCTGGAACCTTCTCTTCAACATTTACCACCCTTCTTGTTCCATGCTTGAGATCAGCCATCTCACCCGACATCTATGATCGTTTTGGGCCTTGGCTCCTCTATTAGCATAGCTTTGATCCCCTCCGTTGAACATGGTTGACTCTAAGCTTCACTGCACATTCAAAGATAAAAAAATTGTTTCTGGGCACAAGTCTCCAAAACACATATTTGACTATTGCTTTTTCTAATTTTATATTAGAAAAATATTTAAAATATAATAATATGGAAGTACTTTCGATGACAAAACTACTAATATTGTTTTGAGGTGACAAATCTAAACACTGTTCTACAAATTAATGGTAAAATTTTAAAGTATTGGCTACACACATTCTAAAATGATATCTACATGAGAACGAAGGGAGTATTGTACAACAATTAAGTACAATTATTTTAGATTGTTCTCTTACTTTTCTTATTATATTTTGGTTTGTATTATATTCCTAGATTTCTAAATTCTATCGTAAATCTGGATCGATCAAATAAGAGGTGTAAATCATTTGTTTTTTACTCTGATTAACGTAGGAATTTCTACTCCCTCAGAGCAAATATGGTGGCTTTTTTTAACATACTCACTCCTTCCTGCAATATAGAACTGTTCACACAAATGGGACTGCAACCACTTTTTTCAAATTTGGCCCCCAAACACCTGGTTTTACAAATATAGCCCCTTCCTTGGACCTATCGAGCTTGGCAGGTATCTACCGAACTAGGGAAGCTCAGCAGGTACAATAGCTCAGCAGGCACGTCTACCGAGCTCCCCTAGCTCGGTAGGTCACGTAGCCGGATTGGTGTGTATACTTAATTAGTGCTAATCATGAGCTTTAATTAGCACTAATGGTGAAGCATTAACTGCTGCCTCTGTGGGCTAAGCCACTGGAGCTCGACAGGTGCCTATCGAGCTCCCCTAGCTCAGCAGGTCTAAGGAGGGGGCTATATTTACAAAAACGGGTGTCTGAGGGCTAAATTTGGAAAATAAAATGGTTACAGTGCTATTTATGTGAACAGTTCTGCAATATAAGTCCGTTTAGGATCCATGCGGTCAAGGTTTAAAACATTGACTATTAATATATGTTGAAATATATAAATTCACTATATGAAAATAATGCCATTGGATTTGCCTTTCAAAATATTTCCATAATCTATAGTTTTTATTATTTTTGCTAATATATCATGATACAAAATTATAATCAAAGTGTTATGTTGGAGACCACAAAATGTCAAAATAAACCTATATTGTGAGACAGAGCGAGTAGTTTAATAAGATTTGTGCACTAGTCCTTTTTTATTTTCCCGTTCTTTTTCCTTGGCATGTAGGATTACGGTTGGCTGTCTTGTGAATTCAGCCTGTTTGTGTGTACTCTCTCTGTAATAGGAGGCCACTACATACGACTATTTAAATCCTTATACTTGAATAATAGATTAAATACTTATACTTGAATAATATAGTTGTATTATAATAGATTAAATACTTATACTTGAATAATATAGTTGTATTCGTTTTATAACTATTTAGTACACTTGATTAATCTCACTAATCAAGACATACCACAGTTACTAAGCTAACACCTATTCATAGAAAACTGCTAGCCGTACCATGCACTACAGTAAAACATTTTTTTGTTCACAACATACGGCTACACAACCTTATATACAGATATAACATGCGTGATAATTTAGGTCCTACTCGGTTGGGCTGAAATAAGCTAATTTATGGTTAAAATTATATTATAGCTGGCTGAAATTACACTGTAGTGGATGATAGTTTATTTGGCAAACTAAATTTAAAAATAAAAAAAACAGGTTAGCCAATTACGGACAATGCAAACGAATATGGAAAAAAGAACTGGCAGAAAAGCTCAAAAAAAGACAAAAAATATAAAAGATGAAATTTAGGAATAGTGAAAAATAAACTAGAAGCCAGAAGTTCAAACCAAAATGAGCGGGCCTAATATACTCCCTAATCATACATAAAATGACATATTTGTTTACAGCAATCATGAGCTTAGCTTCGCAAGTGGGGGCCTAATTAATCATACATAACATGACATATTTGTTTACAGCAATCATGAGCTTAGCTTCGCCGTGGGCAATTGGTTTGCTTACCTCAGGTTTGCCGGCTCTAGCAGCCCAGCCTTGTCTTCGTGCGTGGCCAATCGGTCCTTAGGCCAAAAGACACGTAGTCCAGTCTTATGTAACGTACGTAGCCAGCCATGCATTTTGCTAACTCTTCCATTAATTTCCACGATCCGGGCCCCGGCATCTCTGATCGATGCTGCCATGAACTGATTGAGCACCGCGCGAGGGATTCCATCAACAGTTCGCTCCACGTTACGTGATGTCTTCGCGGCAAATCCAATAGAAAGCTAATATATGTAGTGTTTGAAGTGTTTTTGTGTAAATATGTTAAGCCAAAGCAAATATAGAGATGTATGTTTGAGAAGAAAAAATGATGCTTTTTGTATGTGCTATGGTCCAGTTCAACCCACCACGTTCCCGGCCGAACGTAAAGCACATGTGTCAAGATGGAAGAAAGATTTTTGCTTACACGGTATTACTTTGCCATGGGAAGTTTCCTCCAACGTATCTCTATTTCGTTGAAAGAGTTCTCATCAAATCATTTAAGAATAGAAGACAGACACAAAAGGAAACTATTAGCAATCAAATCATGCTCCCACAAATCAGGAAGATGCTGTAGCGATTTGGTGCTATGTTTGGAGCTAGGCGCCTGTGTATGTTGCTCGCTGGCTCTCAACTGTGCCTATAAAAGGCTCTTGAATGATAGCACAAGGGAAGGGCGCAGACGGATGGAGAGAAAGGGAGGACGGACAGACAGACAGAGAGAGAGGGGGACAGACAGAGAGGGAGAAGAGGAGGATGAACGACGAGAGAAAGGAGAGGAGAGACACATACAGAGAATACAGAGCAATACACACTGAGAGACGCGCGCAAGGAAGGAGGAGAAGGTGGTGGAACAAAAAGAGGCCATCTGCACAAGCCCAAGCCATGACGCATTATGCTCAAGATGGTAAAGAATATCTCCTTTTCTCTTTCTCTTTATCTAGTTAGTTTCCATGCCAATGGACAGCAGCAGTGATTGGGAATGTCGCCAAACACCTATGGTCACTACCGTTAATGCTGTCGATTAGGTGCTTTGAAGCTCGCCGTTGTGCAACCCACGGCCACGACGTTGGGGCTGTCAAGATTGTTGTCCACCTTCCAACTCACTGAACTTCAAGCAAGAAGTCCATCTACTCTCTCATGTGAAAATGAAGCTCCCACGAAGCTATCATGCCTGCCACCAAACCTGCTATGTTCATTGTACTGTCCATGAGTGTTGTAAGCAAGTAGGTGTCCATGCATACCTGTATATGCTTTTAATCTAAAGATGACTCTGTATGGTGAAACAATGGCCTAATACGGATGGAGGGTTCACTCAACGCCTACATGTGATGAGCGCCTCAGCCAAGCAGTGTGATCGCACTGATTCGACTTGTATTAGAGTAGTCACGTTTGCTGCCAAGGACGCCACGTCTGCCATCGACACCCTACTCGACTTGAAACCAAAGCATGGCTATGCATGACTATACATGCACAAATCAATGGGCTATGCATGCATGTACCCCCCCCCCCCCCAATCAGATGATAGCTCCACAAGGCGAGGTAGATGGTGTTACGCGTAAGTCCTTCTCGACGCTCAAAGACATGGACACCTCCGATCGCTCGCTGTACTTGGACGTCATGATAGTGTTTAGTACTCAGACACTTTGGATCGCCTTCGATACTCTGACATTTGTGATCACCCGCTGTACGCGGACACTTCTGACCGCGTTCAATACTCAGACGTCTAATTTTCAAAATTGGGATGTTACATTTTTTGGATTGTGATTGATGTGGTGCCTTTTCAGTTTTAGGCTAGAATTCATATACAATTCCAAATGCCAATTTTCATTTAATTGTTGTCTCCTATGTTAGTTATTTATGGATTTTACTTTAGGATTTGTATTAATTCAAATTATTAATTTTCTTTTATTTTTACTATATTTTTTTATTAATTTTAATTATACTTGACATTGACTCTTTCTTTTAATCTAAGCCGCTATAACTTAGGTCTGCTAGATGGACGCTAGATCTTTTTCCTTCTTTCATTCAACATGGAAATTTTCCAGTAGTTTAATATCAGTATAGGTATAGATCTTATTATGAATTTTAATGAGTGGGTTCTTTTGGATTGTGGCTTATGGATTTTGGCTTAAATATTTGAATTCTGGCTATTCACAAGAGAGAGAGAGAGAGAGAATAGAGAGAGATACTCACATGTGATTCTAGCAGATATAGATGAAGTCAGGATAATGTCTACTTTTATCGACTTGCAGACCCCGACTTGAAAAGACACTCCATTTAAAGGCTAGTTACTGTAGAAAGCTAAGCCACAAGCCCAAAAGAAGGGACCAATATTTTTAGAATTTAGTTTGGAATTAGCACACAAATCAAATCTCTAATCACCATTTAATTTTTTATATTTAATGTGCGGGTTCCTTGTTCATACTTGGTGTGGACTTTTTTTCAAGTTTAGACTGGAATTTATATAAAAAATATATAAATCCTATTTTCATTTAAATATTATTTGGAAAATTTTAGTTTTATATATTTTACTTTGGATTTGTATGAAAATAAATTTGTTGATGTTATTTATTTATTTGTTCCAAATTTTAGTTAATTTGGATTGTACTTGACATAGACTTTTACTTTTACTTTGCTAACTTTTATTTATTATTATTCTAAAATTTAATTATTTATGGATGTTACTTTCGAAGTCGGATGGAAATCAAATTGCTAATTTCTTTTATTTTTATTCCAAATTATAGTTAATTTGGATTGTACTTGGCATAGACTCTTTCTTTTAGTATGAGCCGTTATAACTCTGGTTCACCAAATAGATGCCTAGATCTTTCTGTTAATGTAGGAGCTTCCCCATGTGCCTAATTAATATAGTTATAGATAGATGGATTTCTAGTTCATTTCACTATTGTCGTCGTTCTTTTTGTTGTTGTTCATAATTTTTTATTACAACAAGGGACGCACACTCACATACACCCCACCACACGTATACATGCGTGTGCGTCCTACTAAAACACATGTTATATCTCAAGCGGTGGTCACTGAATAAATTCAAGATATATCGAGTACCTCACAAAATATGAGCACATGTTTTCCTACTAAACACACACGTGTGCAAGGTGAGCCATAGTAGGTTTCCATCAGTGGAACTCAGGCGGGCTGCTCAAACAATGGCACAGCTAGCCACCCTAGCTAATGCTTGGTCCTTTATTGTTCATAATTCTTAGGATTATGGCAAACTCGCAATGTGAAACCCCCAAAATTTCAAAAAGTTTTTAAATTTCTTTGAATTTCAGCTAAACTTGAAAATTACCCAATTTGGAAGTTTCTCAACCATTTACGCTTTCCCTGTTTGGTTTCCCGCTTCCCCTAACCAATTGTGCCACTTCAAAATACGACATCACCTCTGCCACTCGGCTCATCCCTGGTTACCGTCATCACGCAAAGAAGCGCCCGACATTGCCACTCCTGTTTAAGACTGTACTACTCTCTGCCATGCTCTAACATCCCCATTAAAGGCCCATCGCCTCACTCTATCCACGGCCACGGCTGCCTGAGTACATTTCACCGCTGCCAAGCAATGCCTTCTCAGCCCGATGCGCGTGCCCTCCTTTGAACACCATCGTTGTGAGCTCGTTAATGCCCAGGGGTGCACCGTGCCCAATGTGCCACTGTAGCTGCCGACCATGCCACCGCATCCGCCGAATACTCCAGTCCACTACCTTGCTAGCCACGCGCCACCACCACAACGAAGCTGCTACTGCTACTACTCCTGTTGCCTCCCCAGTGCTATAAAGCTAAGCCAACTTTGCCATTGGCCTCCACAACCACATTACTACTCGCCCACACCACTAGGTACCCACACCCTTCCCTTCCACCTCTGGCCACATTTCCATCGGTACCACTACAACTTCACCAGTAAGCCCTAATTCCTAATTTCATTAACGCCTCCACTAAACTTCAATTCCCTTTGCCACTAGCACCACCAAGACTCAACGAACCCAACCCCAGCCTTGCCTTAGCCATTCATAGCTCCTAGAACACAAGCGATGAGCTCCACACCAACCCGAGCCACCTCATCGTGGACAACCTCCCTCAAAACCCTAGAGCATAAACTGCTACTGCCAAAGCCTTTCCCATGCATCTAAGATGCACAAAACACCCTTGTCTTCACCAATTATCCCCTAGAACCTTGTCATGCCATGGAAGAGCCCTGGCAAACTCTTCTCGCCGCTAGCCATCAACAGTGGACTTTAGTAGCCGCAAGCCCCCAAAATGAAACCCCTTACTCTCTAGAACCTAGTCATGTGCTTAATTGGCATTAAAAAACCCTCATCGGAGCACACACCAGCTCTTAACCACCGTGCTCTGCTCAGATGCCCTAGTGCTCAAGGAAGAATAAGCCAACAAAAGTCGAGCCTCAATGGGCTATTCGCACGCGAAGACAAGCCAGTCTAATCGACCTAAATACCAGAGGAGCCATGAACCCGGCCCAAAACCAAAAACCCAATACTATTTAAGATCCAACTCGACATTGTTTAAACCCAAACGCGGTCCACTACTGTTCAACCCGTTACTATTCAACGAAACCCATTAGACATATATATACTCATTTCGACCATTTCAACCCATTTAAACCATTCCTAGCTTCGTTTCACCAACCCAGACTCTGACAAAACCCAAACCTATTTTATTTGGTTTTTCTAAATTTTATTCCTTTTTACTTTATTTTCTAGCTCGTATTCTTTCGAGCACGGATTTAATTGTTTATTTTCTTTTGTGCTAGCACCCAATTTCGTAAAGCAGCTTGTTCTAGAAGCAGACCAAGACCACAAAGTTTTAGAACTAGTTGAAGAGTTCAAACATTAAGACAAGTCACATGTTTTAGATCATATTGGTCCTACATCATTTAATTATTCAATTATTAGTATGATCATTATTCTTTATTTATACACTGTTATTTCATTAAAATAATCATTTAGAATGATATGATAATTAGCTATGTCCTAACACTAAAAAATCCATATTCTACTTGATGGCCATATTCACTTTGACAAGCCTTAGTAATGATAGATTGTTATAAAGTTAACCATGGGTAGATTAAGTACTAAAATTTTTTACACTACTAAGTGATTTAGCGCTTTGCCGATAGAACTACAAATGATACTAAGGTTAAGGATAAATCGTGGAAAGCCACAAGTTGGTTGGAGTCTATGACCTTGCCCTAGAGAGGAGTCTTTGGTTGGTTTGGTGGCAGTGCCATAACGCACTGGGTTGTTGGTTTGTGACCGACTGCCTCATTGCTAAAAAATAAGGACTAAAATCTTATGCTAAGTAAAAAACATAGTGTCGCTTAACCACAAGTTTTGACTTATCAAACCTGCTCTAATAACTGTTCAAATCAATTGAATATCTATACGACGTTGGGGTTCCAAAGGTGGGAACGACCTGCGTATAAAGGGGGTAATATGGAAGTGGTAAAACTATACTTAACAATGATAGGTCCACTCAGGATCGTGCTGCATCTTTCTGATTGGCCAGTGGATTTTTGACAATGTGTGACCCCCTACCCTACCGGGAAGAGGCTAAAAAAGAAGAGAGTAGTGAAAGACCTTATTTTCTCAATTCAGTCATGAGAGTTTGAGAAATCTTGTGGGTAAAGTTGTGTAACTCTGCAGAGTCAAAATTGCTAGTATTCGGATATGCTGTGCTTCCGGTAAATAAAGCTATGCTTAATGAGATTCCAATAGCAAGCCATAAGTATCTTTAATAATATTTTAATATCATAATCAACTTGATAACAACCTCATTTCCTTAAGAAGTTAATGCTTTGTTATTTCATGTTCAAAAATATTTACAAATAAAACTATATCCACAAATACAATAATGAAACCATCGTATCGCCATCTTTTGAGAATCCTAGCAAGTAGTTAATAGCATTCCCGATGTGACTTGCTGAGT